>CP141134.1:9036413-10286413 GCA_035236585.1 Warburgia ugandensis | reverse complement strand
CTTTTTTTCTCTACTACGTTACAGTCAATTGACCATTGTGGTCTGCCCCTTCCCCAGACCCTGCATATTCAGGAGCTTCGTGCACCGGGGCTGCCCTTTTTTTCCTTTACACTCAATGGATAGCATCAAAGCATTCGCCCTTGATCCAACTCTCACATACAATGGAAGAGAACTACCTGCATGACTGTCAATATCACACAATTCATGAAGATTCTGTCAGGAAAATCACCACCCTCACCAATACATGATGACTTGCACCACCAAATTGATTTCTCTGAACCTATAACCCAATCCGCCTTTTGCACGAATCATCCGACCAAGAAAATCTAGAAAGATTAAAAGCAAGTTACAGAAGTCATGGAATAAAGGAAAACACACATATTTTCTATTTAATATTATTGCTTTTATGCACCAAAGCCTTCTAGTGCAGTGGCGCAAGAAATTATTTGACTTATTTAACCATTAAAAAACAGCACTTCCGCAAACTTATGATGCTTTTTAGGTCTTCTACATTTTACTATTGACCCTTGTGGTCCGCCCCTTCCCCGGACCCTGCATATGCAGGAGATTTGTGCACCGGGACTGCCCTTTTACATTTTACTTTCACATTTACACATAGACCGGCTAAGCCCTAATCGGGATAAGGTCTTGATGATGATGATGATGATTTACACAATGACCATTGTAAGCATACACCCATAGTGGGCTTGAATTACAAAGAGTCGTCATTTCATAACTCCACCTGTATTTCTCTACACCATTGACCAGTATCATACAGCCATTGGCAAATGTTGCTGACAACACAGGACCAGCCACCACAGCCAAGCTGTGGGTCCGCTGTCAGCCCAGAAGTTGGTGGTCAAAACTATTGATAAAAACATAATTGGAGAAAAGAGGAGTATTCAAGGTCAAGCAATAATAATAACTTTAACAAAGACGCATTTGTGTAACTCTTAATAAAAAAACAACACAAAAAACAAAAAAGGGCCATTTGTGGAGGAGCAAGAGGGATTATTGGGGTACTCAAGAGACAGACCAAGCTTGACCAGAGCTGCAGATGGACGTAGATATGGATGTAGAGAGTTTACCTCGAAGACTATCCACCATGTTTTGGTCTATGAGAAATTAGCGAGTGTTGAGTAAGATATTTGATAACTGAGCAGGCACTAAGAGTTCCAACCTGATGGCAAATTTGACAGCCACAGCAAGTTCTGTCTTTAGTAAGTTGTATGTTCAAAGGCAAACTCAATTGGGCTGCTTGGCAAAGAGAACAACAAACTAGGAAGCAAGTAATACTACATAGGATTTTTTCTTTTTTGCTGCAATCATTAAGACAAATGAAATCATTTAAGAGCAAACAACCGTGGATACAAATCTATTGTACCTATATGTGAATAATTATATATCTTTTAAGGCTGCAAATAGCACAGGAAAAAATACTAATCAGAAATAACTTGATTCATGGTTTTTTATTCTCATGAAAAACAGCCCCAATAAGTTCTCCATGACGTTTTCCCTTTTTCTTTTGGTACAAAATGGCCTTCCTTGAGCTTCAAGGAATTACCCCTGCCCTTGAGATTCAGCAATTTCATTATATAGAATAGAGAAGAAGGTGATAGTGGCATATAAAGATGTAAGTTTCTGGCAGAAGTTTGCTTTCTTGGATGATATAACAGCTTTCAAAGAAACATTATATTCTCTTCAGAAGGAGGTGACCAATAGCATAGAATATGTTTCAATCAGGTACTGATTCAGAGTTTGTCAAACAGTTCAGGGTGGTTCTCATAATTAAAGGGTAAACAATTAAGAATTACTCTCCAACTTGTAGGTTGACTCCCGTTGACTTTAACACCATAAAATTACTGCCTCATACACTGACATGCAGCAGAAGGAGAGCCTTGGTGCAACGGTAAAAATTGTTGTTGTGTGACCTTGAGTCATGGGTTCAAGGCGTAGAAACAGCCTCTTGCAAAATGCAAGGTAAGGCCTCGTGCACTGGGGCTGCCCTCTTTTTACACTGACATGCAGCACCAAACCCTCTGCAATGTACCTTTCCTCATTGTTATCTATAGATGGGAGATCAATGAATCGGTCAGTTGAAAGAGAGATAAAGGGAACTAGAGATTTTTTCATTGTTTTTCAGGCTACTGTCACTGTGAGACAAACTCACGTCATTTGACTGAGGCAGCTGATTCAGTGCATTTGCTGTATATGCTGGTGACCAGACTCTGGCTGCTAATCACAAATTGCACAGAAAGGGAAGAGAGATTTAATCACTATCTTTATACGTAAGCGCAACATAAGTTAATCTTTTTGGGATTTTCCTTCTCATAAGGGGTGTGTGTGTGTGTGTGTGTTTAGGGTTTTTCCTCTTTGGGAAAAAGGGGAGAAGACTAGAGAAGGAGAAGAAGAACCATTCTCCTTCAAGCCTCTACATGCTATGTCCCCACTAGTCATAGCAGCCACTTATTGATTAATCTCCAGTTTCATAACAAGCACGATTTACAGTCTCCATATGTTTCTACAAAGTGTCTTTGGAAAATCTCTACAGCTCTAATCGGTGAAAGTTTTTACACATTAATTATTGTCATTCCAAGGGGTGTTGTCTCTTGAAGATTTGTATTCCTCTAGGTTGTTAGAGAACACTTCTATATTCCCATTATTATTTAGTGGACATTTGGCTAGAGTAAGTCCCAGGTTTTTCCCTTCACCTTAAGGGGTTTTCCGTATAAAAATTATGTTGTCTTAATCTTGATTGCTTACTTTAGTTTGTGCTTCTGCATGTTATGTTTATATTATTATTTGTGGGCATTCCATTGACTTGCACCTAGAGGGAGAAAGCAAATTGGTTTCCCAACAAGTGGTATCACAGCTATGGTTTAGTCTAATTTTCATGGGTAAATCATGGAGGATAAAAAATTTGCATGATTAGTTTAAATGGAAACAATTGGATGATATGGAAGGCAACAAGTTATATCAGAGCTACGCCTCAATCTAATTTTCGTGTGTAAATCATAGCAGATACAAAAATTCATATGATTAGCTTGAATGAAAATAATTGGATAATATGAAAGGCAAAGATGAAGGACTTGTTATATTGCAAGGATTTGCACACAATTATTAAGGGCAACGATGTTAAACAGCAAAATACAACAGATGATGATTGAAAAAGCTAGATTGGAAAGCCGTTGGATTCATTTGGTAAAGGTTTGATGATAACGTTTTCATCATTTCTCCACAGAAACATCGGCACATTCTCTTTGGATTAAACTTAGAAGGTCAAATAGGGAGCAAAAAGCATCTACCAGGTATTTAGCAAAGAAGAATTCTGATGCTAACAGATGATGGCGAACCACAGAGTTATCAAGAAGTTCTAGCGCATAGCAATAAAGAGAAGTGGTTGAAAGCTATTCACGAGGAACGAGGATCCTTGGATAAGAATCACGTCTTTGAATTGGTATATGGACCTAAAGGTAAGAAAATACTGAAAAGTAAGTGGGTACTACAGTTGAAAAAGAAAGACAAGCACTCATAGCCAGGGTAAATGGCAAGGGTGGTTGTGAAGGGTTTTGGGCAAAGAAAAGGCATTGACTTTAATGAGATTTTCTCTCCACTTATGAAGATGTCATCTATCAGAGTAGTGTTGGGTTTGGTTGTAAACATGAACCTAGAGATTGAGCAGCCAAATGTGAAGACCACCTTTCTCCATGGTGATTTGACGAAAGAGTCAAAGGTAAGGAAGACATGGTTTGCAAGCTAAAGAAGAGCCTATATTGGTTCAAACAAGCCCCAAGGCAATCGTACAGGAAGTTTGATTCATTTATGGTAGATCATGTGTACAAGAAAACGGCTTTAGATCATTGTGGATTCATTAATAAGTTCTGTGATTGTGATTGCATTATTCTTTTACGTTATGTTGATTACATGTTAGTTGTTGGCCAGGATAATGTTAAAATTGACAAGTTAAGGAAATAGCTAAGCATGTCCTTTGCAATGAATGACTTTAGACTGGCACAACAAATATTGGAAATGAGAACTTCTTGTGCTAGGAAAGCTCGGAAGCTATGGTTATTACAAAGAAAAAAAATTACATAGAGAAAGTACTAAAAAGGTTCAACATGAACAAGGGAAAGCCCATTAATACTCCACTTGTAGGACATTTCCAGTTGACTGCAGCAAATTGTCCTTTATATCAGAAAGAAAAAGAAGAGATTAGGAACATCTCCCATGCTTCCACAATAGAGAGTTTGATGTACACTATGGTGTGCATCATGCTCGACATCACACATGCAGTTGGTGCGGTTAGTGGGTATCTAGCAAATCCTAGCAAAGAACATTGGCAACAGTAAAATGGATCATGAGATATCTCAGAGGCACTTCTAAAGGTTGCTTACGCTTGAAGGTGTAAGCCCATGCAATAGGGCCACACAAATGCAAACATGGCAAGAGATACTGACACCAAGAAGTCCACTGTAGGATATCGATTCAGTTTTGTACGGTGAAAAGTCTTATGGCAATTCAAGTTGCAAAAGTGTGTGGTCATATCAACCACGGAGGCAATTGTTTCCTCTTGGGTTTTCCTCTTTCGTTAGACAAGCTAGAGAGAGAAAAGGCAAGAAAAAGTTCCACTTTTAGGGCCTTGCCTCTTTGGGAGAAAGAGAAGAAGACTAGAGAAGGAGAAGAAAAACAATTCTAATTCAGACCTCCATGTGCTATCTCCTCACTATTCATGGAAGACACTTACTGATTATCTATGGGTTCGTAACGAGCACAATCGACAGCTTTAATCAGAGCAAGGTTTTTACACTTGAGTATTGTTATTATTTAAAAGTGTCATTGGAAGATGTCTATAGCTTTAATCAGAGCAAGATTTTTACACTCTGATTATTGTCACTCCAAGAGGTGTTATCTCTTGAAGTTTTGGATTCCTCTAAGGTTGTCAGAAAAGATTTCTGTATTCCCATTATTATTTGGTGGAGATTTGGTTAGAATAGGTCTCATAGCTTTTCCCTTCACCTTGAGGGGTTTTCCACGTAAAAATTCTTGTCCATTGATCTTGATTACTTAATTTAATTTGTGCTTCCATGTATTGCGCTCTATATTATTTGCACATAGAGAGAGAAAGTTCAATGATTCCCCAACAAGTTTAACATGGCAAACTTGAAATAATGAACAAACTAAAAGGTAAATGATAGAAAACCATATTAGCCATTGTGTATGGCCAAACCAAGTCCAAATATGAATATGTCTTGCAGACGTAGGCAACTATATGATTCATGATGTAAATAAATAAATAAAAATATGAGTCCTGATAAATTAGATGCTTAAACCAAGTCTTCCAAGAGACTTTTTCTTATTGTTACACATGGCAGGATTTGTTAATGAATTCTTTTACACTTATGACCTCAGTAAAGAATTGACAAATCAAAAATTTTCCTTTTGCTGGTTCCAAAAAAATGTTGAAAAGAGTGTTTTGGGTATTCTGCTTCTTCCTCATGAGGAAAAACCACAAAACCAGAGAATTACTTCTTCCTCAAAAGCAAAAAACCAGCAAACAATAAAACTTCTTCATCAAGGGCAAAAACCTAGAAACAAAATCAGACCTACTTGTACTTAAGAGCAAAAACCCAGGACCAGAAGACTTCCTTCTTCTTCCTTGAGGCAAAAAACCCAGAAAATCTCTAACAGCGATGTGTTTGGTGATCTTTCTGCCTTATATTTCTCGTCTACTTGAAAAAATCAGTGCCTTAACATATTTGGGCATGTTTTCTCGAAATTAATTCTTCCTATTATTTCCCCTTTTCTTGTTATAATTTGTCAAAATAAAAAAATAGACATGTAAAACTCTTACGAACAGTTGTAGAAAGAAGCAAAAGCCAATTCCAAGCAACTATCAAGTTGCTCAAATTCATAACTGGTTGCTCACTACGGCATTCAACACATATCAAAACCTGTTGCAATCAGTGTCTTTCATGGGCATAATGGAATCGTCTACTTTATTTCTTTTTTTTTTATATAAATGCAATATTTTCACTACTTTACAACTCCAATTATAAAAAACTAAGAATTTATTAAGTCCAAACAAATCCACAACCATTTAGATTTCCGATTCGATCAAAATGTCCAACTTATTTATTCACAAGATTAACCATTTCTCCTAGTATCATTCACACACTTGTTACACTCCTCGTCATATTTAGCAGTCATCCTTTCCACAAATAATTCAGCATCCTAACTAAACAATATCTTCCTAATGGTAACTTAAGGGAAGCCTCAACTCTTCAATTGTTTGGATCCTCACCATCACTTATAGAAACTCAAGTGACTTTGGAACAACCAAATGAATAGGCAAATGGCATTAAAACCCTTTCTATTTCTTGAGTCCCTTCTCAACCCTAATAACTTTCATGAGAACCATTATGCTCCATTCATGAGGCTACTGAAGGCAGTGTGTCACTTTCACATTCAATGGTAAGAAGAGAATTGGGGGGATGGAGAAATAGAACTATGCAGACAAGAACATTTCCATAAACTATTCTCATATTCATTTCACTATTATGTCATCAAAAAATTTGCCATTGATCCAACCATCAGTCATCCACTGGAATGGCATTATCCATATGATTGCCAATATCACTATATCTAAAAGTTTCTGTCAAAAACTCATGAGACCACCAGAGACATCAACAGGAGAGTTAAATTTCAGATCCTCTCAACCCCAAATGAGTTGACAACATCCGCAATCAACGACCACAGCAACCATCACATCTTCATGAAAACTTGCAAGGACTTTCACCCATAGCCAAATCAAATTTCGCAAGACTGTGACAAAACCAACTTCCGCATGTATTTTGATCCAAAAAACTCAGAAAATTTATGAACAATTCAGAGTAGTCACTGGCTCGCGCAAAACACACCAATTTTTCAGTTAGCATTACCATTTTTTTAAAATCTTCTAAAATTGTGAGAAGTATGCACACCCTCATAGAACCCTGCTTGACTTGCACATTAGTATATCTTGACATTGATAGACCATTGTTACCAAACACTTCATAGAACAGAAGCGGGCAGGAACAGAAGCAAGTACTTCTTTCCGAGCTCTGCACAAATTCCAAAACAGAGAATCCCAAACATTGTGCATGTATATGTATGAGTGTGTGCATGAAAACACACGTAAATATATACAGAGAGACAAAAGTATAACATGCATATATGAATATTAAATAAACAATTATCGCATCATCAAGAAAAAAGGGTATGCAAGAGAATACAAGTATGGTTTAAATGTAGTTAATTTAAGACATTCTAGCATGGACATCATCAAAATTTTATTAGTTACTGTTAAACAGTTGCTCAAAATTCCATACTCCCTGCCCATAACAGCAATCACATGTCTCCCAATCTCCAATACAATTAGTGCATTCCCAGAAACTAATGAAATAATCTTTTAGTGTTTTTGCTCCAATTAAAGATTGTATCCTACATGCATCATCACAAATTTAGCTAAACTTTTAACACACCTACAACCATCTATTCTTCTTTCTTGGTTCAAAGTGACCAACTAATTCATACAAAACCAAGCATCATCATCATCAAGACCTTATCCCAATTCGCGGTCGACCACATCAATCTCGTTTCTCGATTCCCCTTTATTAAGTACCATGGCTTCATTTAGCCCAAAGTTTCTAAATCTTTTCTCATCACTTCTATCCAAGTTCTTTAGGGCCTTCCCCTGGCCCTTTTAGAACCTTCTACTTGCATTGCCTCACTCCTAACTAGTGTCATTTTCGGTCTTTGTTAGACATGTCCAAACCATCTAAGTCTAATCTTTCTCATCTTATTACCTATTGGTGCTACCCCTAAGTTTTCTCTAATGTTTTCATTTCTATTTCTATTATCTCTTGTCTTGTCACTTATCCATCTCAGCATCCTCATTTCTGTTATACTCAGCCTATGAATATGATGTTCTTTAACTGCCCAACGCTCTGACCCATAGAGGATGGCCGGCCTTGTAGCCATCATCATCAAGACCTTATCCCAATTAGGGGCCGGTCTTATAGCTATCCTATAGAATTTTCCTTTCAGTTTAAGTGGCACCTGCCAATTACACAAAACTTCATATGCAAGTCTCCTTTTGTTCCAACCCACTTGGATTCTCAGGGTAATCTCCCTCTCAATCTCTCAATCTCTCCACTCTCATAAATCATTAATCCTAAGTACCGAAAGTGGTATTTTACGGGGACTTCTTGGTTATCAATCTTTATTGGTGCTCCACTCGCACTCCTCTTCTTACTAAAATTGCATTCCATATATTCTGTCTTAGTTCTGCTTAAATTTTAAACCCTTTAGATTCTAATGCTTCTCTCCATAACTCTAACTTTGTGTTTACGTCTCCCTTATCCCATCAATTAAAACTATATCATCTGAAAATAGCATGCATCATGGAATCTCCTCGTGCATATGTTTTGTTAACTTATACAAAACTAAGCATTTTCTTAAATTTCAATTTCCATAATTGCTAAAGTCCCCATTATATTTACTAGTAATTCTTTCTGCAAAATCAATTCACCATCAAATCCAACAACATTATCCCAATTAAACATGTAAAAAAATTGATTAAGAGAAAGAAAAACCTGAATTTGCATCACCAAAACAAAGTCTAGAAACAGTCCCCTTTAAGTCAAAATATGATTATCTATACCATTAATTCTTTTCACATAACATACACCCATAATCCAGCATGACCCATCAAAAGAACAACTAAAACAATGAAAAAAAATAAAAATAAAAATCCTATGTCAGTGTAACAACCTAAAGAAAACCAAACAACAGCAAGTAATGCTAGAATTACAGGCTTACCGATAAGAGAAGCCTCAAGAAGATGCGTCCTCCATAAAACCTGATCCATTGGTGTAACAGTGCCAAGCTTGGCACCTCGATTCTGGATCTTGAGAATACTTGTAACACTGGAAGCCAAAATCACTGACATCGTACAAGCTACGGTTTTCATTGTTGCGGGCCCCTTACCGGTCCTCAGCTGATCCAAACCCTTCATGGTAAGCTCCCTCAATGGTCCGATCTTCACCATTAACAGCAATGCCACCACACCCTCAACAAAAAGAACCAAGAACAACAGCTGAAACATCTTTACAAGAAACCCACTTCCAGTTGGTGGTAAAAAATGCTCTACAAACGGATATTAACGTCCATGAATCGAGTAACACTCCAAGAATGAAGTGAAAGATTGAAAAACAGAACCCAATGGAAGAAAATTCTTCTGGGTATGTCGTGAGAACAGTCGACAAACAGCGGATTCTTGGCAAAACCCAGTATCTTTTCGCGAGACTTTTGTCGTGAAAATGAATATTAAGGGGTTTACATGGATTTGGAAGCGGGTTTTTGCTTTGCAGATGAAAAAAAGAGTGATCAAGAGAAAAAATGTGTTCTGGATGAAAAGAGGTCTGCGAAACAGAGTGCTAATATTGACTTGGGGGAGTGTTTTTAAGTATTTGAAGGGAGAGAGAGGCCTCTAGGAATGGAATTTTGGGGGTTTACTTGAATTATAACGCAGAAAGAGACGAAAGGGGCAGGAGAAAGGCACGTTACTCCATGAGAATTATCCCCAGATTTGATAATGGCACTCTTCCCTTTGTTAGAGACACTAAGCTTGTAATTATAGTGGCGCTTGCACGTGTCCATCAGTACAGAGATTTAAGCGTTATGCTAACATGTGTGGCCAAGATGGATGGCGATCGAAGTGGCTCAGAAAACTCCATTCAGTAATCTTAACCTTCGATTGGTTACAACTTGTCCACTTGTCCTATCATCAAAATCACAGAGTGTCTCTGTCTTGCTATGAATTATAGGCCCACCAAATCTTTCTACCGTTGAACAATCGAAGCCCTTGATTTATAAAGAATTGCATTCTTTTATTCATTTCCGGTAACCGAGGTACAGGATTATAGGCTTGAGATGGAGTTGGTTTTTGGTACATCGATAATCTATTTTACTGAAGGAGAGCCTTGTCCCAGCGGTAAAAGTTGTGGTCATATGACCTTGAGGTCACGGGTTCAAAGCGTAAAAACAGCTTCTTGCAAAAACGCAAGGCAAGACTACGTACTATAAAATTTTTGCAAGGCAAGACTGCATACTATAAATCCTTGTGGTCTGCCCTTTCCTTGGATCCAACACCTGCACAGGCAAGAGCTTCTAACTGCAACCAAGAAGAATTTGTGTCCATCGTACTCTGCTCGCTTTCCACCATTAAGTAACAGCAGCTAAGATCATATCTTGAAGATGAGCAGGTGACTTACATCACCAAACTCTGTCATGTAATTTTATTTTTTTTATTTTATAACAGAGAAGAATTATGAAGCAAACTATAAAAAAAAACACGTTCTAATTTCTAAATATACTTAGAATCTTCTAAAGTAGCCCATCAATTAGGAAATAGGGCCCTTGTAGACACTCCTATTTTTACCATCATTAAACCTCAACTAATATCAAAGTAGGCATCGAAAAATATTTCAACTCATCTCACAGCTCATCCACCAAAGTCGGAGAAATCAATGGTCCAACTGAAGCATAGCACAATAGCTCATGCACGTAGATGCTCAGATCATTCAAGGAATTCACATCTTGTCACAAGGAATAGAAGCAACCACATTTTTGCCTCTAGAAGAAGGCCACTTGAGAGTCCCTAAAACTTTGCTTGGTCTAAACCCACAATCTCTCTCTCTCAACCTTCTTCTCAAACTTGGTGTCACTTGAACTTTTGATCACTAATATTTTGTCATAATACTAAGCCCCTTTCAAGATTAGCCAGCAAGGAGTGGGTTTTCACCTTCTGGGAAGAAATTACGCTTTTCTACGGATTCGCAAAAAAGCCTACAAAGCACTTGTTCTCTATTCAAATCTCATAGAATCTGCATAAGGGTCTTAAAAATTGGTAGAAGTGATCAACACACTTAAATGATACTCTAGCTGCAACTACCCTGTGATTGATGCTGTAACTCTAAAAGTTGTAAACTTTTTTTTTTTCTAAAATTAAAGTCTACA
Organism: Warburgia ugandensis; assembly: GCA_035236585.1. Lineage (NCBI taxonomy): Eukaryota > Viridiplantae > Streptophyta > Magnoliopsida > Canellales > Canellaceae > Warburgia > Warburgia ugandensis. The sequence goes on along the minus strand of CP141134.1, from coordinate 10,275,355 downwards.
ACAATTTCAAACCTTATGTAGATGTCTCAAAACATGTAAATATATGCCTCTTACACTCTTGTGACTCATTTACCTATATTATGTATTCGCATCGTATCTATTGTATCCTTTACCACAAAAGTGACAACAAGATATGTGTGGGAAAGCCAAGCAGATCATTGTCTAAAGCCCTTGGGCTCACCCGATGTCATGTGAGCAGTCTTCGGCCACGAGCAAAGTGATTGTCTATGGCAGATTTATGTTACCTTATTAACATTATTTACGCCCTTATCATCATTATTTTAAGGAAGGTGCAAGGCTCTATTTTACATTTTATTAGATAGGTCATTTGTATAGCCAACTCTGTATCAAGAATACGTGCACAAAGTCCCTTTTTTCCCTTTCAAAACTCCACTAACATAGCCATTATAACTCCACACATTCATTAGTCATCCTAACCCCCTACATCACTTACATCACATTTACTTTGGAGCATTTGTTTTAAGAGACTTGTCAATGACTAGAGGGCCTTATGGCCTGAATAACCACTAAGTATCATATCTTGCCGAGTGTGAGTATATGGTTAAGGACCCCACATTCGTGAATAACTAGCCAGATAAATTTTGCCTCTGAATAATGCATGTCTTAGGAGCACGAGACGGTTGCGAACCAAAAACTGCAAAATAAGGCCAAGGAATTAATTGGAAGTCTTGTATAAAGGGCAGCCCTGGTGCACGAAGCTCCCACCTATGCAAAGTCAGAAGAGCATAAAGTACACAGTCTTACCTTGCATTTTTCAAGAGATTGTTTCAACGCCTTGAACCCGTGACCTCAAGGTCACATGACAACAACTTTTACTGTTACTCCAAGACTCCCCTTCTAAATGGAAGTCTTATATGCCTGGCCTAAAGTCCACTCTGGGTAATAAATGCAGGTGGCAACTCTAAGACCCCATTTTATAACTTTAGCAGTGCACTCCTATTGCCGTGACCAGGTATATGAGTTGTAAACTTCAAATCACATCCATGTACCTAAAACCCTTTAGCTACAAGAGGATGTGAGCGTCTCCCTAGTAGCTATATTTCGAAAACTGCAATAAGCTTTAGCAACTAAAAAAGGGCAGCCCTGGTGCACGAAGCTCCCACCTATGCGGGGTCTGGGAGAGGGAAGGACCACAAGGGCTTATAGTAGGCAGCCTTACCTTGCATTTTGCATGAGGCTGATTCTATGCCTTGAACCCGTGACCTCAAGGTTACATGACAACAACTTTTACCGTTGCGCCAAAGCTCCCCTTCTAAAATGAAGAATAGAGTTGCATTACCAAATATATCGAGTGCTCACATCTTCTCCGTACCAAAATAAGATGGACGTGAAGTATAGAGAGTGGTGTGAATGAAAAGAGGGATGGAGAATGTTAAAGGTTTGTGGGGATTAGGAGAGGAAAGCAGAGGAGAAGGTGATAATTATGATGATGGTTTGGGAAGGAGAGAGAGATTTTAGCTTTTGCTTTCCCTTTGCTTTTCTCGGTCATGCATGCATGCATGCAGCAGCATCATCCTACTGGCGGGAAATAATGTGTCATTCTATATATAAAGATTCACTAATGAACTACCAAATCGAGTTTGCAGTCCCCCTAAGCCCACTCCTCATTGTGTCCCACCAACAACCTTTTACCTTTATTTCCCTCCTTTGTGGATGGACTGCATGACTTTGGAGGCTCCATGCCTTTCTTCTCTTAGTTTTAGTGAATTATATTTTTGTCTTAAAAGTACTTAATGTGCTGCTCCTAAAGACTTAGATCCTTGGTACAATCATTCCAGTAATCTAAGGTAGCCACCTAAATCCTTTTGCTAACAATACAACTATTATTTATTTTATGCTTCTCTACTCAATAAAGGTTGTGGCAATTTTTAGATAACCATCACCAACCAATGTTTTAAATAAATCTCTCTCTCTCTCTCTCTCTCTCTCTCTCTCTCTCTCTCTCTCTCTCTCTCTCTCTCTCTCTCTCTCTCTCTCTCTCTCTCTCTCTCATATGATGCAAATCCTAAACCCTAACTATTCCATCATAATTGCATCATAGGCATACTAAAAAGTAGATAGTGACTCACTTTTTTTGAAAATTTTCATGACCCATAGCATTCATTGGATTTGCCTCATTAGATTCCCTAGGTATCAAATCTCACATGTATTGAATATTTAAAGGTCCTTTGTTTTTTAATCTTTGAAGCAAAAAGTATACAATACAACACACACACAAAAGCCCCAAAATATAGGATACCTGTTTTTCTTTCTTTTTTATTTTTTGCTTCAAAAGTCCAAGACGAAGGACCTATAAATAATTAATATATGTGAGAGTTAATACATAGGAGATCTAAGATGAGGAAAATTTAATAAATGATATGGATCATAAACTTTTTTAAGAAAAGTGAGCCCATCATCTACTTTTTAGTACACCTATGACGCAACTCTAATGAAATCGGTTGCATCATATAATTTCTCATCTCTCTCCCTCTCTATATGTGACACCCCGGGTTTTATCAATCTGTTTTCCATATTTATACTCAAATAATAATAACTTATTTATAGAAAATAGATGGGATTCCAGAACTTAAAACTCATAATTTAAAATTTGTCGCAGCATCAAGCAAATACCATTTAAGAAAACCCCGAGGGTCACTTCTCCTCAAAACCATACTGAAAAATAGAACGAAAAGTAATCATTTTGAGCATGCTCACAATTTAAAACCACGATGAAATTTTGTAACTGCAAAGACAAGTAATAGTGAAGTTCCAAAGCTCCAGGGTCTGTCCAAGATCACCACATCATCCATGAATAAACATATAACTATTATACAGTGATATGAGTCTAATCTATCCATATATACAATGACTAAGGAAAATGCCAAAAAGCCAATACCAGTTCAACTAAAAGTACACGACTCTGTCAGTATCTGACAGTCTCTATTCTCAAGCCCTCGTCCAACACCACGCTAATCCACCTTCTTTCCTTTCTGACTGTCGCGCTCTGATTCTGAGGCATTGCAAAACAAAGCAATGTATCAGCAAGATATGCTTGTGCAGGTGATATACATTCAAAATAACTCAAGAAAACAAAGCATATGGCGCAAGGCATAAAGATTGAAAGATGATTAATAATATATAAAGTCTTAAATCACACGATGAAGGACATACCATGTCCATGCAATAAATAAGATATCATCAACTATGATATCATGACATGCACAATTCGAGAAAATCTAGAAACATATGAATGCATGTCAAAAGAATCAAACCTCATACACAATCAAGCCCTATGAGTGTCTCACATACACTCACGGCAATGTGGGGTCAGCTCTCTGTACCATCCGCTTTCACCCTTGCACCCTCACGGGTACTCAAGCACTCAGGCACTCACGAGAACTACGCGCACCACTTTCGCTTTCACCCTTTCACCCTCACGGGCACTCACGAAAAGTTGCGTTGCACACCCGCTTTCACCCTTTCACCCTCACGAGTACTCAAATACTCAGGCACTCACGGGGTGAAAATCGTATCCTACCACAAGATCAATAGTCTCAAATATTAAGCCAGAGCGACTCTCACATGTCAAGAAGACCAAAAATCCAAGTGGATATCACGAAAGATATCAAAAACAGTGCATGCAATAACCACCATAACGATAGCAAGCACATGCGAAGCTACATGCTGAAGTCAATCTCACACATATGGTAAAGCATAAATCATATGCCTCAAAGACTCAAATCATCAAATCACTATTTGAGAATCATAGAAAAAGTATGAATGAAATCACTTACCTCAGTATCGCAATATCGCTAAAAATCACGTATCCAATATCAAGGTGTATGCCCTGATGTACCTGTCAGGACATAAAGCATGTCATGGTTAACAAATATAACTAAAATCTAAAGCCTGATCATCTATTGATCAGCTCGATCTAAATCATCTAATAGCATTTCGTAGTTTCGCTACTAAAAAGTTACTCCAAACTAGATTTTTATCCTAAATCTAGGTCCGTATTGTCAAGACGATCACGACGCCTCTTTCGGATCGTGATTTGGACCTCTGTAGCTCCTAAAATCAAGGTTTAAAGGCAAAAAGGGTCAAAAAAGACCAAAATCCCCCAAATGGGGCCTGCCGCAAGCGCAGCACGTGCCGGGCGCTTCTATGGAAGCGCTCTGCGTGTGGGGGACGGAATAGCACACGTGGCGCGTTCCAGCCCCTCCACATGGCACGCACGAGTTGCACCACGTGCCTAGTGCGTGGCGCACCCTCATTGCGCCACGTGGCGCTCCCTCAGCCATGTAATTCTTCCTGTTCCGGTCGCCGTCGCCAGAGACGACGACCGGACTGGTTCGCCGTTGTCGGCGACCCCAGGAGCTCCGTTTTTTGTGATTTTTACACCCCCTGTGTCCGGTTTCTCACGTACATTCCATTTCCACCATCCATTCTCCCAAATCCTTCCTAAATCTAGCGTTTTTTCATGCTTTTTGTTTCATTTTCAAAAACTCTCGTATTACTGTTTTTCATGTTTTCCAGCGTCCCTAGCCGTCCGATCGTCATGAAATTTTGTGGGTTCTTTCCTCTCCTCATTGTACACAATATGAACGGCCCAGATCTAAATCCGACACTGTCTCATCCAAATTTTTTAGGAAAATCAGTACACACGGATTTTTGCAAAAACTTACGTTTTCATGCCGTTTTTCGGCGTTTACAGGTACTTAAACGTTGAAATTAACACAAAAGGGAAGGGTGGAGTGATCCTACCTCGCTCGCGGCTGTTCAATGGTGGCGAAATCCGCCTCCCCAATGCGTGATGGTCCACGTGAAACAGAGAGACTTGAGAGAGAGGAGAGTGTGTTTTGAGCACTCCCTCTCTTCTCCTTACCTTATATCATTTTTTTTATTTTTTATTTTAAATCAAAATGTTACACTATACTTGTGTACCTATGTGCATGAGTGTGAATGTCAATTGTTTTATGAATTAAATTAGAGGATGTTCAAGGTGAAATAAGTTCTTTGGGTTCATCCAGCTTATTTAATTAGGAAAGTAAAATATGTTTCTTTCTCTTTAATACTATGAAAGATCATAAATACTCAATTTCCATGGCAATGGGAAAGAAAAAAGACTTCTAAGATTAGTTATATGTGATTTGAACATATAAAAAATAATCAATTAATGTACAATATGTTTTTTCTTTTTCTTTTTAAGGATGTTGGATTCATGCACCCATCAGCATCCTAGAACCCTGGTCACCTAGGAGTAAGGCTCCTTCTTGCACCATTACGCTAGAAAGATTTTGCTCAATTGATGTGAAATTTGTTATTTTCTTTTAAGAATATTTGAGAAAATAATAATAATTGCATGAAATAGCAAAACTGATAAAGCAAAATTAAGAAATAGAAAATTTGAATAGTTCTGTACATCTTTGTTCACACATATAGATACTTAAGTGTTTTGAGAGAGTTTCTCTTCACCTTACTTTTATTTAGATCTTATATATGCATTTAGTCTCTTTCATACTTTAATATTTTCATGCATTCTCAATATTTTAAGTAAAGATTTTTCCTTCAAGCTTAAGCACTAACTTTTGCCTTTAACTCAATTATAGAGCTGTCCATCTGCATGTATGATAGAATTACTCTCCACCATTTGTCATGCATTAAAGTGCACTAACACTACTACATTGATTTCCTCCCTTACGGTTTATTGCTTGTTTTGAATTTTACGCTTTTAAAAAAAATTGAATTCTAGAAAATGCTAGCAAAAGAACTTTTCTGTTAAGCTGAACATTTTCATTCATTTGTTTTTTTATAAAGTACAACTACATTGGTGAGAGAAAGGAATTTAACACTACTACTCTAGTTCAATCTTTCTATGAGGTTTTGATCGTTGTCCATATTCGTCATATTAGTGGTTGGACAATACTGTGGACTCAAGAGACCAAGGAAGAGAGAGAGAGGGAAAGAGACTTTTGTCTTTTGAGGTTCCAAACATATAGTATTTTTGGTTTGAGATATAAAATGTATTAAAACACCAACGTAAAAATATTTGCCTAGCCAGATTGTAAATATACACAATGCAAATGAACAAAAGTATTTGTTTAAATACTTATTTAGTGAATCCATCAAAGGTCCATATAAGGGTTTTTTGCTTTATATATAGTATAGACGAGTGCTAAAATTGCAAGAAACGTGTACAAGAAAAATGACCCTCTAATACTTTGCATCTTCCTTATATTACTTTGTTTCTATATTATTTTCTCTTTTATATTTGGGATATCTATCATTGTTTAAGTTTGCACTTGTCGAATAGAAAGTGATAGTCGACAGGTAGTCATTATTTCTTAAGAGATAATCGTTGAGAGTCATACTTGCACTAAATTAGATACAATCAATAAACAGTTTAGTCTAAATGACAATGAATATTGCTTATGTTTCAATTGATATGTTTACTTCCCTCTACTTATCGTGTAATACTTTCAAGATTAAATACTTCTTTCCTTGTAGTGATATTATGCTATTAGAGAAGTTTTCTTGGAATTTGGTTTTGTCATCATTTAGTAAAGCTAGCAGAATTAGAACCTGACATTTTTAACTTTTAGGGACTGTTAGTTGCCATTTTATTCTTTATTTGTTGGTTTGTTTATTTCTCAAGATAAAAATTTGTTTTTCCCTTTGTTTTATGTTTGCCTTAGTTTTGAAGCCTGGGTAAAACCAAAAGAAAAAGAAAAAAAAATGCACATGTGGCAGAATACTATTGACTATTATATTAAATTAAGGGAGCTAATATTCCCACTCCCCTTTGGTACTCATGCCATACACTCTTTTGGGGTTTTATGGTGAAAGTATGTGTGGTCCACTTTTTTGAATAATCAAATTGTTCATCTGAAGCATCTTAGTATATATGGGCCATGTCTAAAAAATCATGTAATTTAAATTATTTCAACATTAATTTTTTTTAGTTGTTTCTAATACCATTAATTATTCCATTATTGAATTTAGAACTAAAAATACTATAGTACAATCATCCAATGTATGTGGTTTTTGGGTCAGACCTTATCTACCACAAAATAGCTAAGATGAACGGTTGATAATGTCATGAAAGTGTGCCTCGTAGATAAAATATAATAAAACTCCAAAAGATGGTGCACTATTGGTACCAAGAGGTGTGGGAATATTAGCTTTATAGTAATTTAGTTGAAAACAAAGAAAACATAATGCCATGTACATGAGCCAAATATAAGAAACATGTGGCAAGCATATAGGTAAATAAAATGTCAAAATTATATGCTGCAAGTACATTTTGCACCATCTATGCATTTCAATTGCAATATGAGTTAGCACTCAGATCAGCGATCTTGCATGGGATGTAAGATTCATCAACAACTCCTGTTCAATCTTGTATAGAAGAATACAAAGGTCAACAAACTTGAATATCATTACTTTGTTTAATAAATTATTGTCCATCAATTAAAGGTTAATTACAGTTCTTATCTAATGTGGCATTTTATTACATTGTTTTTCGATCGACTTCTATCTCAAATGAATATTGGCTTGTAGTGCATTATTGAAGCTCTTACTAATCATCTAATCAGGCATGTGCTAAATCTTCCTTATCAATGAGTATTTATGGTTCTGACCCACAACCACTAAGTGCTAACCTGTTCTTTTCCAAATACATGTTTTGTACATTCTGAATAGTTGTCATCCCTTGAGATACATCATGTAAAGCATCAACATATTTTCTGGCGAACCATTTGATAATCTTCATACTCATTAAAACTACTATTAGTAATGCTTAGATGTCGCACTCCCAGCCTGAATCATGTAGAGCTACCGATCCTACTATTCTTCTCATCCAATATTATGATTATACACACTTTAGAGGCTATCAACCCCATTACATCCTCGGGTAGGATGCCCATTGCATCTGATGTTGGCTTCATGTCTATGCTTGCAGCTACTTTTAGACAATAACTAATCTCATTCAACCATACACTAGAAAAGATCAATGTGTTATCTACATACAAAATAAAGAGAAATTCTTTTCAAATAGGCTATGTCTAGTACGAAGAGATGGGACAAAAATACCCCTATGTTGGCAGTTAAATTTTCAAGAAATACCCTTAGCTGTCTACTTCTTCTCCACATCTACAAGATAAAATAAGAAAAAGAAAAAATAGCACATCACTTCTTCTCCCTTTGAAACCTCTTTGCTACTCTTATAATTGACCAAATTAATAAAACCATATTCAAATTTGCTCTTGTAACCCCTCTGCAAAGTACCTATGGAATCTTTGAGAAAAACAAAATTAAACCCCTCACAAACTCGTTCCTAATGCTCAATGCTTGTAGTTTTACAACAAATATTCACATAAAATGTATTTATTATCACCCCACCATTCCATTATCTTCAATACTTCTTCAAACTAGTCCCACACAATGGACTAAAGTAGTTTTCTCCATATCATCTTGTAGCTTTCTTTGATTGATCTTTGACAAGAGCTCCTACTTGATCAAGCCATCAAGGATGAAGGGAGATTTATGATTGTGATTAGGGTGTTGTCTAAAATTTTGGCATCTCCATAAGTGTTAGAGATAAGGGCATTTTGACAATCCTGAAAAACTAAAAATACTTTCTTGAATGAATGGCTATGATTAAAGGAGTTTTCGCATGTGGGTGTTACCAATGCTTCATGTTTTAGAAAAATTGAGTTTTGTTTTTGCTAGTTGGTCTCAAAAATAAAAATTAAAGAATCCATCAACAAAAGTTTCTCCTCTATGAACAAAAAATATGAAACATAAAGCATTCAATGTAGATCATTCATAAGACGCATCCAATAACAAAAGGCCATTTGTTTAAAATTAGACATAGAAATAAAACCTAGAGCATTAAAACATGACCAATATCAAAATCTATTTTACTAACAGAACATGGAGCATTAGCGCATGGTGACAAACAAAAATCCAACATCAAAATCAACCACATTAACAAAACATAAAACATTCATCAACTATCTAATTCCACCATACATTAAAAGTGTCAATGTTCAACTACTCATAATATGATCAACCATAATACTAAAAAGGCATATTTTAGTAATCCATGATAGTAACCAAACTCTGACCATGCACTCTAATAAAGTAGTCCCCAAACTTCCCCCTCAATCATTTCTTCTTTCTTTTAGCAGCCCATTCAACAAATATCTTCCTAGTGGCGACATTCTCTTTTACTAACATTTCTAGGATTGTGAACTTGCTATCATTAGAAAACTTTGGATTGTACAACTACTAGATAATCAGTGCCCGAGATGCTTGATATAATCTCTAGTGCACAGGCAACATGTCTAAGCTCTCGTTTAAGGTCCACATCCGAAGATGACTCTATAACTCATCTTTTCTTCACACAAGAAGCAGCAATAGATGTAATCATAACAAATGCTGGACACCTAGCATTAACATTTAGAGTAGACAGATGTGGAGACTCCATGCTAGGTGGAGACCACATATTCAATCTGACGACTTAGGTTTTTAAATGCATTTTTAAAGTCTTTTTCAAAAGTCGAGATCCCTAATTTGAAAATTTACTTTTCAAATCCCAAGTGTCATTCCAATAACAAAAACTTGGATTTAACAGTGAAATGATATCATTCCATTTCTATAGAAATGCAAAGTCTCCTCTATTTTTTAGACATGCCACATTTAATACATGTACTGCAATACGCTTTATAGACACATAGTAGTTCATCTAGATATATTTGGAGACTCACTCTCATACTATTACATTCAAACACGTTTAAGAACAAAAATCCAAATCATTCAAGCACAAGAAGTTTAAAAATAGGATTATTATTTCTTCCAAGAATTCCATCCATAAATGTCCACAGTCCAGCATCATGACGCCATGGGAAAAAGGGAACAGAAAAACATTCTGGGCGTTTGTAGTCTTAAGAAGCACTTTGCTGGTGTTCATCGGGGGACAGTTTCTAGCTTCTTGTCCTCCAATTTGAGGAGGTCGTGGATACTTGTCAACTTCAACTCTGTTGGTGCCAAATTACTCAAGCATTGTAGGAACCTTCTCTTCTGGGACCCTTCAAGCTAAACCTGATGGCTGTAGTGTTGGTAATCATGGTTTTTGCAGGCATTGGGAATATGATGGGATATAGTAATGATATGGATTCTCTTGAAAATAATGAAAATAATATATTGCCAATGATAACGAAGTTATGATTCTCTTGAAAAGAATAACAGTGACTAAGTGAGCATTTTCTGGGCCATTTTGATCTAAAGCTGCCAGTGATTGCAGGTTCAGGATGCTAAAGCTGGATTAAATGTCGGCATCGCTGCGTCTTGGAAGAAGATTCTTAGTCTGGGATTTGTTGGATAGTTTAGAAGAAGTTCTTGACCTTTGAGATCTGGAAATGCCCTTAATGAGATAATGGAATTGACTAATTAATAAAATGCTTTATTTCACAGTATGACAACCAGATAAACAGATGTTGGATTTGCTTGCCAAGGAGGACATGGAGAGTCTGATGTACTGCTAGAAAATATCCAACACATTAGTTTGGTCTATCTTGTTTCTCCCTTAGGTGCTTTCTGCTTCTGGTGCTCAAACTTGCAGTAGTTTACCCAGTTGTAGCTCTGTAGTATCTCAATGGTATATTTTCTATCATTCAGTGGTGAGGAGAAAGTTTAGGAAGAACAATATCTAACGATTTTGGACTTCTTATGGAGAGTAGTAAATAATTAATCTGCATTCTAACTTCAGAAGCTTGCAGCAGAAATTGTCTCCAGGGTGTGGGAGATAACATGGTAATGTTAATGGACTGAAACCACTTACTTGTGCTCAAACGGATGGTAAGTGATCTTACATTATTACTTGTTTGAGCCATACGGGTGAAGAGAAAGTTTAGGAAGAATGATTTCTGATGATTGTGGACTTCTTATGGATAGAAGTAAATGATTAGCCTGCCATTCTAACTTCAGAAGCTTGCAGCAGAACTTTTGTCTTCAGTGTCTGGGAGATGAACATGGTAATGTTGATGGATTGAAGCCTCCTACTTGTGCTCAAACATATGGTAAGTGATCTTACATGATTACTTGTTTGAGCCGCCTAGCAGCTTATAAATCATTTTATCAAAGTTCTACCTCTCTATTTATATTTGCAGTTGTGCACATGCTTAAAGCATATGGATGCTACTGTTGTAGTAACCTTTTCTGTTCAAGATACTTTCTTGCTGAGATTCATTATTTTTCTTGAAAGCCATATTATTCAACAGCTAGAGACATCTCCAGTTCAATTTTTGATGCTCAAGGGCCTCGATCTGGCTTAACTTCTCGGTTACATGAATGAAAAATTGATTACGAAATGAATTTTATAGTTATGCTTTTATGTTATTATTTAATAACATGTCACACTTTAAAGGCACAAATTGCTTTAAATACTGAGCTACTAGGATGAAGATTTCTCTCAAAGGTAGAATGGCAAGATAGAACATACAGAACATATAATGCATGATCCCTTATTGGTTTTAGTACGGCAAATTTTGTGGTTTGTAATTTAGTTGGAATTTAGGGATAGCACCAATAGGTAACAAGATGAGGGAGATTAGACTTAGATGGTTTGGACATGTTCAAAGGAGGCCAACAACGGCACCAGTTAGAAGGAGTGAGGCAATACAAGTTGAAGGTTCTAAAAGGGCAAGGGGAAGGCCCAAAAGAACGTGGATAGAAGTGGTGAGGAAAGATTTAAAAACTTTGGGACTAAATGAAGCCATGGTATTTAATAGAGTGGAATGGAGGAATAAGATTCATGTGGCCGACCCCTAATTGGGATAAGGTCTTGATGATGATGATGATGAATTTAGTTGGAATTTAGACTTTCACTATGATGTTATAGGTACATATTGCTAAAGGAATCCAGATCCAGTTTGTGTGAGATATTGCAAATGACATGGTGTCTTCCAAGCAATTCACTGATTCTATTTCTCAGCCTTCTTTTATGTACCAAAGAACTGATGAATGGATCTGTTTGTTACTTTTCATGCAGTTCAGGATTGACATGCCCTCCTGTAGATTTTAGGCAAGAGTCTTTTCTTTCATCTGTCAAGGAACCCCTTTCTGAAGGAGGTCTCTTTATTATAAATTTGGTTTCAAGATCATCAGCCATCAGGGAGATGGTTGTTTCAAGAATGAAGGTGGTAAGATACAAGGGCACTCATGAAAGTACCAGCTCTCACAGTTCATTAGAGCATACCAAATGGTTGTAACCACCTATCATTACCTAGAACAAGTAATTGATTTCAGGTCTTTAACCGCCTCTTCTGTCTCAAGCTCGATGGAGACGTCAATAAGGTTCTCTTTGCTCTCCATACGGGGTCGTCCATCAGTGAGACTGAGAGTGTTTATCCAATGCTGCTGATTCAATTCAGAAGCTGTTAGAGTTTAGCCACCAAGATAGAGGCTCGAATAACATAGAGGCTGCAAGGAAGATAAAACGACTATGGTAGTATTTGTGCAGTAAAGTCATATCTGCAAGTACCTTCTTGCAAATATGACGATATTCCTAGAATTAAATTGGTCCATGTTCTGAAGTACATAATATGATGTATCCTGTAACTCGTTTCCTTTATGTTGTTCCTCTTGTTACTTCTTTCAAGACCCATAAATATTCTTAATGCATATTCATGTATTCTGCTGTACATTGTATGCTGTCTATAACTATGTATCTTTTGGAAAAATGGGATCTTGCTGACAGCCATAAGCTATTGCATTTGCCTGGCTTTGCCTTTGGCTTCTTCTGCATCAATTTTCTGTTAAACCATGAAAAAAAAGTAAAAATAGCTTTGAATCTTGTAAGATCTGGTTATGTAAAATACTTAAAAGTGGTCTCTGACTTTTTGTCCTTATGGGGAGGAAGCAGATTATTGAATGACACATCCATGACCAGTTTAGGAAGGCCATTAAAACTTGAGCCTTATGTCATACATTTGTCTTTGGAAGTTGGCAACTCAAGGGAGCTCATTCCTGATCTGTGTAAGTTGACAATATTCTTTTTAACCAAATAGTGGTCTATGGTCAGGATCAGCAAATACTTTTCCATTGTGCATTTGATCGATAAGTGCACGAGAGCTGTATCAGGGCATTTGATCAAGATATAACTTTGGGACAGGTTTATAATACATGCAGGATATCCTCTGGCTGATAAGCTCCAAATCTTGTACCCATAATGGAAGGATTCAGGACAAACATGTGCTTTGCCCCGGTTGGCTAGCACTCAACCCTTCAAACTTGGCTACAGAAAAGGCATCATTTCAACAGGAAACTCTATTCCAGGTGCTATTGCTCTTGCTGGTTACATTTCCTCCCTTCAAATTTGGCTCTGTCATCGTATGTCTTATTGGATCAAACCATCTGGATCACATGTAGTTTTTGCTGCTCCTAAAAGTATGTGTCCATTATATAATTTCTCGTAGTAGCCTTTGTTGTTTCTCGTTTCCTCTTTGGTAGAAGTACTATGTTAAGCTACCAAACATAAACAGTCATGCAAGCACAAATCTTTTGCGTTAAAGTTAGACACACACCACCCATGTAAAGCCTCGAACCCTGGTCAACAAGTTGAGAGACTCCTTGTGCACTACACTAGAAGGCTTTTAAGGCTTTGATGCAAGCAATCACTAGTCTAGGAAGAGGGTACGATGAGTGTGACTAATGCATGTAAGATCATGAGGTTGTGCATCAAAACTTACCAGAAATTACATGTCTTACCAGTGAAATCAGTTACTTATAATTATATTGCATTAGTTACACCATAATGTATCTGGTTTTATGGGCCTAATACCAACGTTGCCCCGGTGCCTCTAGAATTTTGTCTTAATACATCACATATGAACTGGTGGAGCTGCAAATTAAGTGCTACTAATCTCAAAATATGTCGTCAGATCTTTTATGCATACTCAGAAAGCATACTTTGTAAGATAATCATGGAACCTCCTAGACGTGAATATCTGAAAACTCTATGGAAACAGTTAGTTCAAAATATTTTCTCAGAGAAACATTTATGGAGAGAAAACAAAAAAGTGTAGTTATGTGGAAATGATCTTAAAAGCTCGTAGGGATCTTAAGAATTGTGTGAGATAGCAGATTGGAAATAGGCAGAGCATTATGATATATGGATTCCTACCTCTAAGTATGCTACTTAACATGCAAGAACTCAACCTTGAATCTGTGGATCCCCTTATAAAATATGGAAATTGGTTTGAAATCATGGTGAAAGATAAGTGGAACCATGACATCTCTAATAAAATATTATATATACCACTTCCTATGTTCCCCACTACGGATATCTTGGTTTGGGCTCAAGCTAAGAGTGGGGAATTCTCTCATAAATCAGTTTGTTGGTATGCAGCAAGCACAACAGAAATGAGATGCAAAATGGTTCAAATTTTACTCTCTAGAATCTTGTGTGGCATCTTCCTTGTCAGCCAAATGTGAGGCCTTTTATTTGGCAGGTGAGAAGCTTTCTACAAGGGAAATATGAAGTCCTTGCCTTCTATTGCCAGTGCTGAATGCCCAATATGTGAGGCTCAGCAGGGAGAAACAGTAATCCATGTCTTATTCCATTGCAGCAAAACTCAAGAGGTCTGGCTAAAGGTTTTCTCATTGATTGATTTATCCCCTTTCCAAATCCTGAACTTTCCCTTATTATCTCTGTCATGGAACAACAACTTCTAGATGAGGAAGGATGAAAGAATTTATGAGAAACATCTTTGCCTGTCCCTCTTGGATAATTTAGTACAGGAGAAACCATTATGATTTAAAAGAAAGAAAAGTGCAACTGATTTTCTGTGCCATCAACTTAAATCTTTGGTTGGCTATGTTTCTAATGCCAAGGTGAAGGATAATTCTTATACTGATTATGAGAAGCCTATTTTGATGGAGTGGGATTAAAAAAAAATAGTCTTAAACCAAGAACAGTAAAAAATCGTTTATATAAACGGAAACAACCACCTGACCAGTATATGCTTCTCAACTTTGATGGATTGGTGAAAGGGAATCTGGGTCCTGCTCGCATAGGTGGTCTTTTAAAGGACAGACATGGAAGGTGTTTTTCTCTGGTATTTAGCATTTTCATTGAAGAGAATTCAAGTGAAGGGGAGCCTTGGTGCTACAACAGAGTTGTTGTTGTGTGACCTTGAGGTCATGGGTTCAAGGCATGGAAACAGTCTCTTGCAAAAACGCAAGGTAACGCTGTGTACTATAGACTCCCATGGTTCGCCCTTCCCTCAATGTTGCAAACACCGGAACTTCGTGCACTGGGCTTCCTTTTTTTATATTGAAGAGAATTCAAATAGTATGGCAGAGTGCATGGCTCTCAGATGCAGATTATTACTAGCTAATGCTTTGTGGATTTCATATATATTTGTGCAAGGCAACTCTCAGTTGGTGGTTCTATTCATGGCATATCTTTGCCCATAGCCTGGGAATTCAGAATGATTATACTAGATTGTTTACTCTGGCTAAGCCAATTCTCAAGCCGGAAAGACTGAGCATGTGCTAAGGAAACTATGCAGGCACATTACTGCCAGTATTTGAAAAAAGAAAAAAAATCTCAAAAGATGCTACCCTTCTAGCTACTTGCAGCTGTTTGGGAAACTTGTTTTTATTGTATTTATCTGTTTCATAAAATCAATCTAGGAAGTGGGATTATGGAGAATGACTATAGTAGGAAACATTCTTTGAAGCAGTCTATATTTCAATGAACTTTCTTGATGGGAAAGCATTCATTGGATAATGAGTCTAAATCCCCTAAATCTTCAAGTGTAAAAAGGACAGTCCAATGCACGAAGCTTCCATGTATGTAGGATTCGGAGAAGGGGCGGACTCAAAGGGTGTGTGAAATGTATAAATTAGTTACCAGATTTAGTCAAGTCTAAATGGAGCCATTCGTCGTACTTTCCAAAAATATTTATATTAATATATAATGCACTTGCAATGAGACATAATAAGTTGAGATGGCCGAGTTGGTCTAAGGCGCCAGATTAAGGTTCTGGTCCGAAAGGGCGTGGGTTCAAATCCCACTCTCAACACACATTTTTCCTTTTTTGGGCTTTTCACTTTCCTGTAATTTTGTTACAGTTTTTTATTTTTGCCTTTTCTCTTTCCTGTAATTTTTTTACAGTTTTTTTGTGGGATTTTCTCTTTCCTGTAATTTTGTTACAGTTTTTTTTGGCTTTTCTCTTTCCTGTAATTTTTTTTACAGTTTTTTTGTGGGATTTTCTCTTTCCTGTAATTTTGTTACAGGTTTTTTGTGTGTGGGCTTGTCTCTTTCCTGTAATTTTGTCACAGTATTTTTTTTTTGGTATGGGCTTTTCTCTTTCCTGTTTTTCTGCTTTACTTGATCTTACCGTCCTGATAAATGCAATCCCATTAAATTGGGATCACATCCAATATTTTTATGTAGCTTTTTGTATGTTACTAGAGGTTGTTTAAATTACCAATACTATTAGACCTAGCTTGAAGGGGATCATGTGATTTTAAGGTCACGGGTTCAAGGTATAGAATAAGCCTCTTGCAAAATGCAAGGTAAGGCTGTTTACTATATGCCCTTGTAGTATACCCCTTTCTCAAACCCCGTGTAGGGCGGAGCTTGTGTACCGAGACTGCCTTTTTCACTATTGGGCCTAGCATGAAGGTAACTTTATACGCCTACGTGACACAATAATTGCGACATCGAATTGTTGAATTTGTTGACCATCAATAGATAATTTGCATGGCCACAAGAAAAAATCCAACAAAAATCAACAGTTGATCCCTAGATATGGGTTCATAGATGAAGGGCCTAGGATCTTTCCGTACAAGTAAAATCAACAGCAACGGGACTTAATTAGATTCACGAACAAGATTATGTTTCCTGGACATAGGGCCCCAAAATGTTCTTGTTGTGGAAGAGTATAAAGGGACAACTGTTTCCCTGATCTGGAACGTCTATTTAGTAACGCTCATTCCCGGCTACTTTGAGCCAAATTTCACAGATCATATAATCTTAAAATTTTCGTTTACTTTTCGCCGTTAGATATAAGTGGCCAGAAACTACTTAAAGGGGCAGTAGCCCCGCTGCATAAAGCTTCCACCTATGTAGGGTTTAGGGAAGGGACGGACCACATCATAGTAGGGTATTATAAGCTCATACTACTGGATGTTAGAGATCCAAAAGGCCCACTTCCTGATCAACCAAGAGATAGCACCCACCACATCATAGTAGGGTATACCGTTGATTTTGATGGGTCCCTACTGGGTAATACTAAGTCTAGATCATTAAAATGACTTGCACCAACTGGCTGGATGATCAATCTCGATCATTTAAAATTGACCTAGTAACCTTCCAAATGTGTACAGTTGATGGTGGGCCATGTCTATACGAATTGAGGTGGACAAGTAGTACTCCAAAGGTTGCAGTCTAAAACAAGTACTACGCTTTATAATAATGAAATAGTGTCGGTGGCAGCATTATCGGAAACCATAATTTTATTTTATTTTTTAACGAAGAATTAAAAAACAAAGGGCAAAAATTAAAAATTAAAAACAAAAGAGAAAATTATGGTTTATTATCCTCAACTATGCGCGAATTACATTTGGTCTTTAAACTTCAATTTTTGCACTTTACTCCATGAATTATGTGAGTTGAAGTCAATGTAAGCCCTTTTGTCCTACTTCCGTTGACGAACATCAGAGCCCCATAACATATATTATAATATTTTAAAATAAATTTTTATTTGATAAGTTAGAAATAAAAGTAAAAATAATAGTTTAGGGACTAGAATATTATTTGTAAATACTTTTGCATAAGAGAGAACAGATGCTTTTTGTCGGCGAGATTTAAAACTCCCATACGATGCGTTTCTCTTGGATTTTAAAAAATTAGTTCTGACATCTTGGGTCTGAAGTCCAATCTATGAAGTGTGTAATTTAGGTAATTCTCAATGGAATTCAAATCTTGTGGGAGAAGATGATCGAAGTTTTTTATTAGCAAGATTTAAAATATTCATATGATATCCTTTTTCTTATAATTTGAAATATAATTTTCAAATATATAATCCTAAGGCCTCAATCTACAAAGTCCAAAAATTTGGGTGATTTTCAGTGTGTAATGCACTGGAAGTTTCGATAGAAAAAGGTCATTGGATTTCATGGCCAATAATCTTGAAAGCCTTGATTTTATTCATTTTTCTTCTTTTTTTTTAAAACAAATTTTACATCTAAGTTCTAGTTGGTCCAATCTATGAAAACCTTATAGTTGTAAAATATTTGGTGAGAAATAGGTTTAGATTTTTATCAAAAAAACAGTTGCTAGTTTTCATGGACTATTCAGAGAGAGAGAGAGAGAGAGAGCTTGGATCTTAAACTATCTACGTCTTTAACTTCTGTCCTTGACCTAAAAGGGGCAGCCCCCATGCACGAAGCTCCCGCCTATGCAGGGTTTATAGAAGGGACGGACTACAAGGGCCTATAGTATACAGCCTTACCTTGCTTTTGCAAGAGGCTGTTTTTATGTCTTGAATCCATGACCTCAAGGTTATACGATGACAACTTTTACCGTTGCACTTGGACTCTCCTTCAACTTTTGTCCTTGACCTGTGGAAAGAACAATTATTTCAAAATAATATAATATACATCGTCGGTCCTCTGTCAGACATCCATCAATGTCTAAGTAGGACAAAAGCACATACGATGACATAGACTAATATAGTTCAGAGACTAAACCATAAAAGTTGAAGTTTTGGGACTAAAGTGTAGTTTATACATAGTCAAGGGTAGTACACTATACTTTTCTTATAACAAAGAGATGGTGGCAGCACTCAAACCACTTTACCTTTTTGGTAGCTAAATTTAGTAAGATTAGACCACAATATGACGTTGCAGAAGAAATCTGCATGAGCTTTGGTGTAACGGTAAAAGTTGTCGTCATGTAACCTTAAGGTGAGGTCACAGGTTCAAGGCGTGGAATCAGCCTCTTACAAAATACAAGGTACGGCTGCCTACTATAGGCCCTTGTGGTCCACCCCTTCTCCAAACGCTACATAAGCGGGAGCTTCGTGCATCGGGGCTGCCCTTTTTTAGAAGAAATCTGCATAAAAGCATGATAAATTAATAATATATAGAGAAAAACATTCCTATTAATTTAGTGCGGCATCATATCTCTTGGTGCGAAGGCCATGCCAAAAGGGCGCATCTAGAACCCAAGAAGCAATACTTTGTGATGCTAGACATGGATGGTCAGAGCTCTTCATAAGCAATGGTTTACATTCAATAAAGTAAAACTCCATATCTTGGGTGCTACTCGCTATACTGTGGCACTAAGACTCACTCTTACACCACTTTGCCACACCCACCTAAGCCGAATCGAATTAAATTTGGTATCTTGCATGCGAGACATTCATCAACAATTTTGAATAACCTTCATTAGTTCTTGATAATTAAGGCTGCAGTTGAATATTGTTTCATTAGAACAATGGTAAAAGTTATTGCTGGGTGACCTTGATGTCACGGGTTCAAGGCGTTGAAGCAGCCTCTTGCAAAGTGCAAGATAAAGTTGGGTACTTTAAGCCCTTGTGGTATTTCCCTTCCCCGGACCCCAGACAGGCGGGAGCTTCGTGCACCGAGGCTGCCCTTTTTTCAAAAATAAAAGAGAAAACCATATATATAGATGAACTTTTATCAGTCATACAAATTTTCTTTGGGAAAAACTGTAGAGCCTAAGCAAACTGTGATATTCCTGGAACTTGATTCAAGCCATGCTACTCGTGGTTGATGATCAAACAATATGGTCATAATAGGGCAGCCCTGGTGCACGAAGCTCCTGCCTATGCGGGGTCCGAGGAAGGGGCGAACCACAAGGGCTTAAAGTACACAGCCTTACCTTGCATTTTGCAAGAGGCTATTTCTACGCCTTGAACCCATGACCTCAAGGTCACGTGATGACAACTTTTACCATTGCGCCAAGGCTCCCCTTCAAACAATATGGTCACAATCATGGTGGATAATTCGAAATTATATGTTAGTCGGGCTAGGTTAGTCCTTGAAACAGGGCTCTGTCCCCCTTCTTGTGTGTCAACCACATGCTTGCTTCTTCTCATATTGATCTCAGAGAAAAATATGTCAAATTTTCAACCTTAAATGCATGGATTTCTACTGGGCTCACTGATGGTGCACCATCAACTGTATTAGCTATTGGTTGACCATGTTCACCCCATAAAGAACGGTCCTTTTCCATCTTTTCTATTGGATTTCTACTAGGCTCGCTGATGGTGCACCATCAACTGTATTAGCTATTGGTTGACCATGTTCACCCCATAAAGAACGGTCCTTTTCCATCTTTTCTATTGAAGTTGGGCCCTATCACATTTAATAGATGCTCTACTGATTCATCTTGTGGCGATGCCTATCTTTAGCTTAATTGCTGCCAACCTTATAAAAGCCAAGAGAGATTAGCTGGATTTTTGTATCTCTTTGAGTGGGTAATATGGGGTTGTTATATGGTTGTCAGCCAACCAAAATGTACAACTTCACTTTGACAACTTAAAGTGTAGGAGGGCACATATTTTTGGTGCATCAAAATCATCCATTTAGTGGGCTACTTGTTAGATGGGTGATGTTGAAATGGGCAGGCCGGTGCGCAAAGCTCTTGTATAAGTAGGATTCAAGAAAGGGGCAAAGGGTCTATAGTTACACAGCCATATCTTGTATTTTTTGTAAGAGGCTATTTTCATGCCTTGAACCGTTAACCTGTGATGTCTAAAAATCTTAGAATAGTGAAGTATTTGATTCTCTAAGGAGTTTTAGGCATGGCATACCTTAGATTGGACCCATCAGATGATGCGAATGGTGCATGGAACACCCTCATTTTCTGATGCTAGAGCAATCTAGTACTTTTTGGTCGGCTGACCACTGTTTTAAAGATCAATGATATAAACCCAAGATAGCAATTGATTAGGTCAACACAAGATCTTGACTGACTTTGACCGGTTCCACCATGAGGGTTTGATTGGATTTACATTAAAGAAAGAAAATGAAAAACTGAAAAAAGGGAGAAAAAAAAAAGGAAAAAGAAAGAAAGAGATAATTACTTTGGAGAACAATCTAAAAGACATGTATGTAAGGAGTAACTTGGTATATGAACCAAGATGTTGAAATTATATATGAAATATTGGCTCTAATTAATTTTGAATGTTCATTTACTTGGTTTAGAATTGTTGGTGATTGTACAGTTGCACCTCTAGGAATAAAGTTGGGTATTTTAAGTAAATTATAGTTAAATAAATAAGAGGATGGGGTTTCTTTGTGTTGGTCACCTTAAAGTTTTAATTTCATTCTACAGTCCCTAATAAAAATAGAATTATATCCCATCCTTATTTTATTAAAGGAAAATGATAGGGATACCCATTTTAGATAACAAGAACACCCAAATATGTTCCCAAATATTGCCATCTGAGGATTTTAAAATGTAAAATAAGTAGCAAATGAGTGTTCATGATATTTGAAATACGTGTTTCTATCAATGCCCTTACTAAATTCATTTTGATTTAGTCCCTACCAGACTTAAATTGCATAAAAAATGTAAGTTATACCTGAAATATCCTCTCTTTTTTGGGGTCATTGTTTCATTCTTTGCTGATTTCCACCAACTTTTACATCACAAGCACCATTTGTACTAGATCCGAAGTTAGCATACCATTAAATTTACATTAGTTATTGATCGAGGTCCATCATGTAAACTTGGGTGAAAGCAATCTATGATGAGGTAGCAACCAACAAAGTAGCACATTTCTACCAAAATATAAAATAAAAGAAAAAGAAAAAATAAGAAGAAGAAGAAGGGCATTTCTACCAAAACCAAAATAATAAAAAAATATGAAGAAAGGGCATTTTTGGTATAAATTACTTCTTTATGTGGTTTAAGCATGAGAGGGACCAAAACAATATGAATTAAAAAATAGAGACTATTGTGTAATTCGACTTTAAGTAGAGATTACAGTGCAAAAATAGAACTTTACAAAGACTCATATGTAAAAACACCTATATATGTGCTCCTTATTCACGTAATGCACCCTCACTAAATGTATGGCCAAATAAAACTCTAGTTGTGCCCATATTTTTTTTAGTTCCTAAGCATTCACATGGTTGCCTCTGACTTTGATGGCAATGCTCCAAAATTCTCATCCATCAAATGATCTTAGTCACTACTTTCTTGTGTTGTAGAATGCAAGGTAAAAATTTTCATTGTCTATTTTACAACTAAAAGTAATAGGTAGTAGGGTTATCCAATGGATGAGAATTTTTGAGCGTGACCCATCTATGTCAAGTACAATATTGTAATAGTGCTATATGCCATATATTGCAAGGCTCGTGATTGAGGAAAACAAGTTTTGACTCTCTCTCTCTCTCTCTCTCTCTCTCTCTCTCTCTCTCTCTCTCTCCCTCTCATGTAAAAACCCTAACAGTACCCCTTATTTGAGTAGAATGATCAAAGAAGTCATTGAAGTTGCCAAATCTGTTTGCAAATTGGAGATGAAAGAAGGATATGTAGGAAATTATTGTCTTAATATTGATATTTTTGTCTATAACTTGATTCAAGTAAAATAGGATGAATTTCTTAGAGCTTTTCATACTTGATTTGAAAACTTGAATTGAAGCTATTGGGTGTTTGATAAATCAAATGTTTTTTGAAAGGCATGTTTATCACATTTACGTAGGAATATAGATTGTGTTGATTATAAGAAGTTGAAAAAATTATACACTTCCTATATATATATATAGAACAATCATCATATTCATTAACAAAACAATTTGGAAGATTGAAACAAAGAGAGAGATAAGTAATGAAAAATTTTGGGAGCTTGAAAATCTAAGCAACATAATAAACTTGTTCTTTTAACAAGCATGGGTTTCTTTTACCCTTTCCCTTTTGCTGGATTTATATATTTTATGTACTCAATAATTATAAAAAAAATTATTTTGTCACTTCCACTCTCCCGCCAAATTGAGTCCTAGATCCATCCTTGTGCTTTTGCATTTTATGGAGAAATTTATATTATGGTGTATGTGTATAATAGACAATAGGTAAAGTTATATCTTTGGGCCATTCTGGATGGAAAATATTCAAAAGTTCTTTTGCATTGAATAATCTTAATCCCTTATTATTATATTCTTGGGTAAAATGTATGGAACCACCCTCTACTTCTACAATTGAAGATAGACCCTCCATGCTACATGAGGTTCCACAGAGGCATCTCTTCTTGTCTCAATTCTATTAAAAATGACTAATGGAACTTTATTTTGGAACCATCCAACTAATTTTATTAGTATGCAAGTCCTTTTTGGTAATTTTTTTAACTAATAAAGCATGCAATTTTTTGTTGATATTGGCACCCTTAGCTATTGCAATCCGTATCGACAAAAAAATAAAATAAAATTGGACGGATTTTCTAGTAAGAGAAATAAATAGTTTTCTGGTGGATTTTTCAGCCTAGGAAAGAGAGACAGAGAAATTATTTTTTAGATGATTAGTGGGTTTTTAACGAGAGAGGGGATTTCTGAACCCAAAAAAAGAAAGGGTTTTACAACCTTAAGAAAGAGGGGATTTTCTTAGCTAAAAAAGAAAGGGTCTTTTCTAAGAAAGGAAAGAAACATATAGGAGAGCAACAAGATGTCCCTAAATGCACCATAAGTCTTCTTCTTCATAGCCCTTGGTACCAAGCCCCTAACTTCTTTACCTCTTGCAACATGGAAGAAACAACCCCGCAAAGAGTAAAATATTGGCATTCAACCAAATATTAAAAAAAAAATCTCATAAGCTTTTGTTTTCAATGCTCACTCTAAGGTCTTAAATTCTTTATGTTGAGGGCAAATACAATAGTTTTTCAATGTTTGTAAGCTACATCTGAAATTAGAGCATGCTAATCCCTATATGAAAGCAATAAAGCCTATCATAGTCCTTTATCATGTCATGTATCCCATCAATGAGAATGGACAATGCTAACATTCCACTTCATTATCGTCAATTTGGTAATGCATTAGCTTTCCCATATTTATTGGTGTTTAGTTCATAGCTAAGTCTAGACTTATCAGTAATCCCAAAGGTTCAATTGTGCTTCTTGTCAAATCTAGTTTCTTAACTCATTATGAGTCTTCATTGTTTATTTGAAGGTAATAATCCAATTTAGATAATTTAATCAGTGCTCTAGTTAATCCATAATGGACTATACTTGATTAGTTTGTTTTTTCTTTCCTAATTGAGTTTCTCATATTTATGCATTTTGACCAACTGAGTCACCATATAATTTTGTTATAAAGAACTAGGTTTTTAGCTCGAGATCTTAAAGACTTCATATATATGATAGATGAAAACCATAGTGTGGTTTCGTAGCACTCTCTCAAGTCTTTACTAACCTATTAGCTATTTATAAATTGGCAATTTGTCTAATGGATGATTTGATTATCAAGGGCGATGGGAAAGAAGACTTGGGTATTTGGCTCAATGGCACCATTTTTCTTTTTATATTTCATGCTTTTATAATTAGAAAATTATTAAAAGAAGAACCTAAATAACAATAAAAAAAAATTTAACAGTTACGACCTGAACAAAATTTCATTAGTCATTTTGACAGAACATAGCAAAAGGGCTGTCTCCAAGGAATATTGTGACAATTCATCCCTCCTTCCCCTAATAAGAAGATCGACTAGAAGGCCCACTTTTTTAAAAAAATTAATAAGCATGAATCTCTAGATAGACACCTTATTTTTGTTGCAGAAAAGGATTCTTTGGAATCTTTTAAAAGGTTTAGGAGTCCTTTGAAGATAACTGAGGGTCCACTTGATCTAAATATGTTGGGTTCATAATAATAATAATAATAATAATAAAGTCCCGTAGAGAGGCTTTCTAAGTCTATACAGGACTCGTAGAGAGAATCCTTTGTCTTTCTTACTCCTAAGTACCCTCAACAATTATCTTCTACCCTATTGTTAGTCACTATTCCTACACTTGTTTCCTCTACAATCATCACCATTATTCCTTGTTCCCAATTCCTTCTTGTCTTTGTTCACTGGCCGGCACCGACTAGTTGATCCATTGTTTCTCCTCCTCTTCCATTTCCTGTCATACCCAAAACTATCTCTGATCACCACGTCGGCTTGGCATCTCTGTCTTCCACGCACTAGCACTGGCCTCTATTTGCCCCCAACCAGCACCGGACTTCCCAGCTGCCAAATGACACGATCAGCACCGGTCTATGCCTAGATCTCCACCAAAGTCTTCAACGGAGAAAACTGGACACGAGTTTTCCCACGGTTTCCTCTTTCTACCCTTCTAATTCTTTTTCTTTAACTTCCCCCATCTTCGGTATTCCCTGTTTCACCGTCTTCCTCGTCGGGCTTTTACTAGTTTTAGTTTAAAACAAAAATTCCAAAAATACCCTTAGAATAAATACTAAAATCTCATTTGAATTCTTATTTCATCTTTTCCATGTTTTGTCTTATCCAAGTTTTGTTTATTCTAATATTAATCCAATCCAATCCTAATTAATTTAAACTTAACCAAATCAATATTTTAGCTTAAACCAAAATGATAGCTTCAATTCTTGATCTGTTTCACATCAAATATTCAATCAGTTTTTAGATCTTATTTTGAGGACACTTTTTAGCTTACCCAACAGTTATGATCTTCAATCTGAAATTTAGACATTAGATCTGAGCCGTCAAAACCCAAACTCCTTCTTAAGCCTAGATCTCTCAAATTTTATGGAATCTGCCCAATCCATCTATTGGATCATCAATCAGAAGCACTACAAAGGGATTGATGTAGACTTATCGAAGTTTCTGATACCAGATATGAAGAAATTGATAATAAGCCGTCTAGGGAAGTGAAATGTTCTTTTTTTTTAGTTAAATTTCTATTTTTTTAATTTGACATCTATAATTTCATTGAGTAAACACATCTGAAGTCTGATTTCACTTTTATGCAATTTCAATCATTCTAATTTTAATTTTTAAATAACTAAATTTTTATTAAAACTCCAAATTCTTAAAGCGAGTTCTTATGAGATCAACCCGTACTTGCACACGCTACATTACAATAACTTGTGTACTTGTAAAAAACATCAACAAGTCTTATCTTTAGAGAGTGCCTAAAAGTCCTTAAAGATGGGACTTGCCTTTACTAGAAAATGCCACTAGGGATGGGCCATCTTATTTTAAAATTTTTAGGACTCTCCCAGAGAGCGCCCTTTGTCCTTTGCGCTTGTTGCTTGCCGAGAGACCTTTCTTTTAGGACTTCCATTAGCTCATTCTTAATTCAAACTTTTGGGATCTTCTCCTTTTGGAAGAGAGGCTTGCATTTTAAATTCCTTGGAAAGCAAATGTATCCATTCATGTGTAGGGCTCTTAGAGTTTGCCTAAGAATTTTAGGACTCTTTTAGATCTCCATAAAAGGGGCCTACTTTATCCAAAAAGTGGGGCCAACAATAATAAAAATTTGCCCCTTAGTGGTCCTTTTTGCATGACTTTCCTAGGGAGAGTCCCTTATCCTTAAAATCCTCTAATTGTTTCTCTGTTAAGATACTCTAAAACTATAGGTCTCCTACAAATTTTAAAATTCTCTATTGATTGGTCAAAGATTTGATGACTTGTTGGTGATCCCAATTGACAATAATGATTAGGGGCCCACCCTTCTTAAAGTTAAGAGTCCTCAATTGACTTAAATTTCAAAACTTCCAAGAGTCTAATGGTCTGGGGATTCCGAAAAAGGTTAAGACTCTTAAATGTAATCAGATATGAGAGTCCTACAAAATTCAAGAACCATAAGGCCTCTAAATCCAATGGTTAGTGGGTACTATTCACACACAAAATTAAAAAAGATTCTGCCAAAAGTCCAAAAGTAAAACCAGTGGGCCCCATTTGACAACCAAAACATGGCACTCATTTTCTTTCCCCGCTTTATGGTTCGCCCTTCTTTAGTGACCCTACATACATAGGAGCTTCTTGTACTAACTACCGACTACCTTTTATTTTTCAATATATCATGACATCTTATATGACATTTTTGTGATATTTATAGAATCTTTTTTTTATAGAAACAACCTCTTCCAAAATGCAAGGTAAGCTACATACTATTGACCCCCTTCCTCGGACTGCGCATGCATGGGAACTTCATCCACTGGGCTGCCCTTTTTTTTATAGAATCTTTTTTGTTTTAACTTAATGTTTTTTCTTTATTTTGGTGTTTATGAGCCTCTTTTTATTGATAAAAACACATGTGCAATCTAAATTGTATCTATGAGAAAATAATATTTATACCTTTTTATTTTTATTTTTTTACATCTTCTGAAAAGTTTTTCTGAATGAACAACACATTAGTCAGAAAACCAAATCGATCCATTCCACTAGGCAGAATGTAAGACCCATTGGAACAGAATTGACAACTAAGATATAGATTCATTGCTAATTAACTTTCATGGTTAAAAATCTAAAAAATTACTCGATACCATTAAAAAAAATTCAACAATATTCTTAATTATGTATATCATTATAAATAATAAAAAAAAGAATTCATTCCTCAATTATCAATGATTTTCCTTTTTAGAAGTAATATGTGCCTAAGGAAGTGGAGCCTTGGCATATGTGACCTTGAGGTTACGGATTCAAGGTGTGGAATCAGCCTCTTGCAAAATGTAAGATAAGGCTGCCTACTATAAGCCCTTGTGGTCCTCCCCTTCCTCGCACCCCACATAGGTGGGAGCTACGTGCACCGGGGCTGCCCCTTTATGTAATATGTGCCTAGGGCCCATCTAGGAAGTGAAGCCTGGCCTAATATTTGCTGCCATTATGGATAAGTAGGCACAAAAGTATTGCTCGAACCTGCCAACTTGCATTTAAGTTGCTGGAAATTAGGTAACAATTTTACTGTTAATCGACCGAGTTTCTCACAATGAGTAAGATGGAAATTGTATTTGATGGTGTTGTTGGGCGTTATCCAATCTAGAGTAGTTCCAACTACTAGATGCATAGAAATCGGGCATATTGGAGGATTATATCGGTTGCTAAAATGATCATATTGGCCATTTAACCTTTTCAACTTATTAGCTGATATATCGTTTATAAAGCCAATAATTTCTTCTATCAACAGTGCTTTACTTTATAGTAGGTCCAACTAGTAAATAAATTGAATTCGGCATATCGGGAAATTATATCGGCTTGTAAGGAGTATATCGGCTGACATATAGCTAAAAATATCATATTGGCATTTCAACATTTTCAATTTATAGCTGATATATTGGTTAAGAAGGGGGCCTTAGGCGCAACAGTAAAAGTCATCGTCATGTGACCTTGAGGTTAATGGTTCAAGGCGTGGAAACAGTCTCTTGTAAAACTACAAGGTAAGGTTGCGTACTATAAACCATTGTATTCCACCAATTTCTTAGAACTTGCATAGGTAGAAGCTTCATGCATGAGGGCCAACTAGTGGATGAATAGAAATTGGCCATATCAGGGAATTATATGAGTATATCAGCTGAGATACTACTAAAAATATCATATAGGTCGTTTAACCTTTTAAATTTATTAGCCGAGATATTTTGTTCATTAACAAGGCATTAATTTATAGTAGGTCCAACTACTAGATGAATAGAATTCTGCACAACGAAAAATTATATCGGTGACAATGAGTATATCGGCTGATATATTGCTAAAAATACTATACTGCCCTATTTAGCATTTTCAATTTATAGCCGATATATCGGTTATAAAAGCCGATATTTAATTCCATCAACTAGATCGGCCATATCAGGAAATTATATCAGTCGTAAGATACTACTAAAAATATCATATAGGTTGTTTAATCTTTTCGGCTATAAAGCTGATATTTTGGCCAATTAACAAGGCATTAATTTATAGTAGGTCCAACTACTAGATGAATAGAATCCTACAAATCGGTAAATTATATCGTTGATAATATCAGCTGATATACTACTAAAAATACCGTACTAGCTGTTTAACATTTTAAATTTATAGTTGATATATTGGTTAAAAAGCCGATATTTTGTTCTAGATCGGCCATATCTGGAATTATATCGGTCGTAAGATGCTACTAGAAATATCATATAGGTCCTTTAACCTTTTCAATTTATTAGCCGATATATTGCTAAAAATATTATATGGGCCTTTTAACCTTTTGAATTTACTAAAGCCGATATATCGGTTATAAAGCCGATATTTTGTTCCATCAACAACGCATTATTAGTTCCCAAAAAATAATAATATGTTGGACGCGGCTACGAGTAGATATGATACATTGGGCAACCCAAGCCTCACATGGGCAAAATGTGCTTTCGCTCACCCGGACAAATCCGTGAATTTTACACTCCATGCATGACATGGAAACTCTTCCTTATTTTATATACACTTTCTGGTCACCCTTTACATGTAACTTGCCGAGAAATGCTTTAGACAAGAAGCTTGTGCCAGGGTGCCAAAGATATGACCATGAGCTGCAGTACCTGTGGTTCCAACAACAGGACCATGAACTTGTGCCTGGGTTCACAGAATTCTCTAGTTCAATTCACATTTACTGAATTAACATGCAGCCAGCCTCGTGTACGAAAGCTCTCGCACATGCAAGGTCCAAGGAATGAGCAAATAAGGGTCTATAGTGCATAGACTTACCTTGCATTTTGCAACCTCAAAATCATACCACAATAACTCTACCGTTATTGAATTAACATGCACATACCAAATTATATTTGAATGCACATACCAAATTAGCTAGCAATGCTTTTTCTGTATTTTTTTTCCCTTCAACGTCACAGAGATTTTGCGAATTTTCAAATATTTACCTAGCCAATTTATTAGTAAAAAAAAAGAAGAAAAAATAAATAAAACAATCAGATAATGAAATACCTCTATCGAGAGGTTAAAATTTCCAAACTTGTGATGATGTCCGTCCCCATTAAATCATCCCAAGACTCCTACAAAGAATAGAAGAATGTTAGAGGTAGAAAACCTAATCTAATTTCGAGTCCTAATCATATAAGCATAAAAAGAAAGAATTTGTGTAGAATACTACTAGCCAGCCTTTAATCTCTATAAATAAGGTCCAGATGCAAAGTTAAAGGCATCTATCTGTTGTACATCTCTTCTCTATAGTAGATTGTTCCCCCTCTTCCCCTCGTGAACGTAAATTTTTCTGTGTTTTCTGTGTGTGTATTATTTGATTTAAACGTTACAGCTCATAACAACTTGTACTATTACTTTTTTATTTCTTGACGAGGAAAATTTTAAAAAGAAAAAGAAAAAGAAAAACTCAACTTCTCTTGATGGTAGAAAACAGCAAGTTCCAACCTTTAGGCGATCTAATCCATTAATTTCTTGAGGCTCATCTATTGTACAGATTGCACTCTGTAAAAATACGTGTCATCTTGAGAGGAAGCCTCGCTTTGAAGCTTAGATAAAGTGACTTACTATGTCATTTCCCAACATTTTATACTTTTTCCTTTTAACTTCCTAAATTATAAATTTAAACTTTTTCCCTTCATTTTACGCGTTAGGATCACTGTTTGATTTATGCTACTGTATACGCGTTTGAAGCGTGGGTTCTCTGTGATACGAGATTGAAAACGAACGATCTGGATTTGCCAAAGTTGTGGGTCCCTCCATATACTTGCTCAACGCGGACACAGTTGCTTGACTCCTACCATTACGACCAGCACATGATCACTCCGAATATCAAATCAAAAGATTGCCAGCCAGCCCAAAGGAGGGGCAACGAGGGGGAATTACGTATATTTTAACTTGAAAAATGGTAAGTTCCCAGGTGATGCCCATTTTGACTCGAAGGGCCCCAGGGGTTGATCCAAACCGTTCATGTTCATGTGATGAACAGTTCACTGCTAGTTACCATGTAGTCGCCCCCTGCTGTAGCATTCTCAGCCTTTGGTTTGTGGAATAATGAAAAATTAAAAATCAGACGGTCAAATGGGTGGGTGTGTACTTCGTGCCTGCCTCATCCTTAGCTACCCTATCAGATGGTCGATTTGGACCATGAAAAACGGTGGGCCCCACTTATTACTTCTGCAAAGCTCGTATGTCCGAAGTGGGTGACGTTATAAAAACAAGGGGGACAAATCTAGCATTTTTTCTCAGCCGTTCTTGCAAAATTCATCTGACTTGCAAAATTAAAATAATAAATCATGTAGCCGCCATTGATCCCATCTCCCAAGCCGTATCAGATTAGATTACAACTTGCAAAGAGAACTTACTAAGAAAAGTGGAGGTAGTGAAAATATACTGTACAATCGGTCGGCATCTTGGGGAAAGAAAATGGTACGCAGAGCAGAAAACAGAGTAAAAATACGGAAGAAATACGAATTGGGCATTAATGAAAAGTCAAACTGTACCCCGTGGCGCCGGTCAATGGGGAATAGTTCTTCTACTTTTCTCCGTTGGATCTTCAAATGGGTTTGCGAAGGATCACTGAATTTTCTGAATCTTTTGCCGGATTTGGAGAATACTTTCTCTGTCTGAAAAACGCAGGGGAATATCCTTCTGAAGAATTTTGGAAATTCGGAGTTGGGTGCAATCTGAATGGCGGTAAGTCTGCTTTTCGTTACTTCTTTTGTCCAAATTTTTTAAGAAGTAATGGATTTTTAGAATTGGGTTACTTCACTTGGTGTTCATTGATGAGTAAAGCATGTCTAGAAATGGGCTTTGTGTGCATTTTGTTTGGGTCTTGTTGCCGGGTTTTAGTCGGTGTTGTTGGATTTTTTGTGGTTGCTCTCACTGTTTCTTTTAGAAATGATGGTTATGATGTTGGTTCTTTGGAAATTTGGTGTTTGGAGAAGCTATAAAGAGTAGAGTTGGTTTTGCAGCTTGATTTTCTGGTTGGGTATGGATGTTGAAGATCTCCTTTTCTATTCTGGTGAGTAATGATGTTTTGGAACTGGGCTTTTGGGTTTTGATGTTTGAATGTGATATCGAGTATCGAATTCTATGTGCTGCTGGCAATAAAGCTCTTTGTTTATGCTTGGTTTGATTTTTCGGGTAGGTTTTGTTTCTTTTCTATTTTTGGTAGGAATGCTGTCTCAGAAGCTGGTTCCTTTTCGTTTGATTTCTGAGGTTTTAGTAAGGTTTTTTTTATATTTGCTTTTGCAAATGGATTTGAGTGTTTTGCGTTTCTATTTTTGGTAAATTTGGATTTCTGTTTTCCTTTTTTGTTCTTTTGTCTTTATATTGCGGGATTTTGATATTTGTAGGCATTCATCTGAGAAGATCAGGTATTCGGAAACTTGGGTTCTTTTTTTGCTGTAATCTGTTCAATTTCATTGCACTGTCCTTTCTTTTCTTTTTTCTTTTTTCTTTTTGTTGGCTTTTTACTGTTTATGGATTATGGTTTTGTTATAAGTTTTGTGCTAGTGACGTTTGAAGGAAATATATACGTGGATTAGTGCGTTTTGGGAAATGAGTTCTCTGGAAAATAAGTGTTCTGGATACTTAGTTTTGTATTTTTTTTTTGTCTGATGCAACTATAAAGATGTGAAGATTTAGAAATTTGGGCATTTGAGTATCACAAACTGTGCGGTTTGTGCATGACTATGATCAGGTAGTTTCTTTTGAAAAGGACAGAGGTGATTAGCATTGGTTTCCAGATTTGGTGTGAAGATCAGAGGTTTGGACTAATTCTAATTGTTTCATTGCTTGGCATAGTGCATTAACTTGGGTTTTATAGTGTCTTTCCAATTCTTTTGTGAGAAATGTTTTCTCTGGAATTGAACTTTGTCACTTGGTATTATGACGTGATGTTAATTGTGAGAGGGTTGTGGTTTGTGATATTTTGGTCATATTGTTGGTTGCGTACTTTGTTCTTCTTTTTTTTGCTAAGACACATTTGCATTACTACAGGTTCTGAAAATTAGTGGGTTTGGACATTTAGGTAGGTTTTGTTGCTTAGCTGATATGTGGCATGATACCATGTCCATTTCTTTCCCCTTTTTGTGAGAAGTGATCTTTCTGATGGAGATAGCAAGGTAACCTTTAGGGGATTGACCATATTCCCTAATTTTGTGGATGCTTTTAAAGTCTCTCAATTTTATGTTTGAAGGAGATAAAGATGAGAACATCAGAGATTCAAGACCTTTTGGCTGATTTTTCATTTTCCTGCTGCATTTCTAGACAAGGTTAGTTTTTCTAGCGTTTTCTCTTTATTTGGCTGAGTGATTTTTTGTCTGATTCCAGTTTTTGATGTCTGTAGGTATAATGGTGAGAAGACTATAGTTTATTGCGGAAAATTTTATAGAATTGGACTGCTAATTTCCCCTCTGTTTCTTTTCAGTAGGAAGTGGTGTTTTTGGATATGGTATTGAGGTGTTTGAGCTCTTGGTTGGGTTTTATCTGGGTGTTGGATTTTTTACATTTTGTAGCATGTGTTCTTTATTTTTTACATAATAGTTGGTGTTTCAGATTTATGTCTCTTCCAATTTTATCCTTTGGGGTTTAGGCATTTGATCATTTGTATGGTGATGTTTGATATAGTAAATAGTGTTGAAGTTTATGCTGTATTGGGACTTGTTTGTCCTTTGGTGCGGTTGGTTTCATTGGTCTGTCTTTTCTTTCTTTGTTTTTCAAAGAATTATATTTTGAAATTCAGGTTTTTAGTTTTCCATGTCTAAAAAGAGTCTAAATTAATTAAAAGGAAAAAAGAATATTCAAGTGGATTTAAAGCTGATTGATAAGGGCTTTCTGGCTTTTGGTTATTTGTTCGTTGGTTTTTGGGCATGATCTAATCCTGTGGCCTTCTTTGTCTTTTCTTTGGTAAACAAAACCCTGCTCCCCACAACCAACACAGAAAAAATAAAATTAAATAAAAAATAAAAAAATTCTGTTGAGTATTGAACTTTCAGTTTTTTTTGGACCCACACACCCATGCACAGTCTTGAATCCTGTGCACTTTCAGGTTTTGATATTGAGGAGAAGGCATAAAAGTTATTATGGTCATGTCCAGTAAACTTTTCTTTTCCCCTGTTGCTTGGGTTTGTTGCAGATTATTGCTTTTGTGTTTTCTAACCTCTCATTTAAAAATTGTCAATGGATGTAGATTTTTGTCCATGTCTCTTGGGTAGCCCATGTACCACACAAATGGATTAGATTGCTAATAGAATTGTTTCCACTTGGATTTCTGCATGCTTATAGTTTTTTCAGTGAAAGTATGAGGATACATCACATAGCTGCCTCCTGTCCAGTGCCCCCTCAACCATAGATAAGTTCCTTCTCTCAGTGTAACACCTTCCAGATTCCCTTTGGGTTAGTACAGAAGGACATAATCCTGGCTCCTCCAGAATCCTTGTGACTGATTGCAGCTATAAATCTAGCAGATGCCTCAGAAGGAACAAAATCCTGTTGCTAGATGATCTGGGGTGTTATTTCTTTCTTGTTAGTTTTGAACCTTGTGGTCTATGAAGCCATGTCAGGGGTTGGGAGTATTGGCTTCTCTGTTTCATATGGCTTAACCTTTTCCAGCTAGTCACAACATCTTTATTGTCAAAAGAGAAGCAAAGAGAGAGAACCTTGATGATGGATGAAAAGAGGTTGAAACTCTTACAAGCGGTTACTTCTTGCTCCAGTCAATAGTTCTTCCTCAGACTTGATAAAAAATTTTTTTAATGAATATATTGCAATAATTTCTCTAGAAGGGCTCTGTCCTTTGGTTCAATGATTTTTTTAATTCGGTGCATCGTAGTATTCACATAGCTTTTTGGCTGTTATTATTCTTGTTTTGATGTTTCTTTCACATCCTATTGAACTGCATGGTCCTAATTGTGCCAGACTGTATTGCTTTTGGGCCTGGATGCACAGTTGCATTAAGTTGGGTATACGATGTTGTTCTTGATATTTGCCTCTTTCTTAGCTATACTATTATTATTGGGTTTATCTAACTACAGGTGTCATTATTTTCATAATCCCAAATTTCTAGGACGTATCAATTTGAAAATGCTTGTTTTCTCGTTTATACTATACCATTGTATCAAAAGCTACGCATTTGTCTGTTCCTTGTTCCAAAAGCCACTGTCATCAGATACCAGGGTGGATTGAGAAAGTCTTGGATTTCTTGGTAGATGAGACATGATGGTGGGTGTCTGTATCTCTCATGTTGTTCCTAATAAGTTGTTTCACATGAGGCACATTGTATGTCACATGATCCAATCCAATGCACCATTTGCTCATTGTGCATGTCATTTTAGAGCACAAGTGGTACAAAATTGAACCGTCAGATGACTTCTTTGTGCAATTTGATTAGGTCAAACATGGTTATGTCAATATTCCTATAACATTTTTTCTTAATGACGCATCAACCAAATCCACATGAGTTATGGATGGAGACCAAGCATTTTCAGAAAATTGTGAGGGTCTTGTGCATGCTAAGGACTTTGTAGGGATAGCTTCCATTTCATTTGTCACAATAAATGTTGGTTTGTTTATCTGATGAGATGGAGTAGACTCTAAGACTATTGTGGCAAGAATTTCTTCAACATGGTAAGTTGGGAGATTCCTTGTTGATCCCCAGCTTACTTGACAGAGTTCAAACCTTTCTAGGAAATTGGAAGTATCCAATGTGATTTATATGGTGAAGGTAGCTTCCATTTGATATTGGCTCAAGAATTCTGATTTCTCAACCAGCTGGAGAAAGGGTAAACATAGAATGAGTTTGCCTCTAAGCTGTTCATGATCTAGGGTGGTTGTTTAATGATAAGAAAAACCACTAGCATGAAGCAGAGTTGTGGAACCTCAAAGGAAGCTTGAATAAAAGCACTTAAAAGGTTGAGACTGAAGGGTAAACCAAAACTGAATTGACACAGGTGAATTGGTTAAACCTCATTGACTTACTAGGCAAATGGGTTGATTGATCAAGCCTCTTGTATGTTTTAACATTGATGCGAAGAGTAGTTCCTGCAGAAAGTGTGGTTGAATTATTTCAAGGTTGACCTTAATTGCTTTTGTTGTTCTTGAAAATAATGATCAAATCTTGTAAACTGGGGACCAGATGCTTCTATAAAAAGATGAAGTAAAGTTTTAGATTAGTTCTTGTCTCAATAACTATAAAAAAAATACCTAAGAAAAATGGATGGGAACTGTTTTAGGAGAAAACCACTTCACAAAGGGTATCCTCATTTTATAGGCATTAGACAAGGTGGAGTATGCCTTTATTTTATTGCTTGGAAGCTAGTAAAAGAGGTCGCATTCTAAGCCCGCATTTTAGTTCAAGAAGCATTACTTCTTCTAGTATGTCCAGGCTGCCTATTTATGGATTACCTTTGTTTCCTTAGCGTGCTTCTTATCCTGTATTTGATTATGCTTTATCTCCACTTTGCTATTTTACAATTCCGTCTTGTTATGTTTTCCTTATTTCTCAGTAAGATTTATTCTTATAATCCAAAGAAGTCTGATAGGGACAATATTGGGCATAGAAGGCAACAAGGATGGGGACGTATTGGGTGGATATATGCCAAGAGAAGTGGTCTTCAGGCCAGGCAGTTACATGGGATGCAAAGTTGTTACACATGCCTGTTGAGAGATGAATTTCCAGTCAGTTGAAGGAGGATTAGGTGGTTACAATTCAGCTATCTGTTGGTTAGGATATACCAAATATGCAATAATGATGTAATCAGTTGGTTAGGATGTAACAAATAAGTGATGCAGTCAGTCAGTTAGAATATACAGAGTTGAGTAGGATATGCTGAACAAACAAAGCAGTTAGTATCTAATCTGTTGAATCTGTTAAAGAGTTAGGCAAGAATATAATCAGTTGGTTAGGAAAATATGCAGTTAGTATTCAATCTGTTATAGGTATCCAATCTGTTACAGATTTAGGAAGATAGGGAAGATAAAAGGGAGAAGGTAGGGAGAGGCAGGAGGGGGGGAGGAAGATAAGAAGAAAAAGGGAGTGGGAAGTGCAGAGGAGGAACTTCGGTTCCTACTTCCTACTAGTTCCAGTAGTCTTTTTGCTTGGTTGATTTTGAAGTTCCCTGTAATTCATCCATGTTATTAATGAATTGAGCTCCATTTCTTCCTGAATACTGCTTATCATTAAGTTTTATTCCTTCCAGGGCTAACAATGGTATTAGAGCGAGGTTATCTTGGGATAGGTTTGGAACTCGAATTGGGAGGAACTAGGAGCATGGAGGCTAAGATGAAGGGTTTGCGAATGGAGTTTAGCATCCTTAAGGGGGATCTGGGGCAGATACAAGATAAGGTCACTGCCATGGGGGATTTTCTGCTGGAAATAAGGAATTGGATGCATCAAAGGGAGGGCACTACAGGCATACCACTTCGCCGAGAAGTAGGAGGGAAGGCATGAGTAATAGGGATAGAGGAATATTCGCATGGTGGAGACCAACGTCGATCGGGACTGCAAGAGTTTCCAGCAGCTGAAACTCATCCCCAAAAAGTTGATCTACCACTCTTCCGTCGGGGACGATGTTCCAGGCAGTTAAAACCCTTCTCAGGCCATTCCAACCGTTATATACTGATGATGACTACAATGCACTCCTCGCTCTCCGATAGGATTGCACGGTTACCGATTATCGCCAGAGCTTTGAGCTCTTGTCGCGTCCTCTGGTAGACCTACCCGACGAGCTCCTCATGGGGGCCTTAGTGAACGGGCTGAAAAAAGAGATCCAAGCCGAAGCTAAGGTGTTCAGGCCCAAAACCCTTTCTAGGCTTATGGATCTGGCCCATAAAATTGAAGATAAGAATTGGGCTTTAGATCGGATACAGGCCCGCCCAGTAAGAACTGATGTTGGGCCAAGAACATTAGGGCCCATCCATATTCTTTTGAAGAAGGGATCAACGGAAGTGGGTTTGCAAGGGCAATTCCATCATTTACCAGTCATCTTCTCCAATGCAGATCGGAACAACCTCACCATGAAGTTTCCCAGATGGGGCAAGCAGATCTCCCTCTTCAACCAGGCTATGTTGATTAAAGCCAAGTCCAAAACGGTATACACAAGAGAACCCATGGTCATGGTGCTATTAGTCCAGAAATGGCGTCGCCATTTATTGGGTCGGCACTTCAATCTACGGACAGATCAGAAAAGCCTTCGTTTCTTCATGGATCAACGCATCTTGAACATCATTCAATCCCAATTCCCTGACAAGGTAGTTAAATTGGGGGGGAGTATTGATAGGGACAGTATTGGGCACAGAAGGCAACAAGGATGGGGACGTATTGGGTGGATATATGCCTAGAGAAGTGGTCTTCAGGCCAGGCAGTTACATGGGATGCAAAGTTGTTACATATGCTTGTTGAGAGATGAATTTCCAGTCAGTTGAAGGAGGATTAGGTGGTTACAATTCAGCTAGGAAGAGATGCAATCTGTTGGTTAGGATATACCAAATATGCAATAGTGATGTACTCAGTTGGTTAGGATGTAACAAATAAGTGATGCAGTCAGTCAGTTAGGATATACAGAGTTGAGTAGGATATGCTGAACAAACAAAGCAATTAGTGTCTAATATGTTGAATCTGTTGCAAAGTTAGGCAAGAATATAATCAGTCGGTTAGGAAAATATGCAGTTAGTATCCAATCTGTTATAGGTATCCAATCTGTTACAGATTTAGGAAGATAGGGAAGATAAAAGGGAGAAGGTAGGGAGAGGCAGGAGGGGGGGAGGAAGATAAGAAGAAAAAGGGAGTGGGAAGTGCAGAGGAGGAACTTCGGTTCCTACTTCCTACTAGTTCCAGTAGTCTTTTTGCTTGGTTGATTTTGAAGTTCCCTGTAATTCATCCATGCTATTAATGAATTGAGCTCCATTTCTTCCTGAATACTGCTTATCATTAAGTTTTATTCCTTCCGGGGCTAACAAAGTCCTAAGATAAATATGGTCGTGTCCAATTGAATGGTTGATTCAGTTGCTTTTTTTCTAGGCCACTAGTCTTGATGAAGGAATGGTATCCAAACGTTTACTTCTAGTTGTTTGCATCTTGTATGCAGGCTGATACTCCCATGTTGGAAGTCAATCAGTGGAGTGGTTCTTCAAGTGTCATATTTATTTTGTTTCAATAAGTTTCTCCACATTGGATTTTGTTAGCCTTTTTTCTATCTGAAGATGCGATAGATAATCTACAGTGATCTCCACTTGTCCAATAGTCCAAAATTTGTCTTCTGTAGAAACTTCTCAAATTTTTATAGCCAGTCTTGAGAGTCTCATTGGTTTTACAAGTAAATAGACTATGCTAAAGTTATTTGCATATTTGGTGAAAGCTGGCAATAGATTGGGATCATTTTGGAAGAAAACCAGCAAACTAGCAGCCCATGAGTTAGCTGTGAAGGTTCTAGCATGGCGTACTGATAATAACATTGCTTGTCTTCTTAATATGTAATTCTTATGAATTTTTTGAAATGGATGTTTGTTAACTCAGAATGTTGTAATAATTTGTTTGTCAAAAGTTGTATTTGTTAGTTTGCTTCGAGGAAGATTCAATTTATTATCCATTGAGAGAGAGAGAAAGAGGGGTTTTGGGGGAGGAGGGGTGCTTTGAGTTCTCCTCAATATGAGGTGCACACCACTGAAAATGAACCGCTGCTGCCATCTTATGGTATAGCAAGGAGAGGAATGCTTGTATTTTCAGAAAGCACGTGGGAGAGTATAACTATCCATTATGCAAGGAGAGTTGACCAAGGAGGATGTGAGGGCAAAATGGAACAAAATCTGTTGAAAAGGAAAGAGGTGGTCAAAAGTAAATCAGGAAAAAGGGATGATGGATGCATGAAGAAGAAGCTATAGCTGTCTCAACCAAGCTTAATTTTGATTTTTTTTTTCTGGAGGCGGTGTGGTTCATCTGAATATTAGGTTCACACCATTGACAATGAAACCCTGCCACCATCTTATGGTATAGCGAGAGAGGAATGCTTGTATTTTCAGAAAGCAGGTGGGAGAATATAACTATCTATTATGCAAAGAGAGTTGACCAAGGAGGTTGTGAGGGCAAAATGGAACAAAATCTGTTGCAAAGGAAAGAGGTGGTCAAAGGTAAATGAGGAAAAAGAGATGATGGATGCATGAAGAAAGAAGCTATAGCTGTCTCAATCAAGCTTAGTTTTGATTTTGGGGGGTGGGGGGTGGTTTGTCTGAATATGAG
This sequence comes from Warburgia ugandensis, assembly GCA_035236585.1. NCBI lineage: Eukaryota > Viridiplantae > Streptophyta > Magnoliopsida > Canellales > Canellaceae > Warburgia > Warburgia ugandensis. The sequence goes on along the minus strand of CP141134.1, from coordinate 10,235,172 downwards.
GTGCACACCATTGAAAATGAACCCCTGCTCCCATCTTATGGTATAGCAAGGAGAGAGGAATGCTTGTATTTTTAGAAAGCAAGTGGGAGAGTATAACTATCCATTATGCAAAAAACGTTGACCAAGGAGGACTTGAGAGCAAATGGAACAAAATCTGTTGCAAAGGAAAGAGGTGGTCGAAGGTAAATGAGGAAAAAGAGACGATGGATGCATGGAAAGAAGCTATAGCTGTCTCAATCAAGCTTAGTTTTGATGGTTATTAAGTTGAAGCTCAGGAGATGGAGGTTCAGTATTTAATGAGTCAGATCTTGCTTCCAGTCTTTTGTTTAGATGATTCTTCTGGTATTCTTCAGAGGCTCTGAGAAACCTTGAGCTGTCAGAGATCATCAACTTCATTGTGGAAAAACCTTGACAACAAGAAGTTTTCTCATGTTTTATTCGTATTCTATGACACTAATGAGGTGGCAGATGGTCTTATGGGTATATTTTGAGAGAGAAGTTGGATAATTTACTATAACATTGCTACTAATGAAGGGCCAAAAATGGCATTTATTGGAAGGAGTGAGTCAATCCTAGTCAAAGGTTCTAAAATGGCAAAGGGAAGGCCCATAAGGACATGGATAGAAGTGGTGAGAAAAGACTTTAGAACTCTTGGACTTAATGAAACAATGACACTTGATAGAGGTGAATGCAGGAACAAGATTCATGTAGCCAACCCCTAATCAGGAGAAGGCTTTGATGATGATGATTGCTACTTATGAAGAGGCAGATTATTCTTTTTCATATTGTCTTTTTTCTGTCAAGACTGGAGTGAAACAATCCTAATCTGGAGTACCTTGTGTAACTGAACACTTGGCATTCCAGAAAGGGGGACCTGTATGGGGTCCCTGCTGCTGTGATTCAACAAATAACCATGACAATAGCCAACATGCCTCTAGAAAAGCTTAGCCCTGTCAATGGAGGGCTTAAAAGAGCCCTTAGTCGTAAAAGGCAGTCCATCTTTTTGAAGAAGAACACACATTTTAAAGAATGTAGGATATGTTGGGTGTGTGAGAATCGATGCAGTAGACATGGGTTATCATCATCCCAATCACTGAGAGTATCAGAAGTTATTATCGTTAAGTCTAGGCTGTTTGATGACTGTCAACTCATCTAATTAAATTTTTTACTTTATTATGCAACTCGAGTAGATCAGCTCTATTCCAGAAACTTTGAGATTCTGTAGTTGGATAATTTGGTTTCCAACTGCTAGAAATTGAATCTGCTTGCCAAAGGTCTGAGCAGACACGATATTGAAATCACACCATGCCTTTTTTCTGCTTGAGCAGTGGGAGATATGTCAGTTATTTTACTTGTATATATTAATGTAAATAACATTGTGTTCATTTTTCTGGCAGCAACCATCGCATGCTCCTAAATTTGGCAACTGGGAAAGTGAAGAGAATGTCCCCTACACTGACTACTTTGACAAGGCACGGAAGGGCAAAATTGAGGATACGTTGGTCAATCCTAATGATCCTCAAGAAAATCCAGATGCATTTTTGGGTGATGTACATCCAGTTCGTGCTCCTCCATTTAGAACTGCAGCCGAAACAGAGGCTCCAGCACCACCTGCAGCAGCAGCAAGTAAGTTGAAGCACGAGCGACGTTCAAGCAGGGAAGATGGTGAATTCAGACAGCCGACTGATTCTCCATTGCATCATGATGCCATGGGCTGGAAAGCAGTTCATGAGCATCCTCATCAACGGCCTGGTGATCCTCCCAGAAGGGCTAACAGGCCCACTGGTGCTTCTGATCGCAGCATCGAGCAATCACCCCTTCACCCACATTATCATGGAAGAATTACAAGCAAGGGTGTGATGTCTTCTCCCTCGTGGGAGAGAAGAGGTTCATCTGAAGGTAGTCATGGTTTTGCTCCCAATACCCCTGGCAGATGCAGACTGAGACCCACTCCTCGAGGCGATGAAACTGTAAAGTTTATTCTCATTTCCCTTATATAACATACAGCTACATTTATAACTGCATCATCCCTCATTCCCACTTCTAAACTTGATTAAACATGATATGAATTGCTGACCTTGCAGCCTGAAAAAGGAGCCTCGGTTCCAAAGTTCGGTGATTGGGATGAGAATAACCCTGCATCGGCTGATGGTTTCACCCACATCTTTAATAAAGTGAGGGAGGAGAAGCAAACAGGAACGGCTAAGGTTCCTGTTATGCCATCTGAATCATCTTACTCCAATGGCCATATGCAGGATAGCACCCACAAGTCACGAGCAACCGTGTGTTTACCCACCTTCTTCAGTATTTCTAGTTTCTTTTTGGCTTTTGATTTGTCCTAAGAATATAACGTTCTTCCATTTCCACTTTGCAGACGTGTTGCTGCTTTTTCTGGCCAAGAAGCTGATGTTTGTGTTTGCGGAACAACACAAGTTGTGGGCCTGTAAATAGCTTTCATGGCTGTTTATATTAGAGAAACTCGATCGAATTGTATTCTTTCTCTCTTCTTGTGTGCTTCTAGATATAGTAGAATATGAGCTTTTGGATTTGCCTTTTCTTGTATACCTTAATGCCTTTTACCTCTCTTTCCTGAAACATTTGTTACTGACTAAGAAAACAAGATATACATTCCTTTTCCTCCAAATATACTTCTCTTCTACTTTGGCCAAATCGAATTTTCTGTTCTCTGTTTGATGCTCTTTTTTGGAAAGAACTCGGATCGAAGGACAAGAAAAACACAGTTCAATCGGAAAAATTACACAAGCGTCGGCATATATGGTACAGGCGTTGCTAAAAGGTACGCGCGCCTCAGTCATGCAAGCTGCTCATCCTCTGGACCAAATTCCTAGAGAGATGATATCCACAAAAATTTCTGCTTTGAATGAGTCGAACCTTCAGTTTTGAAGCAATCCAGTGTGTCTTAACATAACAGTTACTATTAGTACACAAACCGTCTCAGATGAAGCCCAGAACATGAGCAGTTTGGATCCCCAAACATAAGGCCATGCACGTACCCTTTGCTTCAAGTGTAAATCCTATTACTTCACACCTGTACGCTAAATAAAACTCCAAACTTCAACATAAATTTCATTCTAACTTCTTTGGCATATCTAGGCAGGTCTGGTAATGATCTATGGAGGAAAAGGAAAAGAGATCAGCATTGCTCAGTATTGCAAGAGATGCATTAAATTGGAAGGAATTACAATTTATGTGATAGAGTCCATTTTTGGTCTCTCATATGTTTCAAGACAACAAGGAATAGCATTGTGGGATGAAATATTCCGAGGATTAGGTGCATTGTTGGGTGTTTTGTCTGGGTGGTGATAGCACATGTTGGATATCTAAATCTTCACAAATGGCTCATGGGGTTTCAGTGAAATCACCCTATAGCCTGAATGGAGGTTGGTGTAACAGCAAAGTATCACAATGTTTGAGCAGGAGAAACATTTGTAATCCTCTTAAGAGCTTGTAGCCTGTGGAAGTCACATTGCACAGGAACATTGAGATTGTCTATCTTAGTTTCCTCAGTGGCAATGCTCGTCCGAAGAGTTTCTCCACCTCAGCCGCTTCCATTTGCAGTCCATCCAATATTTCCATCTCTTCCTTGCTCAATTCTTTCACGAAGTTCTTTTCATCATCTATAAGTTCCTTGAGTCCCTCAGCTAGCCTTTGGAACAATGTGGCCTCAGTCCTCCCCACCTTCTCAACCTCTCCTTCTAACTGTTCAACCTCTTGAACTATCGTCTTTTCCCCTTCTTCTACTGTCTTCTCCAGTCTTTCTACAAGGGGAGGTTCTGGGCCACAAGTATTATCAGTCCTGATGAACTTGCTGAAGTCACGGCCGACACTCTTTGCAGCTCTTTCTAGTTCTGGGACTATACCTTCAGGTAAGACTTTGCTTCTCGTGTAGATGACTGCACCTCCATATCCATCCCACGCATCATTTCTACCCCGATAGTACACAAAAACATAATCATCTGCCATCTTCTCTATCTTAGATGACACAATGTACCTGCGGAAGTCACATAAACTTTGTATCATGACAAATAGTGTCAATAGTAGACAATTTATCAGTGAAACTCATGGAGGCATAAAGAAGTTGGTTGGCAAGGGATAAAAGACGCACAGGCCAAATTATCATTAGTTATGGACAAAATTATCCTTAGTTAAATCCCCTACCATTGACAGCCCTGATGCATGGATAATGTTATGAAGAACACGGATAAAGCAACCACAAAAGTGCAGGTTCTTTGTTCTTGACTCGATAACTATCCTTAGTTTTTATGTAGAAGAGGAACAGATGAGAGACAGAAAAGACAATATCAAAGGCTTGTTTACTGTTTACCACATGGAACTGTATTATTCACAATACCAAAAAATTGAGCCATTTTGATTGGGATGAGGATATGAAAGAATATCTTGAACCCTCCCTTATGTATGAGATGCTTGTAAGTCTTATAGGAGTAAAAAACTATGCTTTGATCATTTTTATCCAGTTTTATTCTGATATGTCAAAGAGCCTAAATGAACTTATGTTGATTTAAATGAGTTTAAGGTCAAGAGAGTCACCAGTCATCTTGGTAGTGGAGGTACTCATTGTCATGATTGTAGAGTATCCCGGGCTCTGATGGATCCTGCACAAACTTCTGCACAGCGGATCGAGTGAAAAAACCACTGTCCAGTGTTCGTATTCGCCATGTCAAATTACCCACCAGTTTGTTGTCCTCCATATGAAACTCGTGCAATTGGCAATCAAAGGTATCAAAAGTCGGATTCAAGCCACTACTTATGTACCACTTGCCAGTAAAATCTGACAGATTGAAGCTCTTAACAAGAGCTGGGGGATCAGGAATAGGGAATTCACCAACATCAGACTTCCTTGGAACACACTTCTTGCGTGACACAGCACATTCGTTGAATTCATCCACAACATTGTTCTCAAACAGATCCCCACATTTTATCTGCCATAATGCCAAAGACTAGGAAATCAATCAAATGACAATGACAATAAGTATGTATCTGCTGATAAAGATGGATGATGAATGTGTCGAGAAGGCCTTCGACCAACCTGACATTCAGTCTCATCTGGTCGATTATTACAGGTTTGCAAACATGCAACGTTAGCTGCACAAGATGGATTTGCAATGCACTTGGCCAGTTCAACCCTAACAGCAAGCAAATCCAAAATTAATTCCAGAGTAAACTGAAGTTTTTTTGCTGGATAAAGCAGTGAATAAAATGATCTGTGATGGCATAAATATATGAGCTTGTGGACTCTGTAACAAGGAACAGAAGGAAGCAACAGACTCTACAAATAATAGAAGGACAATAAATGGAAACAAATGTGAATTCTGAATCTCTATGCCTGCAGTTCTGCTGTGGAAATACACATTCAAAGTCCAGAAACACACACTCTTTGACGACGAAAACATTTGTCTTCCTGTTAGTTTGTGAAGAGAGGTATACCTGACAAGCTTTTTAGATTTAGTTAACTTGATACTCCTGTAACATGTACTGGTGTCCTTTGCAATGGTATACCAGCCATTGCAAGCAAGTTGAATACAAGCAACCAACTGTTTCAAGAAGTACATGTTTCCAACAGACATTGGACCTGTAAAAAGATAATGACCAAAAGAAAATAGGGAAATCATACGACAACAATGAGAACTAGCAGAAGGTGCAGCAGAAATTGACAGAAGAATAGAAGCTTAAAATCTTAGAAGGCTGATTCTAGTGTCATCGCTCTACTGATTATGAGTGAGAATTGCAATGAGGTTGTAAATTCAAGTCCAACCAAATCTCGCCTACCATCACAGATGTTGAAATGAATGGGAGTCAAACTCTTAAATGATAGCTAGGTGAAATACTTTCAGAATATTTCATGTAGACAAGAAAACAATGAGAACTAACGGAGAGGTACAACAGGAATTGGGTAGAGCATAAAAATAAAACCGACTGGAACTGCATGGTCTACAGATTGTGATACATTAAAATGGAGAGGTTGAAGATTCATGTCTGCAAGCTCACCGACTACGAAACACATGATAATATCCAAACTAGTCACAATGAATATCAAACTGAGAGAGGGATGCTTCTCTGAAGCATGAGGATCAATTTCCTAAGTACCTGCATTCCTTCAATAGACAAGTACATGTCTTCAGTGCATCAGCTGCTTGAGCTGATGGAACAGCTGAAAATGCACAGGCCAGTAAACCAGCTACTGTGATAACTTGCACTTGCCTCCAGTGCGTTAAAACATTTGACAGTATTGTTGTTACAAATCGTACCTCCTTTTCCTGCAAAATTCCAAAATTACCTGCATTTGCATTAAGATGAATGATGAAAACTAGCACAGAGCAACTGTGGTTTAGGATCTCATTGAGCAGCTACCTCAGAATTGCTTATGCCTATATCAAAATTGCTCACTTGAGGAACCTTTTCTTTCCTGCTTGCATCAAGATGCAATGTTCTACACTCCAATCGATGATAATTTCTGTTAGCTTTTGCCCGTGGGGCGATCCTTGAGATCCTGCAACTAAACTCAGATTTCACCTTAACTAGGTGCAAGTTATGTTGGAAACCACTTCTGAGTGAACTTTTGATGCTTGTAGACATTGATTTGAGACAGGAAAGTCTACTTTCATCATGGAACAAACAGGTTGGACGTGGAGCAGATGACATATTACAGTAGATTGAATTTTAAACAGAACCTGTAGATAACAGAAACATCAATTAGCTCTTAGAACTGTATGATTTTAGTTAGGTCTCTCTGTTGAAATCAAAATCTTCAAGCCATTCACCAACGAAACTATTGTTTACAACCGTCACAGCAGAATCTACTCTCTAGTCAAAGATAAAAACATGGGTCTTCTCCCACGTCATCTGGAGAATTAAGATATGAAGGAAAATAAAACATTTTCTTCTCGCAAACTAGAGTGGGATTTTGTTATGGGAGACAAAAACTGACAGGAAAAATATCCAATTGTCAAATTCAGAATGTTTTGCCATAAAATGTGCACTGTTTGAAAGCTAGAGATAGTGTTCCTTATCATTGAAATTGTCCCCATTTTGCATTTGATTAAGAAAGCGATGGTAGATTCTTTCTTTTCCTTCTTACTGCAATTACTCTGGTGTTCTTTAGTCCAAGATAATATATGCAACCAGGAATCACGTTAACTAAAGAAATGAAACGCGGGTTTGCGTTGAACTATTTTCACCAAACAATCGAAATCGCAGTGAGATTTAAAGAAAAGAGTGAGACAGAAACAAGCATTCACATTTGCACCTTTCTCTGTGTTTAAGCATCCGTTTGTTCCCATTGAAGTTACCAAGAATCTGCTCTACGTCTCAAGAATTACCAATAACTCGTCAAAGGCAATGCGATGACGTTTTAGCCAAAGTGGGTTTCCAATACAAAATACAGGGCTTTTTTGGAGACACCAGAACCAATTCAAAAATGCAATTCATACGCTCAAATCCTTAAGAGACTGTCAGCACAAACTCTAAAGCAGCATCGATTCAAAGAAGATGAAAGGATAAAGTAGAAGAACAGCGGGTAATTCTGCACTTAGAATTTTTTTCTTTTGTTTAAGATTAAATCCTTCAAAAAGTTGGCGGGCGAGTGAAGACAGAATTGCAGAAACTGAAAATCCTTTTTCTGGGTTGTCTGATGCAAACCTCTTGGAGCTGATGAAAGACGGATAACTGGGTGCAAATGCCCAGTGAGATACTTTACATGAGCTAGAGCTGCAGGCAAGCAAGGGAGAGGTACAGAATGTGCGGAAAGGGTAGAGGGGGATCGATAAGATGTCTTGTGGAGACAAAGCATGCAACGTAGCCAGTTCCTGCGACTTGCCAAACAAATGGGAAGTAGGTCCACAAATACTAGGCCCTGACTTTTAGAAGGCCACCAACTTCGGATTACAGTAAATCTTGGACTTGTTCCAGCGGATTGCATCTTTCACTTCTTGACCTGTAAAAACCCATTTATCCTCTAACCCCTCCACAGCTGCAGGTGACATTTTCCTCGAACCCCAGCATTCTTTGCAGACCCAAGCAGCTCCAACTTCACCATGCCTGCTTTTTGGCCCCCCAACTTTGCAATTGTCTTTGCGTGGAGAATGCCTACATACCATTTCATAACCTGCCATGGGTCTTGCTGGGAGACTTCAACTCTTTATATATAACGATGAAATTTTTGTAGGCCCTGCCGGACACCTAAACCTCAACGTTCTTGTTAACAGCCTGAAACTTGATTTAAACCTTCTGGGAAACAACTTCACCTGGAGCAACGGTAGTGATGCTTGCGGATCCTTGAAACTTGAGGAAGCACCAGTTAACTCTACTTCTGTCAGATCCAAGGCTTCTTTTGCCTTGCTGGATTTGCGTCCGACCATAGCCTCATTTTCCTCCACAACAAAGTGAAGACAATTTTTAGTCATTCTTAGAAGGGGAGTTTTGCACTAACAGTAAAAGTTGTCGTCATGTGACCTTGAGGTCACAAGTTCAAGATGTGGAATTAGTCTCTTGCAAAAATTCCAGGTAAAGCTGTCTATTTTAGGCCATTGTGGCCTGCCCCCTCCCCAGACCCCGCATAGGCGGGAGATTCGCGCCCCGGGGCTGCCCTTATTTCAAATACCTATAACAAGTGATTCAGATAATCTAAATACATTGATTTCTCGTGGGTTGTCTAATTTATGCATGCTGAATGTGATGAATAGCTTAGATTTTTCAAACCTAGATTTTAGAAGTAGAGCTATGCTTTTAGACACTATAACGAGTAAATCTCTCAAACCTACAATCTAGGAGCAGAGTCTATGCTTTAAGACACTACTAATAAGTAAAGATGTCAAGTTTGACTCACTACCCGCACCTTTTTAACCCAGCTATAGGTGGGCATTTTACTACCTGCCTAGGAATTACCTATTACCAGCCCACTCATCTAATTTGTAGGCCGGGTGACTTACTCATATAAAAAAATATTTATATTGAGACTTGAAACCAATATTTATATGATAATTATAATATACCAACCAACCACTTTAGGACCTTCCATTTTGTGATTGAAGGTGAATTGTTTTGGAAGATCTAAACTATTCATCTTGTTTGACTTAAAAAAGTTAGGAGACCTAGAAAGTATAGATGCATTTGGATGATTCTAACCTATTATTTTTTATCTTTGAAAAAATAATAATACCAAAACCATTAGCTATGATTTAACGTGTACATAAAATAGGCTATAAGCATCCAATGACGTTGAAATTGGTATCCAGCCTATCCAAGCTATCTATGAAACACATATATATATTTAGATAATTTCAACTCGTTGTTTTTGAACTGTGAAAAATTAAAAAATCAGCAACTATGACTGCTAGTACATTTAAAATAGGCTATAAGTATCCAATGATCTTTAAATTTAGTACCAAATCTATCCAAGCCATTTTAAAGAAGATGAATGGCTTTGATCATCTAAAAGAATAATCCTCTATCACAAAATGGAGGGTTAAATTCTTCACATACCTTAGTGCACCACCTCTTATTGGAACTCTTTTATATATAACCCAACTAGCCTCACTTTCAAGTTGAGTCAAGTTTCCTAGGTTTTAAACTATGATAATTATATTATTATATGCCTACTATAAAATTTTAGAACTTGGTAAGTTAAGAAAGATCAGCGAGTACACAAAGATACTCACACAACCAATCCAAAAGATCCAACTCACTCCTCAATTGTGGTGATCACGTTTTATAGATCTAATCCATTCATATTTTTAGAATGGCTTAGATAGGTTAGAAATCGAAAACAATACCATTTATTTATGTACAACTTTTCAAAAATGCAAAACTAGTGGTTAGGATTGTCCAAATGCAATGATTTGCCATGTGTTACCTAATTTCTTATTAAGTATGAGATGAATGGTTTGGATCTTCTAGAAAAATGCCCCAAGTGTAGCATGTACTCTTTAAGACGCCTAGGAGTGTTTTGGACTATTTTATTTGTTTAGTTTTTAAACAAAACTTGGGAAATGATACATCCGAGCTCTGCTCAAGCTTTTCTTTTTCCAATGTAGATATGTTGACTAATCTCTGCTGTGAGCATTAACAGACCATTATTCATATATAGTTTTCATCTGGAATGCCCTTGGCTAAGTTGTTTTCTATTTGAAATGGTAGACTTAAGTAACCCTTCTAGGAGTATCAAACTCATGACCTTCACAAGGCTCACTCTTGTATCATTGTGCCACACTCACACACCAGCCTTGGCTAAGTTATTCTTTAAATAATACGTTTGTATCTTGTATATCTACATTTGGCACTAGTTTTAGACGATCTCTTATCCTTGTCTTCTTTAACACTCTTTGTTTATCATATACATACAAATTCATGATTATTGGATTATTCAACAACAAGTTTTTTTTACTTGAAAAGTTCAATGGTCATGATTTAAGAATCCAAAATAATAGATGTAAAATCATCCAATCATCATGAATTTTCATGTCCTACCAATCTAAGGCAGGGCAAACATGGTGAACGGAATGGATAATTCAAATGTGGGTTCTATCTATGTAACACGCTACTAGACATCAAACAGGTTGAAAAAAGAAAAGCATGGGCAAATAAGTCAAGTATCAAAAAATGGGAGTAGAAAAGGTGATCCATTATTGATCATAGCAAAGACCTGTCAATATATCCACATCAAGAGGAAAATCTTGTTCAAAGCTTGAATGTGTGAACAAAATTGTTATTCTACTTGCACAAATCAAGGATAACCCTTGCTTTTAAGGTCTTTAGTTCATGTCACAACCCATACAAGACTTTTTTAATATGCAACAAGTTAACTTGATGAGTTTTACTCGTTTTACTCGCTAACCTGCCCATTACAAGTGCAAGTAGGCATTTTATGACCCACAGGTAAAATAGATAGTGCAATTCACACTAAAATGACCTATTACCCCTTTATGATTTGCTTGTTATCCATCTGACCTGCCTGTTAGACACCTTTACTAATGACCATCTACTCTTACTGGAATTTTTACTTGAAAAGGTTACTAGTAATTCCTTATCATTTGCAAATTATCTATAAATTCATTATCCATGAAGGATGGATTTGAATTTTTAAATCCAAATCCAAACAAATTTGATCTGCTGATCTATTTTGCTAGCTCTACTTCTAACTAATAGTTTTTTTAGTTGAAAGGTATTTTAATCACGATCACTAGACTTTTCAACTAAAGAAACTAGAGAAAACTAATAGCTAGAAGCAACTAACGAACATGAGGGTGAAGAAGATGAATGGGTAAAATCATTCAAAGGTAGGGTTAATAAAGGGTTATGGACTCAGTCTCAATAGCATTCCTCAAAAAAGAGAAATGCTATTGGAACTGAATTCAAGACTCATGGGTGAATGCACATGTATGGGAGTGGGGCTCAAGACCCCACTCAAAATTTAAAAAAAACTTCAAACCATATGTTAACTTTTTTTTATAGATGAACCCCACTAAAAAGGACCCAACAAAATTGTTTATAAAATTTTATTTTAACTATATTACTAAAATACCCTAGTTTTTACTTGTATAAGCTATAGTTTTTTATTTTCTCTACTATCCTTAAATTGTTGATGATTTTGATATTTGGTGATCATTGTACATAAATGTAAACATTATGTCAATATCTTATTTTGTTTAAAAAAAAAGATACGTAGGCATTATTTCAAAGTCTTATTGTTTATAAATAAAAAATAGTCTTAAGATGCATTTATACACTTTAAGGTCAAAGTCCAAGTAAGAATTAGAGCTCATGACCATGCAAAGAAGTCGACACTCTCCACTTTTTCATGCATACTAAATTCTATTAGAAGATCTAAATTGTTGATCTTGTTTAACATTTGCCAAAAAGGTGACCCATGAAAAATCATTTCACTTAGATGATCTTAGCCATTTGTTTTATTCCTCTGAAAAATATAAGTGGCTATAATTAATTTAACAACTATATCTTGGGCTATAAGCATCTACTGGTCTTGAACTTTGTTATTTAGCTTGTCTAAGTCATTATAAACAAGAAGATTGGTTTAGATCATTCAAATAAAGTTAACATCTATGAAAAGGTGAGGCATCGACTTCTTTGCACACTCTCTTTAGGACTTATTGTTATTATAAGAGCCCATTCACCTAAATTCCTAACTCTACCACTACAAAGACTAACTCTAGAACCTCTCACTCTAGGGCTCACCTCAAGATCTAACTCATTCATCTTCTTCACCCTCCCCATTTTAGTCCAATTGCAAAATTCATATCAGTTTGATGCTATTAGCTACTAGTTTTCCCAGCTAGATTATTTGACCCATTCATTTCTTTTACCATCCCCAATTTAAGATAGTCGCAAAATTTATATCCATTTAATGCTCCTAGCTATTAGTTTTCTCAAGTATTTTAATCATGATCATTGGACTTATCAAGTGAATAAAGTAGAGAAAACTAGTAACTAGCAACATAAATGGACATAAGGTTTTGCACATATCCTATCTAGAAGAGGAAATAGATGAATGGGTCAAATCATTCAAAAGTGGGATTTCAATGGAGGGGTGATCAGACTTAGTCCTAGAAGTTTAGTTTGGATAGCATTTCTCATAAAGGAATAATGCTACTAGGACCTAGGTGTGGAACTACCTTTGTTGCTTCTCCCTTTAGGCCTCACTTGTAGAGGATCCCATTCATTTTCTTCACCCTTCCCAATTTAAGTTAGATATCCATCAACGAGAATTGAAGAACTAAAAAACCAAAGAAAACCAAATAGAAAAATTAGGTTTTGGTCATTCAATTACGGACCGTGGTTAGGTTCCAATCTTTATCAATATAACTAAATTAAATTTGGTCCAATTCTAGTTTTATTTTAAAAAAACTAGATTACAACCGAAAAATGAATCATTTGACTATAATACCCTTATTAATCTACATTTGACTTTAGATTAATTAAGATTAATTAAGTATTTTTAATTCAATTTCTATAAAACAAATTATGCACCCTTAACATAAAGTTGTTGCCTTACGAAGGGTAAAATAGATTTTTAGTTTTCATCCAGTATTCGGGTCAACATCATTGACCCTATTTTTTTTTTCTCTTTGCTTATCTTTATTGTTGATTTCTATTCTACACATGAACTAGATAAAATGATGAACCTTATGTAGGTTGTTGCCTTATGTAGGTTCTATGGTAAGATTGGTTGGCGAAATCTAAAGTAACCATAAGGAAAAAAAAAGAGAGAGAGAATATATCAAGTGAGTACACCTGAAAGGTAAATATGTTCTTAAATAATTATCATAGATGATGATACATTTTCTTTGGCAGTAGCACTTTGAATGAGTTAATAAGATCAACCTACATTTTTATGGCAGTAATTGTTAGTATGACCACTTAATATAATTTAAAGAAACATTTTGGAATCGGTTTAGGGTGTAGAACTGATAGGGACCAAGAATCAAATAGAAGTCGAATATTTTGGTTTTGGTCCTTCAAGTTAGAAATGAGCTATAGAATAGTGAGATTCCAATTATACTAAATTCTTTATGGTATAATTCCAATTCTGGGTGGAATGTTAGACTATTGATACTGCTACTTCTAGATATTAGTTTTTCCAATTGAAAAGTATTTTAATCATGATGATTGTACTTCTCAACAAAAGAATCTAGTAGTTAAAAGCAATAAATGGGCCTAAGTTTTTTCACGTAACCTATCTAGGGAAGGGTGAAGAAGCTGGATGGGTCAAATCATCCAAAGGTGGGGTTTCGATAAAAGGATGATGGACCCAGTCCTAGAAGCTTAGTCCTAATTGCATTTCTTTAAAAACAAAATTGAGGAGACAAATGTAAGACATTCTAAAATCCAATTAATTCCCCCTTAACTCTCATTTCAAAAGACCATTCCAAGCTGAACTTCATAATCTTCTCAAAATGCAAGAGAATTTTTAAGCCCAATAAGTTAAGGTAAAACATATTGCAAAGAATAACCTCAACACCTGCTAGTTTTACTCATTAATTTCAAAAGAAGTAATAAAGTTACCCTCCTTAAGGATAGACATCGAAGTCCCTTTTTCATGGAGATAAGCATTTTTATTGACTGGGGGAACAAATTCCTCCCTTGCCAGTATAAATACCATGGTTAGATCAAGTAGATGTACATTAGCTAAGATAGAGAATACGTAGAACACAATACAATAAGAACCCAAAATTATAAAATCGTGATCCTATGAAATGAATGCAAGAAGGATGTCTTAACTCGAAAATCAATAGTCTCAAAAGACTCTACCTTGAGAATCTCTTAATACCACTAAAACCACTTTGCTCTTGGGCTCCCACAACTAGCTTCATTGAAATTATGCTTTAAATGAGACATGGAAGTCTCGTTTCTGACCCACATGGCCAACTTTCAATGACCACTCTGTAAATGTTTTTAACGCAAGCTATTATGCACACAATTTTTCTCTACTAAACAATATGCTACACTTACTAGATTATAAGTGCTGTCTAGTGATCATATTCTATGACACACCTCCAAATGATCCAATTCATTCATCTTGATTAGTCTAGATTTAGATATCTTATAGATAAAAAAAAAAGTATATGGTTTGGATGATTCCAGCATCATCAAATCATCTAAAAAGGTTATGCTTAAAAACAAGAATTTTTTGAAACTTCACAAACAATACACAATATCTTAGCAACTAGAATCATTTAAAATAAATGATTTTTTACCTACAAAAAGTATAAAGTTGGAGCAATGAGATGAACAATTTAGATCATGCAAAGGTGAGGCACATAAAAAGTAGTTGATATATTGCACCTCATAGTATGGCCAATTTAACATTCTTCCATTTCTAAAACCATTTCTCCATACAACAAAGTATTCCTCATATCAAAAGTAACTTTAGACCTTGCATGTTGCCAAGCAGGTGACTTCTTTTAAAGTGCCCAGCATAGAATTGACGATCCATCCAATGTTTTGTTGACCAAGCTTTCTGTCAATGCTACTTCACTAGAGAGCTAATTAAAATGATCATCCCGGAGCTTCCTCAATATTGCTCTTAAGAAGCATCATTTGCCTCATCATGTTTTGTGTTGAATTGATTAGCATGACAATCTCTATGAACATATCAAGATCAGATTGGTTCAAGGCAATGAGAGGGTTAAGACAAGATTGTCCTCTCGCAGCACTTGTCATATGTGCAAATTTCTAGTCAGCTTCTTTTAATAACTTGATGAGTAACTACATCATTGGCTAAGAAATGTCTAGCTTTTGGTGACAAGTTTGAGTCCTACTTTCCCCTTTGGCTATGGATTAGTTTTAGGAGTGTTTTTGGGTGTTAGATTTAGGTGGTTGTGTGTGTGTGAGTAATTACTACAAAATAGTAACTAATAATTGTCTCTCTTAAGGTTAGTTTACTTTCTACTTTCTAACCCATCCTATAGTAAGTTAAGATCAGATCTCTCATGTTTTCTAATTCTAGGCAATTTCTTTCTTATTAAATTAACATAAGTAAATCCAGCCCTACTTAACCAAATTTAGTAACTTTAGTCAACCTTTGATAGTCAACATTTGACTAACTTGTTATACAAGCAACTAGCTTACTAAAGGGTAACCCTATATATATAAAGGCACAACTAATGGACAACACAAATGATATAAATAATATAATCAAGTTATCCACTGCCAACTATATTACATGATCCCACCAATTAAAAAATTACAATCTTAACCATATGTTATCAAATTATTATATTTTAATCTATTTTACTAAATTACCCTCCCACATGTTCTTATTCACTTGCATATCTTTTGCAAATGTGTGGATTATAATAAACCAGATGTCCCAACACAAAAGTTCATGCAAGACCCAACATTTACTAGTAAATTTAATAAATCAATTTGCTAAGTTCTTTTATCAAATACCATATATGAATATGTCATATTCACTCCATGATAGTCCCTACTTAAGTATCTTTCTTCACGAGGGTGTGGCTCTTGTATTAAGCACCATTTACTCTTAATGAATCAAATATATATTTCAAAAATCTATGTATCATTTATAACTGGATTCTATCCCTTGATACTTCAAGAATAAATACTAGGCCTACTTTAAGTTATGAACGTATCAAGTCTAAGAGCACCAATGGTTATGCTTTGTTTAAAATGTTCTTTCAATCATGTCCATTAAATGTTCTAACAAGTTGAGATCGCATACTATGTGTAAATACACTCCATATATGCCCTAAGTCTCTACTTAGATGATTGAGAAAGTTCACCACCAATTTTATTGACAACATCACATTTATCAAGTATTTTCGAATGTAGATTCTCAATCTTATTCTCACCTAAAGATAGTTTTTATGTTTATAAGAAACTAGAATTTTATTTCTCCTCATCCTCATCTTGTGACCTCCATCACCTTGACTAAAATTCCTATAATGTTCCTTAAGGTTCCAATTATCATCTTATGTTTAACCACTAAGCATAACATTTATTCAAGACAACTACAAAGTAGTACCCATAAGATATAATTTGCATATAAATGAATCTTATTCATTACACAAGCATATAATAAATGAATTATTGGCTTATGAGAGCATATATTTATAACACAAACTTCTTCTACTATAATACCTAAAAGAGTAGTTTTTGAGAGGTTAGCCTTCTGCTCAGTCAAAAATTCATAACATTTTAATATAGCTTTTATTTTGTATCTCATTCTAACATCATGTTTAGACAAAATAAGAGTGTCATCTACATTGTGGAATACAGACAAAGAAATTAGTCTTCTTTAGGGTGACACCCATAGACCTATTATTAGACATCTCATGATTTGAGTAAACACTTTTGCCACCAATGTGAAGATGTAAAGAGAAATGAACCCTCTAGAGCCAGAGACATAGCCCTTTGGAGTCCCATAAACTAAGACAGAAAACTTAGCAAAGGAAAGGCAACCTTTAATGCAATCTCTCCATTTCTCAGCAAATCCCATTCTCATAAGAACATAGTCAACCATCTCCTACTCCACCCTATTGTAGTCATTCTCCACGTCAAGCTTCCAAAGGAACCTCCTTCTTTTAAATACTTAAGATGGTGAACACTTTCATGGTCAAACAAACGTTACAATCTAAGATTTGTCTACTTAAAACAAAGGCAGACTACTCTAGATAGACTAAGTCATAGGTAATTAGAGTCTATTAGCATAGACTTTTAAAAGAATCTTATAAGCACTGACAACTAGGCTTATAGGTCTAAAATCCTTAATCTTACTTGTCCCCTAGAACTTGGCACCAAATGTTGGAAAATAAGTGAAAGATTGAGATTTTTCTTCAATTTAAAACTCTATTAAAAATTAGTTTATGATCAATCTTGAATCATGCGAATTAACATCTTCTATATTTGAATCGATCAAATTTGTACCTTATTAAGATCAAAATACAACTGTTTTAGTTTATCTGTTACTAATTGAGAATCACCTCTACCTTCTTCTTCTTCTTCTCTTGAATGTGACTCAATGTCCCAACTTTTGAGAACCAAAAATAGGAAGAAAGTCCTAGAGTTTTTTTACATAAGAAGACTAGTCTATAGGGTGCTCTTTTTTTTCTTTTCTTTTTTCAAAATCACTTTCTCTATCTCCGTTGCATTGATTATATAGAAAATTAGAGTCCTCCTCAAGTCATTCTCAAGTTAGGAACTTTCAACCCAGTTTGACACCAATTTCCAAATTTGAATTAAAATCTTCACAATCTTAAAGGGTATTTCTTCATTCTAGAGATGATGTGGCATTAAGCAATTCTACATTCCAATAACCACAAATGGCCCATATTAAAAGATTAATTACATAGATGCTCTTATGAGTAAATTACCATTTCTTCTAAGTATTGTATCCATCTAGCTTTCCAATCAAGAAATTAGTTTCCTAATTTGAATCACACTCTTCAAAATCTTAAAAGGAATTTTCTTCATTTTAGAGATGATGATGTGGCATCAAGCAATTCCACATACCAATAACCACAAATGACCCACATTAAAAGGTTAATTACATAGATGCTCTTATGAATAAATTATCATTTCACACTTATAAGTAAATTACCATTATACCCTTTTTCTTAACCATATTCATTTGTGATACTAGTATAGGGTGTGTGGACCCACTTATCTTTAGGCTTGCCACATTTGTACATTTAAGTATAGTGGACCATATGTTAATGAACTTTAAATCTCTTTCAAAAAATCTTTTAAAAATATCTTATATTAAATACATATACATACAATCAATTTAATAATCATTTTATTACTAATAATCAAGGCCTTCAATTTTACCAAGTTCATATATAAGATAGCCTACAATGAATATCTTACTATATGTTAAAGATAGGTCTCATGTTGGATATCATATATCTTGTATGAGTTTATTATTGTCTTTTTGAACTTAGAATCAAACCTAAAAAGATTTCATGATAAAATGCACCAAAGACAAATATTAGATTTTATTAGAAGTACGATTCCTCAAGTCCAAGCTAGTCACGATTATGTATATCTTGTAACACTTTTAGTACTCAGTATTCTAGATTAGTAAGGTTATGTCTTATGTGTAAAATACTTTGACACACTCTACATATATTTAAGGTTTCTATCTTAGATAACTCAAGAATTGATCATCTCCATTTTATGTTAACATCTCATTTGCTAAATATTATAGAATTAGGTTATTCATTCTCAAACTCACTAAGGACTAATTTAGGTTTATAAAGAACCAGAATTGCATTTTTTTTACTATGGTTCCCAGCCAATTTGTCAGGGAATTCTTTCTATGTTACCCTAGGTTTTAGATGTCATCTCATGATTATATATAAATATATTGACATTAGATTAGTGACTTTTGTTCTTAGTACCCCATTATATAGTGTTAATATACCATGATTACATAAAATAAATTCATTCATTGAAATAATTAATGTAACATTGACCAAACTTCATATGATGGCTTTATAGGGCATATATTTCCAACACCAAAGCAATGAAAGAGGCCTCATAACAAGAAATATTTTCTTTAGAATAAAACTCCTGAATGAAGTTTAAAACATTCTCTCTAACACACTCCCACATTCTTTCAGTGCTTTCTCCACCTCATCATGAGAGAACTATGCCCTAACATTATTCTTTGATGGTAAGACAAGAAAATTTAAATTAAGAGAAGATGAAATAGTTGTTTTAGTTCCTTCATATGTATACAACTACTTGTAATGCTGAATAATGTGGTTGCATCATTGTTTGAATCTTCACATCTTTACCTCTTAATAGTCAAAGTCGAAATTAGTTTGTCTCTTCTCTTAATACTTATAATAGCATGGAAATATCTATATTTTTTGTCTCTAGTCTTTAACCATTTAACTTTTGAATTTTGCCTCCACTTCACTTCATCCATAAACTCAAGGTGAGCAAATGTAAGCTCTGTTTTCTCAACAAACTCTTCATTAGAAAGAGGCCTCCCCCCCCTCCACCCGCAACAAAAAAAAAATTCCTCTCTATGGATTAAGATGTTCGTGTTAGCCTTAGCCTTTACAAGCCTCTAAAATTGTACCTAACTTTTCCTCTTAGCCCACACCTTAAGCTTCAGTCTAACATATTTAAGTTTAAAACAAAGTGTCCTATCAGCTGAGCCCTCCACATTACATTCTTCCCACCATTTCTGAATGAGTGTCATGTTATCTTTATAATGAAGCCAAACCACTAGAAACTTAAATGGAGAGGGTCCCCAAGACTTAATACCAAAAAAAAAACAAAAGATGGGAAAACGCTTAGATGCATCCTTATGAAAAACAAAAACACCACTCTTAGGGAACTATTGAGCCCATCAAACAGAAACTAAAAACATATCTAATTTAAACAAGGTGAAGGACCTTTGTTTATTAAACTAAGTGAAAAACTCTCCAGCTAAATGAAGGTCTATAAGATGACTCAAGCTCAAAATCTCATTAAAGTCATTCGAAGTTGGAAAAATACCATGTGTAGTATTTATATCCTCTACCAACTTAATAACATTGAAATCCTTTGCAACTGCAACACACTAGGGATGTCTCAGGCGTCTTTCATACTGACCACATCTTGCATATCTCTTGGTCAGTGTTAGGGACATATACCCCACAAAGCAAATAAACAATATGAGAAGCAAGTACCTCAAACAAATAGAAATAGAGTACCTTTTAAAAGAGTATTCTATAACCTAAATTTCTCTAGTTTTTCGTGCAACTAGCAAACCTTCAAAAGTACCAAATTGCACTAATATGCCTTCAATCATAGAGGAGATTCAGCCCAATTCCCTTAGCCTGAAACCTCCCTCATTCCTTCAATTTAGTCTCTTGTACTATAAGAACAAGGAGGTTTTTTACAACAATAAACATTTTCACCTAGGCTCTTTTTTAAGGGCAGCCCAAGCCTCTTACATTCTAGAAAAGAATCTTCATGAGGAACCAACACTCTTCTCTCATTCCTATCCCTTAGAACCATAGGACCTCCTAAAATATTCAAATGAGTCCATTCCTTCTACTAGACTTGAAAAGACTTTACAATCTCCTCTTTTGCTTTACTCTTATAAGTGATTGGTTCCCCAATACCACTAGCAAAAGATAGTCATATCAAATTGTAGAGCTTGAGAAAATACTGATAGTCATGTGAAAGATCCTTTTCCTGAGTTTCAATCACCCTTACCTTCTCTATCCTTTTCTCCAAATTCTCCTAAACTTGTGTTTGAGTAGTGGAAAACCCTGCCATCTTCCTCGAATAAGAGCCCTCACAAGCCTTTGTTTACAACTTGTAGTTTGACTTGATGAAGAAGAAGAAGAAGGGAATGGGCCCCAATGTATGTTAAGTTTGTTATTTCCCTACGGAGCAAAGTTCTCCTAGCATAGTGATTTAGAGCGGCCCGAATCAATCCTGTTCAATCTTAACCCTTTGCACATACTTTGATGAATAGGCCCAATGTAAAAATTTTGTGACAAGCAAGGCTAGTTCAAATTTGCTTTTGCCGTAGGTCCCACTTTATCTAGTATGTTAAAGTATGGCCCCTTCCAAGCACTAACATCATCCTTTTGACTAGTCTTTGCCAACTTAGTCCAAGTCACATCATCATCTTCAACCTCCAGACAAGGCTTTGGTGAGGACTGGTTTTACTCAGATCCTTCGAACACTTGACAGTGAGATCCATAGCACACATGAATTCCAAAATCAAAGAAAAAATTATTCCAAATCACTTTGTCTAAATCAAGAATAGTGCCATAGACCTTAATTAAAATCCTTACTTCACTATCAAAACTATGAATGCAATAATCATCAAAATTAACCACTTCATTAAACATTTTCACAACATCATTTTCTGTCTCCATGTCCCACACATGAGGCGGTAACTTAGAGATGTAAAGCCATTGAAAGAACAATTCTAATCATCTTAGATGAGCTCCACCATTGGTCAATGTCATGAGGTGGTACCTTTCCAAAATTGCATACTACTCGCAACATGCAAGGTTAGTCAATGCCATAAAACGTTCTAATTCTTGCTCAAAGGGGAAACATGGAATTCTACCCTTCTCTATTGATTTTTTAGAATTTGTTTTAATTTAAATACATTAATGGGACACATTTAAGCCTAAAAAGAATCTACACCTATGTAGATAGAAATCAAATTGGTATCCTATATGAAAAGGCAGGTTAGATCTAGGTAAATGAAGACTTACTTTATCCTACATGTATAAGAAAACTAGATATATGTAAATGGAAACTAAAATTGATTATCATATATGAAAGAGTAAACTAGATCTATGTAAATGAAAATTGACATTATTCTACATGAATAAAAGAAACTAAATCTACATGTATAAGGAAATTAGATTTATGTTATCACTAGGACTCATTTCTATCTAGATTCAATACTTAACAACAAAGTAATCATAAAGAGAATTTAGGATCAAGCAAAGCCACTAAATGCCCAAGCAAGGTCCTCCTATATAAGGGGTGCCCTTAGGCCATTAAACACTCTAATTCTTTCATTCTTCTCTCTCTTTTTTATTCTAAGAGTTGCTCTTCAAAGATCTCTTTTCTTATTGACTTTCAAGACAATTGAATATTGTCTTAATTGTTTGACTGAGATCTTCTTTTCTTATCAGCTTTGAAGACTTATGACTGTTATCTTGATTATTTGAATCAGATCCCTTTTCTTATCAACTTTCAAAACCTTGAATGTTGTTGTGATTATTTTCTTGTTGACTTTCAAGATCTCGATTATTGACTGTTTGACTAGATCTATTTTTATGGATTTATTTAATCTATTAATTTTAAAAATATATATTTTAAGACATTCATTTCTATAGTAAAGTATGGACCCATTATGATTGTACAAATCAATTGAAGTACAAATTGAGTTTGGTTTGGTTGAATTCCGAAGATAGAACTATCATATCCTTTGCATTTATTAGGAGGCTTCAACTATCTTCAAGGAACACAATTTAACATGTGCATCTAAACTCCTCTAAAATAAAGTTCACCATATTTATTTTATGTAAATTATCTTTTTTAACATGATCAATATGAATCTCCAAATACCTCTCACTTACCACTTTTAAGTAGCTCAATCTCCTAATGGTCGTAATATCCTACCCTGGATTAAGTCCGTTGCTCACTAAGACTTTCTTTGCTCGTTCCACAATCTTGCGAGCTCTCTTTACTAGAACAAAAATGGTAAGGAAGTCGAGTCTTCTTCCTTCAGGGCAAGATATCCGAATGGCATGGCACCCAAAACATGTGGGTAGCCAATTGATGGTTTGAAAGTTTAACGATGAGATCATACACAGCCACCTCCTCTCAAAACCAGAGACTGCTATGCCTCCACAAACACAAAGGCTCCTTCTTCTCTCTCCTCTCTAGGCTCCCCCCCATTTCTCTATACTCCCTCACCATCTTCATCTTCTTTAAAATCCAATCTCATTCCTTAAACAAGAAATAACATAGAAACTAAGCAATTGTTGTCTGTGGATTTCAGAAGAATTGCAACATTCAACAATCTCAAATAGATTATACAAAACTCACTATCTCACTCATCCTTCATCCTTCCCTTATCCTGCGCACCCTCCTCCTCTCCCTCCTCTTCCAAGCAATACCCACACGATCATCTTCAAAAAAACTTAACCCTATTCCTCACGAGTCCCAACCCTTCTTCTTTCAATCCCTCCACATTGAAACAAACCCTAGCTCATCTCTCTCCCTAGCTATTTGATCAATTCCTGCACAACATACTCTCCAAATCTATTCACCTCAAATTTGCGTGGAATTTCTTCTCTTTCGCATCACAAACCTGCAACTTTCACTTCACTCTACGATTCTACTGCACTTTACTTCACATTCTTATCTGTTTCGATATTATTCCTCCTACAAGATTGCTCTTGATTCATCTCATTGATCAAAAGTTACACATCCCCTTCCAAAATGCCAATCTTCGGTAGATCAAAATCACCTGAATGCTTGTTGATACGAAACTTGTATTGGAAGATTCAATAGTAGTATTTGATCTAGTTATTTATCTCTAGTGTACTCAATTTAAGTCGGTGGTATCGAGGTTTGCTTTTGATGTATTTAAATTTTTAGCTAGTAGGCACTTCTTTCCATCCATAAAAACTTGTAATTTTCTTTTGGGTTCGCTTGTGAAGCCGAATGAGATTGTGAAAGCTATCAACGTTTTTGAGATTTGACATAGGGTTGTTAAACCTAATTCTTACTTGTATAGTGCTGTTATAAATGCAAGTTACAAGGTTGGGAATATTGATGATGCAGTCAGTTTTTTTTGGATATGGAGGGGTTGGGAATTCCCTTGAGTGTAATTGCTTATAACACTTTAATTCATGGGCTATGCAAGAAGAGTGATGTAGATGAGGCTTTTAGGTTGAAGGAGAAGATGATCAGCAATGGTATAGATCCTAGCATTGTTACATACAGTGCTCTTATAAATCATTTGATCAAGTTGGAGAGATTTCATGATGTAGATAGTTTTTTGGAGGAAAATGTTGGAGAAGGGAATTGTAATGATCTGATAGGACAATGTATTGGCCAAGGAACAGAAAGTCGAAGTGTCTTCATCTTAAAAATGTGTGGACATCTATATCCCTCCAAGATAATTCTCTTTAAGACTCAAGCCTTATTCTACAAGATACCTAGAAAACACATATTGCTCTACAATTTACATGGTGTAGCTCTGAAAAGGGGAGCCTTGGCACAAAGTTTGAGTTGTTTATAACACCTTGATTTATGGGTATTGTAAAGTAGGGAATTTGATAGTGGCTTTGAAGATAAGGGATGAGATGGTATCAAAAGCAATAGACCAAAATTCAATTACTTATAATTCACATATCCATGGTCTCTGTAAGGTTGGTCAGATGGAATAGGCGAAGTATCTTTTTGAGAAAATATTATCTAAAGGGATAACTATAAATGCCAGTGTATTTAGTACAATCATAAACTAGCTGTATACAAAGTTTAGGTTAGATTCTGCTATCTTGCTTCTCAAGGAGATGTTGGTCAGATGGAATAGGCGAAGTATCTTTTTGAGGAAATATTATCTAAAGGGATAACTATAAATGCCTGTGTATTTAGTACAATCATAAACTAGCTGTATACAAAGTTTAGGTTAGATTCTGCTATCTTGCTTTTCAAGGAGATGCTTTTGAGAAATCTACCACCCCATGATGGGATTTTAACAAACCTTGTCAGTAGGCTTTGTAAAGAGGAGCATCAGTGTAAGGCAATGGAAATTTGGTTTAAGATGTCAGAAAAAGGTTTTCCTGTTAGCATAACAACATCTAATGCTTTAATTCATGGGCTCTGTGAGTTGGGCGATATGCAAGGAGCAGTTAAGCTTCTTTGGAAAATGCATGGGAAGGGATTTTCCCTTGATAGGATTACCTACAAAACACTGATCCGAGGATTTTACAAAGTAGGGAAGGTGGAAGAAGGGTTTAAACTAAGGGAAGATATGATTAAACAAAGACTCAAGCCGAATAAGTTCACCTACAATGCACTAATACACGGTCTATGTAATTCAGGTAAAATGGGGAGGGCTGTTGAGATTTGGAATGAGAGCAAGAGAGAGGGTCTCGTATCTAATGTATTTGTATATGCCCAGTTGATTGATGGTTATTGTAAGGATAAGAAGATTGACAAGGCAGAAAATCTCTTCGAGTTACTTTCTCAAAAGTTAGTGCCAAATGATGTTGTTTATAATACACTCATTTCTGGTTATTGTAGGAATGCAAATATGACAACAGTTTTCATGCATTTCAATGAAATGAAAAGCAAGGGCATTGCACCAATTACTGTGACATACTCTTTTCTTATACATGGGTTATGCATTAATGGTCATGTTGAAGAGGTGAAGGATCTTCTTAGTGAAATGAGAAACGAGGCCTTGATTCCCTTAGTTGTCTCTTCTACTACATTAATTGGTGGATATTGTAAACTTGGTCAGATGGATGAAGCAAGTATTGTCCTGGAGGAAATGTGTGCAAATAGGATTGCTCCAAATAGGATTACTTACACTATCGTGATAGATGGGTACTGTAAAATAAGTATCTACAACAAGCAGCCAAGTTTCTAGGTGAAATGATAGAAAATGGTATCGATCCAGATGTTGTCACTTTTAACACACTGATTTATGGGTTCTGTAAGGCAGGCAAGCTAGAGGCGGTTTTAATGTATGTTATCAAATGTCTAAAAGAGGTCTGATCCTAGATGAGATCAAGCTAGTTTGATTTCAGAAACCATTATCAAAGTCGGGATGGTTCCTGGGCATCTGAAGCCAATTTCATCTGTTGATGAAAGCCCTCCAGAAATAACCATTGATAGCTAGTGGAGTATGATGGACTTTATTTCATGTGTTTGTTTCCAACTCTAAGAACATACAACATGAACAGGAATCTTATCCTGGTCACTTCCACATAAATGTATCTATTTCTCTCACAATGGGGAGTCATTTCTCTTGCGAGAGGGGCCTGTGAATTAGTTCATGGGGGCGAGTTTCCATGACTAGACTAGTGACACATGCAAGCAAGTTATGCTCGTACTGACATTTTCTTCTTTATGGCTTTGCATCTTTGTTTATTTTGTTTAAAAAAATATTTCTTAGTTTTTAGCACAAACTTTATTCTTCAAAATTTTTGGATCTTCCACACTATACTAATAATCTAACAAGCCTTCTCGTCTTTCTATTGTAGGCATTATTTCTGTGGATGGACTGCCTTGTTAGACATGTTTTCTGGGTCACATCTTAAGGACTCAGTGCATATGAGGGATTCCAACTTTGGATATATGAGGTGTTGAATATGTCATTAATCACCATAGATGCCTTTGGTATCAAGATAACTTGCATTAACACTCATGTAAGCATGCACACACATGCTACATATGCACTGGCACATGGGGCAAATAGACACGCACACAATGATATCTAGCCTTGGTTTGATAGTGGCGCCCAGTGTTTACCTAACATTTTTGTCATTGGTTGGTGGACACCCTTTGAGAATAATAACAGTCCTTGGAGCTAAGAGAAATGGAACAAATAAGTGTTGTTAGTTAACAAGAAAAAATTATGGACTTGTGTACAGGAGTGTGTAAGTATACATTATCATCATCATCAAGACCTTATCCTGATTAAGTGTCAGTCACATGAATCTTGCTACTCCATTTCCCTCTATTAGGTATCATAGTTTTATCTAGTTTCAAAGTTTTAAAGTATTTTCTAACTAATTCTATCTACGTTCTTTTCGGCCTTTCTTGCCCTTTTAGAACCTTCAACTTGCATTGCCTCACTCTTTCTAACTGGTGTCATTTTTTGTCTCCGTTGGACATGTTCGAACTATCTAAGTCTAATTTGCTTCTTCTTGTTAACTATTGGTGCTACTCCTAAGTTTTCTCTAATATTTTCATTCTTAATTCTACCTTTTTTGGTCTTACCACCTATTCATCTCAACATCCTCATTTCAGCTACCTTTTTTTATCTTACCACCCATTCATCTAAACACTGTGATTCATAAAGCATGGCCAGCTTTATAACCATTTATAGAATTTTTCTTTCAGTTTGATTGGTACCCGTTGATCATACAAAACTCCAAAAGTGCATTCCATATACTCTGTTTTAGTTTAACTACTTTTAAATCCTTTAAATTCTAAAGCTTCTCTCCATAACTCTATTTTTATGCCTTCCAATGTCTCATCAATTAAAACAATATCATCTGCAAAGAATATGCACCATAAAATCTCTCCATAAAGATGTTTTGTTAACTCATCCATAACCAACATGAAAAGATACATAATCCAAGGCCGACCTTGGTTCAATCCTACAATGTAAGTACACATGTAAACATTTTTTTTTAATGTGAATATATGTTTTAGATGCACAATCTTGCATAATTTATGCACTTCCTAGGTGCTATGTTATTTTTTATGCAGATAATTGAGAATCTAGTGATTGCACCAAGTTCGTGATAGATCCTAATTAACTGAAAGGGGCAAAATATTTGGATTCAAGGCTAAGTCCCAACTGTGGTGTTCTAAACAATGTTATACCAACCTCAAAAAATTTCAGCCTCTCTCTCTCTCTCTCTCTCTCTCTCTCTCTCTCTCTCTCTCCATTAATAAGACAAAAACAATAGGTGCAAGACTACAAACATTAGTGACACAAGAGGGTTTAAGGGTTCTAAGATTGATGGCTAATCTAAGGAGATCAATGGCAATCTAGGTGATCTAGTTTTGGATGGCCAAGATCAACCTATAAATTATTTGAGACTTGAAATCAATAGTATGGCTGGTCATGGATGTGAAGAATTCAACATTATGAATGAGTTCAACAGTTTAGATCTTCAAAATAAGACATTTTTAAGCCTAATCCAAAAATATTTCTAAATTATCATCAACAGGACATCTAGGATCAGATCTTGAAGATTACATGAGCTCGGGTTGGTGGGACGGTTTTCATTGGTTGTCTAATGGTCAAGCATTGACCGATCAAAGTTCCTTAACTAAAGGAGTAAAAAATGCGTCCCTACAAGACTTGCTTTGTCAAGGGGTTAATGATTGACTAGTCAAAGATTATAACTCCTTTAATTTAGAAAGGTCTTAGTTAGATAGATCTATGAGTTTAAAAACTTGCTAATGACTTTTATAAGAATTTAGAAGTTGTTTAGATGTATTTAATAACTCTCAATAGGAGGTTTAGTAAGTGAACAAGTTTAAGAGTCTTGAAAGTTAAAGATTATATAATTAGAAAGTTTTAATGGGTGATGCAACTTATTTAATTAGAAGGTTTCTTTGGTAGTTTATACTTGCCTAATGTGTAAGGGCTATTTTCATCTATAAATATCCTAACTGTACGTTAATTAAATAGGTTAGATGATTTACAACTCAATCATATTTTTACGTTTTTCTCTTGTATTCTCTAGGTATTTTTTCTGGGTTGGAAAACTTGGATGTTTTGTTCATTGATGGTGAGATATGCCAAAGTGCATTTTAGCTTAGAAGTTTCTTAGAGCTTCTTGTCTTCATGGTGGTGTGTCTATTTCCTTGTGGAGAGAGTTTAATTTCTTTCTTATAAGATCTGTATTTCTCTGTGGTGAGATTGAATTTAACGGGGGTGATTTTTCCTTGTGCTTGAATGCCACGGTGATGTATTTATATCCATTTAAGACTAATCTCAAACTAACCAATGGTAGAGATTTATGTATCCACATATATAATTGGACGTTTTTATTATATTCACTTATTCGCTAATTCTACACTTATTTCCTGTACCCGGTTATCCGGTGTTAAATTGGTTTCATGGCAACCTGTATTCCTAGAGTTCTACAATGGAATATTGTGAAAAGTGTACTGCTACAACAGAAAAGAATGAAGAGCATCTCGAACAGTTTAGCAGCCAAGGAGAGAGGTGAGAAATCCAAACTTATTTCTTTTAACAATTCCTTAGACGATTCATACTCTGTTTTTTTAGAAGCGCGCCGAGCTTTAAGTCAAAAATTGTCATCAAGCAATGCTTCAAGGAGAAAACAATGAGATTTTCATCTTTCTGCAGTAAAAGTAAATATCCTTGAATTTAAAGGCAAGATGCAGGCTGATGAGTTTCTTAATTGGTTACATACATTAGAGCGTGTCTTTGAATATAAAGATTTTTTAGAAGACTCCTACGTAAAGCTTGTCGTCCTAAAACTAAGAAAATATGCTTTACTTTGGTGGAATAATTTGAATAAGTAAATATTAAGGGATGAAAAAAGCAAAATAAAAATTTAGAACAAGATGAAAAAAGAACTAAAGAAATGTTTACCGCCTGAAAACTATAGGATAGATATATTCCTTAAAATCCAAAATGCGAGACGAGAACTTGAGGGTATAAGATGACGTTATGGAGTTCGAATACCTCGTGCTTAAGAGTGATGTGGTTAAGTCGGAAGAGCAAACTATAATACGTTTCTTGGCAAGCAGGGCAGGGCAGCCCTGATGCACGAAGCTCCTGCCTATGGTCCGGGGAAGGGGCGGACTATAAGGGCCTATAGTAGGCAGCCTTATCTTGTATTTTGCGATTCCACGCCTTGAACCCGTGACCTCAAAGTCACATGACCACAAGGGCCCATAGTAGACAGCCTTACGTTTCTTGGCCCGATTGAGAAAAGACATTAGATAAACAGTACATTTGCCAGCTCCATGGAATTCAAGGCCCACATCCAAGAATGCTAGTGAAGTCGACACCCCTCATCCCGCTTAACAATTCAAGAAGGTGCATCAAAGCCCACAAATCATTCCCAGTCCCGAGTAAATGTGATCGGCCTATATGTTTGGGGTGTCACACTCAGTCTGCTTGTAAGTCAAAGGGTACCCACAAGCAGAAATCATCTGGTCTGACTGCGGATTGTGTTTGAATATTTACAAGTGGCATATTGAAAATTTTGTCACAAGGGGAGCCTTGGTGCAAAGATAAAAGTTGTCGTCATGTGACTTTGAGGTCACGGGTTCAAGGTATGGAATCAGTCTCTTGCAAAAATGCAAGGTAAAGCTACCTACTTTAGGCTACTGTGGCCTGCCCCTTCCCCGAACCCCACATAAGCAGGAGCTTTGTGCACCAGGGCTGGGCTGACCCTTTATATTGAAAATTTTGTTATGGGATTAATTGAAGTGAAAGATGCGATTGAGGATGTTTGCAGAAAATGGCATCAAAGATCAGGCATCTGATGGCAATAGCATCTAGCAGCATGAAAGAAAAATCAGTTAGTGGAAGTCTGATCTACATTAACAGAGATCATCTCAGTAAAGTGAGCTTTTCATTTCTATGTGTGCATGGGAATGAGTTTTGGTGCCTTACTTCGAAGATTCGTTGGGGGAGAGTGAGTTCATCTGTCAAAAGAATTGGCGACCCTTAGACCGCGTGGAAAGGTTTGTCGCTGACATCAATCTGCCAAGTGATTTTTCTCAGATCTCCGAATTGAAGTAAGGGATTGGAAAAATTCTGCGACAACCCTCGAAAAGCATAAAGCCATTTGACCTCTCCTTCGTTGTAATTCAGTAATCGAAGTTTTACCCTTGTAAACCAATATTTTTGTGCTTTCTTCATGGAATAAATAAATCTTTCTTTGCCTACAATGCCTAGCACAGTTGGTCACAGCCAACTCGGCATCTTCCCTAAAATATGCCTGTTGCAGGTTTGAATTACCACTTTTTTCTTGAACGAAAATTAAATTTAGAAGAGTGTGTGGTTGATATTGTATAATTTGCTTTGTAATCCTTCACCGAAGAAAATAAACAAATAAAGCCTTCTTTTTGGAACAACGAGCAAAGACAACGTGGATCCCTAACTCCTTCCCTTCCCACAACAAAGCAGAGGACAGCTTTGTTTCTTCACGGTTCTTCCTTAGTAAAGTCAACTCAATATTATTTATTTAAAAATAAAGACTCTTGAGGCATTCACAATTAATAGAACACTTCAAATCTTTTACTCAACTTGGTTGCAAGTTCAAGTCATTACGTCACTTCTTTGTCGTAGATTTAGGAGAGTGTGTGAATGATTTTGCTTTCTAATTCTTCCCTTATTACTAAAGAAACAGCTCAAAGGGTCTTAGTTTGATGTTTGATTCTTTGTTAAACTTGGAGAAGAATCATATGTCCTTTTAGGGCTGTTTGTACAGGAATAACAATTCATGGATTAATTTATTCTAGGATAGTGAAAATTTTCATTACTAATTGTAGTCCTAAAACATTTATAAATAAAAAAAAAAGCTTTAGAAACTCAGTTGTTTCTTCTAAATAATTTTATCTTTATGATAAGGCTACAAAAACTCAGAGAAAAATTCACCATTCCTCTATAACTTGGCACATGCACTGTTATTCCTATCCCAAGCAGTCTTTTAACCTTTTCCAGCTTAATCCTGTGAAAGCATTTGCAAGTGCAACTCAAGATAAAAAATGCAGTGTGCTCACCACCATTTAAAGGTGGTAGGGGTAGAAACCAAGTCTAGATGACATTCCTATTTCTTGAATTCACTAGCTGTAAAGCCAACAGTCTCCATTAAATGTTGTGGGCTGCACCTTTGGCTATGATTTTCCAATTGCAAAGAATGTTGAATAGTACATGCCTGAATACATAAATACAGGCAAAATACAATTGCATTTTTCTATAAAAGCATAATGGAACAAATGATATTCCTCAGCTTGTCAATATTTTACATTATAATATAACAAAAACACCTAGGATATGGGAAGTAGATAAAATGACCAATTTAATGATATATATTAATATAATAGTATAAAATATATTGTATATTTTCGTAGAAAATGCTAAAAATACGTAAAAGAACATTTAAGAATAGACAGGAAAGCATTTTGAGAATAGGCAAAGGCATTTTGAGAGTAGGCAGAAGGATATTTTTAACAGCAGAATATACTACCACCACTAAGTGAAAAATCATGCATCCATCCTACTGTTTGATCCTTACCTGTAGCAAGTTATCGCCACTAAACATAAAAATTGTTACGTCCGTATTCATAATTAGCATGTGTAAAAGGGCACTTCCGGTGCACAAAGCTCTTGCCTATGTGGGGTTTGGGAAAGGAACGGACCACAAAGGCCTAAATTACACAGCCTTACCTTACATATAAAGAAAATATTCAAGCCAATCTACCTATATGCTGGTTATGAAGGGTCGGAGCGTCTACAGATGGGACAGTATAACCATGAAAATCAAGTGTGAAGTTAAGGCTCACTAAACTTCACAATCCTGAAGTACCTAAAAAGGATATGAGCTGAATGTGGAACATCAATCCCCCTCTCTCTCACTCTGTCTGTATGGATGTGTGTGCGTGTGTGATATTTTAAATGAAATATGAAAAACCACCACATCCTTGAATCCTAGTCATGCAAGTGAGACCGCACATCCTTGCAATGCTGTGATAGAA
The DNA here is from genome assembly GCA_035236585.1 of Warburgia ugandensis. Taxonomy (NCBI): domain Eukaryota; kingdom Viridiplantae; phylum Streptophyta; class Magnoliopsida; order Canellales; family Canellaceae; genus Warburgia; species Warburgia ugandensis. The sequence continues at coordinate 10,202,679 of CP141134.1, read as the reverse complement.
GGCTTAGCGCAATAAGTAACTAATATTTAAGAAATAAATAAGTTACACAAAAGAAACCATAAAAATTGAATGTATACTCACACAAATTCTATTTTATTTTATTTTTTAACAAATTAAAAATTATAAAGCAAATTACTCAAACTTTTAAATCTAATCCTCAAGTAAAGAGGAAATCGACAACTTGAACCTGCAACATGTTATTTTAAGATGCTGTCTTTTTATGATTTTGTGCTAGATTTTTGGAAGATCTAACCCATTGATATTATTACGACACCTTAGATTACCTTTACACCAAAATTTATTTCTATTGGATGCTTGCAACCTTATATTTCTCTATGCTTTGAATTACAATCATTGAAATAAAAATAAAACAAAAACAAAGTTAAGATTCTTCAATTGACATGATTTCAAATCAGCATGCTAAAAACAAGGTCCCAAACAAACGAGATGATTGTCTTAGATCCAAAGCAACGTCCCATACTAACCTTAGTGTTGTACAATTGTGATAAGAGGGCTCACCCACCTGTCTAACCATTTTTTATAGATTCATTGTTTGCCATGTTGTAATTTTTTTATTTATTAGGTGAGGTTATTATATCTTTCTCCTAATTTATAGATATTTTTATCAAATATCTACTTGCTCATCCTTTATTAGAAAAACCTTCGCGTTTGTACCATTGGAGTACGGACCCTGCTTATCTGTCAACAATCCATATTACATTGTGAGATATGAGAGAGGACCCAGAAGATGAATGGTTGAAATGACCTAAAACTTGAACCCTATCTACACCTTTATTGTCGAGAAAGAGGAGATACCCATTTCTTTTCTCCCTAAAAAAATATACGTTGAAGTTGATTTCTCGCTCTCTAGAAATAAATAGATTTTATACTATAAACAGGAGTTAGCACGTCTCTAATAACGTTAAACATATCAACTATGATAATTTTAAATAAACATGATATGTAATATATACTAAAGATATCGCAGTTAAATAAATTTAACATCACAGCCATATATAACTGATATTTTAAATATACCTAAAATATCATTATTAAATTAAGCTGCACATTTGAGAAACGTTCAAAAAACGCAATTAAATAAATTGCCTAAAGTTTGACAATAAGACCTGTATCACGAAAGTCCAGGGTCCGCACGAACTTTTGCCTTTGCCATATTGAAGTCATTCAATCAATCACGACCCCCACAAAAACCGTCAAACTCGGAAATGGCGAGCTCCTGATAATCGACGCTAGAGATGGCATTCTTCAACTCACATCTATGGCAGTGGCCTTTTGACTTTTACGAAAGGAGATCGGAGGAGCTTCGGTTCCATCGATCAATCCAAAAATATATTAAAGAGAAGACAATGGAGAGAAACAGAAAGTGAAGAGAGAGAAGCGAGTTTCATTTTCCATTCCGGGGAGTGTTTCAGGGAGAGCAAGGCAAACAAAGAGATGTCACTCAAAGGATGCAATGCACCTTCTCCAACGGTCGATCTACAACGTCTACCCAATTTGGGAAGATTTGTAACTCAGAAATCTTTAGCTTTCCGGCGACGTTCCACGCTATTCCGGGGTTCGTTGTCTCCTTCTGCTGCTTCTGGGGCTGCAGATGTGTCGGTATCTTCTGGGGAGAAACAGAAACCTTCGGTGCGATTGGCTGACAGGTTAAGGCTTGGGAGTTTGCTGGAAGATGGGTTGTCTTTTAAGGAGAATTTTATTGTGAGGTGTTATGAGGTGGGAATTAACAAGACTGCTACAGTTGAAACTATCGCTAATCTCTTGCAGGTATTGCTTTTGGGTTCTTGGTTGTAATTTTGAGTTGGGTTTTTTGAATTTTGGGATTTTGTTTCTGGGTTTTTTCATTTTGACTATGCTTTGTGTTGGGTTTTTGTCATGCATTAGCGGAGCTTCTTGGGTGGTTTGAATTTTGGTTTTTGATTTTCTGCTTCTGTTAAATATTAGCTCTTTTTTTCTTTTTCTGCTATATTGAATTGACATGATGTACTAGGGAATTCAGACCACTTGGTTTATGTTTGATATTTTAATGATTTGTTGCTGGAAATTTCTTACGTCTGAAAAAGTGAGATGATTTTCTTTTGCACTTTCTTTTAGATCAATAATTACTTATAAGAAGGGAAAAAATGGCTTGTTTCTTCAATTTAGAAGAACTTGTTAGCAATTTTTTGCTTATGAACATCGGGCTATGTGCTGTAAATCTTTCATTTTCGTTTGATTCCTTATTTCAACTTTCATTCCTTTTCTGATGTAGGAAGTAGCATGCAACCATGTTCAGAGTGTTGGATTTTCCACTGATGGTTTTGCAACGACCCATACTATGCGACAGCTGCATCTCATATGGGTGACTGCTCGCATGCACATTGAAGTGTACAAATATCCAGCTTGGTGGGTGATATTATTCCAAACTTAACTATGTACGGCAGTCCATTAGTCTGTCTACATTTTCTTTTCTTGCATGCATCTCATATGACGTTGTGGGTTCTTTTCTTGTCATCTGTAGGGGTGATGTAGTTGAAATTGAAACCTGGTGCCAAGGTGAAGGAAGAAATGGTACTAGAAGAGATTGGATTCTCAAGGACTTTGCTACTGGTGAAGTCATTGGTAGAGCTACCAGGTATGCTGTGTGGTTTGACTGAAATAGCCAAATTAAAAAGATGAATTATATTTCTTTATAATTAAAAAGGGCAGCCCTGGTGCATGAAGCTCCCCCCTATGTGGGGTCTGGGCAAGGGGCGGACCACAAGGGCTTATAATAGTACGCAATCTTACCTTGTATTTTTACAAGAGGCTATTTCCACGCCTGGAACCCATGACCTCAAAGTCACACGACAACAACTTTTACCATTGTGCCAAGGCTTCCCTTCATATTTCTTTATAATTAAAGGACATAATTTAGAAGGAGCTGTAGAATCAATCTGGGTTTGTGCATACAACGATTTCATGCGCGAGCGTTATGCTAGTTAAATTAGCTTAGGGTTGCACCAATCATATTATGCTGATAAAATGCATAAACAGAAGAGAAACCCATTGTACCTATTGATTTAGTCTTGTTTTTTGGTAGATCTGCGGGGACCAAATTATGGCCTCAGCCATGCTATTATGCTCAAGTTATCTGATTATTCATTTTATAATTAGACGCAGATTCAGGTGCTCAGCTATTAGCAGATGATGTTTCATTTGCTTCATGGGTGTATCCATGATTTGTAGTTCTGAGATGCTCTCGGTGCTGTAGTATTCCGAAAGAAATTATTATTTTTAAGTTGATGATCATGTGATCTTCTGGCAATAAGCTTCTACTTCTTCAATCTCTGATCTAGCATCTTTTGGTTCCAGTAAGTGGGTGATGATGAACCAGGACACAAGACGACTTCAGAGAGTTAGTGATGCTGTTCGAGATGAATATCTAATTTTCTGTCCACGAACTCTTCGGTAATGTTTTTACAGAATAAGACAATAACTATTGCATTTTCAAACTCTGTTAACCTAGATGCCTACATTTAGCAAATGAATGTCTCACTTAGGGAAAGATCTGACAATTTTATTATCAGACATGGTCAATAGTTGAAGCATCCTCAATCTTCTGATAATGGCCTATAACACTGCATTGGCTACTTTAGCACAAACTTGAAGGATCACAATACCTGGAGCTATGTTGGACTATAACCTTGGATTATCTTTGGGCCCTTAGAATCGTAATCCAACCATAGCACAGGCAAGGCAAAGCTTTCAAGAGCTTAGCATGACCCAACTGAAGAGGAAACGCCTCATTAACCTCTTCACGGTTGATCAAACATCATTCATAAAGGTCCAAGACACCTTAAAACCTAGGTTAATACTCACCGTAGGTATATGAACAATTTGAGACCTTGGATCAACCTAAACAACATCCTGTCTGTATTTTTGAGAAGTCAAAACAATACATGTTTCTCTTGAAGAAAACCTAAAACATCAATTACCAATGTTATAGACCTCCTGAAATTAGACTCTCTACAAGCTTAACTCAATTAGGGAGTCTATCCTAATTAACATTTATTTGTCAAGCCTGAATATAGCGCTTTCTTAACTTGAAGACTTCCAAAATTAGAAAAGCTCAAAGTCTCCAAAATCTAATTAAAAATTTAATTCAGAATAAGAGAACAAGTAAGACAATTACAAGTCAGCCAGTTTCTGTCAGGAATGAAAATTTGGAACTTGTAGACTCTATTGACTGGTGTTTCAGAATCAGCCGACATTTGGTTCTTGGTCAGCTCTCTTGTTCTCTCAAATCCTCTTCTTTTATTAATAGGGTTTCTAATAAACTATGACCGGTCCATTCTCCTTGCCGTGGAGAAACTAGTCGTCAAGTTTGCATCGTCATGGGCCAACAACTTATGGAGTCTGGCTTTCACAAGTCCTCTTTCTAAAAACCCATAACTCATTGATTGAGGGTTGTCCTAGTCATTATAATCACCCATATAACAGAGTTTATTCTTTCTCAAGGTTGCATCAACCAAGCATATAAAAAAAAGCTGGGAAGTTACCAATTTTGAAACCTTGTTTCAAGCTTTACTTGCCACTTAGTTATCTCGTATTTACTTTTTTCTGAACCAAATGAAATATCTCTCATTACTTCCATGGGTAAAACTGTTCACAATTTTTTAATTGTACTTACAAAGACTATATTTCCCAGACTGGATCAAGCTCCTTTATTGTGAGCGATGTGTTGTTGTGGATGTGTTTTAGGTTTGTGAATGACTTTTGATTGAAAACCATAGACATTGAGAGTATTTAATTCTCAACTGTTGTGATCATCTATGAACTTTTCCAAGGTAAGGTTAAAATCCCCAACTTCACAAGGTTTTGGTTTAAGTTCTTGCTCCATAAGCGCAAATTGTTATCCTTTCTCATCATTCACAAATTCATTGTTTCTTTTCTTATGAGTTGCAACGCAAACCTCTTGTCCTGCTCTTTTAGAAAGATCTTCCACACATCAATCTGGAGTACATTACTCCAAACTTCCTCTTTGTGCTAGACTCCAGTAGAAGATGAGAACAAAGATAATGACAAGTATCTTGCTTCTCTCTATGAACCACTATATGTTGAACAGTTCAGGATGCTTTTCTTCTTCTACTTCCAACCTGCCAATATGCATCCTTTTATGAGATCCTCCAGTGATACTCAGTTACACAACTTCTCTTTTGATGTACACCCTTATCAGGTCGGTGTTTGATAACTGCCATGCCTCATTAGTGTTAATCGTTGGTGGTAATGAGTTTTGGGAATTAACTAGCACTTCACCGTGGTCAAGTTTATCTAATACCAACTGATCTGTGGAGCCTCTAGGATATTTCATCAGAGAAATCTCATTTCTGATCTCCATTTAGAGAAATTCTACATGCAATTTATCATGGTCTTAGATCAGCTCGAGTCTCGATTGTTCTTGCTCCTGAACAAATTGGTCATCAAAATTTTCTCCTTGATCTTGATCATTGAAATGTTGACACTAACCTTCACTTGTTGGAGCCCACATTTGATGAAAGGGATCAGTTTTGATTATCCTTCTACATGTTCTCTTTGCTTCCCATTCCTTTCCATGCCATGAATCCACAATACAATCAGCAAACAGTTGAATTAGAATTTGTGACTCTTTTGGAGAATGTTCTGTAATTGTTCAATCCTTCCAAGTGTATATTTCTGGTCCCATGACGTATCTAGAACCATTTTCAGAAATAATGGCCCTTTGAAACCAATTTGATTGAAGTAATCTACTCGAAATCCCGTAAAAGTAGAGCTTTGCTACAAATCTGATAATAACACAGTTGTCCAGTAAAAAGTCTAAGTTCTTTAAGTTCATCCTAAACTTTGTTTTATTATCAAATTCACCCCTTTTATTAGCTAAAATAAGACGAGAACCCTTTACAAGTTTTTCACCGTTTTCCTTTGAATGTTGAACACATACAGACGAGTACCCATGAGTGGTTTTAAACCTTGACCTAACACATTAGAGGCCCTTTTTGTGCCACTGTGCAAGAAGACCTTTGTTTAGAGAACTCTTTACATGCTTCTGCCTAGAAAACCTAAAATGCCAGCTTCTAAAACTGTGAAACTTCCAACGTGCTGTCTTCCTGTATCACTATTTACTTGCAACAAGTATATCACTTTCTGATTTCAAGAGTTCTGAGATTAGGTAAACTTCAACTTCTGGTCCAACAAGACGTCTGAGTTAAAAGGTACTACAAGCAAAGACACTAAAAACAATATAAACCACAACAACTCAGTCCTTATGAAAGGAACTTTGTAAAGCCCACACATTTACGGTGTCTCAGATGCCTCTGGGCGTACTCTGATCTTGATTGATCGTTTCTTTGCTCAAATCGTGTTTTCTGAATTATGAGATTGCGTTTGAACTTGGCTTGCACTAGATTATGTAGAAAAGACCCTTAGCCTTCCGATTCTCTTATTCAATCTGGTTGTATTTTGTTCTGCAAACTTGTAATAATGTGATTGATTCATGGTGTTGCAATCCAGTCTAGCATTTCCCGAGGAAAATAACAGCAGCCTAAAGAAGATTCCTCAGCTTGAAGATCCTGCCCAGTATTCACGGGTAGGACTTGTGGTGAGTCATTCAAATGATTTGAACATCAAACTTCGCTTTGCTTTGCTGTGTATGCTACTTTATTCCTTTTTGTTGAACATATCTCTTCCTTTGGGATTTGCAGCCTCGTCGAGGTGATTTGGACATGAACCAGCATGTAAACAATGTCACCTACATTGGATGGGTTCTTGAGGTATGTGGAATTGCTATATATGCTGTGCTCCGATTTCTCAAACAAGTGTTTCCCTCTGTTTTTACTTTGAAAAGATACTTTCCATCTGGATGAGCACTTGGAAATGACCCTCAGGTAACCTTTTCTGAAGCAAGTCTTAGTCTTATGTTTATTTAAATGTGGCATTTCTCTATTGGTGCTGACTTTACTATCCAAAAGGCTCTGAAGTTGCTAGTCAGCTTAACAAAGTGATCATTTTCCTTTGCCACACAGAGCATTCCTCAAGAAATTATTGATACCCATGAGCTGGAAAAGATCACACTAGACTACAGGCGGGAATGCCAACGTGACAGCGTGGTTGATTCCCTTACTAGCTTGGAGATGGTGGACGATGAAGCAGTTCCAGAGCTCATTGGAACAAATGGATCCGCCAGTGCAAAGAAACAAACAGAAGAATGCTATCAGTTCTTACATTTTTTGAGATTGGCAAGCGATGGGCTTGAAATAAACCGGGGTCGCACTGAGTGGAGGAAGAAGTCGGATAAGGTATTGGCATGTGGTCTCTTTTTTAGCTGTCTTTCCAACTCTTTTACAATAACTCAGGTCTTACAGGCGTAATTTCATTGAGTATTGTTTGATTTTCTGACATGTACTTGACAGAAGTTGACCTCACCGAAGCGGAGACACAATTTTGTGGAGTAGAGAGCTACCGATTGAAGGAGAGCCTTGGGGCAACAGTAAACGTTGTCGTCATATAACCTTGAGGTCACGGGTTCAAGGCGTGGAAACAGCCTCTTGTAAAAATACAAGGTAAGGCTACGTACTATAGGCCCTTGTGGTCCACACCTTTCTCGGACCCTACATTGGCGGGAGCTTCATGCACCGGGGCTGCCCTTTTTAGAGAGATACCGATTGGAGATACCCATATAAGATGATATCACATTTATCTGCCCGTATTTTTACTGTCATGTTGTTGTTTGTTTTTGCTTTGGGTCACCCCATTCAAATTCCACGTGTAATCTGGTGAGTGTAGCTACTGTTAACATTTTTATTCTTGTTAATTGTGATATCATTCTTTCGAGACTTGAACTTTGGATTCATCTTCTCTGGGTGTGTTATTCATGCTTTATAAGGCATCACTGCTTCAGCGAAAAATATTGGGCTGTAACATATGCACCCCCTGTTTGAGACCCTCAATAAATGGTTACAAACAGCGTGGCCCAATATTTTTTGAAGATCTGTACCCTTCACAATGTTTCCTTTGGGTTAGCTCAGCCATGATTCAAATTCTTGTCCGTTGGATTATTATCCAAGCAACTGCTTCTTTCAGTTGTAAAATGAATAGGGAAACATTCCACAGTTCATTTTTTAACTCAAGAAAAACAGCAACTAGCATCTTCCAGTCGATGAGAATTTTGGAGTATGAGCCATCTAAGCAATGAAATATTGTGAACGGTTCTGATCTTCAAAATTTTTGCCCTAACCTAAATTTGTAGCAGTTTGTATCATTTATCAAGGGACTCACAACGAAAAGCAAGGGGCATACAAGGAAACATACCAAGTGAGACCTTAAAGTGGATATTGGAACTCTAACTGTCATGTGATATTTCATCTAAAACTGGTTCCTCGTATTCTTTGATGAGGGAATGCTTAACCAAAGGGCATACTTTCCATCCTGGTCAGCAGCTTTGGATGATCCCTGTCACTCATCTGATTTCCCCTGCCTTGGACGGCTAACAGTTCAAAAAGTATTCTGATTGGATGGTTCTGGCATCTAAAATTTCTGCAATCGTTTTACAGTGCACTGGACAGTGGAAAATTTGATTAAAACAATGGTCTAAATTCAACGACTAAAAATTCGTGTTTATAATGCTAGACTCATCCAAACCTTAGTAATTTTCATTTCTGAGATATCCTACGGAAGCCAATCAAATGAACCGATTCCAAAGAAAAAGGAAGGAAATTTTCAAGCAAGATGCACAATATCTGTTTCTTTTCTGGTTCGAAATTGGAAGAAGAGACATTTCTGGTTTCACAACTTGCTCAAGTGGCATGGAAACTATCGAAGAACGGCTGCTGGCCCAACCCATCTGATCACCTCCAGTGGGGACTTCATAGATTGTCTCTAAAGGTCACTTGCACCAATTTTGCTTGGAAAGTTGTGACATAATATAGCATGAACAGTTTATTTGATGGCTATGAGATGAACAGTTTGGACATACCCAGAGGAAAATTCAGATCTGATTCTGAACTCCACAAATGGCTGAGAAATCTGGAAACTGCCTTTGAATTCCATTTACACTAGCAGCCATCCAATGTGGGCCTTGTCGCATCCCGCTCACCTTTTTGCTTTTGTTCTTGCCAAGGCTAATTTTCTCTCAACGGATAGGCAGATAAAGTAGGCACACATGTTTGGCTGCTAGTATCTGGTGTCACGGACTTGCATTGCAAGGCCCATGCCCGTAGACTCCAAAGGAGGCCTTCTTAGCTCGCAACTTAACTTGAGAGACTTAGATCCATCAAAGGGATCCATAATCTAGAATGCCCAAATGCATCATGTAAATATCTTGTCTCTAGATTTCTCCAGGAACATCCTGGAATGTGGTAAAACAAAATATTTGTGTAGAGACTTCTATAGAGGATTCTAGAATAGTCTCCAACCATTAAATGGCTAACACTTGTAAAGATCTCTACTATCCATTGAGGAAGTGGAATAAGGAAAGCACTTATAAATAGGGGAGCATCTTCATATGCAAAGCATCCAAGAGTTGTGAGCATATTTAGAGCAATAAAGATAGAGTTCTTTCCAAGTTCCCTTTCAATTGTTCTTTTCCTTTGTATTTTAGTCAGGCTTACTTAGTTGGTTCAAGGTGAGAAGCCAATCTAAGTGCCGCACAAGAGTCTAAGAAGTTAAGCCCATGACAGTTAATATTAGAGTAAGGTTCGGCAAGTTAGGAGCGAAGGTTCGTATCCTAGTAAGGAGAAGAAGATGGTGGATGGTTCTCATGTCTCAAATGTGGAGCTTACTGCTAAAGATGCTTGAGGACTTAGTCTCATCTTTGGAATATAGACTTGTTAAGATGGAGATAGCCGTCGCGAACATCTCCACTCTGCTAGAGATAGAGCACCCAACGTTTGGGTCCCTTGAAACTACGGTAGAAGAGCTTAAGGGAGTGTGGAAGGAAGGTCTAAACTCTACAAGAGATGCAAGTCATAAGGAGTTCCAAACTTAGATCAACAAACCATTCATGGAGTTAGCTGCACTTCGTGATGAGATTAAGGTAATGCGTGAGGATGAATCCTTATGCAAAGAGGCAACAACTAATAGGATTCATGTGGTTCGTGATGCTCCTAAGATTGATGTTCCAAAGCCAAAGAGCTATGGTGAGAAGCAAGATGCAAAGGAAATTGACACATTTCTATAGATTGTTGAAAGGTACTTCCGACACCTACAAATGGAGGAAGACGAGCAGAAGATTGCTACAACTTCACTTTACCTCACAGACAATGCTTTACTATGGTGGTGTCGAAGAAACATGGAAATCGAAAAAGGTACGTTCACCATTAACACTTGAAACGAGTTTAAGGACGACCTTAAAACACACTTTTATCTTGAGAATGCACGCATTGAGGCTGAGGAAAAATTACGATTGTTGAAACATACAGGGACTATTCGTGATTATATTTAAGAATTTTCAAATCTTTTGTTTGAGATCCCTGACATGTCTGAAGAAGACAAGTTTATGTACTTCTTCAATGGGTTAAAAGATTGGGGAAAGTAGGAGTCACATCATCGTAACGTCTCTACTTTGTCTACCGCAATCACCACAGTTAAATCCTTAGTTGAATTAAGGAAAGATTATGTAAAATCAAAAAGCCAAAAGAGTAACCATGTCAAAGGTGGGGGAAATAAAGGCATTCATAAGAACAAACCTAAGTCATCCAAACCACCAAGTTGAAAGGGAAGGAGCAAAGAACAAGCTTCTCCATCAAGAGCTTGCTACTTTTGTGATGGATTGCACCTCATGCATGACTTTTCGAAGAGGAAGGCCTTAAACTCTATGATCTTACATCAGGAAGAAGGGAGAAATATGGAAGATTATAAACTATCTTCTTTACAATGTCTTAATGTTATCAAGTCAAAGGTACTTAAAACCTTTACCAAAGGCTTGATGTACGTGGATGCAAAGGTGAACAGCATGTCCACTCGGGGGTTAGTAGATACTAGAGCTACCCACAACCTTGTTTTAAGAGAAGAAGCTAAAAGACTAGGTCTTAAAGTCTCAAAGGTTAGTAGAATTGGTCAAGGAGTCATAGTAAATTTGGCCAAGTGGAAAGGATTGGTAGACTTTTCCATGATTCCCATGGATGATTTTAATCTAATGTTAAGTATGGAGTTCTTTGACAAGGTTAAGGCTCTTCCACTCCCACACTACAACACCATGTGCATAGCAGAAGGAGAGTTCATGTGCACCATTCCCCTCTCAAGAGAGGCAAAGGTAGAGTGCATGACCTTGTTTGTCATGCAATTATCAAAGGGATTGAAGAGGTATGAAACTACCTTCCTTTGTACTTTAAAGGAAGAAGGTGGAGATTCTCCCATGGAAATACCTAAGGCTATAAAGGGTGTACTAGAAGAGTTCAAAGATGTCATCCCCAAAGAAATCCCAAAGAAATTGCCACTCAGGAGAGAGGTGAATCATGAGATTGAGTTGGAACCTAGTGCTAAACCACCTGTAGGGCCCCTTACCGCATGGCACCTCCAGAGCTAGAAGAACTAAAGAAGCAGCTACAAGAACTATTGGATGTAGGATTCATCCAACCCTCTAAGGTATCATATGGTGCACTAGTCTTGTTTCAAAAGAAGAATGATGGCTCACTTCGACTATGTATCGACTATCGAGCCCTCAACAAAGTAACTATCAAGAGCAAGTATCCTATCCCAGTCATAGCGGACTTATTCGATCAACTTGGAGGAGCTAAAGTCTTCACCAAACTTGATCTTTGATTGGGTTACTATCAGGTTTAGATAGCCAAAGGAGATTTGCCCAAGACTACTTGCGTAACTAGGTATGGTTCATATGAATTTCTGGTTATGTCCTATGGTCTCACTAACGCACCTGCCATGCTCAACACACTGATGAACAAGATATTTTACCCCTACTTGGATAAGTTTGTGGTGGTGTATCTTGATGACATTGTGGTTTATAGTAAGACATTGGAGGACCATGTGCATCATTTAAGAAAGGTCTTCTAACTGTTGGGAGAAAATGAATTATACGTTAAGAAGGAGAAACGTTCGTTCGGACAAGAGGAAGTATCCTTCTTAGGACACAAGATTAAGGATGGAAGACTCATGATGGACGAGGCCAAAGTTAAGGCTATTCAAGGCTGGAACCCACCCTCAAAGGTGTCAGAACTATGATCATTTTTGGGATTGGTCAACTACTATCGACGTTTCATAAGAGGGTATTCTTCAATAGCCGCACCACTAACAGACCTATTGAAGAAGAATAAAGCTTAGGAGTGGACGACTCAATGCCAAGCTGCTTTTGAGAAGTTGAAGGAAGTGATCTCTAAAGAGCTAGTGATGAGCCTGCCTAACCCCAGCAAGTCATTTGAGTTACACATTGATGCCTCTGACTTTGTCATTGGAGGTGTTCTAATGAAAGAAGGACATCCCATTGCTTATGAGAGTCGTAAACGCAATGACACGGAGAGGAGGTATACAACTCAAGAGAAAGAGATAATAGCCATAACATATTGCCTACGCATTTGGAGACACTACTTGCTCGGAACCAAGTTCGTTATTAAGATTGATAACATTGCCACTAGTTACTTTCAAACTCAAAAGAAGCTTAGTCCCAAACAAGCTAGGTGGCAAGACTTGCTTGCTGAATTTGATTATGACTTGGAATACAAGTAGGGCAAGACTAATTTGGCAGATGCACAAAGTTGAAAAGCAAAGTGTGACCCAATGACTAACAATGTCATTGCAATAGCCAAAGAAGGACGGACAAGGCGATTCTGACTAGATGATGGACTCCTCTACACTAGAGGTAATCACATCTATGTACCCAAGTAGGGAGGCATACGAAAAGAACTCATAAAAGAGTGCCATGATAGTAAGTGGGCAAGACACCCTAGAACTCACTGCACCTTAGCATTGTTGGGAGATCGCTACTACTGGCCATGCATGCGAGAAGATGTGGAGACAAACATAAGGACCTGTCTTGTGTGTCAACAAGACAAGATAAAACAAAATACTCCAGGAGGACTACTTGAGTGGCTCCCTATTCCAAAGAGACTATGGGAAAGCATTTCCTATACTTCATCATATGCCTGCCAAAGTCTGAAGGATTTGGCACAATACTAATGGTGGTTGATAGGTTCACCAAGTATGTCACATTCATTGCAGCACCTGCAAACTGCACAGCAGAAGAGGCGACCTGACTATTCTTAAGGAATGTGGTGAAATATTAGGGAATCCCCAAAACAATCATTAGCGATATGAACAAGCGCTTTGCACAAAAATTTTGGTCAGAACTCTTCAAACTCCTTTGATCAAAGTTGAACTTCTCCACCAGCTTTCACCCACAAATTGATGGTCATATTGAGAGGGTGAATGCTTTACTATAATTATATTTAAGACACTATGTGAGTGCCAACTAACATGATTGGGTTAAACTGCTAAACATTACCCAATTCTCTTATAACTTGCAGCGGTCTGAATCCACAGGACAAAGTCCATTCGAACTTGTGACTAGGCAACAACCTATAACGCCCAACACTCTAGTGGCAAGTTATACAAGGAACAGTCCAACAACTTACAAGTTCACCAAAGGATGACATGAACAACAGGACCTAGCTCGTGCATCCTTGGAGAAAGCCTCCAAGAAGATGAAAAAGTGGGTTAACAAGAGATGACAACCACTAGAGTTTCAAGAAGGAGATCTCGTCATGATCAAACTCCTAACAACACAACACAAGGATACGAGACCCTTACACAAGGACTGTTGAGGAAGTATGAAGGGCAATTCCCCATCTTGAAGAAGGTAGGAAAAGCTTCTTATCGATTGGAGCTACCACCAAGAATGAAGATTCATCCAGTCTTCCATGTAAGTAATTTAAAACTATATCAAGTAGATGTGGAGGATCCTAGTAGGAACCAATCTCACACCATCCATTGTAACCACTTCCTTTGATAAGGATGTGGAAGAAATACTTGTTGAGCAAGAGGCATGCGGAAAAGGTAGATCTTCACACAATAAGTATTTTGTCAAATGGAAGGGCCTACCAAAAGCTGAAGCCAATTGGGAGACAGAAGAGTCCCTATGGTAATTCAAAGATCAAATTGAGAAATTTCACACGTAACGCGCTAAGGACATCGCTGCATCTGGTGGGGGAGAAAGTCACGGACTTGCATTGCAAGGCTCATGCCCGTAAACTTTAAACGAGGCCTACTTAGCTCACGAGCTTAACTTGAGAGACTTAGATCCGTCAAAGGGATTCATAATCTAGATGGCCCAAATACATCATGTAAATATCTTGTCTCTATATCTCTCTAAGAATATCCTGGAATATGGTAGAACCAAAGATTTGTGTAGAGACTTCTAGAGAGGATTCTAGAATAGTCTCCAACCGTTGGATGGCTAACATTTGTAAAGATCTCCACTATCCATTAAGGAGGTGGAAGAAGAAAAGCACCTATAATTAGGGGAGCATCCTCATTTGCAAAGCATCCAAGAGTTGTAAGCATCTTCAAAGCAATAAAGCTAGAATTCTTTTCAAGTTTCCTTTCAGTTGTTCTTCTCCTTTGTGATTTTAGTCAGGCTTACTTAGTTGGTTTAGGGTGAGAAGCCAATCTAAGTACTACACGAAGTCTGAAAAGCTAAGCTCATGACATTAGGCAATCTCAGACATTAGCCCATGTTGGCGGGCCTTCCCCCACAAGAAATTAGATTAATATCATGTGACCCGATGGGCCACGTATCAAATATTAAACTAATAAGAACATATACTACACTTGATCTTAGCCAAAAGGCCAAGAAAGGTATGCTTTACATTGTGTTTTTTACATCCTTATATCCTTCAATTCTGTCAGTCTGGCTGTACTCTCTACCGATGTAGGACTACACAGCAGATCAATCCAAACTATTTATCTCAAATGTTGTTGGCTTTCTCCTTTCTTTCTTTTCTTTTTTTTTTTTATTTACTCAAAATGAAGATTAATTAACCTTTAAGCAAACCACAAAATAATACATGTGGAGTTCACATTTAAAGTTTACAAACCTTTCATGCAAAGGTTACTAGGATAACTTTCATTCCATTGTTTCGTTGATTGAGTTGTTAAAGCCCTTTTCTCCAAAAAGTTTGTAGCCTTATTCAGTTTCCTATATATGTGATTGATCCTTAACCTCATTTCATGAAGCATTCTTCTACATTCTGCTTGAACCTGCATTGCTCTCCATATAATGGTTGAACTTCGCTTCGTAGCATTCAACACCACAGTAGAGTTCTCACAAATCTGCATGCAAGTTATCCCCATGTTAGTAGCTATTCCAATTCCACTGCACAATGCCAACCATTGCGCCTCATTATTGGTTTGCTGCCCTGGAAGGGGAACCTTGCGCAACAGTAAAGTTGTCATCGTAAGGTCGTGGGTTCAAGGCATGAAAACAGCCTCTTGCAAAAATAAAAGGTGAGACTGCATAACATAGACCATAGACCCTTATGATCTGCCCTGCATATGCAGGAGTTTCGTGCACTGAGCTGTCCTTTTTTTATTGGTTGGCTGGCTACCAATATGCTATATGCTGCCATCAAAACACAGTTGTATTTCTCCAGGATCAGGAGGAACCCAATAGCCTTAAGCATTCTTTCTCTTTGTCTGCACCATGTTAACTTGATCCCACTTCTTAGAGAGTAGGTAGCTGCCCAAGGAAAAACAAAGGGCTAGAGTTAATTGAGTTGAATATTCTATAATTCTGGCTTTCCAACTTACAAAGGCTCTTCTCCAATCAGCTTCTCCATCAGGAAGGATCCTATTCCTATCAGCCCATAGACTGTCACGCACAGCAGCACATGCATTAGTTCAAAAGGTGTTATCTCTGATATCGTGTCATCTGTATTTGAACACTTAGATAATGCTTCGTTTGGCAAAGGGACGTAAATCAAACCCCTTTATGACCTAGATTGATTCTAAATGAGACCCCAAGTGTAAATGGGATTTAATGGTCCGTGTGGGGCACTATATTGTATTGCAAAATTTGTTCGTACAAAAAGAGAGTGACCAAGCCCTCCTTTAAGAGATGCTAAATGGACAATTTGCCGGAGCCTAATTTTGTATAATCCAACTCATTAATATCGTTCTAAATTTTTTTAAGGAAAATGTCATTGTCATTTAAAAAGTTGCACTAGGAAATGGATGGGTTAGAAACATCGGCCTCAATTCTAGATGCCAGGTTCATTGAATTTATATGCTTTTTCAACTGCAAGATATCCAAAGTCGAAGCAATGGCATCATGAATGAGATGGATTGTGCAAAGGTAGCTAAAGCAAAAGTGGTTCAGAAACGCTCTCATAAAGAGCATCCACTTAGTATTCATTCTTTTATAATGGCAGCAGATCACCGACTCGTCTTGAAACTGGCCTCGTCAAGGACCTTTTGAAGCCACCAGGTTGGGTCTTATGAAACTTGGTCAAGTCCTGAAACTACCCACGCCAAGACCAACCTGCAACCTCATGCATGGAGATTGTAAACAGAAGGAAGACTTTTTCATCCTTTCTCATTTAATGCCTTTCTCCACTCTTTCTTTCCAATTCTCATACTTTATCTACCCCATTAACTTTCCTGCAGGGACCGGTATAGTCTTTTTTGAGACACCACCCACAAACCTTACGACCTGGAGGTCATGGGCTCGGTTCAAGTCATGAAAACAGCCTCGTGCAAAATGCAAAATAAGGCTGACCTTTTGTGGTCTTGCCCCTTTCCTGGACCCTCTAAACACTGGAGCTTCCTTTTTCTTTTTCTTTTTTATACACATGAGCAGTCTCAATCCTATGACCTAGCACAAAAGAGGGCCTTTCTTGCTCCACTGTACTTAAAGGCGTTTATCATTTTCCTTCCGGTTTAGTTAAACAGAGTTAACCTTTTCCCGAGCCCCTCTTTTAAAGTTAGACACACAATCATTCATAACCCGGAACACTGATCATCCAGGTAAAAGACTCCTTGCGCCTTGCTAGAAGCAAAGTTCAGATTTCACAAACAATCGGCAAGACAAACGTCGGAAAACTCAAAAATGTTTGAGCGAATTTGAAGAATGCACAAGGCATAAACATAGATGAGATATTAATGTAATTTCTTTGCTAAATGTAGATTATTGACTATATTAATGCATTACTGTTTAATCTGCTAATTTTGTGTTTAGTCAAGTAAATCTAAGTTCTGATTTATTCCACCGTTCAAAATTCGCAACTTCGCTTCAGTTATTTTTGAAGGGGAATTTTTCAATGGTAATATCAATCCAGATTTTCTTAGCCCTCCCTTGTCACCATACACTTTCTTAGCCCTCCCTTAAAGGCATATTCTGTTTTCCCTGTTAGTGTATTCACGTACCCATCTCTCAATATGTGAAATCACTTCTAATTGACTATTTATATTATGACTTCAGGGTTTTGATAGCTTTATTAGCAATGTCAAATCCCTCCCTCCCTTGCAACTACTTATTGTAACTTGGAATTTTGATAGCAATTTCTGTCACCATCTTTAAGCCAGGAATTTAGTAATCGCCCCCATTCTTTAACTTCTTTTCCCTATGTCACTGAACATCCTACCACTTTGAGTGAAGAAAGACGGCTCCATGCTATTGTTGTCTACTAACTCTTATATGCCATAGATGATATGGAGTTTGCCATGTCAAAAAGTATAGTTTAAGACGATCCAAATAGACCATCTAACAAGACATACTCTTAGGCATGTCATGCTCCAACATCCCTGCATCAAACGTTTCTAACTTCCTTATTGGAGAAGATATTTGTACTGGTTTTAAGCATCTATTTTACTTGTTAAAAAAAATATTGAATTAGATTATCTTATGCAGATGGTTTGGTTAACCAGATTACAGCCCAAATAATACTACCTACTGCTGGTTGGTAGGCGGTGTACTTGAACCCGCAACCTCTGGATTGTCAGACGCGGCTTAACCAACTCGGCTAAGTGATCAAAGTCTCGCCCACATAACCATGGTAGACAGATGTGTCTTCTTGAGTTAAAGAGTTGAAAGGGAAGCCCCTCTCCATTGAGTGCCTATTCAGTGTACTTACATAGATTGCAGAACGACTCACATTTTCGCCGATGCACCAACCAGCTGAATTGCACTACCACGGGATTCATTCAGTTGGACTACAATACAAACACAGATCAATGTCATTTTTCATTAAATCAGGTGTATAAGGATACATGTTTTGACCTCGCCTGCAACAAATTATAAATTAAGAAACAGGATCACCCCTCGGATTCTGTAAGAATAATATGGAGGCTCAAAAAACAGCTGAGAGCCTAAAACTGACCGCTCAGCTGGTGGTAGGAAGGTAAACCCTATGGATGTTGTTCATTGTGAGCTTGTGCCTGCAGGTTGGGCATTTCTTCTGAGCCCCAATGGCAGCCTTGATGCACTTTTTACAGAAGATGTGGCCACAAATTGTTGACGTCTCCTCCACCAACGGGCCCATACAAACTGCACAGCTGAAGATTGGCTCCTTCGGTGCCAGTGGGGCTTCTGGAGCGGGATTTGTAACGGTAATTCTCGGTTGTAGAGCAGGCTTAGTGATTTTCCTTCTCTGTCATTGCATAAGATTCGTCATTTAAAGACGCATGAAGCACGTAGATATACAAACAAATAGACGCATATGAACTCCTAAAAGCCCATAAAACTCATTTTAATGCAATTTCTAATCGTGCTAATAATGGCATTAAAATGGTTATGATTTTGCTTTGCATCTGTATTTTACAGACGAACCCCTCCCCAATCAATGTTTACTTAGTAACAAATTCCAACCATCAACCATGGTTATGAATTAGCATTCCACCAAACACAGAGTTCAATAGCACTTCCAGCAGAACAGTCATCACTGGCCTTCCAGGGGTGCACAAAACACTGCATACTGAAATAAACTCGTCCAGCTCAATGAATACTACTGATGGTGTATGAAATTCAAAGGCACCACAGTTTGATCCCTCCCGACAAATAGATAGAGATGAGAAGACTATTTTCACCACATATTTCATAAGAAAGTGTAGCAAAATGCATGGAAATCTTAGACAACTAGGATGGGTCAAACAAGATAAAAAACGCGAGTAGCATATCTATCATGTCAATTACCAATTCTAACAGTATCTACCTTGGAATAGAACCAGCAAGAGTTAATTAATATCAGGAGACAGATAATCAAAGGAATGAAAAGGAATTAGTGAGATACCCAGTAAATATAGGATGAGGACATCTGTGCCCCATGAAAATATGCAATTGTTACCTTAGTACTATGACTGCCTTCCAAATTTATGTAAAGCTCGCAATTGATAACTGCTCCATTTGAGGAACTTCTTTCAATTATTCCATTTGACGAACTTCTTTCATGACTGTTGTAGCTATTGAGAGTCAGCCTAGTCATTGGTTCTTCTGCAGCAGCCACTGGAAATAGGTAAGTGTCAGGTCGGTCCTTAAAATATGGGGAACAAAATATAAATGAGCAAGAAATCTAAAGTACAAACCCATGGAAACAAGGCATGAGCCTTAAAACCCAAACGGAGTGAACAGATCAAGGTAGCACCTCAGATCAAGATAGGACCTCAAGCATTACAGCATCAAGATAAACTGTCAAAGTGTTTTGAGATAAATAACCAAAGAATAACCTCTGTCAAAGTTAATAGAGAAACCACAATTACTCTGCATTTTCCTTGAGCTTTAATCGCACCGAATTTACACATCTCTCACATGCTCAAATGACATTATACGACTCTACATGCACATTCTGATGATTCATGTAATGGACAATCACATCCAGTTCAAAAATAAACAAGAACTAGATAATGCAATCAATCACAAAGTGATATTCACATATCTTAATGGGAAACCATTGAGGTGATCAGTCCACTTATGTCCAACAAATCCCGTCATAATCAACGGCACATCTGTGGCCAGGACTCAATTTGCCAGTCTAATATCCCCAATCAGCAGAGGAGTGGATTAAGAAACTCATTGGCGTCACTAACAGTGCAGGGTAGTCTGTGATAGACTGAAGCATAGTGGTGAAGTCTATTGGACAGGACACGAGGAGGACCAAGAAGGAACAAACTTATCAGATCTTTCACCATTGAACACATAGCCTCCCTACGGTCTATTAAAACTGCCAAAAGAACATCCTGAAATAATTTGCTTGAGACCAAGAAAGTTGGTGTGCTGTAGCTGTTTGTGCACATCACAGTTTTGGTGGTTGGTGTGGCTGCATGCAGCGGCAGGGTTAGATAGATACAGATTGTTTGAATGATTTTCTTTTTCATCTTCCCCCATGACTGCGAGAGGAAATTTACTATCAAACATAGAAAGAAGGCATAAGAGGATGAGTCAGTGGATCATCAAAAGTAGGATATCTAAAAGAGACAAAACTAGCACTGACTATCCAGTGGACATTGACAGCTCTTTATAAAATTTAGTCTTCATCTCTCTGCAGAAAGATGGCCTACCACCAATTCAACCTATTGGAAGACTGATAAAGAGAAACTCTCCAAATGGCACTTCTTTGATGACATAGTTAAATTTTCAAAGCAAAAGTCTATAGGTGAACACAACATTAATGTTTAAATGTACTTCATAATAAAGAACCAACATATCCACCATTTAATCATATTTTTACCTAAAGAGAGGTCAACTGCCTTCCCGGGCAGGCATAAAGAAAATAGATCCAGCATATCAATTCTGGTCCTAATAATGCAGCCAATACCAAACACCCAGGATTTACTAGAGCAAGAACCATCAGACTTCATGAAGGGGATGGTACCAAATTGTAATACAACAACCTGACCATTGTTTAAAAGTACACATACTCCAAGACGACCTAGATTGGAAAGGCAAGCATCAGGATCTTGCTTAAAGAGGCACACAAGGAAACTGCCCTAGTAAAAGATTATATTCTTCTGGCACTATCTGTGGCACTGTTGGAGTATAATGTGTGAGGTCCTAAAGCTAGCAGTTTTACAATCCAAGGAGATTTCCCAAGGACCTCAGTATCACCTATCATAGTGGGTTGCATGTATATCTCAACACGTAGTCTCCTCTTCCTCCTTCCAAATTGTATGCTAAAGTCCCTAGGCAATCACTTAGTGGAAAAGGAAGTGATCAAGTGGACTCACTTGTGGTTTCACCAACAACGTATGGCTGCTTGTGGGTACTCAATGTAAGCGAAACCATGGTTCCCGAGAGTTATTGTGAATCAATTTCATCATCATCATCATCAAGACCTTATCCTAATTAGGGGTCGGTTACATGAATCTTGTTCCCCCATTCCCCTCTATTAAGTGGCATGGCTTCATTTAGTTCCAGAGTTTTAAATCTTTTCTCACCACTTCTGTCCACTTTCTTTTGGGCCTTCCCCATGCCCTTTTAGAACTTTGACTTGGATCACCTCACTCCTAACTGGTATTGTTTTTTGTCTCCGTTGGACATGTACAAACCATCTAAGTCTAATCTCTCTTATTTGTTACCTATTAGTGCTACTCCTAAGTTTTATTTAATATTTTCATTTCTAGTTCCATCTTTTCTTATTTTGCCACCCATCCATCTTAGCATCCGCATTTCTGCAATGATCATTCTATACATATTGCTCCTATACTGCCCAACACTCTAATCTATAGAACATGGCCAGCCCTACAGCCATCCTATAGAATTTTCCTTTCAGTTTGAGTAGCACCCACCGATCACACAAAACCCCAAAGGCGCATCTCTATTTGTTCCAACCGACTTTGATTCTCTAAGCAACGTCTCTCTTAATCTCTCCACTCTCATGAATATCAATCCCAAGTATCAAAAGTGTTCTTTTAGGGGTGACTTCTTGGTTATCAATCTTTACTAGTGCTCCACTCTCGCTCTTCTCATTGCTAAAATTGTATTCCATATACTCTACCTTAGTTCTGCAAATTTTAAACCATTTAGATTCTAATGCATCTCTCCATAACTCTAACTTTGTATTTACGCCCAACCTTGTCATATCAATCAAAACTATATCATATGCAAATAACATACACCATGGAATCTCCTCGTGAAAATATTTTGTCAACTCATCCATACCCATGTGAAAAAGTACGAGCTCAATGCCAATCCTTAGGGCAATCCTATAGTAATAGGAAAATCACCAATCTCTCCGCAAGTAGTAGTCCTAACATTTGTTACCGCTCTCTCATACATATCCTTAATTATGTATATATACCCTTGTAAAATCCCTTTCTCACCCAACTCCCACCATATTAACTCTTTGGTGACCCTATCATAAGCTTTTTCCAAGTCAATAAAGACCATATTGAGGTCCTTCATCATCTCCTTAGATTTCTCCATCAATTGTCTAAGCAAGAAAATAGCTTCCATAATAGAACTCCCAGGCATGAAACCAAACTGGTTCTCCCATAGACACGTCTCAATCACTCTTTCAAAAAGTTTCATGGTATGACTCATAAGTTCTATTACCCAATAAGTGCAACTCTGTATGTCTCCTTTATTCTTGTAAATTGGTACAATAGAGCTCCTCTATTCATCCGAAATTTTCTTCAATTTTACAATCTTGTTATACAACTTTATAAACCAAATTACTCTAGCATCTCCAATATACTTCCAAACCTTTATTGGTATACCATCGGGACACAAGGCCTTTCTTGATTTCATCTTTTTTATGGCCTCTTTCACTTGAAGTATTCTAATCCTACAGTCATCTCTATAATGTCCAACATTATTTAGATTGACATTCCTTTCAATTTGTATGTTCTCAGGGTAATTGTCATTTAACAATTTTTTAAAATAACTTTCTCACCTTTGTTTGATCTCATCATCTTTGACTAATACCATTTAGTCATCACTTCTAATATACTTAATGTGGTCTAAGTCCTTACTCTTCTTTTCTATTACTTTTGCAAGTTTAAACACATCTTTTCACCTTCTCTTGATCATAACCTATTATAAAGATTATCACATGCCTTGAGTTTAGCCCCACTGCTCTCTTAACAACCTTTTTAACATTCTTATATTGCTCAAAAATTTTCATTATTTTTTGTCCTCTACCATGCTTTAAACCCAACCAATTTCTCTTTAATAACTTTTTGCACTTCACTCCACCACCAAGTTTCCTCTGCTGGTTCCTTTTTACCTTTACATACTCCTAGGACATCTTTTGTCACATTTCTTATGAACTCAAACATATTAGTTCACATGGTCTTTACTTTTGTTTTATTGTTCTAGTTTCCTTCTACCATCATCTTGTTTGTAAATGATGCTAACTTCTCTCATTTTTAGTTTCATTACTTAGTTTTTGGACACCTATTAAGTTCATTTCCATTCTTCCATATTTTAATATAGACATCTATAATCACTGACCTATGTTATGAGGTTAGACTTTTGCCAGGTATCACCTTACAATCCTTACATTGATCTTTCGGTATTCCCAAGTAAAAAAAGAAAAAAAAGTCTATTTAGATTTTACATGGTCCACTTTTGAAAGTTAGTATGTGTTTGCTTTAACTAGATTATATGCTAAAGCAAAATCGAGTATAGCTTCCTCTATCTCATTTCTTTCTCTAATATCATACCCTCCGTATATCCTATCATATCCTTCTTTTTCCTTTCCTACATGACCATTAAAGTCTACTCTATAAATATTCCCTCTGTATTAGGAATTTCTTACATGACTCCCTCCATATCTTCTCATAACTGGCTTATTTCTATCTTCTAAACCTACTTTATGCACTTATAATATTTATGATCTTCTCTCCTAGTATTACTGATTCTTTTTTCGCCTACAACTTTATCCATTAATTCTTTATCTACTACTATTCCTATGCCATTTATATTATTGTCTTTTCTCATATACTAGAGCTTATACCCATCAATTTCTCTAGTTTTTGCCTATTTCCACTTGATTTCTTGAATACAAGTGATGTTGACTCTCCTGCATTTCATGTTGCGATTTATCTACTGACCTAGCGTATTTACTTGCACACTTCCCGAACAACACGGGAACCCATGCATACTTTCCATTACACTAGGTTATGATGTAGTGCACAGCTTTCAGGGGAACGCTCAAGCAGCCCTTGCTTATTTTTTCATTGCACCCAAGATCCAATGCAGCACACCACTTTTGAGGGAACACCCTAGTAGTTCTTGTCTATTTTCCACTACATCCAAGATCCGATGCAGTGTGCGTGGGGGTTGCTTGTAACCCAAGCCATGGTTCCTAAGAGTCATTGTGAATAAGTTTAGAGACCAAGTTGCTGGGTCTATGCTCTGCAAACTTTCTTTGAGCAGTTATTTGAAATGATCAACCTCCAATGAATATCAAAGGTCTAGATGATGATAGTGCAAAATCCTTCATTGATGAGTAAAAATTGCAAACAAATGATATTCAATTATCACAACATCCTCATGTGTCATAAATTTGTGGTTTCGGTCATAATCTTTATGGAATAATTACATCCTTATTTTTTCCAGAAATTCATCATGAAGAATTCCTAGTCCTTGGTTTCTTCTTTCTCTGAAATCATAGTTACTTAGAGTCAATTACAGAGAAATTCACCCACTTAATATCACCCATGTCAGGTAACATAGCAACGACAAATCTTAAACTGTTACTAAATATCTCTTAACATGGTAGAAGACATTGCAAAACCTAATTATATAAAAACAAATAAGATGTAGCCTCAATTGATGAGTAAAAACTGTAGACAAATAAAAAGGCAGCCTGGTGCAATAAGCTCTTGCATATTAGAGGTCCGAGGGAAGGTGCAAACCACAAAGGGTCTATAGATCATAGCCTTACCTTGCATCTTTTGCAAGAGGCTGTTTCCAAACCTCAAACCTGTGACCTCAAGGTCATACGATGACAACTCTATTGTTGTGCCATGGCTCCCCTTCTTTCTCTGACATTCAACTATCACAAAATCCTCATGTGTCATGAATTTGTGGTTTCAGTCATAACCCTCCTCGAATACTTCCATCCTTCTTTTTCTTTTTTTTTTCTGAGATTCATCGTGGAGTATTCTTAGTCCCGAGTTTCTTCTTTCTCTGAAATCATAGTTACTCATAGTGAATTACAAGGAACTTCACCCACTTAACAACATCACCCATGTCAAGTACCCTTGCAAAGATAAATATTTAATTGTGACTCAGTGTCTCTTGACTTCCATATGCACTTTTCCATCCATACATGCAAACGCTTGAGTATCAATAGGATCAGTGCTATAGTCATAATAAACTATCTAGAAGATCATGAATATCATGATTGTAAACTTAAAGCCATCTCCCTTCATTTATTTAACTCCATAAAGCATTGATTATATAATAGCTGAAATAACACTTCTTGCTTTCCTCGAGAAGTTCTAAACAAATAAGTACTAAAAAGTGTCAAATTTATGGACCAACCGTTGAATAATATGAGGCAATCAAAAATCCATGTCCCTGGTGATCCAATTAAAATTCCATAAAGCTTTGGTTGCACATTAAATGAAATAACTTGTGCTACTTTTCTCTACAAATTCTATCAAAATAAAGAACTAGTTGCCAATAAATGATGTTTAATAAATAATTAAAAGAGAACTGACATATGCTTCCCACATTTAAGAAATGGCACTCCTATTTTTTATCTCTTACTTATTCATGTATACCGACTAAAAGCTGTTGTGATTTTCAAAAACCTATCAACAATAAAACGAGAAATAAACGATGCAGTGAGAAATCCAATTATCCAAAGAGATGAGTGCAGATATTATTTTCCTTTTCAACACTAAGATATATCATGATTCATTGATAGAATTTAAACATGTACATTATAAATCTGAGAGGCTAGTTAGAGTACCCTTGCATAACTCCAACAATATTTTCATCCAAGTTGCACAAGAACAGTGTGATCATGTTCATCTTCTTAACCTAACTACAAAAAGGGCAGACCCGGTGCACAAAGCTCCCGCGTATGCGGGGTTTGATGAAGGGGCGGACTACAGGGGTCTATAGTATGCAACCTTAACTTGCATTTTTGCAAGAGGCTATTTCCTCGCCTTGAACCAGTGACCTCAAAGTCACACGACGACAACTTTAACAGTTGCACCAAGGCTCCCCTTCTCTTAACTACTAACTTGTAAGATATAACAATGAATGTATTGTTCTGAAATTTAAGGATCAAAACTAGAAACAAAGGGCAAAGTAATTACAATTTGTTTATTGCTAGATCTTAAACACACTTGTATATTGCCAACTCCACGCCCATAAAAGGGTTGTCTATTTTATTCCAAAGCTAACCATCATGGGGTCCAATAAATCCAATCTCAGTCCCACTGCCTGGACAGAAGTAAAATAATGACTTATGGGAGTAGGTATGCTCTATGAGTTCATCCTTAGTCACATCAGCTGCACATACCAGTACATATTTCACCCATCCCCATCTAGATCATCCTCATTTTTGCATGAATAATCGGCCGTTTCATATTTGATTCATTCCTTCAGTTGCTCTATATCATGATGCCATTGTTGGCTGTTGTCATTGAAAATGATCAAAAGGCACAAACAAATGATCCATGTATCATTCAAAATATAGTAACTTTGTCAATCCAACCAGCTAATGTATTCTTTATCCCTTTCTCTTTACCTATTGCCCATGCTTCCAACGTAAGAATCTTATTCTGCTTCATAAACATAGCAAACTATTCAGTAAAGTGATATTAGGCAACTGGTCCCATTACTACAGCAATTTAAGTAAGAACTCAAGATTACAGAGATTTACATAAATATCTACAAATACCCCTCTGTAAGAACAGAAGTTTTCAGTATCAAATGGTTTTCCCAACCACACAATAGAAGGTATTTAAGAGCGTGATACTTAATGTTGAAACATATAAACAACTTCCCAACGTTAGTAGCTAGCATGAGATGGCACATATAACCATGTAGAATAATAGATTCAGGTCCTCACAATTAGTATTATAGGATATAGAGAAGATGGTAAGAGCATGCACATAACATATGATTTCAAAGTCAAACAATATGCATCCAACACCTCTCTAAAAAAATTACAAAAGCTTTTCTGAAACATCTAATATCAGGAAATGCAAAACTACTGGCTAAGTAGAGAAAGACGGGATTGATTAAAGAACAAAGACAAAATACTAAAACAAAGGCAACTATCACAACTTGCCCATGAACATCATGGAAAAACTAAAACAAGTAAAATGGAGGTATCGAAAGCACAAAGTTCTGAACATGCTAGATGATTTACTAGCATAAAGTTAACACCTGATCGGCCTTGATGAATATCTGAATCCTCGTCAAGTACGACAGTCATCACTTGGTGGTTTCTTCTTGATTGGTTTCTGGCCTGAAGCAACGACGACCACCACAGAACACAATAAAATAGATTAATTACTATGTTACAAGACTAAAGCTATAATAAATCGAAGGTAGATCACCATACGAGTTAATAAATAACAATTCAAGTCATAGCACCATGCATAATCAAAAGGAACAAAATAAACATAGGCATTGAAAAAGCCTAGTCTAATGATACCTCTGCGAAGCTTCTTGGTGAGGAGATGATAACCTCATCGTCTATGGCCTCAACATCGATTGGTGCAGGAGGTAAAGGGGCTCCTTGACTGGTAAGTTGTTCAACAAATGAAGCACCGTGAGATGTTGTGGCAACTGCTTCAACCCTCCTCTCAGACTGAGGAATATCATTGAGGTCCACATCGAGTACCATCTTCCTGCGTCGAGGATCCCTCACATACCCTTTCACAGGTCGCTTTGACCCACGAGAGCTCATGCTATACTATTCCTCCCGCTGCCTTTGTGGAACTAGAACCTTAAACATACAATGCAGATTCGGGTAAAGCCAAAAACATATACAAAGCAATGACCTTGAAACCACCACAACAATATACAGTGATAAGAAAAGGGGGAAAAACCTAATCAATACTCTACTTCAAAAGATTATCATAGAATAAAGACATTTAGGGTTTACAGCATATACCGATTATTCTTCATTCCGATACTAAATAAACTATTGTACTCAACACGAACGAAATTAAGAAAAGAAGTGCAGGCTTTTCGTCAAAAAATGTATGACGATAGTTAGCAAAATCAAGGAACAAAAAGCATAACGCCAGATGGGAAAATCAAGAAAATATCAACACCAAACCCAGATATCCCATATCTCCGATCATATGAGAAAGAAAAAAAAAAAAAAACCGATAAAAGAATCACCATTAATAAAAATAAATAAACAAATAAACCAACTAAAAACTAAAAAAATAAACCAGAGCAAGAAAAAGTAAAAATAAAGAGAAACAAAAACAACTCTGAACCAGAGAAAGTGAAAACCGACATCCTTAAAATTAGTTGCAGAACTGAAACCCTAGTAACAATGAACGGGAAAGAATCGTCAAATGCTTCAGCCGATCAACAGAAAAACAGGAATTCCTACTAAAAGGAAGCAAATTTCAAGAAGCGATGAGATGATCGTACCTTATAAAAGGGGAAGCAAGCTAGGGTTTTGGAGAAATAGGGTCCGCAGCAGCAGGAGCGACGGAAAAAAGAGACGATATTGGTGAGAGAGAGACTTCTCTTACTCTTTTCTTCGTTGGGTTTAAATAGACAAAATTAGAGAGAGAGAGAGAGAGAGAGAGAGAGAGAGAGAGAGAAACCAGAGAGAAGGGTATTTCGAATTGGAAAATAGTTTTCCGACGCGCACGATGACGCAAACAAGGTGGGGTAGTCCTTTTGGATGATCTAATCCGTTCATCGTATTTATCCGCTTCAAATTGGTTAATCATCAAAATTCATAACCATTGAATAATTTCAACCACGAACTTTTTCATTTTTAAAATCGCATACGTTAATGCATTTACTCAAAAGATCTTGCAACCACAAGGCTCCGATGGGCATAAATCTTGGAGCTACACCTAAAACTGTATACCCGGAGAAGATGAACGGCTCAGATCAGACAAAATTGACAACTATCAGGGTGCGTCATGTTAGCGTCCTTTTCCTGCGTCGTGCTAGAAGAACTCTTTCGAAGTTGGGCCTACGGAAATTGGTGATGATGCAAATGTTGCTGCTTGGGCGTGGGCGGGACCACCTCTAAGACCGTAGTCCGCGAACTGCCACATATAATATCCATTCAGAAACCCCAGATTCGAGTAACAAACTCCAATTCGGCCTGAATTTCGTTAGATCAAGCCGTTCATTTATCGGTCCCGACTTAGATGGGCCATCCTAGGATAACGGAGGGGTATAAAGATTTCGAGTGCTTTTCAAACTAATCCTCCGCGGTCTATCAAATATCTACGGACCTTTTTCTCGCTAACTCCTGAAACCAGAGAAGTCATATGCAGCTATAACTCCAAGTGGGCCCAGATCCCAGGAGATTCGATGAATTAGATAGCTTGCGCTTGAAATGTCTCATACATAGCATGATTCTAGCGTATGCTGCTTTGATCTGGACTTTGATTGGAGGATCTAGACCCTTGATTTATGAATTCTTATTTGGAGTTCCTACAGTAAATGTGGGCCCATCAATTTTTGCGGTCAACACTCAAAGTCACACCCATGTGGGGCCGGACTTTGAGTATCGCCCTACCTCTCAACAGGAAACGTCCATTTAATCGGTCTCTAATCTGATTTAGGAGATGTGCGAATAATTGGGTTTGGATGAGACGAGAAAAGGTTCTATCTACTGTTGGAATCATCCTACGCCTTCGATTTATGGAGGTTTACATCAAAGGCTATAAATGAAGGGTTAGGATCCTCAAATGGGTCGAATTTTTGTATGACCCACTGGACAGATGGCTTGGATTAGAGGAAATTAAGCTGGGATATCATCAGAGCCACTGCTTTAGATACCTAAATGGACAACCACCATTACTCAACCGTATATAGTTTACAGTACATATACAATTCCGGCTCAGATTTTGTTAATCGAACGATGGACATATAAGTTGGGCCCATTTTGTAACTCCAAATGCTTACATACCTTTCCCGATCATCAACCATTTCACACCTCACAAATAAATGGGATCATCTAAATATTTGGCGCGTCGCCTAATAAGCTCAAAAGGGTTGGACGGTTGGTCTATGCATACTTTTCGTGGTCAAAATGTAAGGCCTTGGACGGTTGTTTTGGCCGACACGCATTTAAAATCGGGTGAGATTCTGTACGGGTCCCACTTGTGCATGAAGGCCCCACGTCCGGTTGATCCAACGACTATCAAATATGTGAACAAAATCTACGGCTGTCTTATCTGTTATTAGACTGGGGAGTGATAGCAACCCATCAGCTGGGGTTGAGGGTGACGGGTGATAAGTTGGTGGAGGCCCTTGAATGTCCTCTCATTTCTCCATAACACTAATGGTTGGTACTTTCATCGGTGGTTATGTATTGGAGAAAAGTTGAAAAGTCCAGCCCAATCTGCTTTGGTGATCTGGGGAAGGGGCCGATTACAAGGGTCTATGGTACATAGTTTTATCTTGTATTTTGAAAGAGGTTATTTTTACATCTTCGAACGGTAACTTCAAGGGCATAAGATGACAACTCTACTGTCGCACCAAGGCTCCCCTTCATTGAAGAAAAGTTACAAATTTAACCTAAGTAGAGAAGATTAATGATTATGAGACTTTTTCTTTCTTTCTTCCTTTCTTTTTATCAAAACACAACTTGTTCCCAAAGCATTTCTCTTTCAATATTGATTGGGATGATAAAAGGGTAGCCGGGTTCCGGGTTCAGGGTTCACGAAGATCTTATGTGTATAGGTTCGAGGAAGGGATAAACCACAAAGGATCTATATTATGCAGTCTTACTTTGCATTTTTATAAGAGGCAATTTTCATATATCGAAACTCGCATCGATTGAGATAATATTAGTGAGAACAAAATTATAGTAGTTGTTTATTGGAAATCTTGCTCTTTATTTCTTCTTTTAGCCCAGATCTTTAGCTATTGTAGTCGTCTAAGATGTAGCTCAAAAGATGAACATCTCTAAACACCAATGCATTTCACCCACATGTACTGTAACAAGAGATGCTTCACATGGCCAAAGTGAAAGCCTTTGCCAAGACTGGCGTTTCCATCAATCAAGAGGACATATGGTCTAGCTATCAAAGGATGGAAAGGGTAACGGAGATCTGCTACTTCTGTAACTGCACTTAAACTATAGTGATGTGCTATCAAGTAAAAAAATGTACTTTCTACCATCTTTCTACTCTCATAATCCATAAGATTACACTAACACTGGCTAAGAAAAGCTGGACAACAAATCCTATTGAGAACTGATCTAAAACAAAAGTTGAAAAATGCTTGTTCATGCAAAATGAAAATTTTGAAAATAAAATCAGATTGATTCATGAGATTTTTGGGCACATCAACCTAAGATGGATCAGGATGATTAATTGGATCACAAATTAAGGAGCTAGGATATATTACAACCTTCATGTGCTTCGCACATGGTTGGCACCTTACCAAAAATAAGGGTGAATTATGGATAGGGATGGTCTAGATATTTGAAGAAGTGGCCCAATCCAAAGACTCGATTTTTGAGACTAGAGTCTCGGGAGTTAAAAGAGTTTGAGATTCATAACGGAGTAAGATGCTAAACTCATTTGTCTCTCATTCTCCCTCTTCTTGGATGAGATTTTAGTGCTTAGGCTCAAAGATTAAGGATGGTTTAGATCTTCTAAAAATTGAGCACAATAGTCTCTCTCAAATAACTAAAATTTTCATATCTAGTTTATCTATTATTACCTAATTAAATGAATGGTTTGGATGATGAAAAACATTAGAAAAAGTGAGCCCACCACCCACTGTTTAAGGATACCTTATAATGCAACCATGATGAGATCGGCTAGGTGAGTCTTTAGATGTAGATGAGGATGAGTTTTATACAAATGATGAAGAAGCTATTAGCTTAGGAAAGAAGTTCGAGAAGCCAAAATAAGAGATGCTAAAGATGCCTTGCAACCATAACCTCAAGCAAAGATTCCAACACCAAGCAAGACAACAAGGAAGGCTTCTGCATTAAAGAAGTAAAGAGCACATGTTGGGGAGGAGTAAGGCTCATAATGCTTAGACTTGTCACATTAGAATCCCTGACTCAAGATGAATTTCTTGAGGAGAAGAAAAGGTCAAAACCCTTTCTCATCTATGATCCAAAAGACAAAGTAGGCCATGCCACATTCTAAGTTGGGATGCGCTTCTCTAATGATAAAAAGTTTAGGGCTAGAGTTGAAGCATAGCTCTTTAACAATAGCAGTGATATTAGATTTGTAAAGTTTAAAGGAAAGAAGGGGATGTCAAATATGCACAAGAATTATGTCTTTTCAAGGTCTATGTTGTAAAGAAACGATCTGACACTAGAAACGTCTGAACACCAATCAGGAGGAAAGACAATACTATTCAAACTTTCAATCTAATAACTTACTATAGATGATCGTTCCATCGTGTGCTCTCTAACAGAGCTTCAATGGCTTTTGGACTAACAAAAAGAACTAACATAAAAGCAGGACTACAAGTTAACAAAGAATTTCTATATCCTTGAGAGGCTTGTGGCATGCCTATTTATAGCTTTTGGGTCTTCACCAACCCTTCACCAACTAGCCTATCGAATTGGACTTCCACATGGCTGCTGTATAATGGATCAAAGGAGTGGCTACTGGAAGCTTCATGTGCTCACACAAAGGGTGGCTACAGGAAGCTTCCTGCTTTCATACTTGACAGCTTTTGAACTGCAACTCGAGCTACAACCTTCAAATAATGCGTACCGTCGAGCCGGGGTCTACCGGTAGCCCTCGGACCTTGCTGCCATAGGGCGTTGCCCCCTTGGACCCCCGTTTTTGCTTCTCATAACCATCACAGTCCCAAATGATCTCATCAACAACTAAGTTGGTCATACCACTATGGAACTTCTAGTGGTATCTTATTGAGGTGGGCATTGTCATATACCAACACCCCTCCCCCCCCCCAATGTACACCTTATGTATGTTAAGTTATTGGGCCAATGCCCAATTTACAAAGATGTTGGCAAAGTTGGGTACTTCCGAGTGCTTTAGTGAACATATCAGCATAATTGACCTCTGTAAGACAGTATTCCATGTAGATAGAATTTTCTTGAATCAATTCTTTGACATAGTGATACTAGATCTTTATGTGTTTTGTCTTAGCATGGAATACTGGGTTCTTTGCCATAGCTGTGTGGCTTTGACTATGACACTTTAGTATTGTTACATCATATGTAGACACTCTTATATCTGTTAGGATATGTCGTAGCCATATAGCTTTACAATATGCTACACAAGCACCTTTATACTCAGCCTCTGTTGATTAAAGTGCAACTGTTGGGTGCTTCTTGCTAGCCCATGAGATGATGTCACCTCCAAATATAAATCCATAGCCAGTAATAGATTTTCTAGGGTCAACATCGCCAGCCCAATCTGAGTCATAATACCCAAATAAGATCTCACTTATAGTATATGAGATCCCATACTCCATAATGCCTTTGAGGTATTTCAGGATTCGCATCCCTGCTTGCCAGTGGGATTCCCTTGGTTTGTTTGAAAAACAACTAAGAACTCCCACAGCATAACAAATGTCAGGTATAATGTTATACAATAATAAGAGACTTCCCACTAGCCTTCTATAAAGCTTGTCATCTATTTGTTGGGAAGGATCATTAGTAACTTTGTGTTTACCTCCATAGAGGTGACCACTGGCTTGCATTTGTACATACCAAATGCAATCAACAATTCACGAACATATTGTTGTTGTGAGATAAATATTGCACAAGGTTTCTACCAAACCTCTATTCATAAGAAATAATGCAGAAGCCCAAGGTTTGTCATTTCAAACTCTTAGCTCAGTCATGCTTAGGTTTTGTGAATATTTTCTTCGTGGTCATCAATTATCACCAAGTCATCTACATACAGTACTATGATCGCTTTCCTTCCCTGTTCACATAAAGCATACAAGTTAGGTTCTGATTTGCTTTTGTGAAATCCTCTATCCATGAAGAAGTCAATGCGTTTGTACCAAGCTATTGGTGCTTGTTTTAAGCCATATAATGCCTTCTTCAATTTACAAACCTTGTCTCCTTCAACTTGTACCTAAAAGCCCAGTGGTTGTATTACGTAGACCTCTTCTTGTAGATACCCATTAAGGAAGGCAAATTTCACATCCATTTTATGTAGAACCCATCCATAATGAGCAACAGCAGCCACAACTAACCGGATAATCATCATCTTTGCTGTGCGAGCTAAAGTCTCATCTACATCAAAACCTTCATCTTAAGAAAACCCTTGTTCTACAAGGTGTGCCTTGTATTTTTCAAGGATTCCATCAGCCTTGTACTTAACTTTCCAAATCCACTTGGTGCCGATGATTTTCCTATTCACTAGTTTATGAACAATATCCCAAGTATCATTTTTCAAGATATTGTTATACCCGACCTGCATTGCTGCTCTCCAGTTTGGATCAGACATGGCCTCATCCACAGTTATAGGTCCAGTAATTGTTTCAATAATTTGACTCATTAAAGCCATGTTTAGTATTTGTTGTCCTGATCTACTCAGCTTCTCTATTCTCTTTGATCTTCATAGCCCATCAGGACTTGAGTCATCGTCCACAACTTATGGATTTCTATCATCAAAGAGCTGTTTCACCCATTTGGGTCGTGGCTTCCTTATGAGTGGAACAGTTTGGTCTTCAATTTCTTCAAACACTTCATCTGTATTTAACACGTCTTGGTCCGACACTGGGTGGCTTACTTCTTTGATTGATGATAAAATGGTAGGACCAATATCCTTGATTGAGTGTGGTCGTTCATTAAACACCACATCTTAACTCGTAATGACCTTCTTGGCCTTTACATCATAGAGTCTATATGCCTTAGACTCCTCACTATATCCTAAGAAGATATATTTTTTGCTCTTGTCGTCAAGTTTCTGTCTTCTCTCATTTGGGATGGGTACAAAACACTCACACCCAAATTTTCAAAAATGAGAAACAGATGACTTTATACCTGAATATGCCTCTTGTGGAGTCATATTATTCAATGCTCTTGTAAAACATTGATTTAGGACATATACTACAAAATTGACTGCTTCGGCCCAAAATGTATTAGGTAGACTTGCACCTTTTAGCA
The DNA here is from genome assembly GCA_035236585.1 of Warburgia ugandensis. NCBI lineage: Eukaryota > Viridiplantae > Streptophyta > Magnoliopsida > Canellales > Canellaceae > Warburgia > Warburgia ugandensis. The sequence goes on along the minus strand of CP141134.1, from coordinate 10,167,484 downwards.
TGCATCAAGCCATTTCCAATGCTGTTCGATTTCTTCGTTCTACAATACCATTTTACTGTGGTGTGTATGGAGCAGTCAATTGGCATTTTATGCCAAGCTTGTTGCAATAAGTGATAAATTCTGTGGAACAGAATTCCCACCCACGATCTCTATGAAGCTTCTTCAATTGGCTAGCATTCTTATTCATCACTAGTTTGTGCCATGTTTTGAACTTCTCAGGAGTATCAGCCTTCTCACAAAGGAAGTACACCCACATCTTCCTACTATAATTGTCAACTAATAGCAAGAAGTAAGAAAATCCTCCCAAAGTTGTCATAACCATTTTCCCACAGAGGTCAGCATGTACCAACTCTAAAGGAGCCTTTGATTGATTATGACTCTCCTTTGGAATGTATTTCTTGCTTAGTATAGAAGCTTCACAAGGTTCCTCGATCTCATCAATTGATGGCAGGTCTGTCACCATATTCTTTTTCTGCATATCCTTTAACACATGATAAGAAATGTGTCCAAATCTTTCATGCCAAAGTTGACTCATTTTGGCATCTACAGTGACAATAAGAGAGACAACTTCATAAAAGTTATTCTTTCGAATACCTTGGGCTATTATACTTTTATCAGTGTTAAGAATTAGTACCTTATTCTTCTTGAATTGTACCTCCAGATCTTTATCTGCAATAGCAGCTACAGATAATAAGTTTCTTGTAATCTAAGGTATAAGAAGAACATATGACAGTTTCTTACTTCCTCCATTGTTGGACATGATGGTGATAGTACCCATCCCTTCAATAGGACAACGAGTGTTATTCCTGACCACAACATTCATTAGTTCTTATAAAGGTTTTATGGAATCATATAGTTCCCTATTGCTGGTCATATGTCAGGAAGCTCCACTATCTAACACCCATGTATTCCTTTGTTGTACATGTGTGCTAGAAGAAGTCTCCTTTGTTACTGTAAATAGATGTAGCTTCGTTTCTGCTATATTTGTAGATTATTTGTTTCTTCAGGTAGGTTTCAATGTTCCATTCTTTTTGTCATGAATCCTTTAGCGACAATCTTTGACTACATGACCCTTCTTATTGTAGTAATAGCACGATCCAGAGAACTTCTTTTTCTTTCCTCTCTTCTTTTCATCTATGCTACTCTTTACATTGACTAAGAAAGCAGAGTCCGACTGACTCTCTCTGCTTTTTAGCTTCATCTCCTCCTCTAGCAACATAGAGGCGAATTCTTCAAATGACTTCTGAAACGCAAACATGTGTATTTAGTGCTGTTACAAAGCCATCATACTTTGGTGGTAGTACTCTAATACACCTTCTAGCAAGTTCCTCAGTGGTCTTTGCTATGCCGACAGTAGCCATTTGATCTTGTAGATTTTTCTTCCTACTAATGAATGATTCAGCAACTTCATCCTCACTTAATCTTTCAGCAGTTAATTGATTTTCAAAGTTCTGAATATGGGTCTGGTTCCTGGTCTCATACCGATTTTTCAGTATGTTCCATGATTTAGACGCCTTTGATGTATGCTACATCAAAGTGAGGACAGAATCATGAGCACTTGTGACAATAGCACAAAGTGCATCAGCATTCTATCTCCTCCATTCTTTGAAAAGATGAGGACTAGGAGAAATGATCTTTATGGAATCATCAGGTCAAGAGATTGTAGTAGGTTCAGCATCGATACCCGGAGCAGTATCAAGAAGCTCATAGGAGTCCAGAATAGTTAAAATCTTGAACTTCCATAGAGTATAGTTCGATCCATCAAGCTTTCCCTCTATGAAAGTTGGGGGATGAATGCGAAGTGTTGGTATAGAACCAGTTAACGCAGAAGCATAATCCATGGTCTGATTAGTCATCATTGTTGAGCTTTACAACACAGGATTGATGTTTAGAGTCCCCTGTGCTCTGATACCATGTAAAGAAATGATATTACACCAGAAACGTCTGAACACCAATTAGGAGGAAAGACAACACTACTCAAACTTTCAATCTGATAACTTATTACAGATGATCATTCCACAGTGTGCTCTCTAACAGAGCTTCAATGGCTTCAAGACTAACAAAAAGAACTAACAGGAAAGTAGGATAACAAGTTAACAAAGAACTTCTATGTCCTTGAGAGGCTTGTGGCATACCTATTTATAGCTTTTGAGTCTTCACCCAGCCTATCGAATTGGACTTTCAGCACACCTTCCACATGGTTGTTGTATAATGGATCAAAGGAGTGGTTGTTGGAAGCTTCATGTGTTCACAGAAAGGGTGGATGTAGGAAGCTTCCTGCTTTCATACTTGACACCTTTTGAACTGCAACTCGAGTTCAGATGGTGCATACCATCGAGCTGCCATCTACCGGCAGCCCCTAGACCCTTATGCCATGGAGCGTTGCCCCCATGGACCCCCGTTATTTCTTCTCATAATCATCGCAATCTCAAATGACCTCATCAATAACTAAGTTGGTCATACCACTGTGGCACTTCTAGTGGTATCTTATTGAAGTGGACATTGTCATATACCAACATATGTGAAGGGGACTATGATGTACTATTGTCTTGGAGCTAACAAGAACATGCAACTTAGCTTAACATTATTGGTAGAAGCCTTGAAGGAAAAGATAAGAAAGAGGCCTAAAATTAAGTATTTTGATTTTAGAGTTAGATCAGTGATAATTTCCATTTTGATGTTAACCTAAAGCGTTATTGGAGTTCTAAATCAAGGGTTTTGAACCTCCTAGATGGGACTTTGAAGAACCACTTTGCTAGGCTATGGGACTACATGAATGAGGTGAGGGAGAAGAATCATGGCACTATGGTTGAGTTATTAGTGTATAAGCCTACATTCATTTTGAAGCATTGGCTAGAGTGTGGAGGGAGGGGTGTACATCCATTGTTGAACTAGATGGATGCTTCCTTGATTAGTTTTGCAAGGGAAAGCAGGTTGTGTGCAGTTGGAAGGGATCTAACAAGCAAATGTTTCCCATTATGGAGGCAGTGGTTGAAGTAGAAAACTTGAAAACATTGACGTAGTTTTTAAAGTTGTTGATGAATGACTTGGGGATTGCCAGTGACGGTCTTGGGCTGACTATAATGAATGATGAGCAAAAGTGTTGATCTAGATTTAGATTAATGGTTAAGTTATGCTCTTACTTAAATGCTTTAAATAATCATCTATTCACTTGTTTTTTTGCTTCTTTTCCCTTTGTGAAGGGATTGGAACAAGTTGTAAATGCCTTGCTCCTACTTGCATTTTATAGGATGTGTGGCCTTGGCATTGAATGGTTCATACTAGCAAAACATACTGTACTAAGTGGTATTTGAATTATCTAAATTAAATAATAAAAATAACTAAAAATAAGATAACCTTCTAATAAAATTTTAAAATATTTTTAAGAAAAAATACTTAAATTCATCCACATAATTTTTTTTTAATGGTAATTCATTCATACAATTAGTTTTAAAGTTCCAACTCTTAAGTTTGATATAAAATCATCAACAATTAAAGCCAAGCAACTTAAATACTTAATTCATAAAGGTCTAAAAATGTTCAAGAAAAATTCTCTTAAAATTCACAAAAAGTGACACTTTAAAATTTTTTTTGCTTAAAATCTATGAGCTATGGATACAAATTTAGATGATCCAATATGTTCATTTGGCTTCCATTATTGGATATTTCCTAATAAAAAAATCATTTAGGTTGGAAATCATAACTATGATTTTATAAAGTTTCAACCATCCATTCACCATGATGAAATGTAGAATTCTCAAGAGACTAGAATTATCTAATTTGCTTGTTTTAGAGCTATTAAACATCCAAAGAAGTATTAAATGAATGAACAAGTCAGATCATGTCACATGCTATGATCCTAGTTCTCCCATGTGAGAAGGTGATTAAGTCTCCCTGCTTTGGTATTAGCAATTGAGCATACAAATTGACCTACGGTTATAGCTACTACATAGTGATCTATGATTTTTTGAGCCTTGGGATTTCTAGGGAGGCACTATGCTATAAACACGATAGGGCATTAATACACTAGGCCAATGTGGCATAACAGTGCCTTAGATTGTGATGGTCGTAGTTGAGTACTTATAATTGGATATAATGGCTGGAAATGCTATATAACGAGTGTCTGAAACAATTGTGAGACCCTGTGAGAAAGGGTACCTTCACTAGTGATGTGTCTTAACACTGTATTATTATACTTTTAAGAGTTTTTAATTCTTCAAATGCATTGTAATCTTTAGAGCTTGTTTCAAATAGCTTGGATTATCCTTTTGCATGAATGCATTTTGAATTTTTATGCTTATAATGTACATGAATGAATTAGATTCTTAGATGGTATATTGATGATGCATTCTTGAATCATAGTAAAACATGCATGTGTTTTTATTGAAAAACCTTGGGAGCGATACCTAAGTAGATGCATTGGATGCATGAGTGTGTGGATGTGTATATGCCATATATTTTGTGTTTGTAATCCTAGTCTATCTACTAGGTATCAACATATACTCAATGCATCTACACCACAGATAAGTGTGATAAGAAAAAGGGCAAGGAGGTCAAGTGAGGACATCTAGAGCAGATCAGGATTGTGTCAACAATGTACTTTTTGCGGAGAACATTCTTGTTTGTCTTTTAGGTTTTGTTAATGGATTGTACAGATATGACTTTTGATTGTCATTCTTGGAAATGTATGTGTGTGTGTGCGCGCGCATGCGGCACGTGCATGCATATTGGACTATTGGGCTATAATTGAACAATATTTTTGGGAAATGATAAATATGATTTGGAATGTTTACAATTTAAAACCTTTGATTTTTAGAATTCACAAAATGTGTTTGATCATCATACATGACTCTTGGGGTTATTAGAAAAATCTTTTCAAATAAAATGTTTCCATTTGATTGTTTAAAAAAGGAATTTTCAAACTAGGGCCCTAGTATTTCAAAAGAATTATGAAAAATAGCTTGAAAAACTTGAGTCGTGACATTATATTTCTTCTTGGAGGCTTGTTAAGGACCTAGAGCCTTATGGTCTGAAGGACCACTGAGTCTTCTATTTTCCTTTAAGTCAGAATAATTGGTTAAGGACTCCACCTTGTTAAAATATTAATGAGGCAAAAATAGACTCAAACGATGTACGAAAATAGACAAGCACTACTGCTACACTGCTATTAACTAGAAACTAAAAATAACACTTAAAATTAATTAAAAATCTTGTGAGCCTTGTGTAGCACCTAGCCTAGGCAAAAGACAGGGAAGATGACTCTAAAACCCCTTTTTTAATATTCATTGGAGCACTTGTACTGCTATGAATAACATAGGGTGTGTGTGTTGTAGACTAAAAATTTGCATCCAATTGACCTACATCTATTTAATGGGATAGTAAGGAATGTTGTTTGGGTTTTTCAGTACTATTCTCTACTAAATGGGTTGACAATGAGGTTATATGTGTTTTTTAGTACTATTATCTATGTGATATTGCATTTTTAGTTGATTTAATACCAATATTGACTAAACAATGTATGATTTGATGGTTGTTTGGATTAGATAATGTCATACTATTTTGCATTGCTCTTTTAAGGAAGGCATTCATTTTTGGAGTAGCATATTGACAATGTTACTTAGAAACTTTATACATCTTAAAATGGAGATGTTGGGTCCTCTATGCATTGTTTATGTTCTAAGAAATCCTCTACCTTTATGTTTGCATGATTATAAGTTGATCATGTTAGCGTCTAGTCTAGAAAATCAAAAGTACCATGGGATCCATGGATTCTTTCATAAAGGCTAGATATTAAATGACTGATGCTTCTTTATTACAAAATTAATGATTACATTAGGTAGTCCCTCTATAAAATTATAATTGTAAAGAGATTCATAGGCATATTGATTAGGGAGCATGAATATGTAATTGTTTTTCATTTTTTCATTCTTTATTGGACACAATAGTGATGTTAGTTGGTTGTAATTACTTTCAATAATATAATGAAGTAAGATTCCTTTAGCTATAGTTATGTTGCTTTAACTACATCATTGTCAATGTTAAAATACCTTTTCATTCTAGGTTGTAATGTAACGCCGGTTATTATTCTTTGTCTTTTTATAGATCCAAGTGAAAGTTCTTTTACTATCAATCTACATTATGGTAGGATATTTACATGTGTCCCACATCTATCTTGTGTACCATGTTAGGTTTCATATGTGGACTACGTTGACAGTGACGAGTTCTCACTATTTTTAGTTGGATATATGGCCAATGCAGTGGTTATGGTGGCTATACAAATTCGTACTACATAACACATTAGAAGAGTTTAAATGAGGGGTTAGTTCAAATACAAAATAATAAAGATGCACTTACACTATATCAACATATGCTAACAGTAGGATACTTATCTATTTTTATAGCCCTTTACTTTGGGTGAAGTAGATGACCACCTCTTTAGTGTCATTGATAGCCTTCATACTGATGAGGGTTGTAGTTAGATTGGAGACATTTTAGTGGAGCATATTAATGTGGATAGCCTAGTTTCTTAGCCGCACAATTCTCTCAAGTGAGGTAGAATGCAACATATAGGAAAGTAAGGAATGTGAGTGCTTAGGGGTGTAGATGATTTTCTACATTATGTAGGTGCTCACGCTCATGAGGAGGGGAAGTAAGCAAACAAAGTTAATAACTCCACCTATTCTAGTTTTGAGGATATTGAATTTGACATAGAAATGGGAATGCTTAGGGGTGTAGATGATTTTCCACATTATGTAGGTGCTCACACACATGAGGAGGGGAAGTAAGCAAACAACATTAATAACTCCACCTATTCTAGTTTTGAGGATATTGAGTTTGACATAGATCTAGTGATAAGAGGCTCTACAAAGAGAATATGGATGAGTAGATAGACTACACAAGGCAAATGCAAGACATGGAGAGAGAGGCCAAAAGTGTAAAGGGCAAGGAGCTATTTTAATGATGCAAATGAAGACATGTTCCATGAGAAGCATGAGTCCTTTGAGAGTGACAAGTTTGATTATGATCTAGAATGCTTTCCAAAATAAAATCCAAACAAAGAGAATCAATTAATAGTCTTCGAGTTAAGCATGAAGTTCTTCAGCCGTGTATTATTTAAAAAATCACTTAAGCTTCACTCATTCAAGGAGGAGAATCCACTGAAGTTTGTTATAATTACAAGGCAAGGAGTCAAAATCAAATGCAAAGATGGAGAGTATAATATCCTCAATTTTAATTTTAAATTAGTGATAAAATAAATTAAAATTTTTATGCATAGAATTTGGTTCTGAAAACTTGAAAACTAAGAAGTACACGTTGATAGAATTCCAACAACATAAAGAATGCAAAAAACGGAGCTTAAACGAAGAAGTTATTGGCCGTTGAACTTGTAAGGCCAGTTTGGTAATTTAGAGGGGCCCGAATTGCAGGGGCTGTTTTGATAACGCCATCCCTTCCATCCCCTGTTATCAGATCCGACAATTTGGCCAAAAAAATCTTCGGAGGGAAAGGCATATAAGGGAAGAGTTTCCCTTCCTCTTCCCAGCATGATCTCTCTCTTCCTCAGTCTGCTCCTCTCATCATCTTCTCCATCGCACCCTTTCCTTAAACCCTAACCTCTACAAAATTGCATTTTTTCGGCAACTAGGGATTCGACAGCTTCAACAATCGCCCAATTGATCGAGGTAAGCCCCAACGCTCCCCCTTTACATATGTGGTATATACATCAATGACGTGCATGAAAGTCAGAAAAAAAGACGATGGTTCGCAGTTTTTCCTGGAAATCTGTATATGTTACTATTGGGACACAAATAAGTTGATAAAACATCATTAAAACAGAGATGGACTGTCCATCTAGTGCACAAGGAACCCAAGAACAAACCCCTCAAGTTTGAGAAAAATCCGATGGTTGATGACGCCGGAAATAACGAAGAATAATACACAGGAAAATTTTTAAGAATATGAGAAAAATTGAGTAAAAACCTTAGTTTTTGGCATAATCAAGCCAAAAGAGTGTTGAAAATGAAAAATACATGAAATTCCGAGCAAAATGGTACAAAAATCGTGAAATTTGGATGCTTGTGGGGTCACCAGCGATGATTGGACTTTGGTCGTCTTCCCCGACACCAGTTTCCTCGTCGCGCGGGTGTAACCCAGGGCCGACGGTGTAACTCAGTGTAAACCGAGGCCGCAGGTGTAAACCGATGTAAACGCACAGCTCGACCCCTTATAAATTACTAATATTAATTTATGAAGTATTTTTACAAAAAACTTGATTTTGAAAGCTACAGAGGTCCAAATTACAATCAGAAACATCCGTTGCTATCTTCTTGACAATGCAGACCTAGATTTATCTTGAAAACCTACATTTGACTACTTTTAAATTAGTTAAATTATAAAATATTAATTAATAACTTAGAATCGACTAATCAAAGGGTGATTAGGCCTTAAGTCTTGAACAACGAGATAAAGTAAGACAATAAATAAGGGTTCTAAGGGGCATATTAGTATGACTACTCTAGAAATTGATCTAGACCATTGGTATAAACCAGATCTTGGGAAATTATTGATTTGAGGATGATCTGACCGTTAGATTAATGTATAAACGTTAGATACACAAAAAAATGAATAGATAAACATTAGACGGGACCAAACTAAGAACCAAATCATAATTAAAAATCTTGGAGAATGATCCAACAGTTGGATCATCATATATTCCCTTATGATAAAATAAATAACATCAAATAATATTGTAGTATTGACAGGTACATCGGAACGTACAAGATAAGGAGATTATATACTCGAGTTGAGTGATCTCACATCAAGGTAGGTGACGACATTTAATGTTTTGTTTTGATTTTAAAACTTTGCATTATCATAGCATCATGATTGACTGTGATTTAAAATGCATTGTTTAAATTAGTCAAAAAATTGTGAAACTCAGAAATTTATATATTATGATTGATATTTGATTTCGAAAATATATTGAATGAATTATGATTGATGATTTCATGAGATCGATATTAAATATTTATGCATGATTAGAAATTTTCTCTTTTTATTGCACCACTAAAACTGATGGGTTTTCATAAGAAAAGTAAAGGCTTGGTGGCTGGTCCTTTTAGAGGCTAATCCCGAGATGAGAAGCGTGCCTTGGGGATTGTGAGCTATGAGTGCTCCTGGTTTTCGAGATACATATTTTTTCATGTTTTGGGTTTTATGACAAGTGCTCTTACCTGGTGGATGTCATGCTATGAGGGAGTAGGGCCAGCCACCCACCCTCCTAGATTTGTGATGTGATTGCAATACGATAGACACATGCCCACATATGGCTTTTAGTAGGGGTTTGGTAACATGGATAGTCTACACTACGAGTCCGGGCCTTTCCATGGGACGGATGTTAAGTTTCCCATTATGGTGTCGATGGGGAGCGACGGTGGTTGAGACCCTGGAGGGTTGCCACTGCGGTATGACGATCCATACTCTTATTTTGTGTGCTGGCATGATGAGCATGGAGATGTGATTATACACCTGGGTGTGAGACACTCAGAAGTTGGATATGAGTACTCATGATCAGTGATACAAGTGTATGTGACGCTCGTGGGACCCATGTATCTTGGGGTGCCCTGTTATTATTGTATGCTCATTTACATTAGCCCATATCATGTTTTAAACCCATGAGTTACATGTTTTATCGTACATGATACTTTGAGATTATGTTGGCATTAATTATAATGATTTTATTTTCATAGATGATAGATATTCTTATTATATCACCGCTGTCATTCGATTTATTCCATCTTTATTACATTAAATGTCTATGTACCTACACAAGAAATAGCTTGTTGAGGTTTACTTTGTTTTGCAATGCTTAGATCTTGAGCGCGATAGCAGGAAGGGCAAGACCGTGATAGCAGTGGGAGATTTCTTTACTTTGACTGATAGACAGTGACGTGAGTTAATAAACGGAGTACCATGTGACTTTCTTTATGGACTGTATACTTTTATTTTATAGATTTGATTATGATAGTTATACATATGATGGACATTTAGGTGGGATGTTATGATGGATAGACCCTAGGTCACATTATTATTGTGTTTTGGATATTTATTGTTTTGGAAATAAAGGTGCCGATGATTTTGACGTTGGTTTAAAATGTGTATTGTTTCAATTGTATCACCACAAAAATTTAATTATGTTTTAAATTGTAATTGTGATGTTTTGGAAAAAGAAAATAACACTCGAAGGTTTTCAATAAATGCTTTAATAAAATAATTAATAGAATCATTTTAACATGGGATCCTGACTACGACTATTATTATTATTATATTAAAAAAATTTGTTATAAAAATCTGGGGTGTCACAGAGGGTGTAAGTAGATGGTATACACCATGAAGATGGAGAGGGAACCAAGTCTCTAAATCTAGACGTGTACTGCTCTACACTTTGTACAAGGAAGTTCAATAAATCTTTGATGGTTTCCAGATGGTTGATTAATAAGTATGTAGATTAGTATATAGTGAACCTAAAGTTTAATGACAAAGCTTTTAGGGCACAAGTGGTGGAGGAATATACTTTTAATATTTCTAGAAGTTCTTTATATAGAATAAAAAGGAAGATTAAAATAGCTATACAAGGGAGCCTTGAGTCATAATATACTGTGACGACCTGGGTTTTTCTATGCATTTTTAAATGCAAGATCTAAATTCCTAAGGCAGGATGCATCCCTATTTGAAAACCATTTTATGAAAACCATGCAATGTAGTGAAAGATCTTTTGTTTTAAATTCATTTTGAAAACCTCGAGTGCCATTTGCTTTTACAACCACCAAAGTAGTTTTTGAAAAACTTCAGAAATCATAAATGTTTTTCCCGTGTCTATCCAAATACAAAGACACTCAATCCGTAAATAAATACAAATACATGTCCAAAGGGTAGAGAGTTTACTCACATGTATGGTTGTCTCCTTTGTTTATTCTCGTAGCACTAATATCTCCTGAGACGTCTTCTATTTGTGAGTGGAACTATCCTGAAAAATGTTAAGCATAGGGTGAGATATACTATACTTAGTAGGAGTCTATCACTACTAGTTTTGCAATGCATGCTATGTTTAAAATCATATGCTCTTAAAAACATGTGCATGTTCGAACAATCACGTTCAATATCGATATTAAAAACCATTGTCGAATTGAAATACTGTCGACTTAAAGAATAGCATAGTCCAAGTCAAAAGTATCATATATCATAAACATAATGATATGCATACGATGCTCCACTGAATCCAACTCATGGATATCTGGTATGGTATGGTCGACCAATCTTATATCATGCCATATGCAATGCAAATAAGTCCACAAAACCATAGGGTCCAACTATGCCCACGACCTCGCCGCTGTGTGGTCTCCGGGTATCTGAGGACACTCGGTCATAGCCTCCATTGGGCATATGACATGTTGACCTAGTGCCGTGACACAAGTGGTAGCCCCTTGTACCACATGTAGTCGACGTAGGGACGTTGCCCTTTTTGGGCGTGGTATCCATCCACCTAATAGTGGTAGAGGCTAGAGGCCAACCCAAACCTCTCGGCATAGCCCACGAGCTTATCAGCCCAAATCATATCAGATCAAACAAGCGAAAACCTCTTTTTCAAAACCTGTCCTCTTTGGGTCTCTCACAATTGCTTGGCCCTCACAATTGCTTACCTAGCATCTTTTGGGCACTTCAGCGTCTTTTGGTAATCCTCAAGGACATGCAATCTTTCAAAAACTCAATGCGCACAAATCATGCAATATATGCATTTGTTTGCAAAACATATCTATGCATAAGGTATGTGCAATTATTTGCAAAACATATCTATGCATAATGTATATGCAATTATTTGCAAAACATATCTATGCATAAATCATTTATCATATGTATGCTGAATTAAGTCATGCTAAACAAGTTATATAACTTATACTTAAAACATGCATAAAACAATCATGGCTCTTTTAAAAAGTTTAGTAGCGATAGAGCACCTACCTCAAAGTCTCCTAGAGTCGCGTCCTTTATCACTCAACCCGTCCCTGGGTCTCATTTATAAACTCCTGGGTATGAATGGATACAAGGAGTCCTTATTAAATTTTAATCTATTTAGACATTAGACCGCTAAATCTGCTGTTTAGGGTCAATGGTCCTTGCCTAATTCATTGTCAGGCTAGATCCTATGGTGTGGATCTACTTTCCAATACTTAAGACTCTGTAATTTATCCTATAATCCTAATTTTTAAAGTCTTATTGAGTCTGCGTGTCCTTGTTTCCAGGACACTCGTGCATCTTGGTTGGACAGTGACCGCCTCACGTGCGTGCGCTCCTAAAGGCTGTGCGAGGGACCGCATTTTGCACGCGCACATGCATGCTCAAGTGTTGCGCTATGACACACATCATCGCACGGACACACCTTGTAGCATGGCGCGTCTAAGCTCCCAGGGCACCCCGTGCATCCTGGTCGAGCCAGGACCAGTGCCCTATGTCACGCGCGCACCCGAGGGCCACACCTAGGACAGTGTACGCATTGTTGTACGCCTGGAGCCCATCCCTGGGACCCTGTCCCAGGCGCACATGGAGCAAGGCATCCCTGGGACGCCTGGCTCATGCGAGGCCGTCTGAACGGCTTGGGAATGTCTTCTACCTAGGAATTTTGGCTGGAAAAATCGGCTGGTTTGTACAAGGCCAGTTGAACCGGCTTGGGAGCGTTTTTCGGCCAGGAACCCGGCTGGAAAATGACTAGAAAAGACTAGATCTGGCATGGATCTGGCCCTGGGGAAAGTGGAACGGAGAGAAAGAGTAAGAACGGCTTACTTGTAGCCCGGAAACGTCTTTTTCCCCAGTGGCGTGCCTGCTTGCCGGAAAACACGAACAAGAGGGAAAGACCCTGCTTCCGATGATGCTAGAGTGACAAGAGGGGAGGTGGAGAGATGGGTAAAGGGATGGCCGACCAGACTTGGCCTGGCCGTTGCCGGAAAACACAGAGAGACAGGTTTTCGGTTTTTGCCGGAAACCCTAGTCTCAAACGATTGGAAAAACGCCGAAAAACTTATGTTTTTGGAGAGGGGAGATGGGGCTTTTTATACCCCTACTATGGCGGTGCCACCCTTGGCGGTGGCAGATCCCTCTGGAAAAATCAAGAAAGAGGGTTTCTAGAAAAATCTAGGGAGGAAGACTACAGGGGGTGCCGTTATCAAAACGGCCCCCTGCGTTTTTCGTCCTTTTTTGTTTTTTCATTTTTTGTTTAATTTCCAGAAATACCCTTATATTTAAATGGTTGTAACTTCTTCATACGAACTCCGTTTTGGATGATTTTTGAGACGTTGGATTCCATTTTTCGAGTAGAATCTAATGGTATTAATTTCCTCACAAATTCCTTTGTTTATTATTTTAAATAAAGTAAAACTTTTAACTTAGTTTATTTCCTATAGATTGTCCAATTTTTGTTAAAATAGTGTAAATTACTCGGGCATTACATATACTATGCCAAATGACTACTTGGTTGAACTCATGAGGGCGGATCTTGGAAATTGGAATTGCAATTGTCTTATAGTGTAATGAGGAAAGAATACTTGAAGGAAAGCCTAATTTTCAAATGCTTTTCATGTGTGTAGGGGCATTGAAAGAGGGATTCAAGTGGTTTAGGCAAGTTATAGGTTAGAGAGCTGTCACTTGAACAACCATAGAGCAGGTCACGTCCTAAATGCGGTGGGAATTGATGAGAATAATGGATGTTATCCTATGGCTAGTTCGGTTGTGGAGTCAGATTGCTGTGAGACATGGGCATGATTCTTAAGGAATTTGATCAATGACCTATGTATTGATTATGACTAATATCAATGAAGTTTAGTGACATGTAGAAAGGCTTAGTGAGCTGTCTTGAAGAGATGGTACTAAGGGAGAAGTTGGGCAAAGAGAATGCAAAAGCTCTAAAGTGGCTTGCTGATAAGCCTCCCTCATTACTAAGGGAGAAGTTGGGCAAAGAGAATGCAAAAGCTCTAAAGTGGCTTGCTGATAAGCCTCCCTCATTATGGTCAAGGAGTTCTTCAATCGTTTCCCAAAGTGTGACGTCTTATGCAACACATTGGCGGTCTGTGAGTGGCTTGGGTCTTGTATTACCATCCCTGTATAATAAACAACTGGGCAGACCAAGGGAGAATAGAAGAAGTCAGTCAGAAACAACTGGGAAAAGATTCTTACAAAAAGCCAGCGCAGGTGGTCCGTTGTCATTTTCGTGCATCCAGTTCGCGGACGACTCCCCTAAACTTGGCCCGGTGCATGCCCATAAGCGACAAGCTCCTTTCGGTGGTGATCTCTCTCTCTCTCTCTCTCATCCTGAAATTCCATTTCCTTGGCTTTTTTTCTTGTGAATATAACTCTACTTTTCCCCCTTGTTTTTGTTACTAAATTTTGAATAATCTGGTAAGAATTCGATAATCTGAGTGGTTGAATTGTCATTGCAATCCACTTGTTTTGGTTTCTTTGCAGTTGATTATCTAATCTGAAAATTTGCATTTGTCATACGAACCTACTGTTTTACTGCCTGAAAAAAGAAGAGATGGGTCCAGATTACAAACTTGTTGTTGGGACAGCAGCTTCCCTTTCATATTTTGTTTGTTTTTACTGGGTGGAATCCAGTTGACAAATTACTTGGGTTTTCTAGGATTTCAGCTACAACTTCAAGAAAATAAGAGATGGGTCGACGATACAAACTTGTCGGTAGCAATACCAACTCCCTTGTTTATTTGTTTTAGAGTGTTTTTCACTCGGTAGAAAATAAAATTGACAAATTACTTGGGTTTTCTAGGATTTCATTTAGTTTCTTGAGCTATTCTTGTACTTTTTCTTTGGAAAGTTACACATACAGTTACAGCCACATGCACAGCCTTGAATGGTGGTCACCCAGTTGGGAGACTCCTTGCCCTACTGCAAGAGAAGAGTTCGGTGCAAAGCTATTCTTGTATTTCTTCAAGAGTTGTTGGATTTCCTGATTTCATTAGCAATATAATCGAATGAGTTCATCAGTTGATGAAAAAATACAATACAAACTTGACCATATGGTTTTGCTTTCTTTGTCTTTATGCATATGACAGTGATCATTTGCTCTTTTAAACAAAGAAGGAACATGTGTCATGAAACACAATGTACAAAGAATCAGTGCTTGTGAAGGAATCTTAACTTTTATTTGTAATTTCCTTCAGATGTTTCCAATCTGTTGTTTAAGTACAATTGGTCTTAAATGTTCAGAACTCAAGTGGACTTGATCAGGTTCAAGTTAGAGTGGACATTAGTCCTGAATTGAGTTCTTCTATTTTAAAAAGCATAAGTGTAACCTGTTTATGGTGTTTTTGAGTACTTCATTGGGTTTTGCAAGAAGATGGTGATGTATTGTCTGACTTTTGTGGAAAACCAACTCATTCCTTTCGTTCGACACAAAATTCCAATCCTTGATTGGGTTGAGTTGGAGTTTCAATTCTCTAGACATTGCCACGAATGAGTACTGAAAATTCTCACCTAAATCAACTCTGATGCAAGAATCATTCTACCTTTTTTCAAGAAAACACTAATTTATGGCAATTCTTTAATTCGGATTTGATTCGCAATTTCGATGATTCAGTGAATCATTGAAACTCCTTGTAGTGTCCAATTATTGCTGTTGGATGAACATTCTTGATCTCACCTGATCTAACCACATGCAAAAGAAACTACAGAAATGTCTGGATACACCTATGGACTGATATCTTTATTGTCTTTTACAATTTCCTATTCTTAGGGGCCGAAGCCATTGGTTATTCAAACTAAATCTAGCCTCATGATCTCACTGGCTGTTTCTATGTGCCAATTCAGTGGAAATCAAGTGCCAAAGGTGATACTAGATGGTTGTTTCACAATCCTGTTTGATATATGTTTATAAACAGGTTTCTGAATTGAAAGGTCATTGACATTCTATTGCGAGTTTCTAAGAAAGATTATATACTACAAAAGATGATATAGATCTAAACTACTCTGTTTGTTCTTTTTTAGTTGTAAAGCATAATTGCTGCCAAACACAGTTCTCCTTTAATCTGTTATCTCTTTATTGATTGGGGATTATTATCTTGTTACTAGCAGACGACGTTAGTAGTGCTGGAAATATTTTTATGGCGTATGTCCCTCCACATAAGAGGCATTTAAAAGACGAGGAGAGGCCTTCACCCACCCCAGCTCTGCTTGTTCCTCAAATTAAGAAAAATTTGAATCTGGGGGGCAGATCTGGTTCACAAAGCTGGAAAGAGCGACATACTGCACAAGGTAGAAAAATTATTTATGCAAGGGATTCTATTTCCCTATGCTGGATAGTTGGTCTGGAAGATGATAGTCATTCTCAGAGTTTGGTCAAGTTGGAGCCAGTTTCTTGTGAACCTGTTGAAAAGAGAAGGGGTGAAAAACCACTTGCCTTAGTGTGTGCCCATCCTTCGAGAGGTTTCTGTTTCAAACTTACAATTTCTTGTTCATTTGATTGGTTTATTTTTCTTCAATTGAGAAGAATCCTAGTGCAAGATAATCTATTATCTTTGATTCTATAGAGACGAATGAAGTGACACAGAGTTTTGGGAAGAGCCCATGGCTGTCGGTTATTGAGAAGATACAACCAGAGCTACGGAAATCTTCTGAAAATATCTGGAATGAAATGCATCTCCAAGAGCGTGTGGAAGTAAAGCCTTCTTTTGTGGCTCGATTTGGCAAAGTTTTCTTTTTTGGGTAAGATTTCCTATCCGCTTGATGGTCTTTACTGCAGTTCCAATCATTAAAATATGTTTCCTATGCTGACTTTCTTTTGCTTTTTTCTATTGATGACTTTATTGGAAAGAAGTCCAAAATTCCCAAACATAAATTTCAGAAGAATTCGTGTGAATAGGAGATATTATGCCAACTTTTAAAGTTGCAGAATTACAGTTCAAACACCTATACTTAAAAAGCAATAGTAGATGGATACATATTGTGTATAAACATCCGGACACAGAGAGTGAGGGCTAGAGGGAGAGACACACGTATTTGTGAAATAAGATATAGGACATACGCCGCAGCTGGTGAATCGATTAGTTCTTTTTTCAATTAAAAAATCAATTCATTCTTTACTTAAGTAAATTCAGTCTGGTCTGCAACTTTTAAGTTTCCGACCACGCCAAATAGGACAAATATATTGCTTTTCACCATGGGAGTAAATAGTCAAATGTGGACCAAAAAGCAGCTTTGTGGAAAAGGGTTGACTCAGCTCAGCTCTCTTGAGTTCTTTGATATCTGAGTAATTCATAGGAGCTCTAGTGAATCTGGTAGGACAAATCTCAGAAGCAAACAAAGTGGCTGCACAAAGGGTGTCAGCCTGGGATACTTGAGCATTGACTTGGGTTGTTTTTCTGCACTGCCTTTTTCAGGTTTCTGAGAATTCTGGCAGAGCTAATCTTAATAAACCATCATTAGCGAAGCAATGTCTTGCACAGCAGGGTGGTTGTTGGCAGAAAAAAGAATTAATCTCATCCCAGTTGGGTTGACTATTGGGATGTTATGGAAGATATGTGCAATATGAGCCATAAAAACTTCCTTTTGGGATGAATCGACTTGGCTGCATGCGTCCTGGGGTGAGCTGATTTGAGTTGCTCTTTTCAGCCTCCGTCATGGTCTGATTTGCCTCTGAGTTTGATGCATTGTAACTAAGAACCAGTCATGGCACTCTTAAGAGAAGTTGCAATTTGCAGCAAAGATTCACAGCTGAAGAATTGCAGACCTATGCTTTATCATGTACAGTTGGAGCATGTGAAGTGAGAAGCTTACAAGTTTTGATAACTTTCAACTGATCCTAGTCAAAGAACCAAAAAGAGACGAATTTTTTTTAAAAAATAAAAGAAAAGGAAGTAATTTTCGATGGCTTACCGTGGTCTAGTGTGAGATCAGAAGATGTTAGACAGATAAAGTGGATAAACAATACATGGCAAGGCAATAATTAAAATGAAAGGCAATAAAAAATTCTGGCAGTTTTAATTATTGCATTGATTTTGTGCAAGGCAGGGGGCCTGCTATTATCTTAGATAGCATCTGCAAGAGCTCAGCTGTTGAAAACACAAACAAGAATCAAGTAAACAAATTGTTCTACACAAATGTTCCTGAAGCATATGTGGAAGATGTTCAACATATTGTTATACCAAAGATAGGGTTTATCTTTGATGCAGAGATGGAACTTTACCATGTGAAGGTATTCGGATACCTTGTTATCTATGTTTCTTATCGCCATTCTGATTAACTAAATTGCACATATTAAACTCTCTTTTGTTACATGCAGGTGTATGATAAATTGCACCCAGATTCAATAATTTCATGTAAATGTATCATAACTAAAGATGGTGAAGAACTTAAAATTCACAAGGCAAGTTTTATTGGTTTCTGCTCATAAGTATTTCTCTGTCTCTATGTGACAATATCGATCAATCTGTCAGTTTATCTGTCAAGATGTGTGTCTTTCTCTTTATCTCTCCTCTCTGTACCTCTATTATGCGTGTGTGCGCGCGCGCGCGCGCACACACACACACACACACACACAGAGCCATGTGAATTTGTTTTGTTTTAAAATTTGAGTCTACAATGGTAAAGGGCAGCCCCGGTGCACGAAGCTTTGGCATATGCGGGGTCCGGGGAAGGGGGGGA
Organism: Warburgia ugandensis; assembly: GCA_035236585.1. NCBI lineage: Eukaryota > Viridiplantae > Streptophyta > Magnoliopsida > Canellales > Canellaceae > Warburgia > Warburgia ugandensis. The sequence continues at coordinate 10,148,782 of CP141134.1, read as the reverse complement.
CCCCAAGGGTCAATAGTACGCAGCGTTACCTTGTATTTTGCAAGAGGCTGTTTCCATGCATTGAACCCGTGACCTCAAGGTCATACAATGACAACTCTACTGTTGCGCCAAGGCTCCCCTTCTTGAGTCAACAATGGTAAAAGGAAAAATCATCATCATCAAAGCCTTATCCCAATTAGGGGTTGGCTAAACAAGGAAAAATGATTGTGGAAAAGAAAACTGCAATTTTTTCTATATTGTTATAATATTTCTTTTAGTAAGTAAATCAAACTTACACAACATAAATAAAAGAGAAGAAAGAGGAGACTTGCCTAATCCTTTCTTCTTGGTTGTGAAAAAACACTATAAATGCTTTTTATGCTCTTTGTTTGTTTGACCTGGTGCATATTTTTGTTGTTTCCTTTCTTCTGTCTTTTACTAATTTCTTTGTTCCTTTCTTTCCTCACCCTGTTTCACTGTGTGTTTTCTTTTATTTCCAAATCATGAATTCCATGGTATTCATTTATTTACATGGGAAGAAATGACTCTCTGCCTCTTTCTTTGTTTGACATGTGTGACATTGTTTTTTTCCACTGTTCCAGGCCAATGTTACATAGGTCCTGCTCCACAAATATGATCATCAGACAATAACAATCCCCTGCTTTGCTTAAAACTATTGTACCTTTTGATTTTAGATTCTTTTTGCTATCCTTTTTACTCCTCCAAATGGTGAAGGCTGGGATCATCGGGATCATTATGCATTGAATGGGAAAGGCACTAGTATCTTATAAACTAAAAGTATGGGCATCAGTACATGCAAGTGTAGCCCACTTGTGCAGTGATCCAAAACTATTAAGTGACCAATTTGAATATCAAAATTCCGATCTTTGGATGATCCTTAGCCTACGATTTTCGAGGCCAAGTTGATGAATATAGACTGTGTGCTTTATTTCTAAGCTTCCAGTTAAAACCCAGAAATAAGAGGCTTCCAATTATTAAATGGGTGAATTTTGGTGCATGACTGGTCCATAATATGGCCTACCAAATAAATTGTTTGGATCATTAAACCCGTCTTTTTACCTGTACTTCTGCTGGCCAACACTCTTCTTCAGTGTCATATATATGATCTCTCTTTCGCTCTCTCCCTCTCCCTCTCAATCTTACATATACATATGTAGATACATGCATAAGTTCAAACACACACATATATACATAATAGAGAGTCTTTGAAAAGTTGAGACATGAGGGTAAGTTGGTAAGGAGGGAAACAGGAAATTCTTCTAGAAAAGAAAGGGAGTACCATAATAATATGCCATGCGCAGAAGAGTTGATGAGAAATCTATAAGCAGTATTTTTACTTTACAAAATGGCAATATCTTCAGTGTCTCGTTTTATTTTGAAATCAATGCCGTCTATGTATTGTCTTTTTTTCTTTTATAAATTGTTTTAGATGCAGTTGTTTTTTTCTTTTTTTGGCGAAGTATTACATTATTGTTGACGGCCCGGATGACAAGGCAGAGGGGATCTTGGTATCAAGCCAATACTATAGAAATCTATGATTGAATAATGAAAGGAATGAAAGAAAAGAAGATTGAAGAAGCTAATAATGAACACCTCTTGCACAGGCCCTTATAGAAACCCCTTTCAAAGGCTCATACCTAGGAGTTTGGATGATCTTTTTGCCTGCTGTGAGGGTTCTTCATGGTGTGATGTGAAAACTCCAGTGCTCACGGACTTATGTTCTTCTCCACTTCATTCCCGGTCTACTATTGAAGGGAAAAAACTACACTTAGAAAACACATTTTATTCGGCATCTGGTGTCATGTTCTCCACACTGTTGAAGTAGTTCGTCGAGCATCTGAGTGATAAAAATCAAACACAACCCCACTGTGACTGTCTTGGTGACAAAGCTCAAACTCAATAATGATAATAGATTAGGATAGTTGATTTTGAGGGGAGCCTTGGCACAATGGTAGAGTTGTCGTCGTGTGACCTTGAGGTCATGGGTTCAAGGTGTGGAAACAGCCTTTTGCAAAATGCAAGGTAAGGCTGGTCACTATTGACCCTCATGGTCAGCCCTTTCCCCGGACCAGGAGCTTTGTACACTGGGGCTGTCCTTTTTTTAATTGATTTTGACAAAAAATATTAGAAATCCTTCTCTTATTTTTGGAGGTGTTTTCTTCAATCAATAATAAAACTGAATTGTGGCTAGCAGGCTGTAGGGAAAAAAGAAGAAGTGGGTTTTGTTGTGTTATGGTCAGGATTCTTGAAAGGAGACAACTTTTCGTTTGATATTATGCATTGTTATGCTGTTTCTCAGGGAAATATGGCACTCTTTAAGAGCCCCTTCTGTGAGGATGACAAAAACCTGTTTTCCTAGAGGTGTGTGAAAAGTCCATAAAAGATGACGTGCCATCAATTTGGCACTTAAGAATTGATAACGTACTCATGCAATGGATTTAGTGAAAAGATCCACAATTCGATAAGGAGAATAGACATGACGAAGAGTAAAGAGAAATGATACCGTCACAATAGTGCTTACGAATGGAATGATTGTCGATCTTGACGTGCATCGCAATTCATGAAAGACAGGATTGGAAGCAATATGAGTGATACTTCTGTTGTCGGCATACAAGGCTGTAGGAGTCATAAGAGTGACAACAAAGTCATCCAATAGCCTATGTATCCAAACTGTCTCAAAACAAGTGGCGCTCGTAGCATGATATTCAGCGTGAGCTGGAAATTTGGAAACCTGGTACTGTTTCTTGCATTTCCAACAAGGGAGTCTTCAAGGAAAACACACCAACCAGTAGTAGAATGCCCAGAATTGTGACGACCTCCTAGTCAACATCAGTATACACAGTTAAGTGAGTGGTGATGACGGAGGATAAAATAATCTACATTCACACCTACTTTGAATTTCCTAGAACATGCGTAGATTTCATTGTTAATTTAATAAAGTGAAAGAAAGAGGTGCTCATCATTCTTTGGTGGAAGTTAACCCTTATGTCAAGGTGGAGAAGGTGGAAGAGGAGCATCAAGAAGCGTTGGAAGAAGAGTAGCTTCAGTACACATGAAAAATGATAGCAATTTACAATGGAAGAATCAATTACAGACTTTCCAATTACAACTGAGCAAGCTGATAGATTCAGCTTTGTGAATTGTACATATACTGGATTCGTTTACAAAGTTTCCAGTATTACAGATTCTAGCTTCGAGGAGCTAGATCCTCCCAATCACCCTTTTCACTTTCTAGTTCTTGGATATCCCTTTTGATTTCCCTCCTTTCTTTTATTCCTCCTCTTCTGCTAGATGTTTCTTCCCCTTATAGTAACCAAATTCTGTCTGTTCCTTATTTCTGTTATTCTCTGTCTGAAGCTTCTCATTTCTGTTATAAAACCAGTAGATTAGTTGTTCTTACTCCTTGTGTAGAACTTACCAAATCTACCTTCCTTTGGCTCAGTTGATGTAACAGTAACACAACCATCACGAGAAAATTGAACTAGACAGTTATTGTCAAGTAATTGATCCACAGAAACAAGGTTGGCAGATAAATTAGGAACAAAGTAGACATTGTTAAGAGTGAAGTATGGGATGGTCCACCTGAAAATGATACCGAACCGATACCTATAATAGGTACATTATCACCACTAAAAGTTAAGATTTTCTTGTGATCCCATATTGGGTTGGACTCTAGTGATGTGATTATGGACTTCAGTCATATGATGGATGTACCAGGATCTAAATACCAATGGGACTAAGCAGATGAACGTATGTGAACCCAGCAACAGTGAGGGCATTCGAATGGAACTCTGGATCAACTGTTGGATGGCCTTTACCTACTAAGGTCCCTAGATGACGTAGATCCACGATCTTTAGTAATATAGAAGTCCATAGGTACAACAGAAGAATCCAAGGTAGCCTGTTCTTTTGATCGATGTTCGTTAGTCATCAATTCGGGGAGGATGATATCCATTTTAAGTTATCCGCCATTTAGAGTGCGAGCCAGAGCTGCCTGAACAGTGCTAAAGATGCATAAAAGCTGCATGAACTCTACTTGTTCTTGAAGCTCTAACATGCTTTCTACTGACTGCACTGGGAAGCATAGAAGGATTGAACATCTGCTGCTTTGTACATGTATTTATAAACCTGGCATAGTAGAACTGGATATCCTTGTAGCCTTGCTGAAAATCAGCAATATGCCTTTTGAATTGGAATTATCTAGTAGTGTTCCTCTGTTGATAAACTCGACCAAGATACTCCTACATTGCTTGGGCATTGGATAGGGACACAAGCTGAGAGCAATTTAATGTTCAACAGTGCATAAAATGTCTGTAACCAAGAAGGTTTTTCCCTTCAACGAAGAATGGAGTTACAATTCCCACAATGACTAGTTTTTACCAGTAAACATGCCTCCATCGTAACAACGAATCAATTCGCTGAGACACAAATTCCAGCCTTAACTTGGGTCACTGAAACCATTGATGTAAGTCTTGTGACTCAAGTACTCAACTAAACCACAAGATTCTATCTTCCAGTTGGGTTTTGTAAACCGCCACTCTTTGTGTGCATAATAACCTCAAGAGGAATGCTAAACCAAAGAGTGGCTCTTTGGAAAAGCGCTCATATCATTGGCTGAACAGTTAAAGTTTTACTGGACCGACATAGTTTAATCGATGGAACTGACTGTGTTTGGTTTAAAGGTTTTTATTGATTTGAAAAGTAAACATCTAACTTTGCACTGAACAGTGATTCAGGTAATCCAACAAACTGCAGCAAATTATAAAATCATGTGGTCTTGCATTCAACTCGCCATGGAACATAAATAAAAGAGAAGCAACCACCTTCAGCCCATCTGTTTCAGGCGGGTGATGAATGCTTCTTTGACCTTATCTTCTTCTATTTGTTTTTTCTCTTCATGCCTTGCTACTCCAAAGAAGAAGGACTAATCCTTCCATCATACTAGCCATCACATTAACCCTATAAAATCATCCGAGTCCCAAATCTCCTGCTCTTTATTGCCACAATCCCAAGAAACACCAAAATCCATCTCCCAAGTAGAAACTCTAAATGGTAGTTCATGTTAAAGAAGTCTTCAAACCATGAACTTCATCTTCCTGTTTGGTCGATAAGGAACCCTAAGATCATTCTACCTCGTCTCTATTAATATGGATCGGAGATTACCGGTGCTTGTGGTCAAAATCCAGCAACTATGTTGATTTTGACATAGAAGGCTCGAGACAGAGAGGTTTTGGTGGGGGGGGGGGGGGGGGGGGGTGCGGCGTGCACTAAGAAAAGGTACTTTGATTTAGCAGTCCTCTAAGCTCAATGAGATTGAAGTCCCAGAAAAAATCTCAAAAATCACATGAATCTGAACATGTGATGACAGTTTCCAGTAGGGTTTCACTGGAAAGCCAAACAAATAACAGGGAAATAGATTCCCAAAACCAAAAACTCAAATACCCAGATCAGATTTCTTCATAGAACACTATGAAAAACTCTAATATGGGAGCTTCTAATAGATTTCGCACAATCAGCTGGAAAACTCAGCTCTGGAAAGTTAGTTGGCAACTAAAAGTCCTATATTAGGAGCTTCAAATGGGCTTAAAGACGGCTCTCAACTAGTACCTGATCAGATGCTTCTCACTGAAGGATTGTCCACGGTAGAAAAGAAGCAGTTCTTTACCAGGAAAACCACACCACTATCTTTAAAATGCATCTTTATGTTGCTTCTACCTGAATAATATTAGAATTTTATGATCTCTTCACCAAAACTTGTTTCTGGAACCCTTACTTCAATCATGCGAACAAAGACAGCAACAATATCTTCTTCTTCTTCCTGGTTTGTTCTGATACCATGACAAGTCTGGTGAAGAAGATATTTGAGTGAAAAGTTGAAGGCTTGAATGGAGCCCCCTTATCATTTGTGTGTGCTAAATAGACTAAGAATAGTCTCATCCTTTCTCACAGCATGTACATACTATATACATATATATACAAAAACACAGAGAAACTAGTGTCTAGAAACCACTCATTTTGTAGGCTCATTTAGTTAGACAATGGCCAAAAATATCGTCCCCATGGGATGATCTTTTCTTAGTTATTTTGAGTAAAATGGGGATCTCAAAATTTTCATAATAACCATTGCTAGGAAAAGGCGCTATAAGACAGTTAAGGTTTCCTGTTACATGAATTTTGGGGTCGCAGTTGTACTCTTTAGCAGCCCATCTAAATTTCTTATGTTATATGTGTCTGTATTGGGACTGTGGAAGATACACACATACGAGAAAACAGCATTATGTAAAACAATGTCTACTCTCACTATATCTAACTTTCATGATTTTCTTTGAAACCATTTGAGAACTGTGACATGCTTGATTTTTGCATATTTTTATTAAGATTCTTGAAATATTATGCTTACTGGTCCTCTTTATCCTCTACCCACTGGGAAGTGTTCTACATGGAAAAGCAAAGTTATGTGATCCCTTCCGTTCAATTGGTTGCAGTTCATTGAACTTATTTCTTCTCTTCAGATAATAGGAAACAACCTTGAGTTACTTGAACTGCCAAATTATTGGTATTAAAAATCATAAGAGGGTTAGTCATTTGATTTGTTGTGTGAAGGTCCTGTATTTATCTAGGTGCATATGGCAAGATGAGTTACTTCACACCATGTTGTAGAATTAAATGTTTCTTGCCTTCATCTTCTTTCTCTGTCATATGTGTGTATGGGATATGCCAGGAAAAGAATTAGTGTTTGTACCAAGTGTTTGTAGCCGGATGGTTTTTTTATCATCACATATGTCATCACAGGGTAAATCATATCTGTCATGAACTGCTATCCTTTCTGTGGGTGCTAATCTTCTTTGACACCTTATGCAGTCTTATGTAGATTATAGAATATGAAAGATTAGATTACATTATATTTGGAAGTTCACTTTTAAGCTTATTCTCTTTACAGATTGAACAAAACCCAGTTCGGCACTTAGTAGCAGATCTACCGTGCATCAATAAGGATCTGGACTTGAGGTTGATGCTCTCCACCAAGAGGATCTTGACAGTCCTGACAGTGAGTTCTCTCCCCTACCATATCCATCAGAGAAGAGTTTGGGCAATTTATTGTGTATGTCACGTGGTTGCCTTACATGAACCTGCATTCTGCAAATTTTGTAGGATGAGGAGGAAGCTATCAAAGAACTGATCAAATCTGCAGTTATGGATCCAGATGTAAAAGGGGGGCTTAGATGGCCTCTTGGAAGTGATACTTTTGGAGATAGGTTTGCTGTGGTTGGTGTATGGCACACCAAATACAAAGCTTTTAAAAATCCTAGGCTGAGGCTTAAGTTAAGGCATGCAGATCGATTTGATTTCAGGACCTCAACAGGGGAGGTCGCAAGGGAAGTGACTCTAAAGATGACAGGAATAGCTAAGCACTTGAAAGTGAGTCCTTTTGTTTCTTAGCTGTGCCATCTTGAATGGTACCATGAAAATTAGATGCACCTTTTGCTAATGTAATGCAGAAAAGCACTGCCACTCACTGTCTCATGACACTGGGTCATTATAAGTGGCGTTTGCTTCACCCCTGAAAGTTGGGGTATTGTCAGTATTTTTTCTGTGTGCTCTCTGTGGTTTGAATATCTGTTTTTACCATGGTAAAATGGAAGACCTTCTAACTACCAACTAAGCAACTGATGTTTATGACTTTGAGTTCGAAAGGTAAGGCTGCTTCTTACAATAGAAGTGCACTTGTAATTTGAAGAGCTATCCTAACCGTCCCTTGGAGGATCTCCTGGTTTTGCCATTTGAGTGTCAAATCTATCAATTTTCTCTTAGTGTTGTTTTGTTTGTCAAATTAGCTGACTCAGAAATTTCACATATTGCTCCTTGCTATTGCGTGGTTGAGGCTTGACAAAATGCTGCCTTTTCTCGTCCCTTGTTTGTTCAGTACTTCAGTTTACTCCTTTAATTACCATTATATTTATTTAAAGAAAATAAATATTCCCTTAATGTATCTCCCTGGGGTATCTATATTGGAACAGCTGAAATTTTCATCACTGCAAGCATCTGCCTGCTCTCTTATATAATAACTACTGAGAATTATATTCAAAACATATAACTGCATGTGGATGGCTGTCCCAGCCACCTTCGATGAGTTCGTGGATTTATTTGTAGAACATACCGGTCACCTTCTGCAGCTTAATACTTCTTTTTATTCTGGTGAAAGGATATGTAAGATTTTGACTAAGGAAATCTGGACTGAGGTGGTCTAAGAAAGAGGAGAAACCCCACATTAAAGAAAGAAAAGTATATAAGTATGTAGTGCTGCCCTCTGTTTTAATTGGTGCTCCTTTTGGTCCACCCCTTCCTGGACCCAGGATATGTGGGAGCTTCGTGCACCGGGCTGCCCTTTTCCTTTTGGAAACCACAATCTCTCTTGTTTGCAGAAATTCAACTTCTGATTGCTCTGGCTAACAATTAGGTTGACTTCCATTAAAAATCTTAGGCTATCTGTGAATATCTACTGAAGATGTTTTGATTCTTAATTGTTTGCTTCTTTTCTTTATGAACGGTAGGAAACTTGCTGTTTAAAGGTTATCTGTGCCTTGCCATTCTAAAATATAAAGTAACCTATGTATTCACATTATCCAGGCATATATTTTAGTTATAACCTCCTTGTTGCCTGCAGGATGGAGTATTTGATACTGGCCTCATCGCCGAGATGCTTCAAGAGAGTTTGGGATTGGTCTGGGACAACTTCTTAAGCTGTGAATATTCATTTACTTGAACCTGTAAAGTGAGTCGTGTCTCTTCTGGAAAATACTGGGCTGAATTTTGTTGTATGATAAGAGATACTGCAAACAACATAGGAAGAATTTGTTCATTGCAGTAAGTTCCTGTTAAGAACTCATTAATGTTCTCCTAGCCCGTGCTATGAGAAAGAGAAAAGAATAGCGGTATTACTCTTTCACATTTTCCTGCTGCCCACCGGTGAAAGGATTAATCTGCCTTATTGCTGTATAAGAAAAACAAGAAAGGGGTCATCGTTCTTGTTTTTGTATGAAACTGAAAACATTTTTGCCATGCATTTATTATATTTGTCAAGATCCTTGCAATGATCTTCCTCATGTAACTCTAGTCTAAGGGCTTCTGTGAAGAACTTTTGACCTATGAGGCATTTGGGGACTAAGTAATGTCGGCATGGTACATATTGGTTTGTTAAGAGACCCTTGCTTGTGATCCCACATGGTGTAGATGTATATGCTCTGTAATTCTTTTGTGAAGTCAATAATTTGTCACCTGCTCGTCCAGCCAACTTGTTCTGTTCTTTCTAACCACTGGGAACTTTGTTAAGCAAAACAGAAGTCACAAAATGTAAAGGTCGAGATGTAGCACCACAACAACAGAAACAGCAAAAGCAGGAACATATGGAGGTTGCAATATGTCTGAAAGAACATGAGCTTCCTCTGAACACGCTTCTTCCTGAGATAATTCCCTTTGTGATTCATGGGCACTTGCACATACAGTCACTTTGCAGGGCCTGCACAAGATGTTATAATGATTGTGACTTGACACAGGAGACGTTACTATGTTAAAACAGAGTTTCTTCTAGGCCTCCTTATTTTTAGAGTACCCGTGGGCTTATAGATTGCTGAGTCATCATGGTGATGTTTATTAAATCCTCACTTCAAGATTGTATCAGAGAGCTCGGGGCCCAGTGGAGCAGTCAAGCATCTTCAAGAGTCACGGAATCAGACCCTCTCAGACATAATTCGATGCAACTATGGTGGCTGACCAAGAGACTCGAGGAGAGGCCCTATCGAGTAAGGGGAGAATGAGGAATATTGAGAGCTCTTTCTTGGTTCAGCAGGAAATTATCATGTAGAAATTATTGCAGAAGGCAAGGAATAGAGCATGAGGCGTGAAAGATAGGGAAAAAGGAGAAATGCCCTGGATCAGAAGTTAAGAGCAAGTCCTTGCCAATTAGGTCCGCCATGGGCCTGAGAAGAATTTGTAAGCTTGAACTTTCCTTGGAAATTTATCTTCATTTTTACAGCTGTAGAAACTGGAAACTGTTGTAAACCATGTATCACAAATTGTTTGTCTATCTCCCTCTTAGATTTTTTGTTGCTGGTTAAAAAGCCAAGAGCCATTCAAGATGAAAGAGTAAAAAAACACTACATCTCCCCACTAGAAATAAAAAACACTACTTTTTAGAAGCTAGAATCATCTATGCTATATGATTTTGACTTACAAGAAATTTGAAGTTGTAGCAATGAAATGAAAATTTTTGATCATGCAAAGTGGGCTCCAAATAATGTCGTCGTTAGACCGCACCTTATAGGAATGGGCAAAAGCCCAGTCCATAAAGACAGGCAGCTTAGTTATTGCATTAAGGCTAGAAAGTAAGGGAAGACTGACACTACTATATTAATAAGAGCTAATGAGGGAGGAGGGGGCTGATAGCACTTTAAAGAAGTCCCCTCTCATGCCCTTCATAGTATGCTTTAAAACCTTCTTTACCTGAGAGGGAAATTTCAAATTCATAGTTAATCCTATTTTCAATAGGAGCAGTTGACAATTGAATCTATTTTTTTTTTTTTTTTTTTTTTTTTTTCATATCCATAAGAGTGCAAAAAGAAGGCCTGGCTCCAAGTTGTTTAGGAATGATGGTATTGAGTTTCTTGACCCTGTGCCTTAGGACAATTAGTTTTATTTCTCGATGGGGGCAGGGAAGGGATATTACTCAAGGGTAGAGTGTCACCTTAACATGGTGGAAGTTATCAGTTCGAGCTTGATTATGCCTAAACCCCATGTGAGTTTTTATATTTTGACTTGCTCCTCTGCCGCGATTGAATGAGAATGCATCTTGTAAGGTAATTTTGCTACCTCATTTTTTCACTTGTAGACCTGTTAGATGTGTTGTCTCAGCAGGATGGAGCTGCAACTTTTTGCACTCTTTTGCAATATGCCTAGCCGACCAAATTGGGTTTTCTTGGTGCTGCATTTCGCTTCCCATTTGAATCAGTACACATATGCCAAACTAAGGTGCTATATACCATGCAGTATTGGTTGTTTGTTTTGCATTCCAAGGTGAGGCTGTGTTCTGCAACAGATATATTTGCATATGCACATATTTTTGGCACAACAGTAAAAGTTGTCGTCATATGACCTTGAGGTCATGGGTTCAACGCATGGAATCAGCATCTTGCAAAATACAAGGTAAGGCTGCTTACTATAGGCCTTTGTGGCCCACCCTTTTCCTGGACCCCACATAGATGGGAGCTTTGTGCACCGGGACTGCCCTTTTATATTTCTTGGACTTGAATATGTGAGAAAACATCTTAGCAGCAACTTGGTGAGCATAAGCTGATATCATATACATTTTGGATAATAGATGGCTAATTAATTTTGAGAGAAGCTAATAAATGAATTTCGAAAAAAGGCAAAAATTTAGAGAGAGTTCAGACAGATTTTGAGTTGTTTGCATCCTTTCTCAAATGAGCTTTAGCTCTCTCTGCTGTGTTCCTTTCACTAATTTCATAGCTGGGATGGGTAGGCTTTTGCTTTTAATAAGAAAGAAAATATAAGTAATAAGTAAGATACCGCATCTTTTGACGTTCAGCAAAGAGGAATCCTAGCCTCGAAGGGGTAAATTAGACCAGAATTGAAAGTAAGCGAGCGAATGACATTGGGCCGAGGGATGTAACTAAATAACCATAAATGCAATTGAAGATGGGAGAATGTTATCAACACATTGTTCAGGTAATTCAACCCAACTCATTTATCTTATTGCTCTTCAACATAAAAAGGCATATGGTTTGGATGATCCCAGAGTCTAAAGAACTGAGTTATTTATCAAAGTTTCTAACTTGTTTGTTTCTAAGCTAAAAAAGCATATGGTTTAGATGATCCCAAAGATGAATTATTTACTAGAGTTTCTAACTCGTTCGTTCTAAGCACTGCTTTTTAGATGTAAGAATTATCCAAACCACATGCTCGTGGTACGAGCAAGTTAGAATTTGGTAAAGGGTTGGCTATGAAAATGACTGTCCTTGTACTGTAGTTGCTTTAGCATTTATCGAGTAACTTTGTCAAACACAAAAGTTCTGACATTCTTATGGTAGATGTCACTTTGTCGAGAAATATATACTTTAATTCTTGAAATTATTCACTTATGACATTTTAGTTTTTAAAGTTCAAAAAAAATAGTTTAGATCCCAAAATTGTTGGTTTCGGTTGTACTTTAGTCTTGTTAACTATTTGTCAGCAAGGCTAATTGATGGGCCGCATAAGCAGCAATTTAGCCCTAGAATTAAATTATTTTTTTGGAACTTTAAAAAGTAAAGTGTCAGAATATTTTAGAGACTAAAGTGTACTATTCTCTTTTTTTGAGAAAATAATAAACTATTATCTATGGGGCTAATCCTTAGTTCACTGGACTAAAATACAAGCCAAACCAATAGTTTTAGGGACCACTATTTTTCTAGAACTTTAAGAGCTTAAGTTTCATGAAAACTAGTTTTAGGGACTAAAGTCTACTTTTTTCTCAGTCGTTTCTTTTTTTTTTATTTTTTTTAGGCAGAAGGTATTTATCTTGTTGCCAACAATTGTATACAGGCATCTCTTGAAAAATGAAATATGCTTGGTCACAGGTTCGAGCAACCACTTTCTCTTTATGCCGTGCATTACATTTATGAGCGTTTTGTAATTCTTTGCTGGTAAAAAATGTGGTAGAATTATAGTCTTAACTACTAAATTTTTTCACTTTTATGCATCAGTGGCTATGATTTGAGGTTCGAAAGGACATAGGCCAGAAGCATCCAATCCAAGTTTTTCTGGTGGGACCATGGGAGCCACTGTGATCCGAGGTTTCCATAATCTGGAAGATCAGATTGATCAAGGGCCGAAATCACCATATTTAGTGTTTACACGAAATTTATTTGCCTTTAAACATGCGGCCTTGAATGGGCGATGAGCACGAATTTGCACACCCCGCCGGTCCACCCCAACAGAAAGATCATGGGGCCCGGAGAAAGGGACTGCTTGGATATCAAGAGAGGCCCCACCACTAATTTGTGATGTGGGCGCTTCACCCGTTCAGTTTCTTCTCCAAACTTCCTGATGTTCCTCCAAAAATTCATCATCCGTCTCCTTCACTCCCTATGCGTGTGTTAGCATCAATTCACCATTGCCGCCTCCTCCTCTTCTCAATCTCCAAAGGGTAGCCCCAGTGCACGAAGCTCCTGCTTATACGGGGTCCGGGGAAGGGGCGGACCACAAGGGCCTATAGTAGGTAGCCTTACCTTGCATTTTGCAAGAGGCTGATTCCACGCCTTGAACCCGTGACCTCAAGGTCACATGACAACAACTTTTACCGTTGCGCCAAGGCCCTCTTTTTCTCTTATTTAATTGTAACAAAACACTTCAAATAAAGATTCTGATTCATGGCAAAGGAGATACTTGGGAAACTACTTGTCTCAAACCCAAGGTGTTTGGGATGAGATAGGGCAATGACCTTGTTTGGTATGGAATATGATAGAATTTTCATGTTCTAACTTTTCTGGGATGGGATAAGATTTTTCCAATACCTGTGCCATGCTCACCCTATTAAACTATAGATCTTCATGGAAGAACCATGTCTATAAGTAACATAAATATGCATGACTTGTTGGGATTTAGCTATTTCCCTAATGTCAACTTTTGTTTGGTCTTAAAACAAAGCAACATCTCCAGATCCCCCAATAGAAAGGATGAAAATTCTATTTGGATAAACATATATCTTTTATTTATTCATAAGCATTCTATTGTTCGGATTTGAAATCTTAGTTTAAAGGGCAGCCCTGGTGCACGAAGCTTCCGCCTATGCGGGGTTTAGGGAAGGGGCAAACCACAAGGGCCTATAGTAGGCAGTCTTACCTTACATTTTGCAAGAGGCTGATTCCACGCCTTAAACCCGTGACCTCAAGGTCACATGACGACTGTTGCTTTATGTTTTTCTAAAACTTGGTCTGGAGCTCATACAAGGCTTTATGTTTTGTCTCTCTAACCTTCCATGTGATGATCTTCATGGGAAGTTAAAATTTTTTTGTTGAAAGCCTTGATAACCTCATGATAGGAGATTTTAGTTATTGGTTTACTTGCAAGGCGACAATGTACACCAAAAGCACAATATTCAAGCTCGACTTTATTCACTTTCCAGTGCAGTTTCTTAGCAAATTTGCATCTTGCATTAGCTCTTCCGACCATAAACTACTCTCCCAATTCATCCGGTCACTTATTCATGTTGAACTCCTTATCGACCATTTGTTTCTTACCTTTATTTCTATTGTTATACTTGTTGTATGCCTATGCAAGAAGGGGAGCCTTGGCACAGTGGTAAAAGTTGTCGTCGTGTGACCTTGAGATCATGGGTTCAATGCGTGGAATCAGCCTCTTGCAAAATGCAAGGTAAGACTGCCTACTATAGGCCCTTTGTGGTCTGCCCCTTCCCCAGATCCCGCATAGGAGGGAACTTCGTGCACCGGGACTGCACTTTTTGTATGCCTATGCAAAGTAGTTTGAGGGGTTCAGTTCTGGTTCAAAATCAGGTGGGACTAGCTCCTTGCCCTCGTTAGTGTCTTCTGCATAGTTAACCTTGAGTGTATCTCTGACATTTGACTTACCAAGCAAAATATCGAAGGAAAGTGAATTTTTCGCATGCTAAGAAGTCGTAGGGTGGTGGAACCTATGAGAGTTTGGTTCCTTTTCAACGTTATCTAATTCTTTTGAATTTTTTTTTTCTTTCTAATCATGTCTTTTATTAGGGTATACGTTTTCTTAGGTAGCTTTAACATGTTTTTCATGCCATTAGGCTCCAAGTGAGTCTTCATGTTTTCCTTGGTGGCACCCTTTGTGATGCCATCTTTTTTAGGTTTTTTCCAATGGTGTTTTTACTAGCCTTCTTTGGCGACATTTTCTTTTTGGAAATGGCCTTTTATTGATCCAATCGAACTAGATAATCAAATGCACAAACATACATTGTTCACAAACTCCACAACAAAAGAAAAATAAAATTTATATAAATAGAGTTATTCATAAAAAGCCTGTAACCTAGTAGAGATTCCCTTGTTAGTACATCTTCGCCTTGATTGGTGGGAGTTGAGTACTTTCTCATACAAGAGCTTTTGTAGAGTCATTTGTATCACGTAGTACGTGGCAAAATTGAATATTCATTTTATTAGCCACTTGATGAAATTTTCCCAATAAAGTCCAAAATCTTTGTGGAGGATCTTTCAACCTGGTTAGCCATCAAATAACACTAGCCGAATCCCTTTCAACAATCAAATTATCGAATCTTACATCTTTATATGCCATAATTCCATGAGCAATTGTAGATATATCCATCATCATCATCATCATCAAGACCTTATCCCAATTAGGGGTCGGCCACATGAATCTTATTCCTCCATTCCACTCTATTAAATACCATGACTTTATTTTGTCCCAAAGTTTTTAAATCTTTCCTCAGCACTTCTATCCATGTTCTTTTGGGCCTTCCCCTTGCCCTTTTAGAACCTTCAACTTGTATTGCCTCACTCCTTCTAACTAGTGCCGTTGTTGGCCTTCTTTGAACATGTCCAAACCATCTAAGTCTAATCTCTCTCATCTTGTTACCTATTGGTGCTATCCCTAAATTTTCTCTAATATTTTCATTTCTAATTCTATCCTTTCTTGTCTTACCACTCATCCATCTCAACATCCTCATTTCTATGACACTCAGCCTATGAGTATGATGTTCCTTAACACTCTATGAGTATGAGTGCAGCTCTGAATGTCTCCTCTATTCTTATAGATTGGTGCAATAGAGCTTTTCCTCCACTCATTAAGCATTTTTTTTATATTTTATAATCTTGTTAAACAACTTGGTCAACCAAACTACCCCAATATCTCCCATATGCTTCCAAACCTCTATTGCTATACCATCAGGCCCATGGCCTTTCCTGATTTCATCTTTCTCAAGGCTTCTTTTACTTCAAGCATTCTAATCCTACGTTCATATCTATAATATCCAGTGTTATTTAGATTTATAGTATTTTTAATCCCTATATTCTCAAGGCCATTGTCATTTAATAATTTTTGAAAGTATATTTCCCACCTTTGTTTGATCTCATCATCTTTGACTAATACCCTTTGATCATCGCTTCTAATGCACCTAACATGCTCTAAGTCCTTACTCTTCTGTTCTCTTACTTTTGCGAGTTTAAACACATCTTTCTCACCTTCTCTTGTTCCTAGTCTATTATAGAGCTCATCATATGCTTTAAGTTTAGCCTCACTTACTATTCTCTTAGCAACGTTTTTAGCATTCTTATATTGTTCATAGTTTTCATTATTTCTAATCTTCTGCCATGCTTTAAAATACATTTGTTTTTCTTTAATAGCTTTTTACATTGTTTCATTTCACCACCATGTTTCCTTTGTTAATAGCCTTTTACCTTTAGATACTCCTAAGATATCTTTTGCCACTTTCTTAATGGACTCAGCCATATTAGTCCATATGGTATTTACTTCTGTTTAATAGTTCCAATTTCCTTCTACCATCAACTTATTTTTGAATGAGGTTATTTTCTCTCCTTTTAAGTTCCACCACTTAGTTTTTGGATGTGTATTAAGTTCAATTCTTTTACTCCATCTTTTGATATGAATATCCATAACCATTAACCTATGTTGTGAGGTTAAACTCTTACCGGGTATCACCTTACAATCCTTACATATAGATCGTTCATTATTCCTAAGTAGAAAAAAGTCTATTTGGTTTTTATGAAGTCTACTTTTAAAGGTTATTAAGTGTTCATCCCTTTTCTTAAAGAGTGTATTTGCAATAGAGAGGTTATATGACAAAGCAAAATCGATGATATTCTCCCCCATCTCATTTCGTTCACCTATACCATACCCTCCGTGTATTCTATCACATCCTTCCTTATCTTTTCCTACATGGCTATTTAAGTCTGCTCCTATAAATATCCCCTTAGGGTTGGGAATTTCTTGCATGACTCCTTCCATATCTTCCCAAAACTGTCTCTTAATTATATCTTGTAACCCTACTTGTGGTGCATATGCACTTATAATATTTATAATCTGCTCTCCTAGAATCATTTTTATTATTATAATTCTATCATCGATTTTTTTTAACGTCCACAACTTTATCCTTTAATTCCTTATCCACTATTATTCGTACGCCATTTCTATTATTTTCCTTTCCTACATACCATAATTTATACCCATCTATTTCTCTAGCTTTAGCCCCTTTCCACTTGGTTTCTTGGATACAAGCGATATTGACTCTCTTACATTTCATCGTGTTTACTAACTCCATACTCTTACCTATCAGTGTCCCTATATTCCATGTAGCAATGCGAATCTTATGTTTTGGAGATACCCTATTTACTATCGCCTTTCTCGACCTCCATGGTATGAACCTATGTCTACTTTTCACTGCACTTGGGTTCTGATGCAACGTGTCGCTTTCGAGGGGACGCTCTAGTAGCCCTTGCCCATTTTTCACTACACCTGGGATCCGATCTAGCGCGTCGCTTCTGGGAGAACGCCCTAGCAACCCTTGCCTATTTTTCACTACATCCGAGATCCGATGCAGCGCGTCGCTTATGGGGAACGCCCTAGCTTGAGCGAATTTCAATTTTTAATTCATGTCATGTTGGGGTTGCCATAGTTTTTAAAAAGCTGAAGATGATTTTCATTAAAATCATTTTCAGCTTCACCATTGCCGGCTGGCTACCTGATGCAAGGGTGGCCATATTTTAAGAAGCTGAAGATGATTTTCATTTCTTCCTCACAAACTAATATACAAATGCATATTTATTTGTAAGAAAGAAATAATAGAATCATCTTCAACTTCCCCCTTGCTGGCTGGCTACCTGACACAAGGGTTGCCATCTTTTAAGAAGCTGGAGATGATTTTCATTTCTTCCTCACAAACTAATATATAAATGCATATTCATTTATAAGAAAGAAATAATAGAATCATCTTCAACTTCCCCCTTGCCGGCTGGCACCTGACGCAAGACCCTCCTCCTTTTTTATCCGGGCTTGGGACCGGCATTGGCAGTCCCAAAATAGTCAGGCCTTGCAAAATCAAATTTGATAATGCTAGTTTCATCCCTTACCACTCCACTCAATTCCTAGATTTTTAGGTTGCTCATACAAGCTTTGTCAAAATTGAGTTTAGCAACTTAGGAGGAGGTGGACATTAGTTAGGTTATATTGAATTCTTGGGCAAGAAATTAGATCTTATCTCATCCCAATCTCTATAAATATCTGTAACTGAGAGAATGTTCAATTCCTTAGAACCAAATGCTCACTAGCACACTGTCTTCCTGATGTTATCCTTGATGATAATTAAGTTAGTTCTCTTACCTCAAAAATGTCATGAGTTTCTCTCTCCCTAAATAGTTTAGAAGGTTACCAGAGTAGAGATGTAGTAGATTCTTATTTGTCCTTGAAGATTTCAGATGCACCCATTAAGACATTAGTAGTTTTGGTGATGTAGGGATCACACACTTCATGCTAAACAAGTTCAAAACAAAATTTCATAGATCATATGCTACTTGGCAATGGATGAACACATGTGGTACATCTTTATAATTATTCTCACACATCAAATATATAGATGGTCCTTCCCATCCCTTTCTCTACAAACTGTTGAATGTAAATATTTTCCTTTTAGAGATAATCTAGTTTAGTGCATTAACTTGAGGGGGAGAGCAATTTGAATTCAAAAACTTAGCCACCATAAGCTTCTCCTTTCTCATTCCTAAAGTATTATATGTAGACTTTACCATGAATTCACCATCGGGACTGGGTTTCCACTAGAACATGTCTCTTCTGTCCTAAATCACAATCTTTGATTCAATAAGATCAATGTGTTCCCTAATATATTCTTCTTCAAAGTGGAACAAATCTTTGGTAGTTTGAATCCTCCCAAAGACTTCGATTCTCCTTAGAGTGGAGAAGTCACATACTTTGCCATTTTTTGGGAGACGAAATCCTATGTGTCCTGAAATCATTCTTAAGACATGCAAAACTGTAAGGGTTATTCTTCCCCTAGTGAAAGGCATGCTTTCTTCCACCTTGCTAACTTATCAATGAATCTCTCTACAACCTCACTCCATATAAAACCTCTTGGTATGTTAATTGTAAGGGGTAAATCCCAAATAAAAACAAGGTCAATTACCAACTTGACAGTAAAAAATTTAGACTTATGCATGTACTCTAGGTTTAAAGACTTTCAATTTAACCACTCCTCTCTTAGGGATTCAAGCAATAAAGGTTGCCTCCAGATGATAATCAAGATGTTTCTCCACCTAAAATTCATTCCGAAAAGTACAAATACCCACTTTCATGAAGTTTCAACACTCTTTAAATACTCTCATCCAAAAACCATCAGCGCCAGGAGACTTCTCACCCTAACTCTGAGAAATAGCATTAAAAATTTTCATTTTTGAAAAATTTGCATCTTCCGTCATTCAATCTTGTCCTTCTAATGCCTTAAATTCCAAACTAGGGGTTATCTAGAATTGAATTCATTGACGAGTGCAGTGAAGAAAAATACTCCACCAAATGATTATATATAAATTCTGGGTCATCAACTAATACTCCATCAACCTTCAAAGCTTTGGATATCTGCCTCCATTTTGTTTCATCCATCAAATCCAAATGATAAAGACTTGACCAGTCAAACTGGCATCCTCTTCTTTCAACGCAAATTGATGAAATTCTTGTTTAAGCTCTTTTCTTCTGAGAGAATCCATGTCCTTGTTACCTTTGTCCCATTGTCTGAGCTTACTTTCACGATCTTTGAATTTAATAGCAAATATTCTCTCAGCGACCTTTAGACCTTTGTGGCTGTCCAAATATTCTCCATCCTCTTCAAACACTCCTTACCTCGGAACCAAGCAACCTCAAATCTGAAAGGTTGAGGCCCACAAGCCTCTCTCTGGGGACATTAGATTGTATCTTTTACAACCATTAGATGCCAGTTCATTAGATTCAAGATTCTTCCAAATATCTATAAATTTCTGACCCAAGGATGGTACTGATTGGCTTATCAGGTACTTCCTTATCCGAATTAGAGTTTACATTTGGAGAAGGCCTACTTTTCAACACCATTGACTAAAGATGTCTGTGATCTTTCATCTTTGCCTGATCCAACGGCTCTTGTTCATTGTTCCCAAGAGAGAAAAATCTGTTAGCAGTCTCCTGAGCCGAATCGTCTATATGAGACCCATGTCCAATTAACAAAATGCCTATGATGCAATCATCATGAGACAGGTTGCATCATACTGAATTGAGAGAGAGAGAGAGAGAGAGAGAGAGAGAGAGAGAGAGATGAAACATTAGAGAAAAAAAGGCCAAGTGTTCGACGAAAAAAGTCATTAGCTTAATATGTAATGGAAATAGACACTTTTTTGATGCTATAATAAAACAAGCATTTAAAAATAGAATTTGCATATGTGCGTCTCAGGCACCGACACTAATTAAGATAGGAATTGATGCTCGGTCGGCCTTTTGACTGTTGCACTCCCTTTTATCCTTCCGCAGTCCGAAGCGTCACTTCATGGCAGCAGTCAGCACTTAGATCCAACACCTAACCAACAACAGTGCCGAGGAGACAGCTCTCCCACTCCCATATTCCTCCACATTTCCATTGCAGATAGAATCCGACTCCATGCATTGCTCGAATACAGGCACTACGAGTTTCCATGGGAATCTCACCCGCCGAGGGAGCTGGCAGGAATAATTTACGTATTCGCAGCTAGCTAGCATGTACCTTCTTCATATCTCATTTCCTTCGGGAATGGAATGTGCCAGCAAACAAATAAACGAACTTGCCTCTTGGGCTGCAACCACCAAATCCAGTTACCTGTGGCTCCCTCTCTCTCTCTCTCTCTCTCGTGTCTAAATGTGCACTTGGCAATATCAAGTAACCATTACGATAAAGCAGTGTAGATACCGTTTGAATAGAATCACCTCTCTCTCTCTCTCTCTCTCTCTCTCTCTCTCTCTCTCTCTCTCGTGTGTACATGTGCACTTGGCAATATCAAGTAACTATTACGAGAAAGCAGTGTAGGTACCTTTTGAAAAGAATCAGTTCCAACCCATTTGCATGTATTCAATGATGTCTAAATCATTTGCAGTGTTTGGAGGACTATGAAAGAGACTTGATGATTGGTATGGTGATGCCGAATTCTTTCAAGCTTTGAACTTGTAGAAGCATACAAGGATATCACTAAAAGAGACTAAGTGGAATGAAAAAAGTCACGTTGATCTCATCAGCAAATAATGGTTGTAAGGATTTCAAAGTTTTCTTCATATTAAACAATTGGGATCCGACGACATAAACAGTACTAGCCTATTGGGTTATCTATTAAATAGAAAGTTGCGCAATCAAGATCATTGCTCTTGTAGATCATCATATAGCAACCCGTGTAGTCATCGACTTCTGCCAACCTGTCATTCTCATTTATAGGATTAAGGCCCCCAAATATCAATGTTTTACGACTTTGTTACTTTTGATCAAGGACTTTTAGCGCTGCCAGTCTAAGAAGGTTTCTACTAAGTCAAATTACTTTCACAAGACTTCAAAAACAATTAATATACAGACCAAAACAAGAAACGTAAAGAAAAAGGAACAAAAGACAAAAGACAAAAGAAGAAAAAGGGTACTGTTGAATTCAATAACTTTGTATAGGTACATGAACAATCTAAATATCTACCCACTGGACGCATTAATGGCGATTTAGAATGCAATAAATCACAGCAAACCGCAAATTCCATTATTTCTTACCACCAACTATATTATCAACATGAAAATGATCTAGAGACTGTGGATCAGTTTCTCTCTACTTAACAGAAGTAGTACCTACATTTTGCCTCCAGAGACCAAAAAAACCTCAGCAAGCACTTCTACTGATTTTCTGTTGCCGCCATCTTACCTAAGCCAAGTGGGACTCAAGCTTTCTTCTTCTGTCAGATTTCAGTGATGAGTAGTCTCATGCCTGAGTCGATAGCCATGTATAAATGATCATGTTTCTTCTCAGTTAGATTAAAGTACAGACTTCTTCCATCATCTTCCTTGCAGGGCCTCATGATCTGGATTCTTAATTGCTCCGTAATTTATTCAAATACCCAATAAGATGTAATAAAGTACTGTTATGGGGAGTGAGACAATCATTCCAAAGATGACCCTGCAAACACAAACGGAAGAAGAAGAAGAAATTGGTGGAAGTTAGTATCAGAGAGCAGATTACAAACTATTTGGTAGTAATGTACATAGGTGGAAGTGGTTAGTCTACCATGCAGAACTGATGATTGACGACACAGTAATCTAACTTTCCTAATTGGATCAATGTGTTTAAGATATTAAGACTTACGCCGTGCTTAACACATCTGGATGCACATTATATTCTCTTGCAAATACAAATGGAACTATTCCTTCCGGCAAGGCGGCCTGAAAAATTAAGATATTGAAACATTATGCTACTATTTGGTATCTCAATCTCCCGCTGAAAAATGGTTTAGTATGTACGTAGGTTACGCAGATTAGAACTCACTTGTACGATGGATACTTTCAGTGTTATGCCTCTAAGCCCAGCTGCTAACGAAGCGATTGCCATTACTGCAGGGCCAGCAACAAACCTTGCCACCATTCCATATACTGCTAGTCTAGTTCCACATGATATGATCCTTGGCTGTAGAGCCATGAACAGCCCTGAAAATTCAGAAATTCCCAGAGATATTTATTTGGAGATAACGAAACACGAGAAGAACTGGAAAGTATCAAGTAAGGTTGGTACCCAAACTAAACATTGCCATCCCAAGACCAGCATTCGACAGGATTGTGACTGAATTTTCAACAATTTTAGGTTTCTTGATATCCCACCTGTAGTGATTAAGTCCTTAGAAACAGTTAGTTGCAGGTCAAACCAAATTTATTTGAAGCTAAAAATGCGACAACTGAAATTACCTGCTAGAGATAAGAGCCCAGCTTAGACCAAGTAGGCTTGCATATGAATTTGGGTTCCTGACAAGCTTAATCCAAACCATTTTCATGATTAATCTAAGCATCTCTGGTGACGCAGAAGAATAATCTTGTAGCTTCATCGCTGGTGTCCCGTTTCCTTCTTTCCTCTCTGTAGCAGTTTCCTCATCTCTGTTACAAGCTTGTATTGACTGCTCACGGAAACCTGTAATCCAAAACAATCATTTTCAAAACATTGAGAAAAACCCATTAACGCAACAGTTCAAAATATTGAGAAAATCCCATATATCCCAAATCTCTGCTCATTCAAATTTACTATTTTTCTTCCTTTTCCTTTTCCTTTTATTGCCTGCCTTCAGAATTGCAACACTCTCATTGCCAAATGAACACGTGAAGCTCTTTACCATCTTCCTCGTCTGGCTTGAATTGCGCCGAAGCTGGTGCCACTTTGTTGAAGTTTTGAAGCTTGAGTTGATCAGAATCAGGCGACTCCATATTGGAAGGTCTAGTTACTACCACATGAACAACTTCATCTTCCATAACCTTCGTACTTTCCACCTTCTCTTCACTTTTCTCAGAATGAATACTGATGCTAGTTAACTTCTGTATTACCAGAACTTTTGCAGCTCTATATTCGAACAAGAAGAGCAACAAAGTATACCAAATTATGCACTGTAATACCACAGTTTGGATCATCAAACCTTCCTTATCATCTCCATACATGGATTTCAGAAGTGGGATTCCCATAACAAGTGTGTTCGGCAGAGTGGAGAGCGAAAAAATGGTGATCACCCAGTCCAAGCTTCCTGCGTTAGAAAATCCAGCCCAGGAAAACAGTCCCAACAAGACTAGAACTTTAGAAACTCCATCTGCAGCTATGAACAAGAAGTCCATCTTGAAAGGATTGATCCGAGAAATGAATTCGAATGATAGAAGTGGGACGGCAAAGATCGCTACGAATCTGTTGATTCCTGAGCACTGTTCAGGGGTGAAGATCTTCCACTTCACAGAGGCATAAGCTAAGAACATGGTGACATAGAGAGGAACAACTGCACAAAGAACACCGTAGAGGTCTGTGAAATTTATCATGGCTTTTCTTCTTTTGCTTTGTGAATTCTCTGATAAAATATGAGTGCTTGAGGTGTTCCTGATGATGTGATGAAAGTTTGGGTGGAGAGTAGGGAAATTATTTCTGGAAATGGAAGTCTAGTAGAATGTAGAGTAAGATGCATGCGCATGGTAAGAACATGAAACATTGGCCCCCAAGCTATTTTGGGCTGGGTTCAGGACACCATGGACCTTGCTTCATGGCTCATTAGCCCATATTCTTCCCATGAAAATACTATTGATCTTTTCTTTATCTTCACTGTTATATAACTTTTGGATTGGTCTTGATATTCCAAAATTAGGCAAATGCTCAGTGAAAATATTGAGGAAAGATCATTTTCATATATAAGTTTAAGCTTTTAAATTAAAATTTTAATTAGATTTGCAAAAATAATGTTAGAGAAACCGATAATTATTAGGTAAATTTATGTTAATTTTTCTTGCAATTTGCTTTGAATTTGAAAAATATAAGGACTTTTGAATTGTTAAAAAAAAGTTCAGACTAGGTAAAAAAATTCTTATTATTTTGGAGAATTTCGTAACTATGATGCCATTATTTAACAAAAGGTAACTCCTTACTATATCTTTAAAATTTGGGCCATAAAATCCAAATCCTTTACTCTTTTGGGACCCATCTCATTTGCTGTTTATTGATTTCCAACAGTGCCATATGGTGGTGGGCCTTAAAAGACCCAGCAGTCTATTGCCGGACACATTAATGATCCAATCACCCCGCAAATTAGTGGAATTCTAGCCGTTGAATCAATGTCTTACTTTTGATAGTGATCACGTATGGGTTTCAGCAATTGATGAAACTCTTGGGTTACAAGACTCACAACTCACATAATCACCATGGTGGACACCCTACCATCACCAACTAGCCCTTCGACAATGGATTAGACGAGTGACTTCTCACCAATTGACGAGGATGATTGGATCATTGGCACGTGCAAGTTTCTATTTAAAATATTTAAGGAGAAAATGAAAATGAAAAAAAAAACATAAAAACAGAGCAAATTTGTAGAAAATTCTCCAGGGTTGAAATGAAGGGTATGGTCCTCGTCAAGAAGAGACCAAAAGACAAATGTACTAAGATGTGAATGCGTAGTGGTCGATCCTAAATTTTCCATATTATAGTGGTAGAGAGAGAACATAAAAATTTCACGTGGCTGCGTGTCTTTACGACGACAGCATGGTTCTTGGCCATGCACCTTGTTTTCCTACTGCTTCAAAATTGGGTGCATTTAGCATTATGATGTCTGAAGGGAGTCTTGGCGCAACTATAAAGTTGTGATTGTGTGATCTTGAGTTCATGGTTTTAAAGTGTGGAAACAACTTCTTTAAAAAATGTAAGGTAAAACTGCATACGTGTGGTCCGCTCCTTCCCCAAACCCTGTTTGAGCGTACACTACATGTGGGCCCCAGATGGTTAGTGATTTAAGACGTGAACACTCTCGTGCACTGGATGAGGGTTTGTGATTAACTACCTTTGTGTTTGGACTTCTTTTGAGCCATCCATTCTCCAGTCCAGAATACTAGTCGTTAAGAAGATTGTCAATGAGGAGGATTGTTGGTGCACGGATCGTTAACGTGTCCGAGTAAAAGATAAGGGTTTAAGATCATCAAAGATTGGCCCTCGATATATTCCGAGCTTTAGCTTAAACTAATCCAGATCATTCCTTTGATCAGATCCCGCCTTCCAATAGAAAGGCTATCTGCAACGAGCGAATAATGGCAGGGATCTCACATTGAATTTCCGACGATTCTGATCAATAACTCAACATGCGGGCCTCTTCTAGGGCCACCATTGGATTGGTTGCTGAACCTGAGTATGATTGGATTCTCGTGAGTCAATCAGTTGTAACTTTGCCCATTGATGTGGGTCATCTTCATAATGTCCACAAGCTAGGCACACCCACCATGATCAACCATGAGAAACACAGAACCAGCAAGAGGTCCATCCAATTATTTTACAGAATATCGCATTCAACGTGATGGGGATATTTTCTGATCGATCAGTGGTTTTGATCAACGTGCCCACGCCAGTTTTGATCTGTAGAAAGTGAATAGTGCTAGGAAAGGTTTTGCATGTTTAAGGACTAGCACATATGGTCCACCATTCGCTTATCCAAACCGTTCATCTGCCGGATCCATTCTAAAGCAGCCACGCCCCGAAAACTCCTCAAATTTGGTGTGGGTGAGAGATGGGCAGAAGACTAAAATTAAATGCGAGCACCGAAAGTACATGTGGGACTTTGGTCGTTGGAATGAAGCTCGAGTTTCAAGCCATGGATGTGTCCTTTTCTTTTATTCATTTCTCATTTACTAGGAAATGAAGATACCAGTTGTTGGAAAAACTTGCTCTATTATGAATTATTTGAACTTAATTAATTAGAGGTGTGTTGCAAATGTTGCTTCTCGAAGATAGTTAAAATCTCCTAATGTAAGGAATTACTAACTAGTCAATCTCTAGGATTCAACCAAGCTTGAGTCAATCCTAAGCCTAAACTGGTCTACACTCTCAATTAGGCCAAAACTTTGGTCCCCTTATAATAAATGCCTTATAAAAGATAAATTTGTCATAGAAAAACATGTCTTTGGTCCATGAGAATATAAAATTACAAGTTTTGGGTCTCCTTTAAGAATAAAGAAACTTCACAACAAGTTTTAGACTCAGAGATCCTAATAAAATTGGTAAGCAATCTAGATTTGAAGATAAGACTTGATAATTAATCTAGATGTCAAACATAATTATCAACTCAGGCCCAAAACTAGTATCTTAACAATTAATCTAGACTTGAAGAGAAGACTTGACAATTAATTTAGATTCAAGCCTGATAATCAACAAGACTTAATCAATCTTGATTTCAAACTTGATTACCAACCCAAAACTTGAAAACAAGATGTTCATAATCAATCTAGAATTGAAGATAAGCTTTAGACTTGGAAAGTCTAATGAACTTAATAGTCAATCTGGACTTGAAGACGAGACTCGATAATCATTCTAAATCTCAAAGCTAATAACCAATCCACACTAGAAAACAAGATTTCACAATTAATTGCATATCAAATATCCTTCATAAAACAGAAAAAGAAAAGAGAAGAAATCTCAAAGAGTCACATTTTCAAAATTTTAGTAAGAACAAGTACCTTGATCTCTAAAAACTTTAGTTGAGCATCCATCAATATGCAGAAAATGTAGAAAACCTAATGGAACTCTTTCCTCAAAGATTCCAAACGCAATAATGTATATAGAGCTAGTGCATTCCTTTGTACAAAGAGTTTATGTTTTGAGCTGCAATCTATAGGAGAGTCCATGCCAACAAAAAAAGGACTTGGTTAGCAAGGAGTAAATGAGAACCAAGTCTAGTTTCCTATCTATGTAGAGTCCTTGAAGAAAACCAAATCTAGCTTTTTTATCCATCAAAAAATTTATGTAGGTAGCTTTCGTTGGCTTCCTTTGGGCTTGGAGGAGTCCACATTACTCTTTCTTATGCATAGTGATGATCTTTTATCGATCTATGTCATTTATGTTCAGAAGGGCTTAGATAGGCTAAATTCATTAATTTCTTGCAACTTGCCTAATTTTTGTATTCCAAATAGGATGAAGGGGTCAGATCATTAAAAGGTGGGTCCTAGATTGGGTGATCATAGAAATCAATACAGAAGATTCAATTTTGATAGCATTTGTTGAAGGTTAAGAGAAAAGCTATCCTAAATGATTCTTTTGCACCAACAGGAGCCCTAGCTAGGGCCCACGTTTGGATAATCTGATAAATTCATCTCATTTATCCTCTCCTATTTAGGCTACCTGCAAAAATTGATGCAATTGGATGCCTTCTAGTTACTAATATATTTAGTTGAAAAAAAAATATAATGCTCACAATTTTAAAAATTAGTGCATAGTTAAAGTTATCCAAGAATAATGAATTTTGGTATCTAACTAGCCTAGGGGGATACCAAACGAATGAATGGGTCATATCATAAATAGCAATCATAATCATAAGATGCTTTTCACACAATAAAAAGTTTGTGCCCATACTAAAGGGGACATTATTTAAATTTATTAATTGAATAGTAACTACAACAATTTATGTAGCATGTAGTTATGATAGTTTTGCATATAAGGGTATTTGCTACTGTCTATTTGCAACAACTAGAGTGCCATAGTAGGTAAGTAAATTTTTAGACATTGTTAGATGCTTCGTAGGTGGCTAACAATTTAGACTCAAACTAAATGAGATAAATCTTGTCTTGTCTTGTCTTTTTATTTTTTATTTTTATTTTTTTATTGTACAATATTTGCTATAGCTTATGTATCATCACATATAGGATGATCACAGATAAAAATATTTTCTATAGCTAGAGTGCCTTAGCAGATAAGTCATTTCCTCAACATTGAACCAATTTTATAATCTGGTACGACTTTATATATTGTCGTAGATAGTTATGATACTATCACAAATAGTGGTATCTATTATGGCTAGAGTGTCATAGTAGATAATTCATTTTCTTAGTATAGATCAATATGCACAAGTACGCCTTTTCTTTTCTTACTATCTGCAATTATTTGGGCCATCACTGGTAACTAATAAGTGTTCCCTGATGTATAATATCTACTACAACCCATCTATCACTATAGATAGTTAGTATATTGT
The DNA here is from genome assembly GCA_035236585.1 of Warburgia ugandensis. NCBI lineage: Eukaryota > Viridiplantae > Streptophyta > Magnoliopsida > Canellales > Canellaceae > Warburgia > Warburgia ugandensis. Next base: position 10,120,000 of record CP141134.1, on the reverse strand, counting down.
TACAAAAGAAGGTATATGTTATAACTAAATTTTCATGGCAAGCAATTGACTAAATTATTGTAATAAATAAGTAATTTTCTTATAGCGATTTCTTCCATGCTTTTGAGTGTGAACTTCCACTAAAATCCTAACTTAAAACAAATTCTAAAATAGGATACTTGTTTTAAATTAAAAATAACTCAACAACATTACTAACCAAAATAAAACCTTATGAATCTCAAAGTTAAGTATACTTATGCCTTTTCTTTCATTTATACTACGTTTTTGAAAGAAGTATTTATTTATTTATTTTTTTAAACAGGGGTAGAAAAGCCTTCCCATGGCCATACAAAACAAAAAAATGATTGAGATGATCAAAGTGCAACCAAATGCTAAAACAAAATCAAGTAGATCCTTACATTGTTTATGCTCAGGGAAACACAGATAGAAAGGAGATCAACTCCTCTAGCTTCAGCATGTTCATTAGTCGATCTACGTGTATGAGAAAATTTGACGTCCTCCTCCCTAATCGAAATTTTGACCTTATCAATGACAAACCAAAAATGCCTAGGTAGAGGGCATTTTATCCATTAGCCATGAGATCACATTGCTTGAGTCTCCTTCCACAAATAAAAGAAATTTCTATATCTTTAAAGATTGAGCAAAGTTCTTCCTCACTACAATTTTCCTATCGATTAGACTTGCACATTCAAAGATGGTTTCGCTAGGATCGTTTCTAAGCACCCCACAATGCCTAAAAATCCCAAGTTTCTAGAGTAGCCCCATCAAAATTTAATTTATAGTGACTAGTTGATGAAGGGCTTACTTTTGGCTTCCATTTCTATTTAATATTCCTCCAGTTTTGTTCTAATTATTGACAAAATCACTTGGTATATGATCTTTGAACTAATTTAATGAGTTAGTGTATTGAGCTATCCATCTAAGTGTTTTATTTTCAAGAGAACTGGACATAGGTTTATCTCTAAAAATTTATAGCAAAGCCTAGAAAGAAAGCTTCCACTAGGCTTTAACTTTGCCCCCTTGTTTAGGAATGAACTTCTGCTCAAAAGTGTATGGCATGACCCATGAGATTCCAAACTTAGTATCATGTTCCATAGTCTTTGGCACTTGCACAATGCAATAAGATATTATCTCTATTTTTTTTACCAATGTTGTGGCACAAACTACGTACCTATGAACTGAATCAACCTCTTGAGACTAGATCATCAAAGGCCAAGAATTTACCTAAGGATAAGGCCTAGGCAAAAATGGAAATCCTTGAGCAGATAACGGTGGCCCATTTAAGGTATGTTGCAAGGTATGTTGACTTTATTGAGAAAATGCCTTCAGAGGCTAGAGTTGAAACCATTTTATCATTATTCTTCAAGTTGAAAGGAATTATGTTGAGTTTGTGGAGGAGATCTATGTATTTCTCTAATTCAAGACATTGAAGTTGCCCTTCAAAGTGCATGTTCCAAACTGGAGTGCCATTAGAAAGTGTCAAACATTAGCAAACTTTCTTCTAAACTTGCCCACTATGTAAAAAGTCTTCCATAAAGATGTTTTAGGGATTGATTATCAATCCACCTATCTTCCTAAAACCTAAATTTGCAACCATTTCCCAGCTAGAATCTTGAGTTGCTCTGAAGGAGTTCAAGGCACTTTGAGATATCTCTTCAAATTCTAAACCTCCTGTCACATTCTTTCTCACTCATTTACCATTCATGCAACGATTTATATCTTTCTTTACAATCTCTCCAAAAGAAGATTTTCTTCGTTTGCATAGTGCAAAGACATTTGCATAAGAGAGCTTCATTCACCATCCATTTATATTATTAAAATCATATTACAAGCCACGAAGAGTGAGATGCCCTGGTATGATGGCCCAACTACTATCAATCATTTAGTGTGGTCCATCCATCATTTTCCCATTAAATTCTAGATGGAACTCCTTTGCAGGTCCCACATGAGACTCATTATATCTCATTTCTTGCCTATCACATAGCACAATGGATGCTCTTTTGTGAATAAACAGCTTCAATTGTGAGCAAAACCTTGGGGATTCTTACCGTCTCTATCAAGTAAAGAAATAAGAAAAACCCTTCAACTTAGGGTAAGCTACCATCTACTCCTTCAACTACCAAAACCCTAGTAAATCTTCTCACATGGAAGAAAGAGAGTAAAGTGGGTCCTCCATGAGATCCATAAGTGACTTGCATTGGAGATTTAACTAGAAACTAGATGGAAAGAGTAGATTGTAGCTGCATGGTAGTTGAGGTCAATCAATTCTCTGCTTGAGTAGTTGGGGGTCGTGTACCATATTTTTCAAATATTTATATGTCTAAAACACATCCTTATGTACAAGGCCCTTTTAGGACTCTTTTATGTAAATCTTAGCTCAGCTCATTACTTTGCATTGGAAATTAATTCAAAATCTAAGAATTTAAACTCACGACTGTTCATCAATGAGGCTTTGATATCATATTGACATTAGACCTAAAAGCTTAAGCTAATAGGAATTGGGCCAATAATATCATCATTATACTAATTCAATACATTTTTTCACCCTATTATATTATTTTGCCACTTAACACTTATTTATCCTCCTTTTATTGAGTTTTAAAAATTTTCTCTTTTTTATTTATTACAAATTCCTAAAATATTTCTCTCTAACCTTTTTTACTTAATCTTCTTCAATTTTTTAGCTATATACTTATTATTATTATTTTTTAAAATATGACCCTCACTTGATTCTATAAAATCTCTCTCTCTCTCTCTCTCTCTCTCTCTCTCTCTCTCTCTCTCTCTCTCTCTCTCTCAAGCCTATCCTATTTATCTTCTTCTAGTTATAACTTTCCTTTATTATATAATCTAAAAAAGAGTTGATTGATGAATAAAAGAACCATCTTATATGTCCCACCTCTCTTCTCTGATGTGTGTGCGTGCAGAGAGAGAGAGAGAGAGAGAGAGAGAGAGAGAGAGAGAGAGGAATGATTAATCCAAGTGCAACTTTGAGTTTTCATATTCCAAGTTCCACTTTACTTACCCCTAAGTTACCTTTTTTGTACATCTAAGTCCATGTTAGAATGGCTTAGATTGGCTAAGTACCAAATTTCACTCATAGTAGATACTTTATCCTATGTTTTTGTTGTTGTGACTTTTAACTTAAGAAGCATAAAATAAATTATGGCTATAATTTTGTTCAACTTAAAATAAAACATATGATAAATTATCTAACAAGCATGAAATTTAGTACTTTGCCCATGTAAGCCATTCCCAACATGGTGAACAGCTTAAATCGATGAAAAAGGTAAGTATTACTTGGATTATGACGTCCATGTGGTTTCAAATGGTTGGTGATCAAATCCTTTCACCTTATGAATCACATCTTAGATTTGGAATACACCAAAAATCTCTCAATTGGATGATTTTAACCTTATGACTTGTAAAGGCTTGGTACTATTGTTTCCATTTTAGTATTTTCAAACTTTCTTAACCATTCACATTTCATACTCACTTGATATATCAATTTTTTACCATGAGAAATAAAAGTAACTAAAAATACGATGTGTTGCCTAGGTGGTTAATTATCCAAACCATTCATATGCTGAGCATTGACCTAGATGAGTGTCAACTTAATGATTTTGTCTAATAACATGATCTTAACCATTAGACTAGTTAATTAAATGAAGAAGATTTTTACAGGAAGTATCTATGGCCTAGAAGACCACAGCTCTAGATTGCAATCAATCCGAGCCTTACATCACTTACTAGATTGCCATGCACAAAAACTATAATAATTAAGGAAACTAAAAATAAAATGGAGGAATTATTAATGTATTTCAATAACAAAAATGAGCAACGGGATTGAGAAGTAATGATCAAGATTAGGCACCTTACTAGTTTATATGTATAACAACATAAAGTTATTTGGATCACTGTATATTTTTCATTCCACTATTAGCTCGGCCCATGTCTCAGTCAAAAGATGCTCTCCTAGCCTATACCTTTTATATGGAAAGAAGAAAAGAAGCTACCAAGACCCCTTGTCATAGAATGTTCCAATTAATTAGGATCATTTTTGGCTTATGACCCATTGTGATGCCTTTTTGAGTACCATAAGAGTTTGATAGAGAGGGGTAAAGGCATCACGTTTAATAGATAATGAGACTAGTTTGTAAGGATTAGCTAGTGATTTCATAACCAGTAGTCTAAGCACTATGTTTAGTGAGAATCCTTGAGCTAATGTGTTGACAATCATGATCAAGTCACTACTTGTGGATCATGCCACATGATAGTATATCCAAGGCAAAGTACCAGAGATGTAATTTATAGTCCTTTCTATGATGGATCAATTAAGTCTACCAAAAGAACCACAGAACAAGCATTAAAGATTGAAGAATTCTAAGAAAAAGTTTACTTTTGGAAAGCTAGATACATTGATTAAACACTAGCTTTACCCATGATAAATTTCTTAGAAATAATTTTAGCACAAATGTAGAATTCGAAATATAAAGGCAAGAAGTAACTGGGACTAGAAGTAATTGAAAGTAAACTAAAAATAAACTAGTTAAACAACTTAAAGTAAACCAAACTAAATTAAATTAAAGTAGACTAAAGTAAACTCAACTAAACTACATTAAACTAACTAAAGCAAAAAACTAAATTGATTGCCTCAGGGGTTGCTAATGAACTTCTGTCCTCAATTAGGATAACTCTTCAAGATTTTCCCAAGCTCCTAAATACTTTAAGATATATATTGAATATGTAGCTAGCCAATTAGAAACTCTAATTAAAAGTTAACCGCTTTCACAAGGTAGTTAAACTAGCTCCCTTGAGTTTAATGCACTTGGTTCCAAGTGTATTAATTGTAGTCATCAAGGGATATCATTGTCCTTGTTGCTTTTAGGTACTTTCCATGTCATAGCTTTGAAAACTAAGAAGTTTAGAGTGTCAGGTTGATCTCAGATTAAAAATCCTAGGTAAGAAAGGGTACAATTGTTAAAAACAAATTCTGCTAATGTCATGAAAATGAAATATTGCACATCAAGTAAGAAAAGGCAACAAAAACACAAATTTGATAATTGAAGTGCTAGAAGTGTTATTATAAAGTATTCAAGTTTCTTTCAAGTCTTTTCATTGCTTGATAGTATTCAATGCATGTTCATCATCAAGGAAAAGGTTTAAAACAAAGTAAAATAAGTGAAAAAAATCAAAACAAGTTTGACCCCTGTTGGATTGTTCTAAGACAAATTTGGGCATCTACACCCATATACAATAACATATGCTACCTAGAACATCTTACATATATACATGTAAGTTACATATATGCTTCCAAGTTTAGATGGATCAATATTTCGTGTTTGTTTGAGTATCTTTGTTTTAAAGGAGGGACATAAATGGTGATGTAAAAACCTGAAAATATACTTAAAATATATTTTGTTGAAATCAAGGGCATTTTTGTCAATTGCCTTTTGGTCTCATCTGGTGAACATCCCTAGGACCCACTAGATGAAAATGAATAGTCATTAGGAAAAATGTGAAATACTTAACTAGCATTTAAGTACTGCATTCTATTTAAGATAAATGTATATAAGCATTTAAGTATTGAGTTCAACAATATAAATATTTAAGTACCGAGTTCAATTTAAAAGAAATGAATAAACAATCACACTCATTCCATATTTCACCAAACATTACATACTAAATATCATTTACCCAATTTATAATAGTGAAATGTTATACTTATCTCATAATGAAAAAGATGTTACACACTCATACTGAATACACTTAAAATCAAATTATGTTAGACATTTGAAATAAAACAATACAAAGCAAGGCTTAAATTGGTTTAAGGAGAGGACAAAAGAAAAACATCCAAATCATATATGCTTTCCTCCCCTCCATCCTCTCTCTCTCTCTCTCTCTCTCTCTCTCTCTCTCTCTCTCTCTCTCTCTCTCTCTCTCTCTCTCTCTCTCTCTCTCTCTCTCTCTCTCTCTCTCCCTTCTATCTTCTAAATCTACAAAAGGAGAATGAGATCTAATAAAGAGATCAAAATGGATGTCTCCCAATTCTAAGAAATGTGAAATCCAAATAAGTTACACCAATCTTAATCCAAAATTTAAATTGAATATCGCCATGATTTAGATCTATTCACATTTTTTATTTGGTTACCAAGATCTATATTCAACCTATGTTCCATACATCTAAGACATTATTTGAATATGACCAAACTCAATTTATGTTATTTCATATGGATTCAACATGATAGACCTTGCCTCATCATCATCATCATCATCATCATCATCATCATCATCATCAAGACCTTATCCCAATTAGGGGTCGGCCACATGAATCTTATTCCTCCATTTCACTCTATTAAATACCATGGTTTCATTTAGTCCCAAAGTTTTTAAGTCTTTTCTCACCACTTTTATTCACGTTCTTTTGGGCCTTCCTCTTGCCCTTTTAGAACCTTCAACTTGTATTGCCTCACTCCTTTTAATTTGTGCTGTTGTTGGTCTCCTTTGAACATGTCCAAACCATCTAAGTCTAATTTCCCTCATCTTGTTACCTATTGGTGCTATCCCTAAATTTTCTCTAATATTTTCATTTCTAATTCTATCCTTTCTTATCTTACCACTCATCCATCTCAGCATCCTCATTTCTGTGACACTCATCCTATGAGCATGATGTTTCTTAACTGCCCAACACTCTGATCCATAGAGCATGGCTGGCCTTATAGCCATCCTATAGAATTTTTCCTTTAGTTTGAGTGGCACCCGCCGATCACATAAAACACCCAATGAACATCTCCATTTTTTCCAACCCGCTTGGATTCTCTGGGTAACCTCCCTCTCAATCTCTCCACTCTCATGGATCACTGATCCTAAGTATCAAAAGTGGTCTCTCATGGAGACCTCTTGGTTATCAATCTTGACTGGTGTTCCACTCCTACTCTCCTTGCTAAAATTACATTCCATATATTCTGTCTTAGTTCATCTAATTTTAAATCCTTCCGATTCTAATGCTTCTCTTTATAACTCTATCTTTATGTTTACACCCTCCCTTGTCTCATCAATTAGGACTATATCGTCTGCAAATAGCATGCACCAGGGAATCTCCTCATGTAGATGTTTTGTTAACTCATCCATAACTAATGTGAAAAGGTATGGACTCAATGCCGATCCTTGGTGGAATCCGACAGTGACAGGAAAATCACCAGTCACGCCACTAGTGGTCTTAACATTTGTTACTGCTCCCTCATACATATATTTAATTATGTCTATATACTCCTGAGAAACCCCTTTACCACCCAACACCCTCCATATTAACTCTTTAGGGACTCTATCATAAGCTTTCTCTAAGTCAATAAAGACCACGTGCAGGTCTTTTCTCCTCTCCCTATATTTCTCTACTAATTGTCTTAGTAAGAAAATAACTTCCATGGTAGACCTCTCAGGCATGAAACCAAACTGATTCTTCGATACACTTGTTTCATGTCGTAACCTCTTCTCAATCACTCTTTCAAAAAGTTTCATGGTGTGGCTCACAAGTTTGATCCCTTGATAATTAGTGCAGCTCTGAATGTCTCCTCTATTCTTATAGATTGGTGCAATAGAGCTTTTCCTCCACTCATTAAGCATTTTTTTTATATTTTATAATCTTGTTAAACAACTTGGTCAACCAAACTACCCCAATATCTCCCATATGCTTCCAAACCTCTATTGCTATACCATCAGGCCCATGGCCTTTCCTGATTTCATCTTTCTCAAGGCTTCTTTTACTTCAAGCATTCTAATCCTACGTTCATATCTATAATATCCAGTGTTATTTAGATTTATAGTATTTTTAATCCCTATATTCTCAAGGCCATTGTCATTTAATAATTTTTGAAAGTATATTTCCCACCTTTGTTTGATCTCATCATCTTTGACTAATACCCTTTGATCATCGCTTCTAATGCACCTAACATGCTCTAAGTCCTTACTCTTCTGTTCTCTTACTTTTGCGAGTTTAAACACATCTTTCTCACCTTCTCTTATTCCTAGTCTATTATAGAGCTCATCATATGCTTTAAGTTTAGCCTCACTTACTATTCTCTTAGCAACGTTTTTAGCATTCTTATATTGTTCATAGTTTTCATTATTTCTAATCTTCTGCCATGCTTTAAAATACATTTTTTTTTCTTTAATAGCTTTTTACATTGTTTCATTTCACCACCATGTTTCCTTTGTTAATAGCCTTTTACCTTTAGATACTCCTAAGATATCTTTTGCCACTTTCTTAATGGACTCAGCCATATTAGTCCACATGGTATTTACTTCTATTTCATAGTTCCAATTTCCTTCTACCATCAACTTATTTTTGAATGAAGTTATTTCTCTCCTTTTAAGTTCCACCACTTTTAAAGGTTATTAAGTGTTCATCCCTCTTCTTAAAGAGTGTATTTGCAATGGATAGGTTATATGACAAAGCAAAATCGAGGATATTCTCCCCCATCTCATTTCGTTCACCTATGCCATACCCTCCGTGTATGCTATCATATCCTTCCTTATCTTTTCCTACATGGCCATTTAAGTCCGCTCCTATAAATATCCCCTCAGTGTTGGGCATTTCGTGCATGACTCCCTCCATATCTTTCCAAAACTGTCTCTTAATTATATCTTGTAACCCTACTTGTGGTGTATATGCACTTATAATATTTATAATATGTTCTAATAGAATTATTTTTATTATTATAATTCTATCACTGAGTCTTTTAACGTCCACGACTTTATCCTTTAATTCCTTATCCCCTATTATTCCTACGCCATTTCTATTATTTTCCTTTTCTATGTACCATAATTTATACCCATCTATTTCTCTAGCTTTAGCCCCTTTCCACTTGGTTTCTTAGATACAAGCGATGTTGACTCTCCTACGTTTCATCATGTCTACTAACTCTAAACTCTTACCTGTCAATGTCCTTATATTCCATGTAGCGATGCGAATCTTATGTTTTGGAGATACCCTATTTACTATCGCCTTTCTTGACTTCTATGGTATGAACCCATGTCCACTTTTCACTGTACCTGGGTTCTGATGCAGCGTGCCGCTTTCGAGGGGACGCTCTAGCAGCCCTTGCCCATTTTTCATTACACCCGGGATCCGATGTAGTGCGTCGCTTCTGGGAGAACGCCCTAGCAACCCTTGCCTACCCCTTGTAGGCTGGCTACCTGACACAAGGGTTGCCATTTTTTTAAGAAGCTGGAGTTGATTTTCATTTCTTCCTCACAAACTAATATACAAATGCATATTCATTTCTAAGAAAGAAATAATAGAATCATCTTCAACTTCCCCCTTACCGGCTGGCACCTGACGCAAGAGCCTCCTCCTTTTTTATCTGGGCTTGGTACCGGCATTGGCGGAGTTTGATAGACCTTGCCTAAGTGTTTTAAATGTGCTTTTGCTATCCCAAAGAAATCACACCTAATGAATCTAAAGGCACGATTCTATTAGATGAATTGGATTACACTGAATATTTTTAGGGTGTGATTTTACCATTCAAAAGAATCATTCATGAGTATCTTAAAGTATGGATGCTTCATATCTATCATTGTAGGGTTTTAATTCTACTATATTTAATGAAATATGGCCTAGATTTATTAGATCTATCATCACAAAATTTTATTTTACTAGATCCAAAGATATATGGTTTAGATTTATCAGATCTTAAACTTTATGACTTAGATTGATCTAATCTAGGAATTTAAACTATGTTTATCATATTTGAATATAAACAATTTAGATTGGCCAAATCTAGGAATTTATAATATGCTTTTATCATATCTGAAATTATACAATTTGGAATTAACAGATTTAGGAAATTATAATGTTTTCTTTATAAGATCTAAAACTATGCAATATGAATTCATTAGATCTAAGAATTTCTATTGTATTATTGATAGATATGAGAGTGTATAGCTTAAATATATTAGATTTAATATTTTCCTATTGTATTATTATTTAGATCTGAAATAAAATGTTGTAGAATTCTGTAATCTAGGATCTTATGAATTATTACTACTAGATTAGAAAAGATATGACATGGACTTATCATATCAAGTTTAAGCATTCTATAATTTTTTATCTAATAATTTAGGACATGATTCACTAACAAGTTAAATCATGCCTAAAGGACTAGAAAACATGAGTTCAAAATGCTTCTAAGCTATTTGTAATCATCATGAGATTGCATGCTTTGGATTTATCAAATCTATGGGAGTATAGTTAAATTTTGTTAAATATGAGATGGTGTGATTTAGATGTGTTAGACCTATGTAAAAACATTGGAGTTTACAATTAGTACACAACGAGCCAAGGTAAAATAAATATGACAAATCATAATCTGGTATGCAGATGGATTTATGTTTGATTGTTTTCTAAAATTTGATCATTTTCAAATGTGAAACTAGCTTCTATCCTTTTAAAGAATCATGGTTTATGGCATGTTACTAATATTTTCTTATTTCAAAATGAAAAAAATGAAGTCTTCAACTTTGACTGAACTTAAGTAATTTCTAATGCAAATATTATGTTTCAAGTGAAATGTTACATTACAAACTAAGAGATTAAAAAGAAAATTTGAATTTCAAAGTATCAATGTATTCATCGATTTTTTAGTGAAATCTAGCTAGACAAAGTCCCATCTCTAGACCCTGGTAAGATGTCATTAGGGTTTTCAAGTTCCCTTCTAGGCATCAATGTACATATTATTTCTGGACACTGTCTAACCAATTTTAAATGGACTTGATTGAGATGTTAACAAAAATTTACATGGACTATTGACTTAGATATTTCTAGACAAGCATTGATCACATTGGGTTTTGTACTCTGTTGATATAGTATTCGAAAGTATTGGTGAACCTCCTGCCAAGTGATGATGAGAAACTCATTTGATCAATGAGGTAATGGACTCTACTGATTCATTATGGAGGATCATTGATGATTGATCTTGTTTGAATACATGAACTGGATTTATCGTTCTAAATCATGTTTAACAATTTTTGTAAAATCATTCATTGAAATAAGTTTTATAATTATATGATTTCATGTGAACTTAAATATAGTTTTGTTTCCATAGATTGTCCAATGGTTACTAAGTATAAAATTGTATAATGACTTAAAATATGTTATTTATTCCAGTTTTAGCAAAAGCATATTTGTATACTTAATTTGATTGATATTATTTAGATATATCTTCCTAAAGTATATGAAATCATGTGATTAGTGATTAATATACATTGAACTATTAACTCACCTAGATATTGTTAAAATATCTCAAATTAAAGTAGAGAAGGGAATGGAGACAATTTGACAAAGAAAAGACTTGTACAAAAGTACTCGAAGTCGGTCCGTATTTAAAGTGTTCCTTGTTTGTTGAATTATGTTTAAGGTGTATTATAAGTACGGGAAAACACTTTTTATTTAGTTGAGCATTTTGTAATAAGGTTTAAACAATATGGAGTGCGAATGATTATTAGGGGAGTTTAACAGCGTGTCTTTAGCATTTTGTTGGCACATCTCCTGCGATATCTACGATGATATCTTCTATGATATTTGAGATATGTGTCATATGATCTGTGATATCTTGTGTGATATCTGGGATATGTGGCATTGTTCCGTGATATCTCGGGAGATATCTCTGGTGATATTTTTGATGATATCTAATATGTCATAAGAAACATATGCCTCATATATTGTAGTTAAATAAGCTACATTTTTTATATATGCCATGATATCAAGCAACACCATGCTATTCATCAATGATCTAGGCTATTTATCTGAAGCCATTCATCTATGCCATGATATTCTCAAGCCCTAGGGGTTTTATGATAAAAGTACATGAGGAGCCCAATTTCTTCAATGATTTGGGCCATTCATCTTAATTGTATTGTCATTGCTAAAAATGATTCCTTCCCTTTCCTTTTCTGAAGTGTTATTGCTACTGGCGGGGTACAACTCAAGAGTAACTTTTCCACATTATTGAAAGGGTGGGCCCCTTCAATAAAAGTTTGAGTGCTGCTAAGATTCCACGCTCTATTTCACCTCCCAATTTTCTTGCATTTGGAACAATTTTTTCGTATCCAAGCCATTTATGAAGGCGCTAGATAGGTTAGATATCAAATTTCATGCTTAGTTTATGATGCTAAGTAACAAATTAAGACCCATCCATTTATTTATTAATTATTTTTTTAAAAGCCCAAAATTAAAGGGGTTGAGAACAACCAAATGCATTGATATTTTGTGGGTTATGGATTATGGTAAACATGATTAATGGCTTTGATATAAAAGGTAGCCCCGTGCACAAAATTCTGTAATGACATGTCAATATAATTACATTGCTTGAGCCTCCCAACATGAAACTTTGCAAAACATAAGTAAGAACTTGTAAGCACACAAATTTAGCCAACCCAGCCCCTTATCGTAACCTTGTTTTAAGTTTTGATTTGTTCACACAGACTCTATAATAAATCAGTTTGAATTGCTGCTGCTAGCTCTCTTAATAATCCATGCCATCATTCCCGGGTGGAGCTTCCTTCTCATCCTTTGGAAGCTCAGCAACAATAGCCTCGGTTGTAGTCATCAATTAGGAAACACTGCAAGAAAATGAAATGGTAGATGTTAGAATTAAGGTATATTGCTACTTCCCAAGATCAGATTTTTTAGAATTGTAGGTGTTTGCATGAGTGCTTAAATCATCATTTTCAGTGTTTGTGTACATGTATTACACACTTTATCCAATATTCGAGTGGAGAATAATATGACATCTTTAGGTTCAACTCGTAGGAGGTGTTTTAGCATAGATATAAGAACACATAAACTGAGACATCATCAAAGGATAGTGATGCTCTCTTGCTATTTGTTGCATCCACCAAGGCAATTGTTATTACCTTCAATGGGTCAATGATCCCTTACTTAACCATGTCAACATATTCACCTAGTTATAATAATAGGAGGAAATAGATTAGCACCCATCCTCCAAAGAAACCATGAAACAAGAAAAAATGGCAAGCATTATGGAAATGGAAATCTACCTTTAGCTACATCATATAGAGATCCGGGTTATCCTGTTCCAAGAGCTTGTCGACAACCACAACCCCTTCAACTCTATCATTGGGCGCAATTGTGTGCACCAGTGTCTACAATTAAATAGACATAATCTTTATTAAGTTAAAATAAAACTATGACTAGTAGGGAAGTCCCAAGACCTAAATGAGCAAGTAATGACCTTCTTCAATGGCCTTCTTATACCAAGTTGTAGGGAAGTCCCAAGACCTAAATGAACAAATATAGAGGAGCAATACCAATCTGTTCACACCTTTCTTCAATGGCCTTCTTATCACCAGCTCCATCAAGAACAACAGCGTGATCTTTAGAAATTGTTACCTAAATTATCATTAAGTTATGAGGTGAGCAGCATCACAAAACTAGTATTGATCCCAATTAGCCAACTAGAAAACTCAATGTGGATAGCTGTCAACAACTTCCGTCAAAGGCCCAACCTTGTGGATAAAACTAGACATGTTATTAATAGCAACATTCTGTATATTTAATCAAGCTTTGTAAATAGAACTTAAGCAACCAACTGCAACAGAGTAAGTAAACATGAAAACAAAAGAAGGCCCAAGCACTCAACATGGGAACTAAAAATTGAGTTTGAACATCAGAATCTTGAAGAAACTGAACAAGTTAATAAGCACTCAACAGATTCATATTTAGATCCAAAAATTTGATATTTTAAAAATTGAAACACATTGTAGGAGGCAGGCTCATCTTTTTACAAGAGGCTAGCACATCCAGGTCCACCTTTTCGAGGTTCAAACCAAGTTCTTCAGTTATGACTTAAAAAAAATATGAATAATGATATAATAGATAAACACAACAAGTTTCAGGTGTTTAGAAGATGAATAACTAGAAATATTGACCCACGTCCCCTCTAGTGAGGGTAGCCAAATCATGCAAAGTGGCTTTTATATTTTCTTTGAAGCCAATGCATCAATTTCTATATCTTCAGCAATAATCAATAAAGGCTCTTGCCTCTGCATATGTACAAAAGATAGATATGTTAGTGCAAATGATTCTCCAATGTTGTGAACACAGAGACAGATATGTTAGTTGTAATGATTCTCCCAAGTTGTGAACACAAAGTCAGATATGTTACTGCCAATGATTCTCTTATGTTTTAAACAACATAGATCTGTGTACCAAGAAATGACCATCTAATTTTGCAACAATAGAGCAAGAGGGCCTTCAAATCCATAACAAATACTGAGGGGAGAAGGCACAATCCTATTCAAAATAGGGTGCCAACTCATGCAAACTGGCTTTTATATTTTCTACAAAGCCAATGCATCACTTTCTATATCTTCAGCAATAATCAATAAAGGCTTTTGCATCTGCATACGTACATAAGACAGATATGTTAGTGCACGAAGAACTCAGCAAAAATGAATAAAGACAATAAGCATCCATTAATCACGAAAAACTCACCCTTGTCAAAATCTCTCTCTGTTACATGCCACGATTCTCTCCAAAGATTATAGCAAACCATAAAATATCACAAATACACTATCAATATTCATATACATTGTTAGAAATCAAATCCATCATGAGGCAGTGAGCAAAAGAAATCATAGTTTCACATAAACAGTGACACAACCATTAAAATGATAATTACAAGTAGAAGTCTGCAAAGGACATATGCTATTGCATTGAATGATGAGGAGGGGGCATTAAATACGAGGGAGACATGGTCGCTCCCTCCATCTTGTAATGCGCCAGCGGACTCGAACACTACATTTTGATTGAATCTCCCATCAAATTGCTCCCTCCAGCGCATTGTCGTCCCAAATGATGGTAAGGGTGGTAGCTCAATTGCCATGTACTCATCAAGCCAGATAAACCATCCCATATATTGTTCGTTGACAGGACAATGAAAGTACTACTTGCCATGATTGGGCTTCAAAAGCACCTGAAGTAGCAACATAGGCCCTCTACTACATGCACATAAGGGGTGGGGGTTTTGCTCCATTCCTGTAAGAAGATATCATGTGCATATTTTTTGCCCTATAAAAAGGATATACAATTAATATAAGCATTCAAGCAGCAACAGTCAAGCAGTCAAGTAATACATCCTAAAACAAGAGTTTCAATACAACATTTTCTGTGTCATGAATGCACATCTACTAGCTATTTCTATGAACATAATCAAACCACAATTTGTGAGCTATGGAAGCATGCCAAGTAGCAGCATCTTGATGAGTGGACTCCTGGGTAGGGCGTAACTGCGTGCTTTGTGAATTGTCTGTGCTCATCAAGATTGTTAGTAAACCTTGCATCTCCATCTCATCCTGATGCAGCACTTGCATACTCGCATTCACCCTCTCGAAGTTTACATCAGTGACAATTTCATCATCTGAATCACTGCTGAATTTGTAGCTGTAATTGTCATTGTAGCTTTGAGACTCAGGATTGTCTCCCATCTCCTCTACTGGCCACGTCTCGTCAACGCATTCCTGGAGCATACAAATTGCAGCACACATAATGTTTTGACAAGATTAACCTATGCCTTGAGAGGAAAGGGAGGTGCAGTCTTAAGAATGGGAAATCTGGCCTTTAGAACACCAAATGTTTGCTCTATTACGTTCCTCAACTGTGCATGTTGAAGGTTGAATAACTCCCTGGCATTTTGTGGTTGATGCATTCCTTGGGCAAACTCCTTCAGATGATAGCTAGTCTTTCGATAAGGGGCAAGAAATTGTTGCCTATTTGCATAACCCCGTCAACCAGGTAGTATTTTCTTGTACCATAAACGCATCAACGATTAAGGAACAAGGCATCAAGGTAGAACCAACAAATGTAAACACATAATGGATTTACAGTCAGGAATTGTCAACCGTGCTCCTCCTCTTGTAAGAGCCTCTTTCAGCATGGCAGAATCATGTGCGGACCTCTCAAAGCTAGCAAGCACATATGTGAACTACATGTCAAAATTGCAGCATGCAAGAACGTTCTGTGCAATGAACCCTTTCCTAATACGCCACTGTGACAAATCATGAGGAACCACACCAAAATCCCTAACAAGTATCAATGTTCCATCTGCAGCTCCAATGCAACCCTGTGAACAATGTGTGACATATTGAATGTTAAGTCTGCAATGTCCCAATTTATTGTATTGAAGATTACAAAAGACAGATACAGTTATTGTGAAATGATTATCTCTCTGATAATTGTTTGAAATCTCTGGATGGTCCTCCGTTGCATGAGGAGCCATAAGGCGACTGTACAATTGCAGCATTGCAGGAAGAACTTTGTGAAAATTGGTATTGATGGTATAAGTGGACCTAAATAGATCCTTCACTACTGGTTCGTACATCAAGTCCTGTCTGACAATCATTAAAAATGTTGCCACCATCTCCTCCACTAACACTCAGCGGGTGCTCGATAAGAGGTCGGTGGTTTGAAAAATATTAACCAGCTTAGTAAATTAGAATTGATGCATTCTATACAATTTTTGGAATCTTGTCCCATTTTCTTCATAAACTAACCAAAATTCCTCATAACCTTGAGTACTTTTTTTTGTGCACATCGGACGCAGCGTTTGCACGTGTAGCGCAACATCCTCCTCAAGTTGCATAATATGTCTAAGTATGTGTGATGTGGTCGTGCTTACCACATTATGCACTTCACGAAGCACGTCATCATTACGTGCAGCACTGCATTATCCCTCTTCGCCCATTGCCATGTATTATCGGACATGAAACATATATTATTGCATATGAAATTAGTGATGGGTAAGTGCAGTGCTTTATTGTACAAATATTTTGCTTATATTTTTGGAAAATTTTGGCAAAGTCTTTTTTGTTTGTTGGACAGTTCATAGTTTACGCATGTGAGGCGTTACACCTAATAATCAACTTTTACAACCATAAAAATTATATATTGTAATATGTATATGAATGCATCACCCATTTATAATTAAATGTTGAAATCATATAATGATAGCATAATAAATGTGTGATTAAATATCCATAGCCTCAATGTATGGAATAATATATGACAAACCAGAATAAATACGGCTTACAGAGGTCCAATATAATTACACCAAAGAGTTTCAACCAACATAGTTTCTCTAGAAACAACAAACACCGACAGGTGCATCCTCGCATACAATAGTTGTCTCTCCTACGACCAACGAGCAAAACCCTCCCTGAAGCTTATGTCCATTTTTTGCATAATACTATATGCCTTAACCCTCTCTATCTTGGTCAGACCCTCCAAAGAATCCAATGCAGTCATCCACGAGGTGTTGTCTATGCCGACAAGTCTTTCTAACCTTGATATAATGGAAGGATCAATGAATGGAGGGGGATCATTACATGTTGAGGACAATGATTGACCACCTTGCTTCCCTTTTCCCCTTACTCACTACGGGTTAACAGTCCTTGAGGAGGGAATTGAGGATGGTGTTGTGGAGGTAGCTTGGTAAATAGGGGGTTGTGGAAGGTGCAAATAATATATTTCAAAGCAAAATAGCTTGCAATGATTGTACTTCTAGTAAATTTGTATAATTGGTTGGTTTGGAAGTGTCAATGTATGGATGAGGGCTACCTCTACTTCTTTTCTATGGATGCAACAGAAAAATGTATATTTAAATTATTTTTGTTGCTATTTTTTCTACACAATGCTTTGTAGTTGTGTTTTAAAGCAAGAAACATCGTTGACAACTTGTTTAGTTTCCTTTGAAGTATGAAAAAGATTTTCACATACAGAAATTGGGATTATCAAGTCCTAAAAGAAAATTCATGGATTACATACAAGGGGACAAATAAGACTCAAATGGCACAAGTAACCTTATTTGATCTACATTTTGACTACATACTTCACAGTTAATAATTCATCCAGTCAAAGTGGTCACTACTAGATGTAGCCACTTTGAAGGTGCCAAAAAGTAGAAGCGAGGGATGCATTGCACAAAACAATTTCTCCTTTTTGAAGCACAAATATGAAGCAAGGTTTGCATGAAGCAAGGTCTATAGGAATCACTTTAACTCTCACACAATGTAGAGATTTCAGATTACATATCAAGATAAATTTTGGAGTGCTAACAACAAATACAACAGACACAAATAGCAAACAGATCACAAAGAGAAAAAAAAAATTTCCCTTCAAAGGAAGAAGGAAAATAGAAACATGGGGAAGAACAAAGCAAAACTAGGCACAACAAGACAAAAGAAAGAACGAATGAGTAAACAGGATTATTCAAAAAGATAAGCAAGTCATTACAGGAATCTTAAACTATTTAATGTGTGATGTTAATTACTCCTAGTTTCTCAGCATTACACAGTTTCAAGTTCATCAAATCTCAATATCAAATTAGGAATAAAAACAATATTAGTGGCAAAAATTATCTAAGCTGTGGATAGAAGTTATAAGTAAAACATTATGAACATTCACATGGAACATTATGAACATTAAGAGAATTGGTTTTGCCATTTTTTTGCCACTATCAAATAAATCCAAGAACTTCATATTTATGCGGGAGTTAAATGCTTGCAGCTACATTTCATGATCTGTGACTGGTATATAGCACTGTTCTAATTGTGACTTTTTAAGCAACTTCAAAGTTAATCCAATAAAGTATTCACTCTTTACAAAATTTGCACTTAATACAATCTTTTAGTTTACTCAAATCACGAACATGAGCTCCATATTAGGCTCTTCTAGCTTTGATCATGTACATAATTTGAATAAACTGACACATTCACAAGGATCACAGGGTATCCCATCTCTTCTTTCCAGAAGCAGGTTAAAATAAGTAAAGATAATAAGTGATGTTTCATGATGTAATCTCATGATGTATCACATTCAGGAATTGCAGTTGCAAGAGCAATTAGTGTTGATATCATTATTTCCCAAGCAATATCACATTCATTATTTCTTGCAATATCACAATGTCTATAAAATATTTTATTTTTTTATGATCCTCTTAACCCACGTAGAACTGTTCTCCTTCTAACAAATCCAAAACTGAAACTATAGAGAAACAAAGAAAGAAGCCTTGGGTCATATGAAGAAGTCAGTAGAAGCATATGCTAGGTTAACCTATAAACAATTCAAGCAAATATAAAAGACAAAACCAAACCAAAAAGAATTCTTTATCAAGCAGTAATTTACAAAATACATAGAATTCATCATAAAAACCAAAGAGAATGGTTATAAACGATAAAATCAAAACATACCCACTAAAGAAATGACATATGTTAAGTACTCCAACATCAAAAGAAATGGATCAGGATCATATGACCAATGTCAAATCTTCAAAATGCAGAAATACGTAGATGGAGGAAATCTTGATAGAGGGTTGAAGAGAACAAAGTGGAAAATATAGATAAACAAAAGGAATTGATTTCGACCATGCATTGCTGTTGAAAAGTCAAAAAGATAAGCACTATGAACAATTCAAAGAGAGAGAGAGAGAGAGAGAGAGAGAGAGAGAGAGAGAGAGAGAGAGAGAGAGAGAGAGAGAGAGAGAGAGAGATGATTCTATTCAAACGATATCTACATTGCTTTCTCATAATAGTTACTTGATATTGCCAAGTGCACATTTAAACACGAGAAATTGGCAACACCCCCCCACCCCCTGTCTCTATAGTGAAATCGGGGGTAACCAGCTGCTACTACCCGTAAACCCCAACCGAAAAATGGCAACCCCCCCCTCTCTCGGCATACAACAGATAAGAAAAACGTGAAATTGGCAAACCATATGGGATTTGCTTTCTCTCACTAAAAACAATGGTTTGCATTTGACTTTTCTCTCAGGGTAATTAGGAGCTACTATAGTGGTGATGAAGGCCGGCGATGCTACCAAAGCCCTAGCAAGAAAAATGCCAATCACACCAACATCCCCCCCCCCTCTCTCTCTCTCGGTATAGTGAAATCGGGGGTAACCAGGTGGTACTATAGTGGTGATGGTGATGAAGGCTAGCGACATAGATGAACCTATGAACCCCAACCGAAAAATGGCAACCCCTCTCTCTCGACGTACAATAGAGAAGAAAAATGTGAAATTAGGAAAGTAGACTTGATTTGCTTTCTCTCACTAAAAAACAATGGTTTGCATTTGATTTTTCTCGTACTAAACCTCATCAGATTTTACACTGCAAATGTAGTTTGGCATATCTCCAAAATGCCAAAGATATCAACTGGCAGTAATGTTAAATAAACCTGATATGTAACATATGCCAAACATAATGTGGTTAAATAAACTTGATATCTCACGTATGTTGGAGATATCACTGTTAAATAAACATGATATCTCATATATGCTGAAGATATAGCAGTTAAATAAGTTGCACATTTGAGATATGCCATGATATCTCAAAAATGCCAAAAATGTGCGATTAAATAAACCCCCTTAATAAAATCTTTTTATACTCTGCTAGAGTTAATAAATATCTTGTAGATTTGGTGTTGTAAAAGTTGCAAACGTGGACAACAGATTATCATAAGACTTTCCATGTTAACCTAACTTCCTTGAACTTTATGTCATTATCTAAGGTAGGTTGGCCCTTTTCCTCAAATTATACACTCCATCGTTCTCTCCAAACATACCACATGCTTGCAACACAACAATAAATGTTCGTTCATTTATCTATGGGAATTTTATAACAAGGGATGAAAAGACTGATGTTTGCCATTAATTTCCATCTGGTGATGTAACTTGGTTGTTCCAATTCCTATAGGAAAATGCTAAATTTTTTGTTCTCCCAGATCCCAACAGCTTCTTTCTCTGACTGTCCGTTCAAACTTTAAAGGCCAAATGTACTTGATAGCTGGACTGGATCATAAGAAAGAGTGACTTCTACTTCTATTTTCCAAGTAAATATATGCCCACCCATCCACTATGAGAGAGAGAGAGAGAGAGAGAGAGAGAGAGAGAGAGAGAGAGAGAGGAATGGCTCAACAGCCAAACATTCTAGTTAAGAATTGATGAAGTATCATGCATGCCTTCCAAGTGCCAATGATCGGAAATGTATGTTATGACATCAGGGCAGTAGGAGTAGTAAGGAATCACAAATGAGTTACAGAAAAACAGGCTCTTCCATTTGACCAAAATCATTCAATATTTACAGAGGTAGGGAGATTAATATAGATCCTAATGACAAGCATGTGTAGCCTGATGCTGTCATAGGCGTGTCGGCAGCAAGTCCCGTCGATTGAACGTCGGTTGAGCCTCGAGACAAAACAAGGCTCCAGACTGGGACACTTCTTGTTTTGTAGGGACATCGATCGCGAGGACACGCTAAGGTATAGAGGCTGTGATGGAGGTAATGTCATGTTGTTGCCGACTTTTAATCAAGATACATAGATTGACACGTAACAAAGACCCTTTTGCTCTCATATTGGTACCCCTTTAAAAGGGGAAAAAGGTATATAACAAATCAACGGCATAGAATAGTCAAATACACCACATAGGTTTTGGTGTTTAGCCCATCCATGTCAAGCTGTAAGAAATAATGGTTTTGTTCAGGACCCACTTGTGCCTCTTGTTACTTTCTGATTTGACTACAAAATTCTGCATGGAAACAAAGTGGGAAGAGACATAGGAGAGTTACTTATTACTGTTTCTTTTCTCTCACATGGAATTTTCATTTATCGCTTTCTTGATTGTTACTATTTTAGCAATGGTCTAATAATAATTATAAATGAATTTATTCTAGCAAAGATAATATGATCTTCAATGCTTGAGCCTTTTTTTTTTTTTTTTTTTCATCCAAGAGTTACGAAGCAAACTACGTAGAAACCTGCTATCTTAATTCCTAAACATACTTGAAGTATCACTAACAAAGGGAATGTGGCTTATCAAGCCTCTGACTAAACATAACAAGGAGAGGTGCCATGTTGTTTGCAACCAACTGCACTAGAGGGGGTTGTTCTTGAATAATTTTATCTACCTATGTTGTATGGCTGTGTATAGAGAGCAAAAGCCACAGGTCTTTTTGCTTAGTGGTTGGCAGAAAAAAGGCAGCTCCCCTGAACAGTAGACATGGTTTTGAAATTAGCCCAGCAGATGAATAATAGATTTAGGAAAGTGTGTGAATGTTTTTACTTTAGAAGTTTTCTCTTGTTTCAAAACTACAGTATTGGGAAAAGTCACTATTCCTGAATAACTAAGTCTATGATTCTTAATTCAGCCTTAAACAGCCATCTACATTAGGATATTGATATCCGCTCTTCTATAAAAGGATTAAGGGAAATTTTTTATAAATATGTTTCTAAATCCACACCAATTCCTGATAGTGGCATATATATATATATATATATATATATATATATATATATATATATATATATATATATAGAGAGAGAGAGAGAGAGAGAGAGAGAGAGAGTCTTGGTGCAATGGTGGAGTTGTGACAAATGAGCTGGAGATCACGAGTTCGAGGTTTGAAAACAGCCTTTTTCAAAATACAAGACAAGACTGCATACTATAGGCTTTTTGTGGTGTGCCTCTTCCCTGAATCCTGCATACGTGGGAGCTTCATGCACTAGGCTGCAAATCATTCTCCAAGCATAGCACGTCTGTTATAGCCTTATTTATGTTTTCTTCTGCTCTAGAGAGATTTGCTTGGCACCCAATTATGACCCACTAAGTAAAAGTTCTTCCCTAGCTAGTTGGCCTAACCAATCGTCTATGTTTGACAAAACACGGATCAATTGCCTACCTGTTTGTTTGTTTGCTATTGGCTTATGCATTGCAGGATCTGCTTTGGTGGAGGAGAAGGGTCTTTTAAGCATCTCTTTCTTGACCCAAGTCCTAACGAGACTTGCGGAGATCTTGTCTTTGACCTTCCACTGTTGCCTTTTCATCGTGCCTTAGAATGCGATTTGGAATAATTTTTTTGTGCTGGATTAGATCTTTAACTTATATCCAATTCATAATTGGGGGTTGGTTTATCTCAAATTGTGGTTGAGACTAGCTGCCTCGGCCCTAGTATGATTATGTTCCAAAGAGCATCCAAGAATGTCGCTGTGATCTCAATCTTCTCTTAGTGGGGCTCTTTCTGATTGTTTTCTCCCCTTGTTAGGTTGTCTATCTGTCTCTTGGCTTTAGGCCATAATCTGGTCTTTGTCACAACAGTAATGTAAGATTTAAATTTGCTTTTAGCATGCACCTTTTCTACTTTGTTCTTCTTCTAGGTGTTTGAATGGATGAAACCCTACATTCTTTTCGCATTAGACTGACCTTTGTTGCCATGATAAAGCACAAATTTTTGTTATTATATATTCATCTAACTTATGTCACGGATTTGATGTTTTCCACCTTTTGATTTCGTTTTCATTTGACTATTTTTATTATGGAAAATGCTTGGGTACGCCTATTCTTATGTATTTGTAGCCTAGTAGGGTTGGTGTGGTGATATCACTCAGGACATAAATAGTCTTTGCTAATGCGTCACTTTTTTGTTATTATTAATTTTTTTATAAGCGAAGAATTACAAAGCAAATTACTCACACACTCTCCTAGATGCTGAGTTGTCTACGATCAACTGTGCTAGACATTTGTTGGCATCCCTTCTTTAAGTCATCTACATTCTGATATAGACTATTCTTTAAGTCATCTACATTCTGATATAGACTAAACAAAATTTTATGGGTTATACATTACTCTACAATCATTAAGTTTCTGTTCATACATTTGGATTTTCTTCTTGTCCGTGTTTTTATTAATTGTGATTTATGTAAAATTTGGATAATGATATATGTGCCCTTTGTTTTATCCTTCGATCCCTTCCCTAAATGGTAAGAGTTGTTATAACGCTAAGTTAACCTACGTTTATGAATATTTGAACCATTTACACTGTTGCCCTTGACCTAGATAAGTCCCCATGCTCTTGAATTCTCATCCATTGGATGCTCCTAGCAACTCTTGCTTTTAGTTGAAAAATAGAGGATGAAACTTTTGATTGTTTATTTTATAACTCAAGAAGCAATAGCTATGATCACTTAGTGGGTAAGAATTTCTAACTACGACACATCTAAGTTAAGGACAACATTGTGAACAACTAAGATCTTAAAAAATCTAAGACCACTTGAACTTATAGTCATCCCTACCATTTAATAAGGGCTCATGAGAAAAAACAAGGGCACATACACCACTACCCTAAAATTTTTATTGGTAGTTGCTTTAGTGCAGGATCATTGACTTCTCATGCCATAAATGCTTTGCAATGTCATGAAACCTTTTTAAATCTAGTGTAGTGGTGGAAGAAGGGCCTCTCCCAGTGTGCTTAGTAGGTTGCTGGTCCAAGGTGGTCATGGATATGTGTTCTATAGTTTAAAAAGAAAAAGAAAAAGAAAAGGAAACAGCTCCCCTAGTTTATCGGATCCTTGCTTTGTCTAATAGATACTATCCACCAAACATATAAGCTTGAAATTTTCAAGAAAAATAGCTTCCTCCTATTTAGGAATAAGAACAATAAAAGAAACCCCACTTCGGCAAATCAAGAACAATTCCTTCACAAAAACTCGTTAAAATAGCCTATAATAATTAACAAATCTCCATCACGAAAAGGCTCTTCAACAACAAAGTCCCCCACCTCATCAAATTTTTTCAATTGGTGACCATCTACCATCAGTTCGACCGAATAATTTTTAATATAATCCCACAGTCACATTCAATATCTGATGAGGGTCCCAATCTTAAAACCATTTGTTCAAATTCAAACATCTATACTCCTTGTGTCATCTTCTAGAATAGTAATCATGTAGAACATCAGTGAGATACCATTCAGGAACAGCTAGACACCTTTCAGACCTTGAGTTAGCATCTACAGATCAAAGACAGTCTTGCACCTGGTGCATGAAGCTCCTGTGTGTGTAGGGTCTGGGGAAGGGGCAGATTACAAAGGTCAATAGTACGCAGCCTTGCCTTGCATTTTTGCAAGAGGCTGTTTCCACTCCTTGAAATTATGACCTTAAGGTCACATGGCAACAACTTTACCGTTTAGTCCAGATCAGATACCGACAGTTTCAGGTAAATTCTGTGGAGCGCAGTCCTCACGAAAAGTCACAGGGACATGCAACAGTTTCCTTAGGCTGGAGGGGGATTGACACCGAGCACAAAGGTAGAAAGTAGCATTTTTATTGTGCAGTTCCTAAGCGGATAGCTCCATAGCAAGGTTACCATTAGATGTAGGACATACCCCAACACTTCAGCCTACAGGTTAGCAACCCATCAACAGTTTTCAACTGCAACCACTCCAGTTCAAAGTAGAAACGTAAAGGTAGAAGGACACGGTGAACCAACAGAGAAATCAAAGAGACCACCCTGTAGTCCGATACATCTCTATGATCATCTTTTGGATGCCGCCAAGAAAATTCTCGGGCAGTCTGACATGATCAAGAGCCAAAACAAAATGCTGAGTACAGGTGAACCCTGGTGATTCGACCAAGTGAAAGAGACCAATGGAAAAGGCAGATCTATAAGCTCTTTCTGTAAGATGGATGTTTGTTCTATTGAAAACTGATTCCAACAGAGGCAAGGCCTTCTCTCGCTGTGGCACAAGAAGGATAAGCCTGTTCTTAGATAGCAGGTTCTAGGGTGCTCATGGGTAATGGGTCATCCATTAAAACCCAACGTTGCTCATCAACAAAAATGATAAAGGACTCCACTATTTTAGAAAAATTCCGTTGTTCTTTGAGAAGAGGAGCCTTGGCGCAAATGGTAGAGTTGTCATGGTGTGATCTTGAGCTCACAGGTTTTAAGGCGTGGAAATAACCTCTTGCAAAATGCAAGGTAAGGCTGCGTACTATTAACTTTTGTGGTCCGGCCCTTTCCCAAACCCTGCATACGCGGAAGCTTTGGGGCTGCACTTTTTATTCCTTTGTTTTTGAATGACATAAACGTAACCCAAATCATTATGATCGAGAAGAAACATTATTGGGGCCACAACACCATAACCACACCCGTATAAAGCCACAATCAATAAATATTTGTGTAGGACATGAAATATTTATTTGTGGCTTTGTATTATCATCTGTAGTTAAACTTCTAGATTTATTCATCCCGTAATCTGATGGAGGGGAGCGTTAATGCCAGAGGCGCCTCTTTTTGTCAAATCACTGCCTACTAGGCTTTTGGCGCTCGTTCTAGAAAACAGATGGCTATATATACTGGGGCAAAGAGTAGCTTGAAAGATGATTGATGTTGCTTTAGTGTGAAAATAGAATAGCCACTAACATTTTGGCTAGTTCATCACTTCAAACCATTGCCTATGCACTTCAGGAATTTCCCTAGAATTGTACTACCCTATTCTCCCAGCTCCAAATCATAGAAAAGCCTACTCCACTAGGTAAAGTTCTTAATGCATTGTGTTCCACTAGATGTCTAGCTTCAAATTAGCCTTTCAGCATTGCAAGCAGGGGAAGTTTAGCAAATTAAGTTCTAAAAGTGCTATGATAGATGCTCCTGAATTAATTGGAGATGGACTCTCTCTTAGTGGAGGTCTGTGTCATTCTTGGCTTTATTTTCTTCTTGCATATAAAATGGAACAAGTGTTTCGGCTAATCAAGGTTATTTTGAGATGTTCTCTAAGGTTGAGGGTTTTTGTTTTTTATTTGATAATCCAAAAATCTGTTTTTGTGGTGCAAAATGAAATGGCATCTGCCCTTCTGCGATTGCTGGGCAGGAAAATATTTGGATGGGCCAAGTCGATCTGATGAATGGCTTAAGCGAGGGAAGATAGTGAGTTTCTTGTCATAAATGTTTCGTCTTCTGAACATAAGTACTAGTGACTTATGGGGTAGACAGCACTTTGTGCTGGGAATTGAAAGGTAATACCGTCCTAGAAATAGTGAATGGTAGTTCTCTCTAGGCAAAAAATAAAGCTAATTGAATGACAAGATAACTACATTCTGTATCCGGAATTGAACGTGATCAGCAGTTGCATGAAGCTCCCAACTATGTGGGGTCCGGGGAAGGGGCAGACCGCAAGTGTTTATAGTATGCAGTCTTACCTTGCATTTTTGCAAGAACCTATTTTCACACCTTGAACCCGTGATTTCAAGGTCACACAACGACAACTTTTACCGTTGCGCCAATATTTGACAGTAGTTCTCAGTATCATTAGATAATGCCAAGTGGTTCATGGCATAAACCACACGCTCTACTAGGGAATTGATGCATAAAACCAACCTGAAAATGGAGTTAATGCCAGAAAGAATTGTCTAATAACTAGTAATAACAAGGTTTTGTGTGTGTGTGTGTGTGTGTGTGTGTGAGAGAGAGAGAGAGAGAGAGAGAGAGAGAGAGAGAAGGAGTTTTAGAAAGTGAGGAAGATAGAGAAGCGAACATCATTGGATTTCCTATAATGAACTCCTAAAGAGGATGGATTGTTCTCAACTAACGTATTATAGATGGTTTTTATTGATTGATCTTCTATAGAAATATTCTTTTAAACCGACTCAGTTTTTGCTCAAACAGTCAATATGATACATGATAATTAACTGCAACTTGTCCAGACTAGCTGGACTCTAGCAAATTATAGTTCATATACTACAGACCCCTTATCGTCCTCCTCTTCCCAGACTCTGCATACACCGGAGCTTCGTGCACCGGGCTGCCTTTTTTAATATTCTGTTTCAGCTGATAATAATCCTGTTCATAAAATGTCCAGAAAATAAAAATAAAAATTAGCACAGCTCCAACTAGTATAAATAATCTTTCATTTCGCGTTGAGAAAAATGTCAGCAAAAATTGAGTTATATAACCCTGGAACTAAATGAGTCACAGTATAAATAATTTTGGTTTTTTTTCGCACAATTCACTTTTATGATGCTTTGATTGTGAGATGCTAGATATGCAATACCCTGATCCTAAAACTAAGAGAGTGGATGTCCTTGTGCTTCAAGACCCAATCTTGAGTGCTCATTCAGTGAGCATTGTAAGTAACACATCTCCCATCTGATTGCTTATGTACCAAACTTTTGTCTATCCCTAAAACAGAAAACCTTCAGACTCGTTTCTTATATTATGTATTGGTTTAATAAAACTACATTCTGTCACTCAATTATCTCTTTTTGCCCAAGGAGCCATCATTTAATTCTCTTATAGTACTAGTTTTGAACTTCGTGGCAAAGAAAAGAAACAGTAAGTAGAAGCTCGAAAAATCAAATATGATTTAGTATGCATGAAAGACCAGTCTCGAGAATCTTTTGGGCGAACAAATTAGTATAATTAAGTAATGGAGGTCAGATTGAAGGACCATTCGAGCATCCATGGTTGTGCAGTTACTTTTGTTTAGATTTTGTTATGATTCTCCGTTGGATATTGCGATGACGACTTTCCACACGATATGATGCTTAATATGACTGTGAAACCTGATGACTGTAATTTTCTCTTGTAGCAAAGGGTCATTATTCACCATGATCTGCTAACTGAAGCCTAGATTTGCTTGATGGACCTCATGCAGCAGTTGAGGTCAAAGGGCAGCCCTGGTGCACGAAGCTCCCGCCTATGCGGGGTCCAGGGAAGGGGCAGACCACGAGGGCCTAAAGTACATAGCCTTACCTTGCATTTTGCAAGAGGCTGTTTCAATGACTTTAACCCCTGACCTCAAGGTCACACAACGACAACTTTTACCATTATAGCAGTTGAGGTATAGAGAATAAAACACGGACGATAAAGTGCCTTAATTCTTTCTGCAATCAAGATGAGATTTTTCTTACAAGTTGGCATTGATCATGCAAGAGTAACCGATTGCATATCTAACTCTCCAGGTTTTGATATTTTGAATATCATGAATTTTGGGCCAGTGTTAAAGTTTTTAGATGCTTTCAGAGGATTATAACATAATATGTTGTACATAATTCAAATTACATTTGCTTTGTTAGGCTACTAGACCTGTTGTTGCTGCGAGTAATCTAATTGCTATGCATTGGAGGAGAGCAAATCATAGTAGATTTAGTGCCGCAAAAAATCCATTAGGTAGATCAGAATTCAGAAAGACATAATTTGATGATGGTTCATATTTGTGCAACAATACGGCATAGTTATTTGGTTGGACTCTAGGCATATTTAAGAAAATGACTGCATCAGCTGAATGGTCTAGTGCAATGGGAAGGAATTTTGGAAGCTCACCATATCATTGTTGTTGTATCAGCTATCATCACTTGTTTGCCTGCCATTGTTCCATATTGCACCTTCAGTCAGCATAATAATCACGGGCTGCAGATCATCTTGCAAGCGTAAGAACAATTATCTTCTGTTGCAAAACAGAACTGTTTGCAAAAGGTCAATTATCTAAGTGGGCAAGTGATTTTAGAGTATTTTGTGATGGGACTGTATAACTGGCCGAAGCTTGACTAGTATAAGGTGTGGCCCATTGGAAATATATAAGGTGCAGAATTTTATCTATTCCTGCTTATGTTTCCTTGCGCTTTCTATGCAGGGATGATATGTCAACAATCCTGTATCATCACATCACATAGCACTTGAAGTTAATAATGGTACCTCCTCTAAAGTGTTATCTTAAACTTGTTTGATTGATTTAATATTAAGGTGAAAGCACTTCCTGTAAGTGGAAGTGGTGAGAAAGCAAAGAATCCAATCTTTGGTCTTATAATGGGCAAGTAGTTCTCAGGCTTCAGCTGACGGTTTCAGGTGAATTCAGCAGTCTATGGATCAGGAGGCTACTGGCTTGTTTGGAGTTAGACTCAGGAAACTACAACCCAGTATGCTGGTACTTTATTAGCCATAGGTCCCCACATTACTCACATATGATTGTAAAATTGAAATATGGGTGATTCCCAAGGTTTACTAACTGATACATGTCTTATATATGTATTTTGTCTATGGTAGGTGGCCTTCCATGGAAAATGAAAATGCTGTCTGCCAATCCTTCTGTTCTTTTGATTCATGAATTTCCTTCACAGGTCAGACCGTCAGAATCTTTTTATGCTTGCAGTATATTGTTCTTTAGTTATTGGGCTTGTCATGTTTATACCTTGTTTCTGATTTATTCATAGTTGTTATTCTTGTTTAATTATTAGAACATGGGAACAACTGTATATTGTTCTTTAGTTATTGGGCTGTTCATGTTTATACTTGTTTCTGATTTATTCATAGTTGTTATTCTTGTTTGATTATTAGAACATGGCAACCATTTCTTTTATTTCTATAGAGAACATGAAAAGTTTTGTATTACCCATTTCATTTCAATATGCTCTTCTTGTTGTTAGTTCGTTTTGCACCATCTATCACTACCATAAGACTACTGCTTTTGCAGGGTGGTTACTTTTGACCCCAAAAGCAATTTCTTCTGTCCAATATTTGACACAAAGTCATGTGTTTGATATATTATTGTAACTACTGGATTTTTAATATTATTCTTTAGTCATACAATTTAGCAATTTCTCAATTTTCCACTTTGTCCCCATCTTTTGCATAGGATTAGCAACAAATCACCAAGAAGAATAACACTCTGTTGCAATATGTTACTTCTCCATGGAGAAATGAGAATAGAAAGTCTGATGGGGGCTAGACTCTGTCTGAAATGAGTAAGCTACTACTACTAGAAGTCTATAACTGCTGCTATAGTGCCGTTTATAGCACTACAACAAAATAACATTATTACTAGTGTTACTTTGGTAATGTTAGTGCTACTGCTCCTAGTACTACTACTACAGTAGTGTTGCTGCTTCTGCTAGCAGTGTTATTGCCAATTTGCTACACATCTCTCCCAAGATAAGTTTGTGAGGTAGATTTGGGTGATCTGGATGTCATTACTTGCTCATTTTTACCCCGTCTCCTATTTTATATGAGATTAATTTGGGAGGTAGATTGTGTTTATTGGCTCAATGTCATTGCATGCTGATCTCCTTGTAAGATCATTCCTATTTCATATGATATTTTGGATATTGTCTAGGCTTAAAGTATTTTGCATTTTCTGTTTGATCTGAGGTGAGTCTGAGTTTCAAACAGTCTGTTACATGGTTACTGTTCTCATCTTGGCCGTTGGCTACTGTTTTGTGTTTTGTACTGTATCTTTCTTGGGAATTGACGATAATACTTACTATTTTTCTACTTTCAGTACGAAAGTTTATTATTTAAATAATTTTTAGTTAGACTGTGTAAAAGTCCTCTTTGCGAAAGAAAATTCTGATTTTGATACTGTCACAGGCATATTCGTATTGCAAGGTTATTTCCATACCATCCAAAAATTATCATGCTATTGCTTTTGACTGGCTAGGTAAGTCAACTCTGGTCAGAACTTTTAACATCTGATAATAGATATAAGGGTGTTGGTTTTGTTTAACTTGTTTCCCTTTACATTTATTATCAATGGTTATTTTTATTTATTTATTTTGAAATGGTGGACACACGCACACACATATGCCCTTGGCGCAACGGTAGAGTTGTTGTCGTGTGACCTTGAGGTCGCGGGTTCAAGGCGTGGAAACAGCCTCTTGCAAAATGCAAGGTAAGGCTGCATACTATCGACCCTTTTGGTCTGCCCCTTCCCTGGAGCCCGCATATGAGGGAGCTTCGTGCACCAGGGGCTGCCCTTTAATAATATATATAGATTGATCCTGTAATATGTGGTTTCCTTCTATTTGCTACATTCACTTCAGTATCAAGACGGACATGTTTAAATAATTACAAGATGATTATTGCTAACCTTTTTTGTTATTCTTTTCAATTTTATTTTCTTAAATAAGACTAGTTTTTATGTGTAACTTTTCATCAGCATTTTGATTCCCTATTTCACCATCTTGTTGGCAATGAAAGCGATTTTTCATAGATACCTGCAAATTTGGTGTTATTCTCATGTCCATTTCATTATCTTCTTCTGTGGTCATTCAAAAACTTGTCCATGTTGGGAGTGCAGCTAGTCTCAACATCGACTACTTATGCTCATATACTTTCTGTATTTCTTGCTGGATCATTTCTCATTCTTACTATAGTCTCAGGATTAGACCATGGCAAGTGGTAACTTCAGCTGAATGAATTTCCATGTATCTGAAGTTGCAAATATATCCATTTTCAGGATTAAGGTAGTGATAGCATACCAATAAAGATAAAGATTGTCCAATTGGTTGGGCATGTTTAGCATTTTAAAGGATAATATAGAAATATAGCAATCTGATTTTTGTTGGGACCTTGTGCCATCTTCTTCCCTACTATCTGCTTCAATGATTCTCTCTATCAGTACAAAAGGAAATGTAAAGTCCCATGGTCCTTGTCATTTCTTCTTGGTTAGTTATAGATGCACTGAATTTGAAAGAGATAGGATTTCTCCAATTTCTTTGTATATGGCTTTGGATGAAATTTATCATCTTGTAGCATTTACTTTGGATGATATTATCTTTATGACCCTGGCATTTTTTTAATCCAAGAAATACTCTAGAAAAGCATATCCTTTCTAATTTCTTGCAAATTAACTTTTCTGACATGAATCAATTACTTACAGTAAGGTCTCATTTCACAAGAGAAGCAAACATTGCTATTGCATTTATTGCTTGCCTATTAGTTTTAAGTTTTAACTGCTTCTGAAAAATGTCTTTTGAATACTTCATTCCATCTGGCAACTCTTGGAAGCTCTGTACACTTTCATGCTGACTAAAAATTTCCAACTATTAAGCTTGCCATGTCATGTGTTACTCTGCACATATCTATCTTCGGTGGGCTTTTGTTGTTTCTCCTTGAAGTTTTGGCAGTTAAGTGCGTTTGGCTTCTTACACGCTAACAAAAGGAAATTTACCCTTTTTCAGGTTTTGGATTTTTGAATAAGCCTCAGCCAAAATATGGCTTTGACTATACTTCGGATGGTAATCTTTCTCCGTTTCCCTGGATAATCATAGGATATAACAGACTGTTTCTTCCCTTTGTCTATTTTAACTAATTGAACTTGTTCCATTCTCAGAAGCATCCATTTTCATCTGCAGAATACATGTCAGCCATGGGTTCTCTTATAGGTTAATTTGCTCTAGATAAGCTTTCACTAGTTGTTCAGGTAATCCTAGATTCTATGTTGGAAAGAGTGGTCTTGAGGTTTTGGTTACGGAGGAAGAGGTTTTGGTGGAAGAACTTAAAAGGGAAAAGAAGAGGAGATGGAAAGTTGAAAAGAAGAAACTTGTAGTCTATTACTTGATTCTTGGCTTGATATAAAAGTGTGAGGAGCTACCTCTATTTATACTAGTGGCACATCTCAACCAATAGCTATGATTGTGCCAACACACTTTTAATCCAATAGTTACAATGACTTTCTAGAGAGCTCTTCATAAATATCTAGCTCTTTCTTCAAAAATATCTAGATATTTCTAATAGATATTTCTAGCAACACTTTCTAGAATATGGGCTTTTATGATCAACATAAGCTTTCTAGAATATGGGCTAGGCCTATCAAATTGATCTTCTAGCCCATTATTGAGAATGAGCCTAATTAAGTTTATTTTCCAACATTCTATACTTTCTGATTGCCATTATGTCAATATGCATGTACCTGGTTATGTTTAAAACTGAAGTAAGAAAATATGGGATTGCAATATCTTGCACTGCTAATTTGCTCCATTTGTCATAAAATATGCTAGCTGCCATCAAGAAATGCTGAAAATCTTATTTTACTTACTCCAGTAAGAGTTTCCTGAAAGAATATAAAACAATAACCTAACTGTAGCAGTAGGGATCAAACATTGCTTCAAATACATCCATGTCAGTTGCGCTATCATTTTAACTGTACTTTTGTATTTGAACATTTTATATCATCTGGTTCATGCTTATATGTGTCTATGTTTTCTGAAAGTCTAAAAAAGTTAATGCGAATGATATATGCAAATATTAAACAATGAAATATGAAAAGTTCTTACTTACAATGAAGCTGGCTTACAGACATGCAAAACTACCATCACCTGCCCTCATTCAGCAATTTTCTACTGGGAGATTTTCTTTCAGGTTGGAGACTTTGTCTTGTTCAAGATTATTTCCTGGTCAATTTCTTTACACCAGGCTCGGATGGAAAATAGTAAATCCAGTTGATGAGCTTAGGCCGACTGCTCAATGTTTCAGGATCCTCTTAAGACTAGTGATAAAACCCTGACTAGCTTTTTGCCATATACAATGAAAGAGGAGGATTCAGTGGTTTAAAGAAGACTTTCCGGTGCATGAGATGCAGTTCACTTACTCTCTCTTGCAGTTCCTATTGCACCTTAGCCCTAGTTTTACTTTGATTTCAATTAGTAAGGCGATGGAGAAGGATTTAAAGGTCAATTTATTTTTCTTTTCAATTTTTCTTAATGCTAAATCATGTGTTTGAATCATTAGAAAACCATATAATCTCAATATGGTAGTTATTACTCATTTGTCATATTTGGTTGTTGCAACATTCATGTGATTGAGCATTTCAAGTATCCTGTACTCCACATCACTGACATAATCTGGACATCTTATTAATGTTTGCACTTTGTTTTTACTCATGGACATGTCTCCTCGACTATCCAGTGATCAGAAGTATCAAAATATTACACTCACATAATTAGTCCAGCATATATGAAAACCATTTTTACGTAAGTTAGTGGGAGGCTTAATAGGAGTTACAGTAAAAAGTTATTAGGTGCCGTTAATTTCTTGGGATAAGTTGAATTGAAATAGTTTCGTATCAGAGATTTGTCTTCTTTTTGCATTAGAGTTTTGTTATTAGGAATCTCTGATATTGTGTATGTTTCTTCCAGAGAAATCAATGAGAAAAGTTTTACTCAGCTCTATTGCGAGTTAGGAGGTAAGTTTAACTCCCACTAAACAGAATAAAAAACAATTCTATAACATCTAAAAAAGGAAATAATATCCAATAAAAACCATCCTAATTAAATGGAACATAAGCAATAAAGGCTCCTAATAAGTGAAGCAAATAAGTTTCATTGTACGAATATGGTATGCTGCACTGGATGCATGTTTGCAATCTGCACTCTGGTAGAGTCCCAATGTCTGAAAACACCCTCAGATACATTTGACAAATTCTTTCACTAGCGTGTCGAACTATCCATTGCAAGTTTATTCATACTGTGCTTGACTAATTGGAAGTATGTCAACCATTATGGTGCTTCATGTTACTCAGATTTTGTTCCACAAGGCTTTGAAGTGTTAGCTCCATTGTTATCTGCAAATGAATTGAGTAAATTCCTGAATTTTATGCGTTTGGCCTTAAAATGCAGGGCTATGCTGAAGATATGGGAACTTTGTCCATACAAACTTGGAAAGTCTCCACAAAAATATGTTCGGGTCAGAGGGACTGTTGGTTCGGCTATGACGGTGTTGAAGATTTTTGCAGGGGTTCAAACCATGAATTAATGGAGCTGCCATTGGTACCTTCCTTGCTACCACGTGATGATGGTTTATGGATTTCGTTTAATGATTGTGATGGCTTCATATTCCGAAAAATCGGTTTTCCCATGTTTCCAGTCAAAGCTTTCACTTTCTTCCTGTTGAATCTGAATTACGCTGCTATTGAAACTAAAAATCATCCGCTAGAATGACAGCCTTATATGGTTTTTAGTGTAAGTCAGTCCATGGATTCACCTGCTAGAAGTTCATGGCAGAAAGCTCGCCAAACCAGAAGTTTGGTGAACCAAATCATTCATCTTCTGCACACATCTTCGATATGCAATTCTTCATAAAAAAACATCAACATTACATGGTCCTAGCCATTGCATTGTAAAGTGGGTCGTTCAGAAAGTTCAAGAGAAAGGTGAGCAAAGGCCTTCTAGTGTAGTGGTGTTGAAGGCCATGGTTCAAGGTGCTCATGGGTGCGTGTGGTCAAAACTAAAAGGAAACAGGAAAATAAAAAAGAAGTTTCTAGAGAAAGATGGTAGAAAACCTCAATGGATCGGGAGGGTTAGCATTCTCAAGTGGAGAATATTTTTGGGTTATCTGAAATCTAATACATGGCTCGAAGATTAACAGTTTGGATCATTAACATGTAAATCCATGAACCAATTTTTAGACATGTAACATTATATAACATCCAATTTAGCTAGTCCCACTGTTTTCCTCTCTAGCAACAGAGTTTGCTTGTTAGGGAACATGACCATACTGTTGAAATGGTGGAAATTTCTTACTGTTTCTGCCATTCTTGTCACATTCTGAAACTGGATAGCCTATTGTAATCAATATTATGATCTTGTAATCATTCCTGCTTGTGCATGGGTAAACTGTCATCCCTAAAGAATTAAAGATCATACTTGCATATTGATGAATTAACAATGGTAAAAGTCGTCGTCATATGACCTTGAGGTTACAGGTTCAAGGCATGAAAATTACCTCTTGCAAAAATGCAAGGTAAGACTGTGTACTATAGACCTTTGTGGTCTGCCCCTTCCCCAGACCTTGTATAAGCGGGAGCTTCATGCAGCGAGGCTGCCTTTTTACTTGCATATTGATGAATTGGCAAAATCATCGAATGCCTTGTCGGGTTTGGCAGCTGCTCTTTTAGTTGCATATTGATGAATCGGCAAAATCACTGAATACCTTGTTGGGTTCTGCAGGCAGGGCATCATGTATAGGACTGTGGAGAAGAGATAGGTCAGATGATTTCGACGCTTCTAGCAAAGGGTTGATGAGCAGTGGGTAATTACTTATGCTTCTAAACTAATAACCTTTTTCAAATTTGGCGGCATCTAAGCAGAAGGCCAGAGATATGGGACGAATTTGGGTCTTTCATTAGCTTCAAGAACGGGAGTCTTGGCGCAAGAGTAAAAGTTGTCATCGTGTGACCTTGCGGTCATGGATTCAAGGCATGAAAACAGTCTTTTGCAAATGCAAGGTAAGGCTATGTACTTTAGGTCCTCGGGTCCGCCCCTTCCCCAGACCCTACATAGGTGGGAGCTTCATGCACTGGGACTACCCTTTTATTAGCTTCAAGAAGTAGCTTGTTTGTCTGCCGCGCTTGATGCCAATTGTACATTTGATCAACCCAAGCAGATGATGCCAACTAGCCTCGGAAAGGCTTCTGCCTGTTGATGAACAGTTTGACTATTTAGCAAATCATTTGAAGTCACTAGCACTTAATAGCAGAGAATAGAAAAATAAGATTCATGTGACCGATCTTTAATCGGAATTAGGCTTTGATGATGATGATTTGAAGTCATTGGTTGAATGGTTGGGATCGTGTGATTGGTGTCCCTGCAGACCCTATGTTTTCCAGATGGACTGGGTGCCATGACTGCATCTGTATATTGTTGCAATAAAATGAGATAGGCCCATTGCAACCCTAGAGGGCCTATTTTTTGTTAATCTAAGAGATCTGTTGATGGCTAGAATCTCCTACTGCCCAAAACTGATGTTAAGCCCGAACGTAAGACATTAGATTATTCTTTTCTGTTTGGCGCTTTGAAGCCAACAATGTCCAGTGCAGTTGGTTGTAAACAACTTAGCGTCCCCTCTAGAATATGGCAAATTGGCATCTCGTCTAAAATACTCTTGGTTGCAGGTTCTACGCTCTGCTTTTCCCTTTAGTTGGGGATAAGATCTCTAGAATATACTTCGTTGCAGGTTCAATTGAGATAAGATTTGGGAGTGGGCATGAGTGATGTGCTTTGTAATTCTTTGCTTTTCAATAAAAAGAGATTTTTGCTCTTTTTTTTTGAATGTTGGAGTCATTCAAACCTAGGTCGCACAGGAGGGAGGCTCCTCTTTATTTTGAAGGGGAGCCTTGGCACAACGGTAAAGTTCTCATAGTGTGGGTTCAAGGCATGAAAACAGCCTCTTATAAAAATGTAAGATAAGGCTGCCCTTGTGGTCTGCCCCTTCCCTGGACCCTACATCAGGGCTGCCCTTTTTTGTAGAAAAAAAAAAAAAAAATCATAAAAAAACAGACTTTCCAGGATGTAAATAGGACAACAAGTTATCGGTACGCATGTGGTCTGTGCTTGTAAATTAGTGCACTAATCTACACGGAGCAAGGCAATTAGTATATATATAGGATCCAGATGGCTGGTGATCCAAACACATCTTGGATGAGGCGAGTCCTGTGATCTCTAGTCACTTTTGCTGGGATGATCCATGAAAGTCCACAAAAAAACAGGCTAGGAACCTCCAAAAACCGCTCGCTTTAGGAATTGGCAAGGGCCGCCCGAACGCTTAGAGTGTCTGCCACAAGCTGTGACATCAGCTCTCCCACTTGGGGAGATGGGTACTACAACTCTCCTCCCAAGTGCACCCCAAGGCAGCTGGCCTAGGCCACTGGCCGTCCTAACCATTGATAGACCTCCCAACTGCGCTCTTCTTTCCTGTGTTTCATAGCCAGTTCGTTCCCTTGCTCTATTTCTTACGCCTGATTTGGGACTAAACAAGTTGCCCATCCCCCTGTTAGTGGCGTAGCTGGTGCTTATAATGAGATGGCTGAACACCAAAGTTTCCCGGGAATGATCTATTTAAAACGTTGCACGTTGTGAATAGCTTGGATCACAAAAAAGATGAGACCAACATTTACTTTTACAACATGCAAGAACTCCATTCAGCTTGAGGTTGCAACTTTTATCCCAGATTAGTGGGGGGCCACGAAGTATGTGGGGTCTAGGGAAAGGGTCGACTACAAGGGTTAATAGTACACAACCTTACCTTGCATTTTTTAAGAGGCTGTTTCCACGCCTTGAACGCATGGCTTCAAGGTCACACAACGACAACTTTTATCCCAGATTATAGAAGAAAAATAACAAAAACAAAAGCTAACCAATCTTAGTGCAACAAGAAGAAAGAAAGAGAACGCTAGAACGTATTCCAATATTGACTAGTTAATTGATTGGACATAAATTTAATCGTTAGACATGCAGCAATCTAGATCATTCATGGGGAGTAATACTCAGATCAGGGAAAAAGTCTTATGATTTGTCCTCATAAACTATACGTGGAATGTGAATACAATTAGCATCGTTTGACAATTATAACTCATTGTCATAAAACCACATGGCGTCTCATGCTTAACAAAAGGAATTAGCCTAACTTACGGTAGGTCAAAAAATAATTATACAAGGTAATTAACTTAAAAGTCCTAAGACTGCATAATATCCAATCAACACCGGCAAGGAAACCAGCATTCCGAAGATCACCCTGCAAAGAAAAACAGTATCATCTGTTAGTCAGTAAATGGTTTTGAGCAAGCACCAATCTTGCTTTGAAGATCAATGCTAATTATCCGGTTTGGATCCACAGCACCTATATACTCATGAGATCCTTCGGCCTGTTCAAGTAAACCGTTCATTTTGTATCAGAAAACCATCCAATCTTGTGGTCCAGAACCTGTGTTTTTGAACGAGTCATTCTTGAATGACTCGCCACAACTATCAATCAAGTTGCACAAAATAACGAAAAAGGGGCCACCTACATAGGTCTATAGTATGCAGACTTTGCATTTTTGCAAGAGGCTGTTTCCACACCTTAAATCCTTGACCTCAAGGTCATACGATAACTTTTGCCATTGCGCCAAGGCAAATTTAACCAATTTCTTTTAAAATCCAGCTGAGTTTTCTCGAGTCAGTAGCAATTTAACGAGTTAACTCGCCCACTTTCAAGCAGAATAAGCTCAAACAATGAGTTGAGAGATCAGGTAAACAGTCAGATAAACCAAAAGTGGAGCTCTTTTTGTAAAACTGGGCACGCCACGGCAACTTATTAATTATCATGTCATCGTGCCTACGCTACCATTCCTAATTTGTCATAACACATCACAGTGTAAAGCACTATGGAAATGGAAGCAAAAGGTTGTTAGTTTGACTCCTACAATGGTCCGATCCATCCACAAATCAAGTCAATTTGGCTGAATTTGAAGCTCCTGCTCATTTAGGCTTCAATGTCGTTCTTCTTTTGTTTATAGATTAAGCATCAAATGCTATTTTGAAGTCATTTCCTTCTGATGCGACTGGAAATTATATGCACATTTAGAGGAATGCCAAACCAAAGAGCCCTGCTTTTTGTCCGAAGGAGCCCACCTTTAGATTATCTGACCGGTTCATCTGATTGCTCTCTTCCTGGATGTTTATTAGCTAAGTCGCAGCTTCTAGGATGCTACAATAGCCTTCTATGGTCTATGCAAAATTTGGTACGCTTTGTAACCAGCGCCTTATATATGTTAAAATAGTTCAATTGTTTGAAGGGGAGCCTTGGCGCAACAGTAGAGTTGTTGTTGTGTGACCTTGAGGTTATGGGTTCAAGGTGTGGAAATAGCCTCATACAAAATGCAAGGTAAGGCTGCGTACTATTGACCCTTGTTGTCCGCTCTTTCCCCAGACCCTGCATAAGTGGGAGCTTGGTGCACCGGGGCTCCTCTTTAACAATAGTTCTATTGTTTAAACTCCGGCTTCTTTACTCTTAGTCCTGGATTAAAATACTTACGCAGTGCTAAGCACGTCTGCATGTAGTCCATATTCTCTTGCGTAGATGAAGGAGGTAATCGATTGTGGAACTGCTGCCTGCATATATACAAACAAACATGTAATTCCTGCGATCCTGTCAATGATCCAAAGTTCTAAATCATCTGCTCTGCTTTCTCAACTGCTACTGAGTAGAGATGCACAAAGTAAGTTGCTAAATGTATTTCTTACACAAAGTAATTAGATGAGTCACCTGAATGATGGCTACACGTAAAACAGTTCCATGTAGGCCGACGGCGATGCAACCAATCGCCATAGCGGCTGGTCCAGCAACAAACTTCAAAACCATGCCAAACACAGTCAGGCTTGGGCCACAGGCAATTAGTTTCTCTTCCAATGCCATGAATAGCCCTGCAAAACAAATGAGGTTTTAGGGAACCCTAAAACTAATACAGCCCATAGAAGAGGCTTTTACTTGGAAAGAGTATAATATGGAGTTACCCATGCTAAACATGGCCATGCCAGTGCCTGCTCTTGACATAACCAGTACAGATTCCTCCATCATACTTGGCATTTCAATATGCCACCTATATTGAAATCAACAAAACTAATGGTCAGAAAAATCATGCAGCTATCATGGAAAACCCCTAGTTGATACTAACTACATTCAAATCACTTATGCTCAAATCAGTTAAATGATCAGAGGGTTTTTCCAGATGTTACTGTTAATTACGGTGAACCAATGATTTGCTACACTTATCACTAAATCTAGACCTGACCCTTCTGATCATTTGGCTCTCTGATTTCTTCCCTGGATTAAGCTAACACTGCCAAGATAGCTCCTTACCTATTTGAGATGAAAGCCCATATGACGCCGACGATACTAGCATAAGAATTGGGGTTAACAGCAAGCTTTAACCACACAATCTTCATCAGAGACCAAAAAGAAGGTCTATCGTTAAGCACCAGGTTATCTTTTCCCTCTAAATCTTTTGTCGAATCACCAGAAATGGAAGGGGGGTCACCGTTTGCTGCCCCAACAGAGATGTCACTTCTAGCTTTTCTTAGCTCTAACACAAACAAGAGAATAGTTAACCAGATGATAGCTTGCACCACAGACACTTGGACCACTAGGTCTACTGCGGTTGGTCCATACATGGCTTTCAGTAATGGCACCCCCACTACAAGAGTATTGGTTAGAGTTGAAAGGGAGAAGCTTGTTATGGACCAACAGTAACTTCCTTTGCTACTACACTTGGCCCAAGCGGCTAAAACTACTATTACGAGGACTTTCGAGATTGCATCGGCACCGATGAACCGATAGTTCATTTCAAATGGATCGATGTGGGAGGCGAACTCAAAGGTGAAGAGAGGAAGAGTAAATAAGGCTACCAGACGATTGATTGCAGCACATTGTTCGGGGGTGAATATGTGCCACCATTTCACAGAGCCATATCCTAGACCAAGAGCAAAATAGAGGGGGGTCATAGCCACCACAACCTTGTAAACATCCTCCCACCCTATCATTCTCTTTCCCTTCAACTTTTGAAATCAAAGAGCTGAAAAGGAATTAGAAAAGCACTGTTGGGTTTCAAATCTTAAAGAGTGAGAAGAGCAAAAATCTTAAAGAGTGAGAAGAGCAAGTGATAGATGGGTGTTTTGAACATCTTCATGTAGCGACATATATACTCAAAAGACCATCAGTTGGAGAGAGAGAGAGAGAGAGAGAGAGAGAGAGAGAGAGAGAGAGAGAGAGAGAGAGAGAGAGAGAGAGAGAGAGAGAGAGAGAGAGAGAGGTGGGTGCATACGATTCTGTGCCTTGGATTCTTACAATGGCATAGTGTTTGGTTTGCATGAAACGTAATGTTCCTTTCTCAAAAGTATAAAAATGAGCCATCTTTTGGATTCTGACTAGTGGCTGATTTTTCTGGTCATCTGTGGTGGTGGGGCAACCAGAAAGTACAAGGTTGCACCAACAGTTCCGACTATCGTTGGGGCGAGCTTTGCTAAGTGAAACCAAAAAATTCTTCTCCATTTGCGCGTTGTATCCTTTTCAGTTCTTAGGTGTAACTTGGATGCCTTGTTCAACAATAACAGTAGAAATAGCGGGTCACTTTCGTGTTAGCTGGGACCAAAACCATTCTTCGACAGAGCTTGCCCCCACTTCATCACAGTTGTATGTACTGTTCAAAGCTTCTTGTGTTTTCAGGTATAAAATGGATGGCTCAGAAGTGTTCGAAACTAAAGCAGGATACGTGATCAAAATTTGTCTGCTGCATGAGAATATGATCGTGAATGGTTTGGTTCGACAAACCCTAGAGCACTTCTCCTTGTGCAGCCGGTTTCAACTATACCTTTTGGCCGTGCGATCACCACATAAGAACTGTTTGCTTATGGATAGAAATCATTTTCTGTCTGTTAGAATAAGAAATGATGTCCAGACCTTATTCCACTCATGTTGCAGGAGTCCTGCTCTTGTTGTTGTTATATATTCTTATCAACTAATCAAAACACGAGGTTAAAGAATATGGAATATATGCCATCTAATAAATTGAAGAAAATGAAATCGACTCAGGCCTATTTCCCAACTGAAAAATGAGTGCCCACTAGTTATATTCTCTTCTTGTCTCAGGTGATTTTTGACGTTTAGAGGAATATATGAATATATTTTTCTTGGGGTAAGGTATTCTCATTCACTAATTAGAGATCTTGATTGGTACAGATTGGGTGTCTCTTCTTTTGGGGCTCAAAAGTTTTCCTTTTCAACTATTCTCATGTCATCATTTCTCTCCTTTGGGCATTTGATCTTAGTGGCTTAGATGCTAATTCAAGTGTTCAACATGACCATGCCAACAAGATTTTAGCCTATAGCGTAGAGAGAAAGGTATGTCATATAAATTGTCTCCAAATTTCTCTATTCCACAGATGTATACTGGGCATCATCATTATGTTATGTAATGGGTCATGGCGCATGCTAATGGATCAAGCTCTATTAGCCCATGTGAGCCGACATTAACTAGAACTGGCCATGGTCAAATCTTTCTTTGAATATTAATCCCTATGGCCAACACTGTCATGTGCCATGAGACATGGGTAAATCCCTGGGACTGGGTCGATATTGGATGAGCTCCGGATCCAATTGGTGAGTTCTGTACCGTAAAACCATATTTTAACGATGCAAAAACTCAACTCAAAAATGCGTTAAGTGCGGTGAACTTGATGGCTTATAGGCAACATGAAGCAAACACGAGGAAATTTGCCACATCATAATCATAGATTTTATAAACGTAGTGCAACATACCATGAAAAGGCAGCAAGTACTGCCAGTTGGAATAATTTTTAGGAATAGAAGGTTGCTAGTTCAGGTCAATGGAGTTTTTTAACGCCATTAACTGCTTGAGTAGACAATTTTCACTTAGTCGACTTGTTCCTCTCAGGAATCCAGTGCGGGAGTTATGACCTGAGTGGATGAGTTTTCGGAGTTTGATGAACAAGCATTTTCCACGTACAGCCACATGCATGCAAATGCATGGATGGGTAAGAACAAAGCAATCGCACATAGAAGCATAATCTCTAAGTTCAAGGAAATGGTACCTCCATCCTTTGTTTCAGTTATGCCTTTTCTCTTTAGTTTACACTTCTATATTTGTTTACTAAAACTTGAAAGGTACTTATAGCAGCAATATATAATGATTCTTCCAGTCCAGGTTTCAACAAGATGACGACTATAATTATCTGAATAAGAGATATAGGTATCGATTCTGTTCCTGAGAGACAAAAGATACTGATGAAAACACATATTTGCTACATGCATACACACGAACAAATACATCTGGTTCTGCTCCTGAATAATAGACATAGGTATCGGTTCCGCTCCTGAAAAAGATAAATCACTAATAAATAAAAGCTCAAAAGGAGGAAAATAAAAGCTACTTCAAGAAGTAATCTTCTTTGTTCTTCTTATCATCTTTCTTTTTTTACTTTCTTCTTCCGTGATGCGAGAAATATCTGTAGATGCTCCTGATTTATAGGCATCATAATGCTGTATTCTAATAATTTGACAAAGAAAGCAACTAGGTACCACAGCGGAACAACTACATGGTATTGGAGTGGATCCGCATGTGGTCCATACCCATGTGAGAAGAATCCTATACATGTGTCTGTAATATTAGGGTTTGAGTGAGTGAATGAGAGATTGAACATAGAGATGATTGGAGCCTCCTCCTCTTCCGTGTAATCTAATCAGATGATTATTCCTCCTCTCCCATGGACATTAGCACGATAGCTGAACCATGTAAATCTCTCTTCTATTGTGTGTGTGTGTGTGTGTACTTAATGTTCTTACAGATCTAAGATCCTAGTACTTAGATCTGACAAACAATGATAGATCTAGCGCAATACATGGACTCTGAGATAAAGTAATTAGGTAACTCGACTAAGTTGCCCTCTGCAAACAATTGAAGTGCCATTCAAGAATGAGATTCACGAATGAGCAAGCACAGACTCAATGGAGAAATTTGAAAGAAAGAGGTGGGGGAGGCAACAGTATGAGAGCTAGGACAAATACAAAGGATTTTTGGA
Organism: Warburgia ugandensis; assembly: GCA_035236585.1. NCBI lineage: Eukaryota > Viridiplantae > Streptophyta > Magnoliopsida > Canellales > Canellaceae > Warburgia > Warburgia ugandensis. Next base: position 10,075,032 of record CP141134.1, on the reverse strand, counting down.
ACAGTACTATCAATATTCTTAACTCAATAGATGGATGGGAATTTGACATGCACTTGGGCTTGTACCTTTTATTAAAAGGTTATAGAGATGATACCCAATGTCAAGATGGATTACAAAATAAATCACTTATGCACTCTCCTAAATCTAAACCTAGGCCACATGGAAGGCTGCAATTCAAACATGAGTCTCCTATTAAAACAAGGGATAGAATTGACTAGTATATCATAAGAGTTTCAATCATTTCATTTTGTTACCTTGTATATCTACTTTACATTCTCTCACGTAAAACTCCAACAAGTTGTTAAATTAAGAATACATTTTTGGAAAGTTGAGAGGAATTCCGGGCTTTGTATTTTGGGTTTTTGCAATCAATGAGTTTGGACGAAGATAAATATTTGGGGTCTGAATAAAGTAATTTGAGTCGGGGTTTGTGGAAGTGCATTTTCAAACAAAGTTTATGTAAAGGGAAAATGTACAAGATCACTCCCCGTGTCCATGAGAATGGAGATTTCATCACATGGGTTCCAAATTTAAGAGAAATAGAGTATACACCATAATTGCATGGGTATAGAGGAGTTTTTGAGACCAAATTTGGAAGAGTTTTGGGATTTTTGACGTGAGAAAGAAGACGGTTCATGGCGCCTCAAATATTTCACATTTTATCAAATTTTTTGTATCAGTTGCTAGGTCATTGTTTCAACACCCAGCTGGCAAGTCGACTGGTCAGTCAAATGTCCATATAGGATTTCTATTTTATTTTAAATATAATAAATACTATATTTTCCCTCTTAAATATAAATTCTATGGATGTATTGATGTATCTTCCAAAAGTGGTTTATTAGGTTTATCTAAAAATATTTTTCTACTATATTATGAACTATGTTATTGATAGAGAAGTATAGTGTGTATAGTAAGCATCTAGAAATTAATCTTTAAAAAACACATACTATATAAGACAATATTATGTATCATTTCTTCCTTTCCTTTTTTCTATTTTCTTTTGAATATAATAAATGTATATTGACATGTATCTTCCAAAGTGTTGTATTGGTTTTTTCTAAAAAGGATTTTCAACTCTATTATAGATAAAGAAGTATATTGGATTTAATAATGTGATAGCTAGGTTTTTATAAAGTATAAATCTCCCAACTTGAAAATTCTAAAATCATAAGTATAAAACTTTTCATATAGAATCTAAGTTTGGAATATAATTAATAGTAGGACCAGTAGTCATAGCCCCAAACATACTCATCTGCCAAAATATCAACTTTAATTAAATTAAAACTAACAAATGTATCAATAACAACAATTTAAATGAAAACAACTCAACTAATTAATGTCTTACATACATCTACTAAACAAATAAAACATTCTTAGACAATCATCAATAGTCTAATTTTTTCCTTTCCTCATCTAGGTTTTTACCTAAAATTGTGGGTTGTAAGGGGGTGAGTATGACCACTCATAGTGAGAATTACAAGGCTAGACAAAATCGTATCAAAACAAAACTATAATTGACATGCAATATAAATTATTGGTCAATCTCTCGATTTTGATAAAACTCCATCATATGACAAATCATTGATATCTGTAAAAACTGTTGCACATATCAAAATCATCAATAATAAATTTACGTCATACATTAAAGGCATCAATGTCAATAAAACTTGATCATATAACAAAACTTCAACAAATCCATAAAAATATCCGAATATCAAATAACCTATTGAAGCAGTTAATAGTTGTCGAAACAATCAATACTTGCCAAAGCAGTTAGCATGGTCACTGACCCTTGAGGATAACTGCCATGAACTACGCGTCTCATATAAGTAGCTGTACAAAATCATTGCCTATGGGTGATCTGGGGCTCTGCTTTGCATAAATAGTATGATCGGATACCTCAGACACTACACCACCTCCTTGGGAAGGAATTTATCAATGCGGATTATTGCCCATGTTCCTCCACTCGAGTATACCTATCTGGCTAGTATGTCAAATAAATAAGGAACTAAGGGCCAAGCTGGTCCTATCATACATAACTAGTATGAATGCCTAACCGACCACTCACCCAATGTCTAATCAACCTATGATGGATGCTTAATTGGTCATCCAACTGACCTATGTAGCATGCCAATGAAATTCTTGATAAAAAATCAATCAATAAAGTCATCATATATAATACTTCACATAAATAGTGAAAATTGTCAAGAAATATTCTTTTCAAACCCAATGGATAAATCACAATAACACCATACTTATTTAACAAATAAATTTTGATACATCTGCCACATCTTCTTGATATACTTTAAACTGGAAGATTTGTCACATATTTCTTTGTTATAAATTTTAATATTTTGAAACTTTTCTAGCTTAAATTTTGAGAAGTAAGTAAGACTTATAGACTATGAGTTCTTATATACCAAGTGATGCATAATTTTATTTAATTTAATTCATATAATTTTTTGGAAACAGTTGTATGAATAGCACCTTATTATCTTTCCAAAACTTTATTTTTAGATTTAAAATGTTAAATTTTACCCTCAATACTATAAATGTACTTTAAAATTTTCTCTACAATATATATATATATATATATGAAAATTTTAACTCTTAAAATGAAGCTAAATTATGATATTCTCTACTAGGTTTTAGACATGAAGTTTTCCAAAAATAACAATAAAAAAAATAAAAAAAAGCTTATTATTTATTCAAGTAAACATTTCAAAATATTTGTTTATTACAGACTTTATTAAAAGTACATATATTTTGTCTTTTATAATATGCTAATCTGCAGCTAAGTAAAATGTACGTTAATCATTAGAATATATGCATATTCATAGTTAGGACTTTTTACTCAAATCTTATCCTAACATATACAATAATAAAAATTTCTAAAACTAAAATAGTATACAAATAATAGTATACTAAAATAATCTAGATCTATATTGATATGTTGCTGTAACTTTGATAAAATTTATCATATAAAAATCAAAAGTGTTTATTCAACTAAATCTTAGATCGTATTGCTGGAATTTTACTATGCACTTATGCTAGTTTTGTAAAGCTTGTGCACTGATGCACTTTCACATCTATTCTATTAAAAATTTGAAATTCTTTTTCATATTTTCCTTCAACAACAATGATAGTAATAGTTGAATTATCAAAGAGAGAAAACTACTCCAATATTCCTTTTACGCAGTTACAAAATTACAGAAATTGCATCAAACTACTATGGTAAGATGATATGTGTTTTGATTATTTTTGAAATGAAGCAAATCATATGTATTAGATTATTTAGGAATTAAAGTTGAGAGATCATCAAAATCAATGCAATTATGTAAGAGTTAATACAACTATCAAATGAATGAAAAACAATTGAGTTTCTGATAGTTATTTATAAAAAAGAAAGAAACCAAACAATCAACAATCATTATGGAATTATCTAATTTGATAATGCTCACAAACCTCTTACCTTTACGCTACTCGTCCCCTCTTAGATCCTCTTATTTAATCCATAGTTTTAGCTGTAAAGATTTCCAATGTTAGAATCCCCAAGGGCTTGGCATGGTTTTAACCCAAAAGTGTTAGATAGGATTTTTTTTTTTGTGCACTCAAATTCCAAGAAGAAGATGCAGTGATTCTTTGAAGACTCTAATCTAGATCAAACACAAAAAGTCTCTCTGTCTAGTTCTTTTTATCTCCCATGCATCTTATTCTCTTCTTTTCTTTCTTTAGAACTCGATGCAAGATCCCCTTCTTCCACTTAAGTTTTTTTTTTGTAATTTTTTTTTATTTTAATGCAATGAAGCCCTAATTTTCTTTTTAACTTATTGTTTTTTAATTTCTTTCATTTTATAATGGTTTTCTACCTTTATTCTCTACTTAATTTCCCTTAGACCTAGTTTTAGATTTGTAACTCATTTTCTTAACTTAATTTGAACCATTGAATCATCATCGCAGTATTTCAATTTGTAAGTTACTTTCTTTTAATCCTCTTTCATTTGTAACAATTGGAATACCATCCAAGGTTTACTAATCTTTACATTTTTTATTCTTTAACTCCCACATTTTCAACACATGGAAATATCACCACACCATGTGGATTTCCATATTAGGCATGTCCACTTGTCAAAGCACATTTCTCTTTTACTTTAGTGAAAGTCAAAATTTCTTCACTTCATTGCTAATTGTTCCCAAAAAAATTATTAGGGAGGTGTTTTGAAGTCCAAACATCTCCCAAACAAGTTGATTTTGGAACTGCTTGGCTTAGGTTGTCATCTTTTGACCAAATTAAACTTTTAAGTATAACCATTGTACTTACAACAGAGTGTACAACTTGATTAACTAAACTAATTCAAGCTTTTTGACTTACTCTTATAAGTTTCCACATACCTCTAGGAGATTATAACTCATCTCATTTCAAAAAAATTGGAAATTCTATATTTTTATTTATTAGAAAATGTGGGCCATTATAAATAAGCACCTACAGATTATCTTTAAGAAAAGAAATTGAAATTAGGATTTTTATAATTTATTTTTTACCTTGATGAGAATGAGATTTTATTTTTTACTCATAATAATTTAGAGTTTCAATTCTTTCCTTTCTATGGCTAAAAAATTGGATGGGGCTCATAACACCTAAAAATTAAGGTTTGCTTTTTACAAGCAAAGAACTATAAAGCAAATTACTCACGCATACTTTAATTCTTGACTAAAGGGTAAAAGTGACACTCGAACCTATGACCAAGCATATTCCAAAGGAGATGAGTTGTTTACCACCAACTAAGCTAAACATTTGTTGGCAAGATTTGTCGATTTTACCCCTAGAAAAAAGTAAAGGTTTACTAGTACCCAATTGGATTTTTTTTTTTTTTTCTAGAAACATTTTCAACTCCAATATGCACATTTTCAACTCAACCTCAAATTTAACATTATGCATCATATAGTTAAAACAAATCACACATAGGAGCATGAAGACTGATTTCCCTGAGGAGAAAGGTTTATTTTTTATTTTTTTGGTATTTCTCTACATCAATTGATTGTGAGTATATTCCTTCAACTACTTCAAATGTTGAGATTACATTTCTCAAATATCTATGGTCATTAATTCTATTTCCTTGATGACTGAATGCATATGCATAATCATTGATTACTGAATATATATACATAATCATTGATTACTGAATATATACAAACAATATTAGTTCTAACTTTAAATCAAAACTTGTTGAAATCAGTTTTACAACATGACTTGCTTGTCGACTCAGTTTAACAACATGGGTATATTGCTGTTGAGTGTATAAATATAATTTTAAAAGTGTTATCCTGACTTGATAAAAGTGTATAACATTTGAAGCCTCTCTGTTGAGGGTTAAGTATAGTACTTACATGTTTTCCTTTTTATCACTTAGGCATAGATAGTTTATCATAGCCTCAAGCATATAGCAATATCCTTTTTACATATTTTATGAGATGTGTAGTGGCATAGGACACAAAATTTTACGTTCCTTTAGCCGTTCAATATTGGAAGAGAAGGTATGCCTCTAATTATTGAATAGTTGACTTTCAAGGGGCTTAATGTTTAACTATATCATAACCTTGGCATGTCTTTTACAGACATAGTATGATATAAGAATAGTGATAGGGTCAATAGCCAAAGACCATTGTCTTATTAGACTCTTTTATAATGGGATCATGCATGGTTAGGGCCATTGCCAACCTAGATCTAATGATAGATAGAGCTTACAAAATTAGAATTGTCATCAATTTAGGACTTTCTCATACTTAATGCCTACTAAGTTAAAATTAAACTTTACATGAATTTGTTCATACAAGATAGAAAACTTTTACGTGGTCAACTTTATGTGAATTATTCACGTAGAATAGAATGATTATCATGTTTGCATGAAATATCCACGTGAGAGTTATTCCTTTTCATAGATAAGGCATGAGATGTAGGGAGCTTGCCACCTTTGTATGAATAATTTACATAAAACTTGATAGAGCAATTATTCTTTTCATATAAATCATCCGTGTAAGGAGCATACCACCTTTGCATGGATTCATGTGTATTAGATATCCATGTAGGGGATTTAGTTGGATTAAATGAGACCCATTGAATTCAAGTAAGTTGACTATCATCTCGAATTGAACTGATAGGTTCAAATTGAATCAATCTAGGCTTTTGAGTTTATCTTCAATTTATGTCAGCATGCTTAGATAATGACTTTGATTTTTGAGGTTAAGTCAAAACCCTTTGTTCTTATTAGAGGCTAGATCTCAGTGTGAGGTATACTAGGGTTATATATGAGCTATCATATCACTATCTTATTCCAAATGTTAGCGTCATCTAGGCTAGGGCTATATTTGAACCATTAATCATCATCTTGGGCTTGATCTAAGTATCATCTAGACTAGAGCTAGATCTAAACTGTTGGATTATCATTTTAAGTTATATTTCAATACATGCTAGACTAGGGCTAGATCTAAACTATTGGATTGTTATCTTAGGCTAAATCAAAGTATCTATTAGACTATGGCTAGATCTAAACCATTGGACTATCATCTTAAGCTAGATCTAAGTATTCCTGAGACTAGAGCTAGATCTAGGCCATCAAACCGTCATCTCAAGCTAGATCTAAGTATTTTGTATGCTAGTGCTTGATTTGAACCATTGGATCATAATCTTAGGCAAGATCTAAGGATCTTATAGGCTACAGCTAGATCTAAACCATTGAATGCTCATGTTAGGATAGATCTAAGCATCCACTAGGCCAAGGCAAGATCCAAAACATTGGATCATCATCTTACACTATATATAAATATCAACAAGCTAGGACTAAATTTGAGCTATTTGACCATCATCTTCGGCCAGATCTAAGTATCTCTAGGCTAGAACTAGATTTGAACCATTGGATCATCATCTTAGCCTAGATCTAAGTATCCACCAGGTTAGGACTAGAGTGAGTCATTGAATCATCATCTATGGTTAGATCTAGCATTTTTTGAACCAAGAGCTAGATCTAAATCAAACCATGTCCTTGAAACAAAGCCTAAGTCTTTCTGACAAATATTTTTGTTTAGGATATCTTTTAAGGGGTTAGAAAGTGGTGCTTACTTTTGTGAGAGTATAGGGCTCGCTTTTTCTTATTCTTTTAGGACTTTTTTTTTTGTTCAAAGCCAATAGGGGGGCCCAATTTATTTTAGATGGGGCCCACCATTTAATAAAATACAATTGGTATCTTTCTTTTTAATTCTATATTTAAGTCCAAAAACATAAGGAAAATTAGGCAGCTCTCCTTTTCTGGTGGGGCCCATCTTCCATCTTGTTTGGAAAGTATTGTGGCACCACAGTAAAAAAGCAAATGCTAAGTATTGAATGTTCCCTATAACAAAGAATTGATGGGCACAAAAGAATAGGCACCAAACATCACCTAGAGCAAAGAATAGACAAGTATGAAAACTAGGCACCAAACTTTTTGCTAGAGCACAGAACAAACAGGCACAAAAAGATAGGCACCAATTGTCTGAAGAATGGATAGGTATATAAATCTAAGCATCGAATGTTCCTTGGAGTAGAAAACAGATAAACACAAAACCTAGGCACTAAATATTCTTCTAGATCGGAGAATAAACAAACAAGAAGATATAAACCAAACATCCCTTAGAGCAGTGAAGATATGGACTTATAAATCTTGGCATTGAATGTCCCATAGAGCAAAAAATAGACTACCATGAAACCTAGGCACTGAACATCCTTGGAGCATAGGGCATATGAGCATTAAAAGAAAAGAATAGCAAAGAGATAGAGTGATATAGTGAAAAGAAATTAAAGACCCACCTTTAGACATCATAGGTACTTTTTCAATAGCTCTCTCTAAAAATCTCTTGTCCTTTGCTCTTGGAAATTTTCTTTTTTCTCTAGTTTCTCTAACTTTTCCAACTTTTTCTAACTATGAACTAAGACCAGGAAAGGGTTTCTATAGGTTTTTCTGGGCCAAATGGACTCAGGAATGTGGGAGAGTGGAGAGTTTGGGAGTGAGGGACGATTTTTTTTAGAGTGGAAGAGAGAGGATAGGAGGCATGTGTGTGTGTGTGTGTTTAGATAAAAGAATGAAAAAGAGACATGGGAAATGGAATGTGAGGAAAACTAGGAAAGGAGTTTGAGTGAAAACATGGATTGGAACTTCTTTTTAGGTGAACCCACCCTTTTCTCAAAATGAAAGGGAAGGAGAGATGAGGGTTAGAAGATAGGAAAGAGGAAAATAAGATAAATAGAGAGTTCAAAGGAATTAAGGGAGTGAGAGTCTACTTGATAGGTCTCTCTACCCTTCCTTAAGAGAGAGAGAGAGAGAGGGATTACACATGTGAGGGGCGAGAGATAAAGGAGAAGAAAGAAAGAAAATGGGTTTAGAGAGAAAGAACAAGAGAGAGATTAGGAGAGAGGTACGTGGTGTTCCTAAGTCAGTCCTTTCTTTTTCTTATTTTCTCCAAATCTTAAGGAAGATATTTTTTATTCTAAAACAACTTATGCAATCATCTTTTAATGAAAAAGATAAGTTAGATTGCTTAACATAGTTTCCTAAGTTTAGGAATTTCGATATGAGATATTTCTAGATTTCTCAAGTTTCAAGATTCCAGAAGGATGGAGTGTTTTCTTTTCAAATTAAAAGAACTTCTTTTCTAAATTTCTAGGATTTAAAAATCTAGAGAATTGGATGTGTGGGATATAACGAGCCTATATTTGGGTAAATTAGAATTGTAGGATTATGAGATAAATTAATTAAAACTTGAATGGTCTTGCCTATATAAAAAATGCAGGCTCTCCCATGGGGTGCTTTCTTATTAAATGGGTTAAGGGAGGGGTATTTGACAAGAATATCTCTCAAACAATTATATAGCTATATTGTATAGATATTTTGATAGCTAATCTTTTAAAGTGGTTGTATTATTTTTTTTATTTCCTTCATATGTCTTCTACATAGTGCTAGATAGCATGTTGTAGTTTTTCTATTTTTTCTCTATAGAGGGTTTGGATATACTAGGAGATATTTTTTTGAAAATAATTTCTAAAATAAAAGAGGTTTTATTTTTATTTTTGTCCATATGTGTTTTTTGTATTTTTATTTTGTCTCTAAGATTTTGATTGGTTGATCTATCTTTCAAAATTGATGTATTATTTTTATTTTCTATCTATATTATAAACATTATTTAACCAAGCCTCCCATTAGAGCCATTCAAATAGATTTAAGTGTATATAAGTGGGGTCTAATATACACTTAAAATTTTACTAATCAATCCGGGAGATTGTCTTATTATATATTGTTATATTATATTATTTTCTATGTTATATTGTAAACATGCTTTAATTAAGTTTCTCATCATATATATTCATTCGTGCAACATAATAATTATTTCCTTGAATTACATGGATCATAGTTTCATTGAAAATTGCATTCTTATACATCATGTCCCAAATTTTTCTATACCTAAAAAATAACTAAGAAAGTGACAGTTCTATGCAAATTCTTCTAAATTTGGTTTTTTATTTTTCTCTTGTTTTCATTTTTTTTAAAATTTTTTTGACTATATTTGGTTAAAGAAGTACAAGTGGGGTCCAATAGGCACCTAAAATTTATGATTTGATGACTTTTAGTACCACTTGAAATTAGAATTTTCTTTTTATATACACAAATTTGAGATTTGGATCATTTTTTAACTATAAGTGTCACTTTTCTTTTTATCTTTTCTATAGGATTTTGAAAGTCATTTAATGTGTTTTTTATTATTGTTAAAACACTTATGTTTCTCTTTTTTACTTAGATTTTCTATGTAAATCATCCCTAAAATATCCTCTTAAACTATACTTTCTATATTCTTAAATCCCTCTTTATTAAGTATGTACTTTCAAAAATTTCTTAAAACTTGAACCAAAGCCTTCTACATTCAATGGCACAAGGAATCTTTGACCTGGTAATCAGGGTTCGACACTGTGCATGGGTGTGCTATTTTACCATTAAAAAAAAACCCTATCTATCTCCCTATAAATTTCTTATCCGCATCAAATCTTGTATTATGTGTGTTAGATATAAACAATCACACAAAGGAAATATGAGGGTTGATTTCCTTGGGAGAAAGGGTATTTCAATTTGTGTTATATAAGATATGTGAGTACCTTCCTCCATCACTAATCAAATTAAGTTATTAATTATACTTTCTTTATATATAATACATAAAATATAAAAAAAGATGACTTTTATGACTTTGTACACCATAGTTCTAACTTAGTTCAAAACTTGCTTGATTTATTTTTATAACATGATTTGGTTGTTGATTTGTGCATGTATGTTTTCCAAATTCTCACTTTGACTTGATAGAGAATGTGGACATTGGAGCTTCTTTGTTTAGTGTTATGTGTAGCTTTAACATATTGTCTTTTTTATAGTTTAGGAATAGATAACTTTATTATAGCCTCAAACAAATAGAAATATCCTTTTCTCTTTGTATATAGAAGATGCATAGTAGTTGTTGAGAATAGATATTATTTTCTTTTAGGCATTCGATATTGGAGAAGAAAGAATGTATTATCATTTACTAATTAACATTAAGAGTGTATAAGGCTCAACCCCTAAAGTCATAGCATATGTCTTACTAATAAGATAGAAAGTGTATGGTGATGCTTTTCATAGTTTTGAACTTTTGAGTTAATAGGACCTATATGGTCAAAATACTTTGTCATTTTAAGACTTTTTAAGTCGATAAGACTCATTTAATTAGATTTCCCATTTGGCCAGAGTATTTGCTTTTCTACGACTCTTTGAGTTTAAGCACTTTGATTTTTCTAAGGACTCTTAGGTCTTGGGGTATCTAGTCCTCCACAAGCTTTAAGGTCTTTAAAAATTGAGTTGATTTATTATTGTAGGTCTCAAGACTTATAATCATCATAAGACTTTAAGGCTTATAGAATTTCAATTAATTGATGACACGTGGTTCTCAGGACATCTAATCATTGCAGGACTCTAGGTCACCGTAATTTTAGTTGATTTAGAATCTTAAGTTTTAGAAACTCTAATCATCATAGGACTCTAAGGTCTATAGAATTTTAGTTTTTTGTGTACTCATAGGCCTTAGGACATTTAGTTGTCCAAGAAATCTAATGTCTCTAGAATTTTAGTTGTTCATGGACTCTTAATTCTTAGGAATTTTAGTCATCCAAAGACTCTAAGGTCTTTAGAATTCCTATTGTTCAAGGACTCTTAGGTCTTAGAACTTTTAAACATCCAAGGACTCTAACGCCTATACAATTTTCAATCATTCAAGAACTCTTAGGTCTCAGTACAACTAGTCATCCAAAGACTAAGATCTTTACAATTTTTGTTGATTGAGGAGTCTTAGGCGATATGCCTTTTACTTGGACAATGAATCTCAAAATATAAAAATTCAGTTTGTATGAGAAGTATTAGGTTGTAGAACTTTGAATAGGTTTAGAAGTCTCAAGCTGTAGAATTTCAAAAGTCATAAGCTATAGGACTTTGAGTTGTTTCAAGAGTTTTACAACTTTAGGCCTTTGATTCAATTTTAGAGTCTTAAAAGTTGTAAGACTCTAGCTTAATTTAAGAGTCTTTAAACTTTAGGACTTTGTTTTATTTCAGAAGTCTTAAAGTCTCAAGAGTTTGAATTCATTGAGTACTAAGATTGTAGGACTCTGATGATCATAGAGAAAGAAAGTGGGTGCACCTTTATTTCGTGATAGGGCCCACGCATACTAAAGAGGGCTCAACATTTCCTTTAGGATTTCAAGTTATAAGTAAGGTCGGGACTTACCAACAATCGAACTATCTGTCACTAAATTTGATTTTGTCTATTTATTTCAGACCTTTGATTCATGGCCTAGCTCTAAAGGATAAACAGAGAAGCAAAAGGCAACAATCTACATTCATCTATCATAAGGTATCATGTCAAATAGTAGCATCATTATTGCATTTTGGTTGGTTGATGCATTGTTTTTATTAAAAAAATATCAAAATATCTCTCACAACATATCTCAGATAACACCAAAAATATCATAGAATATATCTCACATTTCACAGATATTACAGAAGATAATACAGAATATATGATACATATCTCAGATATAACAGAAGATAATACATGAACTAACAAAGAAGATATGCTAACAGACACACTCAAGATATGCGGTTAAATAAACCCCCCTAAACTATTAAAAAGCTATTGGAAAAAACTTATGAAGAAACTTTTGAAAAGATTCCTCTAAATTATTATTTATAATTTTGAATAGGAAATTAATTAAAACTAAAATAAAGTTCAATTCCAGTGCTGAATGTGAGTGACACGATTCCTTAATGAGATCGAAGTGTAGGCCCTAACTGTTGATGGTATAGATCCTTCACAAGTGGAGCTCACACTTGGGTTTCCTCCTAACAATGAAAAACAATATGCACGAAAATCGTAAACCCAAACTAGGCAGCAGCAAAAACCAAATGTGGCAAGGTCTTCGAAACGATATGGTCAAAGTCCTCCATTTGAGGGTTCTCCACCTCCATGGATTCAACAAATGGAGCTTCTGAAACCCTCTCCATTGAATCCCTAGCCCTTTTCACAGAAGGGATTTTGCTAATATTCTCTTGATGGACTACTCTTTAGAGGGTAGTCTAGGATGAATGGGGCAGTAGGGATTCTCCCCAAAAATATATAAATTTGGCCAATGACGTTCTCTCCTAGTTCACTAAATCCAAAGGTATTGTATTCAAGGAAAGAGGATTTATTTCTCATTTCTTTATTTTAAGCAATTCTAATGGAAGTTAGAGTTCTCCAAAGGAGATGACAAGTTGTAGGCAGATGAAATGATGGTTATAAAACATGTAGATAAAAGAAAATAAGGTTTCAAGGTATTTGCATATCATTGTATTGATAAATGAAGAACAATTTCCAGTTAGAATTTAGACATTTTAATTTTTTAGCATGCACATATTTATTTGTACAATATGAGCGGGCAAGATTGTAAATTGGGCTTACTCTTCTCAATGATCCAAACCCTCTATTCCATAACTCATTCAATGGAAGAACCATTCACTAAAATTCCAACCCATCTGAATATTATAAGCCCCTGAAAATTTTCCTTTATATGGTGTTAGACAATAAATTTTGGATAGTGTAACCAACTTGAAATACTTCAAAAATCAAATGCTTAGATTCATTCATCTATAGAGAGCTTCTATGTATGGCTCTATATAGCAAGCTCCATCATATGAATGGTTTGAATCATTGAAATAGTGACCTCACTTATACTGCTGATCTCTTGTATTTTGCCAGTGAAAAACACGTATGATTCATTGTATATGAACTCCAGTATATTAGATATTTCAGCTTCCTCTTCTTTTCTATTTAATTCTTTGCTGTTTGTTTTTTAGGTCCACTTCATATTGATGATTTAGAAAATATGCTTGATGAAAGCATGTTGCTTCTTTTCAATGCAGAGATTGCAGATGGTAGCATTGAAGAAGTATCTTTCCACTTTATTTTTCTTGCTTTCATATGTCATTTGTATGATTCTAGGGACCTTGTATCTATTTTGAGGCTTAGGTTATTTTCCTTCTTCTTAACGATTTTTAAATAAATAGATCAATATGAAAACATGAAATCTACATAAGCATTCTCCACATTAAAATCTTTTCAAATGCTTTTAGAGGGAGAATTTTACAAGGAATGTGGAAAAGAACCATATGGACAAAAAAGGAAAGAACAATAAGGATGGAAACTTCGTTATTTGGGAAAACTATGTAGTAAAGTCATATCTATAATGTATCTATGAAAAAGTGATTGACAAATGATTTTGACAATTCTTACCTAGATGTTATTACTACATTCCTACAAGAATTTTGAAAGTTCTCAAAACCAACAGGGTCACTAGGCTTTGGTCCACAACTCTCTTGCCTTGTTGCAATGGATGATGATGCTCCTTTGCCTTTTCAAAATCATGCATTGCTCTCTTTTTAGGATGCAAAATGTGTTAATTTATAATAACATGCCATCCAATCAAATTTTTGGATTCAGAGGGAAAGCATGAGTTCCACATGTTTGTACATAAGGAGGACAATGAGTCCCACTTGAGAAGATAAAAAGAAAGGTCCCTGCTGAGAAAATCTACTATCCTCTGCCAAATCCCCTTGGATTTCAACGAGGGCAAGATTCAAATCCCTTCTAGTTCAGAGAGGAGGTTATTTGATGATATGATCTCTTCATAGGCTAAGCCGCTTACTCAAAATTAACTCCTTACCCTACCAAATTCTCTCATAAAAATTAGAAATACAAATAATTTTCTCCCCTACTAGCTTATGTGGGTTCAAATATAATACTCAAAAAGTACTTTTTCCTACATTGAAAATCCTTTTAGGAACATATAGTGACTCTTTTTTGAATCAAAATCTAGGAACATATAGCGACTCTTTTCTGAATCAAAATCTAATGAAGACTTAAACATCTCTTTAACATAGCAAAACAACCTTCCAATTCTGGAGAGACAACCTTGACTTAAATCTCGCCCCTCAAAGGGACCCACCTACTCCAATTCACTCTGATAATGGAACATCATGGACATTGTTCTTTTCATTAAGAATATATGGTTCCTTAGGACAATTACCAATTCTAGTTCCCCTTCTGCCTTTGCTTGGCCAACTGCTCTCACTTGATGACATGCTTCACCCTTCCTTCTTTACCTTACCACAAGGAATCCCCTTGTATTTTTTAAACAACCATTAATGAGTAATCCTACTATGTATGGATTTGGTTAAGGAGATTCAAAATTAGTACTTAACAATGAGCCATCGCACCAAGGATCAACACAAGTGGTGGTATGTTATACTGCATTATTACTTTGATATGATTGTCAAATGAGTTATAAACCTTTTTCCAGTGGCTAAGTTTCTTTGCTCTTTGTCAAATGATTGGTTCCATGGGATTATCATCATAGGATACAAGGCATGCAGAATGAAAGTTCTCATTTTGGTTGCTTTGTAACACCCCGGATTTTTAAGACAAATTTATATATATATATAATAATGGCATTTTAAATAAGAGCATTTGGGATCCCATGAGAAAAGATTTATTTAACATTTTACTAACCTATCTTAAAAACTCCAGGTGTTAATTTTCCTTTCACAAAATGACATACATGTAATTTAAACATAAATAAATAATCCGCGTATAAATCAACGTCAAATAAATAGGCGCCTTTATTTTAAATCAAATAAACGTCCAAAAGACAATAATAATATGGCCCAGGGTCTATCCATCATAACATCCCATATAAATGTCCAACATATGTCCAAAGATCTAAATCACATCCCAATATAAAATATGCAGTCCATAATAAAAATCCAAATGATAATCCTGTTTAATGACTCACATCACTGTCTAATACTATAGAAAAATGGTCTTCAAGACTCTCACGGCTTCTCAACAAACCTTGCCTTTCCCGTTATCGCGCTCGAGATCTAAGGCATTGCAAAACAAAGCAATGCCTCAAAGAAGCTATCGATTGTGTAGGTACATAGACAATTAATGTAATAAATGCAAGAAATAATGAACAATACTGATGAAAAATCTAACATTTATGAAGATAGTGATATCATAATGCCATGTTCAATAAATGCCAATTTATTCCATATGCTAAAACATGAAATTCACAGAGTTAAAACATGACATGAATCAATAAAATGGAGCATACATCCGTAATAAGGGCACCCTAAGGTAATGGGTCCCACCACATCGCACTAACATCCCCGATCGTAGTACACATAGTCAACCTCGAGTGTCGTCACACCCAGCATACCATCCATAACCATGCTCATCATGCATGCACACATAACAAGAATATGGGCCATCATGCCGCAGGTGGCAACCCTCCATGGGTATCAACCACCGCCGCTCTCCGTCGACACCATAACGGAGACTTAGCGTCCGTCCCCATGGAAAGGCTCAGGCCGGTAGTGTGGACTATCCATGTTACCAAACCCCTACCGAATGCCATCTATGGGCAGGTGTCTATCATATCACAAACTCATCACATCATAATCTCGGAAGGTGGGTGGCCGGCCCTATCCCTCCTAGCATGACGCCCACCAGGCGAGAGCACCCGTCATCAAATATAAAACACGGAAATCATATGTATATGCTAAAACTCAAGAGCACTTATAGCTTGAAATCCCCAAGACATGCCCCTCATCCCTGGGTTGCTTTATAAAAGGACCAGCTACTAAGCCTCTATACTCATTTCCATGTAAATCCATGCATTTTCTATATATATATAATAAGAAATAAATCTCTAATTAAGCATTACTAATTAACATCATGCTTGTACCATCATTTTAAATAAGTTTATTCAGTAAAAGAATTCAATTTGGAATAACCATCCTGTACGCAATGTCGCATGAAATCCATGGTAAATAAAAATCGCAATTTAAAACACAATCACACATGATGCTATGTTTAACATGGTTTAAAATCAAGGCAAAACATTAGTTGTCGTCACCTACCTCAGTGTGAGATCACTAGCTTGCTAATAACTCCCTTTAATTGGTATATTCAAGTGCACCTATACATGTCACATCACTATTTTAAAATTTTTCTAAATAAAAAGTGGTCATTTATAAGTTTTTAAGTTAAAACTAGGTCCGTGTCGTCAATACGGTCACAACGCATCTTTCGGATTGTGATTTGGACTCCTCTAGCTCCCAAAAATCAATTTTAAGTGAAAATACTTCATAAATTAATATTTATTAATTTATAGGGTGTTTGGCGGGTGCACTGGTTTACACCAGCGGCCCTGCTTTACACCGGGTTACACCGGCGACCAGTGTACACTGGGTTACACTGGCGGCCCGGTTTACACCGAGTTACACCGGCACCCAGTGTACACTGGGTTACACGGCAGCCGGTTTACACGGCGATGCGAAACCGGCGCCGAGAAGACGACCGGCTTAGGTCATCACCGATGACCCTACAGTGTCCAAATCACTTGGTTTTTGAACCATTTTGTTCCAAATTTTGTCTAGTTTCCATTTCTATCATCCTTTTGCATTGATTTCTCCAAAAACCATGTTTTTTTAAACGGTTTTTCCCAAGTTCCTAAAAACATCCATAGGTACTGGTTTTTAGATTTTCTGGAGAAATCCACCGTTGGATCACTCCCAAATTTAAAGGGTTTGCTCTTGGGTCTCTTGTGCACTAGTTGGACGGTGCGATTTCCAAATGGACAACGTTTGGTCTATGAAATCGCGCTCCAACAGTAGCGTGCACAAAGTTCCTAAAAAAAATCTGATTTTTTCCTAATTTTTAAATGGTTTTCTAATTATTTTCTCTATTTAATAAATACTAAAAAACATAGTTTTAAGGCTTACCTTGCACCTAGCCGTGGTTGCTCGTGTTACCGGGGCTCCACTCGCCGGAAAATCCAAGTTTTGCAGGGCTAGGGTTTTGCGTAAACACTCAGAGAAAACGCTCAAAGTGGAGCGTTTTGGCAACCTGGGGAGAGTAGATATAGGCCTAGAGTCCTAGAGGAAGAGAACCTCTTCCATTCACGCCTCTTTCCATGGCTTCTCCGGCGATTTTTCCGGATCTGGGTACAGACGTGTGGAAGACGGGGGTGCCATTATCAATTTGGGCCCCTGTGTTATACGTTTCTGTCAAATGACAAAATTGCCCTTACAACTTCGACGGCTCATAACTCCCTCGTTTGAGCTCCGTTTTTCGCGTTCTTGGTGGCGTTGGACTCCTATCGACGAGCACTTTCAAATTATTATGTTTTCAGGAAAAAATTTCATCCATAAATTTTTATTTTAATTTATTTAATAATTTCCTATTTTATCCTAAAAATTAAGGATATTACAATGTGCCATCACACTTATGAAAGCTTGGCAGTTATATCCTTTTTGCTAACTTAGTTGAGGGCTTGAAGCCACCCTTCTCTCTCTTCATCAACCCTATTTGTTGCAGAAGCCTCAATCATATCTACAGTTTCTTTCAAGCTCAAGAAAAAGATGGATAAACATAATAGTGATACTTTCTAGGTTGTTGTAAGTGTAAGTGGAGTCTTAGGTTAAGGAAAAGTTTTGGAAAGGAAAAGTTTGCATTTGTACATTATGCTCTTGTTCTATCATACAACATTCCAGCTAACAAGTGGTGTTCTTGTTGAATCTAATGAAAAGGGTCTGTTATATTTATAGTTCAACTAAATATGTTGCCTCCATTCTATACCAAAGAAGAAGAGGTTGGTTAGCCTAATAAGCTTCCTACTTCAACTACAAACTTTCTTCGTATTTTGGAGAAAGTGTCCTTAGATCCAAGAGTTAATTGGGTTGAAGACCAAAGGCCTTGGGACTTTTGAACCAAGAGATGAGCCTATTCTTGTTCTTGTATTTGTAGGAATGCCAGAGTTTGAAAGTTCTATGGTAAACTTTGTAATTAACTTAATTCGTGACCATACTACAAGGGGCATAGCATACTATCAGCGTAATTCACAATTTTGATTTTATTTTGCAAGAGCCAAGAGTCGACTACTACTACTACTACTACTACTACTACTACTACTACTACTACTACTACTACTACTACTACTACTACTACTACTACTACTTATCAACTTTTAAAGTTGTCTAAAGTTTGAAAATCCGTCTTTCGCTTCCTTTAGCACTTAAGTGCACATCCATGCAACAACAAAGCCTATTCCATTCAGTGTATGAAACTAGAAAAGATTAACTTATGCATCCTAAAACTTTCCTTGATTATATTTTGAGTATTGAAAATTTCTCGACTAGAAAGAATTGATAGAAGTGTGGGAGATCAAGCTTTTCATTATGATTTGAAGGGATCTGCTTCACTATGGTGGAGGAGTCACCTTAGATTTTGTGGAAGGATGAGATTCTTTTGAATTGTTTTCTCTGAGTATATGAAGGCTCATCTCATGGTTCCTTTGCAAAATTCTTATTATCTCATAACATTATTAGTACTTAAGGCAATAAGAAAATATTGATTGAGTTCCTCTGAAGTGCGCACAGAATGACACTTGCAACTTATTATTTGAAGGCATATCTTCAAGATGATTTGATAGCAAAGAACTATACTCTTGATGAAGTGACCAATTGATGCATAAAATAAAGAGAAACTTTGACAAATAATTAATCAGTGATCACTAACATCTTTAACAATGGAACTAAGAATTCTAGAATTGCATGCAATTATAATTAGGTCTGTGTGATGTATATGGGGCTCTCTTTTAGTCAAAGTTGATTCATCCAATCTTTTCTATGCATTCTTACATGTGTTAATAGATGCCTTATGGATTTTGGAGCTCTCCCCTTTTACACATATTATCTTTTACTAACATATTTGGTAGTAAGACATTGATATGGAACCAATTATTTATACTTGGGTTAGTCTTTCTCTGGCATAGTTCAATTGTAAAATGTCTAGAAAGGTTTCTAGGCCATAGTATAATTAACATACTTTTATTAACAACAAAGGCTAACTATTTTTGTGTGAAGAACAAGAAAAGAATTGTATCTTATTGTTTCTTCTTAGATCTGGCATTGTATTCAAGGATATATTAAAAGTTTATTTTCTTTCTATTATCCTTGCATCTCATTTAACTTTTGTGTTTTTTCTTTTTTCACTTCACTCTACTGCATTGTAGTGAATGTATTTGTAGGTTTAACTAGACTATTGGTGTAGTGTGATGAAATTGATGCTTATTCATCTCTTGCGATGACCCCAAACAAGAAGCCAAAAAATTGATGGTTATGCAAGAGGAATGTCTTCAAGAGAACTATGAATCAAGTGAAAATTTTATAAAATCATATATGAATCAGCTTGCAGTTTCTCAAAGCAAACAGGTATTAATAGTTATGTTGCTTGGTTATGGTGTTAAATCTTTGTTGCATAGTGATTGGTGTGGAGAATATATTCTTTTGCCACACATAGTTGTTGGTTTGGAGCGTAGTCTAATGATTGCCAATTCACAAAATTTGTAGAGTCTTTGATTGCAAAATCCATCTAAAAAAATGAGCCTACCTACCCTATGACGGTCTTTGATTACAATATTATTGGATTTATCAGCTACAATACACAATCTTCGAAGTGGCTAAAATACCCTATATTGGAATAAGGATATACATGTGGCTAAAATAGCCTATATTAAAATAAGGATATACATGTGGCTAAAATCATTTAACAAGTTCCTCTATGCTATCTTAACCATTTCACAGTTGCATAAGCAAATATAATCTCAGTGACATACTTAACTTTTATCTCCAATCACATGCCACATCTGGTTTTGCTTTAGTGTTTGATAACCTACTGAATACTAAATTCAATTGATACCTTCTTACATCAAGAATCTCATTTGGGAAGATTATCATATGGTCAAATTTGAGTCAATCATGTGTATACATCTCAGCCTTTTAACTTGGTGCCTTTGCAGTTGAGCATCCATGCAAAGCTTACCTGCCTAAAATGATTAAATCTTTACTAAATGTAGCAGGGTGTGATTTTGCTAATAACAGATGGACTATTTTATTTAGATAAATGAATACCATGGATCAATCTTCTATTAATCATGTGGTAGGTGGTTGATGAAGATGAGGATGAGAGCTCAAACAAAGAAGATGCATCAGACATGGTGGTGGATGAGCCTAAGTCAAAAGATGAGTCAAAGCACATATAATCAGTGGAAGCCAAAGATGGGCGGTCTGTAGTGCCGTCTGAGTGGAAGAAAAGAAAGCGGTGAGGTTGAAGGGTTGCAACTTTTTCTTGTTTTTGTCTCTGTAGGATCCATTTGCTTTCCTCTTTCTATTTTCCCCTTGTTTTTTTGTTTTCCTTAACTACTGTTATATGAAAATTATCCAAGAGCTGTGTTGCTTAATAGTGCCCAGGCTTGTTGCTTGTCCAATGGAGTCTACATGTCTGAAATTTTGAATTATTATATGTTTGAAGGGGAGCCTTGCTCAATAGTTAAGTTGTCGCCCTATAACATGAAGGTCACGGTTCAAGGTGTAGAAATATCATATCGCAAAATATAAGGTAAGGCTGTGTACTATTGACCCTTGTGGTTTGCCCATTTTCTAAACCTTACATACATGAGACCTTCACACACCGGGCTGCCCTCTCTTTTTTTTTAGGAGTGAACCAAAAAGGCTCTCTTTTACCTATCTGTTGATTTTTTGTTCCTTTGAGATGATACCACCTTCCTTTGAAGGTCCATAGTTTGTTCAATGTAACTTGTAGTAATGAATGAACAATGGAACTGTTTTATGAACTATCTTGTTTCGGTATCGGAGCCTTCTTTCTTACTCCTCTTACTAGTTGTTCCAACTCCTTGCAACATAAGACCATCAATAGGTCAGGTTTTGATAGGTTCATGTCTATCCCTAAACCTTCCACACTCACATGTGTGTAGATAGTATTTCGATCCTATTCTCAAAAGCCAATACCTACCCATTTTGGTTCTGTTTGCATTTATGATATTTTTTTAGATCTAATCAACCAAAAATAAAATATAAAATTCTAATCTTAAGATGCTAAAATGATAAATTCCTTAAGGGGTATTGATATATGCGCCCATGCTTTTTCTCATGTGCCTCTTAATGGAACGGGCTACAACTTTAGGCTAGACCCAAACTTTTTTGAAGTTCAGAACCATCACAATGTCTAATGCTCTCAAATTCTCATCCACTGATGATCCTATCTGTTGTTTTCTTGAGTTAAAAAAAAGAATTATAAAATTTTGGCTGTCCATTTTACAATTGTAGCCAACACTTGCTAGGATAATTCAATGGATGAGGATTTCAAATCATGGCTGATCTAAACTACATCTCACGAGCGGTAAAGATCTTTAAAAATATTTGCACACCTGAAGTTATAACTATTTGCATTTAGTTCTTGAGGCGTTCACAAGGAAAACAAGGGTTAGATATATATCAGTATCCATTTCTAAACTATTCAATATCTTGGAAGAAACCTTAAATATGAATTATATTATACTTAAGAAAGGAAAATAAAACAAGAAGTGAAAATGATGAGAATAAAACCTTTCACTTATATTGAAGTTTCAAGCAAAAAGGTGGGATGAGAAAGTAAAGGGAAATAGAAAAGAATAGCGAAATGACTATTTTAATATTTGTAGGTTTAACTTAAATAAGGAAGGTGATATTGTCACACTCCTTTGATACTCGTGTCACGCCATCTTTTGGGATCTTTTGGTAAAAGTACATGTGTGGTCTACTTTTTGAACAATTGAGTCATTTATAGTAAGCATCATGTTATAGATGAGTCATGTATCAAAAATCACATATTTTAAATGATCCAAGCATTGATTTCTTTAGCTATTTTTTTTATCTTTAAATTTTCTACCATTGATTTTAGAACTCAAAAGAAGCAACAATACAATCATCCAATATATGCAAGACTTCATCTATTGCAGAACAACTAAGATGAACAATTGAGATTATCATAAAAGTGGGCCCCTTGGATAAAAGTATGATAAACTCAAAAAGAGGGTGCAACATTAGTACCAAAGGGATGCGGGAATATCAACTCCCTAAAATAATCTTTTACATATATGAGAGGGTGTTTTGGTCTCTATAAATATTGATATTGAAGAATGCTCTTTGGACTGACTCTGGGAACCCACCTAACTAGGGCCTACCTTTGGATGATTTGACCCAAATCATCTTATTTGCCTCTTGTATTTAGGCTATATGTAAAAAATATGCTATTGGATGTTTCTAGCTACCAATATTTTAGTCGAAAAATCCACTAGTCATGATTTTAACACTAAAATGGCATAGCTAAAATCATTCAATGGTCATGAACTATGCTGTCTAGCCAATGCATGGGAAGGCAAACAAGGTGGATGGGTTAGGCCATGCAAAGGTGAGGCTTAGCTGGGGGTGATGGAGTTAGTCTAGAAACTCAATCCAAATAGCATTTTTCATTGATATTAGGGTTCAGATTATTTTTAGTTTTTTATACAGCAAACCATACCTTATCCAAAATTAATTCGAATATCTAAATTGGCAACCACACTAGCAAATTATTCATTTGGTGAGATTTAATATCCATATACACGTATAAATGGGGATCGTACCATGAACCTTTTTTTTCCATGCCTTTCTCGCAGGTTGGTCAGATCAGATTTTCAAATAATCTAAATCAATTTATAGTCATATACCTATTAACAACCAATCCAAGAAAGGTGAGATGGAAGACATGCATCCAACACAAAGAAGCAATTGCAATTGAACCACCTATTGAGCTTTCAAAGCAAAAAAACACTTGGTAACACAGTTTTTCTTGGTTTTAAGATCATCACAACATGGTAAGAGGAAGGCTAGATTCATCTGTTGGACTCTCCATCTCCAGTTAGGAGGGTTTTCTTTACCTATTACTCATATTGAAGAAGTGCAATTGTGGAATCCATCAATCCAACCAAAATGTTAGTTGATTCTTAATTATTATATGAAGAGAATTTCTTGATTGGTGGTTTGTTTATCTATTACTTATACTAAAAGCTAGCATTTTTTTGTTTTTTGTTTATATAAAAGGGTAGCCTAGAGCAGGAAGCTCCCCATATGCTTGGGCTGGGATAGGGTGGACCACTAAGGGTTCATAGTATGTAGCCTTCCCCTATATTTTGCAAGGGGCTGTTTTCATGACTCGAACCATAGACCTCTAGGTCACACGATGACAACTCAACCGTTGCACCAAGGTTTTGGTTTGTTTATATACGAGTGCATATTGAAACGATGGCATTTTTAGTTTCCTTTTGAAAAGCTAACTTTAGAGAGATAATTATCACTTGATACTCATCATAGGTCACTAAACCAGCGACTGTGATCACTTAATTTCAGCCGTTTTATGCAGGTACAAAGAGGAGGTGACATTTAATTGGGTGAAAAAAAGTAGAAAATATAAAAAGTTAGAGGAAAGGATGGTTAGAAACTTTTTCCCAACCAATCAAATATCACCTGCACTATACACTTACAACTCCTTACTGAAATTACCACTCCCATATATATGTGTGTGTGTTTTGACCATACTTGATTGTCTTGTTTACATTCTAATCTCTATTTTCATACAAGAGGTTTTAACCTTCTTCACCTCCAAATTCAAACAAGATCATTAAGCTCGAGCATATCTTATCTATCTGGAGGTGTTTTCTCCAACATTTTTATCATTTCTCTTTTTCTAGCCTTCCTTCTTCAATTTCTCTTTGCTAAACCATAGATGTGAAAAATCTAATAACAAAGAAACTCAAATAACAAAGCCACTATTTAAAACCTCATTTTATTGATTTCAATGCTAATGGTTATCCCGAGGTTCAATGAATGAATGAAGCTATAATCGTAACCAGATAGAGATGATGGTCTTCCTCAGATGTCTCCAAGCCGGCCAATATAGAATAGATAGGCGAAGCAACCAATAGCAGTCTGTTCTCGCCTATCGATAGATAGCAGGTTGCTTACAAGCTCAAACAATAGGACTATTTATTTCAATGTTGACATAATCATAAAGGGCATCTAGGTGCACAAAGCCATGTGGCAAAAAAGTTAAGCCCTATTTGGCCCTAAAATGCTCTGTTTAAGTATAGAATAATATGTGAATAGGATTTTATTCTTAGTATATGGATAAAAGAACGTGTAACAAATTAGTGAAATTTTAGTTTCAAGACAGTCTTGGGTTAACCTCAAAGGTTAGTTATTGGGTGACCAAGGTTCGAGACTATGCATGAATGTGTCTCTCTAACTCTAAAAAAAAAAAAGGGTACCATTTTATGATCCAAATATTAACAGTTATGATTATCTGGTGGAGATCTTTCCCTTCAAGAACTTTGCAAGTCCATTTTCTTGAGAATGCCATTCTCTTTCTTTTTTTTTTGGTCTGGTTAGATAGCCCAGCAAGACGCTGAAAAGGACGCCTTTCTAAGAAAACCACCTAGCTCGGCCCTCCTTTTAGAAGATTTAATTCCTTCATCTTGTTTGGCCTCCTAATTTAGGCTACCTACCAAAGTCATGCCAATCTCGATGCTTTTAGCTATTAGTTTTTTCAGTTAGAAAATTGATAGTCATGATTGATAAAGGACAGCCCCGGTGCACGAAGCTCCCACCTATGCGGGCTCCAAGGAAGGAGCAGATCACAAAGGCCTATAGTAGGTAGCCTTACCTTGTATTTTTGCAAGAAGCTGGTTCCACTTCTTGAACCCATGACCTCAAGATCATATGACAACAACTTTTACTGTTGTGCCATGATGATAACCTTGTATTTCATAGTCATGATTATGAAATCTAAAATTATTTAGGCTACCCACAAAAGTCATGCCAATCTTGATGCAGTTAGATAATTGAATTATAAAAAAACTAAAACGGCATGGTTAATATCATCCTATGATCATAAATTTTGGTGTCTAACCAATCTATGGCAGTCGAATAATCCAAAGATGGGGCCCTATTTACGTGGTTCTGCAACCCATTTTCCTCGTGGATGAATGGAATGCCGGTATCGTTTCCCAGTTCTAATTGTCTAAATGTAGTAGATCTTCAAACAGAGTCAATTACGCAGGCTGTTAGGTCATTTTTAACCTAATGAGAATCTTTGATGGGCTTGCCTTGTCGTGGCCCATATATGATATGGCTTCCATGTGGATGATCTACGCCATACATCCACCAAATTCTTGCGTTGGTCCACTTGTCCGAAAACCTCACCGTACAACTCATGTGGAAAGCGAGGCAGTATGGCATCTAATGAACCTCATTTTCAAATTTATCATTCAATTATTGCCTGGTGAAAGTGACCACAGATTTACATGTCGGAAGGCATGGCCCGCTATTGAATGTTATCACATGGGATCATTGTAGTTGATCTGACCCCAAAACATTACATCATAACAAGTAGAAGATCCTACCCATCCTACAGACAAAATCCTTCCTGTAATCGCTTCAGTATAACAGTTACCCACAGTGGCCCACCCAATTTAGCATGGTTTCTGGACAGTGGGCTCATGCAAAAACCGTAGGCAGGAGGCACTGATAGAACAGATGTTTACTGCACCATGTGGCTGCTTTGTGTACCCCATGAACTAGATGGTGAAAGGGACACTTGAGAGGTGATTCAAACGGTTAATCGTCTAAGACCAAGATAAATCATTATCAAGACCTTATTGTGATTAGGGGTCGGTCACATAAATTTTGTTTCTCCATTTGTCTTATCAAGTGCTATGGTTTTATTTAGTTTTGGAGTTTTTAAATATATTTTTACCACTTTTATTCATGTTTCTGAGATTTTTTCCTTGCTTTTTTTCAATCTTAGACTTGGATTGTCTGACTCCTTCTGACTGCTGCCATGCCCATAAATCTTCTTTCCCCACCCTACGGAGGTGTCAAAACATTTATGGATTGCCACCTTGCAGACACTGCATGAGATATGTCGGAATCCAGGCAAAGGCTGGTTGAGGCCAGCCAAAACAGTACCAGTGATGCCGAGATCATTGGTACTACGATCTTATCCCCGTGATTGGCTGCGTACCATCCTTTCATTATCTAAAACTAGGATCCGTACATACAATCTCCAACCTTCTATTGCCGTCACCCTTGAGTCCTCCAGAACCGCTATCCTTTAAAAAGAGAGATGGCGACTGTTGCACCACCTGGCGAAGCAAAATCGGTCAGAGGTTTCTAAAACAGTAAAACTAATGGGTGCTCAGGAAAAAACACATAAATCTACCTTGAACATAGTTGAGATCGTTCAATAAGTGGGTTGGTTAGACCATGGATCCTTCTCTATAAGCTTATCATTATACACCACACTTACAATGTGATTTGACTGATCCCCAGGATCGTTCCTGTCTGATGGGCAGGAAAGGAATGGACATTGATTTCCGCGAAAAATCTATGTGAAATGTGTTTTACACCTTGACATTGAAATATGGCAACGACCCAAAAACTTCTCCTGTCATAAAATTTCTAGCCATCTGGCGTAATTCAATTTCAAGCTACAAAAAACTTTCCAAGAAAAATTCATTTTTTCTGTGGAAATCAATTTCCGGCTATTTCCTGACAACCAAGAACACAAAGTAACATTATCCTTCTCTATAAGTTGGTTCTAAAATGCAAGGAAGCCAATTTTCCTATGGAAAGAGAACCAACAAGGAATGTGAAAGACCCAACAGGAATTCATAGTGTTTACAGTTACTAACATAAGTATTCAGACAGGATAATCCTTTCATATACACTCAAATCCACAGAAGTCCAAAATGTATAATCCCCAACGCAATGGTTCAAAGAGGAGAAAATACAAGATGGTCTCTAAGCCCTTTCAAAATCAAGTTGGAGAAACTGTGCTGGGATGCCTGGTCACAGCAGAAAGTATATCCGTATAACTAACAACTCCAACCAAAACATCCTCTGTCTCGGCTTCAGTCACCCAAACATGGGTAGCCCTGTGAGACAACATTTGGGCCATTACAGCCGCCAAAGAGCTTGTAACCTTACACGTTAATGGTGCACTCCTTCCTCGGTACATACTCCGTCCAAGGCCAATGGCCGAGCTTGCCTGATTACTGAAGAACCCAATACTCCTACTAGAGAACTTCTTCGGCCTTGAACCGCTGCTTCCAGTATCCTGTAATTGTGAGGTAATAGAGAAATCAGGAAATGTAGTGGCTGATGCATTATCTTCAACCCCCATAACAAACTGGCCTGCAGAGAGGTTTGCTAGAGCCCAGGCAGCAGCTAGATAATCACATTTCCATATCTTGATGGCTGAGATTTCTCCTATTATTTTGTGCTGGCAGTCTGAGGTGAGCTCAACCACAGCAACTGCACATGGGTCCTGGGGCAGCTTTCTGGCCGCTTCAAGGGCTGGAGCTGAAGTGTCAATATGGAGGTAATTCGAGGTGATTGCTCCAAGGGAAGAAATGGAGCATAGAGGTAGTGGGGCCAGGGCACCGAGGCAGCCAATTATGAAGCGGATTACATCTTCTCTTGAGAGGCAGCATAATTTATTTTCAGCAGGTAAAGATGTCAGTCTGCTGCTGTTGCCGCTGGTGGACGCACTGTTTGAACTATCAAGATTTTTGAGCCACTTCCCATTGTAGAGGATAGAGAAGCGCTTACTCATGCCCCTCCAGGCAACACTCTTTGGCACTAGAAGACGTCTTACACCTTGTTTCATCATCTCAAGTGCATCTATCAGCCTTCCAAGACAGAACGGAATCAGGATAGCAAACATAATCAAAATTAATAGATGATGTCGGGAACAGAACATAATCCCATCAAAATCAAAACACAGATTTCTTTGAAAACCAAAATGAGAGCCCAAATTACGTTAGGACTGAAACACTAAGTCAGGATAAGAATCAATTTAAGTTCTCGGTTATCTTCCGCACCATGAGGCCGCCCCTCGCCACCTCACCTCACCTCACCTCACCCCACTTCTCCCTTCCCCCTTCCCCTCACCAATAAAAAAAGATATAAAAAATAAAAGAAGTCTGGACAATAATACCGTAAAGAACATCATCTCAAGTGCATCTATTAGCCTCGCAAGACAGAACAGAACCAAAGATAGCAAAAGCAATTGGAATCAATTCGTGCCACTAGAAAGGGGAGTTATCCTACAAAAATCACAACACAGACTCACTCTGAATGTAAAAACTGAATCTGGCAAATGAACCATGGAGAGATTGAAACATTGAAGTTGGGGCAAGAATCAGCATGACAGATAATAATCAAGAGCATAATCACTAACTAAAGCCATGCTATCAAGGCTAAACACAGCAATTGCTTGAAGTTGAAACCAGGTTCACAGCTAAGTGCCACCCACTTGATTTCACAATCAACTGAAGCTAAATAGATGGTACCAGATGCACGAAATAGAGAAGTGGTAGAACTGGCCTGAAAAGCCACAGCTTGGGATGGTAGTGCAACTTTTACCATTAGGTAGAAATTTTGCAACATAGGAAAGGACTGAACTGCTAGCAAAATTCACAGACGACAGCCAAGACATCAAGACCTCTGGCAAACATCACCATATAGTATATGAATCAAATTGACAAGAACAAGATCCCAAGGTAAAAACCAGAGTCAGTAACAAAACAGAAAATATATAATCAATAATCAAAACCAGAATGACAAAAACAACCTCTCCAGTGTTTTCCTTTCTTTGGAAAGAAGAGGACTTCATGGTGAGCTCCACATGAGACGCAAACTTTTGAGTTTCTAACAACGGCATATTCCCAAGCAAAAGGCAGTCAAATTGCACAGAACAAAATCAACATAATGAACAATAGCGAAGCAATTGCATGTTATAAGATAACATCACATTTACCGGAGGTACCAACGATGAGCAGCATCATAGATGACACAGTATCTAGCATATTCTAAAATGAACCAAATCAAAACCACAAGTTGGAATACCCGGCAAAATCTGATACGAAGACAAGAATCAGACAACATTAACAGAATCCAAAATTACTAACCCGAACTTGAAAAGGCATAAACGGTGCTTTCATCACAAGGATTTGGACCAAGGGCAATTCAAAATTGCAAATTCAAAGAAATACACGTATTAATTACCAATCTTACAACGATGCACAGCTACTGGCAAAACCAAAACCAAGCAAAAAGTAGCTAGAAAAAAAATAAAAAAAATGGAAAGAAAGAAAAGGAGGATCTTCCTGTCTTTCATGAAATTATACAACACCCAGAATCAAAATTACAAAACGGGAACAGAAACCAGTTAGATGAGCGAAAATGAGAAACTTTGATCTTCCCATTGTCCATCCAACTAAAAGAAACAAGTACAAGAGAAAGAACAAGAAAAGAGAAGGACCCGTATCATGAATAACCAGTCCTAATCCAAAGTTGATGCTGATAAAGAAGTAAAAATGCAAAAAGCATACCAGAAAGTAACCAGATTCTATGAAGAAGAAATAGAGAATAAATGAAGAAATAAACAAGTGCTTTATGGATCTCAAAGGTCAATCCGGAAGCAAATAATCAATCACAAATTATGAAAAGCAAACAGATTACCATGGAACCAACCAATCAAAACCTTTAGATCATCAACAAAAAAGCACCAAAAAGCGAAACAGCTCAGACAAAAGAAATCGACAATTACTAAGGAGACGGATTCTTCAAAAAAAAAGAAACCAGACTTTGTGGATTTCAAAGTTACAATTCATAACTGATCAACCACAAACCATCAATCACAAAACACAAAAAGTAAGCAAACAGTCATTAAATCCACCACCAGAACCTTAAAACCATCAACTAGAACACCCAAACAAAAGACTACCCAGATCAAATCAGTCCACATTTACAAGAACAGATCAAAGCCCACCTCGTTCCAGGATCCACTTCCTTCAAAAGAGAATTATTGGGAACCACAACTTCTGCAATGGGTGTTTTCAGAGCCTTCTCCTGATCTTCCAAGAACTCTTCTTTCGCCAAAAATCTCACAATATCTAGAGAATTAACAATTCCCACAAACCTCTGCTGTCTTGAATCGCCATTCTCCATCAAACTCTTTTGATGTTTTCTCTTCCAAACAGGAATCCCACCTTCAGTACATTCCCCAATTGCTCTTATTGCTGATTCAACTGTTTGGGTTTCAAAGAACTCAGCATGTTCTGGTTTTCCGACGGTTAGATCTCCAACTACATGGTAGATAAGGACTGAGGCCATGAAAGTAGCAGTGTTCTTTGTGAAAACTGATGAATGAATATGAAGAAAAAAAGAACGTGAAAAAGAGAAGAAAAAACAGAAAAAAGAAGCAGGTATTATAAGAGTGAATGGAGAAAGATGAGGAGGAGGAGGAAAGGAGCTAAGGTTTTTGGGGGGTTGTGAAAGGTAGCCATTGAAGGAGGCTTAAGCCCATAAAATTCACAAAGAATTTAGGAAGAAGGCGACTCCACAGAGAAAGAGAGAGAATGTCTGTGTAATTGATCAAATCCTACTAGTTTTTAATTGCAACCAACTTTAGCCACCTGGGTTCTTTATGTCTCTATTTTATCTCCTCTTAGCGTAAGAGAGTGGAAGTCTAATTAACTCATTAGGGGTATATCAAGAGGGAGCTAATAAATGGATAGTAAAGAAGGTAATATATTTTGTAGGACCAACTGCTTTCTATTATTCTACCATTTTTAGTATTTTATATATATTTTTTAAGGGTGCTGATTATACACCGCGTTTCTTACTTAGGCCAACCTTTTTGTGTATAGAGAGAGAGAGAGAGGAGGGCGGCCTAAATAAAAAAGAAGGTATATATCACCAGCTTTTTTTAACCGTTTAAGTAGATGTCTATCAAAGGACATTGGGATATCCAAAGATGAGTATTGTCATGCAGATTGGTTCAAACTTCAAAGTAATCAAAGTTGTTAATGTTTTCCTTCATTAGTTGGCTTTATAACGTTAGAGTTGCAGGGTACCTTGGCACACCGTTAGAGTTATTATTGTGGTTACGGGTGCAAGATGTAGAAAGTAAAATGCAAGTTAAGGCTATGTACTTGTGGTCCGTCTCTTTCTAGTACTTAACACCCAGCAAAGGCACAAGTGATTTTCGTAGCACTGTGAGTCCATCAAAGTTTGAGACGTTTCTTGGAGACCACAAATGTACGCTATAAGTCCTCGTGCAGGACCACTGGCGATGGAATTCCCAGTTTCAGAGCGTTCATGCAGATTGGTTCAAACTTCAAAGTAATCAAAGTTGTTAATGTTTTCCTTCATTAATTGGCTTTATAACGTTAGAGGATATGGGGACCTTGGCACAACGTTAGAGTTATTACATGGTTATGGATGCAAAATATAAAAACAGCTTCTTATAAAATGCAAGTTAAAACTGTGTACTTGTGGTGGGTCCTTTTCCAGAGCACTTTACACCCAGCAAAGACACAAGTGGTTTTCATGGCAGCTTGAGTCCATCAAAGTTTGAGACGTTTCTTGGACACCACAAATGTACGCTATAAGTACTGGCGCAGGACCACTGGCGATGGAATTCCCAGTTTCAGAGCGTTCATTTCGCGAGCCACTTTTTTCAAACCCTTCACTGTCATGGATACGTAGTGGGCTAGTTAAAAGTAGGACCATTTCAGTGCTCCACTCCTGCAATCTGTGTCCTACAAATGGAAGCAAAAGCCAATAGTTATACGTAGTAGTAGGCAACCCTCCACTAACTCAACGGTTAAAGATGTAATTAAGGGAGATTTTCTGATCTGGATCACTGAACAAGTGGCTCTAGCTATTAACTCTTTGTTGAGCAAAACCTCTCAAACACCTAGTTTTTCTTTCAGTAGCAAACTATATATCTTGCAGGAAGAGAGTTCTTTTTTTTTTTAGTACAAGCAAAGAATTACAAAGTAAATCGCTCACACACTCTCCTCAATCAAATTTATCTACATTGATGGAATTGCAAAGATTATCTACTCGACATAACCATCCCAATTTCAGTTAACGAAGGCTCATGATTTTATACTAAGTAGGAGACTTCAAATCTAATTTTATTGTTCTTGAAAGAGTTATGAATAAATCTTTCAAGTTTCACTTGGGCATATCAGAAGTTTGTAGAATTGGTAAGTAAAAGATTGTGGATTGGCAAGTCAACACAACAATTAATCTAATTGAGATACAATGACTGAAACGGTACTGGGTTGAAGATACAAGCAATCTTCAAATTGAAGGATATGCAAATCAAGCTACCTAAGGGCAGCCCTGGTGCATGAAGTTTCCGCCTATGTGGGGTTCGGGGAAGGGGTGGACCACAAGGGCTTATAGTCTGCAGCCTTACCTTGCATATTTGTAAGAGGCTGTTTCCATGCCTTGAACCCGTCACCTCAAGGTTACATAATTTCATTTAAATGAAAAGTAGGTTAGAAATACAGAAGCTTTAAGCAATCCATTTGTCTGCAATAATTAGATGTATAAAGCTTTATTGATATTGTTATTTTAGATGAGATTGAATACATATCCAAATTTGTGACCAAGTATACCTGAATTTTCTTTTGAAAGAGACATTCTAGAGCAACAATATCTTCAAAACCTTGGCTTCGAATACCGTGCGACAGAAGGGGGAAAAAATGAACTCTCATCATTATCATCAAGACGTTATCTTGTTACTCTATTTCTCTCTATTAAGTGTCATGGCTTCATTTAGTCCCAAAGTTTTTAAATCTTCTCTCACCACTTCCAACCACATTCTTTTGAGCATTTCTCTTGCCCTTTCAGAACCTTCAACTCTGCATATTTTAATCTCCTTTCTTTTATTAGATGGAAAGAGTTACAATGTGAGTCAAAACTGCAAAATTTAACTGTTGTGGATCATAATTGGACAACTTTAGAACAAGTAGGAGTACACATAGGCGCAATGAACATAGTCAAAGGCAACTTCTAACAGTGCAGTGGTGCAAGGAGTCTCTCACTCAGGTGATCATGTTTCATGCTTATATCTATTTATGTCTACAGCTAAGGAGAAGATGAGATGCGCATTCATATTAAAAGACTATAGAACTGAAAAGGGACCAAGAAGAGAGATGGATTAACTAGACTTTTCTTTCTTTTTTCTTCAATTGTTGGACAGGCGGCTCAACTAGGCTGTTAGAGGCTATAAAAAAAGGGCAGCCTCGGTTCATGAAGCTTCCATGTATGTGGGTTCCGAACAAGAGGTAGACCACAAGGGTCAATAATATGTAGCCTTACTTTGCATTTTGCAAGAAACTGTTTCCACACCTTGAATCCGTAACCTCAAGATTACACGGTGACAACTCTATCTTTGTGCTAGGCTCCCCTTCTATTAGAGGCTATACATCAGTGTTAATCAACCAAGTTATAAATGACTTTGTAATATAATCTGAATTTAGTATCGAGAATAAGCCAAAGGTCATGATCATCAAACAATGGAAATTAATTTCTAGCACGTCTGATTTAGTATATAAATTACACGAGTCCATTAATTGATAAGCCAACGTTAGGGACCTTATGGCCACTCATTGTTCTGGTTTTCTATTTATGAGTTTATTTAGTGATTAGTAGAATATTAGGAAGTAACAGGAGGAAGGGGAGCCTTGCCCAATGGTAAAAGTTGTCATCGTATGACCTTGAGGTTACGTAGGCATGGAAACAGCCTTTTGCAAAAATGCAAAGTAAGGCTGCATACTATAAACCCTTGTAGTCCACCCCTTTTCTGAACCCTCCATACGCGAGAGCTGTCCTTTCTACATATGTAACTGAGCTTCTTTTCTTTTCCGTGGTAATATATGTAGCCGAGCAACAACCCTGGTCTACTCACAATATGGAAGAGGAAAGGAAGGTCGTACATACGAAGCCCAACTTGGTTTTTTTTCTCTTTGTTGGAAAGTGATGGAAAAAAAAGAATAGGAACAGCATCTGGAAGAATTAGATCACTGTCTATTACTTGAAATTCAGTGCTTTAATTGCTCCCTTCATTCGACAAATCTTACAGGAACTGATTTTGGAGTGACTCTCAAAGCCACTAGCTAAGACCCAGCTTTCAATGATTTTACCTATCCATCTTGTTCAGCCTCTTTAGATTAGTTACATGCTAAAATTCATGACAATTAGATGATTTTAACTATGCACTTTAAGTTTTTATGAGTGCGTTAATTTCAGCTGTTTCATGCAGGTGCAAGGAGCAGGTGACATTTCATTGGATGAAAAAAAGTAAAAAAGAGAAAAAGAGAGGAAATAACAAATAGAAAATTTTCCCTGACCAATCAAACAGCACTTGCACTCTACACCTACAGCTCCTTGCTGCTAAACAAAGGTGACACCATGCTATATATGTTATTATTTGGAACTTTTTGGCCTAACTCTATTTCTGGCATCTGAAGGCCTGACCCTAAATTGAGCAAAACATATATACGAGGCTGGCAGCCTATCCCAATGTAGTCCAAGGACTGATCACTTGATGGGGTCAAGTGAACATTTTGGGCAAAAGATAGCCTTACCTGTTTTAGTGGAATAACTAGAGTTTACTATATAAAGTTAGCTGGTCCTATATACTGTCATGCACCCAACCCTAAGTTCTTAAATTGCATAGTCCACAACCTAATTGTTAGTAATGACTATGAAAACGATAAATAGGTTTTCAATAATGACATGTTTAGAAATATAAATTACTTAACTATAAAGTATCTTTAAAAATAAATAAATTTACAGCTAAAAGTTATAAAGCAAACTGTCTAGAACTTGTTATTCTAATTCCTAAATATAGTTGGCCGAAAGCCATCAAGTGCAATTGATCATAGATAACATGGTATATTTCCTCATTATGGTTGGTCAAAGATTTAAGGTGAACATAACTCATATTACAAACAAAAAAAAGGAAGTTCAAAAAAAAAAAAAAAAAACAAATCAGTCTTATAAACACCTTGTAGTGGTTTTTGAATCTTTGACAATACTGAACCTTTCGGTATTTTAGATATAAGACTACTAAAATATGTAGAACTGGAGATATCTTATTCTTTAACATGAAATTATAGGTGGAAAGAGAGACATGAAATGCCTATTTTCTCGCATATATACACCTAATTTTCAGAAAAATAAAAAGGGTATCTTGATCTAGGAAACTAATAATCTTCGATTTAATTATCAGCAGTTTTTGTTGCGTCAACCCATTTCCCATGCAATATAAATTAGGTTTCTACTCATATACATGTAAATTCGGGTAGGCTTGTGTCCGAGTTGGATAATCCAACTCAATTGACAGCCACCCAGTCTCATTTTTAACTGATGATCATTATATATAGTGGACCAATTTTATGATGTTGATTGAACACAAACTGGGCCTACTGTTTTCACTGAAGTAGCTAAAGGTGCTAAATATTGGAGGTCCTAGAGAAAGCAGGTCCCCAAAATCAGGACCTCTTCTAGATGGCACCTTAGAATACTTTAATTGATGAAAGCAGCTGTTATAAATGGTTGAGGGAATGAATCTAAGGAACTAAAAGTTTATGTAGGCCTACAAGTTTGGTAATTCAGAGATCTATTCTTCCAGAGCACATCTTTCATGAGCCATGTAGCAGTTATCCCCTATACTTCATGATCCAACAATATAAAGTAGAAAATGGACAGCTACAGTTAAGAAACAATGGCAGAGAAATCTTAACTGATCACAGGGTTAGCATCCAATGAAGAAAATACTTTGGGCACCAAGTATCTAAGCTATTTAGAGCACAGAAGCTACCCATGCCTCTTTTTTCATTTTTGATTTTATACGAAGGGGAGCCTTGGCGCAACGGTAAAAGTTGTCGTCATGTGACCTTGAAGTCACAGGTTCAAGGCGTGGAATCAGCTACTTGCAAAATGCAAGGTAAGGTTGCCTACTATAGGCCCTTGTGGTCCGTCCCTTCCCTAGACCCTGCATAGGTGGGAGCTTCGTGCATCTGGGCTGCCCTTTTTATGCACATATAGGAGGAGCCTCGATGCAACAATGAGTTGTCACTGTGTGACAAAGTTCGAGACGTGAAACAACCTCTTACAAAATACAAGGTAAGACTGCCTACTATAGGCCCTTCAATGTGAAAATATTGGCAGGCAACCAGCATCTGGAATGGTCCAAAAACAATATATTTTGGGCCATGATGCACAAAAGTTGGCACCCTTCTCGCAATTGTCAGTCTTTTCAGAAGTATATATAAAAGCTCATATTTTACAAGTAATAATATGTGCATCCGAGCATTGGTAATATTCATCACTAAAGCTCTAAACTTTGCCGATAGAGTCCATTAATTAGAAAACAGCCAATGGAACAGATATATTAAAGCTCAATACCTACAGAAGGAATGATTTGATTAGAGAAGGAAACCAATTCCAACCGTAATACATAAAGAAAGGGAATTAAATTTGTGTTCTTAGCCTTCATGGTTCTTCTGGTAACATGAAAGGAGGCATTTCCTTCTGTAGATTCTTCCAAAGAACCCCACCAAAGAAACAGAAAACTAAAGCCAGACAATCATCTGCAGTCCAACTAATCCAAATATTAAAAGATAAGGCTGTCATCATCATGAAAGCATTTTTTAATAGCAAGAACAATAGCTTGATATTCCCTTATTGTTTGGAATACTGAACTACCCAATCATGCTGTGCAAGTAGAATAAACAATAGATAAAAATGTGGCCAAAATACACCTTGTTTGTGCTAAGTCGTTCAACAATTCAAGTCTGTGGTGGGCATCTTATCACACGCGCTGGATTCACGACCTTGGATTCCAATTGTTCCTCTTGCTGTCCCATTTAAACGAGTTTGTGTTAATTAATTGAGCATTACCTTCCATTGAATTTCTAGTCTATTGCCACCAAAGGGGTGCTAGTCTACACGAGCAGCACAATGTGAAGTTGGCCATAGATTTTTGGTGGCACATCATCTTTACGGAATAGAGCCTTGGCGCAATGGTAAAGTTGTCGTCACGTGACCTTGAGATTACGGGTTCATGGCATGGAAACAGCCTTTTGCAAGGATGCAAGGTAAGACTGCGTACTATAGACCCTTGAGGTCCGCCCCTTCTCCAGACCCTGCATAGGCGGGAGCTTCGTGCACCGAGGCTGCCCTTTATCATCTTTATGGAATACTCTGTATGCCCTGCAAATGGTAATTGCCGACATTGGGTCACCCAAAATTTCAAGGGCTGTACCGTTTCACTGAAAGTACTAGCGGACCTTGGTGCTCTATCCGTTCAACCCCTTCTAGATAAGCCATCTCCCACAAACTCAAATCCTATTCTCTAAAATTACGCTGTATGTTATGGAGAGTTGCCAAAGTCCAAAAATAATAAATTTAGAGGTTTAGGGTTGTCTAATGCATGTGATTTTTGGGGCATAGCCAATCTATCCCTTGTCCCCGAAACATGAATGGTCTGAATCACAGCAACTAGCTCAATTTGCACCATAGAGTGCAGTTTAAATAAATATCAATAGTTTCAAAAGATCCAACTTTTATATCTCCTGTTTTGAACCTTGAGATTCAAAACTTGTAACATTTTCAGTGGTCTTTATGTATGGTTCAGAGCAGAGCAGATCCGGCTGACAGCCAAGTGCCAAGTTTACCTTTGTGTCAACGGATCGGTCCCATCCATAAACCCCAAAACAAAGTTGAGAAATGTATTAACCAAATCAAACATAAATTTCCTTAAATCTCAAATGAAACACAAATCCCTGCAACAAGGACGATTGGACACTATAACGCTATAGATTATTTGCAAGACCCAGGGCCAAACACTATCCTCAGTTTCCTTGTCAACAAGGGTGTTTGGACACTTACGCCTTTATTTTGTTCCACGCTGGAAGTTCTTTCAGAAATATGACAAGTAAAGGGTGTCACGTTTCCTTTTTCTTTTTGGTCCTGATGATGCTCTGCGACTATGCTTTTAACCACCATGAATAGCTCTCTAAGTTCCCATTTGATAAAAGAGTAAATCAAATTGTTGCCACTGATCAACCGGCATGTTCAGGTAGTCACGGTAGGTACTGTCTATCAATCATGAACCAGGATATGAAAATGGTAAGAGATTGGACCATCAAAGTCTTATATCTGTGATCCCCTTGTCTGTAAATTGGCACTATACCATTCTCATTGGTTGATGTGACATGGGACAAGCTGCCTCATTCAAGCAGGAGCCCGCTGTCACTATCAGACACTGGATTACTCTCCAGCAGTCAAATCTTCAACCTATCTAGGACAAGGTTCATCGCCCTTGGCGAGTTTGCCAACTTGGTTCTGCCACCTATGCTTACAAACGTGAGGAAGAATAGTCAAAGGTTGGGACGTCGGTTGAGAAATCATGTCCACAACCCACTTCCCAGCATTTTCATCGGATTTTGTGTAGACTTGACACTCTCACAGTAAGACAAACAACTAATAAGAGGGAAACTCCATATATTACCGTCTGTCTAGTAGTTCATATCTGATACGTACAATGGCTGATCTTTCTTCCTTAACAAGTTGCTTCCACTGAGAGTATGTTAGCACCAGCAACGGCCAAAAGGCAGCCATGTCATAGTTTCATTTTCTTAGATCTCTCAATGCAGTCCACAAAAATGATATCTTTCCGGCCAAAAGGCATAACCAATGTGGACACCTAACCAACTCCACAGCATGCTCGAAGTATATATATTCAACTGAGCCAACAGAGATAAAAAACTGGCCGAGAGGCACCCTCGAACAAGAGGAGTTGACTCTCCTTACCTTGGTAGTGCTGGGTTTGTGCAGATGACTGAGTTGGTGTCCAATATGCATAGACAAAAAACATATGTGGCTGCTCTATCTTAACATTGCAGATACTAACTAATGGCTAGTGCGACCACACTGCTGTGCGGTGAATCTAGCTCGTTCCTTTTTGCACCCTAGGAGAATAAATGCTCGACTCAGGCAAAACTCAGCGATCATATGAAAAGAAGAGCGCTTTTGTAAACCTATATCGAGTCAACTGAGCTCCAAGCGAGTCACCAAAGTTTGCTTTCATGATTTTGATTGTTCTTCTGGCAAGACACTCTGTGAATGGGCTTTGCAGTTTGATTATGGCCACCCAAATGGATATACAAAACCATTTGATTGGACGAGTTGCATGTTTCCGTTCCGAAGAGGATAGCAACATCGGACCCATTGGATGAACTTCCAGAGTAGACCAAATGATCTACATTATCTTCCTGATCCCTCTTATTCTTAGCCCAAGAATTATACTAGAAATTAAGTTACCACCTTTCCACTTGAGTATGTCATATGTAAAGAAACAATAAGAATACTGTCTGCGAAATTGCATCCTGAAATGCACCAAATGGTTCAGGAAGAGTTGACACACCCAGATACACCGGCTAAGTGGTTCACTACTTCGGGTTATACACCACACGGGCAATCCGGAAATAAAGATATCACTATTTCCCAGATTAACAAAAGTACAAGAATAATTCAGCCTTACATGCAATACTCCACCTAGAGCCACCAAATTTCAAGAAATACTCTGCCATCAACCTTGGAACAAATCTCCAAGACCTTGGAAATCAACCAATATATCTGGATCACGCTAAAACCAAGGTTGAAAATGTGAAAAGAAAAGAAAATGCAACAGAACCCAACGAACTATTCTTTCTTCTCCCTTCTCATCCAAGACTTCTCTCACGGTTTGAATTTCATCCCCAAACCCAAAAGAGGCCTTTTCTCTTTATATCTCATGGTGGTTTTACAATCAGCACCCGACACTTGACACTTGATTGTGAAAGTACAAAAGAAAAGGACAGCCCACTACACGAAGCTCCTGCATATGTGCGGTCCGAGAAAGGAACGGACCACAAAGGTTTATAATGTGCAGCCTTACCTTGCATTTTGCAAGAGACTGTTTCTACGCCTTGAACCCTTGTACGACAATAGCTGTAACATCACGCGCAAGGATCATGAAAGTACAAATGCAGAAGAAAATTTTCATTTTTATCTTTCCTTCATGATATAAGAGTCGAGAAAACAAAGACCCGGATTCCATATAAAGCCAATGATATTACAACAATATCATGCATTATTCAACATAGATATCAACACTGCATTATATCATGTAACTGACGGCAAACAATCGGCAGGGGTTTCTTTGCCTGTGCATATCAGCTTCTTTGTCGTGCTTCCTCAACCTTACTCCTCAAAATGGATATGACTTGTGCCGGTTCTGGTGCTCCAAACACAGAACTTCCAGCAACAATGCAGTTTGCCCCTGCAGAAGCAGCCGCATCAATCGTTGACGGGCCCAATCCACCGTCAACCTGCGTGAGAGACATGTCAACAATACACTGAAAAGAGTTATGGGACCATCCAAGGAGCACAGCTTTGTATTTCTTGACCCTTTTCTCAGGCAAATTCATGACTTCGATTCTTGCAAGTGAGAATCCAGATCAGACGCAAGTAACAGCAAATTCATTTATTGGTCTCGCTTGCAGTACTGGAAAAAATAAAAAATCTTTCCATAGAAATGGAAGAACAATAAAAAATGGCACTTGATGCAGGCTTCTTTTTCTCCTTCAACATTGCCCTCCAGCCATGAATGGTGGAGATCTGATGGTTTTATCGTGGCATGCATGTTTAAGTTAAAAGACAAACAAGTGCTATTCTGAATTCACACATTTTTACCGACAGCCTGTATTATTAGCAAAGCAATGAATTATCAACAAGCAAATACCTCTCTAGGAGAAACGAGAAACTACCTGATTAAGAAGCAAATACAAGGTCCTCAGTGTAGTTAGGTTGCGAAAATAAACTAGCTGGAGTTTTGATGACTGGGACGACATAATTACTTAGACTTGGCTGTAGATAAATCATAGATAAAGACACTCTAATCTATTTGATAATTTAAGTCACATGAATCTCTGGCATTTCCTGTCCCACCATTGGAGAAATAAACTTGGAACATGAGTTGTATATTCCTGATCTGGATCAGAGAAATAGATTCTGATGTTCTAACAGATCTAACAAAAGCAAACAGGAAATTGACTATGCTATTAATGAGGAAAAACTAATTTACCTCTATGTCCAAGGAAGGGTATTTCTTTCTCAATGCGCGCACCTAGCAAGCCAACAAAACAATAATGGTGATCAGGATCAAAAGTTGCCACCATTTCCAAGATTACTTACAACTACTAAGTGTATGTACCTTATCCATCATTTCTGGCATGAACTTTTGACCACCAAAACCAGGTTCTACTGTCATAACAAGGACCATTTCAACAGGATGTTCATCCTCGACCTGTAGGCCAATGAAAAAGAAGCACTTTGAGTCAAGCAAATGGCAGCTTATGTGTAATCTTCAAGTACTCATGAACGTAAAATTGTCATACAAAAATGATTGGAGTTTTGGGTATTAACCAATTCTAAGTTTTACCCTCGGTCCAACAATATACGTGCACAGATGAAAGAAAATTTCATACCAGTGGATAAACATCTTCAATTGGAGTTGCTGGCTTTAGTGCTACCCCAGGCCTCATGCCCCTTGTCTTAATTTTCTGAACTAGTTCTCGCCAGTTATCTACAACATGTTATCATGAAACACTGCATCAGAGTTCAGAGAATTTACATAAAAATGTAAATGACAAGCACTAAATCATACCTTTGGATGCCTCAACATGGAAAGTAAAGCCAGAAGCACCAGCTTTTGATAATGGTTCAACATAATCGATAGGATTTGTAACCATAAGGTGGCAGTCCAGATATGCACTGGAAAAAGAGATCAACAAAGAGTCGTTCGGAAAGTTTCATAGTTTAATGATTTTAATACTTAAAAGGGTTTAGTTAAGGGAGAAATGTTACGTCGTGTGCTTCCTCAAACTCTCTATGACTGGAGCTCCAATAGTAAGATTTGGAACAAAGTGCCTGGTCAGACAAAAATGCGAATAAGCATGAATCCACCAGCTGGTGTGATAACTAAACCATTCATGTAATTTTCCCAGTAATATGTAGTTATCAGGCTTATTGAGAAAATACTCAAATTCAGAAGCCACATAGAAATCTGTGGGAGTAAACCATGGTTTTAATGAGAGAAGTGCATAGCATTGAAGTTCTAACAGAATCAGGATTCACTAAAGAACCATTACTTTAAGCAGTAATTAAGCAAAATAAGAGTACATGCAAAGTTTTGAGAAGTTCCATGAAACGATTAATTTACTAAAATATAACCAACTATCAAGCTGCAAAATCTGATGCACAGAGTTGTTCTCTTGCTCAGTCTAGAGAGGAACGAGCATGGAAAAGTTCAATTTCAAACGACAAAGCTAGTT
The DNA here is from genome assembly GCA_035236585.1 of Warburgia ugandensis. Classification (NCBI taxonomy): domain Eukaryota; kingdom Viridiplantae; phylum Streptophyta; class Magnoliopsida; order Canellales; family Canellaceae; genus Warburgia; species Warburgia ugandensis. Next base: position 10,032,212 of record CP141134.1, on the reverse strand, counting down.
CAGGAGTTTCAGAAAAAAGAAAAAGAAAAATGATAAAGGCCTTTCAAGTATATCTTCCACTAAAAGTAAGTCAAGTACTTATGATTCCACAAAATACAAGTTAACCATCAGAAGCTTGTTATTAGTGAGATCCATCCTAGACAAAATTAATGGCAATATGGAGGGCACACGGATGAGAAGAAAGCATTAGTTGAGACTCATGAAGCTAGGAAACAAAAACTAAGAGATAATTCAAGATGGTTACGCAAATAAAGGTTATTCAAATACTTCTTGACAGCTGAAAATAGCAGGAAGTTTGAAATTTTTGTGTACAATAGATTCAACTGGTGTAATTAATTGGAAACCAAAAGACTAACAAGGAGTAATTGCTACAATAAGATGCAAATAGAAGTAAACAAGAAATCAAATGGAAGTGGAATAGGTACGGTAGAGGCACATTATTTGATCAATGCTACCTTTGAGGTAGATTATCATCACTCCATAATAAAGAAGAAGAGCTAAAAGGGATTAAAAGTAGCCTTTTATAAGAAAAAATTCCAGCAACTCCTATGGGAAAAACCTGCTGATTTTGAAGTGCTTCTTAAATAGAAAATACTTCTCATAGTTAACCTTTCAACCTTGTTTGTCCAACCAAAGGTGAAAACTTAACTAAAAATAATAAGAAACAGTCCTCACGTGGATTACAAGTGAAAAGAGAGAAGAAAAGAGCAAGAAAACATGAGAAACACAATTTTATTCAACCACCAATTAAAACTACAGAAAAGAGAGCCCTAATCCCTTTCATGGACATAAATGGGGCGTCACTTTTCTTAACCCTTGGGTAAACTATGACCAAAGACTATAACCCTTCATTTAAGTGAAAAAACCTGCTTCACCCTGGCCCGCTAAATAAAGATAACTTAAAACAACTTAAAATATGACTCAACGTTTCAAATAGGCATACAAACCTATCACAATTTAAATTTTAAAGAAAAGTAAACATAACAAGACTCCATCCAACTTAAACTTCAACCCTCTGCTTTCTTCTTCCTTGTCTAGTAATTTTTAGGTATGTTAATGAATGGATGAGATGCTCCTACATCAAATTGTTAGTGCGCAATCAAGTTGCTTTGCTGCAACCTATTTCTAGGATACAAATATCACAATAGACTTGGATCACATAATTGTTTTCATACTTCACCACTATAAATTTATAAGCCTTATTGTGTTCTGAGTATCCTATGAATGTATGATCTACTATTTTAGGAGGTCAATGGAGCCATTTGCTATAAGAATTTAGGTCGTTCTCTAGATAATTCATGAATCGGGATCAGCGCAGTTGAAATGTACTATCATCATGATCACACTATTGGTTTTGCGTGTGTGGCATTTGGAAGTCCATTACTAAAACTCTCTTAGTTCAAGAAATAGTTCACAGTAAAAATCAAAATATTCGAATATATTTACTGGGTTAAGGTTCAAGTCCATAAAAATCCTTTGCCTATTTCACAGCTTCTCTTAATCGCCCAATCTTGGCACTGATTTCTATTCATGTTAGGCATTGCTACTATTACTCTATAACTAGTTTAAAGTTTATATCTTATTGTATTTGCAAGTTATTGAACAAAAATATTCATTTGCCCCACATGCCTTGCAATTTAATTATTGTACATTATACTCTCATCATTATAAAGTACATAGCTAGAGTGTCTGGTACTGATGGCAACATAAATTATGATTCACATACTTTAAGTGTATGACATGATAATTATAGGGATGAGTAAGGCTACGATTGTAAGTATTTTGATATGAACGATCTAGGGTCGTCGATGATATTTTCAAGATGAAGGTACTTAAAGATAGAAAAAACAGGTAATTCGGGACAACTCAAAAAACTTAATGTTGAAAAGATCCTGAATTGCTTCAGCAAGCAAATGCTAAATCAATCAGTACTTCATTTGCTATTGGTTGCAAGCTGCTTTGAATTCAGTTTCCTAGTACCAAGTGCAGAAGACACAGATATCACAGGTACAAATTTATAATGAACATCATGTTCGTCATTGAGTGCCCCAGGCCAGACATTCCACAAGCAGTGGGAGTAGGCAGCAAAGACATTTGGCAAAGCCAGGTAGAAAACATTGGATTGCAGTGAAGAAGATCCGCCATTATCCAAGGGTACTTCCGAGGCTGTTATTCATTATGGCGGTCAAGATCTACAGTTGCTTAGTTATGTGGATACAGATTATAGAGTAAATCAAGACTATAGATCTACAACAGGTTTCGCACAGATTTCGTATACTCTTTGGCTGGTGGTGCAGTTAGTTAGATGTTGATGCTGCAGTCAGTGATCGCTTTGTCTACTACTGATGCAGTATGCATGTCCACTACACATGCATGCAAAGGTGGAATTTGGTTGAAAGATTGCTGGATGAGTCTTTTATTGAGCTAAAAGTGATTGAATTTCTTTGTGATAGCCAGAGCAAGTAGCACTGGCAAGAAATGCAAATTTTCATGCTTGGACTAAGCACATTGGTGTTCAATATCACTTCATCTAGGATGTGATTGAATGTGATACTGTCTCATTATAGCATACTGAAGATAATGTGGCAAATGTATTGACGAAGACTATTGTGAGGGACAAGTTCAACTGCTTATGAACTTCTCTTGGGAACATTGTCACTTCACGATAAAGACAATTGGGCAATCATTTTAAGGTCTTTTCATGCAGATAAAGAACAAGTCGTCCAGTGCAAGAAATTGTTGGAAGCATAGGTCAGGTATGCACGATATTAGAGATTCAATGAAATAGAAAATAATATATATACAGAAGTTTACATGGTTCGGCAAGGTTGTCTACTACATGGGACAACATTGACAGGCTTCCCTCACCATAATCAAGAACAAGAATATAAGAATCACTCCTACAACTCAAGCCAAAGTTCAGAATACACAGGAGCAAGGCTTACATGATAGAAAGTAAGAAAGAATCCACAGACCCTTTGTCACACACTCACTCTTTCCCTTCTCTCTAGACCAACCCATAAACAAAGGAACTAACAAAACTGATCGAATTGATCTGATCAAACTTGATGCTTAACACTCAACCATTTCCTACCTTCTATTGGCAAATCAAGAAATAAGGATCAAGTGTCTCATTCCGCATGAACAAATTGATTTATGGAGGGTGCCAACTGTGGGCATTGTATGTGGGCGGCAAATGCTGCTGCCAAAATGAGAGACAAAACAAAATTTTGAGGATGTACATATATAAAAAAGATTGATCCAAGTAACTCAAAGTTCATCACACTTTTTGTTTGGTTCAATCATTGTTTTAGTGCATCCTGATGACATAATAATTACTCCTGATAATACTGACAAGATAAGAAAGAAGAAAGTGAAGTTCACACAGGACCATAACATGAAAGACTTATGAGAAACATACTTCTTCGATATATGAAATTCTAAGGACCAAGGAGGTAGCAATAATGACTCCAAAGGAACATGTGACATGCTGGCCTCGTAAGTCTGACATGATACGCTGTAACCTAGTTAACCCACCCAAGAAAAACTTAAAGTAGATTTGGGCTAGATCTACTTGTAAAACTATCGAAGGTTTAAGAAGTGAGATTAATTGACTTTAAAAGATTATTATAGGTTAAAATTGGAAGTTCAAGTTACTTGAACAACAAATTAGATATTTTGGGAGCTTATGTGAGTAGCCAAGACATTTCTTTTAGATGGTTATGCTAACGAACTTTGTCCTTGAACTAAAACGTTGTTTTGCTATGTGATAAATCCTTATTTGTCCTCCTATTGTTTCAATTTTATGGAATGCCATTTTGTTCTTTCTCTTTTTAATTTCCCTCATCAATAAACTTCCAAGAATGCTCTGAGAAATTTGACTGAATTGCCTCTTAACATAGCTTAAAGAAAAAGAATAAATAAAATGGTCCTTAAGAAAAAAATAAATAAGATGGTCCTTCAAATGATAATTAAAAAGATTCTATTCATTATGGACATCTTGATACCTCACCTAACCATGTCAAGTACATGAAGGGGGAATACAATTCTTTCCAAGACCAGAAGTCATCATGAAGCCAGACTAAACTCTAGAGGTATACCCTGTAATCTTTTATCCTTTGTTGTTCTACTCAACCTCAGTTTCCGATATCCACTACAGATTTACCAATCACTCTTCAACCAGCCAAAACTATCATGTAATAGTAGTTTTTTCTTTCTGAGTCTTCCATTATTGATCAACTATCTACAAGATTAGATGCACTATAGAGAGAGGGACTCTTAAGCAAGTAATATTACCAGAAGGACACTAATAATTGGTTCAGTATAGTTGCAATGCTTCCATCTAAATTAGTAACGAGGCATGAGAACATATAAGTTGGAAACACATTCAACAAGCTTCTGAGATTGACGGCACAGAGACACATTGCTATTGCCACCAATTATCTGTACTTAGAGAACAATGTAAAAAAGAAATGGAAAATTCTGGATCCATGAGGAGCTATCTTTACCATATGATGATTATCAAGGAAATGGATTATGAGATACAATTTTAGAGATACATGTTGAAATATGGTACTGATCGATTATTATTATGATTTGGTTATTAAATTAAAGAGGCATCCAAGTAAGCTTTTATCAATAAGAACTTTAAATTTCCAGCACGCCTTCGAAAACAGAAGTCATTATGCCTGAAAAAGGCATCTTGGTCTTTCAATGAAAGAATTCTCTAAATTTCCTCAAGAAAAAAGAAGATACAAGTGAACCTGCTTAGACCTCTTATAAGGTTAAACCATGATCTTAACTCTAAAGATGCAAAATTGTTAGAGCATCTAGTTGAATACCACATATTGGTCAAAAACTAATTTGCATTGCATTACAAGAAGAAAAAAGAAGAAAAGAAAAAAAAAAAAAAAATACTAACTCGGAAATCAATGTATCCTGTCCATTCAAGGTAATTAATCAACTAACACATGCACCAGGAATTACTCATCTTCAAGTTGATAGATCTCCCAAGCACTCGAAAACCATCACAAATACAGGAAATCTGTCTATTCCCCATGTTCATCCATTCATGTCAGATCTTAGACATATTATGATGCCAACTAGCTTAGCTACCATATAGAGGAGTCTAACTGATACTTTATTGTACACATTTGCTGAGAGTGAGAAGCAATTTAATTGGTTTTAGAACCTTGGGACAATATATCTAGCAACAGCATGCATGCCTCTTGACTTAATAAAAGGCACTCTTGAGATTAAGTGGAGAAGAGTCGTCACACCATATAGGGATGCATTTTGATAATCACAGCTCAATTGGCTCCAGTCAACTTACTAGGACCAAGACAATAATAGGGTACTATTACTATGTCATCAGACTAAAGATCACCATAAAGTCATTCCATGTGCCAAATCTGAGATCAATACATCAATAATTTCATCAAAGCTCTTAAATCCCTTAGGCACGCCAAGCATGAGATGTTCTATGCACCATATTAAGAGAATTGTTGTCATATGAGTATATTCCAAGAGTAGTTTAGTCAGTCTTGCTTAGATGTAACTACTTCATAAAGAATTAATCTTCAGATGATACTAGCACCATGCAATGTGTTAGGGTGTTGTTTCTCCTGAATTTTGGATAATAAAGCAGAGAAACATAGGAGAATGGCTTAGTTCAATAAATGCCATGGTTCTAGTTCACAGGAAAAACAACTGCCTTATGCTATATTGGTGGTTTGAGTTTTAATCCATAGGCCAGCACGAATACTTTATGTTTCCTTCTTGTTATGCAACATAACTGATCCTATCACAATGGCATAGTTCAAGAAGAATGAAATTATCAAATTAAACATCCAACTGGAAGACTACCAGATAATTATATCACATAAAAACCTGTAAGTAGCAAGATTTCACTGTAGAGCCATAACGAAATGCAAAAGGAACTCCAAAGATCAGGTTCAAGTCATTACAATATAAGCACCATAAATCACCTACCCATCCTGCACATAAACCAAGAAGAAAACGTTTTAGCTCTCTAGATAAATCCCAAATGCTAAGGAAAAAAGAAGAAGACATGATCTAAATAGTACGACTACAAATCAATGCTCTAGTTTGCAGGCAGACATAAAATTACTGACTGCCACACGGCACTTCTCTTCAGACTTGTCTTCCCCTACATCCAGTTCAAAGAAATCCTATTATGAACATGGCATTCTTTTTGGAACTGATTCACGAGGAAACACAAGTTCCAAGAAAAACCATGTGGCACTCATTTACTTCTACTTATTCCTTAAGCAAAGCTAGTACCTACCTCCTTATCAATTTCCACTGATCTAATTCTGCATTTTTTTACTCAGGTTGCTTCTATTAAGCATCAGCAGAAAAGAATAGATCATATTCTTTCATGAAATATGATTAAGTAAACATTTAAAAAAAGAAGAGATATGTAAATGCCCACGCATGAGGTAAAAACATTTCAACTAAGAAACATCATGTTTTAAGGAATAAACTAAATCTGTGATAGGGATCGTCCAAAACATGACCATATCTAGGAGTCTAGATATCAGTTGTTAATGTTTATTGTCACATTTTCTATAACTAAGTTGTGGGCTATAGTTTAGTTGTTTAGTTATAATTTTTAAGTGAATAGTTTAGTTGGTCATAGTTTCAAGTTAAGTTGGTAATATGGTCTTTTGCTTCGGATTACTTCAGACCAGAGTGGCGAGGCTTATTTAACACAGAGTATCTGACTACATTAAGATTAGTTCCTCATTGATTCAACAAGCACAATCCAGAATATATGATAAACCGGATTGTGTAAATCTGGCAAATAAAGCCTTACAGAGAAGTTTGTTTTAAGCTTGCTCGTGGAACAAGCAAGCTCCAGTAGAGTCCCTCTACAAAAGGGTTTTTCCCCCCTCAATTGTAATAGAATGAATGAATTAAAGTAATTGTGGCTTTTGTGGACAAAGTGACTCGGGACAAAATGGAAATTACACTAGAAAAAATTCTGCGGTTGAATATAAAATGGAAACAAGTACAGAAGCAAGGAAGCAACTCAGATTTTGAATTTAAGAACATGAAAATTGTGAAAATTTACAGAAACATCAAAACTGGTATTGAGGTTTGATCATAACTCTTAAAAGAAAACTCAGATTAGGAATTTATCAAAAAAACCTATTTAGAACTCATTTAAAACTCAATACACAATTTCAACAGCTGGATTGGTGAAAAACTTTCCAACAATCTTTCAAACAACCAGAAATTCGAAAACCAAGCTATAATTAACTTACTATGAAAATTGAACTTAACAGGCATTGAAATAAAACTAAAGTAGAGACCTAAACTTAAAACAAAAAAGGAAAAAACCAATTACTTCTTACGTTTTTGAAGGGAATGGATACATAGCAAGAGTCATGGTCTTCCCAGAGCGTCAAGATGAAATTAGAATCGCTCGACAAAGTCTTGCAGCACCATGATCTAGGTGTCACACCTAAGCAGCTTCAGTGAAGGAAACCAAGGGCCACAGTCTAGGCCAAGAGTTGCTGTCTTGAAGAACAAAATTTTTGCACCCATGTTTTGAAGAAATCGTGGTTCTTCAATAGTGAGAAAATTCTCAACCATATGGTCAAACCAGACAACCAATACTCGAAAGAGATTTAATTCATAACTCAGATAACCATGTTACAAATTAGTACACATGTATACATTTTATAGGATTTAGTCCTTCCAAAAATTAAGCCAACTAGGTGCTTGGGCAGCAAGTAACCTTCTTTCCCAAGGAATTTTACTTTCTATTTCTCTTAAACCCCTAGTAATATTAGAATCTTGTGCCCGTATGGGTTTGTTGTGTAAAACAAATGGGGCCTGCTCACACTTTTAAAGAAATTAGTTGTTTCTTCTTCCTATGGTTTCACACGGGGCCCATAGCTTTTAAACTTGATCTTTTTCTTCTTGCTAGTACGTAGACATTTGCATCACTCCTTGGTTTGAAGAAGAATTTGTCCTCGAATTTGCTAAGTTCATATGTAAAGCCTAGACCAAATACTCTATTTGTCTTTGATTGATGTTCATTTTTATAGGACTGCTATTTAGTATTTCAATCCAATCAAGTGTTTTCCTCTGGAAAATTTGATGCCCAATGCCATAGTTGCTGCAATCTCTCTCTTTTGACAAAAATTTTTTGCTGACGAAGGCCTTAGTTTATCTTCATGGAAATAATAACCTTCAATTAGTATGGATTGCCTTTTGCTACCTCAAATGTCTTCCCTCTAAAAGGGATAAATTTCATCGCTGTATCCATATCAACCAACCTAACAATGAACATTTAGACACAGTGAATGCCAGCTTTGCAGTAGGCATTCTAGAATGGCCTAAAACAATTCAAAATTTTCAAACCATCTGTTGAACCCTAGTTGTCAATCCCATTCTTGTACTGGCCGGTGTGCTGGTATTTCCGGTTCAATCTCAAAACCAGCACAGAAATTGGTCAATACTGGTACTGGACAATACCAGCTGATACCTTTGTTCTAGGCATATTTAATAGAGTGGAATGGAGGAATAAGATTCATGTGGCCGACCCCTAATTGGGATAAGGTCTTGATGATGATGATGATGACGACTGTTGTTCTAGGCAATACAGGTCACAATAGCAGGAAAAAAACCATTTCATTCTGGTATTGGCAAGATATGATTTTCATAAATATTTTTTGTTTTACCTACATTACCCCAACCAAAACCAATATTAATGATTAATTTTAAGGGCATACTGGTCAATTTATTGTCCTACTATTTATTTTTCATCAAAACAGCTCATTTTCACATTTTCTCCCAAAAAGAACCGTAAAGCACCAGGCCAGACAAAGAAGACAAAGTAATCCAACACATCAAATCCTTATCCAAATTAAGAGTCGGCAACACGAAACTTGTTCCTCCATTCCCCTCTATCAAGTTTCATGGCTTCATTTAGTCCCAAAATTTTCGTATCTTTTCTCGCCACTTCTATCCACGTCCTTTTGGGCCTTCCATTGCCCTTTTAGAGCCTTCGACTTGGATCTACTCACTCCTAAATGGAGCCGTATTGATCATCTATTTGACCAGTTGTAGTCAACCAAAATCTTTTCCAAGGTTCATCAATGTTTTGGGCATGCAAACTCTATGAGTCACTGTACGCCCTGGTTATAAGGATTTCTATCTGTGTTTTATGCAGCACTCTATGAGTAGCCATAAGCCTTGACAGGCACAGTTTTGTCAATGCCTTAGGCAGATGCTATATGAGCAGCCATAAGCCCTAGGGATATGAGTTTCAGCGATACTTTAAGCAAGCTCTATATGAGCAGTTGTAAGCCCTAGTGAATATGGATTTCACAGATGTTTTGTGCAAGCACTTTCTGAGTAGCTATAAGTCTTGGAGATGCAATTTTGATAGCCGATTTGGCAGGTGTTCTGAGACCGTAAGACCCAGAGGCATGCACGCTTGGGGCAGTAGTAAGACCTAGAGAGGCACATTTGGGATGGCTGTAAGACCAATGCAGGCATGCTACGCCCTGCTATATGTTAGGAGGTGCAGTTGGCCACTGACTTCTGAGAAGATATTGGTATCAGCCAGCAAAGGAGACGGCAGGTAGTAGTAGTTTCTCATGGGAAAGTGCTCTGAGTGGTAGTCAAGCAGCCCCCATAAGGTCTGGTGAGTCGAGGCCATGCAAGATCCATGAGCCCATGTAGAGGCTGCGGTAGTCACCAGAAGGTAACTGAAAGGCTCTATGAACATAATAGTCTAGATTTGGTTTGGCATGTTGGACATGCCAGTCACTCTTGAGAGTCTACACCACAATGTCCCTGATGGTAGGACTGTATGCCGTCATGGTTTCTGATCGATTAGCTTTCCCGTGGCAATGTGGCTTAGATTTCTTATGGACAAAGAATTGTCCACATTGTTTTATTCAGTTACTAAGAGTTTTACCAAGTAGATGATTTAAAGATTTCTAGATTTACACATGACTATCACAATTCATTTTTAAAGAGTATTTGGGGGTTTTGTGAAAATGAAATCTAAGTTATGCCCATCGCAAGCCTATGTATCGCATTTACTTATGGATGCCTATCAGTATATACATAGTATTGGATGCCCTATAATTGCGGGCCAACTTATATACATTTTCTTCCAAATCATGAGCTGTTGATATGCTCAACCCCCTACAACCAACATTTTCAAGTGACACTATAGGGAGTTCGAGCACGAGCGATACAAGGAAGGCGAAAGTATCGAGTTCATTTAGATGTATGGTGGTGATACTTTTTGTGCATTTACTTGATAGATTCCATGTATAAGAATTCATTTTGGGTTGCATATAACTTATTTTTTGGACACATGAGATGGTTTTAACAAGTTATTATATAGCTTATCATCATTCATGCTAAGTCCTAGCATAGTTTGAGTCTGTTAGTATGCTAAGTAAGTGCAAGTTGCCACCTTATTCCCACTTGAAATTTTATAGTGTACTATTTTACTTTGTCATCACTTCTCTCACTTCAATCCCTAACCATTTGTCATTTATGTAAGGTGAAACCCTTACGACTCATTTATTTAGGGGTTTTCTTCACCTTACAGGTTTTTTATGTTTACTCCTCTAAATGCAGTTGTCTTCTTTTACAAATAGTGTAATTAGACCTTTCTAAGTCCACCAAGATGTTCACCTTCCTAGTGAGACTTAGCTTGGCATTAATCACTGATTCAGGTAGGATTTTATCATTTGACATCTTAATGGAGTTTATCATTTAACATCTTAGCTTAGCATTAAGTATGTCATTCATTCAATGGTTATTCAATTTCAACCTTTTGAACTTAGCTAGATAATACCAACACCAAAATGCATTTCTGCTCTACTAAAATTCACTTATCTCATTTCCTAACCAAATCCTTCCATTACAAATTTGTTCGCTATCTAATTGATTAAACTAACATGGAGTGTCAAGTTTTCTAAGTCTTGCTTGCAATTTCAGCCAAATAGGCACCAATAAATAGTAAACTGCTTAACACTTTCCTGTTGGAAATCCTTGCAGCAGCAAGTCTTCACTTGTTCCTCTTTATTAGGCAGTGATCCACTTAGATGATCCCAAATTTTTTATGTTTTCTCTTAGGATGTCTTGTTAACATATTAGAAACACTTTCCCATAGGTTTCCCACTTTGATTAGGCTACTTTCAACTAGCCCAATTTCTAATCCCAAGTACCCTGCATACTGTTTTGCTAGAAATTTTCTGCATGAGTTTCTTCATTCCTTACACCTTCAACTCACTAGCATTCATAGATCCTTACACAATCATGATGGATTTGAGTTCAATGATAGCAGTACTTCTTAGTTGTATCTATGTTAAGTTTTAGCTAAGATTCAGTCTGTTTATGGTGTCATAAGTGTGTAGGTACTGTTATGGTCCCTGCAAAACTTAGCTATAAGTGAATCTACTTACTTTTATTTCCAAAGCTTGTAATAGGAAGGCATCACCTTTATGGTTCGAGCAAGGAATTTCCCACGCCATTTTTATGAATTTATATATTCAAGCTACTTCCCTAACTAAGTTCTTCCTGGTTTAGAGGTTAATTTCATTAAACTTAACATAGCACCTATAGAATAAACCAATTTCAAGCTTAGATGAATGTGCTTTGGTTACTGATGTGTTTAGGAGTTTCTCAAAATAGTGCTACCAGTTTCTCTATAGCTGGGCTATAAAGCTTGCTTCTATATTAAAGCAGGAGTTGAGGGATCCTAGTAGGGATAGGGGCAGATTCAACAGCCTTAAGCCAACATCTGGAGGGCTCAAGAAGAAGAAGTTTGCTGTCAGGAGGACAACTACATGGTTGACTAGACTGGCACTAGGTCAGGCCAGAGGCAAAGAGGGGGTCCAGGGGGTGTGTCAAAGATGTCAGCAACGTCATCCAAGTCGACCTTTTACAAGACCAACTCATATAGCTTTGCGTGTGGCAAACAAGGCCACTTAGCAGGAGAGTGTTCCATGGTCAGTAGAGTGGGACAACCTCAACGGGATCAGGCAGCTCCACAAAATCAAGTGCCCAAGAGTAAGGGGCAAGTATTCATACTTACTACCAACCAAGCTCGTGTATCCAACACTGTCGTGGAAGGTACTCTTCTAGTTGCAAATAGTCATGCTCGTAGACTTATTGATCCAAGATCTACTCTCTTTTATATTCAGTAGTTTTGATGTATGCTTGGATGTACCTTCACGTAGATTGGGTTTTCTGTTAGAGTTTAGCATGCTGGTGATGAACCAGGGTGTGCAAGAGTTTGCTCAAGACATACCGATGATTGTCGCGGGTAAAAGGTTAAGTGCTAACCTTATCATAATGGACGCAGCAAACTTCAATGTTATACTAGGTATGGACTAGTTGGCTAAGTACGAAACTTTAGTCGATTGTAAGAAGATGCAAGTGACACTATATGCCCCAAACAGAGAGTCACTATGCTTTCAAGGGAGATTGGAGACTATAGATGCAAGTATAATCTTGACAAGTAGAGTTGCATGTCTTTTGTCCAGTTATTAACAAGCTTATTTGGATTATGTGGAGATGCAAGAAGAGTTGATGCCTTGCATTGAGAAGATCAACGTTGTGCTCGAGTATAAGGATATATTTCTAGAGGAATTACCTGATTTGCCACCAAGGGCAGAGATGGAATTCACCATTGAGTTGTTGCCTAGAGTGACTCCTATCTCTAAGGCCCCTTATTGCATGACTCCAACAAAGCTTAAAGAGCTGAAGGTGTAGTTACAGGAGAAACTGGATCAGGGTTTTATATGCTAGTGTTTCATCAAAGGGAGCTCCAGTCTTGTTTGTCCAAAAAGGACAGCTCCTTGAGGTCATGCATGGACTACAAGACACTAAACAAGGTCACAATGAAGAACAAGTACGCACTGCCCCTTATTGATGATCTATTTAGTCAAAGTCTTTTCTAAGGTCACGTGAGGACTGGATATCATCAGTTAAGGATTTGAGATGAGGACATCCTTAAGATTGCAGTTAGGACTCAGTATGGCCACTACAAGTTTTTGGTGGTGCCATTTGGGTTGACAAATGCATCATCAGCGTTCATGGACTTGATGAACAGGGTATTTAGAGACTATATGGACAAGTTCGTGATCTTATTTGGTGATGATATTCTCCTCTACTTGGACAATGTTGAGAAGCACCGAGAGCACTTGAAGACTGGTTTAGGCACGCTACAAGCACATCAGTAGTATGCCAAGTTCTCAAAGTGAAAGTTTTGGTTGGATCAGGTGTACCTCTCAAAGTGCGAGTTTTGCTTGGATCAAGTATGCTTCTTTGGACACATCATATCCAAAGATGGGGTTGAGGTGCATCCATGAAAGGTTAAAGCAGTGGCTATTTGGGAGATGCCCAAGAGTGTGACAGAGGTGGGCAGTTTTCTGGGTTTGGCAAGCTACTAAAGATGGTTCATCGAGGGATTTTTCATATTGCACAGCCTCTGACTACCTAACTAAGAAGGACTAAAGTTTTGCCTAAATCGACAAATGTGAGAGGACCTGAAGGAGCTAGAGGAGAAGCGTACCTCTACATTATTTTTATCCTTACCAAAGAAAAGCACTGCCTTCGTGGTTTATAGTGATGCCTCAAGAAAGGGGTTGGGGTGTGTTCTCATGCAGCACAGTAGAGTCATCACATACACTTCTAGACCGTAGAAGAAGCAAAAGCAGAACTACCCTACAAATGAATTGGAACTAGCTGCTGTTGTTTTGCCTTGAAGATCTGGTTGCACTGCTTATATAGAGAGAAGTTTCATGTCTTCACAGACCACAAGAGCCTCAAATACTTGTTCACATAGAGCAATCTCAATATGAGGCACAGATGTTGGTTAAAGTACTTGAAGGACTTCAATTTCACCATGCAGTACCATCTAGGTAAGGTTAATGTAGTCGTCGATGCCCTCGGTAGAAAGTCGACATCACTATCTGATTGACTTTCTTGGATTAGATTTTACAAGCACAACAATCATGTGAGGAGACTCAAGCATTGTGTGGCAGAAAGGGTTTTGAGAAGGGGTAGATGGTAGAATCAGATTTCGTGTAGATTGGTTGTGCCGGCCATCTCAAATCTCAGACATGAGTTGCTGAAGACAGCTCATAATTCCAAGCTCACCATGCATCAAGGGGATACAAAGATGTACCATGATCTGAGGAGACAATTTTGGTGGCATGGAATGAAGGACATTGGCGAGTGTGTAGCGTGGGGTATCATGTGTCAGTCGGTCAAAGGCAAAGCATCAGAGGCCCACAAGATTGCTACAAACTCTACAGCTTCCAGTTTGAAAGTGTGACCATGTTACGATTGATTTCATGGTCGGATTGCCTAGGACATCAAGTGGACACAATGCGATTTGGGTTGTGGTGCATCGAATTACCAAGTCCGCTCACTTCCTGCCCATCAGAAAAGATAGTCCTTAAAGAGCCTTACCGAGCTCTATATTCGAGAGACAGTTAGCCTGCATGGAGTTCCACATCTCATTATTTCTGATAGGGATAGCAGGTTTACATCACATTTTTTTTGGAGTGTGTAGGAGAGGTTGGAAACCTCTATGCGTTTTAGCACAGCATTTCATCCTTAGACTGACAGTTAGTCTAAGAGAACGATACAAGCACTAGATTGGAAGGGTTGTTAGGACAAGCATCCTACCGTTAGTAGAGTTCACCTACAACAACAATTACCACTCTAGCATTGGCACGGCTCTATAAAAGGCAATGTATGACGGACTATGCCCCACACTGACATGATGGAGTGATGCAAGAGAGAGGCAATTTGGCAGGTCCGAGCTAATATAATAGTGTGCCAAGAAGGTGACATTAATTCAAATGAGTCTATCAACTAAGCATGGCAAGCAAAAGAGCTATGCAAATTAAGGAGGAGAGATATGGTGTTCCAAGTTGATGACCACGTATTTCTAAAGATATCTCCAACCAAGGGTGATATGAGATTTGAGGTGAAGCCTAAGTTGAGCCTCAAATTTGTGGGTCTGTTCGAGACATTTGAGAGGGTAGGCAGAGTTGCTTACAGACTAGCACTTCCACGCTCACTAGGAGACGTACACGATGTATTTTACGTGTCCATAATGAGGAAATAGGTTCGAGATCCTACACATGCTCTAGATCAAGTGCCAGCCAACTTATAGCCAGACTTGACTTTTCAAGAGCAAGCGGTATAGATCCTTTGTAAGAATGAGAAGACCTTACGAACTAAGACAATTCCCCTCGTCAAGGTTCTGTGGCAGCATCACACATACGAGGCCACATAGGAGATCGAGGGTGACATGAGGAGGCTATTCCCGGAGTTGTTTTGATTTGTTTACTTATACAACGACAAAATTTTTGTAAGGGGGGGAAGTGTGATATATGTAAATATTCATTTACAATGAATAAACAATCACAATTACAAAAACAAAAGGGGATAAAAAAAATTCCATTTATTTCCATGCTGATTCTACACCTTAACACCCTTACTAATAATCATCAATGAAACAATCTAATTAGATCATGTTTTAGAGTATGAGATACAATAAAGGGATATTAAGAATGAAATATCATATAGGTGAAAGTGCAAAGTTAATCAATGGGTGGATAGGTCATTCAAGTTCCATCAACAAACCCTTATTCAAGTAAGAGTTATTTTTGCATTTATAGATGATCAGGGGTAAAAAAGACACCTTAGATGGTGTACTAACATGCCAATTGGTACATCAACCTAAGGGAAAAGGTATTGATGCATAGATCAACGTATAAGAAAGGTGGATCAAGAAAGAGACCCACCATTGGATGATTAGGAGGCACGATATTCTATGAATTACAAGGGCAGGGAAAATTGGCAATTATAGTCAAGCATACATTGATCATCAAGTGGTAGGGTATTATTTTAATTTGAGTTCAAATAAAAGGTTAAGGTTAAATTTGGTACAATTGTAAACTTACTAATAATATGGTACAATTGTAAATATCTTAAAATTAAGAAATTATTGTCATGGACCCAAGGTAGCTGGCCATTTGCTTAATGTGAGACCAATCACCACGTGAATTCATGTAGAAGTGACAGCTGGTTTCATACAATGACACCTAACCACTAAAGTTTATGATAAAACCATGTATAAAAGAAAGTAAGAGCTGGGTTTAAAAACATTTTCCCAGCCCATTCAAAGAACTCCTTAAGCATACAAAGTGAAGACTGTAGTAGAGATTTGAACAGCAGATCTAAGAAGAAGCTAGAAAGGAGAACTAATAGAGATTGAAGAAGAAACAAGGGAAATCACCCAAGGATTTGTGAGTTGAAGTAGAAGGAAGTTTGATGAAGAATCACCAATGAAGTTTTGGTGAAGAATCACCAATGAAGTGAACTAAGGAAAGAGTGGGGGCATCCAGCTGAGGGGAAATTCACCACGTTTAGGAACCAATTCCACTCCTGCAAAGCCAATTAGTGAAAGCTCAAATCAGGTAGGGGCCACAGGAGAAGATTAATATTTGCCTGGTTTTAATCTTTAAAACAAATGGTGACACCCTGTTACATGTTTCGCTGCAAGTTTATCCCATTCTTATACCCAAATCACTCCAGATTTTGATTAATTGAGCCATCCACTGAAATTTCTTTTACCTTAGATAGTAGCGTACACATTAGTCACCGAACCTTCATAGAACATCCTAAAACTTGCACCTATCCTCTGGCCTAAGTGTCTCCAACAACTAACACCCCTCTACAAGTTTTATGCAAAAAGTGTCCCTTACTCCCATGAATTCAACCCAAGTTTGTGCTCATAACAGTCTCATATGTTCCAGAATAATACATCACTAGATAAAGCACGAATTAAGTTAAAAATCCCAAGCAAGCAAATATTAATCATCTCCCATGCACCCACCTGATTTAGCTTTCAATCACTAACTTTGCAGGCGTGGAATTGTTTCCCAAACTTGCTAAATTTTCCCTTAACTGGATGCCTCCACTCTTTTCCAGTACACTTCATCGGTGATACTTCACCAAACTTCCTTCCACTTCAGCTCCCAAATTCTTAGGTGATTTTCTTGTTTCTCCTTCAATCTCCACTAGTTCTCCTTTTCATCTTTTTCTTCTCCTCAAATCTACTCTTCAACTCCCAGCTACTCCTTCAATCTCCACTTCATATGCTTAAAGAGTTATATGCATGGGCTAGAAAAATGTTTCCAAACCCAGCCCTTGCTTTCTTTTATACATGGTTTTACCATAAACTTTAGTGGTCATGTATTATTCTATGAAACCAGCTGCTACTTTTACATGAATTCACATGGTGGCTGGTCTCATGTTAAGCAAATAGCTAGCTGCCTTGAGTCCATGACAAAAAACTTTACTTCTAAGGTATTTACAATTGTACCACATTACTAGTAAGTTAACAATTATACCCAATTTACCCTTAACCTCCTATTGGAACTCAAATTAAAATAATACCCTACCACTTGATGATCAATGTATACTTGGCCTTAATTGCCAATATTTCCTACACTTGTACTTTACAGGATGGCCCTCCACTTAATCATCAAACTATGGATCTCCTTCTTAATCCACTTTTCTTTATACCTTGATCCATGCATCAATATCTTTTTCCTTAAATTGATGTACCAATTGGTATGCTAACACACCATCTAAGGTGTCTCTTTTACCCTTGATCATCTATAAATGCAAAAACAACTCTTACTTGAACGGGGGTCTATTGATGAAACTCGGATGATCCGATCCATCTATCAATTAACTTAACACTTTCACCTATGTGACATTTCATACTTAACATTTCTTTATTGTATCCCATACTCTAAAGCACTGTCTAATTAGATTGTTTGTTTGATGATTATTAGTAAAGAGTATTAAGGTGGGAAATCAATCTAAAAATAAAAGGAAAAAAATCACCCCTTTTTTTGTAATTGTGATTGTTTATTCATTGTAGATGAATTTTTATATATATCACTCTTCCCCCTTTACAAAATTCCCCCCTGAATTTTATAAGTAAATAAATCAAAACAACTCCAAGAATCGCTTCCTTCAAGTACTCCAACCAACATCTTTGCCTCACATTGAAATCCCTCTATGTGAAGAAA
This sequence comes from Warburgia ugandensis, assembly GCA_035236585.1. NCBI lineage: Eukaryota > Viridiplantae > Streptophyta > Magnoliopsida > Canellales > Canellaceae > Warburgia > Warburgia ugandensis. The sequence continues at coordinate 10,014,084 of CP141134.1, read as the reverse complement.
TCAAACTCCTCACCATATGAGTAGTGCAGCCAGATCTTCAAGGCAAAAACAACAAAGGCCAATTCCAAATCATGTGTAGGGTAGTTCTGCTCAAGCTTCTTCAATAGTCTAGAAGCAATGCAATGACTCTGTCGTGCTGCATGAGAACACACCCCAACCCTTTCTTGAGGCATCATTGTAAAACACAAAGCTGTCGCTTCCCTGTGGTAAGGATAAAACCGATCCAAAGGTACACTTCTCCTTTAGCTCTTGGAACCTCCTCTCACAGCTGTTAGTCTAGGCAAACCTTTGGTCCTTAGTCAGGGCAGTTAGAAGCTGTGCAATACAAGAAAATCCCTCAATGAATGGTATATAGTAACCTGCCAAACCCAGAAAATTGCGCAACTATGCCACACTCTTGGGCCACTCCCAACTGGCCACTACCTCAACCTTCTATGGATCCACGGCAACCCCTTCCTTGGATATGACATGTCCAAGGAAGTATATTTGATCCAACCAGAACTTGCACTTCGAGGACTCAATATACAACTGATATGATTGTAACATGCCCAAAACAGTCTTCAAGTGCTCTCAGTGTTCCTTAACACTACTCAAGTAGATGAGAATATCCTCAACAAATACAATCACAAATTTGTCCAAATAGTCTCTGAACACCCTATTCATCAAGTCTATGAATGTTGTTGGCACATTCATTAACCCGAATAGCATCACCAAAAACTTGTAGTGGTCATACCGAGTCCTAAATGCAGTCTTAGGGATGTCCTTATCTCAAAGCCTCAGCTGATGATACCAAATTCTCAAGTCAACCTTAGAAAAGACTCTGACTAATTGTAACTAGTCGAATAGATCGTCGATACGAGGCAGAGGTTACTTGTTCTTCACTGTGACCTTGTTCACTGCCTTGTAGTCCACAGATAACCTTAAGTTGTCCTTCTAGACAAACAAGACTGGATGTCATTAGGGAGTATAAAACCCTGATCCAATAGCTCCTATAACAACAACTTCAACTCAAGCTCTGCTAGAGCCATGGGATAATGAGTCTTAGAGATTGGAATCACTCCAGGCAACAACTCAATAGTGAACTCCATCTCCCTTGGGGGACAAACCAAGCAACTCTTTTGGGAATACATTCTTATACTCGCACACAACATTGATCTCCTCAATGCAGGCATCTGCTCCTCCTGCGTCTCCACATAGGCCAAATAAGTATGTAAACCACTGGACAAAAGATGTACAGCTCTACTCGCTGAGATGATACTCACACCTACAATATCCAATCTCCCCTAAAAGCATAGTGACTCTCTGTCTAGTACAATCAATACGATCAGGTCAGCACTCACCCTCTTACACGGGACAAGTGAACAAACTCCTACACTAACACTAGTTCACCATCGATGCGCTAACCTCCAACAAAAAACCCAATCTATATGAAGGTACATCCTAGCATGCAGGAAAACTACCAAATATGTAAGAGTAGATCCTGGATCAATAAGTATATGAGCATGTCTATCTGCAAATAGAAGGGTACCTTTCACAACAACATTGGATGCTCGAGCCTAGTTAGTAGTAATTGTAAATACTCACCCTAACTACTAGGCGCCTGATCTTGTTGAAATGCCTAATCCCATTGAGGTGGTCTCACTCTATTGACCATGAGACAATCTCGTGAACGGTATGTTGGTCACACGCAAAGCATATACGACCTAGCCATGCACAAGGTCGACCCGAATGACGTCGCCAACATCTCTAACACACCCCCTGGTCGCCCTCTCTACCTCTTGCCTGACCTAGTTCAGGTCTGGTCGATCGTGTAAGTGTCCTCCAGATAGCAAACTTCTTCTTCTTGAACCCTCCAAATGCTGACTTAGAGCCGTTGAATCTACCCTTCCCTACTAGGATCCCTCAACTCCCACTCTAATACAGAAGCAAGCTCCATAGCCCTAGCTATAGATGTGGGCAGCAAAGTAAAAATCTATTACCAAAAATCAAAGTTCAGCCCATGAACAAACTTTTTGGCTGCCCTTTGCTCTGAAGAACATACCTTGGTAGCGAATCTTCGCAATCGAGCAAACTTTGCCTCGTACTGCGCCACTAAGGCGCTGCATGAGAGTCATAAAATCTAGCTCCATCTTCTCTTGAAGACGCAAAGGATCCTATCGGTGAAGATGACCCTGAAGTTGTCCCAAGCAATAACATCACCACCCTCAAAAGAATTCCTCTGAGCAATGGACCACCACTAGGCTGCCTTACTCGTCAGTACAAGTGTGGCCACTATCATTGCCTCAAATATCCTCTCTACATCAAACAACCAAGTGCCAGCTACCTTTAGCCCTTCTCTACCGGAGAACTTAGTAGCAATCCTCCTAAATCTCTCAAACAGGTTGTCCACTGTGGACACTCATATCCTTCTGGATCCATCACCCCTTCAAACCTAATGTACCAACTTAGGCCCACAATCTCTGCATCATTCTCTGCAAAAGAAGGTCAACGACCTCATCGGTTGAATCACCCTGGGCTCTACTATTGTACCCAACCCTGCCACTATTTGTCCATCCAACAAAGATGGCAAACCCATACCACGTCTCTAGGGAGGCATATGAAATCAACTAAGATTCTGAGAGATTCTCTAGTAACGATTGCTCCTTCAGTCATTCTAGTTGTGGGTAGTTGGGTAACTAATGTGTAAGCTATTATCTAAGGTAAAAGAAATTCCACATGGTGGATAGCTCAATTGATCAAAATCTGGAATGATTTGGGTATAAGAATGGGATGGGCCTATAGTGAAACATGTAACAAGGTGCCACCAATAAGAGGCAAATGAGCCACTGTATGGGTGGACCATGGATGAAAATTTTCATACTATAATACACCTAGATATCCTTAAAAAAACAAGCAGCACTACTTTGAGAAACTCCTAAATACATCTATAACCAAAGCATATTCATCTAACTTGAAATTGGTTTATTCTATAGGTGTTAAGGTTAATGAAATTAACCTCTAACTAGTGAGAACTTTTAGTTAAGGAAGTAGTTTGAATGTATAAATTCCTAAAAATGGGGTGGGAAACTCCTTACTCGAACTATAAAGGTGATACCTTCCTATTACAAGCTTTGAAAATGAAAGTAAGTATATTCAATTGTAACTAAGTTCTACAGGAACCATAACAATGCTACACACTTATGACACTATAAACAGACTAAATCTAAGCTAAAACTTAACATAGATGCAACTAAGAACTAATGCTATCATTGAACTCAAATACATTATGTTTATGCGAGGATCTTGAATCCTAGTTGGTTGAAGGTGTAGGGAATGAAGAAACTAATGTAGAAAATTTCTAACAAAAATGTACTCGGGGCAATTGGGACTAGAAATTGAGCCAGTTGAAAATAGCCTAATCAAAGGAGGAAACCTATGGGAAAGTGTTTCTAATATGTTAACAAGACATCTCAAGAGAAAATAGTAAAAATTTAGGCTCATTTAAGTGGGCCCTATGTAGTTAAAGGAAAAACACGCACTGAGGAGCAAAGGGATGCGCCTGGAGCCTGGAGCCTAAGGCGCAAAATTATATTTTTCATAATTAAAAATTAGCTTAAATTGCTAAAAATTAGCTAAAAATACAAAAAAAGCATGAAAAATACAGCATACATGAAGACACAAGCATGGGAAAGCTATATATGTGTATAAGAATACGTATTAACTAATAAATATAAATAAAACAATTTTTTCTAATTTTCGTAAGTTTTATTTTCGGAAAAATTGAACAAAATAACACTACAATACAAAAAAAGCATGAAAAGTACATCATACATGAAGATACAAGCATTAGTAAGCTATATATGTGGATAAGAATAGGTATTAACTAATAAATATAACAAAGAACAATTTTTTCCTAATTTTTGTAACTTTTTCTTTGGAAAAATTTAAAAAATAACCTTAAATTACAACAAAAAAAAGATTAAAAAATTATCACACATGAAGAAACAAGCATGGGAAAGCTATATATGTGGATAGAAATACGTTTCAATGAAGAAATACAAAAAAACGAAGACTTTTTTTTATTTCCATAACTGATTTTTTTAGAAAAACAGTAAAAAACCTACAACAAACTCAAATATAGAGCAAAGAAGTATAAAACTCGAATGGAATGTTTTCTTATACATATAGAACTAAAACCCATCAAGATCTATGGAAAATAGTTAACAAAAAATTTGAAAAAAAGGTACTAGTTTTTACGTTTTTTACAGAAACTATATACAAATGCAAAAATTCGTAAATCCATACGTTTTTTTGCTTCGATCTGTGAAAGATAGAAGAGGAATGGTCATTTTTACCTTCTCAGTAGGTTGGAAGATTGAAATTAGGGTTGAAAGGTGAAAAACGAAAAAAAAAATGAGGTTTATATGTTACTGGATAAGTGGTCTACGCCTTGAGTTTGGGGCGAGCCTGAAAGGTGGGCCCAGGCGCACTCGTAGGTGACCGCACCTCATTTCCTCTGTGCCTGGCACTCTCCCAAGTGCTTACCTGTCAACTTGCGCCTAGGCGCGCCTTTAACTACATAGAGTGGGCCACTGCCTAATAAAGAGGAATGAATGAAGACTTGTTCCTGCAGGTACTTCCAGAAGGGAAGTGTTGAACAATCTACTATTTATTGGTGCCTTCCTAGATGAAATTGCAAGCAAGGCGTAGAAAACTTGACATCAGTGTTAGTTTAATCAATTAGCTAACCAACAAATTTGGAATGGAAGGATTTGGTTAGGAAATGGGAGAGATAAGTGAATTTTGTTAGAGCATTCCTGTAGAAATTTCCAGCAGGAATGCATTTCGGTGTTGGTATTGTCTAGCTAAGTTCAAAAGGTTGAAATTGACTAACCACTAAATAAATGACATATTTAAACTCCATTAAGATGTCAAATGATAAAATCCTACTAAAATAAGTAATTAATGCTAAACCAAGTCTCACTAGGAAGATGAACATCTTGGTGGACTTAGGTTTATGACACTATTTTTAAAAGAAGACTTAATTGCATTTTCAATGATAGAGGAATAAACATCAAAAACCTCTATGGTGAAACAAACCTCTAAATAAACAAGTCATAAGGGTTTTGTTACATTTGCTACACCTCAAGGTAGATTCGGGAAGTTCTACACAAGAAGAGGCTTATTCACAAGATTACTGACATAAGTAATAGAAGGTAAAGGTTACTGGCATAAATAACAAAAGGCAACAGGGAGTTCGGTTACTGGGAAAGAACAAGGACAACTGCCAGAAGGGGGGAATAAAAGAGGAAGGAAAAGTAGTTAGACGGAAATGAAGGAATTAAGTTGGAGAGGGAGTAGTGGGAGGGCCTAGCTCCTCGAAAGCTAAGACTGTTTCTTTCTTCTTGAAAAACCATTTTCTGCACGCATCTCAAAGGCTGAATTTTCTGACCTCCTTTACTGTAATTCTAATCGTAATTCTGATCTCTGTAACTGAGTATTGTCCACTGAAATTCCTCATATTACTGTTTGTCTTGCTCATTTCCTATCAATTGGTATTAGAGCAGTTTGGTCGTGGGGCATGGTTAGAACCAGGATGGAAAGGACTGAAATACTGGAGAAGAAGATTGAAGGAGACAGAGGGGAGATCACCAATATGAAAGAACACATTGGAAGATTACAAACTAACATTACAACCTTTGGTGAATACCTGTTGGAAATCCGAGAGTGGATCAAACAGAGGGAGACACCGAAAGACTATTGTGGACGTAACAGGAACACCGAGATTGGTGAGACCTAAAGTGATGGCAGGAGGAGTCCGTTCATATCTATGGACCAGAACTGTCAAGATCCTCACTTCCGAAGGCTGGACCTACCAGTATTTGATGGTGAGGACCCTTATGGGTGGCTCTGCCAAGCAGAGTGATATTTCCAAGTGAACCAAATCATCGATGAGGAAAAGATATCTGCAACAACCGTCTGTCTGGAAGGAGACGGCTCCACTAGTTTCTATCGGCAAAATCCCAGACTCCCGATCATGGATTTCCTTCCGGTCATCCCTACTCCAGTGATTCTGATTGTCTTAGTCGAACAATGACTACGAAACCTTGTTGGCATTGAGACAACGAGGTAGCGTCTCCAACTACCTCCAGTCATTCAAGCTTCCTTCTAGCCCCCTCATAGATCTCTCCGACGAATTCCTGAAGGGGACTTTCTTGAATGGACTTGAGGAGATAAAGGCCGAAATCAAGATCTTCAGGCCTGCATCATTAGCTGGGCTTATGAAGTTGGCCCACAAGATAGAAGAAAAGAACATGGCCCTGGACCAAATAAAGGCCCACCCAAATAGGGTTGATAATGGGCCAAGGGTATTGGGGCCCAGCTCATTTCATCAAAGAACTGGTCAACGAAAAGGGGTATCAAGGGCAAAATCATAATTTGCCCTTCTTCCCCTCCCGCAACGCTGATTGGCCCAAGGATTTCCTTATAGAATCCAATCATGAGGGAAACGCTGACGATCAGACCACCGAACAAAGGGAATCTTAGCAAAGACTCACCAACGCCGAACTGCAGCAACGGCGCACTCAGGGATTATGCTATAGATGTGACAAGAAATATCACCCCGGACATTGTTGCAAAAACCAACACCTTCAAGTACTGCTACTCGCAGACGAGGATGAAGATGAGACAAAAACGACCCTAACTCTTCCTTCAGACGCAGGCGACCACTGGGATGGGGATAATCAACCACTGGTTGAGGTACAGGTAGGGGACGACCACTACATTAGAGGTAAGGGTGTGTGTCGAGTATGACAATAACTCAAGACTTCCATCCTTTTGATCTTGGTAGAGCAAACATAGTCCTCAGGGTGGCATGGATGAAAACTTTGGGGGAGATTGGAGCCAATTTCCTTGACCTTACGATGCGATTCATTGTTGAAGGACGTCAGATCATTCTCAAGGGAGATCTAACCCCCTCTTGTTCTCCAGTTTCCCTTAAATCCATTCTTAGAGTTATCCCTAAGCTGATTTCAACTGTATGGTTGAGTTCCAGGGTATGAATGTCAGCCAGTCTCAACCCCCAGAAGACTATCAACCAACAATGGTTTCTCTTTTGCAGAGATTTTCAAACATTTTTTATCGACCTTTGGGACTACTAGTCGCTTGTTCCCATGACCACGCCATCAGATTGATAAAGGGAACGCAACCCCCACATAGCAAGCCATACTGCTATCCGCACTCCTAGTAAGAGGAAATCAAGAAAATCGTTAGAGAAATGTTGAATTCGAGAATCATTTGACCTAGTAAAAGCCCTTACTCTAGCCCGATATTATTGGTTAATAAGAAAGATGGTGATGGAGGTTCTGTGAAGACTATCACACACTGAGCAAGGTGACCGTGCCTAACAAGTTTCCCATCCTTACCATTGAGGAACTTTTAGATGAATTGAGAGGGGCAACCATTTTCTTCAAGCTAGACCTTAAATACGATTACTATCACATTTAAATTAAAGAAGAGGACATAGCAATGATTGCCTTCAGAACTCATGAAGGACACTACGAATTTTTGGTTATGCCTTTTGGCTTAACCAACGGACTAGTTATGTTTCAAGCACGCATGAATGAGATATTTCAACCCCATATACATAAGTTGGTCCTCGTCTTCTTCGATGATATCTTGATTTATAGCAGTAACTTCGCTTTGCACCTCGAGCACATCACCATTGTCTTGCAAATACTTGGGGAACACCAGTTAATTGCAAACAAGAAAAATGCTTGTTTGCCCAGCCTTCGTTAGAATACTTGGGGCATATTATTTTTGGAGACGGAGTAGCAACTAATACCTCCAAGATAGATTGTATGCTTTCCTGGCCCATTTCTAACGACGCCAAGGCATTTCAAGGCTTTTTAGGGCTTACCGATTATTACAAAAGGTTCGTTAGGAACTATGGCCTCATTGCAACCAAATTACTCAAGAAGGATGGTTTCATATGGACAATGGAAGCCCAGAAGGCGTTGGATGCATTGAAACAAGCCATGACAACCATTCCCATCTTTGCCGTACCTGATTTTTCCAAACCCTTTGTGCTGGAAACCAATGCATCAGGCAAAGGAATTGGTGTTGTCCTCATGCAAGAAGGCCAACCAGTGGCTTTCTTTAGCCTAGTCCTCCCCCTTCGATCCTAGTTTAAGTTAGTTTATGAAAGGGAGTTTATAGCCATAGTCATCACAGTACACAAGTGGCAACATTACCGCCTGGGGCAACATTTTATCATCCACACTAATCAAAAGAGCCTTAGATTTTTTATGGAACAATAGCTGCATAATGAAGAGCAACATAAATGGTTAACCAAGTTCATTGGGTTGGATTTTATAATCCAGTATAAGCCAAGTTCTAAAAACAAAGTGGCAGATGCTTTGTCTAGGCATCAAGAGTCCATCTATGACTCCAAAAATGATCATGCAAGTGGCGCACCTCCAACAAATCTTTCTCCCCAACCCATAGAGGAGCATGACCCCTTACTCCAACATCTTGCTATCTCGGTTGCTCGATGTGCTGATTTGGATTCCCTAATGGATGAGATAAAAGATGACCCTCAGCTTCTTAGTATTCAGGACCTCCTAGTAAATCAAGATAGTCACCCAGGCTACACCCTTAAGCAAGGCCTCTTACTATGCTATGGAAGCCTAGTTATTCCAAAATCTTCACCTCGCATTGCAGCATTCCTACATGAGTTCCACTCCACACAATGAGGGGGACATTCCGGTTTCATACGCACTTATAAATGCATCTTCAAAGTGCTCCACTGGGAAGGGATGCGCCAGGATATTCAGAAATTTGTTTCTTCTTGTGACATTTGTCAAGGGAATAAGTATGGGCCTATGTAGTTAGAGGCGCGAGGTGCACCGAGGCGCAAAGGGTTGTGCCTGGAGCCTCAGGCTCAAAAATTATATTTTTCATAATTAAAAATTAGCTTAAAATGCTAAAAATTAGTTAAAAATCATTAATAAATTCCTAAAAAGCAAGGTCTACCATTAAAGGTACATCATACATGAAGATACAAGCATAGGTAAGCTATATATGTGGATAAGAATAGGTATTAACTAATAAATATAAAAATAACAATTTTTTCCTAATTTTCGTAACTTTTTTTTTTTTGGAAAAATTAAAAAACATAACCTTAAATTACAACAAGAAAAAATATTAAAAAATTATCACACATGAAGAAACAAGCATGGGAAAGCTATATATGTGGATAGAAATACATTTCAATGAAGAAATACATAAAAACGAAGACTTTTTTTTATTTCCATAACTGATTTTTTCGGAAAAATAGTAAAAAACCTAAAAACAAACTCAAACCTAGAGCAAAGAAGTATAAAACTCAAATGAAATGTTTTCTTATACATATAGAACTAAAACCCATCAAGATCTATGAAAAATAGTTAACAAAAAAATTGAAAAAAATGTACTAATTTTTACGTTTTTTACAGAAACTGTATACAAATGCTAAAATTTATAAATCCATACCTTTTTTTGCTTTGATCTGTGAAAGATCGAAGAGGAATGATCATTTTTACCTTCTCAGTAGGTTGGAAGATTGAAATTAGGGTTGGAAGGTGAAAAAAAAAAAAAAAAGGTTTATAAGTTGCCAGGTAAGTGGTATGCGCCTGGAGTCAAGCGCGCCTAGGCGATTGCGCCTCATTTCCTCTGAGCCTGGCACTCTCCCAAGCGCTTACCTATAGACTTGAACCTAAGCGCGCCTTTAACTACACAGGTATGGGCCCAACAAGCCAACTAGGCCTCGTCAACTCCTTCCCATTCCTAAGTTAGTTTGGAACAATTTGTCCATAGATTTTATCAGCGGCTTGCCTACAGCCCACAGATTTGACACATTGTTAGTCGTTGTTGATCGCCTCACCAAATTCAGTCACTTTCTCCTTCTATGCCACTCCTACACAGCCAAAGATGAGGCACAAACCTTTATTAAGGAAATTATCTAGCTACATGGGTATCCCTAGTCAATTGTCTCAAATAGAGATCGTGTCTTCATCAACCACTTTTGGTTTGAACTGTTTAAACAAGTACGAACTTCACCAATGATGAGCTCAGCTTATCATCCTCAAACAAATGAATAGACGAAGGTGGTCAATCGTTGTTTGAAAACGTATCTACGCTATTTCATTAGCAACAAGCCTCAATCCTGTCCCACTTGGATATGCTGGGTAAAATACTGGTATGACACTACTTATCAGAGTTCTGCAGGGATGACACCCTTCAAGGCCTTATATGGTCGAGACCCTCCCACCCTACTGACATTTGCTGGTGGGGAATCCATGGTGGAAGAGATTAACCAATGATTCAGTTCTAGCAGAACTTGGAGGCAGCCCAAACTAGTATGAAGAATCAGGTGATTTCACACCGTCATAATCTCACTTTCCAGCCAGGGGATTATGTTTATTTGAAGTTTCAGCCCTATCGCCTCAAGTCCTGTCAACACAACTTAATGAGAAATTGTGCCCCCGTTATTATGGGCAATATACCATACTTGCAAGGATTGGACAGGTGGCTTATCGACTAGAGCTACCACAACATGCTAAACTACACCCAGTCTTCCATGTCTCCCAACTCAAGCCAGCTACTGCCCCTACCCTAACACCTCAACCAATGCCAGCTTGCCTATCTGAAGATTTGGAACTTAAGGTATACCCTACAACAGTCAAGGATGTTAGGCATTCTCATACGGGGCAGTTAGAGGTTCTCATACAATGGGAGGATCTTCCTAAACATGACAACACATGGGAACTACTGGATGCCATTAAGATGCAATTTCCTGACTTCCACCTTGAGGACAAGGTGGCAATTTTAGGGGGGTTATTGTTACATCTGCTACACCTCAAGGTAGATTCGGGAAGTTCTACGCAAGAAGAGGCTGATTCACAAGATTACTGACATAAGTAAAAAAAGGTAAAGGTTACTGACATAAATGACAGAAGGTAACAGAGCATTCGGTTACTGAGAATGAACAAGGACAACTGGCAGAAGGGGGAATAAAAGAGGAAGGGAAAGCAGTTAGAGAGAATCTAAGGAATTAACTTGGAGAGGGCAGTAGTGGGAGGGCCTAGCTCCTCGAATGCTAGGACTGTTTCTTTCTTCTTAAACTTCTCAAAAAACCATTTTCTGTACACATCTCAGAGGCTAAATCTGGAAGGGTCCTTAACTGTAATTCTGATCTCTGTAACTGAGCATTGTCCATTGAAATTCCTCATATCACTGTTTGTTTTGCTCGTTTCCTATCAGGTTTCGTCTAACGTAAATTACAAATGGTAAGGAATTGAAGTGAGAGAAGTGATGACAAAGTAAAACAATACACTAAAAAATTTCAAGTAGGAATGAAGTAGCAACCTACACCTACTTAGCATACTAATAGGACTCAAACCATGCTAGGACTTGGCATGAATGATGATAAGCTACATAGCAATTTGTTGACATGCACATCATTCAGATTCAGGATAGTAAAAAGAAATTAGGGTTTTGATGGACTAAAAGATCATCCAAGGATAACATGAACAATATACCTAGTTCATTAGCGAGGGAAGATCTCTAAGTGAAAGAACATTCACATGTTAATGAAAGATTGATCCTCCAAATACAAGAGGGGTTATGACATAAACTACCATGAGCAAAAACAAAAAAATAAATAAACTAGATCCTTGGAATTTAAAGGACTAATGAATCTCACACATGGCATCAACCTACCTTGCTTTTAGTAATATGATTTGGAAATCATTAATTTTTCAGGCATGCACACATAGAGTCATTGTAAGCCCTAGTTATACGAATTTTCATCGATGTTTTACGCAGGCACTCTATGAGTAGCCATAAGCCCTAGTAGACGTGGTTTTGTCGATGCTTTAGGTAGGTGCTCTATGAGCAGCCATAAGTCTTGTGGATATGACTTTCATTGATAGTTTAGGTAAGCACCATATGAGCAAGCTATAAGCCCTGGTGGATGTGAATTTCATCGATGTTTTCAACAAGCACTCTCTGAGTAACTATAAGTCCTAGAAATGCAGTTTTGATTGCTGATTTAGCAAGTGCTCTATGAGTACCGTAAGACCCGGAGGCATGCACGCCTGGGGTAGCAGTAAGACCTGGAGGCATGCACATATGGGACAGCCGTAAGATTGAGGCATGCGTACTATGAGTCGCTATAAGTCCAGCAGACCTTATGCTAGGGTTGCAATTGGCCTCTGACTTCTAAGATGATATTGATATTAGCTTGCAATGGAGATGGCGGGCAATAGAAGTAGCTTCTCACAGGAAAATGCTCTGTGTGGTTTGGAAGTGAGGGAAGGGCCCTACAAGCTTAAGAGTATGACTTTGGTTTGGCATGTCAGATATGCCACTCACTCTCAAGAGTCTAGACTACGATGTCCCTAATGGTAGGACTGTATACCATCATGGTTTCTGATCAATCAATTCTTCCACAACGATGTGGCTCAGATTTTTTATGGACAGAGGATTATGCACATTGTTTTACTCAGATACTAAGAGCTTTACTGAGTCAATGATTTAACAAAAGTCTGGATTTACTCATGACTTGGGTTTAGTAGCTTTTACATGTGATTTACATCTCACACCATGTCACATCTCATTTTGAAAGTATTTGGGGTTCTTATGAAAATGAAACATAAGTTATGCCCATTACTAGCCTATGTATTGCATTTACTTATGCATGCCTATGTGTATATACATAGTACTCGATGCCCTATTTTTGGTGGGCCCACTTATATTAGTTTTCTTCCAAATCGTAAGTTGTTGATATGCTCACCCCCTACAACCAACATTTTCAGGTGACATTGCAGGCAATTCGAGCATGAGGGATACATAGAAGGTGAAAGTACCAAGTTCTACTTGATGTATGGTGGTGATACTTTTTGTGCGTTTATTTTATAGATTCCATATATAAGAATTCATTTCGGGCTGTATATAACTTATTTTGTTACGCATGAGATGGTTGTAGAACTTTAATTATAGACTTTACTTAATCTAATGGATTTATGACTCTTTTGTGACCAATGTCGAGGTGGTCCAACTCTACTGACCCTGGGACACTCTTGCAAAGTGACCTTGTTGGCCACACGCAAAGCATATACGACCTGGTCCTAGGCAAGATCGACCTGAATGATGTCACTGACATCTTCGACACACCCCTTGTTGGCCTAACCTAGTGCCGATCTGGTCAATTATGTAGGTATCCTCCTGACAACAAACTTCTTCTTCTTGACCCCCTCAGATGTTGGCTTAGGGCCGCTGAATCAGCCACGTCCCTACTAAGATCCCTCAACCCCTGCACTAATATAGAAGCAAGCTCCATAGCCCGAACTACAGATATGGGCTGTGAAGTCGAAATCTGACATTGCAGATCAAAGTTCAACCCACAAACAGACTTTTGAGCTGCCCTCTACTTTGAAGAACATATCCCTAACGCAAATCTTCACAATCAAGCAAACTCTGCTTAGTACTGCACCACTGTCCTTGAGCCCTGCACGAGAGTCGTGAAATCTAACTCCATCTTCTCTTGAAGATGCAAAGGAAGGAACCTGTCAGTGAAGAAGACATTGAAGTTGTCCCCAGCAATAATATCACCACCTCAAAGAAACTCCTCATAGAAGTTGGCCACCACTGGGCTGCCTCACTAGTCAATACGAACATGGCCACTGCAACCTGGCGATCCTCTGGCACTGCCATCACCTCAAATATCCTCTCCAAGACAAACAGCCAAGTGTCAACTGTCTCCGGCTTGTCTTTACCAGAGAACTTAGGAGTAATGCTCCTAAATCTCTTAAGTAGGTTGTCCATTGGCAATGCTCATCTCCCACTGGATCCATCACCCCATTTGCACCCAACGTAGCTAACACCTGCAATCTCTGCATCATCCTCTACAGAAAAGGTCAACGACCTCATCGGCCGCATCACCCCAGCTCTACTACTACACTCAGCCCTGTCGGCTGTCTGCCCATACAATGGAAATGGCAAACCCTTACTACATCTCTAAGGAGGCATCTGAAATCAACCAAGATTCCAAGAGATTCTTTACTAACAATTGTATCTAGGACATCTACCTAAGTCTATGACTTAGCTTTCTTAACTGTTGACACTTTGCTCTTTTAGTGATTCTAATTGTGAGAAGCATGACTTTCATTGATGCTTTAAGCAAACACTATATAAGCAGCTATAAGACATGCTAGATATGGATTTCATTGATGATTTTGGCAAGCACTCTCTAATTAGCTGTAAGTCCTGGAGATGTGGTTTGATTGCCAATTTGGACCCGGAGGCATGCATGCATGAGGTGGCAATAAGACCTAGAGGAAGGCACATCTAGGACAGCTAAAAGACCGAGGCATGCATGCTACGCGTCCCTATAAATACTAGAGACACTATGCTAAGAGGTGCAGTTGGGCACAAATCTCTAAAATGATATTGTTACCAACATGTGATGGAGATAATGGCCAGTAGGAGTAGCTTCTCATAGGAAAGTGATCTAAGAGGTAGCCAGGTAACCCCAATGAGGTCCAATAAGTCGAGGCAGTCCAGTATCCACAAGTCTGCGTGGAGGCTACAATAGTTGTCAGAAGGTAACAGAAGGACAATATGAGCATAGGAGTTTGAGTTGGTTTGGCATGTTGGACATGCTAGCCACTCTCGAGAATCTAGACCACAATGTCCCTGATGGTACTACTATACACCATCATAGTTTTTTATCAATCAGTTTTTCCATGACGATGTGGGCTCAAATTTCTTATGGATAGAGGATTGTACACATTGTTCTACTTAGTTACTAAGAGTTTTACCAAGTCGATGGTTTAACGATTTATGGATTTACACATGAATTGTTTTAGTAGGTTTTGCATGTGACTTACATCTCATACGACATCACATCTCATTTTGAAAGAGTATTTGGGGTTCTTGTGAAAATGAAACCTAAGCTATGCCTACCGTGGGCCTATATATCACATTTACTTGTGGATGTCAATTTGTATATACATAGTACTAGATGCCATAATTTTTTACAGGCCAACTTATATTAGTTTTCTTCCAAATCATGAGCTGTTGATATGCTCACCCCCCTATAACCAATACTTTTAGGTGACATTGCAGGGGGTTTGAGCGAGAAGGATACAGGGAAGGCAAAAGTATCGAGTTAGACTTAGATGTATGGTGGTGATATATTTTTGTGCATTTATTTGATAGATTCCATTATAGGAATTCATTTTAGGTTGAATACAACTTACTTTGTTGACGCACGAGATCGTTATAGAACCATAATTATGAATTATTTATTTATTCTAATGAATGTGCGACTCTACTTGTGACTGGTAATGATCCTGTAGCATATACTTCTAACCATCTTTAGGTTAGAATATTTTTACATATATGTAGCGGTTTTGATTGTAACACCTCATATGAAGTTGAACAAACATATATTATCATTCTGATCGATCTCATTGGAGATGTCCAAACCATCTAAGTCTACCCTCCCTCGTCTTGTTACATAATAGTGCTACTCCTATGTTTTCACTAATGTTTTGATTTCTAATCATATCCTTTCTTGTCGTGCCTCTCATCTATCTCAACATCCTCAATTCAGCTGCGCTCATCCTATATACATGTTGTTCCTTGACTACTCAATAGTCTTATCTATAGATCATGGCCGACCTTACTGCAATTATGTCTATATAGTCCAACATTATTTGGGTTTACCATTCATTCAATCTCTATTTTCTTAAGATAGTTGTAATTTAACAATTTTTTAAAGTAACTTTTCCACCTTTAATTGATCTCGTCATCTTTGACTAGTACCCTTTGGTCATCACTTCTAATGCATTTAACGTAATCCAAGTCTTTACTCTTCTGTTCTCTTATTTTTGCAAGTTTGAACACATCTTTCTCAACTTCTCTAGGCCCTAGTCTGTTATAGAGATCATCATACGCCTTGAGTTAGCATCACTTGCTATTGTCTTAACAACCTTTTTAGCATTCTTGTATTGCTCAAAGTTCTCATCATTTCTAGTCCTCTCCATGATTTAAAACACGCTTGTTCCTCTTTAATAACTTTTTGCACTTTTTTACTCCAACACCAAATTTCCTTTATTGGTTGCCTATTATATTTAGAAAATCTTAGAATATTTTTTACCACTTTCTTAATGAACTCAGCATATTAGTCCATATAGTGTTTATTTATGTTTCATCATTCCACCTTAGTTCTATCATCAACTTGTTTTTAATGATGTTACCCACTCTCCTTTTAAATTCTACCACTTTTACAACACTATTAAGTTCATTTCCTTTCTTCCATCTCTTAATATTAATATCCATAACCATTAACCCATATTGTGTGGTTAAAACGACCAAAAGCCACCATTATTTTTTGATTTAGTGAATGTTTATCCAGATTTCTTATTCTCTACTACATCTACAATAGTAGAGTCAAGTACAATGGAGAGGAAGACATGAAAGCCCTTCAAAACTTCAATTTCTTCTCTAAGGAAAGGTTAATGAACCTTTTGTTATTATGCCCATATGCCCAAAACCCACATCTCTTCTCTATAGATTTTGTAAAGTTTTTTGTTGGATTTCATCTCGTCTCTCGTGTCTACAATTGTGCAATGGTAGTGGAAAAGAAGACTTAAAAGCTCTTCATTAGTTCGTTTTCTTGTTGGAAAAAGGCAATTTTCTGCATTTTTTTCTGTTTCGTACTGCCACATAGAATATAAGGACATTGACAAGTATGAGTTTGGAGTTAGTAGATACGATGAAACATAGGAGAGTCAACATTGCTTGTATCCAAGAAACCAAGTAGAAAGGGGCTCAAACTAGAGAAATCCATGGGTATAAACTCTGGTGCGTAGGAAAGGATAATAATAGAAATGGCGTAGGATTAATAGTGGATAAAGAATTAAAGGATAAAGTTGTAGATGTTAAAAGAATCAGTGATAGAATTATAATAATAAAACTTGTTCTAGGAGAGCAAATCATAAATGTTATAAGTGCATACAAGCCACAAGTAGAGTTAGAAGATATAATCAAGAGATGTTTTGGGAAGATATGGGGGGAGTCATGCAAGAGATTCCCAACACAGAGGGGATATTTATAGGAGCAGACTTAAATGGCTATATAGGAAAAGAAAAGGAAGGATATGATATGATACATGGAGAGGGTATGGTATAGGAGAACGAAATGAGATTGAGGAAACTATCCTCAATTTTGCTTTGTCATATAACATAACCATTGCAAATACATTCTTTAAGAAGAGGGATGAACACTTAATAACCTTTAAAAGTAGACTTCATAAAAGCCAAATAGACTTTTTTCTACTTAAAAATACTGAAAGATCAATGTGAAAGGATTGTAAGGTGATGCTTGGTGAGAGTTTAACTTCATAACATGGGTTAATGGTTTTATATATATATATATATATATATATATATATTTGAGAGATGGAAGAAAAGAAATGAACTTCATAGGTATCCAAAAACTAAGTAGTGGAACTTAAAAGGAGAGAAAATAACCTCATTCACAATGAGTAAACACCATGTGGACTAATATGACTGAGTCCATTAAGAAAGTAGCAAAAAAATGTCTAAAGAGTATCTAAAGGTAAAAGGCAATTAGTAAAGGAAATATGCTGGTAGAGTGAAACAGTACAAAAAGTTATTAAAGAAAAACAAATGTGTTTTAAAGCATGGCAAAAGATTAGAAATAACTATGAACAATATAAGAATGTGATAGGTCTACTAGTTTGAACTTCTGATGAAAACCCAGTAAAGAGGAAAACTATAGCTACTTTTATTGTGAGAAGGATTGAAATACAATGGATCAATGATCAAACCCAATCACAAAGGTCCTTAGAGTAGAAAGGAAAAAATGATCAAGAAGGCTAGGAACATCAGTCCCTCCCAGTAATTCCCCCTCTACAATTCTCTATCGATTCTTCCCCCCCAATTCCTAGCCAATTCCCTCCCTTTAACATCCAACCCCCAACTTCCTCAACCGTATAACCACCTACTTGTAACCGCTTGATTCCCTTCAATCATCTCCTAACAGACCTATGTAACAACCCTCTTGCCGTAATTGCTTCCTTCTTCTAGAATAGGTTTGATATATTGGTGACGTAACATCACCCTCCCCTAGCAGTTTCACCTTGTCTTCAAGGTGAAAGGAGCAAAATTGAGTATCTAAAACAACATTGGGTTCCCAAGTGTTGTCACATTTAGGCAGATGCTTCCACTTCACCAGGACTTCCTTCTGACCACTTAGTAGGTTTCTGATTTGTTTGATAGATTCCGGTTGAACAACGAGTTCCAATTCCTCGATCAGACCAGAAGGTAGGGGCTGAGCTTGGGCAGAGACAAGGACTGCTTGAGTCGGGAAACATGGAAAACAGGATGGATTTGGGTAGTGGGTGGTAAATCCAAACGATATGCTACTTCTCCCACACGTTCCAAGACTAGATAAGGGCCATAAAACCTGGGACTAAGCTTCTCATTGTGTCTCTTGGCCAACTTCTTGAACTTAAAAGGTTGTAACCTTAGAAAGACCAATTCCCCAATTTTGAATTGAACATCTCGACGTGTTTTGTCTGCTTGAGACTTCATTCTAGCTTGGGCAACCAGTAAGTTATCTTTTAATTCTTGTAAGATAACATTTCTATCCCGGAGTTGTTGGTTCACTGCCTCCACTACAAACCCTTCATCAGAGAGCTGTAATAAGGTGGGGGGTTCTCTTCTGTAGAGGTCCTTGAACGGGGACATTCCAGCAGCACCTTGAAAGGTAGTATTATACCAAAATTCGGCCCAAGGAATCCACCGGGGCCACTGCTTAGGATGATTTGAAGTGAAGGAGTGTAGGTATGTCTCCAAGCATTGATTGACCACTTCAGTTTGCCCATCAGTCTGCAGATGATAGGCAGTACTCATCTTTAGTTCCGTTCCCGCTAACTTGAATAGCTCTGTCCAAAACTGACTAATAAAGAGGCGATCCCTATCAGATATTATTGAACGAGGATACGAGGCGATCCCTATCAGATATTATTGAACGAGGATACCCGTGCAACTGGACTATCTCTTTGGCAAAAAGAGTAGCAACATCTTGAGCAGAAAACGGATGTCCTAAGGGCAAGAAATGACTATACTTAGAGAGATGGTCTACCACCACAAGGACTGTATCC
Organism: Warburgia ugandensis; assembly: GCA_035236585.1. NCBI lineage: Eukaryota > Viridiplantae > Streptophyta > Magnoliopsida > Canellales > Canellaceae > Warburgia > Warburgia ugandensis. The sequence goes on along the minus strand of CP141134.1, from coordinate 9,994,868 downwards.
ACCCCTTGTGATTTGGGTAAGCCTCCAATAAAGTCCATGGACAGGTCATCCCAAACTTGTTCTGGAATAGGTAAAGTCTGAAGAAGTCCTCCTGGTTTGAGCACTTGGTATTTGTTTCTTTGACATGTGTCGCAAGCGGCCACAAATTTCTGAACGTCCCTCCTCATTCCTTTCCAAAATACAATATTAGATAGCCTCTTGAATGTACAGAAGAATCCTAAATGTCCACTAGCTGGGGTTGAGTGAAATTCATTGAGTAAGGTGGGGATTCTAGGTGAAGTCTTCAGAATGACCAACCTGTCATGGAACAGTAAGCAGCCATGTCTCAGAGAAAAGCTTTTGTGACTGCTTGGATCAACTAGAAGGTCCTGCAGTATGGATCAGAGGCTCTCATCTTGTTGGATTTCCTCTTCTAGTCCTGAAAATCCCTAGCACTGGACAGTAGAGAGGGCCATTAGGTTGCATTCCAGACTTGCTAGGGAAACCTCTTAGGATTGAGAAGAACCTCTAGGGATGCCAATGTCAGCCTTCCAAGAGAGAGCATTTGCGACTCTATTCTGCTTTCCTGGTTTGTACTGGATGTCAAAATCAAACCCAATTAGTTTGAATAGCCATTTCTGCTGTTCACTGTTAAGTACCCGTTGATCCAGTAGAAACTGAAGGCTTCTTTGATTTGTGTGGATAGTGAATCGCCTGCCCAAGAGGTAGTGACGCCACTTCTGTACAGCCAACACTACAGCCATAAGTTCCCTCTCATATATTGACTTAGATTGGGCGCGGGGATAAGAGCCTGACAGAAGAAGGCAATGGATCTCCCTTCCTGCATGAGAACAGCCCCAATTCCCTTAGCTGAAGCGTCTATTTCCAGAACAAATGGTTTACTGAAGTTAGGAATAGCCAGCACAGGAATAGAAGTCATGGCTTTTTTCAACTCGTCAAACGCTACTTGTGCCTCAGGGGTCCATTTGAAGCTGTCCTTCTTAAGTAGATTGGTTAGGGGGGCTGCAATAATTCCATAGTTTCTTACGAATTTACGGTAATAATCAGTGAGACCCAAAAACCCTCTTAATGCTCTAACATCATGTGGAATAAGCCAGCTGAGCATGCATTTCACCTTGGAGTTTTCAGATGCCACCCCAACTGCCGGTATTACATGGCCTAGGTACTCTTTGAGTTTAAGCGAAACAACACTTCTTTTTGTTAACAACTAGTTTACGAGATCCCAAAAGTTGTAGTACTCTTGCTAAATGCTTCAAATGCAGATTTATATCAGCATTATAAACTAGTATGTCATAAAAAAAAAACCAAAATGAACTTACTAAGATGCTGACAGAAGATGTCATTCATAAGAGATTGGAAGGTGGATGGGGCATTCGTCAAGCCAAAGGGCGTGACCAGAAACTCCTAATGACCTTCATGGGTCCTAAACGCGGTTTTAGCAACGTCTTCTTCCTTGATACCAGTTTGGTAGTAGCTAGATTGGCGATCCAGCTTGGAAAAGATAGTAGCTCCTCCCAACTCATCTAGCAATTGATCGATCGTCGGTATGGAGAACTTATGGGGAATGGTGATCCTGTTTAAGGCGCAATAGTTGACGCAGAAAAGCCAACCTCCGTCCTTCTTCTTAACCAGCAAGTACCAAGCTTGAGTAGGGGCCAGTGCTAGATCGAATAACGCCAGTCTCCCATAATTCCCTGATGATTCGTTCAATTTCGTTTTTCTAACAGTATGGGCACTGATAAGGTCGGATATTAGGGGGTGGCTATGTAGTTAAAGGCACGAGGCACACCGAGGTGCAAAGGGTGTGCCTGGAACCTGGGGCACCTAGGCGCACGCCTGGAGCCTGAGGCGCAAAATTATATTTTTCATAATTAAAAATTAGCTAAAAATGTTATTAAAAAAAAAAAAAAACATGAAAAGTACATCATACATGATGATACAAGCATGAGTAAGCTATATATATGGATAAGAATAGGTATTAACTAATAAATATAAAAAAGAACAAATTTTTCCTAATTTTCGTAACTTGTTTTTTCGAAAAAATTAAAAAAATAACCCTAAATTACAACAAAAAGATGAAAAAATTATCACACATGAAGACACAAGCATGGGAAAGCTATATATGTGGATAGAAATATGTTTCAATGAAGAAATACGAAAAAACAATGACTTTTTTTTTTATTTCCGTAACTGATTTTTTCGAAAAAACAATAAAAAACCTAAAAACAAACTCAAATCTAGAGCAAAGAAGTATAAAACTCAAATGGAATGTTTTCTTATACATATAGAACTAAAACCCATCAAGATCTACGGAAAATAGTTAACAAAAAACAAAAAATTTGAAAAAACGGTACTGGTTTTTACGTTTTTTACAGAAACTGTATACAAATGCTAAAATTCGTAAATCCATACGTTTTTTTGCTTAGATCTGTGAAAGATCGAAGAGGAATGGTCGTTTTCACCTTCTCACTAGGTTGGAAGATTGAAATTACGATTGGAAGGTGAAAAACATTAAAAAAAAAAAACGAGGTTTATACTTTAAGGGTAAGTGGTCTGCGCCTGGAGTCATGGGTGCACCTAGGCGACCCGCCTCATTTCCTCTACGCCTGGCACTCTCCAGGCGCTTACCTGTCGACTTGTGCCTAGGCGCGCCTTTAACTACATAGGGGGTGGGGCATTGTCTTGGACCCGAATGGCGAGATCATGCAAACGGCTGACCCATAACTACAATGGCTGGTCGAAGATATGAGCGTACTGAGCCAAGAGGGTCGACAACCGTGGATGACTCATGTGTGCTTGCGACTCTCTATCGATCTGCAGTCATTGATATTCAATCACATAACTCGCGCCCGTACTGGGCATGAGTCGTTGCAGGGCTTTGAAGGATAGGGCGACCTTGACAAGGAGGGATCACCCCCTGATGGTTATACACTTGCCCTACACCGAAAATTGCATTGTAAGCTCACGGTAGTTGGCTGAAACCTCTCCGAGGGTTTGTAGCCATGCCGTTCCGAGGATAATATTGGTTCCGCTCAGGTCGAAAGGGTGGAAATGGTGCTGGATCACTAACCCTGGAAGAAGCAGAACCAAATCCCAACAAACACCATCTCCCCTGACACAGAATCCATCCCCCACCTGAACGCCGAATGGTTTGGTGTCGATCACCAGAATCTGCAGTTCAACGACCATCTTTTGGGCAATGAAGTTGTGTGATGTCCCGGTGTCTACCAAAACCACCACCTCACAATGACCCAGATACCCCCGCAACTTCATGGCGTCGGCGACCGACATCCCGACAATTGCTTGCATTGAGAATTCCAACCGAGTCAACTCCTCTTTGTGCAGAGTAGTGTCCTCAGGAGCCGGAGTTTCTAAGCACTCAAAGTCCTCTTCCTCCTCCGCCAGTAACAGCACAATATGGGAGATATTGGGGTAGTTTGGTTGACCAAGTTGTTTAACAAGATTATAAAATCAAAGAAAATGCCTGATGAGTGGAGGAAAAGCTCTATTGTACCAATCTATAAGAATAAATGAGACATTCAGAGCTGCACTAATTATTGAGGGATCAAACTGATAAGCCACACCATGAAACTGTTTGAAAGAGTAATTGAGAAGAGGCTACGACATGAAACAAGTGTATCGGAGAATCAGTTTGGTTTTATGCCTGGGAGGTCTACCATGGAAGCTATTTTCTTACTAAGACAATTAGTAGAGAAATATAGGGAGAGGAGAAAAGACCTGCACATGGTATTTATCGACTTAGAGAAAGCTTATGATAGAGTCCCTAGAGAGTTAATATGGAGGGTGTTGGGTGGTAAAGGGGTTTCTCAGGGGTATATAGGCATAATTAAAGATATGTATGAGGGAGCAGTAACAAATGTTAAGACCACTAGTGGCGTGACTGGTGATTTTCCTGTCACTGTCGGATTGCACCAAGGATCGGCATTGAGTTCATATCTTTTCACATTAGTTATGGATGAGTTAACAAAACATCTGCATTAAGAGATTCCCTGGTGCATGCTATTTGCAGACGATATAGTCCTACTTGATGAGACAAGGGCGGGTGTAAACATAAAGTTAGAGTTATGGAGAGAAGCATTAGAATCAGAAGGATTTAAAATTAGTCGAACTAAGACAGAATATATGGAATGTAATTTTAGCAAGAAGAGTAGGAGTGGAACACCAATCAAGATTGATAACCAAGAGGTCCCCATGAGAGACCACTTTCGATACTTAGGATCATTGATCTATGAGAGTGGAGAGATTGAGAGGGAGGCTACCCAGAGAATCTAAGCGGGTTGGAACAAATGGAGATGTGCATCGGGTGTTTTATGTGATCGACGGGTGCCACTCAAACTAAAGGAAAAATTCTATAGGATGGCTATAAGGCCGACCATGCTCTATGGATCAGAGTGTTGGGCAGTTAAGGAACATCACACTCATAGGATGAGTGTCGCAAAAATGAGGATGTTGAGATGGATGAGTGGTAAGACAAGAAAGGATAGAATTAGAAATGAAAATATTAGAGGAAATTTAGGGATAGCACTAATAGGTAACAAGATGAGGAAGATTAGACTTAGATGATTTGGACATGTTCAAAGAAGACCAACAATGGCATCAATTAGGAGTGAGGCAATACAAGTTGAAGGTTCTAAAAGGGCAAGGGGAAGGCCCAAAAGAACGTGGATAGAAGTGGTGAAGAAAGATTTAAAAACTTTGGGACTAAATGAAGCCATAGTATTTAATAGAGTGGAATGGAGGAATAAGATTCATGTGGCCGACCCCTAATGGGGATAAGGTCTTGATGATGATGATGATGATGACCTTTTGGGCCAAATCCATGAACCCAATTAAGGAGGCGGGCTGGAACATCTTTACCTCAGCTTTTAGATCCTCCTGCAGCCCATTAAGGAAAGCCCCTTTTAGCAAGTCGTCAGGCAGATCCACCAGGGGCCCAACATCAAGTCGAACTCCCAGTTATAGTCGGTGACGGAGGAACGCTGTCGCAGCGCCAACGATGCCTCGTAGTCATCATCGAACTGCGATGGCCGAAATCTCTAGAGGAGGGCAGTCCAGAACAAGAGCCATGATCAGATCAGCATCCGATTGTCTGACCAGAGAAACCAGTAGAGGGCTTCTCCCTATAGACAAACCAACACCGCCGTCAGCTTCTCGTCGTCGATGAGTTGGTTGAGCTGGAAATAACGCTCAACTCTACACAACCAGCTGTGCAGGTCCTTTCCATTGAAGATCAGACGATCTAACCTCCAGGGTTGAAGGTCAGTCCTCGGGTTGTCCGATGTCACCAGCAGCCCATTATTTTCCCCGTCCGAAGATTCACCTACCTTGGTCGTCCTGGGTCTTCCCTTCTCCGGCAAAGTTCCAATTCCCCCTTCCCTTTGCCGCATCCAGCTTCTTATCTCTAGCAAGTACTCGCTGATGGCCATCACACTGGTTTGTAGCCGTCCAACCTCCACTTTCATGCTCCCAAACTCTCCTCGCATGTTCTCTACTTCCTTCTCCATTGTTTTTGCCTTGTCAACTAGAGTCCTTACCATACCGCCACAACCAAACCAGGCTCGGATACCATTGATAGGTCTACTGGTTTGAACTTCTGATGAAAACCCAGTAAAGAGGAAAACTATAGCTACTTTTATTGTGTGAAGGATTGAAATCCAATGGATCAATGATCAACCCCAATCACAAAGGTACTTAGAGCAGAAAGGAAAAAATAATCAAGAAGGCTAGGAACATCAGTCCCTCCCAATACTTTCCCCTCTCCAATTCTCTGTCGATTCTTCCCCCCCAATTCCTAGCCAATTCCCTCCCTTTAACATCTAACCCCCAACTTCCTCAACCGTGTAACCACCTGCTTGTAACCTCTTAATTCCCTTAAATCATCTCCCAACAGACCTGTGTAATAACCCTCCTTCTGCCGTAACTGCTTCCTTCTTCTAGAATAGGTCTGATATATTGGTGACGTAATAGAATGCTAAAAAGGTTACTAAGAAAATAGTAAGCGAGGCTAAAATTAAGGCCTATGATAACCTCCATAGCAGACTAGGATCAAGAGAAGGTGAGAAAGATGTGTCTAAACTTGCAAAAATAAAATAACAGAAGGGTAAGGGCTTAGATCATGTTAGGTGCATTAGAAGTGATGATCATATGGTAGCCAAAGATGACAAGATCAAACAAAGGTGGGAAACTTATTTTTAAAAATTCTTAAATGACAATGGCGATGAGAGTATAAGGATTGAAAATACTATAAACCTAAATAACATTGGACATTATAAATATGAATGTAGGAATAGAATACCTGAAGTGAAAGAGCCCTTGAAAAAGATGAAATCAGGAAAGGCCATGGGGCCCAATGGTATACAAATAGAAGTTTGGAAGCATATGAGAGATAATGGAGTAGTTTAGTTGACCAAGTTGTTTAATAAGATTATAAAATTAAAGAAATTGCCCAATGAATGGAGAAAAAAATCTATTGTATCAATTTATAAGAATAAATGAGACATACAAACTTTACTAATTATCGGAGGATCAAACTTATGAACAACACTATAAAACTTTTTGAAAGAATGATTGAGAAGAGGCTACAGCATGAATTAAGTGTATCGGAGAACTAGTTTGGTTTTATGCCTTGGAGGTCTACCATGAAAGCTATTTTCTTACTAAGACAATTGATAGAGAAATATAGAGAAAGGAGAAAAGACCTCCATATAGTCTTTATCAACTTAGAGAAAACTTATGATAAAGTCCTTAGAGAGTTAATATGGAGGGCGTTGGGCGAGAAAGGGGTTTCATGATGGTATATAGACATAATTAAAAATATGTAAGAGGAAGCAGTAACAAATGTTAAGGCCACTAGTGGCAAGACTGGTGATTTTTCTATCACTGTAGGATTGCACCAAAGATCGGCATTGAGCCCATACATCTTCACGTTGGTTATGGATGAGTTAACAAAACATTTGCACGAAGAGATCTCATGGTGCATGCTAGTTGCAGATGATATAGTCTTAATTGATGAGACAAGGGAGGGCGTAAACACAAAGCTAAAGTTATGGAGAGAATCATTAGAATCTAAAGGATTTAAAATCAGTCGAACTAAAACAGAATATATGGAATACAATTTTAACAATGAGAGGAGTATGAGTGGAGCACCAATTAAGATTGATAACCAAGAAGTCCCTGTAAAAGACTACTTTCGGTACTTAGGATCAATGATTCAAGAGAGTGAAGAGATTGAGAAGGAGGTTACCTAGAGAATCTAAGCAGGTTGGAACAAATGAAAATGTGCATCTAGAGTTCTATGTGATCGACATGTGCCACTCAAACTAAAAGAAAAATTCTATATGGGCAGTTAAGGAACATCATGTTCATAGGATGAGCGTTGCGAAAACAAGGATGTTGAGATGGATGTAGCAAGACAAGAAAGGATAGAATTATGAATGAAAACATAGGTAACAAGATAATGGAGATTAAACTTAGATGGTTTGGACATGTCTAAAGGAGACCGAAAATGGCATGCGTTTGTCATACTAGATACTAATCAATGGTTTGTGAAGATCTAATCTATGACCATCAGTTACAAAGAGTTGCAGAACATTGTTTCTATGTAGCAAAATATAAACACGTTAAAGAAGAAGTTTGCTAGCAATTAGATTCCATGATTTCGTCAGGGTCTGTCAAAAAGTCTCAACAAGGAAAAATAAAAATATTAACATATAGATAAAGTGTTCGAACCCTAAAACGATTTCAAATACATAAAGTGACCTTTAATTCTGTTCTTTTAAGAAAGAAAAATCTTTGAACTGTATCGCCAGACTAAAACCGTGGAGAACGTGCATATACTGTCTTTTCCCCAGTACTTGTTCCTGTCTAGTCCTCTAGTTTAGTTCATAAGAGAGGACGACTTCTGCAGTCCGACAATTCATCGAACAGTTCGTGTCCGAGACATTTACCATGGAATAATGGCAAATGAAGACAAAAGCACGGTATCAGGCTTGTGGTGCACAACTTTCAAGTTGTGAACAGCATATACACCGAATTATGATCGGTGCATCGGATAACGAACAATGAATCAATATCCAACCATGCCGAAAGAAACCCATATACACAATATTCGTTATTTGTTGTTATAAAACGAAATCCAGATAGCACACGATCTGCGTGAATATAGAATAACCAGTGGCAATCGCAAGATTATACGCCAGATAACCAAGCCCTATTGCAGAACAGATATACTACCCTAGAAAGGAAGAAGAGAAGGAACAAGGATACACTTCTTACATACCATGATATCCATGTGGAGCCAATCGGCACCAAATTGGAGCATTCGTTCCGCCTCCGATGCCAAATTCGAGAAGTCCGACGATAACATCGACGGTGCGATCTTAGCTGCTGCCATCTCTCTCCCTCCCAACAAGTTCTACACAGAAATTTCAATGGCGGAAAAAGGAAAGAAAATGGAAAAAAATGGTGGTGGTAGTTGTAGGTGGAAGAAGAGAGGGATGGTACTTGGCAAGCAGGAAGCACGCCTATACTGACACCCGAGGCTGCTTAGTCAGGGTGAACCCACGGCAAGTTGTGGTGTGGCGCGCGGCGCTCTTTTTTGATGGGTCCAACTCTGTTTGATCATAACCGTTGATTGCATTTCTGTGACTTTGAAATGTCTCTTAGAACCAAATGGCAGGATGGTTGGACGAATTAAACATCCTAAAAGTGGGCCTCCACGGCTTCCTCTAATTTAGTACTAGCCAGATTATCCGAGCCGTTGATATGATAGGGAAAAGAGCAGAGTGTTTAGTGGATCTTTATCTGAATAGCAGCAGGCTATCAAAAGGATTCTAAGATATTCTTTCAATGTGACTATTGGTGTCGTGGCCCATTAACAGTTGGGCCCACCCCAGTGGGAAGGCTATGATCAACAATGCACATTATGACTGCAAAGAATTGAATGATTCTGATTGTTTGATCAGAGTTGTTGTGTGAAGTTGGGCCCAGTGTAAATAGAACGGTTAAGAAACTTGTTCCCACTTGTTAAATGTGTAGCACCCAAATTTAGACTTTGACCGAGAGCCTTGACCTACTCTTTCTAGAAAATTAGGATAAACCATGGGACCCACATTTGATTGATCAGGTTAGCCCATCTAATTAGAATCTCGCATCACCTAAATCATGCCAGTTAGTCAAGGGAGATCTGAATTAATTGATTTTGTCGGTAGAAATTTATGGCATCAGATGGATTGTGGATCATCTATCATCTAAACTCAAGTAAGATGCGCTTAGTGGTCTCCATATATGATACTTTGAAAGGGTGATCCACACTGTCCAAGAACTCGAACCATGATGCAAACCTTTTTGGATATTTGAAACACACTTAAATTCTACTAAACTTCATCTAAATGGCAGCCCCAATGCACGAAGCTCCTGCCTATGCAGGGTATGGGGAAGGGGTGGACCACAAAGGCATACAGCCTTACCTTGCATTTGCAAGAGGCTGTTTCCACGCCTTGAACCCGTGACCTCAAGGTCACATGACGACAACTTTTACTGTTGCACAAGTCTCCCCTTCATCTGCAAAATATTAATAATAACAATAACAACAATAGTAAATGCCCAATAAGATGTGTTGACTTACTCTCTCTTTTTTAACTTTTTTATAGATCCATGATATTCATCTACAGCATCAACAAGATGTCATTGGGATCAAAATTCACATTTGTTGAGAATTTCTAAGACCTTTGTTTCTAGGTCTCTCATGGTTGTAAAATGAATGGGGTAAAACAAAAACAAATACCCATTATCATCCATTAATTTTATATTCATAATAAGCTCAAAAATGAAGGCCTTGGAGATTCCAAGTAGATATGAATTTGGTATGAAAAAACATTTGATTCAGGTTGAATCATATGAACTCTTGGATCCAAAAAAAAAAAAAATACAAGATAGTTGGGCCACACCCCTTTTTCTTCAATAAATACCGTACAACAAAGGGTCGTAGTATAATAGAAATACTAGAGAGAGATTGAGATTTTGATCAAATAAAGAATTCATCATTAGTGTCATTTCCAATAAAAAATTCAACATAGATGGATAAATAAAGTTAAAAGAAATATGATTCAAACTGTGGATGTATAACTTGCTAACTCATTCTAATATTTGGCACCTTATTCCATTATTCTTCGTGCAATTCAAGAAACATGAAAAAGCACTAACCCAAAAAGGAGAGAAGAATAGAAGCTAAGAAAATGACTCGTTAAGTTGATGAATAATTTCAATGATAATTTGTCACGAAAGGGATTAACTAACAAATATCATTTTCAATCTTTCTCTACTGGATTCTACAACTCTTTTATGTACTCCAATGAGAGGAACACTAAAATAATTGCAAATGGAGGTGTATCCATGGAACAACCCTCATATTTGGACTCTTTAACATGTAATTATACTTCACTTATGATTGGAATAGAGTAAGGAGCTAAATTTCAATGAAATCACATTTCATAAAATTACCATTTCAAAACTCATAATTAGACCTTGAAGCCTCAAAATTTTGGTTGTACTTGGAAAAATAATTCTAACCACACTAACAATGCTGAAATTAGAGTTTGCATGAAGAAGTTATGATATTTTGAATATTGAGGGCATTTTAGTTAAAATAAAATAGAAAAAAAAAATACTAATTGTTTCAAGAAAGGGGAGGGCCGTTTTGATAATTACACTTCCCCCTTTCTGAAACAAAATCCAAAAACTCCCTCCTACCGTCTTCTTCTTCTTCTCTCTCTCCCTTCTGCCCTTCCACTGGCCAATCATTGAAGCTTCGCCAACCTAGAATGAAGTGACAGAGCCAATTGCACACAAACCAAAAGCCCACCTTCCTATTGTTCTTTTCCCCTTCAACTCGACCAAACTAGACCACACACATCTAATCCATCCCCATCCCATGTGTTTTCCCTCCATTTCTCTCTCAAATCAAATGATAGAGGTGACCAGATAGCACCACTAATCACCAAAATCTTTCCCACACTACCCAAACCCCACTTGACTTCATGATCTCTAGATTGCCAACCAATGTCAAGTTTTTGAAAATAGGGGTGCACAGAATGCAGGCAACCCTTAAACCACAGGGGTCATCCCCTTTCCCCCTCTTTCCTCCTCTCCTCTCCCCCTAGGCCTACCTTCTTATGATCCCTTTTGTCATTAGTGACTAATGAGAGTTGGTCCTGGTTCGTGTATAGACTATGCTATGTTGATATGATTAAAATCAAGTAACTGGCGAGAGTTGGTATTGGTCCATATACAGACTATATTATGTTGATACAAATAAAATTAGGCGACTCACGAAAGTTAGTCTTGGTCAGTGTATAAATTATATTATGTTGATATGGTTAAATTAGATGACTCACCAAAGTTGGTCCTCGTCCATTTACAAACTATGTTATATTGATACAATTAAAATCAATGACTCACCACAGTTGGTTTTAGTCCTTGTACAAACTATATTATGATGATACAGTTAAAATCAGGTGACTCGCAATAGTTGGTCCTCATCCATGTATAGACTATGTTATGGTGATTGGTTAAAATCAGGTGACTCGCGAGAGTTGGTCCTGGTCCATGTACAGACTATGTCATATTGATACGGTTAAAAGCAGGCAACTTACGAGAGTTGATCCTGGTTCATGTACAAACTATATTATGTTGATATGGTTAAAATCAAACGACTTGCAATAGTTAGTCCTAGTCCATGTACATACTATTATATGTTAATATGGTTAAAATCATGTAGCTTATGAAAGTTGGTCCTAGCCCGTTTACATCTTATGTTATATTGATACAATTAAAATCAGATAACTCGTGAAAGTTGGTTTAGCCCATGTATAGATTGTGATTCACAAATATGGTTATGGCTATGTATATGTATCCAGTATGTTTTGAATTCTCTCACCGAGTTAGGAATTTGATATAGATTGCAATTTGGTGATTTAAATAAAATGTACGCATTAAGCTTTTATAGCTTCATTTTTCATACTGAAAGCTAATCTCAATTCAATGTTATTATACAAACATGTTTCATAAGTTGATGACAATTCAAGATTGATTTATGAGTGTATGAGAATATGAAGACAGGAGGTTTTCAACATGTATTGTCAAAATTATATTTCATATTTGTATTGTGATCATATGCTGTTGAATTTGCTTCTTACCAAATGTGTAAATTGAGAATTTAATAGTCTTGACATGAATACATGATTTATAAATTGATTGAATTGACATTTGAATCATGTTTTAAGATATATAGATTTTGATCAGATATGATATACTGTTAAAAGCATTGATTTTTAGTAAATCATAAACTGTGTTTCATTATTTATGGATCTTATTCTACCTACACAAACACAAGCTTGTCGAGATATTGTATTTGTTTACAATATCTCATATTTGATAAAATAGAATAGAAGAAATAGAGCAAAAGATAGAATGAAGAGTTCCAAAAGCATTAGCAACAGTGATGTCAAAGTATAAGAATTTATTAGTGTTCCTTACAAAATCTATGTATTAGATTGTTACATCATGACTTATATTTTGTGGACATGTGAATATGTATGAGAAATGTATGGAATGATGGTTGTGACTAGATGGATTATGGCTATGATAATATTTGTTTTCAAATCATTTTCCTAAAAGTAAAAATATTTTATGTTATGATGTACTTGGAATGGAATGGAGATAGAGTCACCTTTATTGTTTATATATAGATGTCTATTAGGGATACTACATTATATGCTAAAAATGCACAATATCCAAGAAATAGAGGAAATTCTATCAAATTTTCAAAAAAAATGAAATGATCATTTTACCATCAATTCCTATTTATAAAGTAGTAATGACACTCGGTGCTTTTGTAAAAATCCTTTTTATTGAAAATGTTTTCATTGTTCATTTTTCAAAAGAAAATTTCAACTAGAGGACTCGCTTTTAAAAAATAAATGATAAAAAGTCATTTAAAAATCCTGTTCGTCACAATTCAAGTAGTACAATTTCTTCAAAGCCCACCTTCTCTCCATAGTTTTTCTCCTCTCCTTGCCCAAAATTCTTTCAAGACCCATCTCAAAACTCCAATCTCTTCAAAAATCATCTACTATAAGCTATTTTACATCAAATCTCTAGCTCATTTCCAAGCTTTTGTTGGGTTTTCTTAATTTTCATACCGTGTTATCTTTAAGAACTTTAAACCCACTAATTTTTCAAGATCACCTTGAATATCTTCAGTTACATACAAACCTTCAAAGAGAGCTAAGGGAAAGAAGTGGAGACAACTACAAGGCAAGAAGAAGAATAAGTTCTAAAGGAAGGTAAAAGAACAAAGACGAGATTGATCAGAGCTTCTTAGCAAGATTCCTCCAAAGATAATAGAGTGGCATCGGCTTTAACTTGGATTGTTTTGATGAATTAGAATTTGGCCTTGAAGGCTACATAAGGTACTTTGAATTCAAGGGATAATTCTTTTCAACTAAGGAATATGTAAAAGCCCTCAATTTTGAGTTCCTTTTCGTACATTTTTATTACATTTTAATTAAAATTAAATTCCTTCAATTGTGTGTTTATCAGGCACTTGTGGCAGTGCATGCATTAAATGCGTGTAGGTCCAAAAAGGAGATTCAGCAAAATTTTTGGTATAAATAGGTAGATTATTTCATTGTTATATCCATGCCTTTTTGGGTAGTATTACTTCCGGGGTTTAGAAATGAGTGTTTCTCATTTGAAATGCTTGTTTTCAGTCGATTTTAAAAATAAAATTTTAAATTGGGGATATGGACATTTGAATAATATTGTATTTATATAATGTGTAAGACTTGGGGTGTCACAAACTGTGCAATGGCAACTATAAAAGCTTATAAGTCTCATGTATAAGGACTTTTTTTTATTTTTAGTTATTTCTTTCTTTTAATTTACTATAGTAGACGTAGGTTACTATATCTTATAAATCTCGACCTTGTTATTTAGATATTGAAGGGTTGAGATCATTTGATGTTTAGTATTGTCTTATTAAAAGGTGTGAAAGAGCTCATTGTTAGTTGGTTTTTGGATTGGTTTGATATAAGGAAGAAGAAAACCATTAAAACGTAGAACAATTTCATTCTTTGAACCGAGAAGAGTACTCAATAATCATCTCCTTAATTTTTATTTTTTTACTGCATCAAAATAAATTTCAGGTACTCTTTTAGGCACCAATGTTGATGCTCTTCCTAGCTTCAAAATGGATAGGTGTCATTCTTCTAGGCAACAGTTGAAACTCTTCTAGGTTTTAATTAGAAGTTCTTCTAGACTTCCAAGAACAAGTGTTATTCTTTCACAAAATTAGTAAATATCACAACTAATTCTCCCCCTTTTAAGAGAGCATTAATATAAAAACCTAAGATAAAATGATCTCAACCATTCATTCTCTAATTATCATACAACTGAGATTTACAAGAGAACATAATAATCATATCAAAAAATAAATAACAAAAATGATCTAATGCAATTGAAATGCCTAAACTGGAATTGCATTAGTACCCTATGTTTAAAAGAGTTCATCCTCGAATGCAAAAGTGCTTGCATGCAATCCCCATCATCAAATACTAATCAAGGTGCATTACTGCTATCTAGCTCTAACTTTTTTTGGTACAACCAAGAGTGAATGACTATTTATTATCCCTATAAGAATCTAACTAGAACCTCGACTAATCCATCATTTCTCCACAAACATCCTATATTTTCTACAAAAGGAGCCAAATCTTGCACATCAAGGCCTTTATTGATCTCTCGGCAACAAGGGATTCCAAACTACATTCTTTCTTATATTTGCAATCTCAATCAAATAATTCATATGTATTATCTTCAATAGGTTATATTGATTAATGAGAAAACTATCATAATTTCCCATAACTAGCCACCCAAAGGAAGGTAAAAGAACAAAGAGGAGATTTAATTCCATGTAGATGTTGGGAACTAGCAAAGTATTCAAACCTAATGTATGATCTATGGTCAAATTTAATTTCATATCAAACATTGACTCATAACATTATAAACCCTAATATTAATGTGGATTAATGGTCAAGATCTTACCTTTCAAATGTGTGAAAGTCATCTCCAATTCTACCCTTTTTGCGATCCCAAGCTTTTCCCAAAAGCAAAATCTTCTCTTTCAAGTAGAGGTAGCTCCAACTAGAACTAGAAGAGTTTTTCACCAACTATAGAGCAGTCAAGGGGTTAGTTTTTGCATTTGGAACGGCTTAGAGTTTTCTCTAAAAATCCCATCAATTAGTATCTCATCAACTATAGAGCTCTCAAGTGGGTAGTTTTTGCATTTGGAATGGCTTAGAGTTTTATCTAAAAATCCCATCATAAAGGAAAATCCCCATTATTACTTTCAATTAGTGTCTTACACAAATTTGGAATTTATTTTGACTCTCTCTCTCTCTCTCTCTCTCTCTCTCTCTCTCTCTCTCTCTCTCTCTCTTTGGCTTGCCTTTCTAATTCCTACTATGATCTCTTACGTTTCCTGATTGTGAACAATCCCTTTTCTTACTAAATTAGCTTAAGCAAGTCCCACCGAACTTAACCAATTTTAGTAACGTTGGTCAACCTTTGACTTACTTATTACATAATTAAATAAGCTACAAACTTATTAGGGGCATCGTACATATGTGGGCCCCAATAATAGACAATGAAAAAGATAAATAATATAATCAAATAATCCACTACCAACCATATGACATGGTCTCACCAATTAAGAAAAATACAATGTTAATCTTATGTTATCAAGTTATTATCTATCGACTTATTTTACCAAATTGCCCTCCAACTATTTCATATTCACTTTAGTATCTTATGTGGTCATGTGGATCATAATAAATTGAATGTCCAAATACATAAGCTCACATGGGCTCTACATTTATAGTGACTTTACTAAATTAATTTGGTACTCATTTATCAAATACCATGCATGGACTCCTCAAGCCCACTCTATGGTAGTCCATACTTAATATCATTGCCCATGAAGTGTGGATCCCGTATTGAGCATCTATACTCTTAAGAATCCCATATCTATTCCAATGTATCACTTTATCACTTGGAATTAGATTCTACCTCTTGATTCTGCTCTATCTAAAGCATTTCTACAATCGAGTCTATCAAATGTTTTGATATGTTGACATCATGTCCTATCATATACACTTTCATGCGCCTTCATGTATGCCTTAAGTCTCTACTCAGATTATTAATAATAAGCATCTCCAAATGTATTAATAGAATCACATTTAGAAATTATTTTTTTACTGTAGATTCTCAATCCTATTATCACTCGGGGAAAGTTTTAGGTTTACAATGATCCAAAATTTCATTTTTTCTTGTTTTGAGTTCTACATCATCGTGATATGGAACTCCTACAATATTACCTAAGGTTCCATTGTCATCTCAAGACTAATCAATAAGTATAATATTTAATAAACACAACTATAAAAGTAATATTAATAAGATAGAATTGACATATAAATGAATCTTGCTCATTGCACAATAAAATTAATTATTACCTTACAAGGGCACAGGTAAAAGTTGTCGTCATGTGACCTTGAGGTCACGGGATCAAGGCATGGAATCAACCTCTTACAAAATGTAAGGTAAGGCTCCCTACTATAGGCCCTTGTAGTCCGCCCCTTTCTCGGACCCCACATAGCTGGGAACTTCGTGCACTAGGGCTACCCTTTTTTAGCTTACAAGGGCATACATTCCTAATAGTGGTAACTAGTAGGTCTGAATATATTTCTTTTTGGGTCCAATTAGTAAGAGTAGATTTCAAGCTCCTCTAAACAAGGTTGTTCCATCTAGAGATATCTAGATTTTGGGATCCTAAAAATGTCAAAAAAATTAAGAAAGAAAGTGGAAAATGGAGTAAGATAAACAAGTAATAATGCTTGAGTGTGTATAAATACACCTTCTTTAAAATGTTATTTACCCGTACTCTCTAGAAATGAGATTGCTTTTAAGACCACCGCCAAACCACTTCACAGACACTCAAAGCCATGTGCATTATGACATACGTAATTCCTGTCGACCTACTGTTGAGGTTTTCCGCAAGTGCACGACTGTTGTAAAATAGCTATGCAAATACAGGTCGATATCCACGGGGACTCGTCTTATATGTTAGAATTTACATAAATTTTAATTATGAATTAACAAAATTCCAATCCTAATTCCAATTCATTAAGCATTCCATAAGTAATAGTCATTACATTAAGTACAAAGAAATGAAAGAAAATAGTATTTAACTACAACTTTCCTATTTCATCTACTGTGTCACGCAGTGACTGCAATAGGTATTAGTTAATAAACAAGCAACATTTAGCCTTGAATTAAACTCTTATTGTTTTTGAAACAAAATGAAGATAACACAATCTAAAAATAACACTATCCAAGGAAATGAATAAGACAAAATAAAGAAAAGACAAAATAGGACTTGAATGACATTTAAATTAAAGGCATAAGGGCTAATTTGGGATTTTCTAGATTTTTGGTTTTAAACAAAAAACCAGAAATCTGATGGAGTGAGGAAGACAGTGGGAGAGAGGAGGAAGAGGAGGGAAGAAGAAAAGAGGAAAAAGGAAAGGTAGAGGGCCCAGGGAGGAAATCTGGCTGGAGAACAGAGGAGAGAGAAGGTGAGGCATGGGGAAAGAAGGGAAAGAGGGTTTATGGGAAAACCAGAAAGACCAGAGATGGGTTTGCTGAAAAATAGGAAAATGAGAGGGGTTTCTTTAGAAAATGGGGAAGAAAAGGAAAATGCGCCAAAGAGAGAGAGAGAGAGAGAGAGAGAGAGAGAGAGAGAGAGAGAGAGAGAGAGAGAGAGAGAGAGAGAGAGAGAGAGAGATGGGGGTTTTGGGTGTTTGTGTGTCACGCACGAGAGAGAAGGAAGAGAGAGAGGCAAGGGAAGAGGAGAAAAAGAAAGAAGGAGAGAGCAGAGTCAAGAGCGGTGCTGGAAATCTGGGCAGTCTAGTGCGGTTGAGAGTTTCCAGGTCGGAGCAACAGACGATCTAGGCTGTTGAGTGCGCCTCTAGTCTGGGCTCCTTTCGGTTCTAGAAGTGGAGGTGCAATGGGGTTCGACTGGCTTCTAGGCTGAGTGGTGGAGAGAAACTAAGGAGGAAAGAGGTAGCAAAGAGGAGAAGGCAGAAAGTGGGGAAGAACTGGGGTGCGGTAACTGGGGCGTCCGTGCCAGAGTAGCATGAGAGAGGAGAGGAAGAGATAGGGTTTGGCCTGTGAGGAAAATGAAACAACAAAAGCAAAGAGAGAAGCTGGAGAGAAAAACGAAGGAGAGAGACTAGGAGTGAAGGGAGAACACGAGAGAGAAAGAAGGGGAGGAGTGAAGAGAAAGAAGAGAGATGGGAAAGAGAGGAGAAGTGAAAGGGGGAGAGCACAAGAGAGGTGGAGAGGAATAGTCCTTCCACCTCTACTCCATGAGGGAGAAGTAAGGAAGCAAGAGGAAGGGAGGAGTAGCTTGCTCCTACCCTTGAAGGAAGAAAAACAAGAGAGAGAGGCCCCAATCCGACCCCTCCTTCCTTTGTAAGAGTGGTGGTCAAATTTGCCATGATTGGTGTCAGATTTGCTTAGATTTGGTCAAATCTGCCCATGATTAGTCAAATTTGCCTAGATTTGCACATGTTTTGTGGTGTGGGACCCATCAAAATAAGCTTATCTGAACCATTCAACGTACTTTGGCTTATTTGCAAAAACAAATACAAGATTAAAATTATCTTATGTTGATAATTAGCTATAATGATCATCCGATCGTTTAACTTTTCAAATTAACGGTTGGATGGTCGATTATAGCTAAAATTGATTTAAAATCACAAAATGACCTTGTTAAATGATCTAATAAAATAGTAATCTAAGGTTATTTTAGGCAAAATTAAGGACTCAACACCTACCTTGAACTCTAATTATGTAGGTAGAGGTTTGACAATTACGAAAACAAACTAGATACAACTAAACTGAGATGGAGAGATAGAAGATGATCAGAATGAATCATCTTTTTTCAACAATAAATAAATAAATTCATTCTCACAAAATCTTTTCCAAATATAGGAGTTTTATAGATTGGATCCACTAGAACATAGATCTAAAATTTATTTCTAAAAAAGAAGAAGTAAAAAGTACAAAAATTAAAGGCTTCCAAGGTTGCCAGCCATGAAATCTAGAAACCTTTTTATGGTCAAGCCTCATATGCATTCTTCATTGGAATCACCCAATTTTAAAGTTTGTAGATTAAGACCTCTAGATTCTATATTTAAAAACCAGTACCCAAAACTCTAAGAAAAAGTGTCTCATATGGAGATTTTAAATCTTGTTAGTGAAAAACTTTAGTATTTGATGAGATTTGTCTATATTTTTTACTAGAAATCATCAAAATTTACTTATTTATAGATCGAGACCTCTGTATTCTAGATATAAAAATCATTTTCCAAAACTCTAAGAAAAAGGATATCGCGTGTATATTTAAATCTCGTTGGTGAAAAGCTTTGATCATCTTCTTCGATGAGATACAAAACTATCCACTACTAAAAAATTAATCCCTAAACTGTTATTTTCTTTTCACTTTAGTCCTTGAAAAAATCCTATAAAAATTAACAAATTGTTTTTCAAAACTCTAAGAAAAAGATATGATATGGAGATTTTAAGTCTCGCTAGTAAAAGGCTCTGATCATCTTCCCTAGTCACATATAGAACTCTCTGCACTTAATAGTTTAGTCCTTAAACATTAAAATATTTCAAGTGGGCCCACATCAGATGCCCATCAATATCCATTGATTTCTATCGATGGCAGTTATATAGAGGGGCTTACGGTGAAAAATTTCTCAAAAATTGACAGAATAATCTTCAAAAATAAAAGTTAAGGGACTAAAATATAAGAAGACTATAGTTCAGGGTAATAAACTATAGTTTTTTCCAATATTTTTCTAACACTTCTATCAACCAGATTAAATGACATTTACAAGCAGAAGTTAGGGGAATCTATTCCTCTACCTTTCTCATTTGGCTAGTGTTGAGATTTGGTTGACATGACTTGCAGCCTAGCCTTTAAGCTATTGATCCCATGCATGATTTGCTACTCTAAGGAAGGGCCAAGGGACCAAATAAGAACCGAATCTATTAAGGAAATGAAGTGGGAACCCTCTGCTTTCTCATTTGGTTATTGTTGAGATTTGGTTGACATGACTTGCAGCCTAGCTTTTATGCTATTGCTCCCATGCATGATTTGCTACTCTAAGGAAGGGCCAAGGGACCAAATAAGAACCAAATCTATTAAGGAAATGAAGTGGGAACCCTCTGCTTTCTCATTTGGTTAGTGTTGAGATTTGGTTGACATGACTTGCAGCCTAGCCTTTATGCTATTGATCCCATTCATGATTTGCTACTCTAAGGAAGGGCCAAGGGACCAAATAAGAACCAAATCTATTAAGGAAATGAAGTGGGAACCCTCTGCTTTCTCATTTGGTTGACATGACTTGCAGCCTAGCCTTTATGCTATTGATCCCATGCATAACTTGCTACTGTTAGGAAGGGCCAAGGGACCAAATAAGAACCGAATCTATTAAGAAAATGAAGTGGGAACCCTCTGCTTTCTCATTTGGTTAGTGTTGATATTTGGTTGACATGACTTGCAGCCTAGCTTTTATGCTATTGATCCCATGCATGATTTGCTACTCTAAGGAAGGGCCAAGAGACCAAATAAGAATCGAATCTATTGAGGAAATGAAGCGGGAACCCTTTGCTTTCTCATTTGGTTAGTGTTGAGATTTGGTTGACATGACTTGCAGCCTAGCCTTTATGCTATTGATCCCATGCATGACTTGCTACTGTCAGGAAGGGCTAAGAGACCAAATAAGAACCGAATCTATTAAGCAAATGAAGTGGGACCCCAAAATGATTCTTATCTGTTACCTTTCTCTCTCCCCCGCATGAATCATATGTACATCCAACCAGTGACACTTCTAGCATGCACCAGAGAGACATAACTACTGCGACTCCAAAAACAAGGAAATTATATAGAGTGCACAACCCTTTGGCTTTTTAAGGCACCAATGAGCAATGAAAAGGGTTAATCATTTGAGCGTGCTCCACTGTATACAACATATCGTGTTTTTGAAGTCTCCTCCTACCGATTCCAGTACTCCAAATACCAACCCTATCCGTACCCAATGCACTCTCACTCTTTGAGGGGAAACGCTCCAATTACATCTGTAGCCTACCTCCATTTTACCCTCTGTTCCAGGCAAGGGACTCCAAACGACTTTTCTCTCTCTATGCTTGTCCTCTTTTGTTCATTAATAGAGGGCCTCCATCTTTTGTTTCTTAACGACTTTTCCTATTCTCCCACTTTGAAAATGAAGTGAAGAGTGGGTCTCCCACACCTCCAAACTATTGCCTTTGGACAATTCACAGACAATTTGAGAGAGAGAGAGAGAGAGAGAGAGAGAGAGAGAGAGAGAGAGAGAGAGAGAGAGAGAGAGTTCCCATTCTAGTTTATAGAAGAGGACCTGCATGAATAGGAAATGCAACTACTCGAAGGGCTCATGACTCAAAGTTAGGGGTCACCCTAACACGTTACACATGCATTATAATGAAAATATAAAGGCCAACAGAAGCCGAGAATGAGATAAGAATTCATCTGAAGCTTGCCTTGATTGAAGGGACGTTTGACCCCACCCAACCCATGTGTAGTATGTGGCCAAAAGCGCCATTATTTTTGGCCATGATAACATTCAATATCTATTTTATGCACAGATCGATAGTTTTGACTTACTCTTAGAATTCAATTAATGGCCCATCAAGCTCCCCTATCCGTATTTAATTTTCTCAACGATAAAAGAGAATCCATATCAATATGAAGCTTTGAAAATGACCCCAGGACTATAAACTATTTAAAGAGTAATCACCCCAGGTATGGTATGCCTACCACAAAGACGGTGCATGCACAACTTAAACGGCTGGTACTTGCCATCTGTCTGGAATACGCTTAGTTGCAAGTTCAAGGTGTTGCTATCTCCTTCGACTAGGAATTAGATTTAGGAGAGCCTTGAGTAATTTGCTTTGTAATTCACTCGTAAAATGGTGCATGCACAACATACACAGCTGGTCGCACACAATTACCTGGCATCAGCCTGGAATAAGCTTGGTTGCAGGTTCAAGTTGTTGCCATCCCCTTCAACCAGGAAGTAGATTTCAAAGAGCCCCGAGTAATTTTCTTTGTAATTCACTAGTAAAATGGTGCATGCACAACGTACACATCTGGTTGCACACAATTAATTGGCATCTGCCTGGAATATGCTTGTTTGTAGGTTTAAGTTGTTGCTATCCTTCGACGTATTGGATTCGGAGAGCCTTGAGTAATTTTCTTGTAAAAAACAATGAAAAGAAAAAAAAAATTTGATCAAGCTTGTCGTTTTTACAAGTTGATCACTTAATTGATGCATATAAATTGTATGCAACTGTGCATTGTTCAGTTTGACGTAATCGAATTGAACGGTTAGCATTTGTCATCTTTTTTGCTTAGGAGAAGTAAGAAGATAAGTCGGCAATTACATTGCAAAAAGTGATGGGCAAGTGCATATTCGCTTGTCTTTTGCTTGTGGGACGATAATCTTAGTCGACAAGAATGAGGGATTTGATTAAAGTAAGACTAGCTAACTTTATCGTGTTTCTACAGGGAGAGTAAAAAAAAAGGAATGGAAGAAAGGAAGCCGGCCACAATTTTCCCTAGTGGCAAACAACCAAAGCAGTCCCATTTGATTCCACAAACAGTTGATGGACCATCCAGCATTTTCAACAGAAGTAGAACAGGCCTACTGATTATCATCATCATCTGAAAGATACACGATTGATTGTTTTTCCACGACAACCACAAGTACTATTTGTTTGGGGAGTATAGATACAAGTTATTAACCATATAATTGGTGGATACCATAGCTTACCAAGTAAATACAAGTTTATTCAGTTTGCTTAAAGTAGCAGGGCAGTAATTTTTGGTGATCTACACTAGTCATGCATCTTGAAGGGGAGTCTTGGAGCAATGGTAAAGTTGTCGTCGTGTGACCTTGAGGTCACGGGTTCAAGTCGTGGATATAGCCTGTTGTAAAAATGCAAAGTAAGGCTGCATTTTATAGACCCTTGTGGTCCCGCTTACAAATAGGTGGCTTGAAAAGCTAAAACAAAATGGTAAATGAATCTTGAGCTGTGGTTGTTCAGTGGATGATATTTTGGAGAATTTCTTCCTAAGGTGGAGCCTAAAAGATGTATGGTTTGTTTCGAGGAAAAACTGTCCAGGTCTCCCCTGTACTTGGAGATACCAAACTAATTTTGTACTTAATTGTATTTTTTGATACCAAACCAGATCCCGCATAGGCTGGAGCTTCGTGGACTGGGGCTGCCACTTTTAATTGTATTTTTTGATCTGGCAAACATGATGTATTAACTCTTTTCTAAGGTATTAAAAGGGGAGGCTGGTGCACAAAGCTCCTGCGTATGTGAGGTTTGGGGAAAGGGCAGATCACATAGGTCTATAGTATGTAGCCTTACCTTGCATTTTTTGTAAGGGTCTATTTTCATGTCTCCAACTTGTGACCTTAAGGCCACATAACGACAACTCTGCCGTTGTGCCAAGGCTTCCCCTTCTCTTTTCTAAAATATTATAACCCTCAAATACTCCTAATTTAAATTGAAATTTAGTGCATGTATAAGATGGCTGTAGTGTCTTACTCTTGGTACATGCTTGTTAATCTTGACTAACTAATTGATGTTTATTATGTTGATTCAGCTATCTGAATTGACCAACCGTTAAAAAATCAGCTCCAACGATAGCGAAAGAGGGCAATGAGTATATCATACTCAAAAGAGCGGGAGAATTGCGACATTTTTGACCTGACAAAATAGCCATGACAAACGCATTCTCTTCGCTCATACTACTGACCTTATATTAGCCTTGGTGCAACGGTACAGTTGTTCGTATAACTTTGAAGTCGTAGGGTTAAGGCTTGGAAACAGCCTCTTGCAAAATGGAAGATAAGACTGCGTACTATTGACCCTTGTGATCCGCCCCTTCCTCAAACCCTGCATGCATGAGAGATTCGTGCATCGTGACTGCCTTTTTTATCTATTTTAATTCTTTCTCTTAGCAAAAGAAGTTAGTTTGTCATTTGACCAGTTCCATGTCTGTCCAATTCCATCATTCCACCACCACGCTTGCTTGCCTAAGGCAGCAATACAAATCAATGAGGGCCAAATGGTTCAACTGTTGGAACTTCTATTTTCCTCTGCAAATCCTATTATGCTGCTTGACACTTTCTCGTGAAAATGTGGAAGAGAGAAATGCCAAATGTGCACTTCTCCCTCAACCAAGCCTGTGCCCTTCACCTTAGTGTATTTTATTTATTTTGCATGAAATCCACTGTTGGCACGTTAACATGGGTTGGCTGACGCCCTTCATTTGACTATTAGGTAATAGTTTTTGCCAAATGAACAAGGATTTGGGTGGATGAGGAGTCATAAATTGATTTATATAAAGGTCTACAGAGACTTGAAAAATTCAGGGAGAATGCACCTCAAATAAATATAAGAGGAATGTTAAATCAAAGCACTAAAATAAATTTTCATTTTGGCTTGGAAGAGGCATATTTTTGAATTATTTGACCGGTTCATTTTGTTGCTCATGATATGGATGTTTATTAAGTAAAAAAGCATGCTGAATTTTTTACTGGAAAGTATCCAAAGCAAGATAAATTGGATTTTTATTTAGCATATGAAAATTTGCATTCTTATTTATAAAAAAATAGAGGGTTGAACTATTAAAACAATGGTCTAAATTCAATCACCAAATCAAGATAAATTGGATGAATTGGTCAAAACTGCATCTCCTCTATACTAAAATGGGTATTTTAGTGCTTTAGTGTATAAATCTTCTAAACTTAAATTATTCATTTATAAGATTATGACATAAAGTCATATAGGGGGTAAAAATCTCACTGATATTTCTAAGACCACATGATGTGCACTTGCATGATTGGCACAAAAATGGGACCCACCCAAAGCACATGCTGTCATAAATCCCAATCCCATTGCCTCCATTGAACAAGTAGGTGTGCTCCAATGGCGTGTAACACCTGCACTTTTTCATAAATAAAAAGATTGATTAATGGTTATAATGTAGACTACACAATAAAAGGGTGTATAAACCAACTTTGCTCTACATGCTAGCACGTTCTAATCATTTGAGTTGTCCAATTAATGGATCCTATTCAACTACCCAGAACTTATTATCTTGATTCCTAAATATACTTAGAAATCTTCCTAACAAGAGGAAAATGCTACCTCAAACCTCCTACCAAGCTTGACGAAAAGAGGCACCATGTTATTTGCAATCCACTGGTTTGGCCCTATTCAATAGTTTGGTACATGAAAACTGAATTTGATTGGACATCCCTAATCTCCTATAGGGACTTCTGTTTGGTGACCCATCAAGTGAGCTGTGGTCAGCTGTGGGTCTTTAGCTCATCCAAGGAGGTGGCTGAATAATTACATTTCCTGAAATTGCACATGTTTGGTGATGCAAGACATTCTCATTCTAGATATGTAATGCCCCAAAACACCTTCAAAATAACTTTGACCCCTACTAATAAGTTTTACAATTGAATTTTCTGATTCACCCATCTTTATCTATGGAATCACACTGATAAACTAGGATCAGCTGATGGAGAATATCCCTTCTGTTGGGGGTCTGTCTAAGATATGGGTAGCAGATGAATGGTTTAAATAAACAAACTTGGCTACACAATATACCTTCATTAGTGCGTAAATTCTCGCTTTAATCTACACACACGAACACCATAGAAAAGCTTTTTGTATCAGGAGAACAGTCTACTCACTTAACACAAGTTTGAAGACTTATTTATCATGATATCATGCAGAATAGACTAACAACCACCAAACTGTAGTCCAAACCTTCTTTTAGGCTAAGGTTCATTGATCATGCATCTAAATCTGTTGTACATCTTTTTTTGGCATTGACTGGAAGAACATGATCAAAGGGATGGGAACAACTTGTAATGGTAAAAGTGGTTATTCACCCAGATTCAATGTATAAAACACATGCAAAAGAAGGGTAAAAAAAGAAGTAGACGGAAGATGGGTCAGCTCCGGTGTATGAAATTCTGCAAGTGCAGGATTCAAAAAAAGAGTAGATCACAAGGGTTAATAGTACTTTATATTTTGCAATAAGCTCTTTTCACTCTTCTATTGCACCATGACTCCCATCAGACAACTGATAGGTAAGAGATGCCATTATTTTTGGCAGGTACACAGTAGGGAATAACTGTAAGCGTACTAAAAGAAAAAAAAACTACTAACAACCAACAGAATAAAATGAGAACAAAATTTGATAAAAACAGCCCAAGAAAGCGACTGGTCCTCCCGGCACAGAAAGTATCACCACCACGTCCCCCTAAAGCAGCCTCTACTCTTCCCTCCCCATTCTTCCACTGATCAAAACCCTAGTTGGTTCTTGGACCTACCTCTACAAATTCCATAACTTGGCTTTCAAGGTCAATCTCCCTTCTCAGTTTTTCTTTGAAGAATTTTTCTAACGTTTGAAATAATCCAAGAAAAATGGGGCTGCTTTACTTTTCCTTCCTTTCTTGTTCTGCAATTCCTGCAGGAACCAGATATCTTTTGGCTTTTGTATGAAAAGGGTATTTCACCGGATATGGGTTCTTGCGTTTCTGTTAATAAAAACCACTTAGAATCCGCTATGAAAGATCGTCTTCCGATCGGTTGTAAGGCCAACACGTTCGTCATTCCATCACCCACCAAGGAAACAAAGATGAACGGTGGAAAAGGAATTGCCGGTTTTGATTCTCAGAGCAAGAACAACTTTGGTA
Source organism: Warburgia ugandensis (assembly GCA_035236585.1). Lineage (NCBI taxonomy): Eukaryota > Viridiplantae > Streptophyta > Magnoliopsida > Canellales > Canellaceae > Warburgia > Warburgia ugandensis. Next base: position 9,967,896 of record CP141134.1, on the reverse strand, counting down.
TCTTCTTTTTTTCTGTAAATGCTGCTTCTTACTCTTTCTTTCCTAGTTTTCATTCATATCTTTGACTATTATTACTTGTTTGTTCTCTATACAGAGCTGTAAGAAGTGAAAATTTAGTTCCTACATCTGTGTTTTATGGTTAGTGAGGATGGTATTAGCTACGAAAGACCTTTTTACTACCACTGGTGTGATCTTCTTAGGAACGCATAATAGTGAAACAATTCAGATGGTTATTTGTGATATGCTAGAAGTTTGCATTCTGATACTGGTTACTTAGATCGATGGTGTCTGTTGGTATAAACTGGGTAGTGACCCTTCGAGTTTATAATGTATTTGTTTTCGTTTCTCATGAAAAATTTGATCAGCATATCAGACGCAGTTAAAAAAGTTCAGATGTTTGTCTGGCATGGGGAAAATTCTACACTCTTTAACTAATAGAATTGATAATTGCTATTCAAGTTGCCGCTTACCTATCAGGAAAAAGAATTGATAATTGTTCTTCATGTGTGATTCTATCTGCTTCAGCTTCTGTGTAGCATTACCTATTCTAGTTTTAAGAACTTTTAGTCAGCATTTCTTATGGTTATTTGACATTTTCATTCAATTTTTTCCCCCCGAATAGTTGTAATATCAAGAGTAAAACCATTGTAGTTGGTTTCTTATGTGCTGTCAGCTGCAATCCCTGTTTCTCGCTCTGTGCATGTCATGTGTGTAATATATTCTGTTTGATTAGTTTTCTATGTCGAGCTTTCGGAAACCACTGGTTCAACTTTGGCTATATCTCTGGTATGACCAGGTACCATTTGAAGAGAGCATTGATTTGGGGTCCTTTTATTTGTTCCCAGTCTTTCTGGTTCACTATATTTAGGCAATCTAATTAATTCTTTTTCTTTTTATCATGCAGATTTTTATTTGGGCAGTCCACTTTTTGCCTTTTGGTTGCAGTATGGTTTCTAAGTTCTGAGCAGATACTTCTTTAGCTATTCTGTTTCCAGGTCACTGCCATACGTTTTACATCACATTGGATCTAGTACTATGGGTCATTGTATCTTTCTTTTGAATGTTACTGCAACCACTAGAGCCAGTACTTCTATTAGAATGAATGTTTCAACAACATACTGATGGTAGATCATCACATTTATCTTAACTGGTCATTACTAACTGATGCATAATGTGCTGTAACTTGGAAGAGGTGATGAACAATCTATTCCCATTTGTTGTTGCTGCTTATGGTGTATGGTCCTTCAGTTTCCTAAGCCTTGTTTTGGTTTAGGTTGTAATTGACTTAGTTTCAAACACTAGATGCTTGAAGATTGTTCATTAGTGGGTAGAAGCTTGGAGCATTGAAGATTATGTTGTCTGACCACACTGTGGTCAAAAGAGGAGCAAGATTATCATAACTACAGAAAAAAGGTTTAAGAAGCATATCGTCTACTGAAAAGTATCAGATACGAATTTGGAGGGTTCAAAGGAGTGGATTTTTCGATGGTTACTTCACCTCCTCCAGTTTTCTGGTTAGAGGAAGAAGGGGACTGTTAGAGACTATGTCAGAGTTGTTCATTTATGGTTTTTCCTGTTCACTGGGAATCAGAGACTCCTGTGATCTAGTAGCAATCCTAATATGTGGCTTTGGTACTGTACTGTTTTGATTTTAGATCTTTGCTCTCGTCTGGGGTTTCTTTGTGTCATTTTCATTGGAATACTAAGAAGATGATAATTAGCTGGCCACAGAGGGTTGAAGAGGAGGGATATGTTGAAGCAGAGCATATAACTCTTATGTCTCATAATGCTTTATGAGGAAACAGTTTCCTCTTTGGTGTTCTGGTTTCCACTAACTTTGCATCAGGATGATCCTTGTACCATATAGATATGTGTATCTTTTGCATATTTTTTGGTGTCTTGAATCATCAGCTGTGATATCTCTTAATTATTTTGTTTAACCTGTTGATAACTTTTGTCACCGTCAATGGACGTGTTTCAACTATTTTCTCCGTTTTTTGTATAATTATGTTGTTTACAAGAGAAAGAGAATTATTTCAGGAAATAGGATCTGGAAGGAACAGAACCGTGTGATGAAATACATGAACATGAGGATCTCATCTTTAGAAAAAAAGTCAGTGACATATAATTTAAAGTATGGCCCAAAGATTAGAATGAAATTCACTGTAACTTACTGGATTTCACCAGTAAAGATAATTGCCAAAGTCTCAAGCCATTGGCATTAGGTTCATGATAAAAGAGCCTACTAAGGGGAAAAAAGAATTCCAAAACTTCCTATAGTAGGCATCATTGGTTTGTTTGAGGCTTGCTTGGATTCTAACCCAAATGAAGCTTTAAGTTCTAGAAAAACCAGGCTTCTCATTTGATTTACATAAAAATCTTTTCTTCTTTAAAATTCTTTTATTATTTTTTAGAGTTTGGAAGTGAGCAGCCTTGAAACTACAACCTTTTTTCTGGGAAGCAACACACTTCACCAACTAAAATAAGTGCCAAACTCTGATTTACGTCAAGGTTAAATTTCAAAAAGCATTTCAGACAAGATTGGCACTAGTATATAACTGAGTATTTCATTAATAACAGATAGCTAATCCATGATATGCAATTCTCTCCATGAATTATACTATGAATAGTTTGATGCTTCCACTGTGACGTGCTTCGTTGCTGGACAGATTACCGAAGGTAAAAGCCCTTGAGAATAGTATCACTCTGAAACATGCCATATTCTGCTAGTCCTTTCATTTTCACGGTGTGAGGCTTTTGCCAATTATGCTATTCTCTAAGATTTTTTATCATGTTTGGATCCTTTGACTAAAGTAGAAATATATTTCTTATGTTACACCTCTGTCACATTGACTGATTCTGTTAGCAGAGGTTTTAGTTAATGTATGCATACTGTGCATTTTGCAGGTAGTAAGGACGAAACATTCTTTGATACCCAGGTCTGGTTGGAATCTGATTGTGAAGAAGATTTCATCAGTGTCAATGGAGGTAAGATCACCTGTCATCTTGAGTGTAAAAGATTTGATTTCTTCATGATGGAAACTCTTAAAGAACAAAAATACACGCACTCATTCAAGCAGGCTGTCCAATCCCTTTGGGGTTGGACTAATCCCTATGGAAATGCAGTCACCCACACATCACACACCACAGACATAAGGGTAAAGTCTGGACCAGGATTTACACTTGGGTCTATGGGGAGAAAATCCATGACTCCAGCCAACTTGCAACACCCTGTGCCAGTAACAAAATGCATATGTTTCCTATGTGTGCAGTTGGCATCAGCAAACTAATTTGACTACATCTTCTGTGCAGATTTTACACCATCTGGTTGTAGTACTCCAAATTATGAAAGAAGCGTCCCAGGGACACCTCAACTCAATAAAGCTTTCTCTGCTGACAGAACACTGGACAGAAAACCTGAAACTTCTCCAACCAATAAGAAAAAGAGATTAGCTGACCTTTTCCGTGAAAGCTTAAGAGGGGAACAAGAACCTGAAGACCAAAACACTGACAGCAAACTAAATGCTGTAAACAGAAAGCTGGACACTAACAAAACCAACCTTGAGACACCTCAAAAATCATCAGAGGGAACCCCCTATTTGTCTGGAGCAAACTCTCTCTGCGGCAGTGAGAGAACGCCAAATAAAGATTCCAAACATGAGAAAGACAGAACAGTTAAGCATGCCCAATGTTGCCTTCCAAGTTTGGTTCAGAGCCTCAGTTTCAGTGAAAGGAAGAAGCAGCTAAGCCCCATGCACCAAAATGGGGGATAAGACCACTATAAATGGTTGCTCGATCATACAATAAAGGATGTACTTCTCTTGTCTAGATGGAGGAAGTCAAAATCTTGAAGTGTGAATCTTTAAGTTTCAGTTTTAGAAGTGCTTCAAAGCAGTCGGCATTGCTATGTTGGCAAAGATCCATAAATGACTATGAGCCTGTTAACATACGAATTGGATGACAAAAAGCTGGTGGATTCATGATTTTTCTTCTGGATGCTTGGAAATGTTTGGGATCGTTGACAATCTGTGTTAAGTGGAGAGGCATCATTATCTTTACTATGATATTCTTCAAAGAACCTACTGTCTTGACTACTTTTGAGTTGAAGTTGTATCTGGTAAGTAGATGGCAAAAGATGCATATGGCAGAACTTATAGTTATGTAATGAAGTAGAAGTGTATAGCTTCTCTTTATCGCATTTCATGTATCTTCTTTCAACTCGGAAAAGTACAAGATATATCCAGAGAAGCAGAACCTGTTGAAAGTTTACAAACAGAACGGCCAAATTGTGCTTCATTTTTTGTAAGAACTTTTTGTTATCCGTCTGCTTACAGTGTCTACACATTAGTACCAGAACGAAATGAATCTTAGATCTTGGGAACTATTTGAGTGGACCAATTCGAGGCCACCATCGGCAGTTTATATGTCAGTGGCATTTCACAACCCATATTGAAAGCATCCTCAACCTTTCATCTTGCTAATAGCATCTGCAGCAAATCCAACGGGATTAGGTACTTAAAATTATCTCCAGACTTGATGTTGTAAAGGATGTGAATGGTTTGACTAGTGTTGCAATAATGTCATAGTTGATCATCACATTCGCCACTTCCACATCCTTAGTTTTGGTCATCCATGGCCTTGATCCTGTTCAGTTTGGTAGGTTTTTTTATTCCTTTCTGGGCAACACACAGATTTCCGTTATTGCTTTGCTCAAAACATTTGAGGCCTTCAGAAGAATTGATTGCAAACTTTACAGATGAATTCATGGCCGAGACTGCCAGAATCTCATGGCTTCAATTATGTGAGTTTGATAGGTACATTACTACATCCACCGCTACTGGTGGAATATTCAAACTATTCATCTGGTGGGCGTTGCTTTGGGTTGCCCCAAAAATCTTCTCAATAGACCAGCCTCGATGATTGCCTCACAGATGGTTAAAAAACAATTTGAGGTCCACATTTTAGCTGGGAATTCCCCCAAATTGCAAGCGTCATATATCTATGAACCCTCCACAGTTGCAAATCTCATCTCAGTCGCTATCTGTCACACACACTCACACTATGCACTTTTACCTTGCAAGCTTGTCGTCTGTTTTACTAACAACATGCAAAGAGAAGACAGCCTCCTACTCTTTAGAGCTCATCACGGCCGATTTCCTTAGTTCCTATTGCCGAAACAAAACAAAACAAAACAGGATAAGGTGAAGCTTTCCTATTTTCTCTCATACTGCACCCTCCTCGTTTGACCACTTTCCGTCCTCTCTCTTTCACTATTTCTTGTCACATGCTCTTTCACTATTATTTTTCTTACGGGGATTATTTGCATTCATTCTCTAACTCCGCTGATGCCGGTCCCAAGCTCGGATGAAAAAGGAAGAGAGTCTCGTGTCAGGTGCGAGCTAGCAAGGAAGAAGTTGAAGATAATTTTGTTATTTCTTTCCTATTTGTAAATGAATATGCATTTGTATATTAGTTAATAAGTAAGAAATGAAAATAATCTCTAGCTTTTTAAAAGTATGGCAACCTTAACATGACATGAATCGAACACTGACATTCACTTAAGCTAGGTCATCTCCCATAAGCGATGCGATGCATTGGATCCCAGGTGTGGTGAAAAATGGGCAAGGGTTGCTAGGGCATTCTCCCATAAGTGATGCGCTACATTGAATCTCGGGTGTAATGAGAAATGGGCAAGGGCTGCTAGAGGGTTTCCTCGGAATACGTGCTGTATCAAAACCTAGGTGCAGTGAAAAGTGGGCATGGGTTCATGTCATGGAGGTCGAGAAGTGCACAGGTAAATGGGGAATCTCAAGAGCATGAGATTCGTATTGCCACATGGAATATAGTAACATTGACAGGTAAGAGTTAGAAGTTAGTAGATACGATAAAACATAGGAGACTCAACATCACTTGTATCAAAGAAACCAAGTGGAAAGGAGCTTAAACTAGAAAAATCGATGGGTATAAACTCTGGTACATAGGAAAGGATAGTAATAGAAATAATATAGGAATAATAGTAGAGAAAGAATTAAAGGATAAAGTTGTGGACGTTAAAAGAATCAGTGATAGAATTATAATAATAAAACTTGTTCTATGAGAGCAAATCATAAATGTTATAAGTGCATATGAATACAAGTAGGGTTAGAAGAAATAATCAAGAGATAGTTTTGGGAAGATATGGAGAGAGTCACGCAAAAAATTCCCAACACTGAGGGGATATTTATACGAATAGATTTAAATGACCATGTAGGAAAAGAATAAGAAGGATATGATAGGATACATGGAGGGTATGTTATAGGAGAACGAAATGAGATGAGTAAACCTAACCTCGATTTTGCTTTGTTATATAACCTGACCAGTGCAAATACATTCTTTAAGAAGAGAGATGAACACTTAATAATATTTAAAAGTAAACTGCATAAAAGCCAAATAGACTTTTTTTCTACTTAAGAATACTGAAAGATCAATGTGTAAGGATTGTAAGGTGATATCTGGCGAGAGTTTAACCTCACAACATAGGTTAATGGTTATGGATACCTATATTAAAGAATGAAAAGAAGAAGAAGAACTTAATAGGTATCCAAAAACTAAGTTGTGGAACTTAAAAGGAAAGAAAATAATCCCATTCACAAATAAGTTGATGGTAGAAGAAAACTGAAACTATGAAACAGAAGTAAACACCATATGGACTAATATGGCTGAGTCTATTAAGAAAGTGGTAAAAAATTCTTAGGAGTATCTAAAGGTAGAAGGCAATTAGTAAAGAAAACATGGTGGTTGAGTGAAACAATGCAAAATGTTATCAAAGAAAAACTTGTGTGTTTTAAAGCATGATAGAAGACTAGAAATAATGAAAACTATAAACAATATAAGAATGCTAAAAAGGTTGTTGAGAAAATAGTAAATGAGGCTAAACTTAAGGTATAAGATGACCTTTGTAGTAGACTAGGATCAAGAAAAGATGAGAAAGGTGTGTTTAAACTTGCAAAAATAAGAGAACAGAAGGGTAAGGACTTAGATAATGTTAGGTGCATTATAAGTGCTGATCAAAGGGTACTAGTCAAAGATGACAAGATCAAACAAAGGTGGGAACTTATTTTCAAAAATTGTTAAATGACAATGGCTCTGAGAATATAGGGATTGAAAATACTGTAAACCTAAATAACATTAGACATTATAGATATGAACGCATGATTAGAATACCTGAAGTGAAAGAGGCCTTGAAAAAGATGAAATCAGGAAAGGCCATGAGGCTCAATGGTATACCAATAGACGTTTGGAAGCATATGGGAGATACTGGAGTAGTTTGGTTGACCAAGTTGTTTAACAATATTATAGAATTAAAGAAAATGCCGGATGAATAGAGGAAAAGCTCTATTGTACCAATTTATAATAATAGAGGAGACATACAAAGCTGTACTAATTATCAAGGGATCAAACATATGAGAACCTTCCTCACTATGAACCTTTCTAAAAGAGTGATTAAGAAGAGGCTATGGCATGAAACAAGTGTATCAGAGAACCAGTTTAGTTTCATGCATAGAACCTTACTAAGACATCATCATCATCAAGACCTTATCCCAATTAGGGGTCGGCCACATGAATCTTATTCCTCCATTCCACTCTATTAAATACCATGGTTTCATTTAGTCCCAATGTTTTTAAATGTGACACCTCGGGTTTTTATAAACCTTTTTTCTCATAATATGAGAAATAATAATATATTTTAAAGAAAAATAAACGGGATCCCTATAAATTAAAATTTTAATAGAACTTTTAGCGCAGCTTAAAAAAAAATTAATTGAAAGCAAAAACCTCAAGGGTCAACCACATTCGAAAACTACAATCATAAATAACATTAAAACCTTGATACTCTGAGCATGCTCGATTAAAAACCACAATAAATACACGGGCTAATTAAAGATGATAATAAATCAAATCAAACGTCACTAGGTTCCATCCATAACCACCACATTATTTCCATCTAAACTTTAACAATCCTCCATACCATAATATGAGTCCAATCTATAAAAATGTATCTACATCTAAGAAAATCTCAAAAGTCTAGTCCAAGTAACATACTCTAAGCTATGTCCGAATAAGGAAATGAGATGGACGGTCTTCAAGTCTTCTTCCAAATCCCCGCTACTCCGCCTGCTTTCCCTTTTTGTTATCACATTCCAAATCTGAGGCATTGCAAAATAAGGCAATGCCTCAGCAAGCTATGCTTGTGTAGGTGATCACACTCAAATAAAGTTTAACAAAAATTTACAATAGAATTCTCATAAAGGAAGCATATTCAAGACATGTCAAATAACTGAATGCTTACAATTATAACTTTCACAAAACGGATATCGAGTTAAATCAGTATAGCATGCAAGGCATGATTAAAATACAAAGGTAAGTACATCAAAACCATACTAGTATATATATCCACGGGATAATATGCATGCAATCATGGATAATAAAACACTGTATCAAAACTATACCAAAATGCTCCAATATACTCAATCACCGGTGATGTGTACCCATACTAATTTTGGTCTCTCCCGTGTAGCCCGCATCAGCTCCCGGAGTCTCTCATGGCCAAAGCACGGCTTGCCCCGGTTCACCCTACATATAAAGTCATATGAACATGCACAATAACTATATGAGTTACTATGCTGTAGTGGCAACCCCATCAGAATCTGAACCACTGCCTCTCCCTGTCGACACCCAAACGGGAGACTTTCTCCGTCCCCATGGGAAGGAACAGACCCGTAGGGGGGACTACCCATGATACCACTACCTACGTACCTGGCCCTGTATCACTCAAGGGCAGTGTCTAATCATCATCATTACAAAGTCAAAGGGCGGGTGGCCAACCCTACAACCCTCATAGCATAGTACCCACTGGGTGAAAGCATCCGTCATAAATCATCGGCAAGATATAAATCTTATAAATCATATAAATGCGCTATAAATAATCCCAATAACACAATCAAAGCCCATTCATACATTGTTATTACCAAATTGAAAAGTCATGCTACAACACGAAAATAAGGATCTATTTATGCGCATAAGAAGACATAAAACACATGTCTCAAAGCTTTAAAAATACACTCATAGTTACTGAAATCACGAAATAATTGAATAAAATCACCTACCTCAGTAAATGCAGTGCTCAAATCAAGCGCGTGGAAGTATCATGTTGCACACCTGTTACATTATAAATCTTCCATCATTTGGCAATTCAATAATGTTTAACCCTCTAATCCCCTAGATTATCTTACATTTGAGGTATACCATCAAGATCTAAGGCCTGATCATCCATTGATCAGCCTAATTGAGATTATCTCATAACATTCAGTGGTTTAACCCCTAAAAAGGAATTTAGATCTAGATTTTCAAGTCAAATCTAGGTTCGCGTTGTCGATATAGTCGCAACGCCTCTTTTGGATCGCGATTTAAACCTTTGTAGCTCTTAAAAATCAAGTTTTTATAAATGGACGGGTCAAAGGACCCCAAAATCCACAAAAATCACGCGTCGCACGTGTGAGCGAACACGCTACACGTGTGTGCGCCATCTTCATGCAGGCGCGTGCGCGGACGCACTGCGCGCATGCATCGTCCTCGTGCGCTTTGTCTTGTGCGTGCGTGCATGGGCGTTCTTTAGGGCGCTACGTGCATGCCATATTGTGCGCGTGGCACGGTGTGTGTGGTGATGCGTGTAGCCCCGTGGCACTAGCATGGATTCGTGCATTGCGATCGTGCCATCTGCATGCGTGGCATCTACATGGTGCCTATGTGGCTTGCGATATGGGTGACGAGTGTCACTGCCGGTTGCCGCCGACGACGACACTTAGGTGTTCAAATGGTGCAATGTTTACACCGTTTTGCTCAGTTTTTTGCATAAATCCCATTTTTATGCCCCTTTTTAACCAACTCTATCATTATCTAGGGTTTTTACATGATTTTTGTCATGTCCCTAAAATTTCTCTATCTATTGTTTTATGAGTTTTTCGGCATCACTAGGTGTCCAATCACCATGAAAGTTCATGGGATTGTTCTTCATGTTACAACACACAAGATGAACGGTTCAGATCACGATCTAATACCGTTTCATCAGTTTACTTTAACAAGAATAGTAACGCCTACTAGTTCACCAGAAAACGGCAATCCACACTGTTTTTCGGCGTTAAAACGACGAAAACTATAAGAAAAACAAGGAAAATGGTGGAGGGTAGCTTACCGTGGTTAGATCATCACTGCGTGCGCTTGCTAGGGGAGTTCCATGTCATTGCCCTGCGTCGTCAACACGGAATCTGAGGTGAATAGTTTGGCCGTATAAAAGACAGGGCATGCTTTTATAGCCTCATCGTGGGTCCCACGCATTGTAGGTCCATGTGTATTTACCAAATTTACCCCTTTTATTATTATTATTATTTAATTATTTGGGATATTACATTAAATCTTTCCTCACCAATTCTATCAACGTTCTTTTGGGCCTTCCCCTTGCCCTTTTAGAACCTTATACTTGTATTGCCTCACTCCTTCTAACTGGTGCCGTTGTTGGTCTTCTTTGGACATGTCCAAACCATCTAAGTTTAATCTCACTCATCTTATTACCTATTGGTGCTACCCCTAAATTTTCTCTAATACTTTTATTTCTAATTCTATCCTTTCTTATCTTACCACTCATCCATCTCAACATCCTCATTTCTGCGACGCTCATCCTATGAGTATCATGTTCCTTAACTGGCCAACACTCTGATTCACAGAGCATGGCTGGCCTTATAGCCATCCTATAGAATTTTCCTTTTAGTTTGAGTGGCACCCATCGATCACATAAAACTCCAGATGCACATCTCCATTTGTTCCAACCCGCTTGGATTCTTTGGGTAACCTCCCTCTCAATCTCTCCACTCTCATGGATCAATGATCCTAAGTATCGAAAGAGGTCTTTCATAGGGACTTCTTGGTTATCAATCTTGATTGGTGTTCCACTCCTACTCTCCTTGCTAAAATTACATTCCATATATTCTGTCTTAGTTCAGCTAATTTTAAATCCTTTAGATTCTAATGCTTCTCTTCATAACTCTAGCTTTATGTTTACACCCTCCATTGTCTTATCAAGTAAGACTATATCATCTGCAAATAGCATGCATCATGGGATCTCCTCATGCAAATGTTTTGTTAACTCATCCATAACTAATGTGAAAAGGTATGGACTCAATGCCAATCCTTGGTGCAATCCTACAGTGACAGGAAAATCACCAGTCACGCCACTAATGGTCTTAACATTTGTTACCGCTCCCTCAAACATATCTTTAATTATGTCTATATACCCCTGAGAAACCCCCTTACGACCCAACACCCTCCATATTGACTCTCTAGGGACTCTATCATAAGCTTTCTCTAAATCGATAAAGATCATATGTAGGTCTTTCCTCCTCTCCCTATATTTCTCTACTAATCATCTTAGCAAGAAAATAGCTTCCATGGTAGACCTCCCAGGCATGAAACAAAACTAATTCTCATATACACTTGTTTCATGTTATAGCCTCTTCTCAATTGCTCTTTCAAAAAGTTTCATGGTGTGGCCCATAAGTTTGATCCCTCAATAATTAGTGTAGCTCTGAATGTCACCTTTATTCTTATAGATCGGTACAATAGTGCTTTTCCTCCACTCATCAGGCATTTTCTTCAATTTTATAATCTTGTTAAACAACTTGGTCAACCAAACTAGCCCAATATCTCCCATATGCTTCTAAACCTCTATTGGTACACCATCAGGCACCATGGCCTTTTCTGATTTCATCTTTCTCAAGGCCTCTTTTACTTCAAGTATTATAATCCTACGTTCATATCTATAATATCCAATGTTATTTAGATTTATAGTATTTTCAATCCCTATATTCTTAGGGCCCTTGTCATTTAACAAATTTTGAAAGTATATTTCCCACCTTTGTTTGATCTCATCATCTTTGACTAGTACCCTTTGATCATCGCTTCTAATGCACCTAACATGCTCTAAGTCCTTACCCTTCTGTTCTCTTACTTTTACAAGTTTAAACACATCTTTCTCACATTCTCTTGTTCCTAATCTATTATAGAGCTCATCATATGCTTTAAGTTTAGCCTCACTTACTATTCTCTTAGCAACGTTTTTAGCATTCTTATATTGTTCATAGTTTTCATTATGTCTAATCTTCTGCCATGCTTTAAAATGCATTCGTTTTTCTTTAATAGCTTTTTACATTGTTTCATTCCACCACCATGTTTCCTTTGCTAATAGCCTTTTACCTTTAGATACTCCTAAGACATCTTTTGCCACTTTCTTAATGGACTCAGCCATATTAGTTCACATGGTGTTTACTTCTATTTCATAGTTCCAATTTCCTTCTACCATCAACTTATTTTTGAATGAGGTTATTTTCTCTCCTTTTAAGTTCCACCACTTAGTTTTTGGATGTGTATTAAGTTCAGTTCTTTTACTCCATCTTTTAATATGGATATCCATAACCATTAGCCTATGTTGTGAGGTTAAACACTCACCAAGTATCACCTTACAATCCTTGCATATAGATCATTCATTATTCCTAAGTAGAAAAAAGTCTATTTAGCTTTTATGAAGTCCACTTTTAAAGGTTATTAAGTGTTCATCCCTCTTCTTAAAGAGTGTATTTGCAATGAATAGGTTATATGACAAAGCAAAATCGAGGATATTCTCCCCCTTCTCATTTCGTTCACCTATACCATACCCTCCATGTATTCTATCATATCCTTCCTTATCTTTTCCTACATAGTCATTTAAGTCTGCTCCTATAAATATCCCCTCAGTGTTGGGAATTTCTTGTATGACTCCCTCCATATCTTACCAAAACTGTCTCTTGATTATATCTTGTAACCCTACTTGTGGTGCATATGCACTTATAACATTTATAATCTGCGCTCCTAGAACAATTATTATTATAATTCTATCACTGATTCTTTTAACATCCACAACTTTATCCTTTAATTCCTTATCCACTATTATTCCTACGCCATTTTTATTATTTTCTTTTCCTACGTACCATAATTTATACCCATCTATTTCTCTAGCTTTAGCCCCTTTCCACTTGGTTTCTTAGATACAAGCGATGTTGACTCTCCTACGTTTCATTGTGTTTACTAACTCCAAACTCTTACCTCTCAATGTTCCTATATTCCATATAGCGATACGAATCTTATGTTCTAGAGATACCCTATTTACTATCGCCTTTCTCAACCTCTATGGTATGAACCCATGTCCACTTTTCACTGCACCTGGGTTCTGATATAGCGCGTTGCTTCCGAGGGGATGCTCTAGCAACCCTTGCCCACTTTTCACTACACCCGGGATCCGATGTAGGGCGTCGCTTCAGGAAGAACGCCCTAGCAACCCTTGCCTATTTTTCACCACACCTAGGATTCGATGCACGCGTCGCTTATGGGGAACACCCTAGCTTGAGGGAATGTCTGTTTTCGATTCATGTCATGTTTGGGTTGCCGTAGTTTTAAAAAGCTGAAGATGATTTTTATTTCTTCTTTACAAACTAATATACAAATGCATATTCATTTGCAAGCATAAAAGAAATAACAAAAATCATCTTTAGCTAAACTCTTGTAGGCTGGCAACCTGACGTAAGGGTGGCTGTATTTTAAGAAGCTGGAGATGATTTTCATTTCTTCCTCACAAACCAATATACAAATGCATGTTCATTTGTAAGAAAGAAATAACAAAATCATCTTCAACTTCCCCCTTACCGGCTGGTACCTGACGTAAGACCCTCATCCTTTTTCATCCAAGCTTGGGACCGACATTGGCGGAGTTATTTTCTTACTAAGACAATTGACAGATAAATATAGGGAGAGGAGGAAAGACCTCCACATGGTCTTTATTGACTTAGAGAAAGCTTATGATAAAGTGTCTATAGAGTTAATATGGAGGGTGTTCAATGAGAAAGGGGTTTCATGGTGATATATAGATATAATTAAAGATATGTAGAGAGAGTGGTAACAAATGTTATGACCACTAGTAGCGAGATCAGTGATTTTCCTGTCACAATAAGATTGCACCAATGATCAGCATTGAGCCCATACCTTTTCACACTAATTATGGATGAGTTAATATAATATTTGCACGAGGAGATTCTATTGTGCATGCTATTTGCAGATGATGTAGTCTTACTTGATGAGATAAGGGAGGGCATAAACACAAAGCTAGAGTTATGGAGACAAGCATTAAAATTTAAAGGATTTAAAATCAACCGAGCTAAGTGGGATGACCTGAGTTTTCAATCACCTTTTTAAGAATTATTTTCGAAAGGCAGGATCCCTATTTGAAAATTTCATTTAGAAAACAAACAGCAGAAATATTTTTCTTTAAAAAGACCTTTAAGAAAATCCAGAGTGTCATAAGACCGATCAAAATACATTCATTAGTTCTAAGGCTTATCAATATAAATTAGTAATATAACATTTGCATGCTTTTCAAACATTTCATCTAGGGTTATAGGTCATCTAAGTATAATAAAAGTGTAAGAATAATATGATATGTCGACATCAAAGGAGTACTTAGTAAACAAGTGCACAAAATCGAGGATAAATTAGTTATGCTTTAAAATCTCAATTTAAATAACATATAGGAAAGTCCTCGTCAATTTATGTCAAATGTATCAGTTCTCAGCATGCAAATATGAATATATTAAACCCCAAATCATACATGGCATAGTCATGCCTAGTGGCCAAGGTATCTATGACCATATCACACGCGCGTTGCTAAAAAATCAACTTGTGGCAACTACCCTATAATGGGACACTGCAATAGTATAGCAATTACCCAATCGTGGGACACCATAGCAAAAGAATACATTGATCACTATGTTGCGGCAACTGTCCAATAGTTAGACATCACATGCTCAAACGTTGATACCAACTGCGTGAGACTTATCACCATCTTGCATGAGAGGAGAATGGATCTCGCAATGCAGCCTTCCCATGATGCCACACTCAAAATCTAGCCACTTGGGCTTCGTGTCAAAAAATCAACCGTCGGAAGGCAGGTGGCCATCCCTATAACCCTCCTATGATAGTGTCCACTAGGCCAAAGTACCTGTTTAAAACAAATCATTGGCAAATCAATACATGAACATCTAGGTACCATTGTACCCTCAGCGACATATTTGTCACTAATCACATAATTAGACTCTAATCATGGTTTTTAAAATACCTATTTTTCATTTAAATGCCAATGGATGTTAAAGATAAATGATGCATAAGATTTAGTCAAGACAATTACCCATAAAGGCATTTTATGCTTTCTAATATAATAATAATATCCTTATATTTTTAATGAAAATTCGATAGAGTTTTCCCTATTTATAGGACAATGCACATTTAACACATGTAGTGCTTATGACTTGATAATCATAATCTCACATTTATATGAAAATGAAGACTGTCTCTTGACAATTTCATCCATAGATAATTCAAAAGTTTTCACATAATTCAAGTCATGAGGATGCTATTTCTGAATCTCAAGGATAATCATCACTATAATTATATGTAGTAATTACATTTACTTAACAAAACAGTGCATAAGTGAAATAAATATGAAAACTTAGCAATCTTATAATTTACCTACCTCAACTTGATGATTCAGATTCACCAGAATCAATTACTAGTCAATTTGGATGTTGCTCGACAATTCAGAAAATGAGGATTAGGGCTCCTATCATCAACTATGAATCAATCTGAGAAATATGAAATAAATATCATAATTTAGTCTCTTGATCATGGATTCATAGAACAATCAAATTGTCCTTGATTTGTTCAGATCATATATCTTTAAGTGTTAGGGAGTTTAATTTCACACATCACTCAATTAGATTTGATGTTCCGGGCCTAAATTACACAAATCTAAGTGCTAGAATGATCAAATCTACAAAGTAACTGTCCAATCAACATTAGTACATTTAATAGGCTTTTCATTCATTGTTTTCAATCCAAATTGTCCTTCACATGTAATTCACATTATCATATTCATAGATCTACTGTTTGATTGTGTTTTCAATGGTCAGATTTATAGATCTAGTACTGCTCATGCACTATGTTTAGATAAAAAATTCAACGGTTAGATGATCTTTGATCGACCTTTTGTTGAATAGATGTAAAATTCACTCAGTTAGGATTCCATCCATATAAATTTTTCCCAAATTTTGATTGCTGAAAAGTGGTCATTGATGCTAGAATCCAGTCACTGTCACCGAAGAATACCAAAAAACGATCATCGCCGGCGACTGTTACAATGTCAAAAATGCCATTTTTTTCAAAACAAAATATAAGTTTTGTAGACCATATTTTTCCCTTTACTCCTATGAAATTTGAAGTGATTCCATCACTATTTAGTGCTAAAAATAAGAAAAAAAAAAAAAAACCAATGGAAACCTTGGCTGATTTTTCCATCATTTTTGGGAATGGGAGGAATGATTAAGGGAGAGATAGAGTGAGAGAGAGGAGGGAAAAGAAAGGGAAGATGAAGGGGGAAAGTTGGGCATTGTGATTCCTTACCTGTATTGGTGATAGCAGCCAGTGGGGGAGGAACCATCATTGACAGAGGGAAAAGGGGAAACGCTTGGGGAAAAGTTCTCAATGAGAGAGGGAGAGTGATGAGAGAGAGATGGAGGGAGAGAGATGGGAGAGGAGAAATTGGGGGAAAGAGGGGAGGCAATGGGCTTCCCTAGCTTATTCCCTACATGACAGGCAGCTTAGGTAGAGCTCCACGTGTTGAGTTCCCCTTGGTTCGCTATCGCATGGGGTCTATCCATGGTGAGGGGGTGCCATTATCAGTTTGCCCCCTTTGTGATTTAGTAAAATCTTTGGTTCTCTCACATCCAAACTTTGTTTCATGAAAAATTAGTGTTGTTCAAAAGCTCTCATTGCGTACATTCTGATTTTTGAGGTTTCAAAATCAAATTCAAAAGAAAATTTTAATTTTTGCACTCAAACTCCTCCTTTTAAGTATAGTAAAATGTAGTGTTGTTACACTAAGATGAAATATATGGAATACAATTTTAGCAAGGAGATAAGTAGGAGTGGAATGCCAGTTAAGATTGATAACCAAAAAGTCCCATTAAAAGACCACTTTTAGTACTTATGATCAATGATTCATGAGAGTGAAGAGATTGAGAGGGAGGTTACCCAGATAATCCAAGTGGGTTGGAACAAATGGAGATGTGCATCTTGATTTTTGTGTGATTGGCGGGTGCCACTCAAACTAAAAGAAAAATTCCATAGAATGGCCATTAGGCCGCCCATACTCTATGGATCAGAATGTAAGGCAATTAAGAAACATCATGTTCATAGGATGAGCATCACAAAAATGAGGATGTTGAGATGGATGAGTGGCAAGACAAGAAAGAATAGAATTAGAAATGATAATAGTAGAGGAAACTTAGGGGTGGCACCAATAGGTAATAAGATGAGAGAGATTAGACTTAGATGGTTTGGATATGTCCAAAGAGAACGAAAATGGCATTGGTTAGATGGAGTGAGGCAATGCAAGTAGAAGGTTTTAAAAGGGCAAGGGGAAGGCCCAAAAGAATGTGGATAGAAGTGGTGAGAAAATATTTAAAAACTTTAGGACTAAATGAAGCCATGATACTTTATAAGAGGAATGGAGGAATAAGATTCATGTGGCCAACTCCTAATTGGTATAAGGTCTTGATGATGATCTCTACTATCGTTCTACTATCAAATCATTTGATATCATCTCTCACCATGCAAATTTAACACTCCTTCCAAGTTTCAATCTCATTAATTTCTGCTAAGCATATTCCATCTATGCATAGAATCTCCTTTGGATAGAAATCTCACCTATTTAGTGCTACTTCTATACTAGACATACAATTGCAGTGTAACACATGCATAGTTCCATTATGTACACTAGCTGCATTAGTAAGTCTACTTGTCTAATGATCTGTCCTTCATGAATTACAAAGTTCCATTGTTTTCATTTAGCCTAATCAATCAAGTAAGAGAAAGAAATCTTAGTTGTGGAGATGGAAACTTGATTGGCATTGCAATTGTTTCAATATGGATGAATTGTGTTACTTGTGCATTGAGCTTTACGATGGTATTTGTGCGTGCACAAATGCAAGATTTGATGTGTTGCTAAATGTACATATGGATCCTATATGTTTGATGATCCAAACAGTTCATCTTCTCGGCACATCTGAGGTTGTGAATAAAGAACTCATACGATGGTCCTAATCACTTATTCTGCAATGAGAACAAGGCAACTCAATACGTGAAGGTTGTAAATTCTTCAGATCTTGATGGATGAGTGTATTTTTCAAGAGCGGCTTAAACATGAGTGAGTTCTACTTCTTTGTGATCCAAACATTTATGGATATATCATTCACCCAAATTGGATCCTGATTGAATATTTTAATCTCTTGATTAATTAAAGGTTACAATATGATAAAACTATTGCTATATTCATCAACATAGCTAGCACAAACTAAGACTTTAGAATTACGAAACTTCCATATGGTGAAACCATCCACCAAATCCTTCGAGAGCATCTCCAATTATGCCATGTGTTAGGAAATGTCCATTACTACCTTGGTGCCACGTGCCACATGGATTTTGTCTCACTTGTCAATACCTTTTGGTGTCACTTGCCATAACATTTTGGTGCCACTTGACACAATGTTTTTGTGCCACTTTGCCTTGCTTTTGAGCCCAAATCCCTCTTGTGTGCTTAAGGTTAATACAGGTGTATAGAGCCATGACACACTTCCCTCACTATGCCACGAGTTAAGGAGCTGACAAACCACGCCTAATAGAAGAAGGAGATGATGTCCTTCTTAGGATAAATTGAAGATATTCCTCCACTTGCTTTTCAAATTGCTACAATATAGTATCCCTTTCCCAACTTGCTTCACTTTCTAGGCTATTCTTCCATTTTGCTAAGTAGTCAGTCCGTCTATTTTTCTTACTATATCCTTGTGTTTTATGGTCAAGTATTCGATCCACTTCACACTCAAACTATTTTTTGATTGTAGGCAAAGCTCATTTAGGTTGATTCTTTGTCACATCTTGATCTTCTAAAATGATTTAGAATACTAACATGAAAAGTAGGGTGAACTTTCAATCTATCTGGCAACGTTAGCCAATAAACACTACCAACTTTTTTATCATCTAGAATACTCCATCATATTTTGGAACCAACCCTCAGTGCATAGTCTTACTATTGATTTTCTTCCAAATTTGGGGAGTGAGTTTTAGCAATACTTTGTCTCCAACTTTTAGTTCCAAAGGTCTTTTACCTTGGTCTGCATATTTCTTCTTGCATTGGACAGATTTTTCAAGGCTATCCCTTGCCTCATCTAACATGTGGCATGAGAGGCTGGTGGCCTATAGCCAACTCAAATGGACTCTTCCTAGTAGAAGAGCTTTTGTGTAGATTGTAGGAGAACTACACTAAGTATAGCAAGTCCACCCAATTTTTCTAATTTGATGTGACATAATGCTTTAAATACTCTTCCAACAAAGCATTGATCTGCTCTATTTGACCATCAGTCTGTGGATGGTTTGCAATTGAGAACTTTAGTTTAGATCCCATCTTGTTGAAGAGTTTCATCCAAAACCCTCCAGTGAACCTTGCATCACGATCACTGATTATGTCCCTAATATTTAATCACTTTTTTAAAGAATAATTGAGCTGCATTCGCTATAGAGCATGTCAATGTTGTTGGGATGAAGATTGCATATTTGGAGAACCTGTCAATAATAACAAAAATAGATTGATAATCATTAACTTTAAGTAGTCCTCCAATGAAGTCCATGGATATGCTCCTCTATGGTCTTTTTGGAATTGGCAGGGGCTATACTAATCCTACTTCTTTCTTTCTCTCACTCTTGTCTTGTTGGCACACCAAACAAGACTTAACATAGGCTTCTACTTCATCTTCCATTTTTAGCCAGTTCCAACTTCGTAATAGCAAAGCAAGAGATCTTTTGACTCTTGGATGGCTAGCCTATTTTGCATCATGGATTTCCTTGAGTAATTCCCTATGCAACTCACCATCAAGAATATTGTACCTTCCACCATTGGCATAGAGAATATAATCCTCAAGCCAATATCTCCTTGTAGAGCCTTATTTGACCTGTTTTACAAGTTTGACATAAGGGGCATCATTTTTACAAACTTCCTTAAAACATAAGAGGAAGTCTAACTCGAGTTATAAAGGGCCGCCATAGTCTCCACTATTTGCTTACGACTCAATGCATTAGCAACATTGTTGCACCTCCCTAACTTATGCTACCACTCGTAATCGAATGCTGTTAATAATTCTTGCCATCGAATCTATTTGGAGGTCAACTTCTTTTGAGTCTAGCAATAAGTGTTAGCAACATTAAATATTAGCCAACTTAAGGAAGAATCTTAACTTAGTTACTTTGGTAGGAATTGGCCAGCCAAGAATGGTTTGAACTTTTTGTTCATCTATCCTTATCTTGCCTTCACTGATCCAATGCCCTAGAAACATTATTTCTTTTTGGGAAAAATCTCTGTTTTCATTTTTGATGTAGAGTTAGTGTTGTCTCAACTAAGCTAGTACTTTAGTTAAGTGCTCTATATGTTCCTCTAGGCTATGGCTATATATTACAATATCATCCAAGTAAACGACCACAAACTAGTCGATATACTCATAAAATACATTATTCATTAAATTGCAAAAGGTAGCTGGGGCATTAGTTAGCCTAAACAGCATTATAAGAAACTTGTAAGACCTCTACCTAGTCACACAAGTAGTCTTTTCTTCATCACCTTCTACAATTCTAACTTACCAATATCCAACCCGTAGGTCCAATTTGGTGAAGTACCTTGCCTTATATAAACTATCAAACAAATAAGCCACTAATGGAATTGGATTTTTGTTTTTGATCATTACCTTGTTAAGGCCCTGTAATTCACACACATTCACGAGGAACCTTCCTGCTTCTTTTGGAACAAAATTGGGGCACATACAGAGCTTTAGAAGGTTGAATAAATCCATCATCAAGCAGTTCACTCAACTGCTTCCTCAATTTAGCCAATTTTGCTAGGGACATTTTATAGGAAACTTGTGCAAGGGGTCTAGAACCAAGCAACAACTCAATTTTGTGATCAACAACACGTTGAGGTGGAAGAACCTTAAGAAGTTCCGAAGGCGTTAACATTTGTGTAATGTTGTAAAACTTATGCAATCTCATAAGGCACCTCCATAGTTTTGCCTTCTTAGAACTCTACCAAATTAGCAAAAAATGTCTCACGCTCCTTTCTCAAGTCTAACTTGACTTGAAAGGCTATGATCATTTCTACCTTGCATTTCCCATATGCTTTTGCATTGTTATTCATCACCGTAGGAACATAACATAGTTGATGTTCATCATTAAACAACAATCCATCAAGGTGTGACATCAACACCACTTTAGCCTACAAAAAGAATTCAATACATGTATAACATCAAAGTCATCCGAAGGGACAAACATAAGGGTTGCCTTTCCTTTCCAGTCTCCAATCTAGACATCAACATTATTAGCCATCCCTGAGATGGTTTGGGCCTCCAAATTTATAGCTTTTATTTGGCTCAAGTTTTATACAACCTTTAGGTTTAGGTGAGACGCCTTTCTATTAACAACAAAGTTGTGTTGCACCACTATCGATCATCGCCAACACATCTACTCTATTCACTTTGGCTTGAACATACATCAATCTGTTATGAGGGTTTCTCTTAGATTGTAGAGCATTTACAAGTTGTAACAAGTTAACTCTCACAGTCCCACCCAAATTTAAAGGTTCTCATTTTTTCTCTGCTACAATTGCATTCAATTTTTCTCTTTTTGGACACTCCCTTGCATGATGAGGTCCATCACAAATGAAGCAACAAGATGGTTTGTTGCTCCCTTTGCTTGATTGTGCCTTTGCACTAGGGCTCAATTTGCTACTATTCTCTTTTTTCTCTTATCCCATTTCTTATATTTTTAGGACTTAGTCTTGCCTTTTTCTTAAAACTTTTAGCAAAAGAAGAAGAAGAGTTACTGAATTTGTAATCAATCAAGCTGTCAACTGCCACCATTGCTGCAGGGAGATCACAAACTCCTTGCCTGCGGAGTTTAGTTTGTGCCCAAGGTTGTAGTCCATACATAAAGTTAAATAACTTTGTTTGCCTCAGACATATATTTAATATCAAGTAGTAATGTACTAAATTCTTTGACATATTCATGAATGCTACTTTTTTGGCGAAGACGTTTCAAGTTGTCTCGTGCCACCCATGTAGTGTTAGTGGGTAGGAATTGCTCTTTGAGTTCTTTCTTTAAAGTATCCCACGAGTCAAATTTAAGATTTCTAGCATTATCATCCTCCTCTAAGCAAGTTCTCCACCTTAGCTTGACATCATCAGAAAGGAACATTGTTGTAATAGTCACCATTTCTAGTTTATGCACATGGGCAGCTTTAAAGTACTACTCCATGTCAAGAAAATTTTCAACTCTTTGGCATTATGTGTGCTAGTAATTGGCTTTGGGTCAAGAACTTTTACCTTGCGTTTTGCTACAGACTCACAATTTTGAGATAGATTGTTTAGCTCCACCCTCTTGAGTAGGGGGGCACATCATCTTTCACAATCTGGAATCTCCCTTTTAAAGCATTTGTTAAGACAAGCAAATCACCTTGAGTCCACCTGTGCTTTGTCTCATTGGCAGCAAGATAATCCTCAAAGGATTTCTTTAGGATCTTCAAGCTCTTCATCAAATGTTCCATTTGGACTGAAAAAACAACATTGGATTGGAGGGTTTCCATTACAGAACCACTAACCATTCACATCCATCAAGCTTTGATACCAACTGTCAGAGGGACAACTTTCTCACATGCATTTTTGCCTTTTGTGCAGCACTGAGTGGCTCACTTAGTCAGCCTTTCAACTTTCTCTATCACAACAAAGAGGGACACAAATACTTTGTGCAACCAAACCCAAGTTTCTCACAATTTATAGGCAATAGCCTAACCTTTTTATTCACTTTTACAATGCAAGGATTCATGTCTTCGGTTACACACTATATGAGACATCTCACACACTCTCCCCTTTGTGAACCTAGGTATGCCTTTAATAAGCTACAATAAGAACTGCTTAGTAGTTACAACCCAACCCCCTAGGTCTTATCATCAATCATAGCTTAGCAACTAGCTTATAACTACATGGAGTCATCTTCCCTTGCTGCCACATAGTAAAACTATTCACAACTTCCTTGGAGAGCATCTCCCATTGAGCCATATGTTAGGAAATGTACATAACTACCTTAGTGCCACATGCCAAAAGGATTTTGTGTCACTTGTCACTACATTTTTGTGCCACTTGACACAATATTTTTGTGCCACTTTCCTTGCTTTTGAGCCCAAGTCTGCTTAAGGTTAGTACTGGTGCAAGGTGCCACCACATACTTTCCTTACTACGCCATGAACTAAGGTGTTGACAGATTCTACTATATGTGGATTTTGACAACCATGTTAAAGACGAATTTTTAGGAGCGGTTGTTATGGACTCAGGTTCATTGGGTTGCCTTAACGTGGGACTATATTGGACTTTTGTAGGGACTTATAATAAAATACTGCAGCGAATGGCGATTACTACGTCTTGTGAAATGAGACGGGCGTTTAGTAACTGACAGGTTTACATGGTGTAAGGAGACAATATTTGTGACCACACTTTCCAGCGAAAGGCAGAGGAAATTTTATTAGCTACACTTGTGTGTAGTGGGAAATTTTCTCTCTTGGGCCTTCTACGTATAATTTATTGATGAGCCAAGACATTCATTAGATTCACCCTTGTAATGGAAGGTAACAAAGATCTCATCCAACAAGCACCTCTGATATTGGCTTCTTCCACCTCTGAGGTAGAAGCCACTCTCTACTTTTACATTTCAACTACAAGGAGCTTACCTTTGAGGTGTTGGTTGGATGAGATCTTTGGCATTCCTCTATCTTGAGGTAGGGCAAATTGATAAAGATCTCAGAACATCAAAAAGGTATACAAAGTGGGCCAAGAGAAGAAATTTCACGCTACATACTACTACACAAAAGTGCAGCGTATAAATTCCAGGTAGAGATTAAAAATTGATAAAAGGACAGATTTAGGGAGAAGAGAGTATTTTGGTGACAAAATAGGTTGACTACTTTGACAAATGCGGTCAATATAATCGTTTACAAAAAAAGAAAAAAAACTTTTGTGAAATGCCCAATCATAGAATTCATCATACAAGATATAAGTACCCATTCCATTAAAAAAAAAAAATGTACCCATTATTTAACCACACCATATAATACTCATATGACAAAGAGGAAGAAGAAGAAGAAAATATTATACAAGTGAGAGCATCTTTTTTAAATGATCCAGATCATATGTTTGGCAGGTTGCGTTACGAAAACGAGCGTTCTCCATTTATTTATTTTTCCCTCTTTTTGGTAGGCATTAGGGTTTTTCCCCTCTTCTATTACTAATAGATAGAAAACTTGCTTCTTGCGTACTCTCTTCCATACCTAAACAGTCACAATGAAAATCAAAAGCAAGAGAAGAGAGCTGGACATTAAGAACTTTACAAGAACATCCAAATTTATATCAATTATGTTTTCTAAATGCAGATACTCAACTACTGCATTTGCTTTTTTAAAGGTCTGCAAAACTTTCCAACGAAGGAATTGTCCAGGAGCTTGAGAAAATCAAAAGTAAGTTACAGTTGTACTTCATTTTCTTGTTTTGAAGTTCTAAAACCAAATGATAGTCAATTTTTGGCCAATAGTAAAGGTTTTGACCTTGTTTTTTCAGTTTGCTGCTTGCAGTTTTGTTGGTTAGTTTATTGTGTGAGCTTAGTTCCATAGTATTTGCCCAAGTCCAAACTTTATTCTCAGGCACTTGTTTAGTAACTGTTATTCACCGTTGTAAGGTTTATGCTTGTTGTCATGTGGTTAAGGGGCTTGATCTCCAACCTTCTTTTTCAACAGTGAGAGAAAAATGAGAAAAACAAAAGAGTACCATGCCATCTGATTGGCTTTTGATATACAACTACCCATTGCACCTACTGCTTCAGCATTGTCCTTGGATGTTTCCACGATACCCTCTACTTAGTGCAGACTTTTGTTGAATTCGGTCTTAGATTCATGAAAGTCTCTGCCGTATCCGGCCATAGCTAAGCTACCAAAAGAACAACTGATGATGCAGAAGATTGGAAAAGATCACCCGCATGTACGAACTAATATAAGATGGAGTAGCAGGCAACTACTATCATGCTGCATATAATATCTAGAATGAATTAATATTAGGTTCATCTGCTTAAGAAGTAGACCTTGGTCACTTAGTCCTTTTGTTACAGTGAAAAGTTATAAAGCAAACTATGTAGAAGCTATGGCCTAATTCCTAAATCTACTTGAAATTTCCCTAACAAGAGGACAATACCACCTCAAAACTCTTCAACTCACTGCACAGATCTTTGGTGAGTTTTCTGACATTGTAACTTGTAATTGACTGGCCATTTTTTTACCGGTAATTTCCTCATAATTTCTTTAACTAAGAGGGCAATTAACTTTGTAATTCTACTATCTGTCTTCTTATGCATGCATCGTATATGCATTGCCAAATTCTTCTCCACAAATACAATACGTTTGGTCACAGAATCAAGTTGCCGATTTGTCCTTTGGCCGTGGATTAATTGGCTTTGTAATTCTTAGCTTGTACCAAAAGAAAATAAGACTTTGAAGGAGCTGATCTTCCTTAGTGTGCTCTTATATTATCTACCGGTTTTGTCAACTTTTCCAACTTGCCAACTTTTCCGTTCTGGTCTGCCTTTTCAATAATCGTATACCCATGCGGAGCACACTGAACTATCTCCAACTGGGTCCCATGCAACGTGCATAGAATCATAAGGCCCCACGTAAAGCAAAAGGTAGATCCAATTGCAGCAAGCCATGTAACGGAAAATCTGTTGCTCATGGCTCGTGTCTATCTCTCTGTGGTTCAGGATAAGAAAGGAAAGTAGGGCCGACGGCATTGACGCACCCCAGAAGACGCAAAAGGGCCTTCACTTTTGGCCAGAAATGGAGTCCGTTAGCGTAGAAAAACCATTCGTCTTTTCACACTGGCACTTGAACTTCTGATAACTACAACCTCTCCCTGTTTTTCTCTCCCTATAAATGTGAGTTTCATGTTCCCAACAGATAAGCAAGAGAAACTGTTATCCAGACATGGCAAAGGTCTCAATATGCCTCTTCTTCTTCTTCCTCTTTGGCTTAGCCATAGCCTCGAGAAAATCGAACTTTTTCTCGAGCGAGAGCAACAAACAGGCCATGCCACCAGCTCCATTGCTAGTCGGAGTATGCGAGTCGCTGGTTATGATTCATGGCTACCCATGCAAGGAATTTGATGTAAAGAACCAATCCCCATTTGAATATTGCTAGTCTGATATCAGCTTAGTTGTTTGTAAATATATAAGTGCATGCATTGAACTACTATTCCACCTTATGCTTGAATTTCATTTTGTTACAGGTGAAAACGGACGATGGGTACATTCTTAACGTTCAGAGGATCCCATCTGGTCGTGAAGGACGAGGTGTTAGTGCCAAGAAGAAGCAGCCTGTCTTACTGCAACATGGAGTTCTCATGGTATGTACATATATCAACTTTGCATATTATCTATCTATAGGTTAATCTCGTACCGTCCATTTAAGGTTGGATGGTAATTAATGGGGCTAGAAACTAGGAGGAACTGTACTCGAGAGAAGCCATAGGTGTATCATGGACCTGTTGAAAGTGAGGAGCAAGTGGTGGATCCCAGCAACAACGATGTGGTTCCCATCACTTGGAACTAATTGGTTAAAGTGTGATTACAGTGTCCACGGTCCAAAGGGAGCACCAACAGCTATTAAAAGATAATTTCCACCTCAAAGCATGGAACAACATTGGACAAGTTGTGAAAATAGATTAGTTAACGAAGTAGACATGGGGTGTTTTCATCCGTTTGTATTATCTATTTACAGAAACAGATGGTACAATCTGAGGTGTAAAAATAGCCTTTGCAAAGATGCAAGGTAAGGCTGTGTACTATAGATTCTTGCGGTTTGTCTCTTCCTTGGACCCTGCATAGGCGGCAGCTTCGTACACCGGGCTGTTAAAAGATGGTCCAATATATTCATATGTGTTAGATTGACCAAGACAATGCCAATCATGTACACTAGAGCGAGGGTCTATCACGTGTTTGTAGCGGTCTTCCTACAACTCTTTTTTGACATTATCATCATGTCTGTTCAAGGATGAGCAAAATTATCATCCTGCAATAAAATTGTCCTTTGCCATCAAAGGAATGATCATTATGGGTATGGGGGGCTTTAGTCAAGATCATGGACTGACCATAGAATTGAATTCCGTAGGGATTAGAGATTTATTCAAAATCCACCATAATGATTAGAAAGCAAACTAACTGACATGTCTGATACAGACAATTCAATTCATGATAGGTGGAAGGTAATACGGTGCAGTTCCCTTACAAGTGAATGCAAGGGTGGGGGAAAAGGGTAGAATTCGCCATAGAATGCAATTCCATCTTGAAACGTCGAATGACAAGAAGGGCTAGTTGGGTCCTCCTACCAGCTTGCTCTTACCAATCAGCTGAGTCAAAAGGACCAACTCACGTCATTCTTTGATTCAGGTAGGTGCTTCTGAAGTGCTCTTTCCATGTAACTTTGATACCCTCGAAGAAGCAGAAATCAGGAGGTTACGGAGCAGTGGAACCCACTTAACCGCGTATCATATATCCTTTCAGTTTCTGCGTTGCACTTTGCATAATGCAACTGCAGAAATCCACGCGGTTTTCCCCCAAGTTTATGCTGATCGAGAGCGTTTTCTTCTTTGTCTGAGTCCCAAGATTCTGATTGTCTACAATCTATCCTTAAGATCCTGATTGTCTACAATATATCCTTGGTTCAATTGGAGAAGAATCAGAGAGCAAATACAAAAGGCAGTCCCGGGGCACAAAGCTTCTGTGTATGCAGTCTGAGAAGGGGCGGACCACAAGGGTCAATAGTACGCAGCCTTCCCTTGTATTTTGAAAGAGGCTGTTTCCAAACATTGAACCCGTGTTTCTCTTAACTCAGATAGCATGTAATCGGAAAAAAAGATGACATTATTGAGGAAGGGACCCAGAAAAGCATCCAGAGTTGTAGGAGAGACTTCGGGCCTCAAACCATTCCTTCATGTGCATGGCTCTTTTGGCTCAGTCAAAGTCTCTCTCTCTTCTTTGATCCATTCCCTTACAAGCTTTATCATCACCATCAACAAATTTACGTCTACTCTAGCTTGGTCCTTGCAATTCAAAGTGAGGCCATACACTCAGCCATCCAAACCATTCACAATCTTCGTCCCCTTAGATGGGCCATTTCCAAATATCTCAATTGGACCATCCAAACTCATGCCACTTTGAGTTGGAACATTTTGACTGTTTAGATCACTGAAAATCCAAGCACACTTGGTATTGTTGCTTGCTTACCATAAACTCCCAATGTAGTCCTGTATGTGCATATGCATTCACGTATCTACTTGCATGGTATGATGGCAGGATGGAATGACATGGCTTCTGAACGGTCCCGATCAATCGCTAGCATTTGTCTTAGCAGACAGTGGATATGATGTGTGGATCGCCAATGGTAGAGGGACCAGATGGAGTCGTAGACATGCCACTCTTGATGCGGCTAGTCCGGTCTGTTGTGTTACTATCTGGCCCTTTCCCTGTATATAGATAAATGATTCAACTTTGAATATATTCTTCACAATTTACATTTTGCAGGCTTATTGGAGTTGGTCATGGGATGAATTGGCCCAGTTTGATCTCCCTGCAGTCATTGATTTTGTGTACCGTCAGACTGGGGATCAAAAGATTGATTATGTGGGGCATTCCATGGTAAATCTTATGCATATTTTGTTTGTTGCATCTTGCTTCATTTGTCTAGTGCATGAGCAGGCATCCAACCACGATCTCTTAAGATAAGAAAGTTATAGACTTCAAAAGTGTGTGTCACTAAGTCCCCTTTTTGTGTTCACATTTCCAACCTCATCTTTTCCACAGCCTTGGTTTCATATATTCACACCTCTTTCTTCTTAGATGGTGTCTTTTCTCTTTTTGCTGATCCCACATATAGGGCTTTGCCAATTAGGTTGGATAACCTGAAGATCCAAGGAAACGGGACCCCACCTTAATTATAGTTAGGTTCATCCATTAGATCCTTTCATGGTCTTCCTATTCCCCAAAGATTTTACACCTATTTTATTCTTGTGCCCCTTTGTTTTTCCTTATGAGCCCCTTGCTAAATGTCATGTAGTGCTCTAACTATAGGTGGGCCGAGTTTTGTAAAGACCTGAATTATTCAAAATGTTCTCCTTGACTTAGATGGGTATATGCTCCAAAATTTTCATCCATTAGATGATCCTAGAAGCTACTGATTTTAGTGATAAAAATGGATGGTAAAACATTTACGGTCAATTAACAACTAAAAAGATGGTAGCTAGGATTATCTAATATATGGTGAATCATTAAAAAAAATTTAATGGCATTTATTTATTTTGTTACAGGGAACACTGATTGCGCTGGCGTCCTTCTCTCAAGGACATTTGATGGACCAGTTGAAGTCTGCTGCCTTGTTAAGCCCAGTAGCCTATTTGAGCCACATGACCACATTCATAGGCCAAGTAGCTGCTAAAGCCTTTATTGGAGAGGTAGATCATTCTTCCCATCACTCACATTGAAGTTTCACATTGTAACATCTTTAAGGCCCACCATCTTATTAGTTTCTACCTCATCCATCAAGTGTTGCCTCCTTCCATGAGATCATTTCTTTCTCCAAGCCTATGCCTGAATGCGTGGGGTGTAAAGCATTTTATAGTTAAAAACTTTCTTTTCCGCTGTTTGCAGATAGTTACATGGTTGGGCATTGCAGAATTCAATCCGAAGGGGTACAAGAATATATATACCTCCCTTTGTTAACAACACCTTTTAACACAATTTCTTATGTCAGTGGTTTCTGTTTGGCATGTTTCATGATCTAAAGGGCAGTTGTAGCCAACTTTCTCAATTCTCTTTGCGCAAGTCCAGGCGTGGACTGCTATGATCTAATGACATCATTTACTGGTAATGATCATAACCCCTACAAACTGGAACATCAACTATATACAAGTACCACCGTGTTTCGATGGTGCTCCCAATATTTAACATTTGTTTTAAGAGATCAGATGAACTGATTATGTTTTCTCATTAACACTAACAAAGACCTAAATTACTTGTCTCAAGGAAAAAATTGCTGCCTAAATTCGTCAACCGTTGATCTCTTCTTGAAATATGAACCTCAATCAACATCGACGAAGAATATGGTGCATCTGGCTCAAAGTAAGTACCTCAAAATCATTCTAGCAACTTTGTTATTGCAGTTTGAAGGGGAGCCTTGGCACAACAGTAGAGTTGTTCTCACGTGACTTTGAGGTCACGGGTTGAAGACGTGGAAACAGCCTCTTGCAAAATGCA
Organism: Warburgia ugandensis; assembly: GCA_035236585.1. Classification (NCBI taxonomy): domain Eukaryota; kingdom Viridiplantae; phylum Streptophyta; class Magnoliopsida; order Canellales; family Canellaceae; genus Warburgia; species Warburgia ugandensis. The sequence goes on along the minus strand of CP141134.1, from coordinate 9,937,293 downwards.
AGGTAAAGCTGCGTACTATTGACCCTTGTGGTCCATCCCTTCCCAGGACCCTGCATACATGGAAGCTTCGTGCACCAGGGCTGCCCCTTTAACTTTGTTATTGCAGTTTAATGATAGAGATTTGCAAATGAATTAATAATTGATATTCTTTAAGAAACAAGATATGTAGTGGTTTGCTGCACTAGAGTTTCCATTTAGCTTTTAAACTAGACGATTGCAATTGACATCTCATGCAATTTGCAGCCGTTCGAGATGGAATCATATCAAGATTTGATTATGGAAACAGTGAAGCAAACGTCAGGTACTACGGGCAAAGCAAACCTCCAATATACAACATGTCTAGCATTCCCAATGACATGCCAATCTTCCTGAGTTATGGAGGCCGAGATGCACTTTCAGATGTCGAAGATGTTCAAGATTTAATGGATGGTCTCAAGTTCCATGATGGTGACAAACTCACAGTTCAGTTTATCAAGGATTACGCACACGCAGATTTTGTAATGGCTGTCGATGCCAGAAGGATAGTCTACAACGCTCTGATCGCCTTCTTCAGTCGCCATCTTTGACTGAAGCTGTTCTTGATGATACTGAATAACATGGGCTAATTTTTCTGTAGCATTTTGTACGCTGAACTGCTTCAGATCTTTGTAAAGAGAGATAACATGTTGTCCCAGGATGTATCTCCCATTTGAAAGATCAAGTGTCCCTGGATGCACAAACTTCATATTCTTTCATTGCATGGCTAAATCTAGACATATTTTCACTTTAGAAAATATGAACAGGCACAGATATAAACCGTGGTCCATAGACTAAAATTCAGACACATTGGACAATTCTATGTTTCTGATTTATGGCCTTCTTACAAAACAAAAAACCAATTTCTCTAGATTTAAGGGGGCTAATTAAAAAGAACACTGCCGAGCGGTTCTGAGTTAAGAGGGTAAGTATGTAGGAGACATTAAAAGGAGTTAAAGAGATGGACTAGGATTTCCATTAAAGAGAATTTGGTCTTGCAAGTTAAGGTAGAAGAAAGGTAAAGTGGGGGCTTAAGGAAGAAAAACTTGTTGCAAAGGGAGAAGCATTAAATATTTAATGAAGCTTATTCATAATTCCCTCTGTTAAGCATGGGGGCCCACCACAAAGGCATTTAAAGGTATTGGTCATTAAAATAATCCCACAAAGAGTAGGTCATGTTCCTTCCTTTTCCTTCTTTGTTCTCCTCTTGAAGTGGCGGGGTATAGCAATGGCGTGAGTTAAATTGGGGCTTCGCCCAAGCCTACACTTGCTTGGGGCAGGTTGGGCTGGAAATCAGTGACCTACACTTATGATGGGGCAGAAATTTTGTGACCTGAGGTGGGCGGGGAGAATCGGTGAGGAAATTTCATGGGTTAACCAGCATTTTTCACATATATTTATATACCAAAATTGTTTATAGTTTATTTCTATACTTCATTTATAGAAGATTGGCAATTTTGTAAGATCAGATACAAACATATGAAAAGGTTTAGAAACCCTATTTTTTTACACATTTAAAAAAAGAAAGAAAAATGATGGGAGAAAAACAAAAGAAACATCTTAAAACTTGCAAATATAGTGATATTGTCCCCCATCCGTAACAACTGATGGGGTAGGGTAGGTCAAGACGAATTTTTCACAATCTGCCCGCCTTCCATGAGTTGCAAATCTTAGAGACTTGTAGTGGAGCAGGGCGGGGTGGGGCAAGGAAAAACTTTTGACAGGGTGGGGTGGGGCAGGTGAAAATTGTGGGTTGGCCCTAGTGCCATCTCTATACATAGGCCCCCACAGAAACCCACGCCCCTTTAGCAGCCTCTAACTCACACACACACCCTTCAGCAGCTTGGAACTAATGACACTGATGATTGAGGATCGCTCTTTGCATCATGTTTTTTATGTTTCTCACTGTAGGCCTCCAATGTATATTGTCTAACATGATGGATGAAAATGAATGTATTTACTCAGGAAAGAAGGAAAAGCAATTGCTTTCTGTTGGGTGATGATGGGAACGTTGTTTTGAAGCAAACTCAAGCATGCTTAGCAGCTAGGTGGATTTTTGCTTGACGGCCAATTCAAACAAGTTTGGGAACTCCAAGAAATAGACCTCACTCGCTTTAGAAATACTCAAATGCCACTGTTGCAATAGAGTTATAATCTCTTGGTTACTCTTATTCCCACAGAAACTCTTATTCAGTGTAGGTCAAGATGGCTATTTCGTGTGATTTGAAGGCCATTAAGAGAAACTAATACTCATGACCATTTCTCTAATTTGATATTATCCGCAGAGGACATTTTCCAAGGCTTTGCCTCTATTTATAGCAAAGTTTAGACAGCCTTAGAGACCAAAAGCATTGATGACAATGGATGATGTTTACAGAGTAATGTTGGTGGTGGTGGCATTCGTGGCTCTAGGCCTGAGAGGAGCACTTGCAGCACAGCACGTTGTGGGAGGGAGCCAAGGTTGGGATACTTCTACAGATCTGAGTTCATGGGCATCTAGCCAGACCTTCAAGGTTGGTGACCAGCTTGGTAAGTTCCTCCCTGATCAACACTTCCTATAGGACACATGATGCTCACAGTGCACTCTCCTTTGTTAAACACTTTTGATGACCATCTGTTGATGGCTTTTAGGGAATGATGCCAACCCATGTACTGACACTCAACAAGAAAGCCAAATAAAGAAGTGAATGAGAATGTGATTTCATTTTAATAATAAAAAAAGGTGTAAACGAGGTTGCAATTTATTATTATTATTATTATTATTATTATTATTATTATTATTATTATTGAACAAGGCTGGAATTTTGTGAACAAAAGTGGTTTCAAATCCGGATTTGGGAATCATTCTGCAAGGAAAGGATAGTGAAATATTTTGTGTTTGAGAGATTAAAAAAATAACAAAAGTATGCTTGTATTTCTAAGCATAGGTATAAAAAAAAATCTGTTTTTTATTTTTTTGTTTAAATAGTTGCTTCTTTTTTATAAGCAGTATCAAACTTTCAAAAGACACGTCTTTTTCAATAAAAAAAAATTGTCTTTTTGAATTTGTTTTTGGTTTTTTGTTTGAAACGCATCTTGTTAAAAACAACTGTGAGTTTTTATGATTTTTTTTTCCCCCTATCTTCCCATTTTCTAAGTTTTCTTCAACATTTCAAAACTTAAAAGTCTAACAATAATAATATAATTTCTATCTAGGATATGATGTCTAATTTTTTCTATCATAATACAACTTTATACTCAAGTTCTCATTAAATAGGTTGCTATCATTTTCATTTTCTCTAATAATTTTTGCAATTTTTAAATCCACTATATTTTTCCCCTAATTTTTCGACTCTTTTCTAAATTTTCTGACTTTATCTCTTGCCAACTTTTTGCCGAGTATGAACTTTGTAGCTACGTTTCTAAGTATATTTCTCTTAGCCCTTTTTTAATAGTGGTTTCTACTATCCGCTTACCTTAAATAAATGTAGATAAGGAAAGATAGGGTGAAGGACCTTCCCTAGAAGTGCCCTCCATTTTGCATAAAAGTAACCTACTGGATGCTCTAAATTGTTCGTCTCATTGGTCCTGCTTTGAATATCTTATAAAAAAAGTTTATGATGACTGAGACATGTTATTGGAGTTGCTGAAAGCCATCTTGCACAGTTGGTCATGGACAATATGACGCCTCTCCTTATTATGGTCGGTCAAAATTTTGAGGTGGCACTTTCCTCTTGTTGGGGAGATTTCAAGTATATTTAGGAATTAAAAAAATAAGTTATAGGTAGTTTGCTTCATAACACTTCACTCGTTAAAAGAAAAAGAAAAGAAAAGAAATGCTATTGGAGTTGAATATGGACTGTTTGCCAAAGTATATGCTATCTACAGTTAATAACATAATTAACTATCCTTGAACAGTTTTCAAGTACACGCCTGGTTTGCATAGTGTTGTGGAGCTGGGGAGCGAAAAAGAGTACACCAAGTGTGATATGAGCAACGCTGTCAACTCCATGAACGGCGGATCAAATGCTGTCAAACTAGATAAGGCTGGTGAAAGGTACTTCACTTGCGGGACCCTCGGCCATTGCCAGCAAGGGATGAAAATGAAGATCAAGATCGCTGCAGCAGACGGATCGGCTCCTGCAGGTTCAGCTTCATCTTCTCCTGGGTCTGCTTCTTCTACGCCTGCGTCGGCAAATTCCTCACCAGCATCCATTGTCGTCACTTCGGTTTCCTCTTTGGTGATCGTTATGGCTACGTTTGTGGTTTTGTTTGGGTTGCTTTGAACTAATTTTCGGGCTTCACTTAGCTGTTGATGTATAAAGTAAAAATGGGACTTCCCACATGGAGATGTCATTTTCTTGAGATTGTAAGTATCGAGTTCTTATTCAATGCCTGTATTTTAGAAAGATAATAAAAGAAGAATAGGGTGCATTTACCTTATTTAATCATGTATTCGAGGTGTAGAAATAGTCTTTTGAAAAAATATAAGATAAAGTTGTGTACTATAGACCCTCGTGGTCTGCCTCTTCACCTAGCCCACATATGCAGGAGCTTCTTGCACTAGGCTGCCTTTTGTTCTTGTAATTAATTCACTGTGTCATCGGTGAGCTAGAATTAACTGGAGACCTCTCCTTTGATCACCTCGGTCACAAGGTTTGTGCTGCTTTCCCTTTCCCATTTATAAGATGCTACTATAACATTTCAAATAAAAAAGGGAAAAGGGAATTAACTAGAGAAGATCAGGACCATTTTTTATTGGCCTTCACTAGGTTGTATTTGGAAATGCACCAAAATAAATGACCCTGATGTCAAACATTTGTATTCTGCCTCCTATTGTTGAATTAGATGGTTTTCGTCTCACATTCAACCATAATAGAACAGACCCTTTAAAGTTATCTTCTTAACTTTTAAGGGAAAGGAATCAATCATATGACGAAGCCTCCTCCAAAAGGCTGGCTTCGGTTGCCATGCCCATAAATCTTGTGTACCCTCCCATGGCTTCCACGCAACTGTGAAATAGTAGGTATGTGATTGTTAATTTCTTGCAGTTATATATTACCAGAATTGAGTAGACACAACATGAAATCACGCATTTGTATGAAAGGTGAAAACTAGGGACTATTAGATCAAACTTTCTTTTCATATGTAGCTAGAGTTGATTGTAGTCTTCTATTGACTTGCAGGTTGTGTGACTATCTGTTACAGTGCAATCTTTATCAGTCCCCGTCAAGCTAATATGTGGGGTAGCAGGAACACACAGCTTGTTGTGGAAAGAACAAAATGGCATACAACAATGGCTTAGTGAAAATATCAGCAAGTTCAAGGGACTAATGCCCCCAACATCTACCTTCTCTTGCGCAAAATGGCAATCTAGTTCAATGTGTTTTGTGCGGGCATGGAAACGGGATTGATGGAAGGACATGTAGAGAATAGAGACTAGATAGGTTGTAGCAAAATAATGTAGGATGTGATCCATGTAATTTTGCTTTACCAATGTTGATTAAAAAGTTTTACATGATAGACCATGTGAGAATTGGACCACATTATAAAACATCTAAACCATTCATATTACAGGATATCTAAGATTTAAGTCCACATTTCAATTAGATCTAAACCATTCCCATCATAGGCTGTGTGATAATTAGACCACATTTTAGAAGATCTAAATCATTCAAATGATAAAACCGAAAAAAGCAATCAACCAGTAGTAATAAAACTTGAACTTGGTCCTCTCCTTTTCTTTTTTTTCTCAAATAAATTGTGGCAACCTGATTTTGCAGACTCCCTTCGCCGTGCAAGAATCACATTGGAAACTTATGAAAACTTTCATAAGTACGAAAGTGTATCCGAGTCAAGCTGGCTTGAGGCAAAACAGGCACCACCTTTGATAGATCCAGCCCTCATTCAACTGCGACTTTGCTGGCAACGAGAAGAAGAATATACACGATTTCACGAGCAAATGCTTAAGAGCATAAAGGCATCTATAAAGTTAGTCCCCAAAAACAAAAACAAAATGAAATAACCTTTCTAATCCATTATAATTTTTAATTTGTGATCTGGAGCATAGCCTATCTAGCAAGACCCTGGATGTGAATCGTTTGGACTGACTTCGTATGTACTTGTCACCCATGTTCTTTTTCCTCTGTCTCTCACCATTTCTCAGCATAGTAAGATATCAGAGGAACTAGCCTGTAAGATGTGGGTAAATGGACGGTGAAAGAAAGGAGAATCTCAACCAATACTATACTATTCCAATATCTAAGTTCAACGAATCATCTCATAAAGAGCAGTGTGATAAAGTCTTGTGTTAACAGAGACCCAAAAGACTGTCTCACCATCATCAGCAAGACCTTATCTCAAACAGGGGTCGGCACCCAAGAGACTGTCTAGGAAACAAAACAAATAAAGATCTCCACGGCAATAATTTCCTTCGAGGAATGCACACATGACATGCGTTTGATGATATCAGGCATTCAATCACGCAAAGCCCCGTCAATCCAACAGCTTAGCCAATCCCAGTTCTGATGTATGACTCGAACAGCCCAATCAAGCCTCAAGAAGGATATTATGTTACTTGTATGTGTTCAGCTGTAAGAGCATTTTAATTATGCCAGCGAAGAATATGCCCCCATCTGGCTCACAACCTCTAGGTTGTGGGTTCAAGTCATTGTGTCAACAGCCCTAATCACATGACCATAGGACAGGTCTCCCTGAAAAGAGGGTCTCAACTTCCCTACCAAACAAGGGCCTCAAATGATAAATTATCGAATTTGGAGAACTACTTTTGCCTGTTCACTGAATGTCAACAAGGAGCCTTAGTACGAATCCTCTTGCAGCAGCTCAAAAGAAATGAAGAACATAGCTATTTCCATTTTCCCGACAAATTCATCAAATTTCCTTTCAAATGTACATGACAACAAATAGTAAGGTAATCTTGAAAATGTGCCCCCAGACTATACCTTTTTCTTTTTTGTGGTTTATACAATTGTAAGAAACCGTATGACAAAGCAGTAGTGCTGCCAACCATTTTCCATCATCAACCATCTGTGCCAAAGTAGCGATCTCCAAACTCCCCCATTCCAGGGACGACCCAGTATTCGTCATTTAATGCAACATCAATCTCTGAGGTGACTATCTTTAGGGATGGAAAACGTTTACAAACACAGTGAATTCCTTCAGGTGCCTAAGTAAAAAAATGAGCGAGGAACGCAGACTCAAACAGTGGATCATATGCACAGCTGCCATTCCCAAATAAAATAAAAACTACTTTTACTCACCGAAATGAGGTTAAGGAAAATAATATGGGCTTCTGGAACGCCTTTATGTATAAGAAGTTCAATGGCTTGATTTGCAGAGTTACCTAGAGAAAGTCACCAAGAATGTGACTTGCACATCGATAATATTTATTTGAATAGTACGATCTCAAAAGTAATAATTCCCAAACAAACCAATTGAGACAAACACAAAGATAAAGGAGAAACAGCCAAGAGGAATGTAATGCACACCAGTCTGCTAGGGTGAGCAGACAGTAAAAAGCACTGATTTTTTCTATACAAAATTACAAGAGAATATTTGAGGATAATTTAATCTTGTTGATCAACAAGGGATGTCACTTTCCTGAAATACAGGCTGTTTAAAGTATCTCACCTGTACTGGCAGGCCATTTCTAGTACACTTTGAGATTGCCCACTCATGAGCTTAATTTCTTCTTAGATTTTGGGCGTTGTACTTAATTTTTTCTTCTATGCACTTTTCCATCTTTTCTCTCTAAACATTGACATCTATTGACAATGGAAAAGGCAGCACTCGCTGTGCAATCAAGTTTCAGCTGTATCCATCCCCAGACATGGCAAAAGTTTCGGCATGGACCAAACCACAGATAGATAAAAAGCCACCATCAATCAAAGATTATGAGGCATTTGCACGCACACACACCCCTGAGGACCCATTGATGTGGACTTTGTGCCTGTGCATGTGCATGTATCTGTCTCTCTATCTGTGTCTATGTCCGGGTGGGTTATATAGACTGTGAACTCGACATACATAGAAGCAACTGCACTGGATAGAGTACCCAAAACATCGTGGAAAACAATGGTGATACTTAAGACATGGCAAAAAATTGGTGGCCAATAACAAGAGCAGCTAGACAGACTGGTTGTAAGTAGAGGTGCATAATCTCCTCTTCTTGCCTATGTGATCTCTAAGCCAAACTTAGATACTTTTCCTTCAATATTGTGGTCCCCATCATTGAATAAATAAACTAATCATTGGCCTAATCCAAATTTGCAGCAGAAGGCATTCAGTAATTGGAGCTTTAGATGGGTTAGAAGTCAACATAACCTCAGTTTGTCACCAACTCGGCATTTAGAACAAACCCAAGGTTCAAACTTCCAAGAATGAGAACCAGTATAAAAATTTAACCTTCCTAATAACAATCATGTACCAATACTATCAAACTCAACAGAAGAATGTGAGAAAAGCTCAATACCAACCAGTAAAGGAGTGGGACAGCAGAACAAATGAAATAACATGGAGAGGAAAATGAGATGTGGGTGTTCTTTTTTTTCTTCATTGTAAGTAATAGTCTAAAGCTTAAACTTTTTAACTTTAATATAAAAAAAACCACAAAATAGTGTCTTACATTGCATAAGTACCTTTAAACCTCTGACCAATCTCTTTCCTAGAAAAAGAAAAAACCCATGGTGACTGTACCAATGTTCAATTTTCCAATAAAATCTTTAAAATTGTTCTTAAAACAAGCTGCAAGATATCCTTCCTTTCAGATGATAAAAGCGAGAAGCACTTCAATAAGAACAGCCAAAATTTTTGAAAAATAAAAGTTATTGATCCTGGCCACAAGGACTACAGAAAATTGTAATTCAACCTCCCTCCCAAAGTTCCAGATATTAACTCTAGAAAGCATCCAAAACGATCTCTTGTTCCCCCAAATTGGGGGAGCTCCAAAATCAACATATATATTTTTTCTTTCTTCAGGGGCCAGAATTTCCAGTTTCAAGTTTGAATGGACCATAGTTTTATGAAGCATATCACACAGTAATCCCCTGATGAAGCAAATATAGCATGGTTTAAATTCATATAACCTTTAGCAAAAGAAACTTGTTGCTCAACATCATCATATACAGAATATACAATTTTCATACTTAGGTTCTTTAATACATGTAATTTATCAATTACGGTAAATAAATTCGTACATTTGCAAAAAATAGCGTAGAGTGTAATACATGTGATTTAACAATTATGGTAAATAAATTCATACATTTACTAAAAAATAGGTAGATTGTAATACATGTAATTTAACAATTATGGTAAATAAATTCATAAATTTACAAAAAATACAGTACATTTTTTTATTTAATTTTATTGATTAAGGGTATGTTCTAAAGGTAAAAATGAAGAATAGAATGAGCGCGTTGAGAAATTAGGTTAGTTTAACCCACAAAAATTGATTGTTAAATTAATTTGGATATTTAAAAGCAAAGATTCCAAGGAAAAAGGGGATTTGATAATTACATTAAATTAACCTTCAACAATTTTACAAAAGAAAAATAGAAATTAAAGAATAAATTGATGCTAAATTAAGGAGTTAGATAGACCACTAATAGGTGATGACACTAACCCAAACACCATCCAAATCCCAACGTGAGATTCCAACCAATTGGCTTAGAATTATAAAAAGAAATAAATAAATAAATTGATAAATTTGTAAAATGTACCTTGAACAAGATACAATTAAAAACTAGTTAGTAAAATGTAGGAGTTTAAATTGAATAAAATTTTGGGTGGACCTAGTCCTAATAGATTGGATCTGGGCCATCCACGTGGGGATATCAATCATGGGCAGCTGGACCCCACATGTCCACTTAAACTCACATGCAAAATAAAAGAAATAAATAAAGGAAATTGAAAACATAGGCTGAAGTTTTTTCAGCCATTAATGAACTGAACTGCAGTGCGAGAGACCGAACCCGGAAGTAGAAGAGAGAACTGGGGGAAGAGAAAGGTGCTAGGAAACAAGAGCAAAACATTGGGAACAGCTGAGCTGTGAGGAGAAGGAGATTGGAAAAGGCTGAAGTGAAAGGAGCAGGAAACCGTGGAGCTTCTTCTCCACCAAGTGAAGCTCTAGTGCACCTGAAGTAGTGCATGCTACCAGTCCAAAACGTACACGATCCATCCGTGCAAATCACAATCAAAGGTGGGGGATTTATAGTAGGATGAATACAGGCTTGGATTAGCAAAGCTCAAAGTGCATGATTTCATTCAAAAACTTTAGCGTTACTGATTTGCCATGATGTTGAACTAGAAGGCTTGATGATCAAGATATATCCACCTCGTTTTTGGATGTTCTTGTTTGAATTCATGAACTTATTGCTACATTACGTTAATTTACACTTCTGCATTATGAATGCCCACAATAATGTTGGGTTGTTGTTGATTTCATCTCCAAATTTTGGCAAAACAAGTATACTATGTTCTTCATCACCACTGGTTCATGGTGAAACAATGACGTTCATCATGTTAGCAAGCTCTTCAAACCATATATTCAAAAATCGTATTTGGGTTATCTCTTTTGATGATTAAACATTGTATGGATGCATTCAAACTAAACTTTGAATTTTTTATTGGACAAACAAGAACAGGGATTAGGCGTACCCAGTTTTTCTGCACACAGGCAGGCATGGAATGCCCAATCCCACCTGTAAATCACACGGATTAAAGCAAAAAAAAATGAAGTAAAACATGGGTTTTCCATAACACATACCCCACTATCAATTCCAGGTGAATTCCATCCATGAATCTCTTCTTTTGGGTACTGGTAAGGGGACTCTAACAGGAAGGAAATAGCACCATTTCCAGCACGCATGGCGCCATTCCCTCCTACCTGTGAGTTCTCCGTAATGGCTAAAGAAAAGGACATGGAAACCTTAAATCCCAACTTGTTAATAACCATAGGGCAGTCCTTTGCTATGAAATTTAAAATGAGAATGGTACTTAATATTTGAAACGTAGGCATCCGCTTCTTAGTTCACGAAGAACATGAAATGATGCCTTGACAAATCTGATCAAACTTTAGATGTTTAAAGTAACAATTAGGATTGGAGAGATGGGAATCTATAGGAAAGATTGGAAATTTCGGAAAGCCAAACATTGAAGGGCATCAAATTTTAAATGCTTGTATACACCCTGGTTGCTGGAAAAGTCAAGTGGAGAAGACAACTAAAATTCTCAAGTTCCACAGAACTCCAGACCCAGAACTTCATGTGTAAAATTTGCACTTACAAGGAATTTTAGAAGTCCAGTCAAAGGAAAACCTTTAAAATTTAAACCTTTTCACGTTAGGATTGTGACTACTACTAATGACCCTCCTTACTGATGATATAAAGAATGTAAAACCACTTTTTAAACTGGAATTAGTGAAGGACAAAAAGGTAATTTTCCTAAGTGGGAGAAATTACTAAATTGCCCTAGGCCAAAATTCTAAAGAAAAGTTATTACCATTAATGGAACATCTTATTGATAATGTGAGGAATGAGAAAGCATCATTAAACTGAGAATAGAAAAGGGAAAATAGGTAATTATCCTAAGTGAAACAAATTACATAATTGGCCTTAGCTTGAAATCCTAAAACACTTAGAAAGCCAACTGAAAGCTTTAAGGGAACTTCACTTGCAAACTCATTTAGGCTCAACTACACAAGACCTAGACACTAAAATCACTTGAATAACCCCTAACTTAGTTATTAGGGGCATGATACATAAAAAGTGGTTTATTATGCCTTAGCTTCAATAGCTCAAGGTTCTCATACCTAAGCACTAAACATTAGCTCATCTAGAACATAATATTCAAATTCCTCATAACATTTAAATTAAAATGAGGTGAAACGCATAGTTATGCCTCAAGTCCGAACCTAGGTTGATTATAATAAATGACCTAGGATAAATTCATGATAAACACTAGGGGAGTGTTAAGTAACACATGAAAATAATAATGACATAGCATAATACATAATAACCATAAGACTCGAGATGAAATTAAAAACATGCATTCTTGCAATAAGGCATCTAGCTCTTAATACTACGTAGAGGGCAACACCAACTAAATGACTACGCCATAAGTTGAGAATTGAATTAACAAAATATTTCACTACCAGACATAAGTTGGCAGTGCACGATACTCCATCACATTCATGATTTAGGTATTTCCATGATTTGAACTGATGGGTTTACGGATTTGGCCAAGGGCCGGAGACATGGTTTTCACCAACATTGGGCAAGCACCACTAGTGTGATGGTGAGCCATGAGATTTGGATTCTCACATGAGCTGCGAGTTTTGGTTTCATCGATACTTTTGGTAGGCACTCTATGGGTGATTGTAAGTCCTAACAGATAAAGTTTTGCTGATACTTAGGCAGGCGCTCTACAAGCAGCTGTAAGTCCTGATGATTATGAATTTCATCGACAGTTTAGGCAGCACTCTATGAGGAGCCATAAGTCCTAATGGATGCGGATTTGTTGAGGCTTCGACAAGCACTTCACTAGTAGCTGTAAGTCCTTGTGGATATGAATTTCATCGATGCTTTGGGCAAGCACTCTGGGAGTGTCCTAAGTCCTGGATTGCTCAATAGATGCATTGAGTTAATGTGCAATAAGTCCTGGAGACCCTATGCTAGGAAGTGCAGTTGGCCATTTACCTTTGAGATGATATTAATACCAGCCCTGCAATGAAAGTGACAGGCAGTAGGAGTACCTTCTCATAGGGAAGTACTATGAGTGGTAGCCGGGTAGCCCCCATGAGGTCTGATGAGTCATGGTTTGTACAGGTATCCACGAGCAGGTGTAGAGGCCACAATAGTCGTAAGTGGGTGACGATAGGGTCCTTCGAGCATAAGTGTCTATCTATTTGTTAAGCATGCTGCACATGCCAGTCATTCTCGAGAGTTCAAACCATTGGTCCTTGGTGGTAGGACTATATGCCACTGTGATATGAAATGATCAGTTCTCTACGGCAATGTAGGCATGGATTTGTGCATTGTGGACTGAGGACTATGCGCGCCTCGGCTCGACATCATTTGTTTTGAGCACTTCGATTTGACAGATTTTGTCAACTACTTTTGGACATTGTTGATGATTTGAAATCATTAGCCTCTGTGTTGATCATGCTTTTTCAGAATCTATATATGTATATGTGTAAGTATAGACATACACTTATGCTATTGCATGCTCTATTTTAGGTGTTCCGGCTTATACTAGTTTTTCACCCTATTGTGAGCTATGTAGTTGCAGGCGCAAGGGGTGCGACTTGCACCTAGAACAACTAGGCACGCCTAGTCGCAACTTGACAACAAGCCAAATTAAAAATCCATTAATATAAGTTAGATTTTTCTTATAAAGGGAGGGGCCATATTTGATAATGGCACCCCCTTACTTAAAAACATAACAGACTCGAGTCGGATCTGACAAAGAAAACGAAAAAACCAGAGAGAGAGAGAGAGAGGAAGGAGGAAGAAAAAGGGGGGGAAGAGGCCAGCTCGCCAGGAAAAGCCGCAGCATGCCAGCAAGAAGGGAAAGAGAGTTGTGGGTTCGTCAGAATTGCAGTGGTTCGCCGAAGAAGACGACAGTCGAGTCGATCATTCTCTTCAGTGCACAAGAACCAAATCCCCAAGAAAATTTGATGATTCATGTCGTTTTAAGGCATAGACGACTGACGCATGGAAATGATATGTTTTCCGGCAAAATCTGCATTTCTCTTCCTCCTCTTGCTTTCATCTTACCTGTTCCCATCTTTGACGAAGCAAAATCGACGATCAACAATTTGAGATTGATCTGGCGCCTGGAATCAAGGGTGCAAAAGTCGCGAGGCGTGCTAGGCACAACTAGTCGCGCCTAGTTGCACTACAACTCTTCCGCCTGCGCTTACCTAAAATCGAGTCGCACCCCATGCGCCTTTTTGCACCTAGTGACTAGTCGTGCCTGTGACTACATAGATTGTGAGCTGTTGTCTTTGCTCACCCCCTACAACCAACATTTCAAGCGATACTCTAGATAGCTCGAAGAGCGAGAGATACAGGGAAGGCAAAAGTACCTGGATCTTCTTAGAAGTGAGGAGATTATGATTTAAGTGTAGTTCCTTTCGTTAGAATCTTTGTATGGGATTACATTTTGAAATATTGTATGCAACTTAAACTTCTGTTGACACATTGGATGATTGTAATATGAATTGCAGTAATTATTCTTATGGCTTGTGTAGCTTTACTTGTGACATTATGGATGATCTTGTAGCACGTTTCTCTAACTGTTTATAGGTTAAAAGATTATTATTTTACATATATGTGGAGGTTTTACCTTAATTCCCAGAAAGAAGTTGATGAATTTTACAATTACCTATATATTATCACTCTAATGATGTTTTCTAAAATAAGGAAATTTCTGCTGCTTTCCAACTTAAAATCAATAAAGGCTTGAAAAACTCACGATGTTACAGGTTTCAAGTACATTCACCTAATACCCAAAGGATAATCTTAAGAGGATGATAAATGCAGGTGTGTACATGCAACTTATCCCAAACAGGTGCGCACAATACATCTCATCATTTGGACACAGATTGGTTGAGATCCCCAAAAAATTTAGGCAAGGAAATTGATGAGATGGATGCATAGTGCACACTTGCATTTATCATTTCTCCACAGTAAACATCCATGGTGATTCCTGAAACTTATTTTGGGTATTGAAATAGCATATAGTACCGCCTGGTTGCTCCTACTATAGGCAACAGACTGCCTATAATATCAAGCCACCATGATTCATGCCCACCAACAGGGGTGGCAGACTGCTAATAAAAACATCATGAAAACCAGTATCATTATGTTTGGATTTCTTTCTCAAATAGAAATAACTAATAAATTCAGAAACATAAAAGAGCCTGTATTTGTTATTAATAAATTGGGACAAATTATGTTTAGCACCTGTACTGCTCCAAACCAGATCTTATTTTGGCTACTGATTGAGTCATCAAACCTAAGGAACCAGTTCTCTGACTAAAATTGCCAGTGTTTCAATGTCAATGCAACATCATAAAGGTATCTGAACACTTGCCTCAGCATTTATTGAGAAGCTTAGCTTATTCTTTGTCATTGCAACATGGCCTTTATCCATCATACAGTATCATATAAGCAAGATGTTTCAGTATATATTGGTTCTTTCTCTAATTTCGGAAATGTGCAAAATTGAGGAACCTAGTAACTTCACAATCTTTACAGTGATTCTCTGGAAAGGATAATCATGCTTCACATTCAACAAGTAGTTTTCTTTTAGATAGGCCTTTAGAAGAATAAAAGCATCGTGTGAAAGTCATTTGCAAGTTGTGTGCAAATCCATCACCACCAGAGAGAGAGAGAGAGAGAGGGAGAAGCCATCTGAAAATTGTTACAAAGAAGAGAAACAACAAATTTCCATAAAAAACAACAGGTCAAGAGCATGAGCATCCAGCCTAGTGGCAAGCTGCAGTTGTTCCCAAATCAAAGGTTATGGATTCAAATCTGCTAGCCCACCACCAACTTTCAAAACTAAGTCAAGAGATAATTCTATTAATCCCTAATTGTGCTAGATGTATGATGACCGGATGAATGATGATAACATTCTCATACTAATGCAGGTACCTAAAGTTACCTACAGGAATCCAACTCATGTTTTGCTTTTCTGTTTTCGTTTCTTTGATTTGGATGGATTCATGTTAACTTTCTCAGGAGTAATTAATAATTGTTGGAACAATTGTAGACATAGAGTAGCTACATCATAAATAATTTTGATGTAATTGTATCCTACTCCAATCTAAGACATCCATAAAGAGTTACCTGTAGCAAGAACTGGGTCAAGAAGCAGGACATGCCTTTCTGAAATATCTTGAGGCAATCTCTCATATATAAGCTGTTTGCAGTCATAGATAAATATTTTATGATGAGCTTTCCAAAACATCCTTACGAATGTGGAAGAAACCAAGGCCTAAAGTTCCAATCAATCCACTCACCTGCTTTCCATTATCTCCATCATGGTGGATCAGAATCTTTCCAATTTTTATGCCTTTACAACAAGCACGTCATGCGTTCTCCATGCTTTCACCACTGTAAACAGACCAAAGATATTAAATTTTTTATTATACCAGATGAAAATTGTTCCCATAAGACTTATATCAACAAACTTCCAAGATGATACATATAAAGAACATTGGTTATCAGTTGGATAGTAATAGCACAATAGTGATAATCAGAATTTAATTCTCTGAAAAGCCAAAAATAAGAGACTGGTTGCATCTGGAAAAATGTCAGTGAAGGATAGGGTTTTGTGCATAAATCTGAAAACTAGAAAAAAGCATACAGGAATACAACCATCAAAGACAAACATTTGTTGAGGAAAGAATCTATAATCTGTTAACTGCAAATGGTGGGTAAAACTAAACAGCAAAGGCATAGAGAAAGAACTTTTGTATTAGAAAAAGGTTTCAGTTTCAGAAGACATTTTTGAAGTGGATGAAGATTGATAGAGCAATCCTTGATCGTAATTTCAGTGTATCTGACCTAGATGGAGATTGATAGAGTAATTCTTGATCACAATTTCAAGTATGAATACTACATCCAACATAAAACTTGTGATTGATAGTAAAATATCAATTTTCTGTTGAGACCCAATTTGAAGGGAAGCCTTGGCGCAACTGTAAAAGTTGTTGTCGTGTGACTTTGAGGTCATGGGTTCAAGGTGTGAAAACAGCCTCTTGTAAAAATACAAGGTAAGGCTGTGTACTATAGGCCCTTGTGGTCCACCCCTTCCCTGACCCTCACATAGGCGAGAGTTTTGTGCACCCAGGCTGCCCTCACCCAATTTGATCTTGAGAGACTTGATTACAAAGTATTACTATAGCATCTATAACTGCCTCCAGCTTTGGCGTAACAATTGAGTTCTTGCCGGGTGACCTGGAGGTCATAGGTTCGAAGTGTGGAAATTCTCTAGCAAAAATGTAAGGTAAGGCTGCTTACTATAGACCCTTTGTGCTCGCCCCTTCCCTAAACCCTGCACGCTACCCTTTTCTTTATCTATAACTACCTGTAGTTTAGGTTGGCAGAGGGCAAATAGAAGAAAACGGCACCTGTTTAGTGTTCAATTTTGGGTAAAAAACCCTTAAATTAGCATTTAGATAGATCATCTAATCAATTAATCATCTAACCATTGTTTAGCAAAATTTAATGGCTAGATGATCATCAGGGCTGATAAGATGAATAAATCATGGTTATGATGAATCTAATTATATTTTATATGTTACAAATCAATTAGAATGGGCTTGGACGACTCGAATTGAGTTAATTGAGACTAAATCATCAAAAGGCTACATGGGCATCACAATGCAAGATGGGCTCAGAAGGAAGCTGCCTTTAAGGAGATTAGAGGAGTCGAAGAAAATTAGGAAACAATTAGGAAGGAAACTAATGTGGGAAGGGAAGCTTTAAAAGAGGAAGAAAGAAAGAGGACTGCTTCTATTTGAGGGAAGCTACTTAAGAATTTTTAAAATGTTTGAGAGGAGAAAGCTTTAAGAAGAGAGAAAGAACAAAGAGGAGAACAGAAGAGAAAGAATGAAGGGGGAAACCAGATGAAGGAAAGAGGACCATCCCAAGCACCTCATCCCTGCCACCTCCCTTGTAATCATCTCCCCACCAGAATCTATCTTCTGTCATTGTTTTCCCCTCGTTTCCTCCCCATTTTAATTCCTACTTCAGCCATTTTCAGTTTTTTTTTTCTTATAGTGTTTTCCCTCCTATTTTCTTCAATGTGATTTTTCCGTATTTCACAGCCATCTTATCCCCTTGTTCCAGTCTGTTTTCCCTTCGTGTTTTTCTCCTTGATTACCATTGTAGTTTTCCCCACTGTGGTATTCCCCCTGTTATCACCGTGATTTTTCAATGTTTTCATCACTGATTTTTCCCTGTTTCCTACCAGTTTTCACCTGAACTCTTTCCTTTTTACAAGATTGCATTGTTTTAATCAAAACCCAATTCTAATCTCACCCAATCCCTTCTTCCTATCAATTTCTAACCACTTCAAATAGCTACAGGAAGCTATTTGAAACAGCTCCCTGCGTCTCCTTCCTTCTTGAGTTAGAACAGAAAATTTCAGAAAAAATTCTATTTCTACCCATAGTACCGCTTTAATTTCATTTGTGTCCTAATTTGGTCCTTTTCTCAATGAATCACTGAACTTTGCGAAATCAGTCCCTGTTCATTCATAGCTTAACCAAATCAACGGTTCAGCCTTAACCCAAGGACCCTCTTAATTTCTGCTTAGTCTCTTTTCTGATCTCAAGAATACCATTAGATCTTCACTTAAATTTAAATCCCAGATGACCCATAAGCTCTGATCTTGCATCGTGATTCTATACAGTCAATTTCAGCCGTCCGATTCACAGTTTTATCCATTGATCCAGATCGTCGCTTTTTTGGAAAATATGCATCATCCGACCACTGAATCAGCAATCAAGGACACCATTGATTGGCGTGGGTTGATCTACTTGGATGTAATTAGATATGGAGAATTTCGCTGCTTGACATGGCTATCGAGCTACGGAAGTGAAATTAAGTTTTTATTTTATTCAATTCATTGTCATTTAGGAAGGGGAGCCTTGGTGCAATAGTAGAGTTGTCGTCGTGTGACCTTGAGGTCATGGGTTCAAGGCGTGGAAGCAACCTCTTGCAAAATGCAAGGTAAGGCTACGTACTATTAACCCTTGTTGTCCACCCCTTCCCCGGATTTTTCATACACGACAGCTTCGTGCACCGGGGTTGCCCTTTTAATTCATTGTCATTTAGATTCAGAATTGTGTACTTTTCAGTCAAGTAATAAAACTGAAATTTTTTTGGTGCCTATATTTACTTAAATTTAATTTTTGTTAACTTTAGTAATTAAATTTTACTTAAACTCCCACTTTCTAAGTCGAGTCCCTGTGTGATCAACCCGTATTTACACACACTATATTACAATAGCCCGTGCACTCGCAGAAAATATAACAACACCTCACAATCAGGCGTTAGACAAAGAAATAGAAGCATCAAGAGTGGTATCTTCAATCTTGATATATAACCCAAGCAAAATGGATCAGCAACTCATCGAGCCAATTCATTAGCTACTCATGTTTACTTTGCTTCCAAGAACCAGAAAAAAGATAAGTTGAATTGTCAAACTGAGTAGACTCAGTTTGTGAGAAATGGGAGCTAGGCAATTCTCTAACAACTTTAATTGTTGACATTATTACCAACTTGATAGAAAAAATTAAAATTCCAAGATGCAACTTTAGAGGAATGCTGAACTGACCATGATATGAGGTGTAGTCAAATGACCACATTTTGTGGAGACCACTTTTGTGAGATCCAACTCGTTCATCTCATTGCTCCACCTTTAGATGTCTACTATGACCAAAAAGTATATGGTTTGCATGATTAGAGCATTTAAAAGGATGCATAAAAAAAATGGGTCAGAAACTTTAAAGAACAGCACAACCTTTTTTTTCTTTTGAATGGTGGACACAAGCATACACAAACACATCCTTGAGGAGATTCGAATTCATGACCTTCGCGATTGGACTCACTTTTGCACCACTGCACCACACTCACAAACCCAACAACACAACTTTTAGAGGCTATAATCATCCAAACCACGAGTTTCTCACCTACTAGGCATTTAAAGGTGGAGCAAGGAGATGAACAAGTCCTATCTTGCAAAGGTGAGCGCAACAAAATGTGTTGTTTGACTGCATCTCCCATGTCTTCAGTTTAGCATTCCTCTAGAATTTAATGGATCGGGTCAGTCTAGAATGTTTTGAGGAAGGTTTGATGAGATTTAGGCTTACTATTGAAGAGAACTTGCCATAAAAGCAAAACTAAAAAATTTTTTGTTAATACGACAACTTAACTTCATTGACAGATAGATTCCCAATAAAATTGTCTTTATATTTCAACAGATCACTCTTTCTCTACAATCTGACCATGTTCTCTGTCTTCCCAGACTTGCCATCCAATATCTCTTACTACAATTTCTATGTTCATCATATTTTAGTGTACAAGTAAATGTGCATCTAATAGAAAACAATCTTTTAGGATGTGTTTATCATGTAACAGGCAGCTTGTACGTAGAATAGGCTTAAAATTTCTCCATCTCCCAGACAAGCACCCAATTTCTCTTATTGTATTTTCTATGTTCAACTCTTATTCTATAGAACAAGTAAACATACAACTTACATAGAACACAATCTCTTAGGATGCACGTTTGTGTTGCAATAGGCTACTTATCTATAAACACAACAAATTTGGAATTCCCTGCAAAATAACAATATGATGTTTTCATTGACAAACAGCTTATGGCAGCAGATATAGGTTCTCCAAATACTTCATCAGCTACTGACCTACCTACCGTTGCTGTTTTTATTTCAACCATGTTTACAATCTTCCTAGAATAGCAACTAGTGTCTGCTACTGCCATAACACTATCCCAGTGTTTAAATCACTTTTCAGAAAGAAAAATTATCCATCACTAAGGGAGTTGAATCGCAGCTAAAATTAGTAAATATCCCAAGTCAATATGGCTACTTGCCTGATTTGTGATTTTGCAGCGGAAGTGCCATGTATCAACAAGAGCAAGAAAAAGTAGTGAGAAATATTATAGGAACAGAGAAACACTCTATATCAGATTGAAACTGCCTCTACAAGAAATATACAACATCATGTACAAGCTTCTTTTATCAATTCAACTTACAGTTCAGCCAAGTAATATCATGTCCAGGTGTTTACTTCAGATGAAAAATGGAGATTTTTAATTTCAGTTTAACTAATTCACTAAAAAGAGGCCACAATAAGGAGAAACTACCTCTCTGACTAAAATATTCAGAACCTACGTTTAATGACCCTTATGTGAATCAAATTGAATAGTAATCAAAATGTCGTGTCAAATTCTGAAACATGTAAAAAGCTAATAACATCAGCTAGAAAGCTCATTTGAAATTTGATGTTATAAATGCAACCACAACTAATCATTAGTTATGTTAGTACCTGATTCTAGGCTCACCTTCTAATAATAGATACTCCACATAATTTCTTGCAGAAGTCCATTCCTGCATACACACAGCCTGGCCAAAGGAAAGTAATGCATTTAAGAATTAAGACACAACTGCTGCCCCTACATAATGCAAGTCAAGTACGCACAGGTTTTTGGTTGGGAAGAAATTGGCAGTTGTCTTTAACAAGTATAATATGCAGAAAAACAAATTTATGTGTACAGTATTCATCATATCCTTTTCCTTTTATCCAACAGAAGGCCATGAGGGGGAAAAAGAAGAACAAGGGACGACCAGTGACCAAAGGACTAAAATTTGCAATTCAGGTTTATTTTAACCAATTATTACTACATATTTGTTGAAAGGGGAAGCTTGGCACAATGGTAGAGTTATTGCCATGTGACTTGGGGATCACGTGTTCAAAGTATGGAAACAGTCTCTAGCAAAAATGCAAGGTAAGGTTGCATACTATAGACCGTTCGTGGTCTGCCCCTTCCCCAAACCCCGGATATGCACAAGCTTCATGCACCAGGCAGCCCATTAGTACATATTCGTTCACTTGCTTAAACATAGTTATCACAACTCCCAAGGATTAGAAATCACTATGCATTGAGAGAGAGAGAGAGAGAGAGAGAGAGAGAGAGAGAGAGAGAGAGAGAGAGAGAGAGAGCATGAACCAACTAATATCCTAATATGCCTTCTCTGTATAAACGACATTCACTTAATGTAGCATGTAAGCAAGGTTTCATAGCTAGCGACAAGGTGGCACCAACTAGTCCTTAATCAAGCAGGAAAAATAAGTCCAAGCCAACCTCAGCAATGACAAAGTCAGGCAACCCTCTGTTTACTGAGCACTAAGGGTGGCCCACCCCAAATCATTGTGATATTTAGGATGTACCTATGAATACCAACCTAGAAAGCATAGATCGGGTAGCTCTGATACTCAGCCTCATGAATATATTAGTGCTGTGAGGATACCAATGTTTAAACCAAAATAGCTGGGAAGCATCCTCAAGGTGGGATGGATTCACTCTACTAAGCAGGAAGCAAGGCATGAATTCTAATATAGGTAATTCGCCCTTCCTCAAGTAGGAACCTCGCTTCCCCTACAAATCTGATCAATCAGATTCTCGATTCTGATCAATCTGATTTGCACTTCCAGTCAAGTATAGTCATGCTTCCGATCAAGTAGGGGACACAGTTTTGGAACTTTTCCCTTCTTTTTTAACTTTTTCTCCACTATGTCACCAAATAAGACACGATTTACAATTTATTTATGGATAGCCCTTCATGATTCTCTGTAAACAAGTCAAATCTTCAATGGTATTTGACAGAAGGGGGGTAATGTATAAAGCGCAGCCCTGGTGCACAAAGCTCCTGCCTATGCGGGGTCCGGGGAAGGGGGGTAACTTATACTTTGCCAAAAACTCATCAGGCATATGCAGCCTCTCCCTCTCTCTGTCCACTATGGTTTTTTTTTTTTTTTCCTATTTTTTCAATGCTCCTCACTTCCACTTTAAAAAAATACTCGCCTCCTGCTTGTCACTTCATGTACTAGGGTTCTCTATAAACAAGTCAAATCTTCAATGGTATTTGACAGAAGGGGGTTAATGTATACTTCCCCAAAAACTCTCTCTCTCTCTCTCTCTAGAAGAAAAAGTAGAGCCCTGTTTCAGTTAGGAAAATATCTTAATAACTTTTGGAGTTGCTACCATGTGTTTACATTTTTGTGGAATTTGTGGTATATATGTTTTTTTTTTCTATTTTTTCCATGCTTCATACTTAAAAAAATCACTCGCTTCCTGCTTCTCACTTCCTGTAGTAGCAACTACAGTTAAGTAAAGAGATTGCAATATTAAATAAGACTCATATTTTCCACTACTGTCAAACTATAAAGATGAAACTTTACATTTTCGACATGCATGTCCAGTCAAAGTATATTTTACTAGTTGTCATTCTTAAACCCACCTGTAGGAGTGACAACTTGCTTTTGAGTGAATGGCAAATGCCCAAGACCATGCTCTAGAACCTGACAAGTTACCATTGGTGTCAGTTCAAGAAAATTATGTGGATGATATTTCAAGCATGTATCAATAACATTAACTGGTTTCACAGATGAATTTGGCAAAAAAAGACAGCTAGAATAGCAGAAGGTACCAGTCAAATAAGCCCGATCTGAGTAAAAGACGAAGTCATGTTTTGATATCTCCTGGTCGCGGATCAGTGTGTGCATCCCTCTTATCTGTTTGCAAGGTTTCAAAATATAAAGCATTTATACTCTGAAAAGACAAGCAGAGAGCAGGAGACCAAACTCCTGGAAGTTACTATAAACAAATAAAGTAGCCATATGATGCAGAAGATAGAAATGTAAACCTGGAAAGTTGATTGAATGACACGGACGTTGGGATAGATTTTGCACAGATCATGTTCACCAAGCTTTGTCCGAATATGTTGCACAATTAAATCAATAGCAACATGGTTCTCTCCGCCGCGAGGAATGATTACATCAGCATATTTCTTTGATGGCAGAACAAAATCATCAAAAGCAGGCTTGACAAACTTTGCATACTGCACATTTTTTAACAAAACAACCTTCAAATACATTATGTAAGCAATGCAAAGAGGATATGCAATTTACAACTCCAAGAATTGGAGACCAATAGTATAAATCTTCCTCCACAAATAACAATGGGAGGATAAATCTAAAAATGTCAAAACAAGGAGTACAATTTCTCAAGTTCGTTGCAAATTGTAACACATTTTGCGAAAAATCTGCAGATTTTTCCAATTTGAGACTGCTGCTAAGGATCAAATAGATGCAAATTACTGGTGCAATAACATGAGTCAAAGAATATGCATTTTGGCTATTGGAATGGGATGCATCAATATTTGGGCCATTCTAGCATTTTATTTCCAACAAATCTTTTATGAAAAAATACATATAGGGTGCAAATATCAGTTTAATACACTGTTGCTGCCTTATCAATAAAGAGGACCAAAAACATTCTAGTAGTAAAGGATAAGTCCTTTGGCCAATATTTTGCAGTAAATATGGTAAAAAGGGCAGCCCCGGTGCACGAAGCTCCCGCATATGCAGGGTCCAAGGAAAGGGCAGACCACAAGGTCAATAGCATGCAGCCTTACCTTGCATTTTGCAAGAGGTGTTTCGATGCCTTGAACCCATGACCTCAAGGTCACACGACAACAACTCTACCATTGCACCATGGCTCCCCTTCTTGCTGTAAATATGGTAAACTGAGAAAAAAGTTAACGGAAAGTTCAAACCTGTTTCTGTTATGCGTTTCATGCTAAAATGAAATATTTTGTCAACTCCACCAGAAGGGGAATGGAACGGACAACTATAATTAGGATCTTCCTCCTCTTATCAATGTTTTTCTCATTTAAATAATTTGGTAAATTCTGTTCAACTGCATATTTAGAAACATGGTGTACAGAACAATTTTCATTTACAGATCCTGGATTGGACCCTTCTGCTTAGAGACACAAAGAAGCAAGACTGATTAAGTAACAACCTACAGAAAAAACAGGTGTGTATTAGATGACAAGCAGACAATTATCAATGTACAATGCGGTGAACAACATTCTGACATAGAGAGAGAAAAAAAATAACTGAATTAGAAAGTTATTATCAATGAAAATTTTTAAGCATTAATAAATTTTAAGTCACCATTTCTCTTAAGTTAGTGGTAGAGAAGAAGGCATAGTTCTCGTGAAACCACTACCCAACTACTTTGTAACAGTCATCAGATATATGTGACTCATATGTATTTAGGGTAATGCAGTTAACGAATGAATCATAAATATTTCAAGAAGTAATATTAGCTCTATGTAATTAAACGAGAGAGAGAGAGAGAGATCCTATTTCCCAAAATTCATCTTCCATTCAACATTGTATGAAATCCTAGAAACAGACCTTTTGTTGCCAAGATGTGCAAATGGAATCGGTGACGTAGGAGCTTATTAATAGGCTCACTCCAGGTTTGAATGCCACATGCTTGCTCATGGCTGCCTTAGTTGCTTTTATTTGTTCTTTCAGTCTGTCTGACTGAGGGAAAAGTTACAGTAGTGTGTACTTTGTAATAGGAGGGTTACATGAATGAGATGCCTTTGACTTAAAAGTCAGGGGTCTAGGTCAAAATGCCAGTTGGGCCATCAGCCTTGTTTGCAGAAGCTATAAACAGGTTAAAACTCGACGTGAAAGGGATATTTTATCAGTTTTATCACTTATGCAGCATGTACAAACTATTTAGGGTTCTGTCTGAGCCCTAAAACTATGAAACATTTTGCTGCCTAATTCTTTGAATTTCCATCAATTTCTTGCTGTAGTTCTTGTTTGAATTTTGTCTGCTGCGTCAATCAGGACAGGGATCCTCTGAAATCTAACACATAAAGATATTGAGACGCCAGGTAACCTGTATGCTTATGACATATATGGGCAAGAAGTTGAGAACTAAGGATGTTGAGAAGGGAAAGGCAGTGGTAAAGCCAGAAAATATCTGACATGATTACCAGAACATGCATCAGCTACCTTTTGCTCTCATTAATGGTACATCGCATTAGCACCCGCTTGTTTTTACTATTAGCACCACCCTTTTAAAGATGACTTCCAGCAAGCAAGCAACCAATAGTCAATCATACATATGTTTAACAGGACTGCCACTACCAAAACAGACCAGCAGATCAAAAGACAAAGTACCCTGACAGCTTGTAGGCAATTCAAAAAAAAAAACAATTAACAGCTAATCATGTAACGGTTTTAACACAGGGAAACAAAACCAGCAGATCAAAAGACAAAAACACCCTCAAAGCTTATAAGCAACCATTAGCAGGGGATGCTTTTTGTCTCTTGTTCTGCTGGCCTTGTGGGGAACATCTATAATATTGGTAATTAATTTATTTATTACAAAAAGAATAGTTCTAATCACCTCATTTATGTAGCCACAATCCAACAATCACTATCAGATCATCAAGACCTTTTCAAATAAGAAAGTGTGGTGTTTGCAGAGCCCCTTGCAGTTAAAATATGACTGCAGGGCTGACATCGGCATCAACCTGTTTGTGTCATACTCTGCTGACAGGGACTACTTGAGAGGAAGGATCTCTAATTCTAGATAGTTATCATGCCTTTATCCTAACAATTAGCAAGTAAAAAGAGTGTTTTATAGATTTAATAGAAGAAAAAACCAAAAAGCTTAGTTTCCTTGTTTGTGCTTCTCAGCGGGGTGGTGAATTCTCCACCTGGATCTGAGAACTGAATAAAAAGTTGAGATGCACTTGTCTGCATAAAAGATTTTAGAAAGCCAAGGAACCATCAAGTGGCATAATTTGGTTAATTGTTGGATCAATAATGGATGAAAAGGGATTATTTCTCAAAGAAAACAGATAGGAAGCAACTGTCATCAATCACTTACTTGTTCAAGGACTGAGTTCATATCTCTACCCCTCTCAACCGTGTCCCGCCTTATTCTTCTAGCGAGCATTACATCAGCATCTAGATATAATCAGCAATTGAGAAGGTAAGAATAACAAACTGAATGCATGCAAGAAAGTATTTAAGTGAATAAATAAAGCTATGCAGAAGTCTGTAACAGCAAAGTTGCTAGGACCAGATATCCTCTTTGAGATAGGCAATAGACAACAACAATTGGCTATCGAGGTTTACTGTTACCCTCTTTGAGGTAGGTGTAAAACTTTTGAAAGGAAAAAGGAAACTGTACGTCGCACCTATAGAACAGAGAAAAAAAATGATCTAACATTTACCTTCAGTTCAATGTTTATGTACATATTATCCAAGTTATTACAGGCGAAGATCCTATAGTCAAATCATTTAGTTACCTTTGGCATTCGATATTGGATAAATATTGGATAAAACTTTATTCCCTATCCCCATAGTAAAAACTTCAGAAGGAAACAATTCTTCCCTCCTGTACTACAGTAGTAGATAAATGATACATGTTATCATATATTTATGTAAGAGAAGTTCTCTTCTTCCCTCCTGTACTACAGTAGTAGATAAATGATACATGTTATCATATATTTATGTAAGAGAATTTCTTGTCAACAGGCACAAGGACAGCACTTCTCAAAAAAATTATTCAAATACTTGTCAGCCAAGTTATAAATCTAACTAATTTGATAGAATGCAGAAACTACCACAACAGTCCGGTTACAAGTAGAAGACATGAGTATCTAAAACACAGAATCTGGATATCAAACAGATTACAAGGATGCAACTAACAAGTTTGCTAAAGTTTGCCTAGTGTCAGAGTATGAACTTGTAAGACACCGCACATCAAATAAAACTAAGGGTCGTCATTTCATTTCCTGGATAAAAAGGGATAAGCATTGACTAGTGTGATTCCTCAAATAGGTCAGAATCTAGTCAACTAATCTCTCACAGTGTCCTCCAGTGCAAAGGGAAAAACAATTAGAAATTTCCGTGGCCTGCCCTTGTAGAGACAGCAAAAACACTTTAATGGTAGCAGGACAAGTAGCACTTCAAGATTTAGTTAAAAAGGGTAGAGTTTGGTAATAAACACTTACAAAAGCTAAACCCAGAACCCATCTTACAAGGCCGTTAGATTGGGAAAAAGATTATTGATCTGACATATCCTTAAACCTTTAGTAAAATCTATTTAAAACCAATGAAGGACATTATTCGTCCATATTTGGATTTTTTTTCTGACAGAGCAATTTCATTCAAAATAAGGAGCCACCACACAAACCAAAGTTCTTCATGCTATTACACTTGCCACACATCATGTTCTTAAGATTTCTAGATTTGTGTTAGCACAACACCATCACTTCCCATTCTGTAAACACCTCAAGGATGTTAGCAAATGGCCACAATGCTTTGGAGCCATAACTGACATAATTTATCAGCCTCGCTGGTCATCAAGAACAAACAATGAAATTTTACTTCCAAACACAGGGTCCACCTAATAATCCCCAGTAGATATCACTCATGAGTGACATGGCAGATATTGAGGTGGTTTTCCATTAAGTAGCAATGAAATTTACGACTGCTAGAAAACATCCCGTCTTATTTAATCCAATTCTCCATCCACAGAGCTACCATATATTATAGGTGCGACAAGGCAGCTATGAATGAGTGAGCGGAGAACGTGGTGTGACCAGATTCTTGAATTTCTGTATCAAAAGAAGAAAATCTGAATATTCAAGTCATTTCTATCAATACTTATTCTGCTGTTAGGAGCCCTTCAGTAATTCTCTTCCTTTCCTGATCTGCTGGCCCTCCTTTTCTTTTTCATCAGTGAACTACTGCGGTTAGCAACCATTAATTCCCTTTCAATGTGCCCCCAAAAAAAGTGCAGTCCTCTCCTTTCTCTTATTGTCAATTAGTTACCTAGGAGACATCATACAATTTTGCTACACATCATATGTAAGCGTCCATCATCTGGTAACTTTTACTATTGATATGTTGGGCCTTGTTATGGATGCACTGTACTGCAAAAAATTTCTTGGCAACCAATTCTTATACTCTGGTGTAGACAGATTCATATATTCAAGCATATATGACCAAGTTGCTAAGATTTATGGTAATTCTTTGACCTATTCCATGTACTTGATATGGCTTCAGTGCAGGCAACTCATACCGAAAACAGTATGTTCTGGGATAGAATGCCATCTGCTGGACTCTCTGTTCTTATATTTCCTTCCGTGAATATGACAGATAAAGACATCAAGGAACTCAATCTTATCATCTACTTCTGTCAATAGAAACAGAAGCACCAAAGAGGACAAGAAAACTTTTAGCCAGTTGATGGCAAAGTAAATATCCTTGACATCCCAACTCGGAAACTAATTTTGTCATTTAGAATCACAAAAGGCCCAGAAAGGACCTGTTTTAGGTAACACAAGATACATCATCGACCAATTTGCCACTCCCATCAAAATTAAGCCTAAACCATCCACAGAACTTGGAAAAAAAAATCCAAATCCCTGCAGCTGAAAATCCCAAATGAAAGTGCTACATTCCAGGTAACCAGACATTTTAGCTCCAGGACTGATAGCTTTTGAGAGAGGGAGTAGGAAAATTCTCAACTGTGTAGATCTCCACCTTACCATGCCAGAAAAATATATTTGTTGCATCTCTAATATTAAATCTGGTTATTGCAGAGAGGATTTAAATTTAGCTTCTAATGAGCTCCAATATGTCGAACCCTAGATTTCCATGCACCTAACAGAGATAACTCCTGTCTCTTGATATTTACTCATTATAATCAACACCCACAGTCTGGCATGCTGATAGAGGCTCAACCACTGTTCAATCAAAAAACAGATTTTTGTACCGTACTACTTTTTAAACCAAAACTACCTGTAACTTCAGGAAGTCATACATGTTGCCAGCTGCCTACATGAAGTTTGAATGTGGTGATTATTTGTGTGAAGAAAATCTTCCAAACACTTAGCAAAACTATCACAACATGCAGAGCAGTTCTCTGGAAGAACATGCAAGTAGATTTTAAGTATTAGCTCAGTAAGAAAAAGATATCAAGTATGGCTTCACTTGTTTCCAGGAAAACGACTAAAATCAGGTTGCTTTTCAGACTATGTACCATAGAATCTTTAAGATATTAGCCCTGCAAATGGCGAGCTACCTATCGCAAATGGCTCAATTGCTTGAGCTACCTTCGGCAACCTATCGGCTACCTCGATAACTCTAGCAATTTTATCCTTGTGCCTATGGAGACAGAAGGTACATCTAATATTGAGTGGTTTAGGATCTAACCAATTAAATTGCTAGGTCTCCGTCAATGGGCACATATAGACAGAACTCTAACATCAAAATGGACTAACCCATCGATTTCTAAAGGATCTTATTGAACATTTAATAGCGAAAATGTCTTTCCACATTTCAGAAAGAAAAGTCCTAAATCGTTTAGCTGTCCATTTTATAGGGCAAAGTTTGGAGGTTTAAGATTGGCCAAAAGGGAAGCTTACCAGGATAGTTTATGCTGAAAATGAATCATACTTGTACTTCTTGCAATGTGTTTGCAGTCTTCCTACTTCCATACTTAATATATAATAGTCGTCAAAGGAACACTAACTTGACTTTTAGTAGAAGAAACATGATAAGAAACTTCAGAAATTGAAAGGTTAATTGACATGTAGTTGCAATTGTTATTGTTATGAAGGGAATTTGCATGACTGTAGTAGAATTTAAGTAGCCTTTTTATAGATAATCAAAGTATGTTAAGATATTATGCAATTTTTTAAGTACGTTTTTACTTAGTTCAGAATACAGATAGGTATTGGACAGATCCACTGCTTCCATTCATAGGAAGCAAATCATGTGGGTTGAAAGCACAATACTTCAGAGGAAAGGCAGCACATTTAACCAGGACAGAAGATCTTCCAGAAGCTAAAAATAAAACCAGACATCCCATTACACTTTCACTAGTATTGGTTCAAAAGACAAAGGACTTGCCTAGTTATCTTTAGCTGAATGATCCTTCATTGAAAGATGGAATGTTTTTCACTATTGAACAACTTACTCTCAAATACTTTCAGATTATAAATCTATGGGTTCCCTCTAAGTAAGAAATGAACTTGGCTAACTCCCACCGAAAGGCAAAGTGAACTTGGAAGCTGCTAGGTGTCACTGTAAAGTTGAGGATTTGCTTCCACTCAATATCTGTTTAGAAATGCACAAGCTCAAAAGGTGGCGTCAGGTACATCACACAGCATTCCAGCTTTACATGATCTTTAATAAATCAAGCTTAAAGGACCTGATATCTTGCAACAAAACCTCGGGCTAGGACATAAGTCACCTCAATGTCCCAATTTGCTGCTTCACATGTTTAGAAGCCTCCTCAAACAGAAAAAGGAAGCAACAGATACAATCTAAAGGACAAATATTTCTCTCTACTCTTTTAAATAATGAAAATGGTCCTTTAATGTCTAAATTTACAGATTCCACATTCATGGATTCTGATCCTCTGGGTTTAGTGGCAGAAGGAAACAATTACCAGATTAGACTTTCCTCTCAGGTCACAGCTTCGAAGAGTATCATTGCACCTTGTAAATGAGTGGAGAGTTTTTTCTGCCTTCTCTCAGTAGAATCAGCAACTCTGAATTCTAAAAACCAAAACATCACACCAACCACATCTTTCCTACAACACAAAAATAATCTTACTTTTGAGCACTTCCAAGCCACGGATAGGAAAACAAGACTTATTTACTATGAAGTTACCAAACATCCCAACAACACAGAAAACTCACAAAATATCATGATATAGAAACAGCCTATCCAAATTTTCCTCAAGGCACTGGAAAAGAGATTATCTTGATCATGAAATTTGTTCATAATTTGCACAACTGAAAGTGAACTAATTATGAGCTTGGCAATGGTGTGGTCCTCACCCCTTCTTCTCATATGATGCCCGTTTATTATCAACTCCCAAAAGAAGCCCCTGAAAACATCAATAATCCATGAAAATTTCCCTTGGGACATAGGTATGCTCAACATAAGAATTTGGCCCATGCTCTCCACCCTCAACCAGACTCTGGATAAGAACCACCATGCAAAGTAGCTACAATATGCAGCAAAGTAGCAACCAAAAGTGCCAGGAGAAGGCATGCAGATGTAACTGGAACTTGATTGAGATTGACATAGATTACATCCTGCAAACAACAGAGATAGACTAAAATGCAAGCTGTACAGATCTCAACCACTCTCAAGGCACTTCCACCTAAGAACCATGGGAGAGAAAATGATAACTACAAGTTTATCAAGCGCCCCAACACTCAGAAAACATCATGATACAAAAAGAGCTTATCCAAATTCTCCCTGAAGGCAATGGAAAATAGATGGATCCACCAACTTTGTTCATAAACAGTCTCAAATCACTCTGGAGTGAACTAAATAATTAGGCGATTGTATACTGGTGCAGGCCTCAAACCTTGTTCTTTGATGTTAGTTCATCATGCAGCCCATGAAATTTAGCAAACCGCAAAGGTTTCACCTTATCCTCGCATATGCATGTGGTCCATGCTTTCAGCATTACATACCCTAACAACCAGAACCCAGATCACAACCACCAAAGAAAAGTAGCTGCAACATGTAGCAATTAGTAAATGATAGATTACATAAGATGTGCAGATTTATTAGCTTCCACTGAGATTGACATGGATCACATCCTGTAAACAACAGAAATAGATAGCATGCAGGTTGTACAGACCATAACGCTGGAAGTTGTTGTTTTTATGCCAAGCCATGGCAGCAAAGGGACCTGCCTAGGAAAGAAAAAAGAATGATAAGAACAAAACCTGTATCAACAAATATCTTCATATTCATCAAATTGCGGATCCTCTGATCATGGAAAACTAGAATCCCCTCCAAAATAACAACATCAGATGCATTCACCTGTCAATGGATGGTCGGGTAAGAACAGCAAATATCGTCCCTCTCTACCAAGATCTCCAGAGTACATAAACAATTAGAAGCAACAGGAACTTTTGAACTATACACCAAACTATATTCTTTGTAGAAATACATTTGCTTAATGTAAAATCAGACACAGGCATATGACCAGGATAAAGTGGTTCGTGGCAAGGACTCATCCAAAATATTCAAACTAACCAGCTTACTCTTTTTTTCTTTTTTTAGTTGTTCTTCAGAAAGATGAGACATGAAAAAAAATAACAAACTTGTGTTAATACAGTCTTTCATTGGATGCAAGGATAAACTGCATATCATTAATAGGTGTTACATCCACATATTGCAGGATCAAAAAGACATGATATGAATATGAGTATACTTTTGGGGGCCTTGAAACCTCTAGTTGTTAGAAGTCACAACCATCTCATATATCTTTTCGATATGTTAGAACTTTTGGGTCAGCATCTGAAAAAGACAATGATTACATGCAATTATAATTTACATGTGTTTGATACCTGTAGGAGAAGTTCTTAAAGAAGTCACAGCCATTTACTCACTGAACAAATAAGTAGTTAGCAGAGGGTAAACAGTTATTTAGCACTGCTAATCAATTCCTTAGAACATAAATTATATGAAAAGAAAGAAAGTTGTAGCAAGCTCAAAGGAGGCACATCATGGAACATCTCATACCACATTATCTATGAGTCAGGACTTGCCTTGAGGTTACTCTGTAACGCCCCCAAGGGCCCACAACTTGCCTAGAAGCCTGCCAGCCTCAGCGACCGTGCCTTTTGGTGGGCCCTCATCTGCGGGCTGATGAGGGCGGGCCAAAAGGCCCGGTCGCTAAGGTTGGCAGGCTCCTAGGCAAGGTGTGGGCCCTTGAGGGCGTTACAATGGTATCAGAGTGGGACCCTGACCCGGTGTGGGTGGCTAACCGCACGCGGGGACGCGTGTCCCCTAAGGGGGAGAGGGCTAGCCTTGGCCAATGAGGGCGGGCCAAAAGGCGCGGTCGCTGAGGCTGACAGGCTTCTAGGCAAGGTGAGGCGCTGAGAGTTAGTCCCACATCGCTAAGGGGAGAGTTCCTGGGCTGTTGATAAAGGGTTGGTGGTCTCTCATGGTAACAACGCGTCCTGAGACCAGGAATAAAACCTTGAGGGTTGGCCAAGATACCTTGAGAGTTGACCAAGATGGCTTGAGGGGGAGGCCCCAAGATAGTCTGAGGGACTTAAGATAGGTTGAGGGACCCAAAGAGGACAATATTGTGCCTGCTGTGTCACTCTGATACACGGAACCGCACACGGGCCCGTCGCGTGTGACACTCGAGGGCCCCTATCCCCTAAGGAGGGGAGAGGTGAACCCTTGGCCGATGAGGACAGGCTGATGAGGTTGGGCCAAAAGGCGCGGTCGCTAAGGCTGGCAGGCTTCTAGGCAAGGTGAGGGACTGAGAGTTTAGTCCCACATCGCTAGGGAGAAGGTTCTGAAGACTTCCCTTGCAACTAGGCCTTTTCCCGAAAGGGAAAAACAATACCGTGCGGGCATTGCCCAAAGTGGACAATATAGTTGCAAGGTGTGGACCCTTGGGGGCGCTACACTGATGAGGGTGGGCCAAAAGGTGTGGTCACTGAGGCTTCTAGGCAAGGTGAGGCGCTGAGAGTTAGTCCCACATTACTAAGGAGAGAGTTCCTAGGCTATTGATAAAGGGATGATGGTCTCTCATGGTAACAACGCGTCCTGGGACCAAGAACAAAACCTTGAGGATTGGCCAAGATACCTTGAGGGTTGGCCAAGATGGCTTAAGGGGGAGGCCCCAAGATAGGTTGAGGGACCCAAAGAGGACAATATTGTGCCCGCTGTGTCACTCTGATACACAAAACAACGCGTCCTGGGACCAGGAACAAAACCTTGAGGGTTGGCCAAGATGGCTTGAGGGACCCAAAGAGGACAATATTGTGCCCGTTGTGTCACTCCGATACACAGAACAACGCGTTTTCCTCTACGGGGGAAGAACAAAGCCGTGAGGGGTGTATGGGCACCCCAAAGCGGACAATATTGTTACTGTGGGTAGACCCCGGTT
Source organism: Warburgia ugandensis (assembly GCA_035236585.1). Taxonomy (NCBI): domain Eukaryota; kingdom Viridiplantae; phylum Streptophyta; class Magnoliopsida; order Canellales; family Canellaceae; genus Warburgia; species Warburgia ugandensis. The sequence continues at coordinate 9,902,694 of CP141134.1, read as the reverse complement.
CGTTACATACTCGGTCTGCTTCTCCCCTAAGACAAGGTCTGGAACTGTATATCAACATCATCATCATTAAGACCTTATCCTAATTAGTGGTCAGTCACACGAATCTTGTTCCTCCATTCCCCTCTATTAAGTATCATGGTTTCATTTAGTCCCAAAGTTTTTAAATATTTTCCCACCACTTCTATCCACTTTATTTTAGGCCTTCCCCGGACCCTTTTAGAAACTTTGACTTCGATCTCCTTCTAACCGGAGCCGTTTTGGGTCTATGTTGGACATGTCCAATCCACCTAAGTCTAATCTCCCTCATCTTGTTACCAATTGGTGTTAATCCTAAGTTTCTTCTAATGTTTTCATTTCTAATTCTATCCTTTCTTGTCTTGCTACTCATCCATCTCAACATCCACATTTCGACGATGCTAATCCTATGCACATGCTGTTCCTTAATTGCCCAACACTCAGATTCATAGATCATGCCAGCCTTACAACCATCGTATAGAATTTTCCTTTCAATTTGAGTGGCACCTGCCTATTACACAAAACTCCAAAGGCATATCTCCATTTGTTCCAGCCCGTTTGAATTCTCTAGGTAACCTTCCTCTCAATCTCTCCGCTCTCATGAATTATCGATCCCAAGCATTAGAAGTGGTCTTTGAAGGGGACTTCTTGGTTATCAGTCTTTATTGGCGCTCCAGTCCCGCTCCTCTCCTTACTAAAATCGCATTACACATACTCTATCTTAGTTCGACTAATTTTAAATCCTTTAAATTCTAATACATCTCTCCATAACTCTAGCTTTGTGTTTAAGCCATTCCTTGTCTATTTAATCAAAACTATTTCATGTGCAAATAACATGCACCATGGAATCTCCCCATATAGATGTTCTGTTAACTTATTGGTAACTAGCGTAAAATGGTAGGGGCTCAATTCCGATCCTTGGTGTGATCCTATAGTGGTAGAAAAATCAACAATCTCTCCACTAGTGGTCCTACTGTTTGGTACCTCTCCCTTATACATATTTTTAATTATTTCTATATATGCTCGTGAAATCCCTTTCTCGCCCAATTTCCACCATATTAACTCTCTGGGGACCCTATCATAATGTTTTTCTAAGTCAATAAAGACCATGTGAAGGTCCTTCCTCATCTTCCTACATTTCTCTATCAATTATCTAAGCAGGAAAATGGCGTTCATAGTAGACCTCCCATGCATGAAATGAAATTGGTTCTCCGATATACTCATCTCATGACATTGCCTCTTCTCTATCATTGTTTCAAAATATTTCATAATATGGCTCATAAGTTTGATCCCCCAATATGCCCCCTTTGGTCTTTATAAATGGCATAATAGAGCTCTTCCTCCATTCATCCGGCATTTTCTTCGATTTTACAATCTTGTTAAACAACTTTGTCAACCAAACTACTCCAGTATCTCCCATATAATCCAAAACCTCTATTGGCACACCATCTTACCCTAGGGCCTTTCATGATTTTATCTTTTTCAAGGCCTCTTTCACTTTAGGTATAATCCTACTATTGTATCTACAATGTCCAATGTTATTTGGGTTTAAGATACTCTCAATCCCTATATTCCTAGGGTAATTGTTATTTAGCAATTTTTGAAAGCAACCTTTCCACCTTTGTTTGATCTTATCATATTTGACCAATACCCTTTGATCATCACTTCTAATACATTCTAATACACTTAATGTGGTCAAAGTCTTTACTCTTCTTTTCTCTTGCTTTTGCAAGTTTAAATATATCTTTCTCATCTTCTCTTGATCCTAATATGTTATAGAGATCATCATATGCCTTAAGTTTGGCCTCACTTACTACTCTCCTAGCAACCTTTTTAGCATTCTTATATTGCTCAAAGTTTTCATTATTTTTAATCCTTTTCCATGCTTTAAAACACACCTGTTTCTCTTTGATAACTTTTTCACTCCACCACCAACATATCAACATATTAACGTTAAATTGGCATGGCAAGAAGAGAACTACCATGGCAGCAATGTTACGCTTTGAACCAAACATAAAGAGTCCCCAATACTCATAGTTAGTCGAGTGATATGAGCCTATAGGAAACAGATAAGTACCACCTAGATTGGAATAGTGCACAAGGTTAACTTCCCTAAGCATAATAGTTTCATTCATAGAAGATCTCTTAGGGGAATTTTTTCATTTGAAGTGGAACTGCAATAATTACTAATCAGGTAAAATTAAGTGTTTCTTTTAAGCAATGGCCAGCAGACTTCAACAAAGAAATTTATGAGTATTGTTCTGTTCTATATTGACTGAAATTTCATATCAGAGACTAAGATAATTGAACCCAAATCAAATATTCCATGATCTCATATGCATTTATATATCAGGTCTACACTGTCATTAATGTTGTCCTGGTGGGCAAATCTTCATAATGCAGCAGCCAATTAGGATTTCACTATATCCTGGTGAGCATTTACATGACATACAATCTTTCCAAAGATCATGGATGCCAGCAAAATACTTCATGCACCAGACATATCTTTTTATATAATGAGGTTCATCCTCATGAATTAAAGGATTCACCATGGACTCCTAGTAATGGTGACAGTTGAAAAAGCATCCTATGACATCTTGCTATAGGACAAATTGCATCATACTTCACCTTTCCTGCTAAAGTTAAGTGTTTCCTTGATCAGGACAATGAAGTAGTCTCTAGAGTTGGTACACACCAGGCAAACTTCATCCCCTTAGCAGAGATATAAGATCGAGAGCCAACAGACTAAGAAGTGGGATGTTAACGTCCCTCAATGAAGGAATGAAGGAAAATTTTCCTTCAATCTTATTATGACAAAAAGCATCTACAGCTCATTAGTGAAGGAGTACAGTGTTATTTTTTCACCATCCTCATTGTCTCATTGGTATTCCACAATTCTATCAGACTATGACAGTTTTGGTTGAAGGTTAGAGATGTTCCAGTGCATGAATAGAATTTGGACATTCTACGTAAACCATGAATTGCATAGTGTAGTTCACAGAAAAGATGACCACTTACAAGCTCGTATTCATTGTGGCAAGGTTCCTACGAGCCCCAACAAAAGGTTTTTCAAATGTAATATGTAACAGATGTAATTAACAGTAAGTATTTATGAGTAAAGATCCCACCCTTAGATGATCCACATTTGGCTCAGCATCCATGCATTCACTTCATATTCCTCATGAAAGTAGGTCAGAGACAAACATGGATCACAAAAAGGTGGAAATGGACCATGATAAGAGGCAAGGTAAGGAGACTCCATGGCTCCACCACATTTCATCCGTCATGGACCATAGGTATGAATACAAGGTGGATGCTTCAAGACTTTGATTACATCATTACAGGCAAGCTGGTCAGTCAGGACCACAAAGAAGATTTTGAACCCCACGTGGGACAAAAGTGATATTTTGTAACAGGAAATGAATTTCTTCTTTGAAAAGAGACGGACACTCTGGTACTGCTCAGTCTTGAGGTCGGCATCAATGCCAAAATCATGCAATGCCTCAATGTGCTAGGAGTACAAGCAATTTTTTCTGCTTTGAAAGGAAGGACAGTCCTAAGTGGGCTGCTAAATATTTTAGAGGCAATATGGCAGTAGAAAAGAAGAAGGCACGTGGAACAGAGAGGGCATTTCTTGCTTTGCAAAGAAGAAGAAGGTAGGTATCCTCAGAGTAAGTAGGAATGTGTTATACAATGGAAATGTTTGGGAAAAGATCAGTTTAAGAAAGAGTTAGATGATTCTTTTTCACCTACAAGTGTCTTCCTGGTTTGGAGCCCTAGACAGTCCTGCCCAGTTGTGATACTGCCTCAAAGGCCAGGTGTCAAGAAGAATACATCATGTATCCAGGATTTGACATACTTAAAGAGTCTATCAGGCATTTAAACACTTAGGATGATGGTGTCCTAAACAGTGATGTGAGAAACCACTCCATTCAGACAGGCTGGGAAACTAAAAAAGCAAGTGTTAGACTTTGTCTATCAATAAATTACTAAAAGCTCCTTGAAGGAGGAAAATTTAACTTCAACATGTTCACATATGCTCTCTTTAATGCATAAAAGTGCTGGTCAAGATTATTTATCAGCAAAGTTTCTTCACTCAATGTAACAAACAAACTAAAATGACCTCATTTAACACCAAATCTCAGGTACAAGGCAGACGAATTCTTTGATTAATATGACTGAGACAATGAAAAGCACTTAGAAGATCTACATGCAAATAAGACCTTATTTGGATGCACAATCTTTTTTTGCATCTCCATTTGCTATATGACTTGAATAGATTCAATTCAATAGTCATAGAGGGCACAAAACTGCAATTTCATAAATTTTTACCTTTCGGAAACTTTCAAAAGATCGTCGATGGTTCTTAAAATCATAAATTGGAACATTAACAGACTGGCCACATTTGAGCTCCTCAATACACTCTAGAAGCAGTTCAGTATCAAATGCATCTACATAGAAACCACGAGCATTTCAATAAAATGTATAAAGTGCAAAAGTGAAGTAAATCCATCACAAATACTTCATAGCCTTATAAATGGAAGAATGACAAAGAAGTAAATCCATCACAAAAACTTAATGAAGAATGAAAAAGAAACAATACATGTATCCATAGTTGAATCCCTAAGAATAAGAATATGTTAAGGTAGATAATAGACAGTAGGCGATCCCTTTGTTTTGCTTGTTGGATAATGCATTTCCCAAAAGGCAACTGAATATCAATTGGAAATTTAAAAAGATGACAGTCAATATCAAAACAACCAAATGTTAATATCATCATCCCAAAATTATATGTATATTAAAACAGGTTCAAGAAACTAGAGAACAGCATTTTAAAATTTGCAAACAATTTAAATTTCCTTACTGAAGGACTACCAAAAACAATAAATAACAAAAGAAGAAAAGACGTTGCAAAAGGAAAATACACCTCCCAATCTAAAATGGTTGCATCTTATGTTTTGTAAGGTGAAGTTACCTCTTCTCAATCTCACCATTGATTTTTATCTTCTTGATACAAGAACAACACTTTTTCTTTTCCCCTATAAAGTAATACTTCATTTTTGCAAATATAATTATGAAATGATATCAATTCAGTACTAACCCAATAAAACACGACTCTTTACAATAGAATTACCAGGATGATCAAAATTGTACTCATGGACCCGTTCAGATTCTTCAGCAGTCAATCCACGATAAAACGAGTCCTACAAAATTGACAGAACGCCAAGTACATTGATGAGAAAATTTAGTTGTGGATGATTTTAAGGGGAAAACATTATTGTACATAACTTACAACCAAGAAGACATGATTTGCAGACAATTAACTGGTTAAATACAACATATAGGATATCTTTATTTTATTCAATAGATCATCAATATTCAAAATGTAGCCTACTCAAAAATCATTGAAGAAATAAGTAAATGGAAAAAAATAGTTGCTGAATTATGAGAAATGAAAATGAATGGAAAAATTCAAGATGTACATAGGCACCAGTCGTTTGGAGTAACAATACTAAAGAAATAAGTAAATGGAAAAAATTAGTTGCTGAATTATGAGAAATGAAAATGAAATGGAAAAATGCAAGATGTACATAGGCATACAACAAAGTGCATGTTTCACATACGTAACAACACTAATGTGACAAAGGAAAACAAGGAAATGATAAGGAAAACTAAAACACAACTATGAAAAATTAGCAGCTATAGTCTTGGAAAAGTTTGGTGCACATGGCCTCTAAGCTGGATAGTTTAAGTGCATGAATGAGTTTATCGCGATAGAAAATGCTCTTAGTGGTGGTGTTGGCAGCATCGCAGGTCAATTTACCATTGATGATGCAGGAAAACCTAGCAATCAAATTTCTGTTCCTATACCTAGAAGCGTTTGAGTTCCTAGGAACCTTAGGCTACATTTTTACGCAATTGTAGACATGTAATTTGTGATTATGGCTACTTCTAGGTCACAAAACAACATGAGTTCATTGCCAAGTTCACTATGAGCCTTTATTGTGGGAAATTATTAAATTTTTGCACTGGCTTGTGAGAGGCAATCCATGTAAACCATCACACTAGGCTCATCTTTCATTCTTTGACTCAATTACTAATTATCCCAAACATATAAATGGTAAAGGGAATAATAAAGTGATTCCCCTAAGTCAAGTGCCTCTGACTACCTAAATATGCATCATAATTACAACAGTTTGACAGGTTATCAGCTGACGGATTTGCTAATTTTGCTTCCCTACTCAAATATGAAGTGTCTATGAAAACTATCGCACATAGGGAAACCAAAAAGAGAGTCGCAGACAAAAGAACGCTTGTCAATTAGTACGAGGAACCAACTCTCCAGTTCATTTTGTAACCATGAAAATCAAAATGCCACACTCAAGACTTGTCGAATTCTTCTAACCATAGAAAATGTAAAGCATACCTCCAGCAACTTCCATTTCCCACTGATTCGTTGTCCAGAAAATAAAAATCCATTACACTGATCATCTTACGAAATTGAAAGCATAAAAATCAAGAAAACACGTAAAATACCTGGTTGAAGAGAACAACACGGTGATCATGCAGCTGCTGGATGATCATGTCGCAAACCGTAGTCTTTCCCGATGCCGTACCCCCCGAAACTCCTACAAGAAATCAGCAAAAGACGTAAACATTAAAACAAAAAGGGAAACAATGGACTATCATAAAATTCTAAAGCAATTGGAATCGAAAGAGAGTGCAAGGATTTTACAGAAAGATGAGGGCTTCCTTTTTTGTAGTTTAAAAGAAAGTGCTCGAGTTTGCAAGAGCGTTTATACCGATGACAGGGCTGTCTTGGGCCATCGATTTCGATTGGCTGGAACGAACCAGTCTTTGGAGAATGGCCGAAGGAAGTCGTGGAAGTAGAGAGAAGACCGTCGAGACGAAGGCCCGAAAAGTGAGCGCCGGACGCTGCTTCCACTACGCAGTCCATTTTCGCGTACAAGTGGAAATGAAACCAGCTTCGCTGATGTACACTCCCGCCCTTCCTTTTGTAAGACTATGATGTACACTCCCGCCCTTCATAGTCTTACAGAAAGATTCCTCTTCCTTGAGATCACAGGTGCAAGGCATGAAAATAGCCTCTTAGTATACTTTAGGCCCTTGTGATCTACAGTGAGAGAGGCGGACCACCATGGAGAGAGAGGAAGAGGAATCGTTTGCTTTGAGTGAACCAGTATTGTTAATGCTGGTACAAAGTACAGAATTTCTCTGATTTACATATTCCAGTAGTGTTAGTACTAGTACTAGTACTAAGTAAAGAATTTTACTTTACTTTCCCTCTCTCTAAGGTGTTAATAATTGTGAGCCTAACAGATCCTTAACCAGCCTAGGGGTGATTCACCAGGACATCCCACTTTGTAAGACTATGAAGCACTTGCCATTGTGATTCTGCATTTGATTGATGCCTGGTGTCGACTTTAGTGGATGCTTAGATCTAACCATCCCTTGATGTTTCCTGTTGTTTTTATTTGTTTTGGAGGAATAGATGCTCTTTATCATAGCCCACCTTTGCTTGGTCCAGCTGATGGATGCAATTGCTCCCACTTTGAATGTCTCATAGTTAAAAAAGCATGCAACTTAGATGATCATGTCCCCTAGAATCTATGCCATTGTTTCTAACATGTTCAGGCTCTCAAAGTTGGAGTAGTGACATAAATGAGTTAGATTATGCAAAGACAGGCTCTAGTAGAAGTAGTACTTGGATGCTCTCATAAAGAGCTTCCATTTAGTATTCTCTTTCTTATTCTTTCTTTTTCTTTTTTGTTTTGAAAAGTTAGCCACACACACCATTCGTAGTCTCAAAACATGTTCATCCATGTGCAAGAATTTTCTTGTTGCACCACTGCATTAAAAGGCTTCGATGGATTGCAAGCTACATTCATGTTCTTCACATTTTATAACCAAAAGTACATTATAGAGGACATTAGGACTGTATTAGCATCATTTTCTTCAAACAATTAGAGATTCAAAGCAAACTATCAAATGAGGTTAGCAAAAAGGGGAAATCCAATGTGCTGTTACCTGTGGTGCCTTGTACAACAAATTCATAATTTTACTTGCCTACTTATTCTTCTTTGATAACATCATCAATGGCATTCATACACAAACAAAGTGAGATAAAAATGAGTTCTCCCTGCCTTTTCCTTTTAAGAGTACCTCTAAACTTCTTTCCAAAATTGCAATCCAAAGACATTTTTCTTTGCGAATGGTCAAAGATATTAATTTTTCATTTCTACTTCTCTTACATGGATAAAATTTTGAGAAAGTTACCATTGACCGATTTGCAAGTGTTTATAAATTGAAGGGTTTTTTACAAAAATGGCATTACAATTTTTCATTTTTGAAAGAAAAAAGAAAAGTCCAACGTTTTTTGAGTTTGACAAATTTTCCATTAATTTTCTTGAGCTTTGTAAAATTACCATTCGGTTACTTTTCGGTCCTTCCTTCTTACTTTTTTTGAACTTCCTATATTACCCTTCTCTAATTTGCCAACTTTAACCACTAAGTTCAATGACTTTCGATGGAAAGTTTCACTGAAACTTCCTATCTAACACAATTCAATAAGAAGGAATCAAATGGTATAGCTAGATTTCAACAAAAACCAACCACAAACATACCATGTTCACCAACTTGCGCAATAGTATCTGTTAAGCATTTTCAATGAAATTCAACAATTTAAACTTTGATTTTTTTTACTAAAAACTAATGTAGAACTCTTTTAAACATAAATTAGAATAGAATCAATACGTTAAATTAGTAACAAATACAATAAATTAAAGAAAATTTTAAGTTTAAATCATAAGCAAATATTGTTACTGTTCACTAGCAGACTTTAAGCTACCCGTTCAATTCCTTTTTGAATGAAAATTGGAAATCTAAGATTTGGTCTTCTTCTTTTCAATATCTTCTATCTAGCACAATCAATTTCAAAGATTTTCATTGATTAACAAAGCGAAAAATCAGGTGTAAAGTCATCTTGTTCATCGTAATCCGTTTGCTAGAAGGGCAACATCAAAATTATGAGAGAAAAAAAAAAGACTAACAAGGAAAGATGATGGAAAATTAATAGAATGGCAATTTTGCAAAGCTTACAAAAAATTAATGAATTTTTTTTTTAACTTAAAAAAATGTTTGACTTTTTTGCAAAAATGCCAAAATGTAATACAATTTTTTCAAAAAAAACCCTAAATTGAATAATGACATTAACTATCAAATTAAAGAAGAAAGATAATATTACCTTCAAAAGTTTATGAAAATGGAGATAGAGAAAAAGAGTAGGTTAAGATAAAAAGAGGATTGTATATTAATATAACATCCCTCGTTTTTAAATCCCAATTTGAGTAAATTTTAGAAAATGTTAAATTGGGATAAAAAGGAAAATATTGAATTTTCTATTTTTGGAGTTTTATAAGTGAAAATATATATATATATATATATATATCAAATCAAAGTATTGAAACCTCCATAATTGAATTATACTCAAAAAGACGATTCCAACAACACGAAGTTTGCTAAAATAGGAGATCGGATGGAGAAGAAATAATAAATTGAACATGGAGGGCACTTTTGTAAATAAAAAAGAAAAGAAAAGTTATTATCAAAAGGGAGGTGCTATTGTGATAATGGCACCCCCCCTCCCCCCTTTCCTTTTGTGAGGCGATAGTTGACAACTGTCACCCAATACCAACTCGAGAAGAAAAAGAAGAAGAGAGGAAGAAGGAGAGAGGGAGAAGGAAAAGGAAAAGGAAAAGGAAAAGAGAGAGAGAGAGAGAGAGAGAGAGAGAGAGAGATGCAGTGAGAGGGGAAAGAAATGTGTTTTTCGGGCAGCCAAATACAATGATGGCTTGGATTTGTGATCCAAGCCAATCTTTCTCTTCATCGTGATCACACGATCAAAAGCCCTTAAGAATTATTGTGATCAAGCAAGTAACGATAGAGAATTGAGCTGTAGAAGATGACGTTGGCGAATAGCAAAAATCCAACGATCGACACCTATTTTTTGAGTTTTTTCAGCATCAAACGATGTTAGATCTCCACCAAATTTTAGAGGAGTGAAGGTGAGACCCTGATCTACATTCTCTTTTAAGAAATTTGTGATCTAATAAGAAATGGGCCACAGACACTGACCACGACGATTACCTTCTCCGACGACCGTGCCAGCCACCTTTTCTAATGAATGCCAATCAATGTCAGTGACTTATTGAAACAGAATGAAGAAACATACCCTATATATATTTTAACATGATCTACACCATGGAAAGGTCAAAGCTTTGATAAGGGATCATTTGACCCTCCAATTTAGATGCGAGTCAAATCGAGAATCCATAAGGTGAGATTGTAAGATCTGAACCATCCATTGCGATCTTTGTGACTCATAGATCAAGATCTATATAAGGCATATTGGATCTAATACATTTGAAAGATGATTTAGTCAATCTTGATCAATGGCTAAGATCAACTGAGGATTCATGTATGAAATTGGATCCAAATCTATAATACATACCATTCAGATTATTTGTTAGAATTATTAATTTGTTATTTGATCTAGGATGATCAAGTGGAGAATTGTGATTAGATTGGCATGGATATCTTAGATCGTGTACATTTGAGGCAACCGGTTGATGAGCTAGCCAAGCAAGCAATCGAATGCCATTCAGATTAACTTGTACGCTCTAAGATTACTTTCTTAACCATTTGATTTGGTTGATTTGGTTGTAATTAGAAAATATTGAGCATGAACTACATATAATAGTACTCAATTAGTTGATTAATCAATAAATTACCTGAGATTGACATGATCTGAGCATGATTTAGATACTTATATGATCCTATGTTGACGTGGGGATTTGGATGTTGGATGTGCTACACAATTTCAAGTTCGGTTTGGTCAAATTAAAGTTAAGTTTACAGCTAAACCTAAAAGGGAAGAACTTGTGGAAAATTTGCCAAGGAGGCATATAGTGTTTTAACATTGATATGCTTTTGCGAAAAATGGAGACTATTGATAACTACTCAGTCATATTTGAAAATGCATAAGATTTGGGATTTTGATATTTCTAATTTATGCAATCAGCATATTTGTATTTCATGCAACTTACTGATTTGGAATGCCATGTTGTTTTATTATTAAATTGAAAACATATTTGAAACTACATGAACTTCATGAATATGAAATGACGAGGAATGCGGAATCCTCAAAATCAACCCCTAGTGAGGGTTGCTTTTACATGGCTACATTATATCATTAGGTTGAATTTACATGATTTCATAAATGCATGGATTTTTATGATTTTATCTACTATATCGACATGTGATCATGCTTAGTATTATTATGTTATGACAGACATATTGGAGCCAGTGGACACTGTGCTAAGAAGGTTGACTAATCATCCTCCTTCCAAAATTATGTGTTAGATACTTGCATGAAAAAGGTTGAATCTAGATTACGATGACATCATGGGCAAGGTCATGGCCTGAGACACTGTGTAGCATGGTGTTGAGAGTTTATCTGCTTAGTATCGACATAATAGCTACGGACTTTATTGGTTCTTGTCCATCGCATAAATGGTCCATTATTTTGATATGTGTATTTATACCGTAATAGCACAGGTGCGTGGCACCCTGATATTTTAAGTCTATAATGAGTACTCATGACTAATGGTAGGTGGTAAAATTACAAGTGTTTCTATACTCATTAGACCTCGAGAAGGTTCTAATGGTATTGTGTGTGTGTGTGTTTATTGAGACACGGTGATTTTATTGAAGCATTATATGGTTTAAATATTTTTTGTTTATTGATTCTTAACGATGCTTTGTTATTTAGTTTGGATAAGTATATTTATGAGATGATGTGTGACGTGAGTTTTGGTGATCTTTTATATCTTGTAAAATACCTTTAAAATGTTATTATTATCTTTGTAAAGCATGACTAAGATTTTAGAGTTTTGTTATATTGCTCATTATGCATCATATTTTACTCAACTATATAATATGTGATTATGTACCCTTTTTGCATTTGAAACAGTATAACTTCATATTTCGATGATGAAACTGTCTATATTAGCACAAGCTTGCTAAGACATTGTAAATTATTTGCAATGTCTCATGTTTGAAGAAATGAGACACAGGAATAGAAGATGGTGATAGGGACATGAAGAGAAGAGTATGACAAATATAACAAATAGGTTTGAAATATAATTGATGATCTTGTGAATTGACGTAATGTTGACCTAATATGACTTTGCTTTATCTATATGTGGGCATCTAAATTGGAGTTATGGTGATGTAACCATGACTAGAGTGGTTTTGGGGATGTTAGTTTTATTCTTAGTCTTCTGGCACCACAAAATGTTTCTTATTATTTAAATATAAATAGACATGTGTGTGGATGTATTTGAAGGGAGATGGAGTCTTCTTTATTTATTTTATATGTATATTGTGTTTATCAGGTTGTCGCATCGCATGCATTGAATGTACTAGGTCCAAATAAAAGGAAGACTGCAGGATTTTTGGTAGAAATATGTCATTCATTCCTCTGAAAAATCCTTGTTTTTATAACAGGAAAAATAACACTCGGGATTTTTATGGTCTTCTCATGAAACTTGTTTTCTGATGTTTAGTTTCCAAATAGTTTTTTCAAACTTGGAGCGCCCCAATTGCAAAAGATTTTGTAAAAAAGTGTTATAAAAACCAAGGATGTCACAATTAATTTGATGAAGAAGATAGTCCTTTCAGTCAAATAGAAAGGAGTAAAGACTTTGTCTATTTTATTAGATTTCTATGAAGTATGCAAATGAAGATTGCAATGTGACTGTCGTTGCTTGTGTGTGTGTGTGTGTGTGTGGAAGTGATTTTAGAAAGAAGATAACATCTAATTTTTGTCAAATAAGGTTCCAAATTACATGAGAATTGTATGAAGTATTCCATATAAAGATACCAATATCAACTCCCATGCTAAAGAGTGGAAGTGATTACTTAGTGCCTCTTTGGTTGGCAAGAAATGTTAAAATGGTTTTAAGTTATAATAAGTTGGCGGGCCCCAAATAGTCTCATATGTGAACAAAAATTTGGAATTTGTATCGTACATGGATAAGGAAACTAGACTTGTTTCCCGCCTAAACTTCTTTCTGTCTACCTACATTGTTTTTTACCTAGACTTCATATTGTTCCTCACCTGGACTCATTGGTTGGCAAGAAATGTTGAAATGGTTTTAAGTTATAATAAGTTGGCGGGCCCCAAATAGTCTCATATGTGAACAAAAATTTGGAATTTGCATCGTACATGGATAAGGAAACTAGACTTGTTTCCTGCCTAGACTTGTTTCTGTCTACCTACATTGTTTTTTACCTAGACTTCATATTGTTCCTCACCTGGACTCAATAAAGTATGGTTTCAACCTGGACTTCTTACTGACCAAATACATTAATTTTCCACTAGGACTCTTTACTATCCAAATACAAACATGGGTTCTATATATAAGGAGTATCCCTAAGTCATTTTCATTTACACCAATTTCATGCTCCCTTCTTTCTTTCTGTTTATAGAATTATACTAAGTTGTTTTCTAGAAATCAAGATTATTTCTCTCTGGATTTCTAAAATTAGAGACTTTTTGAGATTTTGGGTGAACTTTTGCAACTACGCCCATTGGTTGTAGTTTCTATTTATGCTCGCTCCTAGGTCACTCTTTGCAACCCATATATTAGCGAGTATCGGAGACTTGTTAGCCTCTTAGTGCTTATTAGGCCTCTGCTAGTGGACGCTTTTTGGAGTTCTTATTTCAATAAACCTTCAACACTTGGGGGACGTTGCGCACTAGGCTTTTTGAGCCTAAGTATGAAGCCCCTTTAGCTTCTTTGGAGGTTACTGGATATTTACTAAGTGCCTTTATTGCAGCCATATCCATAATCTGTTCTAGAGTTGGGCTTTGTACAGCTTCTATTCAATATTTATTTGAGTATTTATTAGTATCCCTATGGAGCCTATAATTCACATCTATTGGATTTTACAATACTTGTGATTTTCAAGATTATTTAAAGATATTCAAATTCAAAAGACTAAACTATTAACCAATTATGGCCATTATAAGTTAGTTAAGGTATAACAATTGAGTTTGGCATGGTTGTATCTTACAAATAGAGCCATCATAACCTTTACACAATTTAAGACCCTTCAAATATCTTCAAGAAATGCATTTAGACTCAAGACTCTATAGTAAGGTTCATCAATTTTAGTTTGGTATAATATTTCTAACACCAAAGTGATCTAACACCAAAGTGAAGGAAATTAATTTCCATAAAAAAATAATCACAATAGAAAGTGTTTAACACCTTCAAATTAAATTAATCTAAAAACTCAAAAATCTTACATACAATAATTTTTTTAGGTCATTGGTAGAATTCAATCTAAAAGCATAAAACACTTATACTAGAGGATTCTTTTTCACTAGAAATCAATTTTCATCAATTTTACGCTAACACAAAAGGCCCTTATAATTTTCTCTCTAGAGCTCAGTTTGAAGTATTCATCACATTGCTCCAAATGTAGATGTCTTCTAGATTAAAAAGCATATAATAAGTCATGCTTGAATAGTTTCAAAATTTTATAAACAACACATTGTGTCTTACAAGTTGGAATCATCCATATTATATGATTTTTGACCTGGGAGAAATTTTAAGTTGGAGTAATGAGACAAATGATTTTGATCATCCAACACATGGCCTCCAAGAAATTGGTCACAAGATCACAACTCTTAGTGTAGTCAAAATAGCATTTCTCTCAATTTTACATGAATTAAATCTCAAGCTAAATAAGGATGGATTGTTAAACTTAAGAAAAATGTGTAATGAAGCAGGTGAGAGGAGGAGATGGTGGATGCACCTAGAGCATTTTCTAGTCTCTCAATTTAGAATAGACATAATATGGGTTCTGATATTGCTTCATTGAAGTTTCTTAGTTGTAGCCAAAGACCTTCTAGCCCAATGGTTCACAAAAGAAGGTGACTCATCCTAACACTACATTGCAAGCTCAAAGGGTCAATGATGAATATTTTCATTCTTAAGTAAATATATTTAAATTAAAATTTTGTTTTATCAAATTGAATTTTTAAATCTAGGGGCACATGTCTAAAAATTCAAATGAAAGAACATATTTAGAGGCTATAATTAACTACCAATGAAGTGTTACCTAGTGAAGAGTAATTTTGGTGAGAAAATAACTTACTCCTATTTTATAAAAGGAGGAATTCTCCTCATTTCATTAACAATGTTCTCTTAAATATCTTGAGTTTTCTTCTAGCGCTATTATTTTAGATTTTAACCTATGTAGTTAGAGTTCTAGGTGGATTTGTTGATCTGGGAGAGTGCATGAGAGATTTACTTTGCAAGATTTTGCACTTTTACCCAAAAAAATTGCAGATGCTAGAGAACATGTGACTTGTTTACTTTTTATATTTTTGTGCTGGTACAAAAACTAGTTTCTTGAAGAGTGCTTAAAGTAGTTTCTTGAAGATAGTTGAAGCCTGCTAAATTGTGCAAAAGAAATGACAGCTCTATCTTTGTATTCAACCAAGCTAGACTCAATGTATACTGTAATTGATTGTTTTGCATGATTGGAATTGATCCTTACTTTGAAATCAAAATTTAAGTCTAGTAAAATCTCAAGGAGAGAAGCAAAATTAGAACTCATGTAACTTAGAAACAAGATCAAAGGATAAAGAATCTAGGTTTCGCTGAGAAACTAGCCAACAGGTAATACCAAGATTAAGCATACTTGTATGAACAATTAGAACTTCCACAAGATTGGAATATCTCTAGAAATTAGAATGCTAAAAGATCAATATACTTAGGCCTTGTTTTTCTAGCTAGAACTCTAGAACCAAAAAACTTCTTTAGTGAAAGAACTATTAAACGAGAATACACAAATTAGGCAAACTATAAAAAAAACCAAAGAGAGAATGTTAAAATCACCCGACTATAAAGAGAATAGAAAGCTAGAGAATCAAAGAGCTCTGGGAAGAGAAGAGAAGAGAAGATGGTGCAAAGATAATGGCTTAGGGCTTCCCTTATATAGAGGTCATGGATAGCTAGCCCCTTAAAGCCAAAAATTCATTACAATAAAACAACTAAATGAATTAATTAAGGCATAAGTTTTAATCATTTTATAGCCACTATGTATAACATTATATATATATAATGTTATACATACATACATATAATGATTATGTTTTTTCACCTATTTATGCATGCATAATAGTTTAATCATAAAAGATATTAAAAAAAATGAAAGCATAAAAGGGCAAACTAAAAGCAAATTGTTAAACACAACTTTTAGCCATTTTTACTTAAAATGTTCTGATGATTTCAAATTAAAACAAGTAAAAGTTGCATTCCCTTGCTTGTTTTAAATTAAAAATAATATATAATAATGAAAATAGAGATAATGATATTAAATATATAGTAAAGTTGTGTATTCAACAATATTACTACACCAGAGAAAATGAATAGTCATGAACTTCCTTCTAGAGTATACAATTTAACATCTTTCAAGGTAGATAATGAAATGAATCATGAGCTGCTCTCTTTGTAATAATTGTAACACATACTTCTCTTAAGAAGACAGCTAAACTTAAACTAGGGTTTTATTACAGCCAAGTTCTCTAGAGGCCAACTTGAGTCCCATAAAATGCAAGCCCACCTATAATATATAGAATAGATGAGTCTATCAATGGTGCTCCTGTATCTTCCACAATCCTAAGCCCAAAAGTGGATCTATAGACATGTTAAGATATATGTCAACCTTCACTACATTGTTTGAAATGTATGCCCTACAAGCCATCATATGACATTTTAATGCAATTTTTTTTTTTTTCAATGAATGAATTCACTTTATGTAATTATGATATGCTAATACTATATAATTGGGAACTGATAATATAAGTTAGGATATCGCAAAATATTTAGAGAGTCATGGGATAACCTCTAAAACCTTATGTAACAGAGTAGGAATTACATGACTAGATGAATGAAAATTATAGTTAAGGAAAATGGAATTTGAGTTAATTGTAAACCTTAAATAGCCCTTAAGGGATAATGGGAATAGAAAAGTCAACTATATAATACTTGTGTCAAATGTAGTGCAACCATTTGGTGGGGATTATCAATTTTAAGGTCCATACATTAATGTATGTAAAAGTATTTTGCATGTAAGATATGGCCCTAGTTATCAAGAATACTTTGTGGACACTGTGTGTAGATGAAGTGTTATTGGATGATCATAACCCTAAAGAACCTTGGACTTGAGGAATTTATAAATCTAAGTGAGATCTAATATTTGTCTTTAGTGTATTCTATAAAGAAACCTATTCAAGGTTAATTCTAAGTGTACTAAGATATAAAGAAACTCATAAAGAATATAAAATGTCCAACATGGGACCCACTCTCTTATGGAGAAAGATATTCAATGCATGATATCTCTTAAATAAACTTGAAAAACCTAGCCTTGCTGATCTTTGATAAATTTCATTTAAGATGGGGCCTATTGCACTTTATTCTACAAATGTAACAAGCCTAGGGACAAGTGTGTCCACATGCCCCATATAGGTGTTACATATGAATATAATTAAGTAGGAGAGTATAATGGTAATTTACTCATAAGAGTACATGTATAATTAATCATTTATGTGGATTGTACGTGGTTATTTGTGGGTGAATTTGATGTCCACATCATCTTTATATGATATAGATTTGGGACAGTTTTAGTCAAATTAGGAAAGTGGTTATTGACAAGAAAGCTTAAGAAATACCACATTTAGAAAGTTTTTAGATGGTCATACCTAAATAGCTAAATCAAGTCAAACTATGGTTGACTAGGGAAGAACTCTCTACATATAAGCAACAAGAGAGAGAGAGAGAGAGAGAGAGAGAGAGAGAGAGAGAGAGAGAGAGAGTTTGAAAAATGACCCCCTTTGCATAGCTTTCTCTATTGAAAAAACCTTAGAATTGTGATCCTATCTTTAGTTCCCAAAAGTTGAAACTTGGATCCACCTCAAAAACAACAAGAAACCTAAGAGTGTGGACAGACTAGAGAGATTGTATTTTCAATTTTAACAAGGTATGCTCCTAATATATTCAAGCTAAATGTGCCAAATCATATGATTCAAGTTTAATCACAAACCAAAATTTTAAATTTTAGTTACAAATCTAGAAAATTTCTCAATCTTACATAAGTATTTCAACACAATGCATACACCATAGGAATAAGAAGGAACTTCTTTATTTAAAAATAAAATAAAATTATAGTACATCTTATAGGTCCAACTAGCTTAAGTTTTCTTTTGAACTTGGTCAATAACATAAGGTAAGGTTACTATTGCTCAAGTATAGGTCTCTAAGCCAATTCTCCTTGGCATTTCAACAAGTAGCTATCTTCCTAGTCCTTTGGAGAGAGGGTTGAATAAATTGTGCCTTAATTTTACACAATAGGTTGAAATGATACCATATTTTATCAATTCTCTAACATTGTTATCTATCAGATGAAGTTGGTGAGATTTTTCACTATACACTTTTGTCATAGTGGCATTATCATAACAATAAATGGTAATGGCATACATAGGCTTCAACCACATCAATACATCTAGCAATAGGTTCCTTGGTCACTTTGTTTCCTCTTTAGTAGAAGCTAAAGCTATAAACTCAAATTCCATTATAATGAGTAATGCACTCTTGTCTCTTTTATGTCCATGATCTCACACCACCACCCAACATAAAGATCCATGTGGGTAATATTTCAGACTATCAAGATCCAAATTCTATGGCACATTACTATAGTTGGTTCTCTGCCATAGTGTAAACCCATAGTGTAGAATCTTATTAAGATGTACTACAACACTTGCCAAAGTCTTGGAATGCGCTTTACTAGGATTACTAGTATATTGACTCATTTCCCAATTATAAAGGCAATATTTGGCCAATACTTGACATCGCATGTATCAAACTACAAAGTACACTCGAGTACCTTAATTGATTAATTGGGTTCCCATCATTCTTCAATAATTAGACATTTAGTCAATAGGTGTATTCATAGGTTTGCAGTTAAAATATTCATATCTTTTGAGAACCAACACGCTATAACTAAACTAAGTCAAAACTAGTATGTTCTCCTTTCAGATGACTTTTATACCCATAATCACATAGCCTCACCCAAGTCCTTCATGCCAAAGTTTGATGACAAAAATTGTTTGGCATCAACTATACTTGGAAGGTTTGTCCCAAATATTAGCCTATCATCTATGAAATGTTGCATCAAGTTATTGCTTTTGTAGATGTAGCAAGATTACTTTCTATGAAATAGACTTCAAACATAGGTTCATAGTCCTCTTTTCTTTCCCTTTTGCATCTTTTCATCTTAGTAACATTAGTTCACTAGCAATTTATCCTTTTACTAGCTGAAGGAATGTCTTCAGCATCAGTTTGATCAGTTTCTAAAGAAATCCTTGTACAGGTTGAAGGAATTTCTTCTACTTCAGTTTGATTAGTTTTAAAAGGAAATGAACTCTTGATTAAACTAACATCACCTATTTCTGCAATGGTGTGAGGATAAGGAATTTTTAAGTTCAGACATACATAGGCTTTGCTAGCTACAAAGTAACCAATAAAGACATAATCTATTCCCTAGCATCCCACCTTAGAATCTCTTTATCCATGTAATATAGCATGAGCCAAGAACCCACATTTTAAGTAATTCAAATATGGTTTTCTTGCTTTCCTAACTCATAGGGAGTGGTATCATATCTTCTATAAGGAACCCTATTTAGAATATGGCAAGAGAAGAGTAGTGCTTAGCCTAAATAACTCTTTGACATTCTTGAACTACAAAGCATGAAATTTACCATCTTAACAAGTGTCCTATTTTTGCGTTCAACAACACCCATCTATTGAGGTGTCTAATGGGAACTATACTCTTTGACAATACCAACTTCTTCGTAAAACAAAGCAAATTCATTGGAATTGTACTCTTTACAATTAGTATCAATATTTTAATATTAATATTGTGAATCTCAATTTCTTCTTTGTAAGCATTAAAATGTTCAATGCTTGTCTTTGCTTTGAATAAGGAAAGCATACTCATATCTTGTGCAATCATCAATGAATGTTATAAAGCATCTTTTTTCTTATCTTGTCAATATATTCGTCATCTAACACATACAATTGTGAATTAACTCAAGAATAGAGGATTCTCTTTCTATTATTTGAAAAGCTTTCTTGGTAATTTCACACTCACTACAAACTTTACATTTATTTGTAGTTAAGTTATCACTGTTACAAATAATCTAATACTTCATCATTCTTTTGATAGACTAGACATTCTTGTGTCTTAGTCTACCATGGCGCACATTAAGAAAATACTCATAATATGCATGAAATTCACATTTTTCATTAATAAAATTCAATTTGAACATGCCATTTGTAAAATATTCTTCCGCACAAAAATCCCATTCTTAATTGGATCAAACACCATTTTAAACTCATGCTTGGTAAGTGAAACTCTAGAGACGATATATGTGTTGGTATTAGGAACATGTGTCACATTTTTTAGAGTTATACCTTACCAGAAGTAAAATTTAGGTTTATGACTCCTTAACAAACTACCTTAGTAGCACAGGACTTCCCTATGATCATTTCAGAGCCACCCCTTTGTAAGTCTTTTGAATAGGCTTTTATTGCAAGTCATGTGTCAAGTTGCTCCTATGTCAAAGCACAAGTCCCTATCATCAGGGACTATATACAACACTTTTTTATTTATTTTAAGGGTAGGACTACATAAAACTTCAAAAAACAAGATTTGCAACTGATTTAGATTTCTCATTTCTAATTGGTATGATCCTTCTCATTCTATTTGTTATTAAAATTATTTCTCTTTGCAATATTTATACATGTTTCCTTTCCTTGCACACACATAACAAATATAGTCTTCTTTTTTGTCTTTTTTGTCTTTTAAACTTCCTTTCCACCTCCATTTCTAGTTCTTTTGAAAGAACTGGCCTCAAGACTATGTTTTTTGGTTGTTGACCTTCTTATTCCTCCTCCTAATGAAAATTTAGTTCCTTTTTACTTCTGTAGCATGTGCCCTTGCAATAGTTTACTTTGACACAGTTTTTCCTAGTCTATTATATATTATCTTCTTTTGTAGATAATTAAGTCATTGATTGTGTGTCATCTTCTTATTATTCTTCAAAGCCTCATGCAAACACCATTCCAAATAGGTGGCAGCTTTGAAATAATGATGCCGACATTAAATTCCAACACCTAAAAAACGATTGGTTTGTTGTCCATAAACTTAAAGTCCAGATAGTTTTCAACTAAAATTTTCTTCTTGGTTTTTTCTTCCTTAGAGAAAATTGATTAAGAGTATTCCAAAGATCTTTTGTTGACTTGGTACTTTTAGAATACTAATCATAAAGTTTATCAAACAATGTTAACAAGATTGTGTTTCTGGCTTTATCATCATCACATGCATATTTGTTAATTTTACTAAGCATTTCTATATTTGTCTTCTATGCAACATATTTAGTAATTGCTGATGTTTTTCGCAAGTGCATGGGCTATTATGGTATAGCTAATGCAAGTACGGGTTGATCCTACAGGGACGTGTTTTGAGAATTTGGAGTTTTAATAAAATTTAACAGAAAGAGAAACTCTAAATTCAAATTAAATGACAAAAATTAACAGAAAGAGAAACTAGACTTCAAATGTGTTTAATCAATGAAATTACAAAGGTCTAATCCAAAGAAAACAAAAATTTAATGAAAAATAAGAAATTTCCACTTCCCTAAACTACTTGTCTTCAAATACTATAGATCTGGTTTCCTAAATCATGATTAGACTTCATCAACACATTTCCGGCACTTCTGATTAATGATCCATTGGAGGGATTAGGCAGATTCTAAAAATTATGAGAGATCTGGACCAAATAAGAAATTTGAGATTTGACAGCTCAAATCTGATTTTAGATTCTCATATTAGGAAAAATAAAAGTGCTTTTAAATTGTCCTATAACCCATATTTGAAATTTGATTGAAATTTAGACATGAAACAGATGAGAAATTGATGTTCCCCTATTCGTTTAAGCTAAACCGTTGATTCGATTATGCTTAAATCAGCCAAATTTGATTTTTAGAATTATCTAAGAACAAGCAAAACATGAATAACACAAAACATGGATAAAGAAAAAGACGAAATAGACTAAAAAACAAAACATAGATCATATGAGATGTTAATTTTTCTACTAAGGGCATTGATGGAATTTTCTTGGAAAATTATCTTCTTCTTCTCTAGCCTGTAAGGAGAAAATGAAGATGATACTGGTAGTTGCTGGTGGACTGGAGGGGGGAGGCAATCTAGGCAGATGACGACTGGGACCGACATCGATGGTTGAGCAAGTAGGGCAGACAAGAAAATGAAGTTGGTACTGGCAAGGACGCCGGTACTAGAGAAGCCGACTAGAGTGAAGGGAGGCATGCCGATTGTGGGGATTGGTGGTGCGATCTGATATAAAATTGACGACGACGTGCAGACGAGGAGGGAAGCAAGAGTGACCACTCGGATTGGCTGGTGAAACACAGAACGATGAAGCAGAGGAGGGCCGCTGGATGCGGTGATTGGAGATGGGAGAGACGACCTGGGTAGTGAAGATGGAGGTTAACAGCTTGTCTGCCTCAAGCAGATGACCGGTGATTGGGCTAGGCGTGTGGGTATGAAGTGAACAAGATGACGGGTTTGACGGAGAGGAAACTGGAACTCGGTTTCTTGTTGGAAACTAAGAGATAAAAGAGAGAGAAGTGGGGTGCTGGTGTGGAGGTGTAATGACCTAAATTTTGGAGACATTTTGTATAAAAATCAACCATGATATTGGCTCTTTGCCAACGATATTGTAACCTGGTTTACTTTGGAATGAATATATGTTTCTTACATGTTTAATGGTCTTATTAGGTGGTGGGATGTTTGCTCTTAATTCATATATAAATCTTAGGAGTTTGTGAAGAAACTCATTGCCACTAGATTCTACTCTCAAAATGGAATCCAACGCCTCAAAGAATGCTAAAAACGGAGCTCGTATGAAGAAGCTATAGGCGTTAGAAGATTGAGGGCATTTTGGTAAAATGCACCTAAAAACGAAAAAGCCAAAAACTGCAGGGGCCGTTTTGATAACGGCACCGCCTTCCCTCTCCTATAAATACTCCCCAAGCCCCCTTCTCCTCTAGGTATTTCCGGGTTCAAATCTTCGGCAAAGGTGGGTTTGGAGCAAGCAATCCAAGTGTAAGACCCACTCCATCTCGAGGTCCCAGGTAAGCTTCTCTTCCCCTCTTTTCCCTTCTCATTTCCCCTTCAATTTCCTTCTTTTTCCAGCCAAATCTAGCGTTTCCCGGCCGAAGAACCCATTAGGAAGATGGGTTGGTTACAGAACCCTAGGCCTACGATCAGGGTGATCTGGGAATTTTCAGACCGGAAATCACCAGTCCTCAGGTAGGAAAACCAGACGGCTGAAAACCCGTCGATCGATCGATCGATCGATCGAGAGAGAGAGAGAGAGAGAGAGAGAGAGCCTCCCAGGGGCGCATGAATGTCCTAGGGTGCATGGCGCAGTCCAGGGTGCTTGACTTGACGCACACCCGTGCCAAGCTCCCTGGGGGCTGTCCTCATGAACGCGTAGCGTGCGGATAGTTGTCTTAGCTCGACAGGGACGCATGAGATGTCCTGGGAGTTGAGGCACATTGTAGCCGCGCCTAAGACGCGTCCGCGCAACAGCGTACACCCTGGCACACTATTTCAGACATACGCACATAAGCCTGGTTGCGGTGCAACTAGGGCACACACGTATCCTAGAAACCATAGTGCGCAGGACCCTATGCACTACAATTGGGTTGTCCGTTAAGGCACGACCTTGTAAAATCCAATTTTGGAGCTTATATAACTCCGATTGACGAGCCAAAAGGACCGTTGCGTCCGTAATTTTGACATGGACCCAATTATACAATAAAATGCAGGACATTCTTAGATAAAGAGCAGCTTAAAAATATCATAGAATAGCCCCTAGAAACCAACATCATATGACCTTTACCCTGTGAGCTTAAAAAAAAAAAACGCCTAGATCTTATGTTTAAACATCATTTAGGACCTTACCAAGATATTCTCGAACTCGAAGTGAAGATGGGCACGAGCTAAGTAACAACACACAAGGTAGGTCATCTGATCCTACTCTGTTTTCAAAATACATTCCAAACTTTCATAGTTACATGCTTTTATTACTATATTGAGCATGTGTTTTAAACCATGTTGTTCTCATACAAGTATGCGAGATCTGCTCCCATGACTTATATATATATTTATTTATTTGAAAAATCTTGCATTGAATGAAGATTGCTATTGAGAAGTAATGTTTTTATACGAGTTACGGATTCATGACATTTTACGCAATACTTGCATACGTTGAAAATAAATCCATAAATTGCATGATTTATGTTGATTTGATATTGGGACTATGTATGTTTTTGGGCTATTGAGCCTGATGGGCACTATGCTAAGTAGGTAGATCGTTGAATGAAGCAACCTATGTAAGGAATAAAACCTTAAGTTCCAAGTGGGTAGATAGCCGAAGGAGGCAGCTTGCGGTAGGAACAAAACCTCGAGTCCCAAGTGGGCAGATTGCTGAAAGAGGCAGCTTGCGGAGGAGCATAGTGACCCTATGATTTCAGTATGTTTGATCTGCATATAGCACTGAGATGGTCGCATATGAGTAATCGTGACCAGTTGACTAGAGACCCAGTGCATGTTACTCTGTGATGCTAACATATGCCTCACATGAAGACTATTTTAAGTATTTCTTGATCATTTTATACGATGCATTGATTTGACGTAGTGAATCTATTGATTTCGACGTTCTGAAACTAGATATACTGTTAGTGTTGCATGCTGAAGTTTGATAAAGAATTTCAATAGATGACATAACTTACATTTTATTCATACAAATGCACACCTATCACAAATATAGCATTCCTGATGTCTTTCATGCAACCATTTTGAACTCTGTATGATGCACTGCTGTGTTTTCAAAAAGGGTAGTGTCAGGTTACCTACTGAGTATGATAAATACTCAACCCAATCCATTATGTTTCATATCAAACAAAGTACAAATAGAAGGAGGATCAGGAGACATTAGAATCAAAGTCAAGTAAGCAAAGGTAAGACTTAATTAGTAATTTCTTTTGGTAGCTACTGTAATCTTGATTGTAAGTATTTATTATAGTTGTGGTTGTGACTAACAATCTTGGGAGTAACTACTTGTTTTGATTTGGTTTATAAATTGCCATGGCACTATGCATTGAGCGTTCATTTTGACACTCGGGCTCTTTATACAATGTTTTTGAAAAGAAGAAATTTTTCCTACATTCTTCTGCATACATTGTTTTCAAACTAGAGATCGATCTCACTGTGTTTTTACTAAAAATGGCATTCAAAAACCCAGCTCGTCACAGGAGGTGCGATGGAGGGTGGGGTGAATTTGGGCTCCTTCAGTCTTGATTGAGACGTCATGCAGTGACGCAGAGGGAGGAGCAGGGAAGGAACTCACGGTGAGAAAGAAGGATGGAATAGAGAATTGGAAAGTGGGGGTGATAGGTTTGGTGCGTTGATGCAAGGTGAGCTGGGAAAAAGAGAAACCAAACAAAAAACGTGGTGCAAAAGGTAGCTGAAAAAATACTGGTAGAATGGCTGTGATGGATGATCGGTGACGGTGGAGAAAGTAGTTGAGAAAGGAAGAAGCTAGTAGGAGAGTTGGGAACGAGAAGAGGAATAGGTAAAGAACAAGAAAATAATAGAAACGATGTAAAGCAAAAGGAAATATTGAAAAAGGAAAGGGAAAGGAAAACGAAAACATAAAGTGAAGAGAAGAATGGGATGGTCTTGCCTCCTACTGTCAGGGGGGCTCTTCCTCTCCACCTACAGCTTTCTCTTATATGAACTCTCATCTTTCCAATTCCACTATAGATAAGATTTTCCAACTTGGATTGTCTTCTATTTTGCATCTTTCCATTCCCTTAAAAAAATTTCTCTTTCCTTTAAAACTAAATTTTCTTTTAAGAAACTATCTTATCTTGCTTTAATGAGTGATCTGGTCCATTCAAAGCCTTTTTTGATAATTTGCACTGTTGAAATTTGATCTAAACCATCCCTACCTCTTTTGGTTTATCTGCAAAATAAAAGACTAAATTAGATTCATCTAAACTATACATTAAGCATATGATAAGCTCTAACGATCATCTAACCATTGATTTTGACAAATTAATAATTTGATGATCAATTAGAGCTATATTAAAAATCAAGCTAAAAATTACAAATTTAATTGGTTAGATGATCTAATTGAATGCTAAATTAAGGGTATTTTTGCCAAAACTAAACACTTAAAAGTAATATCTCAAGAAACCTTAGTTTTAACACAATCAAGACATGCTTGAGTCAATGCATGTGCCAACTTCTATGTTTTCAGATAAAAATTTATTTTATGCTCTCTCTCTCTCTCTCTCTCTCTCTCTCTCTCTCTCTCTCTCTCTCTCTCTCTCTTGTTATAAGTTTGCACCATCAAACTTTTGGATTATCATATAGGGATTTTCATGTTAGAGTTAAAAAAAAAAGTGAGATTTGGAACCTCGTCCACCTAAATGAAGTTGAATTAGATGAACATTTTATATCTATGAAAAACATCAAAACAAGAAGTGATTCCCCCTTATTTTTCTTGTTGCCACTCGATGCTTCTTCCGCTACATGTGGAAGCATATATGATCTTCTTAAATTCCTTTAATAATCTCAACTTATTCACCAATTGATTTTGGCTTGAAAATTAAGAGGTGAAATTTCTTTGGTCTAAATTTACCTCTCAACCACATTAAAAATATCAATTGAGATCACTAGATCACTGGTGAAGTCAAAGCCTCCTTGAAAGAAGAAGGTTTGGGATTGAGAATTACCTTAGTTCCTTGAGAATTTGTTGCACTAGTATTCCCCTTCAATGCCTCATCCTCATTATAATTCTTATTCTCTGGAAATGTATCCATGGGTATTTTATCTTTTGAAGACCATAATTTTCAATCTTCTTTGCAATTATTCCTTGATTCAAAGCTAATAAAATCACACAAGTCCTTAAGTCTAAGTAATTTCTTTTCTTTCCTACTTAGCACTACTTTATGCCAAAATTGATGATTCAAAATAGAACCATGTTTCTTGATCGAGATTTCTTACCCTTTATCCAACTAAAAAGTTATAGAAATGAGAAAGAGATAGAGCAACAATGGTTTGGACTTTTGAACAAAAACTAAACTTAGTTGAAGAGTGAATGATTGCCGGAGTCTATGGGCTTTAGTAATCACCTAACAGAACTTTCACATTGGAAATCACCATTTAAGCATGCCTTTAGTCTATCCTCTTGGTTAAAATTCCATTAAATACCAAAATTTCCAAGCTTTCATTTCAACTAGCATATAAAAGCACAAAACTTTAAAGAAAAAATCGAAAATTTTAACCCAATGACCAAAGTTGCAACCAAATACTTCTAGGCTTACTTTTGGCAGCCTTCAATAATATAGTTATTCACAAAATAAAGAAACAATCTAAATTTTTTATTGAAAACACAATATGTGAAAGGCTTTTAAATGTCAAACAGTGGACATTTTAATATATCAGTCATCCAAAGTACATAAAAAGTACATGAATGATTTTAAAATCTTTAAAAGAGTAGGTTCCCCTTTAATTTAGCCTGACCACACATTCCAACTTGCAATATGCATATTCATCATATAACAGATGAACACAAGATAGAGTTTCGATAGATGGAGAGTAGTGCAGGGACATTCATTTTCAATCACTATCTACCTAATTGTCAAAACTAATAGCAACTCAATAAAGAAATCATATAACTAATCCTTGGACACTCTTTCATCAAATACAAATAAAAAAAAGGCAGCCCCGGTGCATGAAGCTCCTACTTATGCAAGGTGGGGGGAAGCCGCAGACCACAAGGACCTATAATACACAGCTTTACCTTATATTTTTACAAGAGGCTACAGTTACAAAATAGTAGGAACAAGTCTACTCTATAGCCCAAATTAATCACAAAAACAAAAATATTACTGTCTCTACAAGCAAATCATGAGAAGAAATGATAAATAGCCTGGTTGTTCTCATTTTCCAAAACCTTAAAATATTTTTTCTAATAAGAAAAAATCTTTTAAAAAGGCCTAAGCTTCTAGGAAAAATTTATAGTTAGCATCAAACTCGTGGAGTTTTCCTAATAAGGCTTGAACTTGTAGCTTTTTTGCATCTCTACAATAAACTGTTAAGTCGTTGAGTCACTTGAGTGGTGTTAATAGTTTGCCCGCGTGTCATGCCAACGTGATAGTTGATTTGACACATGGGTAAGTTGACCTGCCATGTAGACATTCTTGAAATAAATTAAAGAATAAAATGCAGCCATCATTTTCTTATTCATTTTAATGTCTATTGGTAACAATGTGACAGGTCAACTCACGAGCATGTCAAGTCAATTGCCACGGTGACACGATACACGGGCAGCAATTAATGCTGTCTAACAACTTAATGTCTTATTCTAGAAATGCAAAATAACTGTAAGTTTAGGCCTTATTTTGAAAACTCAACAAGGTGGGGCTACTTTTGAATTTTTGTTAAAGTTCAGACCTTTTTAAAATATTTTTTCTAATAATGAATATTTTTGCAATTTTCACTTCCATTATGTACACCACAGCAATTTCTGCAATCTTCCATGTACACCAGAAAAAAATGCTTCTCCACTGATATCCTATGCATTTGAGGTGTAAAATAAAACAAAAACTAGAACAAGATCTTTGCCCATTAAAGCATTTGGAGTGCATGAGGCGATAGGCCTCTATTTAGAGAAATCATTATCATCATCAAGACCTTATCCCAATTAGGGGTCAGCCACATGAATCTTATTCCTCTATTCCTCTCTATTAAGTACCATGGCTTCATTTAGTCTCAAAGTTTTTAAATCTTTTCTCACCACTTCTATTCACATTCTTTTGAGCCTTTCTCTTGAGTTTTTAGAGCCTTCTACTTGTATTGCCTCCCTTCTTTTAACCAGTGCCGTTGTTGGTCTCTTTTGAACATGTCCAAACCATCTAAGTCTAATTTCTCTCATCTTGTTATCTATTGTTGTTACCCCAAAATTTTCTCTAATATTTTCATTTCTTGTTTTACCGTTCATCCGTCTCAATATTCTCATTTTTGTGATGCTCATCTTATGAGCATGATGTTCCTAGGCCTCTATCTAGAGAAAGTGTTTATATAATTGATAGTTTGGGCTCCATATTCGCACTTTAACTTGCATTCTTTTTAGGTCACTCATCTACACTGAATAAAGGTGGACGATAGCATAGTATGCAACACTACATCAAGTTGATTAGTCGCTGTAAGGTCGCCCACCTTGGCACGATGGCTTTGCGTTTGGTTGATAAGGCCTGTTCGTGTAATTTCTCTGGCTTCTGATATCTTGTATAACTTTCAAAACTTTGCTTCTTACTTAGTTGATTGTGGACTATTTGTTACACATTGTAATCCAATCTCCTGTAATTAGAAGCATTTTTTAGCCTTTGCCAGATTCTAGGCTCAAGCTTGTAATCAAAAGTTGAAAAATTCATAGTGACGAGTCTTATCAACCAAAGGTGAGGCTTATCATGCAAAAGTATCATGCAAAAGTGCGAGACAACAGACAGTAAGCAATCGAGACGCCCCAGAGGCGGGGCAGATCTTTTTTATTGTACTGAACTCAGTGAGTTAATTTGGTTTAATGGGTAGTGGTTAGGGTGAAGAACGTATTTCCTCCAGGAACATATGATGTAGTGGCGCATGGTGGCCTCTCCCGTTGTACCAGTGGTTGTGGGTACGAACTGAACGTGGGTGTGTGTTCAACATCCATAAAAAGGTGAATATGTGACTCGCCTGAGTGCGGGAAACCAAGTTGGGTTCGTTTTAAGTAGCAAAAGGGCAGCCCTGGTGTGTAAAGCTCCTTTATATGCAAGATCCAGCGAAGGGATGGACCACAAGGATCTATAGTTGAAAGAGGCTATTTAGATGTCTTAAACCCATGATTTCAATGTCACGGAACGACGACTTTACCGTCGCGCCAAGGCTCTCTTCTGGGTTCGTTTGAGTATACGATGTTTAAATTGGTACAATTCCTGCATGTTATCTATCAACTGATAAATAAAACTACAATAAACTGAATGCTCTGATCTTCCTCATTGATGGTTTCAATAGGCAGTTAAAAAAGAAAGAATTATTGTCCAGTGAAATGGAGAAAAAGTGCCTTCGATTAAAGTCCATAAACAGACCCAATGAATTAATATGAGCTAAAACTCCAGTGTTTTTTTGTTATCTTGGTGCCCCTGAAACAGGCTCATGTTTTATCATTTTCTGAAATCATATATCCAGCTCTACTGGGTGATGCAGATAAGCAAGTTGGAGTTGGCATTAAAGACCTCAGAGGAATTCCTTCTTGACTTGGTTTGAATTTGAATGCTGTAAAATAAAATCCATTGTGGTAATACCTCTAAATTTGCCTCTGATTTTGCCTGTATGATTTATTTAGTGGGAATGGATATGTCGGGCAAAGCTTGCAGTTCGGGGATCATCAAGCAGTCCTCTGATTGGGCTTTATGAGCAGGGAAAAAAGAATTTCGCGGATATTCCTCATTGCAGAGGTTGTGAGCATCTTTCATTATCTTATCTTTCCTAGGATTTTGTTCTTTGATGCTAACTGAATCTCTAACATAATTTCTATTGGATGATTGGTTTGGTTATAATAGTACCTACAATTGATTGAGGTGATATGATTTCTACAATTGATATAATAATGCCTTCATTTTATTGTTAATTTCACCGTTTCAATCCCTTTCACTTGCTGCACAGGAGATGCTCTCAGCAGCTGCTAAGCTAGCTGCAAAGAAGTGTTTCTTCTAGTGTCCATTGCTTACTTTGAAATGAGGGTAAAATTACAAGCTAATACGGAAACTGGAACTGAATAATAAATTCTGGTCTTGGAGGTTCCAGCTTTATCTTTATCTTTCTTTGTATCGTATTCACTGGAAATGATGGTGCAAACTTTCCTGAATTGTACATCCTGGGTGCAATCCAGACAACTTCATGTATACATTAATTTGGAATGCAAGAGAATTGGGTCAGACTAGCTGGAAACCACTAACGTCGTTCACCTGGATGGAAAAAATCAAATAGTTTGAAATTTTGAATTGTAGTGATATAATTTGGAAAGAGATAAGATAATAGGACACATGAAAATGTTTGTGCATTAGCATGTTATCTTGACTGTATGTTTGCACAACAATATCACAACTCTTGGACTTCCACAAGTCTTGAGTCTCCCTCTGTCCCGAAGTCAAGTAACTCATGTCCAGAAATAAGCTTGCAGTTTCTGCAGAGGTCCTAATTGGGAATGATAAAGCATTCTTGAAACAGTTTTACAGAACAATTTAGCTGAGGTAAAATTGAGTCAACTTAGGCAAGTAAATGGTTTCTGTTATGAGAATTTTATATAATTCCAGCTACTGAAGAGATTTCTAGGGTCAAAAGTGCATAGACACCAGCTCTCTTTAGCTTTTGTTTACTGTACCAATTATGCTTCAAGTATATGATTCTGCAAGTGGATGTTTGATATTTCACACTGCCATGTTCTTTTTTATGTACCCGACAAGAAAGTGGGAATTACTAAGTGTAGACTTCTTCTTTCACTGTGAGGCTCATCATCCAAAAATCAATGCTGCTGTTGACATCCTAGAACAAGACATGCCCTTATCTTCATTTTTTTTCTGTATTTTACTGCTTTATGTTTCTTATTTCACCTTATGCATTAGCTTAGTCCTGTTTTTATCCAATACCACATTCTCTCAGGTATTACTTCATTGAATGTCCAGCCATATGATGAATATCTAGGGACAGGTGAAGTGCAATAATTGCAGGTCAGCAATGTGGTTTGGTTCGTTGTTTTGCATCCTACTCTCCAGTAGATTCTTTAAAATGGCAGCCAAAGTGAAAAGGTTGCAAGACTGATGATTTTTAAATGTTTGTGCTGCTGCTGCTGAAGCATGTAAAACTGCAAAGTTTGGTTCTCTCTTGCTACTTGTTCTTGGAGCTTGCTCTTACCATCAATTTGTCCTGTCACATGTATGTATGAGAGTTTGCAGATGGGAGTGACAACATGCAATATGTCCCTCCCAGTTGTAGAGAGATACCAAAATGGTTTGCCTTAGTTCTGGAATGTTATTTTGTGTGCCATTAGATCTCTTTGATTTGGAATTCAAATAATGAGCACTCGACTGGTACAAAAAAGTTAAATGCCTTGTCAGATGTAAGTCGTTGAATTTGTTAGATTTTTTATTTGCAGGATGTGCAGAAAGTTACATATTACATAGGTCCTGTGCACCTGTTAACTTCTAAATGTGCACCCAGTTATTCCTCTTAATTATTAGAACACTTTAGTTCTTAACTTTAGTGATTAATTGCTTCTTGCCAGCTTAACCAGTTAACCATTTATTTAGACTCACTAGTGATGTGTTAATTCTTGACTAATGGTGCCCCAAATTTGGATTGTGCTTTCAGTTCTTGTGGAGGAACGGTGGATCCAGAGGTAATGTTCATCTGATTCACTCCATATGGGTTAACCTTCAGACATCAATAAACAATGTAAGCTATTAAATAAGTTTTGACTGGAAATTGAATAGTTTATAGTGCACATGATTCTTATGTTATTGCTAAGTTGCTTTTGTTTCTTTTTTTGTGGGAGAAAATCTAAGAATATGTCAGTGGGCATGTTGCTCTCTATAGGAGACATGGTTATCATGTTGTCAAAACTCAAAACAAAAGGGCTATTGACATGCAAACATCCGAAGACTGATCGTTATATTTTTGTCTTGCAAAGATCTAAAAAAGAGAAAGTATAAGAGTGAGTCACGTGTTAATGGTCCAAGTCAATTTATCTTCTCAGCCTTGTATGCATGACCCATGCCTCAAAGACCTCCTCAAAGACAATAAAATACCACTCGTTTCTCAATATTTTCCCAGTGAAACTGGTAGCCGAATCATTCTGCAGGTAATGTTTCCCACTGTTACAGGAATTTCTTCCTACCTCACTCAATTCAGTTTATTTATTTTAAGTGGATCGAGAATGAGCAGAAAAGGTAGACAGACCTCAAAATCATGTCAACTTCTAGCCTTCAAGATTCCTAGTGGGTAGTAGCATCCTTTACCCTGTGGGAATACAATTCTACATATACACATACTTGCAAGCACTTGTATGTTAGAGGGTCTTAGTGGTGCTTATGATGGAGTTAGCTGACTTGACAGGAGATGAGATGGGCCATATCACCGTTAGTTGTTCTTGAGCTGGGTTAAGATGAAATGATATTTCCTTGTCTCATAGTTAGTGGTGCTTGAGATGGATGTGGGATCATAACAACTCAGCTCAAGTCATCTCAAGCCAAATCTCATCTCAAACACCACTAACATGATGTTAGATATGTGTCTGTTTCTCTGTGTACACATATGTACTCACTTTTTTTTTTCTTCAAATTTTGGAGATGCTCACCCATGAACAGGCCTGAACACATGACCTGCCACGGGAAGCTGTTTATTGTGCCACTGTTTTTTCATTTGGGAGGACTTTTCTGTTTACTCTAATGAAAACTATGCGTGTTATTTGAAATTGAGTGAATGAAATATTATACACAGTCATACAAACACAGAATTTGGCCGGCATGTGCAAGCTGTTGATTGTAGTTTATTGCTGTTTTGCTTGAATGAAGTAATTGATATAAGTGCCTGATCTACTCAGATTCACGACCTTGAAACTTTCTATTTGCCTTACTGGTAATTTTTGGAAATAGATGGAGGCATCTGTTTGGAGAAAGAGACTTTTGGGAACATGTTGGATGAATCAACATTTCCCTGTCTCCATCTACCTTTGGTCAAGCCAATACACAGGTACTGCAAAATTTTCTTCTAGGAGCTGGTGTAGTCCCATTTAAGAGGAAAATGAAGTTCATAGGATAAAAACTAACAAGCCAAACTGAACTAACAATCCAGTAAAAGTTAACTTCCCATATCATTTTTCAAGGAAGAAAAAGAAACATGATTCAGGGATGGACTACTTTGATGCAATGATGAGCTAAATAATCAATCTTGGACGTTGGGTCTCATTGATGTGAACTTATTTGGTCCAAGTGAGTGTTTTCTTCCCAAATGTAAAACAATGAATGGGACTGCACTTTCAATAACTTCTAGGCTTAACGTGCTGCTAAGTTCTGGTCTCCCCTGCGTAAGTGGAAGTGTTTTTGTTTTATTGTAGAAAGGTGTATTTGCTGTATTAGCATATCATTGAGATATTGAATACTGTTTATAGTGCAAAACTTCACAGTTTTTTTTTCTCAGTGGATCTTCGTATAGTTTCAAAAGTGTGGGAAGAAAAATCTTCATTACATACAATTTCTCATAAAAAAACTTCTATACAAAAATTCAATGACTTTGTCTTTTTAGGATTTATTTTCTTTACTTTTTGCCTGTTCCATTTTTTTCTTTCTTTCTGAATTAAGGTCTTTTTGTTGATGAAATTCATTAAGGTTGATGTAATAAATCATTTTTCAAAGGCATTCCTAGGTCTCTAGCTAAACATGACACTTGCTTAGTCCAAGTTATTATATGCTTGTAAAGATTGCATACCCATATGATCCAAGTGCATCAAATGACCATGAAGGTCTCTTAGTCTTAAGATGTCAACAAAGGCATCTTTGACCTGCAAACCCTCTTGTTCATAGGATCACCAGACATTACTTCCATGGGTCTTAGCTTGTTATCTTAGATAATTTGATTACGTGCAGTGATCAGTAGCTACTGATTTTACATGAATAAACAACTTAGTGACATGATGGTATTTTAGACCCCTTTTCCATCCACTGCCATTTTTTCTCTCAGCATGTTTTTATCCTTTTTCTCGTAATCTTAGCCATAGGCATTTTAAGTCCTGTGACCTGCTGGCTTTCTTCCTGTAATATATTTTGCTCTGAGTTTTATGAAACCTTGTTGTAACAGGTATTTGAATATGATTGATACTGCTGAGTCTGCTTCACCTCTGAAGACCAAGTGGATACGTGCATCTCTATTCCAATATTGAACATTGTTTGAGCCATCCGTGCAGGGTTTTGATTCCTTTCTCAGGAAACTAGAAAAGTATGTTCCATATGGATCAGCTGTTGCTGACATATATGCAGAAGCTGGTGTTATTGGATTATCATTAGCATTCACTGGGCAATGCAGGCAAGTAGTCGTTTTCTTTGAGACATGACTTACAGACTGTTAGTCCTCTTGCTGCAAGAAGTAGATTTCCTCAAGATATTCATTCTGTATTTGCAGGTTGTGAAACGCGTCGAGGTTAACAAGGAGGCAGAGCAATCTTTTGAGAAGTCAGCTGGGCTGCTTACCAAGATCTGTAGACAGCAGCATCAGCTGGCACCATGCAGATTCTTCAATTTTAAGTGTTTAGAATTGAAATATCTTGTCTTTGTTAATATTTTCATTCATCTTGTCAAAATAAACAAACTGAAGCAAAAAGAGAAATTTTAATGGCTGTGTTTTCTGCCAAGTCTCACAGTTCTAGCTGGAGATTGAATTCATTGGAAATTTATGTGGAATGATGTTTTGATACTGCAAGCATACTGTTTCAGGACCCTCTTCACTGGTTGTACTGATCAGATGTTCTTGTGGTTGATCCTCCTACTAAAGGTTTGCATCCTTTGCTAGTTGATGCATTATAGAACTTAGCATCATTCGATCATAAGGCTATTAAGGCACCTCCGAGGTGTGCATACATCTTGAGTTCTTCTTTGGTTCATATAAATATGTCAGTTGGAGGACTTATGATAGCTAAGAAGGGCATTCTCACTTTGAACTGAAAACACATTTACATTTGAATGTCATTGGTTTTATCATTTACATGCATCATCAAGATAAAAGAAGAAAAAAGACTCTGGGTTCTGCATGCAAGAGAAGCATCTGTTCAAATAGGAAGTGGAACAAATAATAATAGTGGTTATTCATGGCCTCAAACTCTTGTCTATATAATCTGTGGATGGGAAAGCTTTAAAGAGGTATATCATGTTTAGTCATTTTAGCTGAAAATTAAAAACATCCAACAAGGAAAGGAATACATGTTAACGTATGGCTTTTGACACATTTTAGTTTCTAATTACTCCTATAATGATTGATGTTTGTTCAAAATTAGATATGCTATTTCAACTTCAAATTTTCTAAGTAGTTTCCTTGAGCATGATTGCATGTCTTTGTTGTCCAATAAGGCATGTAATTTGGAAAAAGCTCATGCATTCAATGCTTTCCTAGGTGTATTGGGAAATGGGAAAGGGCTAATAGAGCGTTCCCTCAGAAGTGACGTGTTTCATTAGAACCCAAGTCTAGTTGGAAGTAGGCAAGGGTTCCCGCGACATTCTAGATGTGTGCAGGTAAAGAGACTAGCTTAGGAGAATAAGATTAGCATCACCACATAGAACATAGGCACATTGACATGTAAGGTATGGAGTTAGTAGATACAATAAAATGTAGGAGGGTCAACATAGCTTGTGTCCAAGAAACCAAGTGGCTAGGGGCTAAATCTAGAGAAATCAATGGATATAAGCCCTGATACATAGGAAAGGACAATAATAAAATGACATAGGGATAATGATGGATAAAAAATTAAAGGATAAAGTTATAATAGTTAGAAGAACCAGTGATAGAAATCTACTAATAAAACTTGTTCTAAGAGAGAAGATCATAAATGTTATAAATATGCCCCACAGGTAGAGTTAGAAGATAGATTCAAAAGACAATTTAGGAAGATATGGAGGGAGTAATGCAACAAATTTCTAACACAAAGAGGATATTTATAGGAGCAGACTTAAATTGTCATATAGAAAAAGAAAAGGAAGGATATGATAGAGTACATAGAGGGTATGGTGTTAGAGAAAGAAATGAGATGGGGGAAACTGTCCTCGATTTTGCTTTGGCATATAACCTAGCTCCGGCAGACATATACTTTAAGAAGAGGGATGAACACTTACTCATCATTAAAAGTGGATAATATAAAAGCCAAATAGATTTTTTTCTACAAAAGAATATAGAAAGATCAATATGTAAGGATTTGAAGGTGATACGCGGTGAGAGTTTGACCATAGAACATAGGTTAATGGTTATGAATATTTATATTAAGAGATTGAAGAAAGGAAATGAACTTAATAGGTGTTCAAAAACTAAGTGGTGGAACTTAAATAGAGAGAAAATAATAGGTGTCCAAAAACTGGTGGAACTTAAATAAAGAGAAGATAACATCATTTGAAAGCAAGTTGATGGTAGAAGGAAAGTGGAACAATAAAAAAGAAGTAAACACAATGTGGACTAATATGGCCGCATCCATTAAGAAAGTAGCAAAAGATATTACAGGAGTATCTAAAGGTAAAAGGTAACCATTAAAGGAAACTTGGTGGTAGAGTGAAAAATTGCAAAAAGTTATTAAAGAGAAATGGATGCTTTTTAAAGATGGCAGAGGACTAAAAATGACAAAAACTTTGAGTAATATAAGATTGCTAAAAAGGTCGCTAAGAGAGTAGTAGGTGAAGCTAAACTCAAGAGATATGATGATCTCTATAACAAACTAGGGTCAAGAAAAGCTGAGAAAGATGTGTTCAGACATGCAAAAATAAGAGAATGGAAGAATAAGAACTTAGACCACATCAAATGCATTAAAAGTGATGACCAAATGGTTCTAGTCAAAGATGAGGAGATCAATCAAAGGAGGGAAAGTAACTTTAAAATATTATTAGATGGCAATTGTCTTAAGAATATAGAGATTGAAAGAATTGTAAACTCAAATAACAATAGACTATATAGATATGACACTAGGATTGGGATACCTGAAGTGAAAGAGGCCTTGAAAAAGATGAAATCTGGAAAGGCCCTGGGGCACAATGGTGTCCAATAGAGCTTTGGAAGTATATGGCAGATATTGGAGTAGTTTGGTTGACAAAGTTGTTTAACAAGACTAAAAAATCGAAGAAAATTCCAAATGAATGAAGAAAAAGCTCTAGAATACCAATTTATAAGAATAAAGGAGACAAATAGAGTTGCACTAATTATCGTACAATCAAACTAATGATCCATACCATGAAACTTTGGGAAAGAGTGATTGAGAAGAGGCTATCACATAAGGCAAGTGTATTGGAAAACTAGTTTGGTTTCATGGCTGAAGGATTTACCATGGAAGCTATTTTCCTACTTAGACAATTGATATAGAAATATAGAGAGAGGAGGAAGGACTTCCACATGGTCTTTATTGACTTTAAAAATGATTATGATAGCATCCTTAGAGAGTTAATATTGTGGATGTTGTGTGAAAAAGGGGTTTCACAAGGTATATATACATAATTAAGGATATATATGAGGGAGTGGTAACAAATGTTAGGATCATTAGCGGAGAGACCAAAGATTTTCCCATCACTATGGGATTGAAGCAAGGATCGGCATTGACCCCATACCTTTTGACAAAACAGTTGAATGAGGAGATTCCATGATACATGTTACTTATAGATGACATAATTTTGATTGATAAGACAAGAGAGGGCCTAAGCACAAAGCTAGAGTTGTGGGGATGCTATAGAGTCCAAAGAATTCAAAATTAGCGGAACTAAGATAGAGTATATGAAATGTTATTTTAGTAAGGAAAGGAGTGGGGGTGAAGCACTAGTAAAGATAAATAACCAAGAAGTCCACCAAAAAGACCACTTTCAATAGTTGAGATCAATTCATGAGAGAGGAAAGACTGAGAGGGATGTTACCCATAAAATCAAAGTGGGTAGGGACAAATGGAGATGTTTGTGGAGTTTTGTGTAATCGGGGGGGGGGGGGGGGGGGGGGGGTGCCACTTAAACTAAAAGGAAAATTTTATAGGATGGATGTAAGGCCTGCCATGTTCTATAGATCAAAGTATTGGGCATTTAAGAAACAACATGTCCTTAGGATGACAGTAGCAGAAATGAGGATGTTGATATGGACGAGAGGTAAGACAAGAGAGGATAGAATTAGAAACGAAAACATTAGAGGAAACTTAGGAGTAGCACCAATAAGTAAGGAGATCAGGGAGGGTAGACTTAGATAGTTTAGACATGCCAACGGAGACCAAAAACAGCTGTTAGAAAGAGTGAATTGATCCAAGTCGAAGGCTCTAAAAGGATAAGGGGAAGGCATAAAAGGACATGGATAGAAGAGATGAAGAAAGATTTAAACACTTTTGGACTAGATGAAGCCATGACACTGAGGGGAATGGAGGAACAAGATTTGTGTAGCTGACCCCTAATTGGGATAAGGTTTTGATAATGATGACGACGACGACTAAGAGGTATCTCAGTCTCTCAGTTCTTTAAGTTGATCACGAAGTTACTCTTTTCTAGGAAAATGTATCAGAACTTAGGTATCTTTTGCTCTACTTGAAAATTAGATTGATGACTTAGTTGTATTGCTTTGCTTGAATCAGTGAATTGAATATCGGTGCCAACTATGCCATTGTGAATTCCTGTTGGATTCTTTTTAACCTTGCAATTGGTCTGACCTCATTGAATGAGGTCAATCTCTGTAATTCTGAAATAGGCCCTTTATCCTCATTTGGAAGGATCAACCTTCGCATTTTCATGGAAAGAAGTGTGAGATAGCTTCTCATCTCTCTTTCCTAAATTCGAATACAGAAACATTAGTGGTGTGCTCTTGGTATAGTACAATCATGCCCTATAACGAAAAACTTACAGTAAGTCCTGACAGCATATTAGGGCCCCAAAATATAACTTCATCATTTCTAGCTCTGGTCTCCTGATATCATTTCCCCATGTCAGGACATGAATGACTAAGATGGTATGACCAACACCGTACTGAACATATCTGCCAACTGATTTTCAACCTCAGAAAAGGTGAAGAAACCAATTTGGTAATGACTTCCGCATGCATGAGAATCTCCTTCTATATGCTTAGTCTTCTCATGAAATACTGGATTGCTAGCACTGAGTAGGTCTTTGATCACCACAAGTATTTTCATTTGCTAGTTGACTGTCGAGCTAAAATCTGTCTCTTCCAAAAGTATTATCAGCCACATCATTTCAACCAGAGTATGAGCTGTTGCATGATACCCTACTTCTACAATAAATCTCAAGGCAGTTCTCTCATCTTTGCCTCACCAAGTAACCATATTTCCTTCAGAAGAAATAATTTTCCATAGTGTAGACCGTTTTCCTCAAGGATATCCTACCCTTGTCTTCACTATCCTCTGGGAGAATTTCTGTTGTGAAGTTGTCAGTTCCTTAAAGATAATTACTATACACTGTTTATTCTGTAGTGTCTTTAGAATACGTGTAAACTACATCTTGGGGATCAAGGCCAAGATCTTGCAGAAACTGGCTTGCTACATGTATAAGACAGGAGTACCAGGTTGTGTAATTGTCAGGTAAATACGCCTTCTATATATGATGATGACATCTACCACAATCCTCAAATGAATTTTCCTTTCATTTGACATGGGATCTCTGGAGTATCAGCAGCACAGACCCTAAGGTTGCTGTCTTATGTATTAAAGATCAGTAGCATACTTACTTGACGACAAACTGATAGCCAAGACTTTTCCTTTCCCATCTAAATGCTAGCAAAATATCATAACTGTCTGGTGGCTTTTATCTTCACATGTATGTACATACATTTATTTTGATATCTATTTTGGTATTTGATTTAAGTTTCATCATCTTTGATGTAATATTAGTGGCTCTTCTTGCAGAGTGATTTGACAAGGCTATGCTATATAACATTACCAAATTGACGAGTTCCTGGTCTGCGCATTTTAAGTTAATTAGTCTATTTTACTTGGGATTTTCATGTGGATTTCTAATTCATTTGAGATTTACCAAATCAATGACTTCTATAGGTGAAATATTGGTGGAAGACATATCGATGAAGATTAATTTTTAACCAGTCCTAATCCATTTTCACTGAAAACAGCATGCTATAGTACAGTGACTTGCGAAGTTCATTGAGCAGCATAAATGTTAACCTATTTTTGAGCATTCTCAGCAATTATATGGGTGTGAAAACATGGGTGATATTGATGCAGGACCTTATTATCCCATCTTAAAGCTCTATGATTACAAAAAAAGGGAGAAGAAGATAAGAAGAAATGCTGTCTTCATGTGTAACTGATCAACTCTGCTGCTGCCGGTTCCAAGCTGGGTTAAAAAGGAGGATTTTGTGTCAGGTGCCATCCTGCAAGTAGAACTTTTTGAAGAAGTTGAAGATGATTTTCATTATTTTGTCTTCTTACTTACGAATGAATATACCTACAAAATAATGAAAATCATCTTCAACTTCTTTATTTATGGCAAACCTACCATGACGTGTAACTGATTGTAAACGCGTAATGTTTCACGGATGCAGTATACCAGGAATATTTTTGCTCTTTCAGAAGTTGAATAGCTTCAGCTAGAAAAGGTTTTGGGTGATGTTGTTAGTTGCTTTAATCAGGAAAGGTTTGTTAAATAGGTACTTCCAACTCTAATTGGGGTCAGTTTTAGAAACTTCTGCTACAGTGTTACTTGAACA
The DNA here is from genome assembly GCA_035236585.1 of Warburgia ugandensis. Classification (NCBI taxonomy): domain Eukaryota; kingdom Viridiplantae; phylum Streptophyta; class Magnoliopsida; order Canellales; family Canellaceae; genus Warburgia; species Warburgia ugandensis. The sequence continues at coordinate 9,860,887 of CP141134.1, read as the reverse complement.
ATTCAGAAGTTGCTGGAATTATTGTTCAATTAAGAAGCTTTGTTTCTATTAAGAAGAGAGATTAGGAAGATCTATATCTACAAGTGTATTATCATATTTTTATCAGTTGGATATCTTTCCTGGGCTATGTTGCTTGGATGTGGATATAGCTATTCCCTACACCAAGTTTGTTCATTGTCCTGTGCACTGTTTTAAAGGGTGTTGTTGGGTTTCAATTTTATCTATCTTTCATATTGATAAAGGCCTTATCTATGTTTCTTGTTTTATATTCTTTTGAAGTTTTCTATTAAATGAATGCTCATCCAGAACCTATCTTGTTAATAAAGCAAATAAAAGGACTTCGTGATTAACTGAAAAAAAATGAAAAACCTATGCCAAGACTCTATTTCTTTTTTCTTTCTTTATAAGAAAACTTTGAGTAATTGTTGTTTGCACAAAACATAACATTATTCTTCTTCCTCTTCACTTATAATTACTAAGCTACATTCTGATTTCTGGTCTGTTGGAGAGTAGTATGTTATATGTGGCTTTACTTTCAGATTATTCTGACATGAACATGAAGTTAATAAAGTAATATACTGATTCTGTGCCTTGTAGACCATAAGCACTTTGTTCCTTACTAGTTCAAGCACAAAACGATGTGCCATGGATGCAGCATTGAAGTATTGGCTTTATTTAAATGGGGACCATGAATTACACAAAGGAAGACTAAACCAGGAAATAAGAAGAAGAAGAAGCAACAGTGAAGAGATACCACCTTCTCCCCAAAACGGTACAGGGATACCATAGTATTTTATTAGGAATACAAAGGGAAAAGAGGAGAAGGTCAGAGAACCTTTTTCTTCGAGTGAGAGAGGTATTTGTTTATTCATAACTGAAAACTGTGTAAGAAAACATTTATGAAGAAAATTTTCTACCCATTTATTTTTCCTTATTTACTTCTGTTGAAGGTGATGAAAGAATCAAAATTGGCGTACAGATTACAGATACAAAGAAGATGACTGATTCATTAGCTGAAATGATCAATATCCTAGCTAGGATTGGCTTGTATTCCTCTTTTCTTTTCCCTTGCTATTTGCTAAATGAGGGAAGGCAGCCAAGATATTCTGGGCCCTCAGGTCCTGCCTTGTCAAGATCCCCACCACAGGAGACAACTGCAAAATAAAATTTGAGCAGATGAGTTAGACTGCAGTTACCATAAATACAAGGACCAAATTGCACTTTTTCCTGACCAGAGCTCCCTTCAAATTTCCATTAAATTAGCTTCCATGTGATCTTGTTCTCCAAATGCCAAAACTGTTTTTTCATGCATATAAAAAATGTGTACAATCACTATTTTGCAAGATAGCCTTAGTTTCTTTCGAGAAACAGTTATTCACTAGCTTAAAGAAGGGTAGCCCGGTGCACGAAGCTCCCGCATATGCGGGGCCAGGGAAGGGGCTGACCAAAAGGGTCTATAGTACGCAGCCTTACCTTGCATTTTGCAAGAGACTGTTTCCACAACTCAAACCCGTGACTTCAAGGTCACAAAACGAAAACTGTACCTTTGTGCCAAGGCTCCCCTTCTATTCACTAGCTTGCATAGTCAAAATGCTTCTTGATCCTAGAAGGATAGAACATGAGCCATCTTTATTCTTATGCTGTTCCTCTTGTTATGTTTATTTTTATTTTTTTGTTTTTATTGGGACTGACATCAGGTTTTGAACCAGTTAATCTCAGACCTTCCAGTAGTCTCCCTTCAAATTTCCATTAAATTAGCCTCCATATAATCTTGTTCTCCAAATGCCAAAACTGGTTTTTCGTGCATATAGAAAATGTGTTGCAATCACTAATGCATAAAATAGCCTTAAGTTTCTTCTGAGTAACAGAAATTCACTAGCTTGAACAGTCAGAATGCTTCTTTATCTTAGAGGGCTAGAATGTAAACTGTCTTTATCCTTATGCTATAAGTCATTTCATCTTTATTTTTATTTTTGTTTTCATTGCGACTGTTATCAGGTTTTGAACCAATTAACCTCGTACCTTCCAGCTTCAGTCTAATTTCCCATAAATGACTTAGAAGATGAATTATCAAGTATGGGTACGCTGGAATCTGGAAGCATAATGGACTGGTGTATTATGGTTGCAACGACAAGAGCAAGGCCCAGATAGTTGCTGATTCAAATGATCATTTTTGTGAGCCACATCCTATTTCACTGCTCAAAAGTTCCCAAGTCAATGCTCCATTCACTTCACTGTAGTCAATTCTTTTTCCTCGGGCTGCATATTGGTCTACATCCTAGTTGAAATCTCTTTCTTGACAAACGACACACAAAAATCTTCTCCATGAGATGATCTAACCCTTGGACTGGTTAACGTGTTGCGTGTTTTTTGAAATTTCTGATCCCATCATTTTTTGCATCAGAACAATAGTGGTTGGAACCACTCAAGCGAGAAGATTTTGGTGCATGGTCTATCTATGATGTGGCAGGGGAGACGGACAGTTGGATCACCAAATATGTGGGCCTAGCATGTACTCTTGAGCTGAGTGTAAATCCGTGGACTGATTAAATTCGTTGACACCATATAACAGCCTGTTTCCAAGAAACTTTCAAAATTTTGAATAGAAAAGCGCGCAAAAGACTGGTTTGGTATGTGCATCGTGTTATCAAGTTAATGTTGCAGATTTGATCAACTCACCCCGGCTGCCTGATACTTTGGCACGATCAGCAAATGCCGGAGTCCGACCTGCCTGAAAAGCACCACCGCCTTTGCTACTGACATGGTCTCAACCACAGTATAGGGGGTTGTGTTGGTGAAGGGATGCAGATCAACATACTTCTCCATATCATCTTCTGTAAGCTCCACCTCCTCGATCTTTGCCCCTCTCTCTGCAAGATCAACTGATGTAAATTTCTCTCTCACTTCCCACTCCTCTGTTCTCCTTCTTTCTGTTAGAAACCATTTCTTCTTCAGCAGCACCACAAGGTGATGTCTCAGGACTAGCCCATGCAGTTCTGTGGCCTCATGTTGTGGCCCCACTCGTGGAACCACCCCTTGGTCAACCACTGGGAAACCATTATGGATGGTGTTCTGCAGGACTTCGACCACTCGTGAAACCTTCTCTACTCCACGGAGGGTGATAAGGGACGACTTAGCACCTGCAAGCTCACCAACAGTGAGGTTCCTCATCCATGGCTCTGCATGGGCCTCCAAGAAAGGCAGGCCTTTGAGATGCAGGATTATCTCATAGATGCTTGGGTTGAAAATATCACCAACAGTTTTGGATATCAGTAGAACAATCATGGTAATTGGCAGGAGGAGGAGGTTGTTTGTGAGCTCGAGGAAGATGACACAGAGAGAGACAGTCATCCTCATGGAACCTGCCATGAGAGATGCTGCCCCGAGGACAGCATAGAGGCCTTGGTCTATGTGTGTGTAAGGTCCCATTAGAAGACCTAGCAAGCGGCCATAAGCTGAGCCCATGAGGATGATGGGCAGAAAGAGGCCAGAGGGTACAGCAATGCCAAAGGTGAAGACACCCAGGATGCAATAGACTGCAAAGTAGATGAGGAGGGAGACAGGGTGGAATTCTGTTGGAGTGCTGGTGGAGAAGATATTGCGGACAGCATCGTCGTTGGTAGAGTGGAGCAGGCTTGCAAGGTCATTGTAGGATCCAGGAGGACAGTTGAACTGTTTGAAGTTACCCGTCCGGCCAGTGGTGGGACAGATGGATTCAGGAAGGGAAGGATCACAGGGCGAGCAGTGTGCCATGAATGGGAAGGAGTAAAGACAGATGGAAGTGAAAAGTGAGACGGTCAGACTGAGCAGGAGTTTATGCATTCTTCCCCTCCTGTAAAACCAGAGTAAGGATGATATTAGCTACAAAAGTATTGTGATATTAAAACAAAAAAAGCAAGAAAGAAGAAAAGCTTTGTACATTTCTTGCAGTCTAGTTGTTTGTTCAGATCTTACTATGTGTTATTCAACTTGAGATTCTCAGTCACAAATTACAGCATTACTTTTCTTTCTTGGTTTGTGAAGAAGGAACCAAAGCAGAAAGTATGGTTTCTTCTCTTGCCTTTTTTATTCTGCATCTAAATCTTGGAAGAAGGAATAGTTGGAAGCCAATAAACAAAAGCAAAGTGACCCTGTTCATTGCTGAATATGATGTTTTGAGAATAGAAATGCTCGGCAGAAAGCTTACTCATTGATGAGATTGTAGAGTCTGAGGACCTTACGCAGAACATAATTATATAGACTTCCCAGTACTCCACCTATGACACCAATGACAATCACAGGCAGAAGATCCATAGCATGGTAACTGACTGTAACATTGCTGACATCAAACATGATAAGCCCTCCATTTCCAAACAGCCCACAATTCCCAGAATTGCAATACTCCATGAAGGCTCTAAGCACGACCACAACCACTGCAGTGCTGAAGAAAGTTCTCCACAAAAGAGCACTTCTCCACCATGATGCAACCTCCTCAAGAGAAAATAGGACTCCTCCAACAGGGGCCCTGAAAGCAGCACAGACTCCAGAAGAAGCTCCACAGGTGATGAGATCTCTCCGGTCTCTGTCATTATTAAAGTATCGAAGCCATGTCCATTTCAGGTGGTGTTCATCAGGTCCACCTTGGCCTAGCAAGTGAGCAATGCAGCAACCAATGTGCACCATTGGCCCTTCTTTCCCTAGATCCAGTCCGGCAGACACAGCTGCAATGCTTCCTATGATCTGCAAATATGGAAAAATGAGAACTTATTAGGATCTGAGTTTTCCAGTTGAACATAATCTTAAGAAAACTAAATGGACATAGCTTCCTTTTTCTTTTCTTTTTTCCCGTGTATCCTTTGTAAATTGCTTTAAAAATTCATTTCTGAAGAGACCAAATTCGGGACATTGTTTACATCGAGCTCATTTCATGCAAGTCATTTGAGGCCAACCATCTTAGAAGTTGGCCTTCCAACTCATTTTGTGAATCCAGATAGGAAATTGTATAGAGATTTGGTAAATCTTCAACCTGGAACTTGCAAGTGAAATGCTTCATGATTGATCTAACTTGAAAATTGTTTGGCTGATTTGAATTGAAGCACTTCCAAAAAGATTGAAGCAGTAACTAATGGTCAGATTGATAATAAAAGTGTTTTTTGTTTTATACTTTTATAATTAATTAACTTGAAAATGTGTTTACTGACGAAGGACTTTCAAAAAGATCAAAGCATCTCGGTAGCTTTGTTGGTATTGACTGATAAACGGTTTTTCTAAATTAAGTACCCTCGATAACTTGATATCCGTGGGAGAGAATAAAAACAGGGCTGGAACTCACAGGAATATGCTACAAACATCTGGGATAATATTCTGACTGAGTCACACAAGAAGTGATTTTCTGACTGAAACCATCAATATGATGGCCTAATTTTCAAAATGAATTCTGCTAAAAACTTGCCACTTCTTTTTCAACATTGAATTAAGACTTCAAAGCAGAATTTCTTATGAATTCATCGGACGGCATATATAGTAGGAGTCCTTCTCAAGAGGTCAATCTACCTTAACAATTAATGGAGTAGCTCCAAACATGTTGGGTGTATCAATTCCATTGAGATAAGCTTTGATTTCTGGTATGCCTGGTCCAGCTGCGGTTGGTGCAAATCCCACACAGAGAACAGCAGCAATCATGGTCAGAGCCAGATTTGCAGCTGTGAAATAAGCAAATCCAGTTAGGTACCTGCAGAAGCATTAAGAAAACAGATTCCATTCACCTCAAGCTTAGTACAATCTCATTCCATAAACCTACGAAAGAACTCAATCCTCAAACCAACTTCAAAAGCACACCGCCTTGTTGGAAACGGGAGCAATTGTCCTAAATTTGGACAGAACTGGTGACTTGTAGCAAACAAAGCGCACCTTTTCTTTTCAACCAAATGCGCTACTGTCATCAATTTGATTCCTGCAATGTTCTCAATTGCGAGGTTGATAAGGGAGGCAACAAGCCCTGTGAGGAGACCAACAAGGCAAGCCAGAGTCCATTTGAGGAATACATACTGCAAAACTTGAACTTTGGATCTGCTTCTCCAGTCATGTTTGAACAGATCATTTTCATTAATCCTGTGTCAACAAGAAGAAAGAAAAGAGACCCATGTCAGAGATGAATTGAATCTCAGACAGAAGTGCCAGGCTTCGTGGGTGATTACTCATAGTCCAAGCTTTCAATGTGAGAGACTTTGGCTCCCACTAAAGCCAAAGGATTTGATGACAGTGTTGGGCTTCTCTTTAGCAATGGCTGCCGAAGAGAATTGCTTTCTGGGTCTATCTCTGCCTCTTCTCCTGCTCTCTCCATCTGAGTTGTTGTTGGTTCTTCTGGGGCTGGTTCCATAGAGAAAAACTGCAGAGAAAAACAGAGAGTAAGCTGCCGTGATTGTAGTAATTATTGGCAAAAATGGAAAGGAAGACCAGTCTCTCTTCTGCAATTTTAAAATATTACAACCAGCTGGTGCAATGGAAAGGAGCATGATGACCAATGGAAAAAAAAAACAGCTTATCCCTGGACCAATATTTCCTCATCAATTCCTTCAAAGACCAAAGTACCCATGTTGAAAGGAAGTTACTGACAGTTAACCTAGTACAGAAGGACCACTGAAGTAATCTGCTTGGAACCTTTGAAACTGTAGTTCCTCTTCTCTCATTGGTGGAAGTGGTGGGACCTCATGAAATAACACAAACTATCCTGTATTGACGTGGGTCCCATTTACTGTAATTCTCAACTCCAAGGGATAAGGGCAGGGGGGCAGCAACTTAGGTCCTCTTCGCTGAGTCACTTGCTTTTATTGATTTTAGAATTTAGTATCTATTGTAAGCCCTTGTGGTCTGCCCCTTTTTTAGACCCTGCATGGCGAGAGCTTCGTGCACGGAGGCTGCCCCCTTTTTTTCTACTTAATAAATGATAATGTAGCTCACTTACTAAATACCTGTTTCTATTGCAAGCGCAGGAGAATTTCAATAGCCTTTTTTATTTAGCAAAAGTCTAACCCAATTTCAGTGCAACCAAATGACACTTTGGTAGCTGTTGAAAATGAAAGTGTTTAAATTGAAGAAAAACCTGCACTTTTTTTTTTCATTGTTCAATGGTCGACTCATTAGTTTGTCTCCAACCAAAAAAAAAAGAAAAGAAAAGAAAAAAAAAGACTCATTAGAAATAAATAAATCCGGTTCAACCAGAAGACATTTTTGTACATAATTTAAAAAGTATAAAATAGAGTCATAGTTACAAAATTCTCCAAATAATTGAAATTGTTGAAGAAGTTTGGACATTTTGATGTCTCAAATTTTATTTTATTTTTTTGACGGAGATGATTTTATTAGTGAGAAAGCAATTTCAAACTAAGAAGGTTTGATAACAAAGTAAGAGAAAACACTAAATATTAATGACAGCCTTGGCACAACAGTAAAAGTTGTCGTCGTGTGACCTTGAGTTCATGGGTTCAAGGCATGGAAACAATCTCTTGTAAAATGCAAGGTAAGGTTGTGTACTTTTGGTCCTTGTGGTCTGCTCTTTCTCGGATCCCGCATAGGCAGGAGCTTTGTCCATCGGGGCCTTTTACTGTGATCATGCAAAAACCAACATAACAATACCCAACAAAAAATCAAATTTCATGATTCTGAAATTATCATTCCTAAATCAACTCACAAATCCAAACTAAAAATTCAAATTCACATCCTAGTAATGACTTTCCCAAATTTTCACTAACTCTTTGAAAATGTTTTCCAAATATTTCCCAAATTTTAAATAAATTCAAGTATGGACAATAGGCATTAAGAAAAGAGATGTTTTTCTTTCTTTAACTATAAATATATTATTGAAGGGGAGCCTTGACGCAACACTAAAAGTTGTCGTCATGTGACCTTGAAGTTACGGGTTTAAGGCGTGGAATTAGCCTCTTGCAAAATGCAAGGTAAGGCTGCCTACTATAGGCCCCATGTGGTCCACCCTAGACCCCGCATAGGCAGGAGCTTCGTGCACTAGAACTGCCCTTTTTAAAATATAAATATATTATTATTATTATTATTATTATTATCAATTTTTGCTTGGAGTAGTTACCTTATTTCTACAAATTGGTAAATAATTGCTAGGAAAGACCAAGATATGCACTTGACGTTTGGATAAGTGCCTTGGACTTTATGGTAATTTTCAGTTACTGAAGTATCCTACTTCTTAAAGCGACTTTGCCCTCATCCGTATTAGGAGATGGCGACCAGCCGAGGTTTCACATATGGACGAAAATACCCTTTCGAGATACATGAGAAATGCATACTCCCCTACCTACCTGAATGGGTATTTCGGTCAGTGACAATGAAAATTTCTAATATTTCTATATTCTCCTTCTAATCTATCGATTTGTCAAACCCAACGTGATATTCGCGCGTATTTTTCAAGTCGATTTCTTTTCATTTGGATTTGAATGCTTCAACTTCAAGGTGGGGTCAGCTCTATAATTGCTGCAGGATACAATTTCGGGTGCCTCGCGGGTCACTGAACTCGCAGTAAATCTACAAATCTTGTACGAAGCAACGAAATGACAAAAAGAACCAGGGAGCCTTGTGGAACAGTTCTTGAAAGACGAAAATGCCCTCCAGTGAATGAACAATTTGGGGCACATAAAAGGATAATAGGTGGAATTTGAGTCGAGAACATGTGTACGGAGTAGGAATAAGCGGCCAATCGTACCCGGGAGAGCCACCTTATCCATTTGTCACCCCAATAATTCTTGTATTTTATTATTATCAAAATAAAATAATAAACAAAATCGTAATAAAATCTGCTGTGTCGTTGAAGGTCACCACCTACTACATGGATCGGTTGTCCCAATTGATTTGCTTTGTTGACGGCCCAACAAAATCGCGTCAAAGACGCCCGACAATCGGGGAAGACCCATCATTAAATACATTGCGTTTGTACATGTGGGCCCTTATCTGCATCTAGTCCTTATCTTTGTTGCCAATTGATCAAGGGTTGCCCTTCATTTGGGGCCCACAACGTCGAACGTGACATTTCATCCGGTAATCAACCTCCAAAGTAGAAATCCTTCCAGACTTTCCAGTGATCCAAATCGTTGGTTTAGTTTTGTTGAGAGATGAAAAAGGGTAGAAATTGAACCACAAGAGTATAGAGTACCCAGCTATATCTTGCATTTTACAAGAGGTTATTTTCAAACATCAAACTTGTAACCTCAAGTTCATATGACAACAACTCTACCATTGTGCCAAGGTTGCCCTAATTTTGTTAAGAGATGGCACAATGGTAAACATAATTATAATTAACTCGTTCAGTGAAAGGAAAAGATTACCCAATCTTTAGTCTATAGTATGTTTAATGCGTGAAGAATCCATCACCGCAAATATTCAAAAAGAAGAAGAAGAGAGAGTCAGGAAACGTCTATTAAGAGCTACACAAAAAGAAATCATCAAGTAGATGAACAAAATTTTCCGCATAACTAGAAAACTAAAAAATGAGGCGAGTCAAGTTAACTTGAAGCCACTTACTAATAACTAGAGTACTAATAATAATTTTTTGCTTTTTTGCATCAAATAATTCTTGATTTGAGAGATTTTTTGTTCAAATCTCAGACCACTAAATACTTTTATTATGAAGCAAGTTGAGTCTTAAGCGACTTGGTTTGCTGCAAGCCAAGTAACTTAGGCTCACTCACTCCCACTATCATGAACTACTAAATTAGAACTATGGTGCTACTATTTGGCAACATGAACTATTGGGCATATTGGGCTATCAAAAAACTAAATTTCGACTTAGATTCTGCTGGAACCCACAGAAAACTCCAACTCAATGAGTTGAAAGAATTGATGAAAGATGCATATGAGTCTACACGACTGTATAAAGACCGAATGAAGGCTGTACATGATAGACATATTTTAAGAAAATCCTTCACACCAGGTCAAAAAGTTTTACTGTATAATTCTAGATTGCATCTATTCCTAGGAAAACTTAGATCTAGATAGACCAAACCTTATATAGTACGCACAATCTATCCTCACGGAGCCATCGAGATTGAAAAGGATGGAGAAATCTAAAAGGTCAATGGTTAAAGGTTAAAACCTTTCCTACAACTGCCTGACCTTGAAATTGGCGAGACACTTTTAGAGAAGCCTAAGTATCATGATTCACCTTAGATTACCACTCCAGGACCTTACAACATATCATCATTGCACTCATCATTATGTCTAACTGAAGACGTTAAACTTAGCGCTTATTGGGAGGTAACCCAAGGATTTAGAGTCTACATCACTCAACTTCCATATAGAATTTTATATTTTCAAATATTGGGGACAATGTTTCATTCATGTTGGGGGGTGTAGATGCATATAGAGATTTTGAATTTTTTTGAGTTAAAAAAAAAATTGAATTTTTTTTGGAAAAAAATATTTGAAAAAAGAAGAAGAAAAAGATTTTAAAGTAGAGTTCCCTTAATGTGATAAGAACTGGATGTTCTTACTAAGACAATTAGTAGAGAAATATATAGAGAGGAGAAAATACTTCCACATGGTCTTTATCGACTTAGAGAAAGCTTATAATAGAGTCCATATAGAGTTAATATGGAGGGTGTTGGTTGGTAAAGGGGTTTCTCAGGGGTATGTAGACATAATTAAAGATATGTATGAGGGAGCGATAATAAATGTTAAGACCACTAGTGGCGTGACTTGTGATTTTTCTGTCACTGTCGAATTGCACCAAGGATCGGCATTGAGTCCATACCTTTTTACATTAGTTATGGATGAGTTAGCAAAACATCTGCATGAGGAGATTCCCTGGTGCATGCTATTTGCAGACGATATAGTCCTATTTGATGAGACAAGGGAGGGTGTAAACATAAAGCTAGAGTTATGGAGAGAAGCATTAGAATCTGAAGGATTTAAAATTAGCCGAACTAAGATAGAATATATGGAATGTAATTTTAACAAGGAGAGTAGGAATGGAACACCAGTCAAGATTAATAACCAAGAGGTCCCTATGAAAGACCACTTTCGATACTTAGGATCATTGATCCATGAGAGATTGAGAGATTGAGAGGGAGGTTATCCAGAGAATCCAAGCGGGTTAGAGGAAAGGATAGAATTAGAAATGAAAATATTAAGGAAATTTAGGGGTAGCACCAATAGGTAACAAGATGAGGGAGATTAGACTCAGATGGTTTGGACATGTTCAAAGGAGACCAAGAACGACACTAGTTGGAAGGAGTGAGGCAATACAAGTAGAAGGTTCTAAAAGGGCAAGGGGAAGGCCCAAAAGAATGTAGATCGAAGTGGTGATGAATGATTTAAAAACTTTAGGACTAAATAAAGCCATGGTATTTAATAGAGTGAAATGGAGGAATAAGATTCATGTGGCCAACCCTTAATTGGGATAAGGTCTTGATGATGATGATGATGACTGTTTTCATATCTTAATGCGAATGCATATGATTAGTTTTGCATATCATTTATTTGTTGAAGTATTTTATGAAAGTTAATTCTTAAAAACAATTTATATACAATACATAATTAAGACTAATATAGAGGTATGACTTAGAGACCCTAAGAAAAATCAGTGGAGACCTATAACCTAGTACAAGTTTGAGACTATCTTTTTTTAGAGAGTTATAAGTAATTTCATAAATTCTTTGGTGTACATACATTAGTGTGATCCTGTTATCGCTGTTTTGGTTAAACATCAAGAATAAATAGGAGTAATAGCTTTCATTCCAGAAATTTATTGAATATGATAGGATTTAAGAAACCTAGAAAATGATATAAGTCATCTTTGCTCAGCCGAGAGACATAAAGCTTATCCAATATAGTATACAACTAGTTAACCTTTTGAGCTTGTTATTAAGCCTTTTCTTTCTTAACCCCATTCACCTTAACTCAGAATAACCTAGTAAAATAAAATAACCATTACCCTCCTTCAAAATGAGTAGATTAAAAAAAGTTAAAAAAAATAGGACAAAAAGTGAAAGAAGTGAGAAAACTTAGTTGTCTTTTGTCCAAAGAAGAAAAAGAAAAAGTGAAAAAAAAGAAAGACTAAAATCTGAAAGAGAAATTAGTACAAACTCAAAAGAAAAGTTATCCTATCAGATATTCATCGAAAACATCTACTCAATTTTGAACCTTTGAAATTTTATACCTTTCTTTTCTAAACTTGTCCTAAGCCTATATTTTGTCCCAGTTAAAGACCTATTGATCTTAGGTGGACATAGCTTTAAAGAGGAGATAAAAAGAAAGAATTAAGATAAAAGACCCATAATATTCTTGGTGATAATATCCACTCTTAAGGATCACTTTCCTTTAACTCATGAGCATTTAAAAGAATTATATGAACCATTACCTTATTGGATTCGGTCACATAATGAGAGAAATATGTTAAAACCCTTTATATGAGAGTTTTATTTCTGAGCGTATACTTGTGAGGATTTAAGGTCAAGGCATATTTCCAATGGAATGTAAGCATATCCAATTAAAAGTCAAGATTTATGTGGTTGTACACACATATGCACTCTGAGAAATAGCTCAAATAAAATATCTTTATTATGTGTATGATATGTAAAATTGTCAAATCCTTTTCATTAAGTTGTAAAAAACTAGTAAAATTGTTAATGAATGAGGATTCTTTGAGATAAAATAGGGGACTCGACCTTATTAAATTTTGTGGGTATATTCATTGCAAACTCTCATGAGGCCTAACTCATCCACTAAGGGTAACTTAGGGGTTCAAGGGTTTGTTACATGTCGTGAGTGCCTATGAAAGTTGCAACTTGTACCAGTTTTGTATAAAATAGTTTTATGCATGTTTTGCTCGGGACTAGCAAAATGCTAGTTGGAGGATGTGTTAAGTATTTAATTTTGCCTAAATGATCCCTAGTATAGTATTTAATTAGACCATTTAACTCATTAATTTGGTAATTTTTTAGATAAAATATAAAAATTAGCTCAAATTAACCATCCAATCGTAAATTGTCAAAATTAATGGTCAAATGAGCATTTGAGCTAAGTGGATGCTTAATGTATGGTTTAGATGACTTTAATCTAGTTTTTGGTCTTACAGATGAACTAAAGAAGGGTTGGATGGCTCAGATTTAATTTCAACGGTGCAGATCTGTTTGAAGATTAATAATGCAAGGGATGAAGGGTTCCTAAAAGAAGAAAGTTTCTTAATAGAAGAGGAGTCCTAAATTGGAAGAAGAGGAAACCAACTCTTAAAGGAAAAGAGAAAAATTAGGAAGGGAAAAACTTATAAAGAGGGGGAACCATAGGGAGTAAAGGAGTTTTGAGAAGTTTGAGGAGTTTTAAAGAGTTTGGAGTAGTTTTTGGAAGTTTAAAGTTGAGACAGTTTGGAGTTGGGAGTTTGAAGTTTCCCAAGCTTTGCTTAGTTATTTTTTTTCAAAGAGTTTGATTTCCGTGTTTTGTCGTTTCCAATCTCTTACAATTTTCTTTTACCGCACCTTCTATCTCTGTTCTCCCTCTCATTTCTATCCGTTGCATCACCGTTCACCCATTTCCTTCGTCATTTCCTTCACTCCATAGCGCCTCCACTTCCAAAAACAAACGATCTCCATACAAGCCAAGCATCCCATGCGTCCTCCATTTTGTTGGCCAAAGTTCCTTTGTTTCCTAGTATTGTCTTCTTCTTTCCAGGAGAAAACCCATGTCGGGTTTTCCTCCAATCTGCCTTCTCACTCCCAATTTCTCTCTCTTCTGTTTGTTATGACCGAAAAACTCAGACGCCAGTTCCCTCTCTCAACTTTCCCTTTCTCTCCCTCTTTTACCCACCATGCTCCAGCACTCCATCAACCCCAGCCTCCATCGTCATATGTTGCCCAGGCTCACAGACATCGTTTTCTCATCCAAAATTCCATGCCAGACTTCATCCCATAATCCTTTACTCCAGACGAACCAGCATAGACTCCCTAGTCCAGATCAAGTCCGGCCAGTCCACCGCACCTTCCCCTCTTTTCTCCAAGTCGCCACCAGACGATGCTCAGAAGCCTGGACGTCGTCTCCCTCTCCCCTATGTTCATCCGATTCCAAAGCAGGCATCATTTTTCCCTCACCGGACGAGCATTCACCAGGATAGGCAATTCTAGGACCATGCGATGCCCATCTCTCTCTCTCTCTCTCTCTCTCTCAGCATCAAAAGACGTCCAGGCTCCTCTACTTCCAGCCCTCCACCCATGCCAGCACTGTCATCGGCTTCTCCACGATCTCTGACAATCATCCTCGTCTCTCTGATGGATTTGGAGTTTACAGAATGTTTATGGAAGTTTTGGGGAAAATTCTAGTTTTGCCATTGTTAGAATATTTCAAATTATATGTTCTATCCTGTTACTGTTACTGTTACTATTTTGTGTTTTATGTTATTTGCGTTTTGTGTTATTCCATAGTTAATCCAGGAACTATCTTATCTGTTCATGTTTAACCAAATCAAGGGTTTTGGTTTACCTACGGGAAAACTCTTATTTCTTGTTTGTTTTAATTCAAAATTTCAATTAAATTTTATAACATGCTTTTAGGATAGTTTCTAGTTTGATTATTGTTCCTGATCTTCAATTTGGGTTCTGAAAACATATCTAAGCCATTAATTCTTAAATTCTTTAATTAGATTAGATCTCTAAAAGTTTGACGAATCTGAAATATTCATCTGTCAGATCATTAATCCAGGACATGTTGAATATATTATATTGATGGAGTCTGATCAAGGTTTGTGATACCAGAATTGAAGAATTGGATAGTTAAGCTAAGGAATTAGATTTTTATTAATTTTTTCTAGTTTTAGTTTAATTAAGGTTTTATTGTTTCTTTTTCTGTTGTTTCTGGAATTAGACCTCTGGAATTTCAATGTTAAATTGAAGATGAAGTCTGATTTGTTTCTATTAATTTTTGTAAATTAATTTTAATTTTAAATAATTAAATTTTGTTAAAAACTCCAAAATCTTAAAGCGCGTCCTTATGGGATCGACTCGTACTTGCATTAGTTATACCACAATAGCCCGTGCACTTGCAGTTAAACATCAACATAGGTCCTTAAAGGTAATTGTTGATGTTTTTCGCAAGTACAAGTTATTCTATTGTAGCTTATGCAAGTACAGGTCGATCTCACAGGGACTTAACTTAAAAAGTAAGAATTTCAATAAAATTTAATTATCTAAAATTAAAAATAAATTACTAAAAATTACTAAAATTATTGAAATTATAATCAAAGTTCAGATTTAATCAACTTCTTAAAATTACAAAATTTTCAATTCATAAATAAACACAAATAACATAAAAAAAAACTATTTTCCTAGCTTTATCACTATCAATATCTTCAAATTTGATCTTCTGAGAGTTGATCAGCCTTTACAAATATCTTCAGCACGTCCTTGATTAGAGATCTACTAATTGGATTTGTCAGATTCCTCAAAATCATCAAGATCTGGGCTAAATTATAATTTTGAGATTTTGACTGCTCAGATTAAGTTACTGATTTCAGATTAAAGATCAGATACGTCAACTACGTCTAGGGATGTCCTAAGAATGAAACTGTAAAGTTAATTTCAAATCAGATGTAAAAAAAAGAAGAGAAATTGAAGATTTTGATTGATTAAGGGTAACTTGTTGATTGAGTTAAGCCTTGATTAATCTGATCTGGATTAAGCAGTTCTTGGATAAGAAAAATACAGATAAAACAGAACCAGAATAAGTAGGGACACATATTTAAATAAAGCAGGAATACAGATGTAATTAAAGCAAAAGGACAGAAATATAATTTTAATTAAAGGGGGAAGGGCAAAAACAAAATTTGATAATAAAAAAAAACAAGTTTTTAAGAAAAACCCAACGAAGAAGAAAGTAGGCAGAGGGAGAAGAGGGAGCCGGAGGAGAAGGGGAAAAGGGAGAGGAGAAGAGAGGAAAGGAGGAGAAAGAGGGAAAGAGCACTCCCTGGCCGGGTTTCCTTTCCTGGACCTTCCGACGACTAGGAAGAATGTCGGCCGGAGAAACTGGGGCAGAGCAGGACTGGGTAGACGTCTCCGGTGACGGGAGCTGGGAACACGATCCTGGGTAAGAACAGAGGAGATAATGACAATGGAGATGACTGGTCGTGCTGGTGTGGAGGTGCGATGGAGGCAGGGGCGTCGTGTGGTGGTTGTGGGCAGATAAGGATAGAGGAGGTGGAGGAGAAAATGAGAAGAAGGGGAGGTGGAAGGAGAGTCTGGTGGTGCTTGAAGAGAGAGAGAGAGAGAGAGAGAGAGAGAGAGACAGAGAGAGAGAGAGAGAGAGAGAGAGAGAGAGAGAGAGAGAGAGAGAGAGAGAGAGAGAGGTGTGCAGTTTGTTCAAGCCGCACGGGTTGGTCTGAGCGGTGCTGGAGAACTGGGGTGAGAGAGAGGTTTGGACTGTGGAGAAGTGAAATAGAGGGAGATTGGGTGCTAGGCGTGGTGGAGCTTGGAGAGTGAGAGCCTCTAACATTCCAGCCTAAGGGGAAGAGGAGATTGTGGAGAGGGAGGAAGCAGGGAATCAGAGGAGAAGACGATGGGGATGAGCGGTGAAGTGGGCAGGGCAAGAGAGGGAGAGTGAAAGAGAAGAACGAGAAGAAAGAGTGCGGTTGGGGGAAAGGCTGGGGTGCAAACCTTGGGAGCCGATGAGGTTGAAGAGGAGAATAGAGTGGAAGAGGATGTGGTGGAAGCAAGGAGAAGGAAAGAGAGGGAGTTGTGCGTGAGATGGGGTGGTGTGGTCTTGTGGCTGCCTGCCTACGGTTTTAGGAAGGGTTTGAGAAGAAAAATAATAATAGAAGAGAATAGGAAGGTGGTGGAGAAATGAGGAAGTAGGGAGAGAGTTGTGCGTGAGAGAGAGTGGATAGAGGAGGAAAAAGAGAAGAATAAGGAGGGAAAGAGAGAATAAGGGAAAGGAGTAAGGGAATAGAGAGCGGGGTAGCTACGGTTGCATGCTTCTTTGTCTTTTATTCCTTTGGGTCTCCTCCTTTGACTTTGGAAACTCCTCCATAATTGCAAATTGGCTTCTTTATGTTTTTATTTATTTATTATAATTTCCAATTAAGCTCAATTATCTTCTAGGAAACTATCTCATTTATCTTTGTGAGTGATCTGGCATATCCAATCTTCTTTAGAATGATCTGCACTATTAACTTTTGATCTCAGTTATCCATACATCTTTTGGTTAATATGCAAAAGAAAAGACTAAATTAGAATCATCTGACTATTGATTTTGAAAAATTAAGGTTTGGATGACCAATTGGAGCTAAATTTAAAATCAAGCTAAATTTTAAAAATTTGAACAGCTAGATGATCTAATTGAATTCTAAATTACGGGTATTTGGACTAAAATTGAACACTTAACAGCTTAACAATCACCTTAATAGGCATGATGCATATGATGTTGGCTAGGAATTAAATAAAAAAGGTAAATTCCATATAGGTTTAGTGGTCTATGGTACTGTTCAGTAGTAGGTCCTTAATAAGGCCTACCTTAAAGAAACAAAAAATTGCAAGAAAATAAATAGAGCACTTTGTAGTTCACAATACCTTCAAAGATTAGGTTTTGCATTAGTTATCAAGTGGTAAGGAAACTAGAAGAGTTCACTCACGTGCTCCACAAGACTGGTCTTTACTTATTGTTAATAGTCCATTATTGTATAAATTACTCTCATTTAGTATGACTTTTGATATATTTTTAAGATAGTATTTATAAATTTATATAAAAAATATATCATTTGAAAATTTTATAATCTAACCATAATTTGGTAAATTTTCAAGGTTAGATGATGATCCGAGATAAGTATGTGTAAAATCAAATGTTGTATAATACTAATTAGGTTGTTTTCTTTGTTTTGTAGTTAGTAGATCAAGATCTATACAGTTAGATCAAGCTAATCAACATCTTACATCTCTGATCAAACTTAGATTAAAATGGACGGCTTAGATCAATCCATATTATCTTGTTCAAAATTAAGAATTAAGGACACCAATTCAATCCTCAAGCATCATGTCCAAACTATGAGCAAAAGAGAATTGAAAATGCTAAGAGATTCTATGTTTAATGATGGTTAGTGAAAATGATGAAGAGAGATGAAATAAATTTCTAATAGGAAATTAAGTTAGAATTAGGAAATTCAGTTAATTTAGAATTCTTTGGAGAAAAGAAAAGAAAATAGAGAAGAAAATTACTAAAAATTAAATTCAAACAAACTTTCCATTATTTATAAAAACCATATCAAAGATAGAATGAAAAAAAGCTTGAAAATTCAGAGAAAAACAGAGGTTGAAGAAGATAGAATAGTGTATGTGCATGCTAGTAAATAGAGGTACTTTGCATGTTGGTTCCTGTTTTGGTGCTTGACAAAAATCTTTAAATTTTGGTTTATTGGATAGAAGACATCAAGAAGAAGAAGACACAGGTATTTGATTTTCAATTTTCGTTCCAAATATTGTAACTTGAATTGATTAAAATTAGCTACTTGCTATTGTTCGCATAAACAGTAATGGTGAGTTACTTAAAGTTTTGCACCTTTAATTTGGCTTATTTGATGAGTTTTTGAATGATCTAATCCTTTGCTTATATTTTTATTTGAGTTAGAAGAAAGAGTTTCATATAATTTTTTTGAAATTTAATGGTTGGATTTGTTTAATTTTATGATATAATTTTGAAAGGCATTATTGTGCAAGTTGGTGCACATCCTATGTTTGTGATTGAATATATTAAATTTTATTATTTTAATTTAAAATCTAGCCCAACAATTAAATTTATTGATATCAAATTATTCCAGGTACCTAGTTTCATTAAACAATTCTAATATAAATTAGAAGAAATCAGTGGTCAAAATTAGTGAAATCTCCATAAATTCTAATTGTTCATGGATTGTAAACGGAGACAGGACTAATTGTGGATTGTGAACACGGATAAGATAATTGGTTAGCTAGTGTCACACATGTGCGCATGCACATAACTGTCTCAATTGTCCATTTCTAGTAGTACTCTTTTAGTAATAAACCTAGTAAGAGGTGTTGCTATGATATTTTAATTTAAAAACAAATAAAGAAAATCCATGAGTAGGACTTGATGCATGACACATTATAGAATGTTATGGGAAATCTAAAAAATAATAATTAATCTGAGCTGTCCATATCCCAAATTCTCTCTTTAATCAAGATTATCAAAATTTTAAAAGATTTGCATAATTCAGCAGTTGAATATTAATCAGAGACCTAAGAGATGGATTGATGAAGGTTAATTGACTTGAATGTAGCCATAATTGAAGAATTCTGCTATAATCAAGCTAAGGAAGTGAATTTTAATTGATATTTTGTTTAGTTTTCTGTCTTTTAAAATTTAAAATTTTGTTAATTCAATTCTTGTAATTTTTGTTAATTTGTAGCAAATTAAAATTTATTTAAATTCTAATTTCTTTAAGTCGAGTTCTTGTGGGATCGACCCCTACTTGCATAAGCTGTACTACAATAGCTTGTGCACTTGTAAAAAATAATATACACTTATCTTATGATGTGTTGGATGGCACATAGTAAAGTCTTAGGAGGGATTTGCTTAATTAATAACTTGAGAAAAAAGAAAAGAAACACATATAACTAGAGGAGAGGTAGGACATGCCCTTGCATCCCTCTTGTAATAGTATGTAAATGAAATAAAAAAATAAGTATAAAACAAATTCTTACCATCAACAATACACCATTCTGGAATTCACTGTAAGACAAGACAAGCAATACCAATACTCCATTACCCTTATACGTCTTAGAATATGATGATTAGTTAGTGCTATTTTATTCTAGCACATATCGTAGAATTATGCAGGTAGTATAAGAGACCGAGGGCTCAAAGGGCCAGATCTTTGCTGTACTCTCCTTCTAAATGTCACTCATTTAGCATACATACATGGATTCTTGAAGCAAATGAAAATGGAACAAAAACTGAAAGGAAAATGCTCAAATTGCTCTTAGATCTAATATATTATACTTGGGCAAAAGTTTCACTTGAATCTGGGTTACAATGGGAATGATGCACGTAGTTGACATATTGGAACAATACAACATACCACATAAACAAAGTTACATGGGCTGAGAGAAAAACTAAAGGAAGGGGATTTTTAGGACTAACACTTATCTCAAGGCTTCTCAAGGTTTGCCTCCTATTCCATTATTTCCCAAGCTCTCTCTTCAAACTTTTAGATTTTTGTAAATTCCTAAAGGTTCTTGTAAGTTGTGAAGATACCTATTTATAGTTGAAGCTTATGTTGAGTTGCATGATGTCTGGCATCATTTCAACTAACTTAGAGAGATTTAGAGACTTCTTTATCATTTTCTCCTCAAGGATGATGCAAGCTTGATGGTATCCTACATTTCCATCATGATTGGGGAATCTTTTATTCCTTAGGGGAACGTGGTTAATTCTCAGCCAAGTTTTTAGAGGGACACTTGTGAGATGTGACCACTTCTTAGCTAAGTTCTGGGAGTGACACATATCATTCTTTTGTATAGGAGTGTAGACATCCAAATTTTCTTTATAAGACAATCAAATGAGAAATAATTCACCTTACCTTTAACACCTTTACTATATTTCACTTGTTTTACATTGGTTTATTTTGTTTACATCCTTTGCAACAATGATGAATGAGAACTTTGAATAATATCAGCCAATGAAGAACCTGATAAAGTGAATTATTTTTCATAACATCTACTAACATGTCAATTTGATTCTTCTATTAAACAATAATAGCATTGCGTAATAATGCCAACTTGTAGAAGCATCAATAAGTTCCATTAAAAAAGGTTTTTGAAGTGAGTAAAGTCATGAAAGGTAAACTTATATGAGTATTGCATTTATGGAAAGTGGTGTAGCCTAAGGTTTAAAGCTACAACCTGTAAAAACAACATTTTTCTTTCTTATGTGAATTTAGATGTCTGATGACTTGTGTTAGTGCCATCAAGAGCAGCAATGGTATTTTGTGAACTTTATTGATGACTTCTCTAGGAAATTTTGCATTTTATGGAAGAAAAGCTTGAGGTTTTCATCAAGTTTAAGTAGTCAAAGGCAGAACTAAAAACTCATATAGGGAAGTAGATAAAGTGTCTTAGGTCAGACAATATGATGAAGTATAGGGAAAAAGAATTCATGGAGTTCTACAAGAGTGAAGACATCACCAAGCACTTCATTACTCCAGGGACTACAACAAAATGGAATTGTAGAATGTAGAAATATCTTGGAGAGAACAAGATGCATGAGATTATGTGCAGAGTTACCAAAGAGTTTTTGGGTTGAAGTAGTCAACATGACAAATTATATTATTAATAGATCACCTTCTACAATGCTTGATTTTAAAGTAGCAGAAGTGGCATAGACAAGAAGGGAGATTGAATACTATATGTTGAGGAGTTTTGGACACCTACCTATATTTATATGTAAAGTGAACATCAATGCAAACTAGACTTTCAAAGATGACAAAAAGAAGATGGTTTTACCACAACCATCTTGGAAAAAATAATAGAAGACGGTTCCATCAAAACTATCTTGGAAAATACCTTTAAGAAGACATTAGAGAAAATCATACTAAAAGTTATTAGTGTTAAGTGTTTAATTTTGGCTAAAAGACCCATAGTTTAGCATTCAATTAGATCATCAAACTGTTAGAATTTGCAAAATTTAGCTTGATTTTAAACTTAGCTCAAATTGGCCATTCAAACCTTAATTTCTCAAAAATAATGGTTAGATGATCATTCTAGTTTATTAGATGATTAATGTGCAGTTTAGATTATTTTAATTTAGTCTTTTATTTTGCAGATTAACTATAAGAGGCATAGATGACTATGGATCAATGTTACAGATTATCTCTCAAGGATCGACGGTATAGATTAGTTGAAGATCAAGAAGGTTTCCTATTCAAAGAAATTTCCTAATGGAAGAGGTTTCCTAAGGAAGAAGAGTCCGAAATGGGGAGAAGAAGGTTTCCTAATAGGAAACTAAAGTCAAAAGGAAGGAGAAAAATTAGAAGAAAAAATAATTATAAAGAGGAAAACCGTACGGGGGAGAATGAAAGTTTTTTGTTTGAGAGTTTTTGAGTTTACTTGTTTTGTTTCACTTTCACGTTTTCTTCCTTGAGTTTGGAGTTTTCCTATTTCAGTTTCTCTTTCACGTTCACAAACCAGTTTCCATGCTTCTTCACCTTCCTTAACCGCACCCCACTTCTTCTCTTTTCCATTACGATCTCCTAAGCCAATGTAGCACGCCCATACCCAAGACACCACATACCCATCCCCTTCTTTCCAGTTCCCATCTTCAGTTCATCCGATTCAACGCAGCACCCCCTTATCTGTCACCGTTCTCTAATTGCACCAAGCTCAAATATCTCACCGTTCCATCCCAGGCCTTGATCACCGGCCTCTGCTCCTAGTATCCACCGGTCCGGCAACCATCTCTCATATCTCAGGCGACACTCCTCTACTCCAAACGAACCAGACGACGCCCAGAAAGAGCGTCGTTTTTCTCTAACCGGAAGAGCAATGACCGTCCAGGAGAAAGCCTCAGTCCAGAGAAAATCCGGCCAGTCCCACAATCCGGCATCTTCACCACTGAACCAGGCATTTGCACATCTCCTCCGGCGATCTTCTCCGGCAGCAACTGCTCCAACCTAGCATCTTCATCTTCTTCTCGGGGAAAACTCTGTACTATGGGATTTTTTGGGAAGTTTCAGATAAAATTTTGAATTTGCCCTTCTGGATTATTTGAAATTACATTTGATGTCCTGTTCTTATTTTGGGTTTATGCTATTCCTGTTCTGAGTAATCCACTTTCTGTGTTATACTTTTACTGTTTAATTCAATGAACGGTTCTGGGTTAACGATGGAAGATCTTTAATTTCTTGTTTATTTTAAATATGCATTTCAATTAAATTTCTTGGAATATTTTTAGGATAGTTTCTAGTAGAATTACTGTTCCTGATCTTTATTTTGGAATTTTAGAATATATCTAAGCCGTTGAATCTTAATTTCACTAATTTGATTAGATCTCTAAATCTTTGAAGAATCTGACAAATTCCTTCATCAGATCCTTAATCAAGGGCATGTTGAACATAGTGATATAGGCTGATCAAAGTTTCAGAAACCTGAAGTGAAGAAAGTGGACAGTACTTAAGCTAGGAATTAGATTTTCTTAATTTCTTCTAGTTTTAGTTTTAATTAGGATTTTATTGTTTCTTTTTATGTTATTCCTGAAATTAAACTTCTGAAATTTCATTGGCAAGCTAAATATGAAGTTCAAAAATTTTAGTGCATTTTTATCAATTGATGGAATTTTAAATAATTAAAATTTATTAAAAACTCTAAATTTCTAAAGCGAGTCCCTGTGGGATCGACTCGTATTTGCATAGCTATACTACAATAGCCCGTGCACTTGCGAAAAACATCAACAATTAGTGGGAGCAAAATTTTTTTTGCAGGAGAGCTTAATAGTACGTGCTTTCCAAAGAATAATGTCCTTGGTTAAATGTGGTGAATAGGAAATGTGCATGAGAGAAAGGCTCTTAGAAGAAAAAGTGAAAAGTGGGTCTTATTTTGACTTGCATTTTAAGAGTTGTTCTTCATGTATTGCAAGGGAGACACAGAAGGATATACAAGGGGGTTTTGGGTTTCTAATATTGAACGAAACTAAGAGATTGTATTTTCTTTGCTTTTTTATAGAGAAGAACTATGGATATAGGCACACTACTGAACCACACAAAGGTATGGTGTGTGTGTGTTTTTTTTCTATGTTTCTTAAGGAACTCTATTCTCACTAGAATATGAGGTCGACCAAGAGACTACACTGAAAACCCAAGCCTGAACCCTAAAGCCTAGTCTAACCCATTCTTTTCATTACTCTAGCTTTGAATTTTCAGTTTATAAAAAGGTATGTGCTTTGGATGATTTTAATGTCTAAAACTTGTGTCGTTAAAGGGGGTGAGTGTACAGCAATGGCGGAGGAGGGTGTCTCATATTGTGAAGATAACAGGGTCAAGACTTTTAAAGGATATGTGTGTGGGAGCTCATATGTTATCATTAAAAAACTGTGTTGTATGTTTTTTTCTGTTGAACTGCTAACACACCCTATATGTCTTTATACATATCCTCCGAACCCCTTCAACATGCAAATACCCTTTCTCGCATTCTTGAAGGGATGTGATGCACTACCTTGAACCTATAACCTACTATGGGAGAGGTGCCTCAACCTAACCATTGGACTAATCAAAGTTTCTAATGTGTCTATTTCTTAGCACAACTTTTTAGACACTGGTTTGATTTAAAAACCACATGATTTTTAGCTACTAGAACGGGACCCTTGGCACAATAGTAAAAGTTGTCGTCGTGTGACCTTGAGGTCACGGGTTCAAGGCGTGAAAACAGCCTGTTGTAAAAATACAAAGTAAGGCTGTGTATTATAAGCCCTTGTGATCCGTCCCTTCTCCCGAACCCTGCACAGGTGGAAGCTTAATGCACTGGGGCTGCTCTTATGGTTTTTAGCTACTAACATTAAAAGCTAGAGCAATAAGATAAAAAAAAGGAATTAGATCATGCAAAAGTGTGCTCCAAAAGTTGTGCTTGTCACCTCATATTGCGTTTAGTTTGGATTGTGTTTCGGCTATAGATCTGCGAAAACTACTAATAAAGGGTCCAGACAAACGTAATAGCGTTTTCCAATAAACCCTTTTTCGTGATTTTAGAAAATATTTTTGTAAGATCTAACCATCCAACTTGTCATTAGGACCATCTATATCTAGAAATTTGAAAAAAATAATTGATTTTTCATACACAGGCTAAACATGGCGGCCGAACAATGTGAACAAGTTAGACCATGAAAAGATAAAAATAAAAAAGACGGAAAGACACCATTTAGGCGTCTATCCTTAGTTCTTTACCAGATCTCGTTAATAAAATCGTGCAACCCCCACAAAAAAGAAAAAAAAGAAACATGGGTTAAGAGAATTTTTTACATAACAAAAATTACATGCACAACTCATGCTATCCTAAGATCATAGCAAGATTGTTTATGTTTCTTTGCCATTCTCTGCTCAACTTACGACTTTCTTACTTGGAATTGAGTCGCCAATCTGTAAAGCATTGCGATTTTGACTATTAACCAGCATTTTAGCTTGATATTGTGACTTTGAAAAGAAGGGGAGCATTGGCGCAACGGTAGAGTTGTCGTCTTGTGACTTTGAAGTCACGGGTTCAAGGGGTGAAAACAGCCTCTTGCAAAATACAAAGTAAAACTGCATACTATTAACCCTTGTGGTCCTCCCCTTCCTCAGACCCTGCATATGCGGGAGCTTCGTTCACCGAGCTGCCCTTTCTATTGTGACTTTGAAAAATCCTAGGAAACACATCCAAACAGAAAGCCGGCTGCGCCAGAAATTCAGATTTTCTAAACTTGCCATGCTCAAAACTTCCTCCAAGTCATGATTTAGTAACCGCTGTAGCCAAATCCAGTCTAAACAAAGAACAAAGAATTAGAGCCACCCAAAAGAACAAAAAAGAGCCAATTGTAACCAATTAAACACTGATTAAATTTAGGATTAGACCCCAAAAAGAAATAAAATAAATTTCCTAGGCGACCCCAAAGACCTGCTCTAAATCCGTTTTCTATCTATTTCTGTTTTTTTTTCCTTTTATAATTAAAAGACCTGATCTTCAAGGTAACAGCAAAATGGCGGATGGAAAGAAGAGCGTCTGGGGGACCCTGCTTATGGCTCTACTGGCCTTTTTACTGCTGAGCTCCCAGTTTTGCCTTGCAGAAGCCAAAACTGGAAAGACCATTAATTTTCCTGGAGTCCATTACGATCAGAAGGGAGGCAAAGTATTACCTCCAACTTCCAACCGATACGTCAGAGGCTGCAATCCAATACTCCGGTGCCGGCGTTTTGATGATCATCCCTGAGGAGTTGGAATGCCCCATCCATGATACTTGGCTTAAGATGTCTCTCTCCAACAATAAAACATGAATAACCTGGTTCCTGGACTAGGACTGTTTTAATCCCTGTCCAAGTTCTTAATTATATGCTTCCATTCTGATTTCGGTTTATATTGCAGCTAAGTTATGGATTGGCTCCTCTTTTTTGTATGGTTTATGTGAGTGATCGAAAACGTTCAAATTATCAGAGGAAGACATGGGATAAAGATACGTGTGGTTGACACCTTTACATTTGCAGACCATGGAGTGGATATTGCATTTGCAAGATAAAAAGAAGGGCAGCTTGCTGCACGAAGTTCCTACCTATGTTGGGTCCGATAAGGGGTAGACAACAAAAGGTCTATAATATGTAGTTTTCTCTTGCATTTTTGCAAGAGACTATTTTCATGCCTTGATGCCGAGGTCACAGGGCAACAACTCTACCATTGCACAAGGTTCCCTTTCTAAATTGCAAGATACGGTCCAACAAAATCAACAATATTTCACAGTTTTCTAGCACAATCTTAATTGGTTAAGGGTCTGATTCATTCGATCAAAGTTAGATCAACGGCGATGGGCCGCAACTATGACCACCCATTGGATTGATGGCACAAGGGAGTTCCAAGTGTCCGTCAGCAAAGAGTGGGCCGAAGTTTGTTCTAAGTAGTAAAGCAGCAATAACAATCTGATTTTTCTAGGGTAGTCCAAGGTAATGGTCTTTGGCTCAACGGTAGAGTTGTTGTCGTGTTACCTTGAAGTCAGGGGTTCAAGGTGGGAAAATAGTCTATCAAAAAAGGCAAGGTAAGGCTGTGTACTACTTACTCTTATAGCCTTCCGCTTCTCCAAACCCCACATATGCAGGAGCTTGGGGCTCCAGGTCTGCCTTTCAGTCCAAGGTAATGGGCCTGTCGACTCCAATCACATCGAACCCCAAGGCCTTAGGTCACTTGAGAGAGTCTTCTGGGCCTTTGAGAACACATTTTTCCTGTTTTAGGATGGAGAAAAACATTTCTAAGTAGATTAAAAATTTTAAACCATCTTCTTCTTTCATTGGTTTTCAGAGTTGCCGAAATCAAACATTTCTTTCTCAAGTTGATTCTACAAGTCTAATGTGGACCTCGAAGCACCAAAATGTAGTGTTGCAACTTAGCTCGGGTGCAATTGGGTGTTCCAGCCCATGGCCTTCCGGGCTCGCACATCACAACACTGGTCAGAGTCTATGGTTTGATGACCCAATGCACAGAGTCTACGGTTTGATGACCCGATGCACACTTACCAGTACCCACCCCACCCATTTGATCAGTGGGTTGGGTCAACAAGAAAGTCATGTAGAAAGGGTGCTTGAAAGAATTTGATAGTTAATTCTATTCTTAGTGCTTTGAAGAAAAAGGTTGAGCCTGTTCTTTTTCGACCCTCATCTCTAACTCCTCTTCACTGCAATTACTTTACATTAATAATAATAAGAAGGGTCCTTCTACTGCAACAAAAAACTTGTTTTCAATCTGGGCTTTCTTCTCGCCACATCGTAGATCAGTCCTTAAGTATCTTGACTTCAGGTAGAGAAATCTTATACACAAGACAGTGAGTAAATAAGAGTGTTATTAGATCCTAGTTGTGAGTTCAAGACTGCCAGAATAGAATACCAAGACACCTACAGCTGATCCTATTTTCTCACTTGCATGATATTGGTCACACACTTTCTAGATTCTAAGCTCATCCAATTCCTACTGCTTTAGGACTTCTAGTCATCTAGAATTAGAGAAATCAGATCAGATGAATGGGTCTCACCTACCAAACTTGACCCCTGCAGAAAAGTGTAGAGAGCTGTACTGGAAATTCATGATGTATTTCTCAAAATAGCAGCATCACTTTTCAATTACGAAAGATGTTGTTAATATCCACCTCAAATTTAATTCTCATTTCAATCCTAATTCAAATTAGTCTTATTAAAGTTTTACAGTTCTAAAACTTGATTGTGCTTTTCAAGCTTCTTTCTCCTTTTCCTTCTTTAAATATAATTTTTTTTTTAAATTTCTTAAGTAATTTCATTTGAAGTTGTTTAAGTATATTTAAAAATTAAGATAATAAGTTCTAGATGGTTACTTCGTAACTCTTCATTGCAATACAAAAGGAAAAACAAAAACAAAAAGGCTCCTTTAAATGATGGGATGAAATCACATCGGACCACATGGTACGGTCAGCGATGGTAAAAGCAGCAATTGATGATTCAAGCCATTTATCTATCCTTCGTAGAGAAGCCACGCCTACAAAGACCTAACCATTAATCCTAACATTTAGTCTTTGAGATGCAAATGCATAGATACTGTTTTGCATCCATTAGGGCATGTAAGATGAATATAATCTAAGACTAAAAACGAAATAATAATAATAATAATAATAATAATAATAATAATAATAATAATAACAATTAATTTTTCTATAAAAAAAACCTAAAATTTTGCCATGTCCTGTAGGACATTGCCTGCATTATTATGGAGTAAGGGTATGCACTTTCATCACCTATTTAAATTTGAGTGGTTGTATACTCATCCATTTGACCCATGAGCCGTTTGCACCCGGCCAGGACCGTTCATTTTGTCACCTCTTTTCAATCATCAGAATGGGTCAAGATGGTGGGGATTCAGATTTGCCTTCTAAGTTTAGGTTTGGGTGGTAGAGGGGGAAAATGATCTAGAGACTTGAGACACAACATTCAGATCAAGGTTAGGGCTCTGAAAGTGGTTGTGTACTCTGAATCACTTGAAATTGAATTCTCTTCAGTAGAATTCATTCCTCATCATAACTAGAACCCACTCCATGAATGATAATAGAATAACTACCGTTGGATTCTCACCTAATGCCTGCTTGATTTTTGAATTCTTACTTATCTTTATTTGACACAGTCACTAGAATTAAATTCAGGTGAAATCGGACCTACAGACTTAGATTCCTGATTTATTTCTCACTTAAATAATAGATTCCAAGTGCATCATAACCCTCCTCCCCACCCATCCCCTAGAGAATGCCCTATTTTGTAGGGTGCAGGTAAAGGTGACAGTAAAATTAAGGGCTGCATTGCTACCTCCTTATTTGAGTTCATTTGCAGACTATGAAAAAGTAGGTTCCTGAAAGCAATATGGTAACTGTTTTAAGTATCGGTTATCTTTTTCGTGTGGACATAAGATAACCTCTAACAACATAAAATTTGTCATGGCTGGAAAATCCAAATTGTCCTCGTTGTTTGGTTGTGAATCAGAATTATTCACAAATGCTGAAAGGGTGTGCAGCCAAATCCACCGGGGAAGTGGAAATTGGTGACCGAAGCTGCTCAGATTCTTGGTCACATCTGAAGCAGACCCTGCACCACATTTCTTCTTCATTCAGATAATCACAACCAGCAATTATTTTATAATGTAAAGTCATCCGCTGGCCCAAGACTTTCAGACCGTGGCTTTCAAGGAAAAAGGAAACAAAGACTTTAGACCATCTGTTTGTGGTTCACTCGTGATGCGTCCAACAAGAAATGGTGTGGAAATTTAGATCACCAAACATCTGGGCCCCCTCAAACTTTAGTCGATCAAAAGAAAAAGAAAAAGAAATTCAAATCTTTGACACTTCACTCTTATTATAATCACACAATCACTTTAGGTGCAACACGAGAGCAACAAAATCCCCCAAAGTTCCGGTTTCAATTGCACATATTAAAATGTCTTTCCAAGCCAATTCATTATTCTGATCTTCCACTGGACGCGTGCATACGAACAGGGTGTGCTACCAAATGCACACTCATTACATTAAGCCAATATTATCCATTAGACACTCATTGCCGGAACATCGAATCAGAGATGGCAATAGAGCCCTAATTGATGTAGGTGGTGCCACGATAGGAACAATGAGGGCAAGGTTAGATCAATCATCCGGAGAACAAGGATTTTGATGTGTTTATAAGGCAATGAACCAATTTACCCATCTGAGCACCCGATTCACATGACAACCTTATGACCAATATATGTCTTTCTTAATCTCAGAACGACTTGGCACAAAGTTGTCATTGTGTGACCTTGAGTTCATGGGTTCAAGGCGTGGAAACAGCTGCTTGTAAAATTGCAAGGCAAGGCTACATACTATAGACCCTTGTGGTCCGCCCTTTCCCTGTACTCAGCATATGCTGGAGCTTCGTGCACCAGGGCTGTCCTTTTTTTACTTAATCCAGGAACATTAAATAGCAGATCATCTTCCTTTTTTGTGCTAATTCAATGGCAGATAATCAATTCTATAATGTAGACTACCTTAGGACAAATACTTAGGTCTGTCTTAATCTCGGAACATTAAATAACAGATGATTTACCTTTTTGGTGCTAATTCAATAGCAGAGAATCAATTCTAAAGCAGAGGAAGAAATAGGGAGGGGAGATTTCTGTAAAGAGGAAACTTGTTAACTGCGGCAGCCCTACAACGATGATCCATATAACAATAAGATGCAGCTCAAATTTCTGCAGCATCGTTTTCAAAATATGCATGCGGAACCCTCTTTGTTTCTCTCAATCGAAACAACTTATTTTTAAAATGCCCGCACCCCATTTCTCCGTGGTAAATTCAGGTGGATCTACTACCCGAAAAAGGAAACACGGAGAAAAAATTACCATTTCCTTGACCGATCCGCTCCATCTCTTGCTCAATACCTATACTGAGCAGGCTTGTAAGGACCCTCCGCCGGAACGTTGATGTACTTTGCCTGCTCCGGTGTGAGCTTGGTCAGCTTGGCTCCAAGCTTGCCCAGGTGAAGAGCAGCAACCTTCTCGTCCAGGTGCTTGGGGAGCACGTACACCTTCTTCTCGTACTTGCCGGTTCCCCTCTCCTTCCACAGCTCAAGCTGAGCGATCACCTGCACATTTTCGTTCAATCGGTAAAAGTCGGTTAGGATTTCAACTCATAACCCAAAACCGATTGGAATCCCCTTTCAGATATAGAAATCAATCATCAATTCTCACAACAGTTAAAGTCCAGTTAGAATTTCATACTATAAACCCAACCCAAGCAGAAATTTACAGTAAAACGGGAAGCATTTTAGAATACAAGCCAACGTAATCTAAAAAACCAGTATTGTTCTAGATCTTTTACCTGGTTGGTGAAGGAGCAGGACATGACAAAGCTAGGATGTCCGGTAGCACATCCAAGGTTCATCAGACGTCCCTCTGCAAGAATAATGATGCCGGTCTTGGTATCTGGGAAGACCCACCGGTCAGTCTGGGGCTTAATCTGGATTCTCTTGATACCGGGGTAATTCTCCAAGCCCATCATGTCGATCTCGTTGTCAAAGTGGCCAATGTTACAGACAATGGCATTGTTCTTCATCTTCTTCATGTGGTTAACCATGATAATATCCTTGTTCCCGGTAGTGGTGACAAAGATATCAGCCTCGGAGACAACATCTTCGAGGGTAAGAACTTGAAGACCTTCCATGAGGGCTTGCAGGGCACAGATGGGATCAATCTCCGTCACAATGACACGAGCTCCAGCCTGCTTGAGGGCAGCAGCACAACCCTTTCCGACATCTCCGTAGCCACAGACGACGGCGACCTTGCCGGCGATCATGACGTCGGTGGCCCTCATCAGACCATCGGGGAGAGAGTGACGGCATCCGTACAAGTTGTCGAACTGTTAGGAACAACCATATATTAGAAATTGGCATGAATCTCAAAACATTGGAAGCAAACACAAAAAGGAAAGGAAAAAGAATGCAGCATTCAGAAATTATAAAGAGAAGGTGATAAGAGTGAGATGCTGGATTCCAGACAATAGGATCTGAAAGACATGAATCAGATCTCACGGAAAGAGAAGTTCGAAATTATATTCAATTAAGTTGAAAATAATTCAAAGAAATAGGTGTGCTTCAGGGTTTTTCTAGGGTTTTGGAAGAAACATAGGAAAACAATCACCATCCGCATCCTAATCATAGACGTATTGTATGAACTACCGAAAAACACAGATCAAACATCGGATGAAAATTTCGACGATCCAATGTCAGGTCTGAACGTTATGGAACCTACATCACCTCATCAAATTCAAACTTCAAAGAAGAAAAGACTAGGTCTGCAGCTCAGATCTGCATCACCGACAGCAAAAGAAACAAGAATCAACAAGTTCACGAGATCTAGATCTGAAATGCGCATCAAAATGCTTAGATCTGTGAGGAGAACATACAGATTAGTGAAAATACAAAAGATCTGTGAAATTACCTTGCTCTTGGTGACGGAATCATTGACGTTGATAGCAGGGAACAGCAAGGTACCATTGGCCTGCATCTGATACAACCTCTTAACACCAGTCGTAGTTTCCTCCGAAACTCCAACCAATCTTTCCTTCATCTTGTGGAACCTCTTGGGATCAGCCTTCAATCCATCTCTAATCAAGCCGAGAACAAGCTGAAACTCGGCATTATCAGTGGAAGTAGGATCGGGAAGCTTCCCAGTCTTCTCGTACTCCTCTTCGGCCTTGAATCCCTCGTGGATCAACAGGGTCGCATCACCACCATCATCAACGATCAGATCTGGGCCTCCAGCTGCGCCCCAGTCAAGACACCTTTCTGTGCACCACCAGTACTCCTGCAAGGTTTCTCCCTTCCAGGCGAAGACTGCAGCGCTGTCGCGGGCTATGGCAGCGGCAGCGTGGTCCTGGGTGGAGAAGATGTTGCAGGAGCACCAACGGACTTCGGCACCGAGGGCGGTTAGGGATTCGATGAGGACGGCGGTTTGGATGGTCATGTGGAGAGATCCGGAGATCTTGGTCCCTTTGAAGGGCTGAGATGGGCCGAATTCCGCTCTGCAGGCCATCAGACCGGGCATTTCGACTTCGGCCAGTTCGATTTCTAGGCGACCAAAATCGGCCTGGGACATATCCTTTACCTTGTACTCGCGGCCGGAGGAAGTCTTTTCCACGAGAAGAGCCATGGCGGAGGCAAAAGAATCCAACAGAGTGAAGGGCAAGAAGAAGAAGAATGCTAAGAGGAAGACCAGGAGTGCTGGGATTTTATACAAGTCGAAGAGGAATGGGTGGCTCAGATCTCGTTGTAAGTTTCATTTTCAACCGTTAATTTGAAGGAGGTGGGGTCTACGTGATACTGTTTTGAAGCTTATCGGTTGCTTTTAGATATTTCCGATCTTCGTTCTAGATTGAGCTTGCGCTTTGTGTTATATTACGAAAATAGCATTCTATTTACGAGGGTGAAAGCTCGAAGGCAGTGGCTGTCCCGCTCTTTCGTAACAGACACTTATTGGGCCCCACATAAGCTTAGACCTCCATGATCCGACCGTCCGTCTAACAGCTAACTCCCTTCTTTTACCTTGATCTGATAATCCTACCGCTAAGATCCATAAAGCCTAGTTCAGAGTTGTGCCGGCCAATTGCAGAACTTTTTGGCGTTGAGATGGACACTTTTACCCTTAATATCGCTCTAAAAACGTAAAAAATTAAACACTTGCATTTAAGAAGAAGCATAGGGAAAATTATTGAAACACTTCGAATATTCCTTTGCTACTTCTTGAATATTCATAAAGTGTTATTTAGTCATTAAATTTTTATAGTTTAGATAAAAAAAGTTATAAGTCATCGATTGTGACGTTTATGATTATACCCTTCAAATTTTTTTAGTTTTTGGACTCTATTCACACTTACACATGATACACAAGCAAGGCACTTTCCCCTCAAGCATAATCAACTTTTTTGAAACATCCGTACAATAAAGTTGCACACTAAATTAGCGTTGGCAAAATGGATCAGTGGATCAAATCCCATTCAATCATGCATATATCTAGATCTAAACAGATCAGAGACATTAAATCCTCGTTGATAAGGAATCCATAAATTCAAATCCATATCCTATTTGCTGCAGAGTTTTCACAGGAAAAAATGGTTTCAGTAAGAATAGACGCGCATTAGCATCTAATTTCATAGATTCTAACATTAGAGCATGTGTTTGGAAGATCTACGCCATTCACATTATTCATCATAAAAAATTTGAGAAAATTTGAGAAACCTACAGGAAATCAATGTATTTGGATGATTTGAACCACTTATTCTGGGCTTTTCAAAAATACTAGGTTATGATTTTAAATTCAAATAATAATAAGCTAATGTCGTGAAATGTGTGCATAGCCTATATAAGATATTCCAGGCATGATGAATGGTTTAGATATTTCAAGCTTAGACTCTAATTTTGTCCTTTTTAAAATATATTAAATGCATAAAAGCTCCTAAACTTTGCATGTTTTTTCATTTCTATCCTCATATAAATCTAAGTTATTAATTCTTAATCAAGCTAACTTTAGATATATGCCAAGTTGTCAATTACAATCATGCAAGAAGCTCCCGCCTATGCGGGGTTCAGGGAAGGGGTAGACTACAAGGGCATATAGTAGGTAGTTTTACTTTGTATTTTTGCAAGAGGTTATTTTCACATCTTAAACCTGTGACCTCAAGGTTATATGACAACAACTTTTACCGTTATGCAAAGGCTCTCCTTCTAGAAAAATAAAAAGACTTAAGTACTTTTAAATTGTAAAACAAGAGTTGTAACTTGTGACTCCCGGATATAGCCTAACCTCACTCTTACAGCATCATCAGATAAATTAATGCTTTCTTAGTTCTAATATATTATGAAGTACAGGGAGAAGAAATACGACCTAAAATTTTCTTCAATTAGAATGACCTCTTTCTCTCTCTTCAAAACACCGTCCATTTTTCTAACCACAACGGCCCTTAAAGAAGGGAATAAAGTTTGCCTAGAAAAGGACAGCCTCAGTGCATGAAGCTCCCACGTATGCGAGATCTAAGGAAGGGACATACCATAAAGGTTAATAGTATGCAGCTTTACTTTGTATTTTGCAAGAGGCTCTTTTCACGCATTGAACCCGTGAACTCAAGGCCATATGACAACAACTCTACCATTGCGACAAGGCTCCCCTTGGTAAATAGGTCGCCTTCGTATTTGAAAATTGGTACTTAAACTATCTATGGACCAAATCAGATGAAGGATTTAGATTTAAAAACACAAAACAGAACAAAAAAGTGAGCCTACTATCATTTTTCTTTCACTACATGACATATGCTTCCTGTGAAAGCACTGTCATTTTATTGGTTAAGTAACACCAAAAATATATCTTTTTCAGTGCAGAAAATAATTAATGTTGGACCATTAACGGGGCCATATTCTAAAATGAGGAATGATAAAGTTGTGCTCACAGCCCACAAGTTGTGGTGCAGCTCCTCACTTTTTTTATATGGTGAGCCTGACAATTTGATTGAACAAACATTTCATCTAATTTGTTTGACCGTGAATGACTAACAATCTTCAAAGAATTTAAATTGGATGAGTTTACAATCTTTAGGCCATTGTGGCCCTTCTCTTTCCTAGACTCCGCATAGGCTCGAGTTTTGTGCACCAAGGCTGCCCTTTTTATGAGTTTACAATCTAAAAAATGTCCTTTTTATCATAGCGACATGATAGTCGGTGTCTAAATAATGGTCCAAAATCAACAACTAAAATGCACATGTTTTGGATGATAAAGTCGTTCAATAGTGATAAACTGTCACACACAAGATATCAAGAATTAGAGAAATTAGATGAATGGATCTAATCAACTAAAAATAGGTCCCACCACAGTAAAAGTGGAGGGTTGCACGACAACTTAGTGTGCTGCGAGCTGGACTCTATCATTCCTCTACTAATATGTACATAGTTGTGGATCAATAAACAGCCAAGGCTACATGTAAATTTATCTATGGCGCTGTAATCCATGTTTAGTATGTATTTAGAATGCCAAGAGGAAACCGTCAATGAGAACCTCACGGACAGAAAATGCAACACAAAAAGCCGGATGCTCCGTCCAGACTCCAAGCAGGAATGCGCAAATTGGTCAGGCCCTCCGAGACGCCCTGCATCAGTCAGATGGGCCTGACTGACTTACGCACTCTTTTTAACAGTTTGGAGTACAATGCCTTCATTGCACAAAGTTTATACATATGGAGGGTTACACAGGTCTATAGTACACAGTCTTACTTTGTTTATTTATTTCTTTTTTTTGTAAAAAGTTGTTTGATGTCTCAAATCCATGACCCCAAAGTCATGGGTCGACAATTCTACTGTTGTGCTAAGGCTCCTTTCTAGATCAATCATCCAATCAATACAAGAAGAAAGGCAGTAGGAAGGTCTTCTAGTCCGCTGTCCGATTGTGCCCCAATTCATTTGTTACCAAGGAGCTTGCCCGTGGTTTTCTTTGTCTTTAGGAAAATGAAACTAATCACTTGCTCTCATTTGGTTTTGGCATTTGTGTCGTTACCCCTAAAAGAAGGGCATTTCAAGAGATTAAGAGCAAGATCTAGGATCCGTGTGTAACGGCTTTCTTTCTTCTTTGTAGTACTTGATCGATATTCGCACTAATGCGGCAAAGGCTAACCCGACCCTAATACAAAAAAGATCACTCGTCTGGCTCTATTGATGGGAGGTACCTACCTAATAGGGGCTTTCACAATGAAATAATGACCACAATCTTCCATCCTTGTCCAAACTTTGTGGTAGAAGTTAAGCAGGGACAGCAAGAGAAGCCCGTCAAGCAGGCAACGAGTTGGCCTGTCTTGTTCCATCATTTTTTCCCGATTTGTCCCACCGACGGTGTCATTCTCTCCCCTTCATTTCTTATGGGCGGCCCGCTTTGCGGCGTGCGAAACGTTGGCTCCCACGCGAGAGCAGTTAATTACAGGTTGCTGATGAACAATGAAGAAATCCTCCCATGTAGTGGTAAGTAGTAATGGGGAGGAAATGCACTGGCGTTCAAGTCGTTGTTGTTGGAGAAAATGATGAAGTTTACTACATAAAAAATACGGGGAATGGGTTGGTGGTGTGGTTGGTAACGTTAGGTGGGCAGACAACGACGGAAGAAAACTTGAGCCCGTGTTGGTGATGGTTTTGTGATCCTCTTGACTCTTTATAATTGGCTTTCAATTAAGATATGTAACTTGCCATTCACAAGTGAAAAAGGAGGAATTAGGACTGCTAAATTGGCCTAATTTGGCGTTAACCAACCCCCAAATTAGGTGAATTATGCTTGCAAGGGTCTTAAGGGGAGGCTTGGCACAACGGTAAAGTTCTGTCATGTGACTTTGAGATCACGGCCTCAAGTCATAAAAATAGTCTCTTACAAAATTATAAGGCAAGACTGTGGATTATAGACCCTTGTGATCCACCCTTCTTTGAATTCTGGATAGGCAGAAGCTTCGTGGACAAAAGCTGCATTGTTTTATGCTTGCAAAGGTCCTGTCGGTGGCCGAAATGACCGATGTACTTCCAACCACCACCGATGGGACGGAGGTGTGGGGCTGTAACATTAACCCACTCACTTTCTTCATGAGAGTTGAGAAGAGGAGCCTTGGCACAATATTAAAAGTTGTCGTCATGTGACCTTGAGGTCACAGGTTAAAGGCGTGGAATGAACCTCTTACAAAGTGCAAGGTAATGCTGCCTACTATAGGCCCTTGTGGTCCGCCCCTTCCCTGGACTCTGCATAGGCAGGAGCTTTGTGGACTGGGACTGCCCTTTTTTTTCTTCGTGGGAGTTGCCTGCTGTGGGAACAGTAGTAGAAAAGCGTCGGTTTGGAATAAGATGTGAATGTTGGAAGTACCTTCACAAAAAAGGGGCAGCCTCGGTGCACGAAGCTCCCGCCTATGCAGGGTTTGGGAAAGGGGTGGGCCACAACGGCCTAAAGTAGGCAGCCTTATCTTGCATTTCTGTAAGAGGCTGATTCCACGCCTTGAACCCGTGACCTCAAGGTCACATGACGACAACTTTTACCATTGTGCTAGGGCTCCCTTCGTCTGAAGTACCTTCACAGAGCCCAAATAATGAGCAGGGTTGTCATTGAGAAGGGATTATCACAGTCCAGTTACTGAGTTAAGGAAGGATTAGCTTTTGTTGAACATCTAGTGCCGCATTTCCTTTTTCTGTGTGCATTTTGAATGGTGCAATTAATCCACTTCCATATGTTATGGTGTACTTGCATTTATCTATGCTTTTGGAGTTAGGGTTACCAACTGGGACCTTTTTCTCTCTAATCTTTCCAAATTAAAGCTTTTCACCCATTTGATTTTCCGGGCTTTAAGCATAGACATCTAAGGTTGTTGTAATAAACTAAGGGAGAATATAGTGGGGCAACCAAACCATTCACTTGTAAGTTTTTGGGCTGTTGATCAATCCATGTAAAAGTGAAAATGAAATCCGAGTTATCACTTCTCCCACTTGTTAAGGTCGGCAAAGATAATACGAATACGCACTCAAAATATGAAATTACGGACGAACTATTCCATATATATCTTGCCAGTGTAAGGCGCAGAAATGAAAGAAACAAGCCTGTTACTTGTAAGTGAGTGGAATAGCATGCCATGGTCGTCTTAGGAGCTCTTTGGCTATATTTAAAAGGGTCTTTTGCAAAAATGGCATTATATTTAGGCATTTTTGTGATAATATCTAATATCTTTTTTAATTTTACAAATTTGTCATTAAATTTTCATAAACTTTGCAACATTGCCAATATTACTCTTATGTAACGAATGAAGTATCTGACAAATAGACATGTGTGTGTCGGAGAAGGCGTTACAAAAGAGGTACTGCGGGGGGAGGCACTGACGATTGCCAGTCTCGGGGGGTGGAGGAAGAACTGGTTTGCTGTCGAATGGGTAAGGCAGCGAGGGCACCGCGAGTGGGGGCGCCAACGATCATGGGGCTGGGGGAGGACGGTGACGCTATGGGTGGGGGGGATAGGGTCGTTGTTGAATGGGTAGGGAGGCGGTGCTAGGATCTGGTAGCTGTCGATCGGGTAGGGCAAAGGCACCGAGGTCGCCATCAATTTGGTCGTCGCTAGGGGCGCTGTCTATCGGGTCTGGGAGGGTGGCAAAAATTACGTGAATAAGCCGAAGACGGGAAATATGGGTTATTAGGAGTTAACAAGTTGAAAAGCTGTTGGAAGGGACAAGGATAATATTGATATTTAGTAAAAATTAACTAGGAAAAAGAATGAAAAACTAACAAGTGTAAAGTTTATGAAAATTTAATGGCAAATTTACAAAATTAAAAAAAATGTTAGACTCTTTTGCAAAAATGCCAAAATATAATGGTACTTTTGCAAAAATCCCTAATTAAAATCCAAAAGTAAAGAGTCCCTGTCTACTAAGTCCCACTTTTCCTTATGCCTCTCTCATATTTCTTCGCCAGCCCACTTTCCTTTATTTCTTTCATTCTTCACTTTCCTATCCTTTTAGTAGTATTACATATAGAAAATACATTGCAAAGAGGACCTTGTATTTGGTGGCATGCACATCAAGATGGTGTCAATTTATTTGGTGTTTAGTCCTTTGTTTAGGTTTGGGATGTAGTTACAGTTTACCTGTGCTTTCTTGCATGAAGACTTCAACTTGCATTCCGAATTGCGAACTCAATCTAAGGCTCCGTGGACTAACTTCCATTGGTAGAGAGAAAGAGAGAGAGAGAGAGAGAGAGAGAGAGAGAGAGAGAGAGAGAGAGAGAGAGAGAGAGAGAGAGTTTTATAAGAAAAAGAAGGAGAGGAATAAATTGATTCCAAAGGAGGAGAATTGAATACGACCGCAACCTGATTTTAGTTACTCTTGCCAAGCTTTATAGGATTTCAATCTAATCACCCTCCTAAAAAGTAAGAGGGACGGCTAAATTGATTTCTTATTTATAACATGGTATAGATGCCATTCGAAAGGGGTGATCATGGAAAATATTAATGGCATGCTACAACTGTGCCATTCGGAAAGGATCCGTCGTAGCACATATCAAGGATGTTTCATCTGCTGTAACTGTGCTGTATAAACTGGGAAATGGAGAATAACTCTGCTTTTGTTGGTATAGCGATAAACTACCTTTCTAAACAATCAAATGCAAATGTAAGCTATATGGGACGGTTGGGTGTGTAAATCAGCACAAGAATCTACAAACAGTTAAATCTACACGCAATGACTAGGAGTTCAATGATCCAACCTAGTTATTTTCTACACAACATAACTAATATTTAGCTATAGGAGAGAAATGAACAATAAGAAAGTAACAAATAATGCTAGTGCTATCTTATTCAATAAAAGGCTTAATATCATCAAACAAGAAAGATTTTCATATATTGCCTCTCTAGTCTCTAGCATGTTGATCTAGTTACCTTTGGTGTTTTTATAGTTAACTCTTTGGTTATACGACTTCTAAAGAAAGGGGACATGGTGACCATAGTTTTTCTTTGGATAATTGGACTCTCTAGAAAAGAATTTTAAGAAGATGTAACAAAGGCCTTGTCTTTCTATCTACTCTTGCTAAAGTAAGCAAATTGCACTTACAATCAAATAAGTAGTTATTGCTTTCAATTTTTTGTGATTATTTTATTCCCTTATAAAACTTTTAAACAAATTTAAAATGTTAGAGAAATTAATTAGATAGGCTTGTGTGATTAACCAAAGATGGGATCCATCCAGTTCTCAAAGGTGGGTGGATGTTTTTGTCATGCAGTGTGCTTGTCAAGGTTTAACCTCCCATAGAGGCCTTTTTGGATTGACAAATAAGGCAATTGCAAAATGATAAAGAGAAAATTTGAAGGTTGAAAACATCTAGATGCTTCTTTTTGCTTTTAGTTTCTCTCTCTCCCTTTGTCATTCATGTTCCTTCCTGTTTAAGTTTGAAGCAATTACGTTTTTTGTTTGTTTTAGATATTGGAAAATCCTTTATGGTCATTTTCCTTCCTCTTTATTTAGATTCTGAATCGTTGCTTTCCTTTCCCCTTTGTATGGCCCTAAAACTTCTTCGATTTGATGTTTTGCTAATGA
The DNA here is from genome assembly GCA_035236585.1 of Warburgia ugandensis. NCBI lineage: Eukaryota > Viridiplantae > Streptophyta > Magnoliopsida > Canellales > Canellaceae > Warburgia > Warburgia ugandensis. The sequence continues at coordinate 9,820,060 of CP141134.1, read as the reverse complement.
AGTTTTTGAAGATTTTCATTTGACGATCCTTGGTTGTTAGTCCAAACATCTAGAGAGTAGATGAGGAATATTTACTTGGGTATGGATGGATTCAGTTTATTGTAGGTTTTCCCTTATTGGGATGTTTTAGTTTGAGCTCTCTTTGCTCCTTTTTCTTTTCATTTTTACATTTAGCGATTGGGCATTTAGATTTTGGAAGTAAAAGCATTAATTTTTGGGAGATTTTAGTTGAGTGATGGATGTTCTATTTTTCCATGTACTCATAGGTATGTCTCCAACATTGCTTAGATGGGAGCTTCATTTATGTAATTTGTTTCTTTTTATTCATCATTCAAATTATTTTTTAAAGTTTCCTCCAATTAATTTGAGGGTTTTATTAACATCAAAAAATGGGAATATGGATGGTGGGATTTTAAATGATAGTAGAGGAGAATAAAGAAAAAAAGATGAAGTTTTGAATTTTTGTTAGAAAAAAAAAAACTGTTAGGATGCATTTGAAGAGTATAGTGTAGAAATTGAAATCACTAGTGGCAAGTCTTGAAAATTTTAACTAAAAAAAGTGGGGCTTTTTGTTTGAGAAATAAGATTTGAAACTAATAAAGGTAGTAGGAAAAAGGAGAACATGGTTCTGTAGAGGAAGATAAGTGGGTCTCTTTAAGAGTCATCAAATTCTCTTCTATTTTTTTTTTGAAATATTTCATTATTATTTTACATATTTTCTTTAAAAATAAGACTTCTAAACTAAACTCCAACTATCCTATAATCTCTCTCTCTCTCTCTCTCACACACACACACACACACACACACACACACACACACACACACACACACACACACACACACACACATTGGGTGCACCAAACTATAATAAAGGTTCTCTTCTTCATTCTAAGTATTTTTAGAATTAATCTTAAGTTCAAGATTCTCTTCTAAGAAGTCTAGTTTTCTCTCTCCATCTCACAAGATGGGAAACTCTCTAGTTTTCTTTGTGATTCTTGATATTTAGGATAGATACGAGACTACTTCTAACTAGTCCATGCCTCTAAAAAGATCCATCCATAACCCATGTTAGTTCATGCTCTATAGTTCTAAAGTCTTGACTTGATATTGTGAAAGTTCATGATTTTAAAACTCAATTTTTGAAAGAACAAATATATTTTGAAAGTTGGGATATCCCTAAGTATGAAAATTAAGACTCATGTCGGAGTTCCATATATAATATTTAACTTAAAAACACTCATGGGCATTATCATCCATAACACAAATAATAATATAAGAATTTTATCATCATCAAGACCTCATCCCGATTAGGGGTCGGCCACATAATCTTTTTTCCTCCATTTTCCTCTATTAAGAATCATATCTTTTATTTAGTCGCAAAGTTTTAAAATCTTTTCTCACCACTTTTATCCATATTCTTTTAGGCCTTTTCCTTGATCTTTTTAAAACTTTTGACTTGGATTGCCTTACCCCTTTTAACTGGCATCGTTATCAATCTCCATTGGACATGTCTGAACCATTTGAATCTAATCTCCTTCATCTTGTTATCTATTAGTGCTACACTTAAGTTTTCTCTAATCTTTTTATTTCTAATTATATCCTTTCTTATATTGCCACTCATCCATCTCAACATTTGCACTTCGGAGATGCTCATCCTACTTATATGTTCTTCCTTAACTTTTCAATACTTTGATGTACAAAGCATGGCCAGTCTTATAGTCATCTTATATAATCTTTCAGTTTGAATGGCATCGGCCGATCACACAAAACTCTAAAGTTGCATCTTTATTTGTTCTAACTCACTTGAATTTTTTGGTTAACCTCATTCTCAATCTCTTTACTATCATGAATTATCAATCCTAAGTATTCGAAGTATTCTATTATAAGGACTTCTTGGTAATCAATCTCTACTATTGCTCCACTCGCTCCTCTCCTTACCAACATTTTATTTAATATACTCTGTGTTAGTTTGATTTTAATGCATTTCTCTATAACTCTGGCTTTGTGTTTACTTCATTTTTTGTCTTGTGAATCAAAACTATATAATCTACAAATAACATATAGCATGAAAAGCACGGTCATCTAATATTTCTATCCTTTTATATATTTTTATTTTTAGTGGTAACCGTAGGTTACAAATATCCAATGATCATTATTTTTTGTACGTAGATAATCTACGAGAATCCAAATAAGTTCTATGATAGATATCCAAATATTTTGCCTAAATTCACGAAAAATTTATCGAAGAGGCTATCACGGCTACATGATTGTAATAGTTCGTACGTGTTTTCGTCGACCTCTTTTTCCTCCCAAACCGCAACCCCGACGCTTTGTAGTCTCACTCTCCTCACCGCAAAACCCTCATAAGAGGAGAAACAGAAACCAGATCTCCTTGCGCCATTACTCCTTCGTTTTCTCTCGTTCTACCTCGATTTCCTTCCTACTTTACCTCTCCTCTTCCCGTTCTATCCCTCTGCAAATGGATCCCGTCCAGAAATGGGGAAACACCCCTCTCGCAACCGTCGATGAAGAAATCTTCGACCTCATTGAGAAGGAAAAACGCCGTCAATGCCGAGGAATCGAACTCATTGCTTCAGAAAACTTCACATCTTTTGCAGTGATCGAAGCCCTTGGAAGTGCTCTTACAAACAAATACTCCGAAGGAATGCCCGGAAACCGTTACTATGGCGGGAACGAATTCATCGATGAGATTGAAAATCTCTGCCGCTCAAGAGCCCTACAGGCCTTTCATCTCGACCCCACAAAATGGGGGGTTAATGTTCAGCCATACTCTGGTAGTCCTGCAAATTTCGCTGCTTACACCGCACTTCTAAACCCTCATGATAGGATTATGGGGCTTGACCTTCCATCTGGTGGGCATTTGACACATGGGTATTACACGTCTGGTGGCAAGAAGATCTCTGCAACTTCGATTTACTTTGAGAGTTTGCCATACAAGGTTAGTTCGACTAGTGGGTATATTGATTATGAAAAATTGGAGGAGAAGGCGTTGGATTTCAGGCCGAAATTGATTATTTGTGGAGGAAGTGCGTATCCAAGAGATTGGGATTATGCTCGGTTCCGATCTGTTGCGGATAAGTGCGGGGCGTTGCTGCTTTGCGATATGGCCCACATCAGTGGTCTTGTTGCTGCTCAGGTACGATGTTGGAAATGTTTGCTTTAGAATTGGGTTTTGATTGAGTTTGTTTGTTAAGAATATCTGGATCTGGGTTTTGGATATTGTTTAGTTTACTGCTGTGTTACATGGCTCACGCCGGTGGTCTAGCTGTTGTTCACGGTGCATGATCCTAATTGTTTGCATTTGATTTATATGATACAGTTCTGATTCTGTTCATATGTTGCTATAAGGTCTGGATCTGTGTTTTGGATGCAGTTCTTTTGGTTGAATCTGGGTTTTGTGGTGTGTTGATAGGGGTGTTTGGTTAAAGTGTAGTTATACTAGTACGATTTATTAGTATGATATTTGTATTATGTGGATCTGGTTAGAATGAGAGTGGAAGCTTAGTTGTTATAAATTGAGATGTTTTGAGAGCTGGGTTTGCATGATTTTGATTTTGTACCAGTTAATTCTAAGAGAGGCAACAGATTACATCTTTCTTTCAGTAATAGCTTTTGATGAGTTGATTGGGGAAGAAGGTATAGTGGGCATGCTTTTGTCTTGTAAAATTTTAGTCATGGTATCTGGATCTTATATGAGGAAGCTGTAGATTTGGGCCTTTTCTGTCAGTTCATTCTCTTTCTGCTACTCATATTTATGTTCTTGGTGGAAGGAAGTTCTTTCTGCTTTCCAAATTCAGATCTACAAGCGTCCCAGTATTGGAAGATTGAATTCCTTCATGGGATGTGTTTTAAATCAATATAATTCTGAAGATGTCGGGGTTTCCTGACATGTTGTTTGGATCATTTATCCACCTTGTTATGTTTCCACTTTGCACCTTTTGAAAACTTACTGATGCTTCCTTTTTAGATTCTTCATTTATCTAGATTACATTACTAATTTTGATCCTTATTGTGGCCTTGCAATGTAGGAAGCTGCAAACCCATTCGAGTACTGTGACGTTGTGACAACCACAACTCACAAGAGTCTTAGGGGCCCCAGGGCTGGTATGATCTTCTACAGGAAGGGACCCAAGCCACCTAAGAAGGGCCAGCCTGAGGATGCCGTCTACGACTATGAAGACAAGATTAACTTTGCTGTTTTCCCATCTCTTCAAGGAGGTCCGCACAATCACCAGATTGCTGCATTGGCTGTTGCCCTGAAACAAACCATGTCTCCTGGTTTCAAGGCTTATGCCAAGCAGGTGAAGGCCAATGCCGTCGCTTTAGGGAACTACCTCATGAACAAGGGCTACAAGCTTGTCACTGATGGGACGGAGAACCACCTTGTTCTATGGGATCTTCGACCTCTTGGCTTGACTGGTAATGTTTTTGTTCGTGGAAGTGGTTCAGTCATTTTGGTGTGGACTCTGCAAGTGGGTACAAATTGGTAGTACTGTGCTAAACCCGTCATCACTCAATTGTCTTTTGCAGGTAACAAAGTTGAAAAGCTCTGTGATTTGTGCAACATTACAATTAACAAGAATGCTGTTTTCGGGGACAGCAGTGCGTTGGCTCCTGGAGGCGTTCGTATTGGTGAGGAACTATTTCTGCTACACTGCAGGGTTTTTGTTCTGCTTTGCTCTTTCCTTGAATTTGCTGCACTCGCTAATTTATTGGGCTAGTCCTCCGTCCTCCGTCCCACTCTGGGCTAGCCTCTCCTCATCTGGGTCTTTCTATAAGGGTTGTTTGGAATGAGGATAAAGAAACGATGGTGTAAAGTTATCCATGGACGGTGATCTTATTCCTTGCTATTGACAGCCCCAAACATGGATATAATTTTTCAAACATGGATTAAATAGCCCTAAAGCCTGAGACTGTTTGTTCTTGAGTTATCATATCTCTGTTTCGAAGCCAATTAGCAGGCCACCATCGATAATTCAGCCGCATGCTAAAGATTCTGAAAGGTTCACTTGGGTGTCAATTGCATAAGGGACTCAGATTGCACTCTATAGATCTCTATATCTAACATGGTGGTTGTTGTGATGTGCAATGCAGGTGCTCCTGCCATGACTTCAAGGGGTTTGGTCGAGAAGGACTTTGAACAGATTGCAGAATTCCTTCACCAGGCTGTGGCCATCACTCTGAGCATTCAGAAGGAACATGGTAAGCTTTTGAAGGACTTCAACAAAGGTCTAGTCAACAACAAGGACATCGAAAACCTCAGGGCAGAAGTTGAGAAATTCTCTGCCTCGTTCGACATGCCTGGCTTCCAAATGTCTGAGATGAAGTACAAGGATTAGATTCTAAGCTTGCGGCCTGCTCTCTCCTCTCCCCTGGTTTTACTTATCCTGGTTTTTTGTTTGAATCTTTTACAGTTCAAAATTTTCCCTTGTTTGGAGATATGCTGCTAATTTGCTTTCATATCTATTCAATGGTCTCCTGTCCCATATTCAAGAGTGTTATGTGATGTACTCATCCTTCACAAATGCAAGTCCATAGAAGACAGCTTTTGATGATACTGAGAGTTCAATTTTCTGTCCTACTTTCGCTGTATACACGATGACAACAGGGTTTGGAGTTTAGTTTTCTTCAGGGAAATGGTTAACCACCAGATGCTGTTTAATGAGTCCTTTACCATAACAAGTCGTTGAGCTTGTTCTGTTGGTACATAAATATCGAAAATTTGGCAAGGAAAAGACACGTAAAATTAAATCTAGCCGGCCTGCTTTCACTTTTTCAACATTCCGATGTTCTTTTTCTACCGTGACTGGTTATTGACTATGGTAAAGGGCAGCCCGGGTGCACAAAAGCTTCCGCCTATGCGGGGTCTGAGAAAGGGGCACACCATAAGGGCTTATAGTAGGCAGCCTTATTTTGCATTTTGTAAGAGGCTGATTTCACGTCTTGAATCCATGACCCAATGTCCTTGGCACTGCCTTAAACATAGAAGAAATGCCATGCGACAAGCAAACATATAATCAGCCAGTATTAACAGAAGTATTATTATGTATTCCAAAGCACTTGCTTTCTTGGCTGTGTTAGCCAAAGGCTATGGGAAAGTGGGTATACCAGAGCATTCATCTTGGGGTGGGCTTACTACTTAGATGCTTTCAGCAACTATCTGCTCTGCACTTGGTGAACACCCACAGAGGAAAGCAGTGACTGGCCACTGTTTTCTCCATAGGAGCCACTGTTTTCTCCATAGGAAAGCAAATAGGATCGCGGCAAAATTATCAAGACAGCATGAACTTTACCTATGGAAAAATGTTTCGCAACATTGCACTTCCATAAGCAAGATCAATGGAATCAAATTATAGATTTAGGCAGAAGATCCAGGCCGAATTAAGGTTCTGGCTGGAAGTATACCCAGTAGTACAAGTAATAGTTCCTGCGCTCCTACTAATCCAGCAGACAGAGACAGCAACCAATGTTTTTGGTGCGTGGCTCATCTGGAATGCATATAAGATTGTGAATGGTTTAGATCTTCAAAAAGCTGGCCCAGTTAGAACCATAGCTTGTTGAAGAGTGGGATGGGCGTGCAGACCATCAAGAATGGGCGTGCACATATCAGGCATCTTAATATGATGATAAGTCCATTAGCTAGTTGGTTAGGACTGTCAAAACAGGTACATAACGGGTCCACAATGAGATGTTCGTCTTGGACTCAAGACTTCGTTGTAGACATAAGAGATGGCTGTTGATTTGCTAATAGCGAGTAAAAACAACCATCAATCCTTTGGTTGCCAATAGATGACCGTCGATGCTCAATCAGGACGTCAAAGTGAGTGGTTAAGATGTTTTTGGTCCCGGAGTTTCTAAATCCTAAGATCCATCGGTAAAATGGCCTCCAGAAACATCAACTCGTAGCAAGGATCTGCATAAAAAGGTATCACAGACCAATGCTATTACCCAATATAAAACATCCCAGAAAGGAATTTAACATCAAACCATTTGGTCATTCAAGCTAAATTCCTGTAGGGATCTGCTGCTCCTCCAAGAGTTCTTTCTACCAATTGGATCATCTCCAAGAACAGTGTACTGACTAATGAAAAGCTGAGGAGGACCATCCAGATGCTACTTTTGCTTCCAGGAGTCTGAATCAGCTAGTCACATTCTATTGCACTGTGACGAAATGTATCTGTTATAGAGTGTGTAATCTCTTCCAAATGGATTGGGTAACAACAAACGCCAATTTCAACTCATGATTCAGTGGTGTTTTCAAAGAACATCTAGGAGAAACAGACGTCTTTGGTGTATTGCTGCTCTTGGACCTTGTGGTTAGAGAGAAAAGGAAGGTGCTTTTCTGGAAGAGTCTCATCCAAGGATGCTATTTTTGATAAAATTCTCAATCTGACATGCTTCTGGGCAGAGTATACTGCTGAAAAAGTTAGAAGGGGCTGGCATTTTATTTGACTATCTAAAATCCACAAAGATAAGATAGTCCACAAGTGGAATCCACCAAAGCCAGGTTCATTTAAAGTTGAACTTTGATGGGGCGTGTATGGACAACACAGGATTACCAGGCTTGGGAGTTTAGTTAGTAACGAACTTGGTCACTGCAAGATGGACTAAGCAGGGCCAATCCCCTATGGTGACTTAATGCTGCGGAGCTGAGTGCAGCTATGCATGATATTCAAGCTTGTTTTAAATTTGGTTTTCATGGCTTTATGATTGAAGGGGATTAAAAAAATGTGACCAAATGACTTGCCAATTGATCACTGCTCCCTTGGAAATTTTGGGATCAATTAGACTCCATTCTCATCCTTGTGCAGAAGATGCAGACTTCATTTCGTCACTTGAAGAGAGATGAAAACGCTGAAGCTGATGCTTTAGCTAGGGAAGCAGTGGGACTTCAATTCACTCGTGAAAGGTTCTCTTGACTATTTCTTTTCAGTTTATTTTTGTGTTGTTTAGCAAGTGGATTAGCACATCTTCTTAGCTCTGGTCAGTCCCTACTGGGGCCTGTCTCATCTCTTTGTTTGAGATGATTCTTTTGCTTTGAATTGATGTCTGTGGAGGGTTTTAGATTCTGATCATGACTTGTTTGGTTAATAAGCTGCTTTAAATTTTTGTGGAGCTACTACTACAGTGGCAGGCTACTGTTTTGTTGGGTACTAGATGCTCTCAATCTAGTAGATGAATGAGAATCAACATCATTTAAGAAAATAGTCAGTGAATCGCCTTAGGAAACGAGCTGTCATGTTGATGTTTCGATGTAAATACTACGATTATCATTTCAATTCGCTCTTTCTTTAATGTTGTCTTCTATTGCTGGGGCTGTCGTATTCTATTGCACCTTGCCATATATGTATCTAATGCATTATCAGTATTTGGAAAAAACGCTATTCCCATAAGAACCCATGTTCAATTTTCCTTTTCCAGGACTTACCTTGATAATCAAGAAAGCAAGAATGGGAAAAACTTCACCATTTCATTTCTCTCTCTAGCTCGTGTTGCAATTGTTATAAAAAAACTTACATGTGTGGGATTTGATTTAAAAATGGGTAGTTGTGAAAATGTTTGTTTTCTACTTTTGGTGGAAATCCAAATTTATTCGAGTTTGAACTATATCATAAACTCTAGTGTATCTTGTCATTTTTACTTGGCTTTTAGAACACAAGTCAAGTTTAGTACCACATGAAGAGTTGGGAAAATGTTTATTACATGATAAATCATTCCTTCACAAGATAATTTGATTTTAAGAGCTTCCTCTTGAGATGGTGCACCTTGGTGCAACAGATTGAGCCAAATGCATGAGTATGTGTGCTAGTATGCTTTCGTACATTAGTTCACCACCTTAATTCTTATGGCTTTGGATGAATCCAAGCCCAAGCCCATCAATGATAGATGGCATTGGTACAAAAAAATATGTGTTTGTTGGTAGGCCTATAGTTGGAAGCCAAGGGGAGGCCGGTTTGCATTAGGGTAGATAGGGTCTTGCCAAGGCAAATTTTATAGAGAATTGAGGGTCAAGCAAGGCTCCCTATATAAGGGGCAGCCTTAGGCCATTCTCTTGGCACCTTCTCCGTCTCTCTTCCCGAGCTCTCAAAGTATCTATCTAGAGCATGTAATTCTTTTGACTTTAAAAAGGAAGTAAATTCATTTTTCTCTAACTTAAAAATTTTGAACTTTAATACAAGTTAGGGAATAATTTATGAAAAAATAAATCCGAGACAAAAAATTGTTGAAGGCACCCTATTTCATAGAGTACTAAGTCCCACCTTCTATTTCCTAGGCTATAATCTCCTAAGATTAGGTAGTTGCTTACCCTATTATCTAATTTGTTAAGAAAGAAAAACCAAATATACTTTCTATTCCTTACCTTAGATGCCTTCCACATTCCTACTTCATATTTAGCTACAAAAAGTCCTTTTCTAAGATGACATCTTGTCTTCTTAATCCCTTGTCCCTCAAAGTCAACATGATATGCTTTGTTTCCTATTTCCATTCATTATCAGTTATGTTGATAATTTCTCGCACAAATAAATATTTATATCATAAAAGTTTAAGTTGTTACATTAACTACTCTCAAATCCTTCATATAAAATTTCCCACCTAACTGAGCTTTCAAATATGCAATTTCAACCTTGTTAGTACCAAAAACCAACATGTCATCGACATATAGCAGCAAGATTATAAAGCCATTTGTACCATGAGAGTGCAAATAGGAACAATGATATGCTTCATGTCTTTCAAATTCCAATCTTAAAATGAAGGAATCAAACCCCTTATACTAACATCTTAGCACCTGTTTCAAACTGTAGAGTGATTTGGTTGAGCAACAAACTAGATCTTACTCACCTTCTTCAAATAAAATCTTTGAATTGTTACCACACTCATCACAAGATGAATAGCGTCTAAACAAAGAACTAGAAAGAAAAAAAATTCATTGAAGTTGTAACCTGATCTCTAAGCATATCTCTTGGCTACTAATTGAGCCTTATATCTTTTGATGTTCCCATTAACATCTTCTTTTAACTTGTAAACCTATTTGTAACCAATGGCTAACAGTCTCTCTTGAAAGTTTAACGAACTCCCAAGTCCTGTTCTTTTATAAGACTTCCATCCCCTCCATAGATACTATCCACTAGTTAGCATCTACTGAAGCAATGCCTTTTGATGTGAGATAACTTCTGTTCCTTTGAAATAGAAGCATAAGTTGTCACCAAATCCTAAAGCCCAACTAGAGGTCACAGATTTCCCTTGATTACCATGAGTCTCTACTTCATGTTGCTCATCATTATTGTTGGTTAGATCTTCAACCGCACCCCCAAACCTCTTGATACTTTGGAATATCAAGAAATTTTTTTGAACCACAATGGGTGATTCAACATTGAATTTCTCTATATTTGAGTTTGCCTACACTTAGTCTTATTGCAAGGAATCTTCATGAAAGATCACATTTTCTACCAATAATAAGCTTGGGGTGCAGTGTATCTCTTGTTTCATTTTCATAGCCAAGAAAAATGCACTTCTTCAAGTTTAGGTCAAACTTAGCTTTTTGCTATTTCTAAATTCAAATGCATGCATCACATTCAAAACTACAAAGAGAAGAAAAATCAACAGGTTTTCTAGACCATATCTCTTCTAGAATTTTGCATTTGGATACAGTAGTTGGAGAACAATGCTTCTTCCCAAAACTGTCTTTCTTGCCCTACCAAACTTAAATGCACCTAGCATGATTCATAAGCTTATGGTTTATATTTTTTGCAACACCATTCTATTGAGATATACCACTAACTTTTTATTGTCTAGAAATGCCATGCTCACTACAAAACTCCTTGAAGTCATTCAAGATATAAGTTTTCAAACACTTGATCTTTTTCTTTTCCATCTAATTTTCAAACAAAGACTTAAAGTTCTTGTAACAAAAAATGTGTCACTCTTTTTCTTTAGCATACAGATAGAAACATTTCTAAAGAAGTGATATCAATAGAAGTAGCAAAATATTTTAGATCATCGTAAGATTCAATGAGAGCTTCCCACTTGTTTGAATTTATCAAATAAAAAACATCCTTACTTTTAGTGGTAGAAGAAGGAAAACTTGCAATATGAAAATTTTCAGATGAAAATATTTAAAAAAAAAAAATCCTAAATCAATAGATTTCGAACCTCGAAAGTAAATATTGATTAAGAAGTAGCTTTAGTCCATGCTTAGTCATATGACCCAAACACGTGCTAGTTTATTACAGGGCTTGTCACTGCATTTGCTACCATTGCATTGACAGCATGGTATCTCCTATCAACCTACAAATTGTCGTGCAATTCTCTCTTTTCTACTATAAATGAGCCTTTTACAATCTTCAGTTGATCCTTTTTAGTAGAAAATTTGTAGCTATCTGCATCAAATCTTGAACTATAATAGGTTCTTTAGCAAATTTGGTATATCTCTATCTCACAACGGCGATGGGATTATAAAACGGTTAAAAATAGCTATGAAAGATAGTTACAAAACCGTCTTATACCTGGCCATCTTATAAAATGAATACCCATATAAGATGGTTTTCAAAAACTGTCCTATAAATATGAAAAAATATAGGACGGTTTTTGAAAAATCATCCTCTATTATTGAAAAAATATTGGACAATTATTCAAAAACTGTTCTATATAGATAAGTATATAGGATGGTTTTTGGATGAGTATATAAGATGATTTTTCAAAAATCGTCTTATATAGATGAGTATATATGATGGTTTTTGAAAAACCATCTTATATTTATCAGTATATATAGAATAGTATATAGGATGGTTTTTCAAAAACAATCCTATATTGATTATTCTTTCTTCACGAATTGTGTGTTGCTTTATTGGTTTCTGTTTATAGATTGTTCCTACAGCTTCTGAAGTTCAATACTTTATGTTTGGAGACTACAAATCATTTTACAAAATACATTCATGCACATTCAACATTTCTAACATTTCATGTTGAACTTCTCCATGTACACTTCTTAGTGAAATAAAGAAAATATACATAGACTTAAATTAAAAAAAGGAACACATACATCCAATTAGTCCAATTGTAAATTATATTTTTGTAATAAAATTGTTTTATGCTCAATAATATCAAATATCTACAAGTTAAAAATCAAAAGAATGTCAGTCTATTCCATTCTGATGTCATCTATGTAATTGGGAGTAACTCTTATTACTCAAATCAACCTACAAGACAATAAATGTTACATCAATTAAGACATTATTGTTGGAGTCATTTCAGAAATGTAGAAAACTATAAGAATGATGGTCAGTCAAATGATTGAACCTTTCTTAGTTGGGAGATTGTAAATACTTCTCAAATGAGACTTCTCATATAGTTGAGAATGTAATACCCACACTCCTAATCAGATTGTTGTCTAGAGCAATGTACAATAAAGTTAATAAATCATAAGGTTCAAATATCATGTGTAATTATAAGTCTATAGGTTGTAGGGTTAAACTAAAGAAGTAGTAAACCTTACCTTGAACCTTTTCCAAGTTAATTTTTCAAACACATATTACCTACCAATTTACAAATTTCGTTTCCCCCAAGTTTAACATATATATCTACCAATTTGCTAGTCAACGTAAAAGTCATTAAGATTTCCCCACAAAGATAAACCTTCATTTTCAAATCGTAGCATTACCTACATAAGAATGTCGTGTTAGCCATAGAGTTCCCCTCTTACAAATTCCCTGATTTGTGCCATAAACCTTTAGTAGTAGTTTCATCAGACACATTTGAACAACAAAATTATCAAGTGCAAGAAATAGACCTAGCATAGTGATTTGATTTTTCTTTTCAAACTCTTCACCTTTCATGTCTACATATTTCTTTTCAATCTCCTCTATTGCAATTGCACAATATTCTTTAATCAAAACAATATTCATTTGCAACTTCCATGGGGCATAATTAGAACCATTAAATTTTGGTACCTTAAAATCAGTAGAACATGAACTAGCTTTCACCATTAGAGCAGCACAAAGGAAATAAGAAATCTAGTGTGATGGTATGCTTTGATACTAATTCTTGTAAATACACTAGGTCAACAAGATAACGAAAGATGAAAATAAATAAAAGATCACGAGATTTTACGTGGTTCAACAATTTGTTGCTTATTTCCAAAAAGCAGCTGTAAATATATTCTTCTTCATTAATAAGAGAGTTTACAAGATTAAACCAAAGAATATCAAAGAACTTATGAATGAAACCTCTTGCAGAAATAGATGAAAATTAGCCTGTAGCTTTCTCCTTACAGCTTATACCAGATCTTCTTCTCCACCAAGTTCTCACAACCAAACACTCTCCATAACCCTCTTACACACTCTTGCTCTCCCTCCCTCTCTCATACTAGAACATCAACTTCCAAGGATCTCACTCATTCCAACCCTTTGTCTATATATGAAGTTATGGAGTGGTAAGCAACTCATTAAAAACTTTATTCCTAAGCAACATGTGGTCTCATGTATCAAACTTTGTTTCAATAAGAGAAAACTACTTAGGAAACATCTATTTTAGGAAACATCTATTTTCTATTGGATACTTTCTTTCTTTTTTTAAGCTGGTAACACACACACACACACACACACACACGTAAGGACATGTGACATTTGATTGGTTGGAAAATAGTAGAAAACAGAAAAAGTTAGAGAAAATAGTAATTAGAAACTTTTCCCTGGCCAATCAAACATCACCTACACTTTACACTTGGAACTCCTTGCTAAAATTACTGCTCTCCACACACACACACACACACACACACACACACACACAAATAGTATTATTGATAAACACAGAAGTTTCATACATGAGCCTGAAAGTTTGGAGTTTCTCCTTGATCATGACAATGACTATGACTCACCTATAGTCAATCTCTTCTTGGAAAGGAAAATTGGTGGTAGGAGGTGAATGAGAGCAATTACACTTTGGCAAGAAGTAAATTGGTTATTGAACTTTAATATCAACCATGTCACATGTTCTTGCCGAGCTAAAATCAGCCACATAACTTTTTTTGTCGGGACAATTTATAAGTTGGTTAGCGTATATTTTCAAGGAAACTTGAGCTACTGGAAACACAAGTCTACTTGCAATTATTATGACCATCTCTTCACTAGGCCTTACAGTTGATGGGAGTGCATAGGATGTGCTTCCTAATTATATTTTTATTTAGTAGCCATCTCAAGCACAAGATAAAAGATTTCAAGAAATTGCTTTATTAGAGTAGCCCTATTGCACGCACATGTAAAATATGAGTAGTTAAAGATACAAGTATGGTCCATTTTCCTCAATTATTTGAACCATTATGATCTATATTCTAGTCCGTGAATTGGAAGAGCCATATAAAAGAAGTTACAACCCATTTGATAATTCTAGGCTTCCTATGTAAAAAGGTCAGCCCTAATGTACGAAATTCCTGCGTATGCGGGGTTCGGAGAAGGGGTGGACCACAAGGGTCAATGGTACACAGCCTTACCTTACATTTTGCAATAGGCTGTTTCCATGTCTTGAACCTGTGACCTCAAGGTCACATGACAAGAACTCTATTGTTGCGCCAAGGCTCCCCTTCTCTAGGCTTCTTATTTATGTCCTTCAAAATGTCAATTGGCTAGAAAGCAATGGTGAAAATGCATTTGTCACCGAAAATCATCATGCATCAAATGCTTAATTGTAAATATCAAACATTAAATAAACTTTATATTTCTCCCATCCTTAGCACGCACACTTGGTTGAATGCTTACTATGATTAAAATAGTAGTTTCCACTTATATTTTAGCTCGCATCACCATCTGTTGCAAATATCACTATCAGGTTTACTATTTGCGTATAAAGGACAACATTAATTCTAGAAGTTTTGTTAAGTGTTCAATTTTAATCAAAATAGTCATAATTTAGCATTCAATTAGATCATCTAATGGTTCAAAATTACAAAATTTAGCTCCAATTGACCATCCAAAACTTAATTTTTCAAAATCAACGGTCAGATGATCATTAGAGCTTACTAGATGATTAATGTAAGGTTCAGATGAATCTAATTTAGTCTTTTATTTTGCAGATTAACCAAAAGAGGCTTGAATGGCTAAGATCAAAAGCTAACAGTGCATATTATCCTAAAGAGCATTGGACGGACCAGATCACTCACAAAGATGAATGGATAGTTTCTTAATAGATAATTGATCTCAATTGGGAATCATGAAGAAGATTTTATCAAAAGGGAATATTGCATAAAAAAATGGTACAAGTTTCCAAAGTAAAAGGGACTCTTCACTTTAAAAGAAAGTGAATACATGATAAGAAGGGGCAAACTCATCACCCATAGATTCTTTCTTTTCTCTCTCCTTACTTCTTATTTGGTGTTGGATGTAGGAGGGAGACTTCCTCCTTTTTTTTTTTCCTTCTGTCTCTTCTTCCTCCTTTCTCTCCATTCTTCTTCTCCTCTCCCTTAGCTGGGCTGTACAAGGAAGACCCATAACCCACTTTCCTTGTTCTCCACTTCTCCTCTTCTCTCTCTCTCTCTCTCTCTCTCTCTCTCTCTCTCTCTCTCTCTCTCTCTCTCTCTCTCTCTCTCTCTCTCTCTCTCTCTCTCTCTCTCTCTCTCTCTCTCTCTCTCTCTCTCTCTCTCTCTCTCTCTCTCTCTCCCTCTTTCTTTTTCTCCTCCTCTTCCCCTACGTCTCTCTCTTCCATGCCCATACCTCACTATCTCTCGAGTCCTCCTTCTCACCTGCCCGACCTTCACCTCCTCCCTTCTCGCATTTGCATCCCCTGCTCCTCTCCTCTGTTCCGATCAGCACCCCATGCATCCTCCATCATCAGGCCCATCACCACCAATCTCAACCACCAGAACTTCACCGTCCCAGATCACTGTCTCTCTTCACATGCTCCAGTCACTGCTCCACCTCCTCCCTCGTTGATCCTAACTCCTCATCCATCTTTCTCCCACTCTTGCCCCTCTCCTCTGAACCATAGGAGAGGTGAAGGAAATCGTCACCCCCCTTTTCTTCAAACTCCTTTCTGTTTCACTCTCTCTTCTACCCGATCCCTTACATCTGATCTCCACACCACCCTCTCCCCTGTTCTTCCTCCTCACCAATCCCTCTCTCTCTCTTGTTCCCACCTCCACCGGCCAGGTGTTGAGTGTTTTCTGCAAGTGCATGGCTGTTGTAGTCTAGCTAGTGCAAGTCCGGGTCGATTTCCACGGGGACTCGACTTAAATGTGGAGTTTACACAAATTTCAATTAATAAAAATACAAATAACAGAAATAATCTAACAATAAAAGAAAATTTCAAATTTATTTAACTACTGTAGTGCATACAATTATTTATTCAAAAGAAAACAGAAAATAAAACTAAAAGGCATCCTAGATAAGCTTGTCCTTGGATTGCACTGTCCATGAATAGTCAGAATGAAGATAAGGTAAAACCAGAATAGCACAGGGACACAGTTGGAATTAAATCAGGGACTCAGTTGGAATTAAACTAGGGACACAGATGGTATTTCTAAAAAAGGATAGAGTTGGTATTAAAACAGGGACTCAGTCGGGATTACTGAGATCTTTTAAGGGCAGAAAGGTAATTTAACAGGGGTTCTGGTTTTTAAACAAAAAACAAAAAACGTGTTGGGAGAAAAATGAGGAAAGAACTGTTCATGAATAGTAATTAGAATTACTGTTCAGGAGCAGTAAATTGAAGCAGAAATGGGGAGAAGAAAAGAAGAAGGAAAGGGAGAGAAGGAGGATCTGGGGGAAAAGAGAGGAGATGGGATGCGGGAGTGGAAAAGAAGAGGAGACAGGCTAAAGGGAAGACACTAGAAGCAGGGGAGAGCCGTTTGGGTTGTAGATCTGGTTGGTGATAGAGAGCAGACGAGAGAGAGATGTAGAACAAGAGAGAAGTTAGAGAGAAGGGGGAAAAGGTTGATGGGTTTGTGCGTGCAGGGGATAGTGCTGGGAAGAGGAAAAAGTCCCTCCCCAATGGAAGAAGGGTGCTTAAAGGAGAGAGAGAGAGAGAGAGAGAGAGAGAGAGAGAGAGAGAGAGAGAGAGAGAGAGAGAGAGAGAGAGAGAGAGAGAGTGAGAGAGAGAGAGAGAGAGAGAGAGAGGGTGAAGGTAGTTGGGGCACTTGTCGTTGGCTGGCCCGTGCTGATTCTGTGAAGCAGAGAGAGTGAGGAAGAGAGGAAAGCAGAGGTAAGCAGGATAAGTCGGGAAGAGAGGAAAGGAAAGAGGAGTCTGGGTGAGATATAAGGAGAGTAAGAGAAGAAGAGAGAGAGCATGAGAGGGAAGTGACAGAAGAAGGAGAAGTGGGAGAGAGAGATGGAGACGGGAAAATGAAGCAGAGAGAGAGGGACTTGGAGGCGGACAGGGGAAGAGGTGCGGTGTTGGTTTGGTTGAGAAGAGAAAGAGGGGTTCAGGTTGGGGGTGTGTGAGAGAGGGAGAGCAAGAGAGAGGTGGAGAGGAACAGTCCTTCCACCTCTTCTCTCTTAAAAGGAGAAGAAAGAAAAACCCAAAAATATGGAAGAGGAAAGAAGGGAGAAGCAGCCCGGGATGAGGAAAGTTGGCCAGCCCCCAAAAGATGGGAAAAACCGTCCTCCCTCCTTGGGAGATGAGAAACGATAATATTATATGAGGAAGCCTGAATATTTTTCTAGTCATTTATGCAGCTTGCCCATGTCTTGCCCATCAACTCTTGCAGCATGCCCATGTGATGTTGCTTGCCATGCGATGGTGCCATATGCATTATTGGTCAGCTTTGCCCAGATTTGTGGCATAAGACCTATTAAAATAAGCAAATCTGAACCGTCCAATGTACTCTGGATTATCTGCAAAGCAAAATACAAAATTAGAATTAACTTATGTAGGTAATTAACTATAATGATCATCTAATCGTTTAACTTTTCAAATTAATGGTTAGATGGTCCATTATAGCTAAAATTGATTCAAAATCACAACATTGTCTTATTAAATAATCTAATAAAATAGTAATCCAAGGTTATTTTTGGCAAAATTAAGGACTCAACACCAGGTCCCATCACCGTCGGCGTCCCCTCCTTCTCACGGTCACCTTTGTCCGCATCAATCCGTCACCTATGAACCAGCACCATTATTGAGCTTAGCTCCCTCTATCTAGTTCGTTCCATCTTCCTCTATTCCGGCATGTACAGAAATCACCAACTCTAGGCTCCTCTTTCTCACTCTCCTTGGTTGGCATCGGTAGAATCCCAGCACTAGTCACCCTGGAGAAAAAAACCCGATTTAGGTTTCCTCCCGCATTCTCTCCCCTTCTCATCCACTTCCCTTTCTCCCCTCCTTCGGCTTCTTTTCCTCTTCTTCGTCAGGTTCTTTCCTTTTTTTTCTGTTTAAATATGATTTGTCCTAAAATTTCATTTTACCCATGGTTTATTTTCTTAATTACATCTCTATGTCCCTGCTTTATTTACATTTGTGTACCATTTTATTCCAATTCTATTTTATCTATGTTTTTCTTATCCAGAAACAATCCAATCAATGCTAGATCAATTAAGGCTTAACCTAATCAACGGGTTGGCCTTAATCAACCAAGAATTGCCTGTTTCTCATTTTTTTCTCATTTGATTTTAAATTAAGTTTTTAGTTTTATTCTTAGGACATCCCTAGACTTAATTAATTCCTTTGATCCCTAATCTAAAATTAGTAACTTGATCTAGACCATCCAAATCCCAAAATCACAATTTAACCCAAATCTCTATGATTTTGAGGAATCTGACAAATCCAACAAATAGATCTCTAATCAAGGATGCAACAAAGACATTGACAAAGGCTGATCAACTCTCAAAAGATTAGATTTGAAGATATTGATAGTGATTAAGATAGGGATGTAACTTTTTTTTTTTTTTTTTTATAATGTTTATTGGTTTATTTGCTTTATTTAGGAATTGAAAATTCTATAATTTTTAGAAGTTGATTAGATCTAAACTCTAATTATAATTGTATTAATTTTTAATTTTAGATAATTAAAATTTATTGAAATTCCCACTTTTTAAGTTAAGTCCCCGTGGGATTGACCCATATTTGCATTAGCTATACTACAATAGCCCATGCACTTGCGGTTAAACATCATCAAGTTCTAAACTTGGACTTTGTGATTTCATGTTCATGTAAGATAATGAATGAAAGACATTCTATCTTAAACTCAATGCCAGATATCACCTTTATAGAGTCGTATTTACATGATAATAAAAACCTTAAAAGGCTATAATAAAAACCACCTATAAAAGAAATTAACTTAACTAAAAAGTAAATAAATAAATAGAAGCTAGCTGACAAATAAATATTAACCCTAAAATAACTAGATACAACAACAATTGCAAGAGAAGTAACTACTATCTCAGCCATTGATTTTGATCTCCCTAACAAAGATCATATTGGTTCAGAACAGTAAGCTTAGTTGGTTAAGTGCCTACTCTCTCGACCAAGATGGTTGCTCAAATCCACTCACTATCTAGAAAAGGAAACTGGGCCATGCACATCCATATGCTTGTTCTCCTATGTCAGATAGCTGAGATTCAGTCTTTGCAGTCTTTAGTCATGCCACTGCTTGGTTGGCAAGGGAACTAAGAAACGAGGCTCCATACTTCCCCTCCTCTTTGACATGTGGGTTAACCATTCTTTTAATACATCGTCAACCAGAATTGGATACCATGAATCATATATGGTTGAATATTTCAGATGGTGTTCCCTGTTTTCTTTTTTTTCCTTCAACTATGTCCTCCATTAGAAGGGGAGCCTTGGAGTAACGGTAGAGTTGTCTTCGTGTGACCTTGAAATCATGGGTTCAAGGCGTGGAAACAGCCTCTTGCAAAATGTAAGGTAAGACTGCATATTATTGATCCTTGTAGTTTGTCCTCTCCTTGAACCTCGCATATATGGGAGCTTTGTGTACTGGAGATGCCTTTTTAATTATGTCTTCCATTCTTCTTCACGGTTCATCAAATCTGCCTACCAAAAATTTTAACAGATTTTCCTTCTCTAACACAAGAAGCAAAGGGCGACCCGCATAGATTACCTGTTGATGGAGTCTCTGAAATGATTTTTAGATGAGAAGTTTTCTCTTTTCATTTGGTATCAAGTTGATATCCAGAGCTTCTTTGTTCTCTTGACAAGGGGTCAATATGTCACGGTGGATCCTCTGATTAACCATTGTCTTTGTCATGCCGGTTTGTAGTGTCTAGGTCCACGACCATGTTCTTAGTTTATAATAAATGTTTTTAGAAAAAAAAATTATAATAAAATTTTAGCTTTCATCAAAACAAAAGAAAGGACAAGTGGTCAATATAGTGTAGAGTGCTAGTATAAAAACATGATAGTGTAGTGTTGATTATTTCCTTTCAATTAGCAACTGTTATTGGTTTACATTTATTTAAAATGAAATAAAAGTGGAGCCCAATTTTTTCTATGGTCAAAATCGTGATATATCATGTCTTCCAAAGATTGGCCCGTACCATCAAAATCTCCCTCATTTACAAGTGTTTTGGTAAGTATAGATGCCTGCAGGAGTATACAGGTAGACTCTAGCTTTTTTTCTTTCTTTTTTACTAAATCCAAGTCTTTGATTTGTTTGGGCTCTCATGTTCAGCCTGTTTATTCAAAGTCACTTTGATATGGAATTCTAGCCTTTTCATATATATATATATATATATATATATATATATATATATATATATAACTTGTTCTAATCTAAATCACAAAGAAATATATGCTAAGACAAATCTAATCAAACTGATTTTTGAGCTTCAATAATCTAAGAGAGACCGAATGTTGATGTTTTCAACAAGTGCACGGGCTATTGTAGTATAGCTATGCAAATACGGGTCAATCCCACAGGGATTAGCTTTAAGTGGAGTTTGTAATAAAATGTAATTATTTAAAACTTAAAGAAAATAACAAAACTAACCTAACTATTCAGATTTATTCAAATGATGCAATTTACATAACTTTCAATTCCAAAAAACATAAAATAAAACTAATCAAAACATCCATGAATCACATTGTCCATGGATAGCATTGTCCCTAGATAACACTGTCAAAAGATGGATAAAATAAAGCTTAAATGGAACAGGGACACAGATGTAAATAAAATAGGAATACATATGTAATTAAACCGTGGATACAGATGTAATTAAACAGGGAACACAGATGTAATTAATGAAAATGTCCAGAAATGTAATTGCATTTAAAGATGAAGGTCAAAACCAGAATTAAATTAAAAATCTGATTTTTTAACAAAAACTAGACAAAACCCATGAAGAAGAAGACCGGTGAATGGAGGAGATGGAGCCGGAGGAGGGAGAAGGAGGAGGGGGAAGAGGAGGAGTGGGATGCGGGAGGAAAACCCAATTCGGGTTTCCTTCTTCGGGATGTCCAGAGGGGGGAAATTGCCAGATTCAGTGTGATGGGCGTGCGATCCAGCTAGTGAAGGCTACGATTTGAAGTCAACAACGCAAAGATGCCGGAGAAAAAGATGGATGGCGGAGAAGATGGAGACGCTTGTTGGAGACGATCTGTAGCAGAGGTTGACCTGGGCGCAGTCGTCTATGCCGTATGGAGTAGATGAGGTGTTGCACGACTCCTTGGAGTAGAGTACTTTGGGCGGTGAAGATGGATGAAAGGGGAGAGGTGAGTTGCGACTAGAGATTGAGAGAGAGGACTGTGGGTGTGACTAGAAAGTCTGGTGAAAGTAGATAATGGATCGAGACTGGTGGCCTAAGCAGAGCAGTGTTACTTGCTTAGGTGATTTGGGCATTGAAAGAGAGAAAAATACATATGGAGAGGTCAGTGGGAAAAGGGCTGGCCTGTACTGGCCAGTAGTGACGATGGGGGCAGGGCTGATGTGGTGGTATGATGGATGATGCTAGGTTCTGGGTGACGGTGAAAGCAGTGCACGAGAAGGGAATCTGGGTTGATGTGTAAAAAATTGATGAAGAGATGATGGTAGGAAGAAGAAGTAAGGTGGAATAATTAAGGAAGATGCTGTGAATGTAACTAGATGAATGAAGATTAAGAGAAAAGTGTAACTAAAGAACTTAGGCAAGCAAGAAAACTAAACAAAGGAAAACCCAACTCTCCAAAAAACAACTCCCTCTCTGTTAAGTGTTCAATTTTGGTCAAAATACCCCTAATTTAGCATTCAATTAGATCATCTAACCGTTCAATTTTACAAAACTTAGCTTGATTTTGAATTTAAATCCAATTGACTATCCAAACCTTAATTTGTCAAAATCAACGGTCAGATAATCATTAAAGTTCATTAAATGACTAATGTACTGTTTAAATGATTCTAATTTAGTCTTTTCTTTTGCAGATCAACCAAAGGATGCACAAATGAATAAGATCAAAAGTTAACGGTGCAGATCATCTTAAAGAGGAATGGATGGACCAGATCACCCATGAAGATGGATGTGATAGTTTCCTAGAAGACAATGGAGCTAAATTTGAAATCATGGAGAAAAAGCAACCCTTTCCCCCACTTCTTTCCTTCTTTTTCTTTTTCTTTTCTTCCTTTCTTTTCCTTTTTCCTTCCTTTTCTCTTTTCTTTCTTTCTTTTTCTTCCTTTTCCTTTTCCTTCTTTCTTTCCTTTTCTTTTTCCCTTCCTCATTCTCACGTACCCACTTTCCTTATTTTCTTTTTTGCCTTCCTTCTTAAACGTACCCAACGTTTTTCCATTTTTTTGGGGCTTCTTCTCATCTCTTCCACCACCCTCTCTAAAGTTCTATCTTTCTCTTCTCCTTCTCCGTCTCCATTCTCCCACTTCTCTCCTCTCCTCATCTTCCTCTCTTTCCCAACCGTACCCAACTATCTCCTTTTTCCCATTCTTCTTCTTCTTCTCTAATTTTTCTTTTCCTTCTCTCAACGTCTTTCTCACCCACCTCTTCTCCTCTCTTCCACCACCCTCTTTCACGTCCTTTCGTTCACCCAACTTCTCCTCACTTCCGATCTCTCTCTCCACTACTCTTTTCTCTATGACGCACACAACAACCCCTCTACCTCTCTTTCTCTCTCTGGATTTCCAGCAGGAAACCGAACTTGTCACTCCTCGTCTCTCCATTGTTCTGCCCGCACAACCCAGGCACCATCCCACTTTCCACTTCTCTCTTTTTCCCCTCTTCCCTTTGCCTCATCTACCCAGTTTGTTGCTGCACCGCACTAGAGGTCGGACTGCTCCAATACTCCAGCCCAGCACAGGTCGCTCCACCTCGGCACTGCTCCAAACACCCCTGCTATCCCCATCTTCCACCCACAAGCATAACAGCCAGACGACGTCCTTCTCTAGCCTTTCACCACACCAGATGGGCTCCTTCCCAGATGACGCATCCATCTCCTTCACTTCCTTCTCCCTTAATCCCACAGGATTCTCCCCTTCACCGCACGGCTCAACTCTAGCGTCCCAGGCGTCTTCCACCGGTCCAAGACCGGAAACCTAGCTCCGGGTTTTCTTCTCCTCTCCTACTTTCTCTTCTTTTCTCCCCATCTTCTCTTCCCTCTTCTTATTCTCCCTCCTTCGTTTCTCCCTTTCTTCACCGAGTTTTCATCTGGTTTTTTCTTAAGAACCAGATTTTTAACAAAATTCCTGTTCTGCCCTCTCTCTTTCAAAGCAATTACAATTCTATCCTTTTCTTTTAATTCCATCTGTGTCCCAGTTTATCCCAGTTTTGTTTTATCTGTGTTTTTCTTATCTAGGAACTGCCTAATCTCTACCAGATCATTTAAGGCTTAACCCAATCAACAGGTTAGCCTTAATCAAAACCAAATCTTCAATTTCTCCTTCGTTTCTTCTCAGATTTCAAATTAATTTTACAAGTTCATTCTTAGGACATCCCTAGACATAATCAACTCATCTGATCTTCTATCTGAGATCCATAAATCAATCTGGGCCGTCCAAATCTTGAAATTACAATTTAACCCAGATCTTGACCATTTTGAAGAATATGTCAAATCCGACCAGTGGATCACTAATCAAGGACATGATGAAGACATATATGAAGGCTGATCATCTCTCAGGACATCAGAGTTGAAGATTTTGATAGTGTTTGATCTAGGAAAGTAGTTTTTTTCTCATTATTTGATTTGGTTTGTTTTCTTTATGAATTGGAAATTCTGTATTTTTGAGAAGTTTATTAGATCTGAACATTGATTCTCATTTTAATAATTCTAGTAATTTTGAGTGATTTCTTTTTAATTTTACATAATTAAATTTTATTGAAACTCCATTATTTTAAATCAAGTCCTTGTGGGATTGGCTCGTACTTGCATAAGCTATACTACAATAGCTCGTGCACTTGCGGTTAAACATTCAACACTCTCCCCTATTTATAGCCTTTTTTCCTTCCTTGTTTTTCTCCAACTCTTTCCTTATCTTCCTCCAACTCCTTCCTTGAAGAGATAACTTCCTTTGAGGAAACTTTATCCTCTCCCAAATTAGGATTCTTCTCATTAGTAATTCTTTTCCAATTTGGACTCTTCTCATTCCAATTAAGACTTTGCCTTCTTGATCTACACCATTGATCATAGATCTTGAGCCATCCAACGCTCCTTCAGTTGATCTGTAGAATAAAAGACTAAATTACAATCATCAAAACAGTACATTAATCATCTAATAAGCTCTAATGATCATCTAACCGTTGATTTTGAGAAATTAAGATTTGGACGGTCAATTTGAACTAACTTTTAAATCAAGCTAAATTTTGAAAATTTGAACAGTTAAATGATCTAAGTGAGTGCTAAACTAGGGGTCTTTTAGCCAAAAATGAACACTTAACACACCCACCAATCAGCATTTTGCTAGTCCCGAGCAAAACATACAGACAACGATTTTACACAAAACTGTACTAAGTTCCACTTTTGTAGATACTCACGATTGCATTTAGCACATGCAACAAGCCCTTAAATGCTAGGTTACCCCTAGTGGATGAGTTAGGCCTCATGAGGGTTTGCAGTGAATATACCCACAAAATTTATTAAAGTCGAGTCCCCTATTTTTTCTCAGAGAATCCTCATTCATTAGCAATTTTACTAGTTTTTCACAACTTAATGAAGAGGATTTGACAAATTTACACACCATACAGATATTAAAGACATTTTATTTGAGCTATTCTCCGGAGTAAATATGTGTGTGTACAGCCACATAAATCTTGACTTCTAATTTGATATGCTTACATTCCATTGGAAATATGCTTTGACCTCAAATCCTCACAGGTATACGCTCAGAAATAAAACTCTTAGATAAGGGGTTAAACATATTTCTCTCATTATGTGACCGAATTCAACAAGCTAATGGTGTACATAATTCTTTTCAACGCTTATGAGACAAAGGAAAGTGATCCATAAGAGTGGATATTATCACCAAGAATATTAGGGGTCTTTTACCTTAATTTTTTCTTTTTATCTCCTCTTTAAGGCTATGTCCACCTAAGATCAATAGGTCTTTAACTAGGACGAAATGTAGGTTTGGGACAGGTTTAGAAAAGAAAGGTATAAATATTTCAAAGGTTCAAAATTGAATAGATGTCTTCAATGAATATCTGCTAGGACAACTTTTCTTTTGGTTTGTACTTGAAGTGAATTTCTCTTTCAAACTTTGGTCTTTCTTTTTGTGTTACCTTTTTTTCACTTTTTTTTCTTCTTTAGAAGAAATACATTTAAATTTTTTCTCACTTCTTTGACTTTTTGTCCTATTTAAATAAATTTTCTACTCTACTCATTTTGAAGATGGGTAGTGGTTATTTATTTTGGGTTATTTTGGGTTAAGGTGAATGAGGTTAAGAAAGAAAAGGCTGACTAACATGCTCAAAAGGCTAACTAATGGTATACAATATTGGGTAGGCTTTATGTCTCTGGACTGAGCAAGGATGACCTTTATTATTTCCTAGGTTTCCTAAAGCCTATTAGATTCAATAAATTTATAGAATTGAAGCTATTACTCCTATTTATTCTTGATGTTTAACCAAAACAAAGATAACAGGATCACACTAATTTATGCACGCTGAAGAAGTTATGGAATTATTTATAACCCTCTAAAAAAAGATAGTCTCAAACTCTCACTATGTTATAGGTCTCCATTTAAGTCATACCTCTATATTAGTCTTGATTATGTGCTGTGTGTAAATAGTTTATGAGAATTAACTTTCATAAAATGCTTCAACACATGAATTATATGCAAAACTAATTATATGCATTCCCATTAAGAGGTAAAAACAGTATATTTACTAAATTCTGAACATTCAGTTCTCATCACAGCAAGGGAACTCTACTTTAAAAACTTTTTGCTTTTTCAAAAATTTTCAATTTTTTTTTTCCTTTTTTTGTTTATTCAAGAAAACTCAAAATCTCTAGTGCATCTATACCCCCAACCTAAATGAAACATTGTCCCTAATGTTTGAAAACATAGGATTCTATATGAAAGTTGAGTGATGTAGACTTTAAACCTTTGAGTTGCCTCCCAATAAGTCCTAAGTTTAACGTCTTCAGCCATACATTACCTAACCTAACTTCCTAAACCTAGAGCTAACTGAGTCAGCTTAGGTGCACTAATCCTAACCCGAAGATGAAATGGTGTGATTTCTCACACCACTTCAAAATTTTACGATAATCTATATATGGCCTCCACCTTGAAATTGTAGGTGGTGATATGAATATAATACGGTAGATCACCACAATTGTGAAGGTGGTGGGACCATATTGATCCACCTTGAAAATTAAGGTGAGGGTAACACAATGACTGCATGAACGACCGTGTATTTCCTTAGACCATATGGTGCTAAACAGTCCTTGTCTTGACCAAATTGAGGGATAATAATGACCATTCTATTCAGTTTATCATTTTCCGTCGTATCCATATCATTGTCCTGAATTAGGGTAATAACTTGACTCTGCCCTTCTCTAATAGGTTGTTCTTGTATTACTAGAGACAGAGGCAAGGTTTGGCTTAAACCTCGATTATCTTCTGATGTGTATTATAGAGTAGGTTGATGCATATTAATTGACTCTGCTTTAAGCACAGGTACGGTAGCAATTGGGCCTATATTATCATCTGATGTTTGTTCAAATAAGGCCGCTAGGTCCCAATCAGGTACATCTTCTACATTGAAAGGCTCAATTTGAATTTCATGCTTTATAGGAGGATCTACTCTAGCTTGCCATTGAGAAGTGTCCATTAGAGGCACAATATCCAACAACTCAGGCATCTCCTCAATAGATGTGTAGTCATCAAAGTCATAAAAATAGGTGGGACATGCATTTGGAGGATTAGGGTTGGATTTGTCTAAAGTTTGACTCTCTTCATCAATGGAAGTCTCTTCATAATCAGAATCAGGACATGACGCAAGTATATCTAAGTTGGAGATTTCTAAGGATGGTTGTAGACTTTGTAGCTCATAAGGATCATAAGAAATTTCCACCCTAGTGTCAAGAATAAATGGCTCTAAATTCCCCTTAATTTGTTTTAGTTTTTCCTCAAATTCCTCCCTCCCTCGATTTATTTCCTCAGTGTAATCCTCCATCATTTATATTATTTCCTTATTCCCTTGTGCTATTATTTCACACATATGTTGCATTTTTTCTTCTAATAGTGGTTCTTCTCGTAGAGGAAATGACTCATAGGAGTGTAATAGGGATGCTCAAAATAGGTATAATCATTATGGTATTGAGGTTGTTGCACAACTTACCTAGAAGCTATTAGCCTAAGCAATTGACTTTCCATAAGATCTAATCGATCAATCTATGTATCTAATTTATGAAATCTATCCCCTTCTTGATAGGCTCTCTCTCTCTCTCTCTCTCTCTCTCTCTCTCTCTCTCTCTGTTTTTTTTTTTTTTTTAAAAGATGAAAACTAACCTACATGATGCAACCTAACTTCTTAGAAATATGCACAAACAAAGGACACAATATAATCCTAGAGGCTAATGAGCAGCATATTGATTTTTTTGAATTTGTGTGGGAACAATGCTTTTAATTAGCCTAATCTAGCACTCCTCCTCTCCCTTAGACTTGATTATTGCTTACAAGTTAAGTTTTTCGCAAGGTGGTTAATACAAACATCGTGTAAAGAGGCGTTTAGACCTCACAAACATCAACAGGAGGTGAGGGAATAGCGAGGTTTATTAAACAACCCTTAATAACCACAGTGCTCAAGAGCCACTGGAGTGACAATAAATTGAGTCTTAGTAAGAGGGTCCTGCGAGCATGTGATACCCCTATAGGTCTCTTTTGATTGATTTTAATTTGATTTGACAGTTAGGGTAGTGCGCTTGATGTGATTATCCTAGGTGGGCCAAGGAGTGGTGATGAAATCCACCCTTAACTTATGGGGATAGTGTGCCCTTATTAATTTCACACTCCATGGCAGTTTGATCAGCATATATATCACCTTAAAGCATTAACCGTGTCCTAAGATGCAAATAAAAGCGATAAACTAATGCAAAACCTAAAAATGCAACAATTATAAGAGGATGCTTTCTATATGATTTATACTACCAAACAATGCAAATTTACTCTAAATGCAAACCCTAATCTAGGAATTTAAATAAGCGAGGAGACTTACAGTGGGGTTTTTTATGAAGATCAAGTGTGGGCCACCTTATGCTACACTTGCCCTGTATTATTACAACCTTTTAAAATGAAACTAGAAATTGTAAATTACAAGGATCCTCACTACAAGCTTCACTCAAATGGGAAAAAAAATCCTAATCTAGGAAAGTAAGAAATTTTCCATGTTGAAGATTTTCTTGCCAATTTTCTCCACTTTTCTGTTTTCCTAAAAAAGAAAATTTAGAAATAAGTACCAATTTTAGGAAATTAGGTGATTATGCACTAATTTTTTTTAGATTTTTAATTAAAATTTATAAAAAATCCTTTGCAAGTTCCCGGCAATGACACCAAAAACTTGTTGATGTTTTTTGCAAGTGCACGGGCTATTGTAGTATAGCTATGCAAATACGAGTCGATCCCACAGGGACTCTCTTTAAGTGGAGTTTTTAACAAAATTTAATTATTTAAAAATTAAAGAAAATAACAAAACTAACCTAACTATTCAGATTTATTCAAATGTTGCACTTTACATAACTTTTAATTCCAAAAAACATTAAATAAAACTAATCAAAACATCCCTGAATCACATTGTCCTTGGATAACACTATCAAAAGATGGATAAAATAAAGCTTAAATGGAACAGGGACGCAGATGTAAATAAAATGGGAATACAGATGTAAATTAAACAAGGGATACAGATGTAATTAAAGAGGGGATGCAGATGTAATTAATGAAAATGTCCAGAAATGTAATTGCATTTAAAGATGAAGGGCAAAACTAGAATTAAATTAAAAATATGGCTTTTAACAAAAGCCAGACAAAACCCACGAAGAAGAAGATCAGTGAATGGAGGAGATGGAGCTGGAGGAGGGAGAAGAAGAAGGAGAGGGAAGAGGAGGAAGAAGAGGAGGAGAGGGACGCGGGAGGAAAACCTAGTTCGGGTTTCCTTCTTCGGGACGTATGGAGGCTGGAAATTGTCGGATTCAATGTGATGGGGCTGCGATCCAGCTGGTGAAGGCTACGATCTGAAGTTGACAACGCAAAGACGCCGGAGAAGAAGATGGATGGCAGAGAAGATGGAGACGCTTGCTGGAGATGATCTGTAGTAGAGGTCGACTGGGTGCGCTCGTTTGTGCCGTACAGAGTAGATGAGGTGTCGCACGACTCCTTGGAGTAGAGTACTTTGGGCGGCGAAGATGGATGAAAGGGGAGAGGTGGGTTGCAACCAAAGATTGAGAGAGAGGACTGTGGGTGTGACTAGAAAGTTCGGTGAAAGCAGATAAAGGATCGAGACTAGTGGCCTAAGCAGAGTGGTGTTGCTTGCTCAGGTGATTTGGGCATTGAAAGAGAGAAAAATACATATGGAGAGGTCAGAGGGAAAAGGGCTGGGCTGTATTGGCTGGTAGTGATGATGGGGGCAGGGCTGATGTGGTGGTGTGATGGATGGTGCTGGGTTTTGTGTGATGGTGAAAGCAGTGCATGAGAAGGGAATCTGGGTTGATGTGTAAAAAATTGATGAAGAGATGATGGTGGGAAGAAGAAGTAATGTGGAATAATTAAGGAAGATGATGTGAATGTAACTGGATGAATGAAGATTAAGAGAAAAGTGTAACTAAAGAACTTAGGCAAGCAAGAAAACTGAACAAAGGAAAACCCAACTCTCCAAAAAACAACTCCCTCTCCCCCATACGGCTCCCCTCTTTATAGCCTTTTTCCCTTCCTTGCTTTTCTCCAACTCTTTCCTTATCTTCCTCCAACTCCTTCCTTGAAGAGATAACTTCCTTTGAGGAAACTTTATCCTCTCCCAAATTAGGATTCTTCTCATTAGTAATTCTTTTCCAATTTGGACTCTTCTCATTCCAATTAAGACTTTTGCCTTCTTGATCTACACCGTTGATCATAGATCTTGAGCCATCCAACCCTCCTTTAGTTGATCTGTAGAATAAAAGACTAAATTAGAATCATCAAAATCGTACATTAATCATCTAATAAGCTCTAATGATCATCTAACCATTGATTTTGAGAAATTAAGATTTGGACGGTCAATTTGAGCTAACTTTTAAATCAAGCTAAATTTTGAAAATTTGAACGGTTAGATGATCTAAGTGAATGCTAAACTAGGGGTCTTTTAGCCAAAAATGAACACTTAACACCGAACAAGTTATATAGATTCGATCTTCGAAATATATTATTTAGAATCAAGAAAAGCTAAGAATCTAACTGTGGGCTCCTTTTAGAAAACCTGGAAACTGGTTGGAAACATCGACTGGCCGTTTTCTAATTTTATAATCACCGGCCATTGGAAGCTTGGAATTCCTTAGACGGGGTTGAACTTTTGGTGCCATGGTTTATGCATGCATCACTGCATTCCTGCCAAATGCATTGTTTAGATAATTAATTGAAGAAGGGGTTCCATTCAAACTTTTACAAGGAAGATATGGGCATCCATCATGCAATACCTTTGACGACGGGAGATACAAATTCATGTTAGAAAGAAATTTATCTGGCCATAACCATTTTTCTAGTAGAATGTGGACTATTCTAAAGCCTTTCCTACTATAGGAGATCAAAATGCAGCAAGTATTATATTTGCATACATTAACTTCCTTACTATATTCCTAAAATAACTACTACCCATAGTACTATTTCATCTAACAAAAAGAGACAGCTCTTGGTACATGCGTGCCCTGGGCATCTTTAAGGAGGGAAAGATGCAAAAATGGGTGCATGTCTTTCCCACGCTTGTTTGAAACGTAGAGCAGATGCCCTTGATTGATTTCTTCTAGGAAGACACAAAAAAGAAACATAGTTGATATGTTCATCTTGTTGGCCTTGCCCTATTTTGGCTAATTAGGAAAATTCATGTCCTAAAAATAGATGTTTTAGCCACTAGTTTCTTTGTGAAAAGTTTAGAGGTCATGATTTGAACTCCAGGACAGCATAAGTCAAATCCAATGATCATATAGATTTTGGTGTAGTCAATCTAAAACATGTCAAACATGATGAATGGATAAGATCATCCATAAGTGGCTTAGCAATGTTGTACCTCAAGAAAAAGTGTCATTTTCAGCATTCCTAAATAAATCTCCCACTTTGATTTTATGCCCATTTGATAACTTATTTTATGTTGCTTTGGCTATGGTTTTCAACATAAAGAAGGATAGAGTATGGTTATAATTTTTGAATTTAAAGAATTGTAATGCCTCTAAATTGTGTAATTTTATTCATATAATATTAATCTAAGATTCTATTAAACAAGAAATTAATCTCTGAAGAATTTGACTTTTAAAGAAGCCAAGTCAAGGGTTGAACATTAATATTGGATTGTACTTGAAAAATAAAATTCAATGATACTAAGAACATTAAATCATAGTTCGGACAAAGAATTTATAATTATTTTAATTAAAGTAAATTAAAGGGTAAAATAATAATCTTACTACATGTGGGGTCCACCAAATGTGATATGTAAGTTAGGAGTAGGTAAACAATAAATGCCATGTTTAAAACTTCACGAAGTATAACATAGTAATTGCCTCATTAATGATAGATAATCATTATAAAAAAATACCAGCTATAATGCGGTCTCCCACATTAATTTTTGCCTCTCCCCCTACATTCACTCCCCCTCCCTCGCTTGTCATGTAGCTAGTGCCGAGTGTTGGCTGCACTGAGTTATAGGCTGCACCAAGCTACGTTATATGGACCACAAGCAAAACTAGAAAATATATGATATTAATATAAGTTAATCCTCAAAATGGATTATTAGGCTGATCTAGCAATTAGATCATTGATTAGAGCCATCGATTAAGCTTATCAAGATTAGATTTGATAGTCAAATCAATGGATTCAATATTGAAATAGTAGAAGGGCTAGTTACAAGATACGGATCAATGTTAATAGAGGAAAACTAAGCAATCTGGATTGTTGATTCATGATCAATGACCAAGATCGAAGATTAGATAAAAGAATAAAGAGAACAAATTTATGATTAGTGACAAATAAACACCAAATTACATAGATTAGGAATGATCTGAAGTTATATAGGTTAGAAATGATAAATAGAGAGTGGTAAGTGACGATGAGTAGTACGTGTGACTTGATAGGTGCACCAAACTATACAGATTAGAGAGGTTGCATATTCTAGAGGATTATCGCAGCATTGAGGTAGGTGATGACATTAAATATTAACATATCATCTATAAAAATAATGAATTATCATCATACATATTTCATATTTATTAGTGATTATGATGCATACATATTGTTGCGCCACACATTTCATATATGTATGATTACATTGATTTTCATGTTTTCATGGATGTATGATTTTTATTGTATATTGAGATATCCAATGATTTGTTTTATTGCTTATATTTATTCGTGAACCTGTTGAGGAGGCTTGGTGCTGGTCCTTGAGAGACTGACCTTGTGATAGGGACAATGCTCTAAGATGGTGAGCCACATGAGGTCGTGTTTTGTGCATCCAATATTTTCTCTTTATCTATTGAACTATTTTCATAATTTTGTTGATTTTCGATAGGTGCTTTTACTCAGTGGATGCTAAGCTAGGAGAGATGTCGGGTTGACCACCCGCCCCCTGACTTTGTAAGATGCTGGACACCTATCCCATAAATATGCAAACTGCGTAGGGAGTGGTATCATGGGTAGTTCACACTACGCGTCTGACCTCCCCCTCATGCAAGACAATCATTTAGTCTCCCATTCTAGAGTCGACATAGAGTGGCAGCTTAATAGACGTGGGAGTTGGTTATCACTGTAGCATGACAGTCTATATAGTTGTTATGTATTTTCATACAACATTGTGAGCACACCAAGATTGACATATTCTTATGTACCCATAGTGTGATGATGCTTGGAGGATTGTTACGAGTACTCGTGATGGACATGCTAGTGTGTGATGTGTAACAACCCTCAATTTTGAGTTCTTTTTCATACAATATATTATATTTTAATTGAGATGAAAATCAAGAATTGAATTCAGTAAAATTGAGTTATATGAAAGTGACCCCTTTGAAAATTGAAAATATGGACTTGAAACTATAAAAAATGAAGTAACACATCGATACAATTCCAACGACATAATGAATACTGGAAAAAGAAGAAGAAGAAATGCCTAAAACAGAGGGGGCTGTATTGAATGCTGGCACCCCTCCTCACTTAAATTGAATGAACAGATCATTTAGTTTGTTCTCAAACCTGAGGGGGGGGGGGGGGGGGGGTGTTATTGGTGGAGGGGAAGCGGGAAGAAGGAGAAGGAGAAGAGGGAGGAAAGAGAGAAGGGGAGAGAAACCTAATGTCCCGGAAGAACCTGGCATGTTGGTGGAGGAGAAAAATAGGGTTTCTAGGTTCGCTGGAGAAGACGATAGCTCAGATTGTTAATCCGAGTAGATCAATCTCTTCAGCACACGAGCAAGAACCAAACCCTAAGAAAAATGGATGATCTGCATTGTTATTGGCTGTTGATCGAAGAGGAGAGTAGCGTGCTATGGGATCATAATAGTTTTACTAAGAAACGAAGTTAATCTGGCTCATCCAAGGGTAGAAAAAGCATGAAAATATATCCAAGAGGTAAGATTTATGAAACCCAGCTCTTGATTTGAAATTTTAGGCTAAATTCATACGATTTATGCTAGATTTGGGTTTTATAGATGATCCAATCTTTCATTTCTTAAACCCAACCTAGGATTAGGTAAATAAGTGCCTGATATATCTTAGATCTAACTCTGACTGTCGATATAGGTTAGAAATTGATCGAACAATCTTAGTTGTTTGATCTATCACTGTTTAAACTATTGCTTTTTGAGGTCTCATCAATGATCAAATACTACAAATGAGTTCTAGAACATTGAATTAACTAGTATATGATAGAAATTGAAAGAACTAGATAAAAATTAATCAAATAATCTCAACCATCCGATCGAATAATAAAGGAACAAGGACCTGGCAATGCTTGATCGGTGATCAAATGCCTCGTGTATTTTGGTAGTTGATTAGTGATGAATCACAAAAATCTAGCTGTTTCACAACTAATATATCATCTAGACCGTCAAATTAGTGTTAGAATATATATATTTTTTAATTATTAATATAACTTGACAATGACAAAGAATCTGAAATATTGACAGGTTGATCGATAAATTGAATGGAGGGATATAACTAAATCGTGAATCATGACGAGAGAGGTAGGTAGTTTTAACATCTATATGCTTTCGTGAAACACGAAGACTAT
Source organism: Warburgia ugandensis (assembly GCA_035236585.1). NCBI lineage: Eukaryota > Viridiplantae > Streptophyta > Magnoliopsida > Canellales > Canellaceae > Warburgia > Warburgia ugandensis. The sequence continues at coordinate 9,785,231 of CP141134.1, read as the reverse complement.
TGATAACTACTCTGTCATTTGAAAATGCTTAATATTTGGAATTCTGATTTATGCATTTAGCATGTTTATATTTTAATGCAACTTATTGGTTTAGAATGTCATGTTGTTTTGTTGTCAAATTGGAAGCTTATACATGAAAACACATTTAAAACTACATGGACTTCATGAATTATGAAATGACGAGGAATGTGGAAACCTCAAACTCAACCCTTCGGACTGAATTTTAAGATTGACTCCAAAACCCTGCCTAGTTAAACCTTATATTTGGATGATTTGACTTGTCGATCTTGTTTGGCTTCCCTTAGATAGGTTAAATACCAAAATTCATGTATGTTAATATGATTATAGCTATGTATTTTGAGTGTTTAAACGATAACCATTAGATTAAAAAAAAAAAAAAAAAAACTAGTAGATAAATATATCCCATTGGCATGATTTTTGGTAGAATGCCTAAATAGAAGACTATGAATAAGATAACTGAGCCATATCAACCAAAGGTGGGTTTTAGCTTCGCAAGATTTCAGAGTCAATCCTAGAACTCAATCCAGATAGCATTCTTACCCTAATGGCTTCTCTATCAGACCTTAGAAATTATTGCGGGTTACTTTAGCCCATTCAATTCTTTAACCATGGATATCAAGTGAATCAATTGGGGCCAAATCTGAACTCGACGGTTACTCTAAACATTTTATGAGCGTATTGGTTAGTCTAACCTTTACTATGTCATGGGCGATCGAGCTCACACCTTATTTTGACAGGTCGTGGAGGATGTATTGTGTCCCATATCAAGTTGTTCTTTTGAGAAACAGTGACTCCCATCAAGTTGAAGGTTCCTTTGTTCTTAAAATGTAAAAACAGTTACAGGTGAATGAGGGTGACTATACTTCTACTAGAAGTAAGTTGGTATATTGCTAGTTATTGGTTAATGTCAGCCATGTTTCTTTCCTTCAAGGGCAGTTACATGATAAGCGCAAGTAAATTGGTCGTTCATCTAAGGATAGTACGAGCTGTTCAAGGATAATAAAAAAACATTGATATTTTGTATTTTTATACAAGCGAAGAATCAGACAACAAATGACTGCCATACTTCGTCGCACACAAGCTGCACTAAATGTTGTTGGGCATACCCTATTTGACGTAGATTAGTACAAACCACGTCATCTCTTTGGTTTAATGAATACACTCCTATTCTTTGACAAAAGAAAAGAAAAAAAAGGAAAGAATGTAGATCAATACCTTCCAATTCTTTTACTGCTTTATATGTTCTACTGAAGTTGAATTTGGTGCATGGTGCAGCAGCAATACTAGAGCAAATGTCTTCCAGCATAGTGAGGTTCGAAGGGCCTCTCTCGTGGTACTTAGCATGAGCCAGAAGGTGGTGGGGAGCATGCATGCATTTAATACTCAAAATAATAAATAAAATAAAATAAAGAGTATGACTACCGAGTAAGACCGTTGCTTCTTTTAAAGTAAAGTACAAAATAATGAGTTCTGCGTGATACTTTTTTAAATTTGTTCCTTTTATCTAAAAGGGCCACCTTTAAAATACAAATTAATGAGTTCTGCGTGATACTTATTTAAATTTGTTTCTTTTATCTAAAATGGCGGCCCCTCTGCACAAAACTCCTGCTTATGCAGGGTCTAGGAAAAAGGCGGACTATAAGTGTTTATAGTAAACAATCTTACCTTGCATTTTTGCAAGAGACAGTTTTCATGTCTTAAACCTGTGACTTCAAGGTCACAGGATGATAACTTTATCACTGTGCCAAAGCTTCCCTTCATTTTATCTAATTTAAAAAAAATTAAAAAATCACAGACAATTCCAAATAAAATACGACACCATTGATTTCACCTCTTTCTCAAGCAAGCGAACAAGTGCAGATCTCCCTATAATTTTTCATAAATAAAAGAGGAAACCACCCTACAGCCCAACCAAGCAGCTCAGTTACGTTCTCACACCTTTTTCCAACTTGGGAAATCATGTCCACTCACATTTGGTCCACAGTTTGCACTCATACAATTGGCTTCTAGAGGCTGTAATCAAGCTGTCAATATGTACTTAACAATGTCTTCCCTTTCAAGTTGGAGCTTGTTTTTGTTGTATCTCCACCGACAGGGAATGGTCCAGGGGCGTGCCCACTGGTTACGAGGTTACATGGGCTGTCTACGCACATAGAGGAGTACACGCATTTGCAAGCATCTGGATGTACAATCACAGCCCAAACGTTATCCATAAAACTTCTTATCTTCGCCCACGTCCACATAGGCCGCGGACAAAAACCTTCGACAAAATGAGGATAATTAGGAGAAACAAAGAAAATGACGGCACTATAATGGCTTAAGAAGATCAAGTTTTTTACCCAGTTTTGGTAGGAATGGACACTTTCAACTCTGCCAATATGGTCTAGTTTTGAAGATCTAAACCGTTCTTCTTGTTCAATGTACAAAAATTAGGTAACCCATGAGAAATCAATGTATTTAGATAATTTAAACCATTTGTCTTGAGTTTTTAAAGAATTGATGGTTTTGACTTTCAATACAAACAAGCATAAGCTAATAATATTTGAGGAACATGAAACTTGGTGCCATAGTCTTACATGATAAACTGCTTAGATCTACAAAAATCATCATTCCGTATGAAAGTCTATTCCATCATAAGCATCTACATGAACCATTAGGATCCTTGACCATTTGCATCCTAGAGGTAAGGTTTTCATTTTCTGCTTTTTATCATCATTGCGGTAGACCTTATCTTGATTAGGGGTCAGTTTTTTTTTCTCTTTCTATTTTTTATACTTCTTAAAATTTGAGTGGCATCTATAAGTAATGTTTAGAGACTGATCAGGAAGGCTTATTTTATAATTCAGTTTGTTGGATTGGGCTGAATTATCCCAAATAGTCGAATATAACCTAATAAACCAGATTATATATTCATGTCTTTTTTCTTATGGTTGTGCATAAGTTGGAAATTGAAAGTTTCCAATGAATGGAGACCCAAGGAATTTTGGTAAAGGGCAGCTTTGGTGCATGGAGCTTCCATGTACGTGGGATTTAGGAAAGGGGTAGACCACAAGGGCTAATAGTTTACACGAGAGCTCTAGAGAAGGGGCGGACCAAAAGGGTAGTAGTACATAGCCTTTGCATTTTGCAAAAAACTATATCTACACCTTAAACCTGTGACTTTAAAATTATACAACGATAACTCTACCATTATGCCAAGGTTTCACCAACAACTTTTAGTCTCTCGTCCAAAATAGACATCTCTTCTTCAACTTTCTTACAAGAAAGAGGGAAATTATCGTCTCCCAAACCATTGGCACACGAAGTTTCGTGTGCGGGCTCCACAAGTAGAGCAACTGCTGGGCCGGCGTCGGACAGCTGGTAGTTGATAGAGAGAAACCCCGGCAGAAAGGGCGGATATGGCAGTTGACTGCGTTGGCATGTCTATCCCGATTCCTTTTCCTTTTCTCGCTCTAATCCACTACCTCCTTACCTTTAAAGGCACATACCCTTAAAAGACGGAGACAGGAATCGAAATCCCCTCCTTTGTTCTCCTTCCTTGTCTCTTCCAAAACTGCAGATCAAAGTCTTTCAGAGGACGGTTTTTCTTCTTCTGGGTTGTTGGGTTTGTAGCAAGTTGATTTTCTGATAGGGGTTTCGATTTTGATGGAAAGTTGTGGTTGCTATAGAACAGCCCCTGTCATTGAAGCTTTGCCCGCTGTGGTGAAGTCTGAAGGGGCTCGTGGGGTTTATGCTAAGTTCGGATCTTCGAAGGTTAATCAGTTTGCTGTCGGTTCTCAGGTTGGTATTATTGTTCCTTCCTTGATTTCATTCGATCAGATTTACCATTTGGAGTTGTTTTGCTTTTAGTGATTTTGATGTGTATTGGCCATTTTGATCTGGAACTTCTATTTGAATTGTAAAGTTTTGATGTTTCTCGGGCTGTTTTGAATGGGGATTACAACCCGTTGATAAACTAATCCATGGCTTATTCCTTGCTGTTGGCAACCCTGTAATACGAATAACATAATTCAGAATTTAGATAGGATAGCCTCAACCTTAATGGTTACTGTATGTTTTTAAGGTTGCAAGTAACAGGGGACAAAATAACTGTTCATGGATAACTCAGTCCATGGGGTGAAAACAACCCCTAGTAAAACTAAAGTGGCAATTCAATTACTCTGTTGTCGAATCAACAAAACAGAAAAAAGAAAAAGAAAAAGGAATTCTTTTATGGCTTCTGAAGATGGGTGATTGAAATGTGGTTTTAGTTTGACTCATCCACGTCTTTGTAGAATTACCAAGAATTGTATTGGAACCTCGGCTTTTGTTCAACAAGTTATGCAAAAGGATATTGATTTGTTTTGTTTATTTGTTCTTGTAAATCCATAGGGTATCTTTGGCTGCCGGCGCAACTGGCATTTCGCTGGTGGGGTTAGGTCTGGTAATCTGAGGAGTCAGACAGTTGTTGCTGTTGGAAGTGCAGAATCTAAGAAATGCAACTTTAGTAATGCAAATGCGCCACTTGAGCCTCAGTCTTCGGCAGGAAAGTTCTTGAGCCGGATTCTAAAGAATCAGCGGCATCTTTTCCAAGTGGCAGCTGCACAACAACTACAGGAATTGGCTGCTGATAGGAATGGTGCGATTGCTCGTCAGATGAATAGCTTGGGTTCAGATGAGTCATCCCTTCATGGGTAAGTGCCTCACAACTGGGTTTCTGAAAGATTGATCTTTGCAGTGTTACTGTAAATTATTGATTTGTTTCTTTGTTGGTGGAATGAACAAATAATTTATGAGCTTGAAATGATTTTCTATTAGCTGTTGCTGTTGCTAGCATTTGTTACTGCAGTGTATTGCTATTATATTTAGTGTTTACTTCATTACTCTTTACTTTTATTATCATTGTCTTGTTTGACAATACAAGGTATTACACTAGTTTAACTGCTTTGAATCAAGGGTTGTAATAATACTCATTACTTTGAAACCTAGAGAAAATATGAAGCTGTTTGACATGGGATGCCAAATTGCGAATAAACTTATTCATGTATAGTGATCTTATCCCTTGCTATTGGCAGGGTAAACATGGTTAAAATTATTCAAACATGTATAAAGTAGAACTCAAGCATTGGGCAATTTGTCTTAAATACTTTTGTCTGTGTTCTAAGGCTGCAATAACATGGAAGAATATCTATATCCATGGATTTATATCCACGGGCCTGACAGCTCGTATAAGTTAGTGCACAAAATTGTGTGGAAATGGATAGTATATTCTGTTCAAGCTCCACCCTCTTTTGGCATTCTAGCTCTCCTTTGCATGTGGATACTAATCTTGGACTACCTGAAAATGTGATTAGAAGTATATTGCAGTCTACAAGGCTTTTCATTAATACTCTAGGGATTCATTTGGAAACCTCAAGTTTAATGGCTAATTTCATAGCAAACATCAAGAGAAGTTGCTAAGATCTGACTGTTTCACCTAAACTTCTTTCACTTGTTAAGGCAAAAGTTGCTATGGCTTCCGCAAGCTGATAAGTAAGATTCAGTATTATGTCAATGAAATTTTATTTACTACTTGCAGAATAAGGCTTTCAAAAAATGATTTTTGTTGCTGTTTAGGAACTCAGGTCTTCTGTATCAGAGCACCAGTTTGGGTGATACATGCAACTAGCACATCAAAAAGAGATTGTATGGGTCACACCCTTTCTCATTGTGAGGATTGATTTTCAGTTGGAGGAGTCTAACCAATTACTATGAACCTTTTACAATATTCTTCATGATAGGATACAGGCTGCAAGTTCCCTCTGCCTGTGTAGAAAAGCTACTGTTGCATCAGGCACGTGATTTATTAGAGGCAAAAATGTCGAAATGGTTCATAACCGCATAAGATTCATCTCCAAGTCATTTTATATGCCTCCAATTTGGAGGTTTTAATGATTGTAAGTGTTACAACATCCAAAGAGAAGAAATAATGTTAGTATCTCTTGCTTCTCTGAATTCTTTGACATGCTAAAGGCTTTTTCACCCTGTTCCTATCTTCCACATAGTAAGGGATTTAACCTTTGCTGATCAGATGGAGAAGCCTCAAAATTGCGTATGAAATTAAATTTACCTTACACTTGTTGCTTGGATCGTGGCTGGGTCATTTCTCCTGGCTATGATAATGGAAAATTTATTGTTCTACCTAGTTAGATTTTCTTTCGACTGTAGACCTTAGATGCCCAAGCCTCTTCTTCTCTAAAACATGTTTCTGTTGGTGCATCTCTTTAGAGATTTAACTCTGTTTTTAAGTTTAGTATAACATATTTGTGAATAGAAACTCATCCTAAACTTGAGGACCCACCATAGTTTTTCTTGTACCTTTTTCTAATGATGTAGATACCGAAGAAGAACTTTAGCAGTTCAGCTGCATATCTGGCACCCTTCTGCATGTGGTGCTGGTTCTTGTCTCCTTTCATGTTGCATCAGAAAGTCTTGGTCATGAAATGCATATTTAAATATGGCAATTGGTGGACTGAGAATTTTACAGCTACTAATTATTCAAAGTTCTATAGGAGAGGGAAGAGGTACTCGTATACTGGATAAGACTGCTAATATTTCTGTCCTTTACCATTATCGGTCTTCTCATACCTTCAGCTTGACATAGGTGTTTCAGCTGTATGTTTAACCCAACTTTTTTAGTGCTCTTTATTTAAAGTTTTAGTTTCTTTCTCACATTTTCTGTACAATGCTTTATAACTAGTCTCTGCTGATACTGCATCTCAAGATGTTTGTGTTGTAGCACCAAAGCATTATAGTGCAGTGTTGTAAGGAGTCACTGTCGTGTGTGACCTGGGTTCGAGGCTGTGCATGGGTGTGTGCATGCACGTAGCTTCCATTAATAAAACACAAAGTGTTTGAGTCATGATTCCCCTTTACCTATTTGAATTGTTGGTTACTGTGAGTGAACATCTAAGTTGGGAACACTGAAATATATTGACTTGAACCTTTATTACAAGTTGACTTCATGTTTCATTAATTTCGAGCATGCAATATTTGTTTGTTTTTAATACACAACAAATTAAGCCTCAGCGTTGCCAACTCTTTGACACTGCAGGAGGATTGCTGAAATGAAAGAGCACGAATGTCAAGTGGCCATTGAAGAGGTCATATACCTGTTGGTCGTCCATAAGTTCTCTGAGATTGAAGTCCCTATGGTTCCAAGATTATCTGAATGCATTAACAATGGAAGAGTAGAAATATGGGCATCAAAGGACCGAGAGCTGGAGTCCATCCACAGTTTAGAGGTTCAGGGGTTGATAAGGGAGCACCTCTCCACCATCCTTGGCCGAAGAGGTAAATCTGATATCACAGATAACTGGACAACAACCCAACTCCGAAAGCTCCAGCTTGGTAGAATCTATGCTGCTTCAATCATGTACGGCTACTTTCTGAAGTCAGCCTGCCTGAGGCACCGCTTAGAGCTAAATCTCTCTCTGACCCAGCAAGAATTTCCTCTTAGCCATGGGATCCGCCTCCCTGTTGTTGAATGCCAGCCTTGTGGATCGGAGAATTTTGTAATGCTTGGAAACCTCACTCCGCGAAGATCTTCTGTATATCAAGGCTTAGGGAGGGAGATCAAACTACGGCGATATATAATGGGATTTGATCCTGAAACTTTGCAGAGATGTGCAAAGCTGAAATCAAAAGCAGCAGTTAATTTGATTGAGAAGCACACGTGGGCACTGTTTGGGGATGAAGAAACCGGGGCCATCGAGAATGATGAGATAATTACTGTCACATTTTCAAGCTTCAAGAGGTTGGTGTTGGAGGCTGTTTCATTTGGCTCTTTCCTTTGGGATATGGAAGGTTATGTTGATTCCTTGTACAGGCTGAAGGAAAACTGAGGAAACGAACATAGAAGAACAGGAAGTGGTTGTTACTTGTAAATGAGATATGTAGTTGTGATTTGGTTTGGAGCTCTTTATATTATAGGAGAGTTCTCGGTTGTGCCCGGTGATGACTGTTTTAAGTTTGATCTGTAGCCAACAAAAAATGTACAGTACGTTGTGGATTCAATGTGAATGGTGTAACAATCTTAAGCAGAATTAGAGGGCTAGGATCGGCTGATGCATGAAGCTAGCGGAGCATGACCCATCTAAAGCGGGCTCAGATATACAACCAGGACAAGGGTCTCACTCTGGACCATATCCGTAAGGGTAAAAGTTGTCGTCGTGTGACCTTGAGGTCAAGGGTTCAAAGTGTGGAAGTAGTCTCTTGCAAAAATGCAAGATAAAGTTGCATACTATAGACTCTTGTGGTCCACCCCTTCCCCGAACTCTGGGGCTGCCCCTTCTTATATTAACCAGCTGGCTTTCAGTTATTGAACTTATTTAATTTTTTAATGGCAAATTGCAAGAACATTGTTAAAATTGAGAAGAGATTGCGTCGGGCAGGTTTTCACCTGCCCCGCCTTCTCTGAGAGTTGATTTATCTTACACCATCCCGCCCCCCATGGATAATTAAAATTTGCAAACCATTACCGGGTGGGGTAAACCACAAATAGTCCATTTTGATTTGTCTTGCCCCATCAATTGTTGCGGTGGGACTGTTGTGATCTGCTTGACTACATCTTCAATTTGTAGAAAACCAAAACCCCATCTCCATTAATTCATCTCCTCCCAGTCCAAGTGTTGTTTTTGAGTCCAAACCCTCTGATGACAAGAAAAATCCCTTTTTATAACAATTAATGTCAATTTGGGGTACTTGTAGTTTTAGAGACAAAAGAGACCACTTAGATTAGACAGATAAGGGTGAAAGAAAGAGGGTTTTTTCACCGGAGAAAGAACAGAATGAAATAGGGTTAAAAAAATTTATATGCCTAAGTGAAAGTTACAGAAGATACCTTGCATTTGAACTAAGAAAAAAAATTAAAAGCATGGGCATTTAAAGAATTTGAATAACTACTCAGTGCAGGGTGAGGATGTTCGGGTTTATTCTTATTGCCCTGGTCCGAAGCTACTCACATTATTTTGCCCCGGAATAGGCTCCATGTGACAGTTTTCTTGCCCTGCCCTGCCCCAAATAGGTATTGGTGGCGGCAGGGCTACAGTAATTGTTTGGAGGAATCTGTTAGAAGCTACATGTAGCTGTATTCATTGATAAGAAAGAGGATTACAAGTACATACATACATACATACATATGTGTGTGTACACACTAAAGTGACTAATCATCGAATTATACCGTGATTACAGCACTGAATGGCTGCTGTAATCACATGAGAATTTTGGTAGTAATTAATGGATTACATCATATTCTAACACCTCTCCTCAAGCTGATGCAAAGATAAACTTGACATCAACTTGCCAATTAAATGCTATAAATGAAGAATACATTCCTTAAAAAATAAACAAAAGGGCATAATCTCAAGTCAAAGAAGACTTTCTTGATAGACGAAAGTCGATCCAAGATTGTCAAAATCTTCTCCAATGAACCAAACTTGATTGCAATTTGACGGATAACAAATGTGTAATAATAGGCATCATATCCCAATGCACTGATTGCGAAATCGTGAGACAATTGAAGCAATTCAAGGAGTTTAGACAATCAAAGAAAATTCAAAGCCAAATCCGTCAAAAGATGTTGGATTGAAGGCATATCAAATGAGATTTTATCTCTTGATAAGGAAATTAGATGACACAACTCCTATATGAGTCGCGAAACATCTACGTTGGTAAATTGTTAGACAAAGCACTCAAGAGTGTTGGAAAAGCATCAAGCTTTAGATGAAACAGGATGGATAGATCGTCGTTTGAAGACAAAATTGTTAAAAGAGGGCGAGGCCGAACGAATGGAATTGTTGGTAGCACAACTATTCACTGGACTCGATAGTGTAGCTACTCAGAACTATTATGACTCGTTACTATAGCCACTCAAACTATTACGACTTGGTTATGTTGCAAATGATATTAGTAGAATACTGTTCACCAAGTACCATTCACAGATATTTTTTCTTTTTCTTTTTTTTTTTAAGTCAGGGAGATTAGGGAAAAATGTTGGACTGCAGATGGTGATTGTTTGAGGAGCAAGAAGAGAATGTTCCAATATGCAACAGATGAGGACGGCATTGATAAATCCAGAGAAAAATAACTAAGTCTCCATGAATTAAAGAACAACTTCCATGATCAGTGAGCAAAAGAGAAAATAAAAAGCACCAATAATGGATACTTTACTGCCACGAGAATGGCGACAAAAGTGAAAGCTGTAATACCAGTAGCAATAATGGATACTTTACTGCCACAAAGCATTGAAATCTTCCTCCCAAACCATCTAGTCACAGACGAAGCAACTAGAGAGGCGGTCAGCACCTTGAGGTACAGTGACGAAGCAAACACTCGGAGAAATTGTGCAACTTTGTCTTGCTGCGAAGGATTGATATCAACTTCAGGCAGCCAACGTAAATCACATCAACCCAGCAAAGCTGTTGAACGGTGGTTTTCTAAAGTGGGTAGAACGAAGATTATTGTAGGCCCCACCAGGAGGTCTTCCCTTTGATGTCTTACTGGCAGAAAACAGCAATGATTTGGTCACAATACTCTTGGCCGAACAGAGACAAGAATGCCCTTCTGTGTAGGAATGAATGAGTTCAAATCGAATCCTGATCATATCATTGGGCGTGGCCGCTAGTTCCAATAGAAAGAGACATAATCGAAGGAGATGACATAAGGGAGCGATGGCAGAGATCAGCAGGGATAGATCTGGGAGCAGGAGAGTGATTGGAGGATCTGACCGGCGAGGGAAAGGCGAGAAAGATGCAACTTGGTGACACAGCCATTGGCAAAGCAAGCAATGAACAAGAAGAAAACAATGAAGAAGAAGCAGACAAAAGAAGATCAGACCTGGTCTGAGTAGATCAAATCAGAAATGAAGAAGAAGCGAAAAACATGCCAGATCTGATCAGGAACAATGGGGGGCGATAGATCTAATCGAAAACACCAGATCTTTACCTCGGCTCCGATACCATATTAGAAGCTACATTGTAGTTGTATTCATTGATAAGAAAGAAGATTACAAGTACATACATACATACATACATACATACATATGTGTAAGTATTTATGCATATACATACATATATATACATACAATAAGTTAACTAACCACCAATTATACCGTGATTACAGCACTGAATGGCTGCTGTAATCACATGATTACAATGGAGAATATCGGTAGTAATCAATGGATTACATCATATTCTAACAAAATCTACCCATGTAAGTCAATCCTCGCTATTCCTTTTGAGTGCTGCCAGGAAAACACAAAAAAGTGAAACATAACCTAAATAAGCCTCTTATTTGGATGATTTGCCCCATTCAGCTTGTTGCGCGAGGTTAGAAAATTCATACTGAGTGTACACTTCTAGCTATTAGTTTTTTCAATCTAGAGTTTGAAGGGTTACGATTAATATATTCAAAAAAGAAATGTTAATTATCCAACGAGTTTTGGCCTCTACCTAATTTAAAATAGGCTGAACATGGTGATAGATCAGATCATCTAACCATAGGCCCGTTTTGCCTTTTCAAATAATTTTCCATTCTTTTTATGACTCCAGCCTACTGTTTTCTTCTTCTTCTTTCTTTCTACTAGCAAAGAATTATGACACAAATCATTCACAGACTCCTCAATCTAATTCGGACCAAAAGAGTAAGGGACAAAGCAATGACCCAAACCTGCTGTCAAGTGTGTTCCTAAGAAGATGCCCAGTTGTCTGCAATCAACTGTCTTAGACATTGTTGAACATAGATGAAAATTATCAGAGATTAAAAGTGGGAATTCTCGGCCCGAGAGTGTAGAACTTAACATTCGTAACAAAACAAAGAAATTAAAAACAGAGATTCTCGCCAAAATAAAATTTCAACACTAATTTAAAATTTTGAGAAGCTATTCAATGCATCAACCACAGACTCTGAGAGCCTGAACCGTTTCCAAGAAAAAAAAATGGAAAATACCTACAGACTCTTAGACCCTCTAACATGGTTTCTGCAACTAGCTGCTTGATCATCTTTGACCCTATTGGTGGGCACCAACTACATCCCATCATTATTGCACATTACTATAATTGATGCGTAACAAAAGGATTCCTCCTAAACTTCATGGCAAGTATAAAAAAATTAACGAATTGAATCTGCTTCTGTTTGGTTCTGAACTCAAGTTTTGTTTTAGATTATTTGGGTCTGCACGAATAACTTAATGATATGTTTACATTAGCCATCATGTTCACAGCTCAAAACGCAGGTTTCTTTATACAATGGGGAAGTTGAACTCGTTATTATATGGCACTTATTTGATCGATTGATTAAGAAATTGTCTGCATTATTTATTACTAAGTCAAGTTCTTGCCGATACATTCAATGTTCATGCAGCCAAAGTATTTAATAGGTTCATAGGTTGCAAGGATTTTCTCGTCCAAGAAAAGAGGGTACGGCCCTTGAAAGCTCCAAGTTTATAAGAGTAGAACTAATTTAATTGTTACTGATGCCAGAAACAACACAAATGGACACTTTTGCCAAGAACCTCAAGATTATAATACTCACGGTCCAAGATTAATATAATATAAATAATGTGATATGGTAATGTTAACTCTGAAAATTAAGATTTTATTTTTTTAATGTTGATTCTTGACGTAGTCTGCTTTTTTAGTTGCTCAATAATATTGTTTAGGTTAGTACATCTGCCCCCTTTTTTAAATCCAAGTATGCCTCAACAAACTTACCAAGCTGCCAAAGGCCTTGTAATTTAGAGGTCACAAGGAAAGGCACCTTTCCGGATGTACATGGGTCATTGTTTTGAGGTTGCCATCTCCATTACAAAAAAAGAAAAAAAGAAAAGAAAAACTCTGGGAAAAGAAAAGAAGAAAAGAAAATTTGCTACATACAGAATCGCTACGAAGAATTGATCACTTTAATTCTATAAATGTGAATCTTTCGGTCATCGTTGTAAATTCTTCATTTCAATAAATTTCAACCATTTTAAGGGAAAAAATATGAATGTTTAGATAAATGCTAGTATATAGTGCAACGACTCCCTTACAACGGTGCAACCCTCAACTACGATGATTAATGCCACTCATCTAATTTCTCTAACTTTGAATATCTACTTGTGTAGAAGTCATTACAAAAGGGCACCTCTTGAGATGATGTTTTTCATCTTGCTAGACAAGGACGATCAGAAACTCTTTGTAACCAATGGTTTGCACTCCACAACCCTCAACTACGATGATTAATGCCACTCATCTAATTTCTCTAACTTTGAATATCTACTTGTGCAGAAGTCATTACAAAAGGGCACCTCTTGAGATGATGTTTTTCATCTTGCTAGACAAGGACGATCAGAAACTCCTTGTAACCAATGGTTTGCACTCCACATACCAATAATCCCTAAGTGCTTTTTACAATTATTTGGGCTAAACCACTATAACTTGAAATTTCAAAATATAGTGTATGACCAGGCAATAGCTATAACGATCCTAATTTTTAAATTCTATTCTAGAGGATTATTAATTAATTTTGATAAACATAAATGAGAGAATCTTCATATTTAAGTTCCACTAAATTAACCTTTTGAAAGACATTAAATTGGATACCAATACCTTCATATTTGGATTGTATTCGGAAAAACGATTCTAACGACACTAATTTTGCTGAAATCGGAGTTCGGACAAATAAGTTGTGATTTTTCACCCAAAGGGCATTTTTATAATTTCACTAAAAGGCCCCACTTGTAGAAATTTAGAATCGATAGTAGAGAGATATTGGGAAAACATCTTGATTGGTAATTATACCTTTTGACTAAAATTATGCCGTGTAGAATGATGAGAAAAATAGTATTATTTAATATTTAATATATAAAAGAGAGAAAAAATTGATAAGGGTAAATAAAGGAGGGGCAATATTTGATATTGGCACCCCCTTTTAACAAAACGAAAAAAAAAAACAAAAGACTGTGAGGTTTGTCTGCAACTCGAAAACCCGATGCAACAAGAGAGGAGGAAACTCAATGCTGAGGAGAGAGTCCAGAAGCCGAAAAAGCTAGTGAAGAGGGGATTTACAAATGCTAGAGAAAACGAGTTTGCCGGCGATAACAGCAACTCCAATGAGGAATCTCGCTATCCAATCAACCCTCTGCAATCCCAGGAGCAAAAACCCCTTGCTTCCAGTGCCATCGGAGGAGAAAAGACGTAGGATTTGAGGGAGAAAAACATTGCGTGTGGATTGTTGTAGAAAAAAATCAACAAATCCATCTTCTCATGCAACAATTAGAAGTCGTGGAGCATCAAAGAGGTTAGCTATTACTTGGACTATTTCATTTTTGATGTTCAATTCGTTTCTAGAAGTAGGAAACCTAGTTTTTTTTATTTATTGAAAGGTAAAAATCCGACCCTAATGGCCAGATCAAACCTAACTCACGTCCCTAATCAGATAACATGACCATAGGTGACCTTGATCACCTTGTCTGCTCCAACCTTTCATTTGGAACTAGGATAGGGATGATCTAAGCCCTAAATCAACCCACAGAGAGGATCTAGCCATTGATCATGTCCTTGTTTAGTGAACAGAGATCAACAGGGCTGTTGATCGACCCGTCTTAGGTTTTGATCATCTGATCAAAGCTCAGACAGTGGTGATCTGACCCCTAAACCTCGATCCATAAAGAATCCAACCTTCAATCTCGTCCGTGATTATGGACAAAGATGATAGTAAACCCTAGCCATTGGATAGTCTATAGGAGGTATATTTGATTTCTTCTAACAGGTTTTGGCAGTTAGATCAACTGTAAAAGATAGATCTGACCCCTTTCAACCAATCTTAGTCATCAGATCCTCTTTAAAAGGTTGATCCAATCACTTAATCTTGTGGTAAAACACTAAGTTTAGGTATCTGTGACTTTTGACCAATGGTTTCAAGCAAATCAGAGCCTTTGAAGGATTGGTTTCTTCCCTAATGATTTTGAGTAGTGCTCATATGATACACACTTTCATCCTAGGCAATCATCCTTGAAAGTTAGATCCTAATACTATATTTAAAAATCATTAAAAGAAAGATGAGGATAAGGACCACTTAAGCGTTGGATTACTAATTAAGAGAGTGAACAGCAGATCAGAGAATGATTTGATACTGTTTCTCTCATGTGATTGATGATCAATTAAATAAAATTTGATCAGTTAGTGGAATTAGAAGAAATATATTGATCTTATTCAAAACCAGAAAATTTATGGATCAAATCATTTTAAATGACAACTTGATAAAATTATCAATCCTATACAACAACAAAACATAGGTTGAATGTTAGAAGTGCTAGTCTGCATAGGTAACGACTTAACTATGCGGACTAGTAGAATTAAACTAAATATGATGGTAAGTCATTGATAAATGATTCAGACTTCTAACCTAGGGTCAATGATAGATCTAAAATCTAAGGATTCAATGATCCTGAGTTGATCTAGACCATTACAACTGTGAAATGAATGAGATATTAAGTTATGTCTATGTGAATGGTATAGAAATGAGGACTAATCCTAAAAATCTTAGAATTAGGCATTGAGTAGAGTGAGGTGTAGTCAATTTTGTTGTTGAGGACAACTACGAAGACTTGGAAAAAAAGGAGAATATTCAAAAGAGGTAGGTGATTTTAACATCTATTTTCCAATGATATTTTAACTATGCAATCATTTTATGAAGATATGTGGATTTTAAATTATCAAATCATTTGAATTATTATAATTTCCATTTGAGACTTCTTAACTATTATGGAATCTATATTTCAACATGTAACATCATTTTACCTTTTAAAGAATATAATATTTGCGAATGAGGAATGTGAATTATATTTATGTATCTTTATAGTCATGATGCATGTTTTTGTATGAAAACCGAAAATGATGTTATTCATTACTTGTAGTTCAGTACTTTTGAAAAAAATAATGATATTTGAAATGCATCAATCCGATGTTTTAAGATGAGATTAAAGAAATGCATGATTTTGCATAAGATATATCTTATATGATTTAAGATCGTCTAGAATTGAGATATTTCTTTGTTCAGGCTAATGAGCCTAGTGGGCATTATGCTGAGAGGTTATACGGGGTGGTCTCCTGGCCTCTAACCACCAAAGGTGGTAGGTATCCATGCCTAAAGTGGCATCATTTTTCTCAATTGCTGTGGTAAGAATAACCATTGGAAATAGTCACAACACCCTTTCGAGACGTATCTATAGTCGCCATGGAGGTTGCTGTGGCTATTCTCTAAATACTGGTGAGGCACTATTCAGTGATCTGGTCATGAGCATAGTGTGCCATAGGATTTTTGTTTTGAGATCCACGTAGATGGGCATGATGATTGTCTTTAGATGAGTACTCACGACCAATTGTTTGATGTGTTCACTGGGGTGCATATGTGCATATGATAATGTTATCAGTTTGGGATTGCCGACATTCGCGGTTTAACCTATCACTACTTTAATACTTTGATGACCTTATTGTGTTTGCTTTATCAAGTTAGATAGTGGATCTTTCACATAGTTATCAAGTTATGCTTACTTGTGATTTTGGGATATGTTCTATATGCAATTTACTCGAGATTACTATGATGATTCAATTATTTGAAAAAGATGTATTTAAAGTTGTACACATTTTATACGCATACTATTTGAAACATTTTAGCATGACATTGTAGAATTGAGATTAAAGTATGGCATTAATCATGTTTCTTGTCCTTCATTGTAAATTGTTTACAATGTCTCGGGTTTGAAGAAATAAGATAGAGGAGTAGCGGATCATGTTAGAGATTCAAAGAGGACTGAACAGGTATATCAAACAGGTTTGCAATATGATTAATGATATAGTGAATTGACGTAATACTTTCCTTTAATATGACTTTATTCTATGAATATGTGGGCGCGTAACTTGAAGTGTGGTTGTATGGCTGTGACTGGATTGATCCTGGTCATGAATTTTGATTTGGTTAAGTTTTCAATTTTCAAAATATAAAGTCTTGTATGAAAATGTGATGGGACGGAGACGGAGTCTCCCTTGTTCTTTTATTTATAAAATTGTGTTTATGAGGTACTTAGCAATGATATGCATTAAATGTCTAATGTCTGAAAAGTAGAGAAAATTACCAGATTTTCGGTAGAAATGTAGTGCTTATTTTGCCGATAATCCTTTTTGGGAAAAGAAAATTGACACTTGGGATTTTTAAAAAAAGGGTCTTTTCATGAAAAATATTTTCCGCTATTCGTTTTGTAAATACATTTGCAAACTAAGTGCCCGACATTTCAAAAAGAATTATAAAAATGTATTATAAAAACCAAGGTCGTTACAATAGCCTAAAGTAAACAGAAATTTACTGAAGAAAATTCTTTGGTGCCATTATTCCTGCTTCTACAGCTATAGGTTTGCACTTTTACCCAATAAGGGAAGCAGCATCCGTTGATGAATGGTTATACAATGGTAGTCTATTTTGATGAGATTTTTGGTAACCCTATCTTGAGAGAAGGTGAATTTGAAGAAGTATTATAAAAAAATAAAAAAAATAAAAACAGCCACAATTCTTACTTTCTTGTTACTCACAAGATAGGGTTATGCTTAGAAAGCAAAATAAGAAAATGGCAACTAGACAGGACTTGTTGCAACTACTGCAATCTCAACGAGTGCCATCATAGGAAGACAAATTACGTGGGACTCAAAAATTCAAGTTCACATTATAAATCCAATTCCTTGAGTCTTATATGATACGGTAGCCCGACAGAAAAGTTAAAGTTTACCCTGAGAACTATAATCGAATACAAGCAAGCCAAAGTTTTAGTGGTCCAAACCATTGTGGCGCATCCTACATGCGCTATGTGCAAGATCTCATGGACCAGAGAATCCTAACCCTCCCTCTTAACTGCTGAATAATTTTGTAACCTTTAGTTTTCAAAATTATGAGATATATGGCTATAAGGCTAGGAATTGCTGATCGACTACATTTACGGTGTATGGATTATCAAAGACAAGATCCAAAAGATAAACAGCACTATAGTAAACCTTTAGCTTTATTCGAGCAGGTATGATAGTAAGTAAAGAGTCCTCGTGGACATATATGCTCCTAAGCATGAGAAGAAGTTCATGCTCTTTTTATATATAGGATACTCTTTTTTTTACATGTATGCATAATCCATATGAAATCAATGTATTTGAATGATCCTAGCTACTTTTTTTCAAGACTTTAAACAAATAAAAAACTTACATGGTCACTATTTTCTGTGGGAGAAAATATTATCTAAAAGCATTCAGTGAATATAAAATTTGATCTTTAGCTTATAAAGCCATTTTAGAGTTTCACAATCCATAAAAAATAGGGTGTGACGTTCAAGAACTGTAGGCCTACCGAGAGTACTCTTAAATAAATTACTTCTCTCGCGAGAAAAAAAAAGAAGGAAAAATGAAAAGTTGACTACATAAACTACGCTAGCGATGCTGTCAACTTGAATCTTGCACTCCCAGACTACTTTCATTAATATCAAAAGACACCCTCAACATGTTCCAGGTTCCAAGCTCTTCCCTCATTATCCGTGCAAGTCTGCAACTCACTAAAGATGGCCATTATTCTGCTGAAGATCCTATTTTCCATCGTAAGTTCATTAAGTGACTTCGTTTCCTTTGTGATCTTTAAGGCAGTAGCCGTTCTTATAGTCTTTGCGGTTCAAGCATTCAAAGTCCCAGGTTCAGCCATTCATGGCATACTGAAGCATGTTGCAGATACAATCAGGGGATTTATCGAGTATGGTTTTGATCTTCTATGGGGGACGATAGTTTCGATCATCACTAACTGTTTAGATATTCTTATCGGAGTAATTTCAGGGTCTTTCATCCTCACAACATCCGCAGCCCGAGATCTGGTCGATATGACGAAGACTGCACTCGAAGATTTGGCCGAGCGTCTGCCGGAGGTCTTTGAAGGTGCTGTGGAGATGATTGGAACAGTGGTTTCGTCTTTATGGAATAACTGTAAGGATGCTGTAGTATATGTCATGGAAAATACATGACCCTTTTTTTCTCCTGTATAACTCTCTGAACCTGTTCTAATGCAAGTGGTTTTCATCTCAAAAAAATTTTGACCAAAGATTTCAAAGTTCCACATAACTGTGTAGTATTTTAGAACAGATCAACATTTGTTTTTATACATTTTAATTGCATTTTTGGTGTCCTATTTTCTAGTTTACCATGGGAGCACATTTGTGCTCTAGGTAGGAGTTCAGTGAAATACCTGTTTACTTGAAAATGTCCGTGGTCCTATGAATGTTCACTAGGGGCTTCTAGTCATGGTAATAACTGTTGTTTGATTCAAACGTCCATTAACTGATCTTCTGCCCTGCTATTTTCAACATTAAAACATAGATGAAATTCGTTAAACATCGTTAATCCGACTTTTTATGGCTGTTTTATCCATGTCTAACAAAGGGACAACAAATTATTGGCAAAATTATCCAGGTCTGTTATCCCACGCCAAATCTTTATCGCTTATTTCTCTTCTTTTACTAGTTCTCGGATCGATGCTTTTTCTTGCTCAAGTGTACTGGACGCCTTATGAGTCTAATTCTATTCTGGCAAATTTTTTGGCTTGGTCTTACACGATTTACCTAAACTCTGCAAATCTACTTGGATCCGTATCACTTCTCTTTTGGGTCTGATTTTACTGACGGAGAGCCATATAGATCCACTGGTTTTGGGCCTGAAGAGAGGTGTATTACGTACTTGTTCAAGAAGGCTGGCTGCATCTTACAGAAGATAACAGTTAGGCAGCTATTGCTGGACATACTTGATCCCACTGACATCCCAGAGGTTCACATTGCCTACCAAACACGAGAGCCGAGGGGACGCTTAGTTGGACAAGGCTCAAACATAAACGTGCGCAAATGAAGGGTCCGCCAATGTTGGAACCTAATCTACTAATCAATATCTCCAAAAGATTGAGGCTCCACAACAATGCGCCTCTAGCACCTCTGCTTCCACGCACCACTAGCATAAATGCGTGTAGAGTAGCGAGCCTATAACTGGGGCACTCTAGTGCCAGGACACAAGTAAAGAGAAGTGGAATTCTTTATATGGTAATTCATGTTTTATATTTTCCAGTCTAGGCTAGAAGAAGCAATTAGAAGACAAAGGTATCCCAAATGAAAGGAAAAACTTGTTAGAGTTAAATGTTGTGTGTATATTAGACGTTGTTTGTGGACAAAGTAAACCCTAAAAAGTTATGAATGGAAAGTTATAAATATAGAGATAAAGATATGAGCAACAATACAAAATATGATGGAAAGAAACAAATATGAAAGGAAAATCCTTTTAGAGTAAATTGTTTCATGCCCAAAGTGATCTAGTGCACTTGGTCGTAGACATCACGTCGCCTCTCCTCGTTGCTCTTGCTTGGAGGATCAAGGTGGCAATTTTCCCTTACTGGTAAGATTTCAAGTAGATTTATGAATTAGGATATGGTTGTAGGTAGTTTGCTCCATAACTTTTGACTGTAAATTAAAAAAAAAAAAGAAGAAAAAAGGGTTTTTTTCTCATTACACTAAGATATTCCACATATGTATTTGTGAATGTTGTTGTGTACAAAGTAGACCTTAAAATGTTATGAATGGAAAGGTACAAATATAAAACATAAATATATGAGTAATAATGCAGATATTGTTCACTAATATGCCCCTTCAAGTGGATAGTTCTCTAGGAAGAAGTTCCAACTTGGACCTCAATGGTTCAAATGGGGCTGCTAGTAAGAGCTTTGTTAATTAAGATATTTATCAAATTATTCTTTACCGAAATAAATTAAACAAAAAAAGATTTTTGAGGAATTGGATCTCTTACAAAGTGTAAGTCCACTTCAATGTACTCCATGCAAGCATGGAACAATTGATTGGCCATGATGTGTTGAGAATTTCTCTCTTATTTGATTATAACAAAATATGGGTAATGTGATCTAAACTTTCTACTTGAGTGCACATGTATTTAAAATCATCATCGATATTCGAAGGCGATTTGAGCACTCTCTATGACATTCCCAGAAGATTTAAGCACTTTCTCAAGCTTTAGAGAGGTCAAGATTGAATATTCAAATGAAAAATGTCAAGAACATAAGTAGTCAACTACTAAAGACCTAGAAGAAACTAAGTACTTGAATAATTTACTACTAACCTACTATAGTCTAGTATTCTTGTAGAAGTTGGTGTTTGGCATAGTTATGGAGGTAGTCAAATATTTAGTCGGGGAATGGACTGCCCCATATGTTTCTAACATGACTGGATTAAATTGCACAAGTTATGGAGCTAATCGACTACTCTGATTAGTAGTTGATTACCCTAGGTTGAAATATAGTTGACTATCAGTGCTCAGTAGTTGACTACCGCTAAGTTTTCTTTGTTTCTACTACAGAATAGGTGGATACTCTACATAGTAGTTGAGTATTAATGACAACTATACATTGATATTTCTAATAAGACTATTCCATTTTAAATGAAAATTTTGATTTCCAATGGCCGTTGAGGTTGAAGACTATGCATTGAAGATGGAATTGAGGGTTTTCAACAACAATTATCAAGAATGATAAAGATTCAGCATCTAAAAAGAAAATAGTTAAGCCTTCAAGCTCTAAGTTCAAATTCTTTTCATTTCTTAAGCTGTAACATTGTATGTTTCTCTCTCTTTCTATTCTTTTTTGTTATATTTCAAAGAGAGATCTCTTATTCTCATTCTTTTCATTGTTAACACAATGCTTCTTTCCTGGGAACTTATTCTTCAATTATTGTAAAATATTGAGTTGTCATGAGCACCCAAACCTTATTGTGTATTAGCACTATATTAATGGGGGCATAAATGCTCCCAAGTTTTAGTGGAAACTCAAAGTGGGGATAGCTTTGAGAGACATGAAGTTAGTGTCTTAGTTGGTTGGTTGAACCTTTATGAAGCCTTGAGTCATTTTATCATTCACTACTAAAATTGGGGTTTTATAAGACGACAAAAAAAAGGATTGTTTAAACAGAACGATCTTATTGAAAATAGAAAAGACAGTTTCTGAAACTTGTCTTATAAAAGTGCATCCAACTGAAGTTACAAAAAAAGTTATAAGATGGTTTCTGAAAAGCATCTTATATTCTGTGTGACATTATAAGACAGTTTTCACTGTCTTATATTCTTTGTGACATTATCAGAGGTTTTCAAAAATAATCTTATATTATTCAAATAAAATTAAGGTGGAGAGATTGAGCAAGAAAGATTTATGGATAATATAAAACTATTTTTAATGAACTGTCCTATATTCAATTACTACATATAAACCGCCCTCGAAAAATTAAAATAAAATAAATAACATCCCTCATTAGATCAAAAACCAAGAGAAGAAGAAGAAGAGGAAAAGGAGAGAGAGAGAGAGAGAGAGAGAGAGAGAGAGAGAGAGAGAGAGAGAGAGAGAGAGAGAGAGAGAGAGAGAGAGAGAGAGAGAGAGAGAGAGAGCACATGCCCCCACCTTATTTGTCAGTGTTTTTCTCCCTTTATGAAGGCTCTCTCTCTCTCTCTATTTCTCTCTTGATTTTCTTATGTACATGCTTCTATTTTTCTAGAGCACTTTTTGCATGCTATTTTGCCTCCTTAATCAATAAAAATTCCTAAAATTGATTGTGTTAGTTAGAGGACATTGAGGATAAAAAGACCCAAGTCTTAGATTTTCAATTTTCATTTAAAAATTCATCCAACTAATAGCTTAAAATATACTACTTGTTGTTGTTGTTGTGTGAAAAATATTATTATTTTGCTTATGTTTAAGAGCAATTTGTAACTTTTTCAAAGAGTGATGGAGAAAAAGACCATGGCATGAGACAAGTATATCAAAGAACTAATTTAGTTTAATGCATGGGAGGTCTACTATGGAAGTTATTTTGTTGCTTAGACAATTGATAAAAAAATATAGGGAGATGTGGAAGGACCTCTACAAAGTCTTTATTGACTTAGAAAAGGCTTATGATAGGGTTCATAGAGTTAATATAGTAGGTTTTGGGCATGAAAGGGGTTTTAGGAAGATGAGAAAGTGATAACAAATATTAAGACTACTGGTGGAGAGAACAATGATTTTCTTATCACTATAAGATTTCAACAAGGATTGGCATTGCCTGGACCTTTTCACATTGGTTATAGATGAATTAACAAAACATCTGCATGAGGAGATTACATAGTACATGTTATTTTTAGTTGATATATTTTGATGGATGAGATAATAGAGGGCATAAACACAAACCTAGAGTTATACAAAGATGCATTAGAATTTAAAGGATTTAAAATTAGTTGAACTAATATAATATATGCCATTCAATTTTAGTAAGGAGAGGAGCGAGAGTGGATCACCAGGAAGAACACTTCTGATACTTAGGATTGATAATTCATGAGAGTGGAGAGATTGAGAGGGAGGTTACCTAGAGAATCCAAGCGGGTTGAAGCAAATGGAGATGCATTTCTAGAGTTTTGTGTGATCGGAGGGTGTCACTAAAACTAAAAGAAAAATTCTATAGAATGGCAATAAGGTCGGGCATGCTCCATGGATCAAAGTGTTGGTGTGATGGCTCGGGTTTTTAAAACACATTTTCATAAATATTTGCAAAGGTAGGGTCATGATTTTGAAATTTTTTTAAATTCAAACAGCAGAAACGTTTTTTTTTTTTTTTAAATATGTTTCACATCAAATTACTTATTATACATAGATTTTTGTATAAAATAATTTTTTAATTGAATATCAATAGAAATACTTTTATTAAAATCAGGATCGATCTAATGGTTCACATACACAACCCTAGTAGTTATTACATACCTTATCCAAATATTACAATCTAATTTATAAAAATTCAATACAATCTTCCTCATAGTAAATACCTTGAGTCATAGTTCGGTGATGATTATCCACAAGTCTTGAACTTTCAATCTTCCTTAACTATATCTGAGATATTGTGAACATTCAAACATTTACAATATCTCAGCAAGCTATGCTTCGTAAGGGATTTAAGAAATATATTCAATATATCTCAAAATCAACAGTTCATTATATCCATGATATAAATCAATTTATATAATTAGATAACCATTTTATCCTTCACTCATCATATGAATTATATGCATATATTACATATAAATAAAACAACTAAAAATGGTGAATATGGCCAATATCATCAATAATATCTCATTTCTAAACTGATTTCAATATTAATACTAGGTGTTGATATATAATCATACCGTATTGAGAATCATCCTCCAATATAACATCGGTAATAACTTTTATAAGGCATCTCATTATGTCATAAAATAAGGCATCTCATCATGCCATAACATAAGGCATCTCATCATGGCATAATCAATTACATCATAATGTAAAATATCAAAGGACTACCATGCTCGCAGTCTCAATCCGTATAGTGCACCTAGATAACTGCACAATACTCCACTGATACCATAGTGAAAAATACATATCCATGTTCGCATGGGGGGAACCATGGCTGTCATAGTGGTGGCCTTCCCATAATTGCCCCACATGACGTTTTGCCTTTCTTTGGGTATGGTATCGTCATCATAATTAGTTTCAAAGAGAAGGTGGCCAAACTCTCTTAACTCTCCTAGCATTGGCATCCCCAAACATAAGCCTATCTTAAAAACAAAACCATAAGCCACCATGCTCGTATGGAAAATAATATTTCATACCTACAGACTGTGTGTCTGGTTATAATAGGACATGCCTATAACTTATTTCCTTAGGATTTGGGGGTCCAACTTATATAGTTCAAATCTTCCCATTCTACCTATTAAGTAATTTCATAATTACTTAATCAATCCCTTTGTATTCATTTCAACATCATTTATTGATTCATAAAAATTCCAAGGCAATTATAATCAAAACTCATTTATCGGGACAAGATCGTGTGTAAAATACATGTATCTTATATATTGAATATATTCTTATGGTCCACCTACCTTTACTTTCAACCATTCATCTTCTCATTGATCTTGATCATCATATCCTTCATGTATCTGTCAAATCATATTATACAGTCATTCCTCAACTCATTTATACTTCCTAATTGTTCTTTTGATCATTCTTATATAGGATGATTTGGATCTTGTTCCTTAGATCATATTGATCAAGGGTCTAATCTATTGATCTACATTTGAATATAATATTTATACTACTTTAAAACATACATACAATATTATGATTGTTATTATTTTTGATCATTCAATATCTCCTTATGGATCTTGTTTGATCTTTGATTATTTTAATTTCATTTTTATTAGGATTAGATAGTTTACTATCCTTTTATGATCTTATTATTATTCAACCAGTTAATGTTTTATTAATTGAAGATAATTTATGCCCTCCTAATTCTAGACAGCTCCTCCTTATTTCAGAATTGAATAAGGCTTACTAATTAAAAGCTGAATACAGAGTGGTTAATTTAATCCTCATGTAAGGAGGTGTTTTGAACACACAAATGTCGTCAGAAGGTGGGGGAAGAGCGAGGCTTTATTAGAGAGCCTCCTTAACCACATGTTCAGCATTCACTAGGATTGACCTTAGCCCAACCTTCATAAGGTTCCTATGAGCATTAAACCCTAAGTACTCTTGCTATTTGTTTTTAATTAAATCCATGAACATTTAAAATGTCATTCATGGTGTTTATTATTCTCCTAATTTGGGCTAAGAAAATGATATTCTTTATATTGTCCTATTAACTATATCCCTTACTCTCATTAAGTCCATGTTTATATTCATTGTAAATGTTCATCAATATCTATTTTCATTTAATTATATTTTGATTTCTATTCATTTTTCATCCCATTAAGCGTTTAGATCTTAATCTTTCATTTTTATTTAGATCTATCACATTCTCTTAATGTGATATCATCACTAGATCATTGATGCATTTCATCATATGATCTGATCTTTCTTGATCCAACCAATCAAGAAGATCTTAAGTCAATTTATCCAAATCAAGGGCATCGATTTTAATCTATCTCAAATTAGCCACATCAAGTCTCATCAATCTATATAATCTCATCTTTAGATCATCATTCAAATTAATTTTAATGGTCTGATCATGCTTGATTACTCATATCAAGTAGATCCATGATCATTTTTTAAGATTTCCCTTCCATTAAGGTTAAAATTCTTAATTCCTCCTAGATCATTCACATCTAAATCTTGATTCCATATTTCCTCATTACCAAATCATTGATGGATTAGAAATCCAGGGTCTGATCATGTCAGATTTGACTGATCTTGGGAATTAGTACCTCTTTTTGTAATTTACAAATTTTTATAGTGAATAAAATATAAATTTATATTTTCATTAGATTCTACTCTTCACTAGAAATCCAAAGCTTCTTTTCAATCATGATTTGGAGTTAAAATGAGCTTTGAATTGCATTTTTAAGTTTTCAAATCAAAACAAGGGGCCCGATTCAATCTGGGTTTCCTAAATTGACGGGTTGATCAGCGGCCCATCTCCACCTCATCCCACTGGTGTACGGTGTGGGTGACTTGGGATAGCTGAGACGGTTCAATCTGGATCATCAAATCAGCCCTTCCCCAAATCAACAGCTAGATCTACTGGAAATTGATCTGTGATTTTACATCCTAAGAGGGTTTTAGGACCCTCTAAATCAATCTAACAGTTCAAAATTCCTAAATCTCATTGATTTACTAGTGTTCTCCATTTAGGTCACCAAATTCAGGTTCACCCTTGATCTAGTCGCCAGTGAATAAATTCAACGATAATTTGGCTAGAAAACAAAGGAGTTTTAAAGAGGAGATGTTAAAGACCTACCTTGATCCGGTTTGGAGTATAAAAAAAGCCAAAGAAGAGGGTTACTTGTCGGATTTTGAAGCCTTAGTCAGACGACTAGGGTTTCTATAAATTTCTTGCCGCCAGGGTGCTTGCCAGTGCCAAGGGAGGGAGATGGGAGAGGGGTTTTGAAGCGGGGAGTGAGGGGAACCTGATTCCGGGTTCTAATCCTGTTTTTGACTCTAGAGAAAGGAGATTCAGGGGGATCTTGCAAGGTTGGGGAAAACCCTAGCTGGCTAGATTAGGCAATGCAATAGGGTGGAAGGCACGTTCCAAGACATGTCAGCTTGGTACAAGCTGGTTCCTGTGTTGGGTGAGTATGGGGACCGCTGTTACAGCTGGAAAGAGAGGAGAGAAAAAAAGAAAAGAAAAAAGAGAGAGAGAAAGAGAAAGAGAAGGAAAGAGGGAGAGGGAGAGGGAGAGTGTGGGAGAGCCTTGGGGATCTATGCAATTTCGTGCAGCCTGAAGGAGGGCTATTTATAGGGTTATTTTTGCATTATTTTAATTATTTTTATTTTAAATGATTCTTAACTTTTCTTATAAAATTAAAAGCATATTCCTCATCATGTTTATTCCTCATCAATGATATTCCCTAAGCTAGCTATCCACCAACTCACCTAACTTTTGTGGACCCCACACAAAAGTGAAATGACCAATTTACCCTTATGGGTAAATGTAAATTCAAAAAAATTACAAAAAATAGGGATTTTTTACTTAAGCTCAGATTTCAGCGTGCTTATAGTCATTCTAACTTGTTTTCCATGAATGATTTCAAATATCTATGTTTCAAGATTTGATTCTTTTTCTAAAAATTAATAATATATTAAATATAATAGTTTACCTCAATTTTCATGAAAATTCCAAATAATTCTAAAAAAATTGGGGTTTTCATAGTTGGGTGGTTAAGGAACAACATGTAGAAATGCGGATATTGAGATAGATGAGTTGCAAGACAAGAAATGATAGAATTAAAAATAAAAATATTAGAGAAAACTGAGGAGTAGCACCAATAAGTAACAAGATGGGGAAGATTAGACTTAAATGGTTTGGACATGTCCAATGTAGACCAAAAAGGGCACCAATTAGGAGTGAGGCGATCCAAGTTGAAGGTTCTAAAATGGCAAGGGGAAGGCCCAAAAGAACATAGATAGAAGTGGTGAAAAAAATTTAAAAACTTTGGGACTAAATGAAGTTATGACACTTAATAGAGGAGAATGGAGGAACAAGATTCATGTGACCAACCCCTAATTAGGATAATGTCTTGATGATGACGTTCAAGAGCAATTTGTGTATAAATTTCCATTTCATTAATCAATGATTTTTTTTAAAAATTGATCATACTAGATATAGGACATGGAGAATAAGAAGACCCGAGTTTTATATTCTCAAATTTCATTCAAAAAGGCATACAACGTAGAGCCTTAAGTGTGCTACTTGTCGTTGTTCATGTGAATAGTAACAGTATTTTGCTTATGTTCAAGAGCACTTTGCGCATAATTTTTCTCTTTCTTAATCAATGAAAATCTGTAAAATTGATTGTCCTAGATAGAGAAAATTGAGAATAAGATAACCCAAATCTTATATTTTTAATTTTCATTCAAAAAGACATCCAATGTAGAGCTTAAAGTCTGCTACTTGTTGTTGTTTGTGCAAACAATAATAGTATTTTGCTTATGTTTAAGAGCAATTTGTGCATAATTTCTAGCTTCATTAATAAATATAAATCTATAAAATTAATCATTCTAAATAGAGGAAATTGAGAATAAAAAGACCCATATTAAAATTTCAATTTTCACTCAAAAAGGCATCCAACGTAGAGCTTAAAGTCTGGTACTAATTATTGTTTGAGTAAATAGTAATAATATTTGTTTATTCTTAAGAGCACTTTGTACATGATTTCTTACTTTGTTAAACAATAGAAATTTGTAAAATTTATTGTGCTAGATAGACAACATTGAGAACAAAAAGTCCCAAGTCTTACATTTTCAATTTGCATTAAAAAAGGCATCCAATGTAGAGCCTAAATTCTTTATATTTTTATATTTTTATAAGATGATTTCTCAAAGGTTGTCTTATATTTTACAGTTTTATAAGATGGTTTTTCAAAAACTGTCTTATATTTTAAAACAATTTTTCAAAAACCATCTTATATTAGTTTTTAGTATAAGATGGTTTCAATAACCATTTTATGTTAGTAGTGTTATGAGATGGTTTCAAAAACTATCTGATATTTGTTTTCATTTTATAAGAAATTTTTGAACCATCTTGTATATACATTTTTAATAGTCTTAGAAAACACTCATTGTAGTAGTGATTTGATGTTTTAGTTGTGGTAAACTTCATTGCAAACTCTTTTCATTCATTTTCAATGAGTTTAGTTTACATATCTTAGATTTTTGTTTCCTTATTTGTGAGAAACTTTGATTGTAAAACCTTCCACACACTACCTAAGTTTAAGTGTGTGTTTTTACCAAAACTTGTTGATTTTCAAAAATGACTCAATTCATCCCCTCTCCTAGGTCACTATCGGTATTAGAGTAGGTAGTCTTGATTGCTTTATAGTCAAAGATGATTGTATTCCCAATGACACAAATTGTAGAAACCTCTTACCAAGAATGTCAATCCCCCTATAGACCTATTGTTCAACAGAACCAACTAAAATTGTTGGATGTCAAGAATAAAGATCTACATCCAATTGGTTCAATATGAGTTGTGGAGGACTATTATCAAAGATGTTTAAAAGCCTTTAATTATCATTGATAGTGTTCCTCATCCTACTTAGGACAAAGATTAGATTGAGGAGGAGATGAAGAAGGTGAAATTGTGCATTGGATGCCAATGAATTTAATAAAGTCTACATGTGTCATAGCTAAAGAGATTGGAGACAAGCTTGAGATGTCTCATGAAGCTAAAAAAACAAGCTAATGGTAGTAGAATCAATGTGCTTGTTCATGATTATGAGCTATTTATGGTGAAAAGTGAAAAGTGAAAAATGAATTACTTAAGATGTTTACCAAACTTATAAATATTGTAAATTGTTTGCAACCTCTTAATAAATGATTTGAAAATGCTGAGTTAGTGGGTAAGCTTCTTAGATATCTTCTTAAACTTGAAATGCAAAGGTAAACATTGTACAAGAAGCTTAAGATTTAGAGAAGTTGGAACTTGATGAGTTTATGGGTTCATTGGTGACATATAAGATTACTCATACGTCTAAGGATAAAGATGAGACAAAGAAAAGCAAAGGAATAACACTCGAATCCACTCTAGTGGATGAGAGTGACAATGAAGAACTGTCATCTTTCACAAGGAAGTTTAAGAAATTTATTAAGGAAAGAAGAAGAACATTAAGAAAGTTCCTATTAAAGGAGAAGCTTTTATTAAAGAAAGAACATATAGTTTGCTATAAATGCAAGCACCCCAATCATATCAAGCTAAATGCCCTCAATTATAGAAAATACAACTAAAGAAGAAGGCATTAATGCTGATACATGGATGATGAAGAATCCACCGTTGAAGATAAAGGAGATGAAGTGACCAATATTTTCGTGACGATCACAGAGGATGAGAAGAATGATGTAAATGAAAAGTTTACTTTTGCTGAGCTGAAATGTACTTTTAGTGATAAGATCTCAAAATCTTGACTTGAAAACTAATTTTCATAAGAAGCTTGTTTCAAAACTTGCTTGTGAAGTAGATGAATTAAAATATAACAAAAACCTGATTTTCAAGCTTTGAAGGTTTGAAAAAGAGAATTTAAAAAATAGAAAGATTGATTGGTCATTGAAAATAGGATCTGAGAAAGATGCATGATGTGTTGAGAATTTCTTTCAAAAAACTTGCTAAAGAAAAGAAGAGATTTGAAACTCAAAAGAATGTTCATCTTGAAAGTTTAAAATAAAAAATAAAAAAATAAAAAAACTCCTATTTCAAATCCTCTGCTTCTTTATTAATTATTCATATTATATAGGTAGACCTACATTGAAAAAAATATGAGTCGTTAAAGGTTCTTTCTTGTGTATTAATACTCATAGACCCAAATTGAAGTTTTGATAATAAAAGTTATAGGTGTGCTTCAAGTACAATTCATCAAAAAGACTATGGTAACTTGATGGTGGATGCTTTAGGCACATGATGATTGACAAAAGCCATATTTACAACTCTCACACCTAAAGATCGAAGCTTTGTCACATTTAAAGAAAATGTCCAAGGGCATATAATTGATGTTAGCATTCCTGGAAACTTCTTCAATTGTATTGAAAATGTTTTACTCATAGGTGATTTAATGCATAATCTTCTTAGTATTAGTCAATTATATGATAGAAGCTATACATAGAGTTGAATTTGAATCTTCTTCATGTTTTATTGAAGATAACAAGGATGTTTTGTAAAGTTTGTAGGACATAGAGATGGTAATATGTATGCTTTTTTGTCTTGATAGTATGCATGATTTACATTATAAATGCTTTATCTCTCAAAATAATGATTCTTGGTTGTGGCAAAAAAGAGTTGCATATACTAACATGCATGTACTATCTACAAAATCTTTCAAAAAATGATCTTGTTGTTGGTTTGCCAAAACTTTCTTTTGAGAAAGATAAGTTTTCTAATGCATGTCAACATGGAAAATAAACCTTTTGTGAAAGAATATTGTTTGTATTGAAAAGCCCATTCAAATTTTGCATCTTAACCTTTTTCGCCCAACCAAAACCACTAGTCTAGGAGGAAAGAGATTTGCTCCTATTGTTGTTGATGGCTATTCTAGACTTCATACTCACAAGATGAAACTGTCAAAGTGTTTTCTGATCTTCAGAAAAATATTCAAGATGAAAAAGGTTTCAAAAGTTTCTTCTATTAGAAGTTATGATGGAGGTGAGTTTAAAAACAAAGATTTTGAGTAGTTTTATGAAAAGCATAGTGTTGATCAAAATTTTTTTACCCCTTATAACTCCTCAACAAAATGGATTTGTAGAGAGAAAGAATAAGTGCTTGAAGAATTGGCAAGAACCATGGTGTGTGAAAATAACTAATCATATTACTTTTGAGCAGAAGTCATTAACAAGGTTTGCTATGTTAGAAATAGATGTTATATATTTGATTATACCTATTTTAAAAAAGACACCTTATGAACTTTGAAAACATAGAAATCCAAATGTTTCATACGTATATTTGGAGGCAAATATTTTATCTTGATCAATGGTAATGACAATTTAGAAAATTTGATGTTGAAAATGATAGTGGTATTTTCCTTGTTATTCCATAAACAATAAAGCTGATATAGTATTTAATTTGTGAACTTGTAGTTAAAGAATCTATTCATGTTGATCTTTATAAATCTACCTATACTTAAGAGAGCCACCTAGGATTGATAATGAGGATGATCTTGTGAAAAATATGAAGAAACTCTCAACCAACGAGTAACAACGAAAAGAAGATGAACCTCCTCAACAAGATCTTCCTAACCATTGTCAAAGGAGTACAAATATGCCCATGGACATGTAAAAGGATAAATCATTGGTGAATTGTAACATTCATTTTCAAGCATGAAGTTCAATTTTCAATTTTTTTGTTCATTTCTTGAGTTGTATTATTCTAATTTTCTTCCCTTTCTATACTATGTTGTATTTTAGAGAGAGAAATTTTCATTCTTTTTTGTTGTTAAAACGGTAGGCCTCTCTTGGAAACTTGTAATTCCATTGTGGTAAAAGGTTGAGTTATTATGAGTATTCAAGCCTTGTAGTGTACCAATACTGTCTTAATTAGGGTTGTAAAATCTCTTAAATTTTGGTGGAAACTCAAAATGGGGATATCTTTGATAGAGAATAAGCAATTACATTAGTTGATTGGCTAAAAGTTTATAAATCCTTGTCTTTCCATTGTTTTGTCATTGTTTGATGTTTTGATTTTGACGAATATTAATTGTAAACTTTTTAATTATTTTGCATTTGTTTTAGTTTGCATCTCTTAGGTGCGTGTTTCATTGTTTGCGAGAAACTTTGATTGCAAGAGCCTTCCACACACTACCTAAGTTTTGGTTTGTTTGTTTTAGCCAAAACTTGCTAATTTTCAAAATGGACCAATTTCATACTATTTTAGGACCACAAGATTGTAGATTATCACACCATATCATTGCTCGGCCACTATCTTGACACCCAATTCATGCAAGAAAGATAAGATTCATATAATCTTAAATATTGAGATAGTTAAGGCACAATATTCACTTTCTATGGAAGATCTAGCAACAATGTGTTGTTTTGTTTATCATCAATCGGGTCAACCTAATCTGTATCACTGAATGCATAAATTTGTAGACAATTTGATTTTGGGATAAATAATCCATAGACATAGTGTGGAATAGATATTTATGTATCCATTTTACAACCATGTAATGATCATTGGGTGGATCTTGCATAAATTAACACATTTTGTTGATAGAGAACATAATATCTAATTGTGTCAAAGTTAGTACTAAAGAGCCCCAATTTGTGTGATATCAATGCGGATCTTCAGATAATGTCCCTACAAACTTGGATAATTTTGACATTGTCATCTTTGATGCTTTTTATGGCTTAGATTCATTCGCTTATACCCACTTGAGAAGATTATAAGCATATTTTTTTTTATAGCAGATTGCTTCATAAGAATCAATAACATTATCAATGGTCAAGATATCATGATGTAGATTAAATGTGTCAAAAGGGCAGGGCCCAGGAGGTTGTGGGTAGGTTATCGCAAGTCATAGATCAAGCAATATGGGTAGGATTATTAAGTTTTTTTTTTTTTATCTCTTGTTTATCAAACGAATGATAAAATGCCTACTCACACCCAACTCATTTTATGATATCCGAGTTCATGAGTAAATAGTTAGTTTAGCATACAGCTAAGACTTTCATTGGTCCAAGCCCCTCATCTTATGGAACACTCTCATAGAGCTCATATCCCAAGAGACCTTTTCTATTGGATTGTCCTCTAGATCACAAATCGACAACTCAAAATTTTGAAACAAATGGTATAAAAACCATAAGTAATCAATAAGCTAGTCTGATGCTTATGATTTTTGGTAAATGGCCTATAAGAAGGGATTCATGGGATGATAAGTTTCAATTACTAAAAACTTAGCTCAACTTGTATTGTAAGCCATTGGTTGTACTTTCTTGTTGAACATATATCATGTATCTATTATGATTTGGGATATAGCTTGAGCTAGAAACTTTTTCCTATTGAACAAGGATAATCTGATTTTTGGTAAACACACTATCAAAGAAAGGATTTATAGGATGAATGGTTTGGATCAATATGAACTTGAGCTGCACTTGTACTATAAGTCACTAGCAAAACTTGTACTTTTTGGTTGGATATCTACCATATGTCTCTTATGATCAAGGATGTAACTTGAGTGAGAAACTTTTGCCTATTGAATAAGGATAATTTGAAAGTTACTAATCTGATTTAATCACAACATAAAAAAAAAAAAAAAAGGGTGAAATTCTTAGATATGTGCCCTACTATGTAATAGTTTGATTTTATAAAGAATCTTAATTCTAAGGGGTCTTTCTCCTAGTTTTTGTGGGTATTTAATCCTCATATCATATCGATCAAGTGTAAGGCTAGGGGAAGGGTTGTTCTCCTCCTATTAATCTAACTACCTTTTCCTAAAAAAGATTAAAGAATCCATGTGAGTAGGCTAAGCATTTCCTGAAACTTTTCCTAGTACCTATCAAGATTATTGCAAAAAAGAAAAAAGAAAAAGCAAGGCATGGCAACTACAATGGGTCCACTTATCAAGTAAAGCAAACCATTTGAACAACCAACTAAACAACTAAGTGTAGACCACATAGCCAAATAATCGTGCTTAGTGATCTTAAATTCTAGCCTTTTGATATTTAATGTGGACTTTAGCATTTATTAACTTCACTATATGTGTGAACAATTACCTGTTGTTTCAATAATGGCGTTCCTTGCTTTTATAAAATACTTTATATTTGATTTTTAGTTGATTGTTTCTAGCTCTTTGGTTATTGCAATAATTTTGGTCTACCCATTAGAGTAAGTGTAAAATAAAGAGAGAAACTAATAGTGTTAGCAAACAAGAAAGGAGTGGGAATATCATTTCCCATATTCACTCACATACCATTAACTTGAAGGTTCACATTTTTAATTTGTTATAGACTTTATAGTTGTCAAATGGGTTGGCCAAGTGGGTCACGAGTAGATCATCATCATCATGGGTTGTTGGTCTATTGGGTATGGCTACAATTACCCATTCTTTAAATGGGTCAATCAATGTAGAATTGAAAAATGCTCATTCCATTCATTTACAAGCATAAAGAAAGTAATACAAATTTTCTCCTTGAATGAGATTTTTATTAATCAAGTAAAAATGAGTACATATCCCAAAATCTTAGTTGTTGATTACATTCTAATAAATAAAGATAAAACCTTTCATTATCCATTACATTCCTCAATTAAGAGCCATAGGCCAAAGGCTGGAATGAGCTTTAGATTAGGTATATAACAGCCATGGAGTGATAAAAAGGAACTAATGGCAAGAAATGACTAGCCATTGAAAGGTCTAAGTGATATTGTATTACATGGCTCCCAAGAATAGTAAGGTCATAAGCTTGCATGGTATAGAACATCACATGCTCGAGTTACATAACTTGAGGGCCACTAATTATACCTTCCTAGATAGAATATTTGTTTAGGCACAAGGCTTAGTCCTAGGCTTGGTTATTCGGACAAATATGTCCATATTAATCGTTGCTTAGTGTTACATCAAAGACCATCTTAGGATCATATATAGTCCAAGTCTAATGGTTAGTTCCTGAAGAAAGAACACCATGGTTATGGTTAGAGTAGCCCAAGACACATATCTTGATTAGTCATAGGCATCAACAATGAATATGAGTCATAACAATATCCCTAGGAGTCGAGACAGAGTAGAGCTTCAAGAATAGAGGGCCTAAACACATAAGTGGTCATAGTTTGATCCTCTAGGAAGCAAAAACAAGTTAGATATAGGCTCATATCTCTCCTAAACACTAATGCCCATTGATCCCTAGAGTAGAGTTCAACGTCCAAGCTCATTAAACTGTTTGGTACTCATCAAAGCTCAAGCATTTGCTGATCAAACTCAATGAATGTCAACTATCAACATGAATCAAATGAGAATGCAAAATAAGTAGAAAAGGATGGAAATTGAAAAAAAGAAAAGAAAAAAGAGCAAATGAAAAGAAAAGAAGGATCCCAACTAGATGATGTTATTAGTCTTTATTGTAATATAATGATTCTTTAATGTTGAAGTAGTAGGCATTTGTGCGGAGTTATGTGTCATGTGTTTGCAATTTACGGTGGGTGATGGGTTGACGTGCGGTCGTGGGTAGTTACTTAGGAAGTAGTAAGTTAATGAAGTCGTAGTTGAAGTTTTAGCCTATGTAACAAATGTATGATGTAACTGACATGGAGATATGTATCCAGCTCAAAATTTGGTGATCAAGCTCAATGAATGTCCACCATCTGTTAGAATATTTTGTGGTCCTTAACATTTGGGATTCAAAAATTCGATTAACATGTATCATAACTGCCCATGGCAGTTATCCTTGATGGAAGGATAACTGCTATTAACCACCATCTCTTAAGGGGTCCCTGATTCAAGTAGAAAAACATCCCTATTCTCCATCGTCATTCATTGCTATTGAATCAGAAGATACCTGAAGTTATTTTAGATATATCTGCTATTGAAAAGAAGATCTCTTAAAAAGGATTGCATCAAGTCTGCTGCTAATGGCTGGTGGTAAGTTTCCTATCTATTTTGTTTTTCTTGCTTCCTCTATATGTTTCTGATTTGTGTAAACATGAAGTAGAAAGGTTTACATGTGGTATTAGAGCATCTAATTCCTCTACTTAGCATCCTATGTTATTTTCATTTTTGATTGTGAAATGGCTAGACTAAAATCATTGGAATTTGGCACCATTGGTTGTTGCTCCCATATCTAAAACATTTGAATGCAAAAGGCATAAAATGCATATCAAATTCCACTACTACAACACTTTGAAAGATAACAAACACTTCCACATCAAGATAAAGTTAGGGAATGTGGAAAAAGTATATCATCTAAAATGAAATGGATTCCCAAATAGCCAATGTGTTATCCACACCAATGGTAATCAACTGCGGTGCACTTCCCATTACCCTTGAAAGTTCAGTAGTCACAACCCCACCGTCATGTGCCTTGAAGAAGTGTCACAAGAAAGGTATTTAAGGTTAAAAGTACTTTTCAATCCATGAACCTAAACCTACATTGCGTTATGTAGCGACCTCAATTTAAGGACATCAAAGCTTTTTGTGGAACCAACCAGCCAAGCTTATGGCTTTTGTGTTTACAGTAATAAGGAACAGCTATTGATGCAACGGTTGAGTTATCGCCGATTGTCGATGATGAGACATCTTAAGGCTTGTTTCTCAAACATTTGTAGTGGCCGCCTGAGAGGTTTCGCCTCGCCGGGCTTGAGAGCTTGTACTGCTTAGATCCTTCCTTGGATGTCTGAGGCGTTGTGATTTGTTACATGATTTAACTAGGTTCATTTTGTTGGATAGTTTTCATGGGTTTTTACATGGGTCGGATTGGTTTTGTATGCCTATGTTTTGTATGCCTATTATGATTAATTAAAATCATGTAAACTATCTTTGTTAACTATCTTTGTCCCTGATTTTAATTAATCCATCCTTCTCACTTTGTTAACTATCTTTGTCCTGGTTTTAATTAATCATAATAGGATGGAAAATCTTTCTCTCTCAATTTTAGATAATTTTCAGTTTCTATAATGAAATGCAGCTGTCTATTAAAATGGGGCCCTGCATTGGCTAAGAAAAGGTGGCGATGTTGTCCTTTTTTTTTACATAGGAACCAACACATGCTTGGTTGATTGAGTTGTCGAATTCTATAAAAGACTCAATGATAACTTAATATCGTGCATTTGGTCATTGTTTCATACATAAGTGTAACCCATTGTTTCTCACACCTTTTATACATGATCAAATGGCTAGTATTAATTTGCATTATTCATTGAATATTTGAATTAATTAACTATTAATTTATAAAAAAAATTCTAAATTAGCTAATAATAAAATTTTAATTTTAAGACATTATTAACATCATAAATGTTAGTTTTTATTTTTTTGTTATGATGATATGAAATGTCTTGATTTAATTTATGTAAAATTCATTATTAATTAAATTAAGACATATTGGCATAATAAATTAATAAGTTTTAATTTATGTTATGCTTATATGGAAATGTCTTGATTTATATTGAGATTTTTTGGGTGTTATATGATCAATATGTATTTAATATATTTGAGGATTAGCCATAACATCCTTAAATATGAAAATACATATATTAAGTGTTTAATTAAAATTGTTGATCACATTAAGTTTTAAATTGACATTAAATTCTAATTAACATATTGATATAGCAATTTTACCCCACAGAAAAATTATGATATTATTATGGTTAATTAGGATGAAATAGTAAAATAATATTTATTTCTTAATTAGCTCATAAGCATTAAGAAATAATTATAATTTATTAGTTTCATCATAATTGTTAGTGAATCAATTTTGTGTTAAAATCTTTGCCTACAGGTAGATTTTAATGACTCAGTGATTCATATATTTTTATTTGACTTGCATTGGTAAGCTTATCATTATAATTGATGGATTATGCCTCATAATTGTTGGTAAACAAGTGTTATTTGTTTATTTATTTCTTTGCAGTTATTCAATCTTTGATATTGTCTGATGAAAATTTTGAAGTTCCCTACGTAACTAATGACAACCATAAAGTCTGCAAGAAAAAAATTCTCCTTCATTTAAGGTGTATGGATCTTAACTATGCTCTTTGGAAGGAAGAGCCTCATGAAATTACGAAATCTAGTACTCATGCAGAGATCACTCTGTATGAACGATGGGAGCGATCTAATCTCTTAAGCATGATGTTAATTAAATCTTGCATCATTATTAGCATCTGTGGGTCGATACCTAAATGTGAGAATGTTAAAGATCTTATGAAAGCCATTGATGAACAATTTGAGTCATCAGATAAATCACTAGCTAGCACCCTAATGAACAAGTTGTTATCAATGAGACTGACTGGCACCGGAGGAATGCGCGAGCACATTATGCGGATGAGGGACATAGCTGTTCAACTAAAGTCATTGTAGATTGAGATATTTGAGTTCTTTTTAGTGCATTTTGTCTTGAACTCTCTCCCTTCTCAGTATGGACCATTCAAAATTTCATACAACACACATAAGAAAAACTGGTCAATTAATGAACTCTTGACCATGTGTGTTCAAGAAGAGGAGAGATTAGTTCAAGAAATGGGTTAGAATGCACATATGGCGACCTATAAAAGGGACAAGAAGCAAGCCATTAAAAGAAAAGGAAAGGTAAAGCTATAGCCCATATTGATAAGAAAGAGGCTATGAGGTGTTTTTTTTTTGGTAAAAAGAAAGGACACATGAGGAAAGATTGCCCTAAGAGGAAGGCTTGGCTGGAAAAGAAAGGTAATCTCAATTCTTTTGCATGTTATGAATCTAATATGGTTGATGTTTCACATACCACGTGGTGGATTGATTCTGGTTTTACAATCCATATTTGTAATACCATGCAGGGTTTTCTAAATCAAAGGAGACCGATGGAAAGTGAATGGAGCATCTATTCAGGAAACAAGATGCCTTCACTTGTCAAAGCTATGGGGACATATAGGCTTATTTTACAAACTAGTTTTGGTACTTGATTTGGAAAGAATCCTTTATATTCCTAGATTTTCTAAGAATTTGATTTCTGTATATAAACTTATACCACTTGGATTTTCCTTCTACTTTTATGAAACTTCTTTTAATTTATACAAAAATTCAGCACTTATTTGCAGTGGTACAATGAATGATGATTTGTACAAAATTTATTTAAATAATGATGTCTCCAATAAGGTCATGGCTGTGCATGGTAACGTTGGTATTAAACATAACATTATGAATGAAAAATCCTCTATGTTGTAGCACCGGAGATTATGATAGATCTCCATTGATAGAATCAAAAGGTTAGTAAATGATAGATTTCTCTGAGACTCTTGATTTTACAGACTTTGATCCATGTGTGGACTGCATTAAAGGAAAACAGACCAATAAGTCTAAAAAGGGTGCAAAGAGGAGTTCTGACATATTAGAGATCATACATACTGACATTTGTTGTCTTGAGATGAGCATGGATAGTCAAAAATATTTTATTACCTTTATAAATGATTACTCAAGATTTATGTATCTCTACTTGCTTCATAATAAGAGTAAAGCATAGGATGCTTTTCAAATATATAAAGCAAAGGTAGAGAAACAATGTGGTAAACAAATCAAAATTGTGAGATCTAATAGAGGTTGTGAATATTATAGTAGGTACACAAGGACTAAACAAGTGTCTGGTCCATTTGCTAAATTTCTTCAAGAGCAAGGTATTGTAGCTCAAAACACCTTGCCTGGTTCACCAGATCAAAATGGTGTAGCAGAAAGAAATAGAACTTTAATGGACATTGTGAGGAGTATGCTCAGCAACTCCAATCTTCCTTTGTCATTATAGAGTGAAGCTCTAAAAACAGCAGCATATATATTAAATCGAGTTCCAATTAAGGATGTTTCTAAAATGTCATTTGAATTATGAAAAGGTTGGAAACCGAGTTTGAGACATATACATGTCTGGGGTTGTCCAGCTGAAGTTAGAGTTTATAATCCATATGAAAAGAAGACCCGAGGACTGTTAGTGCATATTTTATTGGATATGCTGAAAAGTCTAAGAGATACAAATTTTATTGTCGATCCCATAGTAGTAGAATTGTGAAATCAAGAAATACTAAATTTCTTGAGAACGACGTGGTTAGTGGGAGTGTTCGACCTCAAAACTTAGTTTTTGAGGAAAATCATATTTCTAATTCAACTCCTACATTAAGCAACAAACTAGTTATTATTAATGACACCCATCAAAATATAATGGATATTGGACAACTAGTTGTTGAAAATCCAGGTCAGGCTAATAATGTTTTAGTAGATCCTGTTGATCATCCACCACAACAAGTTGATGATCATGAGTCTCCCCAAGAGGCTAATGATGTACCTTTGCGAAGATCTACTAGAGTAAGGAAGTCAGCGATTTCTACTGACTATGTTGTATACCTACAAGAATCTGACTATGATATTTATGCTGATAATTACCATGAGATGTTTTCACAAGCTATGAATAGTAGTAAATCTAACTTATGGCATGATGCTATGAAAGATAAGATGGATTCCATGACAGACAATCAAGTCTAGAAACTTGTAGAGTTGCCTAATGGGGTGAAGATCATTGGTTATAAATGGCTTTTCAAAACCAAGAAAGATTCATTAGGCAACATTGAGCAATACAAGACTAGACTTGTTGTAAAAGGATTCACATAAAAGGAAGGAATTGATTATAGAAATACATTTTCTCCTGTTTCTAAAAAGGATTCTTTCCGTATCATCATGGCATTGGTTTCTCATTTTGACTTAGATTTACATCAAATGGATGTGAAAATGACATTTCTCAATGGTGATTTAGAGGAAGCTGTTTATATGAAACAACCTTAGGGTTTTGTCTCAAGTGATGGTCATCATTTAGTTTGCAAGCTTAAAAAGTCTATATATGGACTCAAACAAGCCTCTTGTTAGTGGTATTTAAAATTTCATAATGTTATCTCTTCATTTGGTTTTGTAGAGAATATTATGGATGAATATATATATATATATATATCACAAAGTTAGTGAGAGTAAGATCATTTTTCTAGTCTTGCACATGGATGACATTTTGCTTGCAACTAATGATATGGGATTGCTATATGAGGTAAAACAATTTCTCTTTCAAAACTTTGATATGAAGGATATAGGTGAGGCATCTTATGTCATTGGCATTAAGATTGATAGAGATAGGTCTCAGGATATCCTGGGCTTGTCTCTAGAAACCTATATCAATAAAGTTCTTGAGAGATTTCAGATGCAAAATTGTTCACCTGGTATAGTACCTATTGTTAAGGGTGACAGATTCAATTTGAAGCAATGTCCCAAGAATGACCTTGAAAGGGAACAAATTAAAAACATTCCTTATGCTTCAGCTATTGGAAACTTGATGTATGCTTAGGTCTGTACTGGACCAGACATTGCATTTGCAGTTAGAATGTTGAGATGATATCAAAGTAACCCAGGTTTGGACCACTAGAGAACTGCAAAGAAGGTCATGTGATACCTTCAAGGGACTAAAGATTACATGCTTACATATAGATGGACCGATGACTTGGAGGTTGTTGGATATTCAGATTTAGACTTCACTGGTTGTGTTGATTCTCGCAAATCAACATCTGGATATTTCTTCTTATTTGCTAAAGGAGCTATATCTTGGAAAAGTGCAAAGCAATCTTTGATTGCTACTTCTACTATGGAAGTGGAGTTTATTTCTTGTTTTAAGGCAACCTGGCAGGGTATATGGTTGAAGAGTTTCATTTTTGGGCTCCAAGTTGTTGATTCCATCTCTAGGCCATTGAAGATATACTGTGACAATTCAAGCGCTATGTTCTTTGCTAAGAATAATAAAAGTGAAAGTCATAGTAAACATATTGACATTAAGTACTTAGCAGTTAGAGAGCACATAAAAAGGAATGAAGTGTTCATTGAATACATTTGTACTGAGTTGATGATTGTAGATCCTTTGACAAAAAGCATGCTACCAAAGTTGTTTAAGGATCATGTAACAAGAATGACACTTTGTTCTCATTTGTCACCTTTTGTTTGAACTATGATGCTATATTTATAGCACAAATTAGTAATGAAACTCTAAATTATTGCTTTTGTCTCCACTTTGATTTGTATACATTTATGATTGGATGACAAATATTTGTGTATAGACTAAGAATAAGCATTTGAGGCTTGTTCATAAGGATAAAAATGGCACCTAAAGGGCTTTTTCAAAGAAGATAATTACATTGTAATACATGGAAGGTAATACTTGTTTGTAGTGGAATTATCGCCATGATTCATGTAATTTATTTATTTGTTGGAGCATAAGGTGAGTTCGACTAGTACATTAAGATTTTTGAATTTATAAAGTTACAAATGTTTGGACAAAGTGGGAGAATGTTAGAATATTTTGTTATCCTTGACATTTGAGATTCAAAAGTCCAATTAACATGTGTCATAACTGCCCATGGCAGTTATCCTTGATGGAAGGATAACTACTATTAACCATCATCTCTTAAGGGTCCCTGATTCAAGTAGAAAAACATCCCTGTTCTCCATCATCATTCACTGCTATTGAATCAGAAGATACTTGAAGTTATTTCATATATATCTGCTATTGAAAAGAAGATCTCTTAAAAAGGATTGCATCAAGTCTATTGCTAATGGCTGGAGGTAAGTTTCCTATCTATTTCATTTTTCTTGCTTTTGCTATATGTTTCGGATTTGTGTAAACATGAAGTAGAAAGGTTTACACCATCAACGTGAGTCAATGTAAATTCAAAATAAGCAAAAAAGGATGGATATTGGAAAAAAGAGCAAATGAAAAGAAAAGAAAGATCCCAACTAGATGCTGTTATGAGTCTTTATTATAAAAGTAGTAGATTAGTGTTTGTAAGGAGTTACAGTTATGTGCTTGTAATTTACAGTAGGAAATGGGTTGAGCAGTTAAATTTACTGTAGCTAATGGGTTGAGGAGTTAACGGAGTTACGTGGTCATCTGTAGTTACTTAGGAATTAGTAAGTTAATAAAGTCATGGTTAAAGTTTTACCATGTGTAACTGATGTATGATTTAATTGACGAGATATATGGACAAGAAATGAAAGGAATCACAGGCAGCTTGATAACAAAAACCATTAAAGAACTCCTTGGTTCACAGCAGGAGATTAGTCATTTTAAATCAGACTTGGTGACAATATTTCACCTCTTTTCTTATTCTCTCTTTGGTTTCTCTTCTTGCTTATTCAATGTAGGCAGAGGAAGGAAATCTAAGTGGAAGACTAGGATCAGTTCATTGGAGTTTCGAGAGGATTGCATCAGATGATTTATAAATAAATTTCTCATTTACATAAATTTTAGTCTTAATAACATGTAGAAGCTTTAAGGGAACTGATTTTGTACACTTTCCTCGGTCTGGTTTTCTTCTTTCTTGCGCATAACGACCTTTATCTGTCAGATAGAAAAGTAAACGAGAGATGTACCTTACATTCAGTGTTACTGCACCTTTTCTGTAATTTACAACAAATGCCTACCACAAAGGGAGAAGAAGTATATTGTGGAAATCAGACAGGAATGCATTTTCCTTCAAACTTCCAATTCGCATTTAAGTTCCATTTCTTTTAGTAGAACTTAGCAAAATTGTAATGTAAACCACATACATACATACATAGAGAGAGAGAGAGAGAGAGAGAGAGAGAGAGAGAGAGAGAGAGAGAGAGAGAGAGAGAGAGAGAGAGAGAGAGAGAGAGAGAGAGAGAGAGAGAGAGAGAGAGAGAGAGAGAGAGAGATTATTGTCTGGTTCTTGTCCTTTTTGGTTGATCTACAGACTTCGATTGCTTGTGATCTTACCAAAGCAGTGAAATTTGTAGAAGAACAAATCAGCTTAAGGGAATAATAGAATTCAATCGAAATGCAAATGATAACAATAAAACCCTCAGTTGGTGTTCCAAGGGAGCCGACCAGGAAATGGGTCCAAAGAAACTTGTAACATGCCAAAAGTCCTCAAATAAACCATAGTTCACGTACTCCTGCGGACCATTTTAAAATTATGATGACCCTAACCCTTGATCACCACCCT
Organism: Warburgia ugandensis; assembly: GCA_035236585.1. Taxonomy (NCBI): domain Eukaryota; kingdom Viridiplantae; phylum Streptophyta; class Magnoliopsida; order Canellales; family Canellaceae; genus Warburgia; species Warburgia ugandensis. Next base: position 9,740,470 of record CP141134.1, on the reverse strand, counting down.
TACCTTATTCTGAGGGTCAGCTAAATGTAATGGTAGCAAACTCAACTTGAATCAAAATTAAGATGGTTTCTAGCATGAGTTTCTAAAGTGCACCGGAAGTAAAAACATTTAGTACTACAAAATAATCTAATCAATTGTGAGCCCATGCAATATAGGAAGACCCCTTACTTTGCATATTATATATGGTATTGTCACAGTGACATATGAATAGGAGCATACCTTTTATGTGACCTATCTCCCTTGTGACACAATCCATGTGTAGCATCATGATAAGAAAGAGTTGCACTGCATGTAGCTGAGGGAACGATTGTTTAGAAAGAAGCGAACGTCTATGCGATCAACCGGAAACATTTTCCTAATCACATTCTGTACTTCTTTTCATGACTACACTGCTGTTCTTCAAGAAGTAGTGTACCTGCTGAATAAACAGTTCACGTCTGATCTTTTCTGCAACAATTGACAGGAACGTCTATTGTTAGAACGGAGGCGGGCTAGCTGAGTGTGCTGTCAGTCACCAGAAGTTGAGGGATAAGAGACCTCCTAAAGTATCAGTAGCTGAAGGTGCAGGCTGCACCACAGGAACTCACTGATGCTGCTGGCGTCAAGCTCGATGGAAGTGACAAGCCAGCAAATATTTTAGTTACTGCTGCCTCAGGTGGTGTAGGGCATTATGCTGTTCAGCTGGAAAATCTTGGAAATAAACATGTCACTACCATGTGGGGCACGAGATATTGAGTTTGTTAAGAGTTTGGGGGCTGACGAATTGGTTGACTATAAGGCAACGGAGGGCTCGACCTTGAAGAGTCCATCTGGCCGGAGTTACGATGCAGTTATTCATTGTGCGACAGGCATTCCATGGTCCACTTTGGAGGCTAATCCTAGTCACAATGGGAAAGTGATAGATAGTATTCCTGGTCCTAGTGCATTGGCAACCTTTGCAATGAAGAAGCTGACATTTTCTAAGCAGCAGCTGGTACCTCTGCTATTGTATCCCAAGGGTGAAAATAAAGACCGTAATCTACTCACAATATCCTTGGAGCAAGGCGGAGGATGCTTAGGCGAAGAGCAAATTGATGAACATGCTACTGGGAAGAACGTTGTGGAGCCATAAATGGAAGATTCAATTAGATTGGATGTTTGTCGCTGTTAAAAGATTATGAAGTCAGAACTGTTTACATTGTATAAATGCAATTGTCATAAGTAGAATAGTGGCCTAGACATTTGGTTGATAATGTAAATGCTGGATTTACACTGCTACGTAGATCTAGAAACACTTTCTTTTTCGTATGGTTGAGTGCTTTCTTTGGTTGCAATATGATTTGACTTACTGCTCGTAGTTAGCACCACAATGTGGAGCTCTTTGCTAGCTTAAAGTGCAGATAAGGTTACCTTTTTCTCCTGAATGGTCAGTGGACTTGAATCCATAACCTCCTGGTTGTGAGACAAGTCAACCAACTCGGGCATGAACACGTATCCTTTCTTTGAATGATGAAATAGTTGCAGTGGGCGCATCTTCTCTTCTTCTCCAGATTACATTACTAGAACAGGGTTAACTTTGAAGCACAGTTCATTCATGTCCGTCCTTTTTGGCAACCGACCTTTTCTTTTTGGCAAAGATTGATGTAGTGCAATTTCTACCCTCTTTGGAGCAGGAAGTTAAGCAGTGGCAAATTTTCAGGGTATGGAAAAATCCTTGCCTGAAAAGGAAAGAAGAAAACAATGGCACTATGTGAGAGTCACGCTGAACTTAGTTTGATAAATTTTGCTTTCAAATGTTGGTGGATTTGTCCTCTCTGATAGACAGGCACCAGCCTAAGTAGTTTTTCCTGTCAAATGATTTTCTTCTACACTTTCTTTATTCTAAAAGTGTACGCTTAGAGATTCCTCAATTAGCGTTAAGTTGGACCAATAGGGTAGGACTTTCTGATGCTTGGGATCTTGGAAATCAGCATATATACAGCCACGCCCAGCAGATAGATTGTTTGGATCACCGAAAGGCTGGGCCACTCGTCCTTTTAGCTGCCCCTACAAGACTTCTATGGTAGTCGAAGAGCCACAACAAAGAAAGTCCTAAGCAGTATATCTGATGTTACATTAATCCTAACGTTGCTTTACTACTTAGAATTAGAGAGGAGATGACATGTTAAGTATAATCTGGAGTTACTTATTTACATCCAAAATAGGATCTTATCACTTTGGATTGTAATGGAGATTACAGTTTTTTATTTTTATTTTTCTTTAAAGGTAAGAGATTACTGTTTCTAGTGTGATCGAACTTCGGGATTACTCAGGATATGAATTGGGGTTATCACTAGTTCTTTTCCATAAGAGGATCGCTTTATCCTGTGCGACAGGACAGAAACCTGCCATACAGCTTCCCCTTATACACATGGCCCCCTTAGGTTGATCCGACCGTTCATCTGATAGCCCTAAAACAGTGTGCATTGGCTGAGTCTGGACTATGAAAATTGTGTTTTTGACTCGTTGATTCTGAAGGCGTGGTCATTAAGGAATCTATGCTAAATTAAACCTTCATAAGTGTGGTTATGCGATGTACATCGGTACTTTCATATAATATGGGTGAAGTGAATAGAAGCACAAATGGGCATATTAGTTTAAAAGTCTAAACAGTTTATTTGCTACGTCAGTTTGAATCAGTTACGTTCGTACGGCAGATACTACATCATTGCCTTCCTAGTCCATTAATTTCTGGACTTAAGGAAACTATAGTTTATAGCAACCAGTGCAATTCAAGGGTTCAGATGAAGTCCAACAAGTCAGACTTCTGGTGAGCAACCGACACCAAATTAATGCTTATCGGTCATTGTTTAAACTAATGGCAACTTGAGAAAGCTCCTGTTAGTAAGGGTATTATATTAATGTCCCTCATACTTTATGCTATTTGACCCTCATTTGGTTGAGGAAAGAATAACCACGCTAATTGAGATGCATAAATATCATTCCTTCTGAAAGTCTTGGTGTTATCTGATCGGTGGGGTTCTTAATTATCCTACCCCAAGACAGAAGGCCATATTCTTGTCTCTCCAATCTCCCGTTATGTTTGGCAAAGTAATGCAAGCGGTTCAGTATGATGGCTATGGCGGAGGAGCAACAGCCTTGAAGGTACCAACTAGTTTTCGTTTCTTTTGGTATATGTTAGTTCGTTCTTGAGACGAGTGAGCTGACAAAAACTTGACAGTCAACTTTTGGATTGATGATCTGATAGCATGCATGTAATGATGGTTCATGATATTTTGCAGAGTAAGTGGACTCAAGTTTAGTTATTGATGCATCAGTCTGTGGCCCAGCTCCTATTTTGTGTGCAAGTTAGTTAATAGTTTCTTAGCCTCATTTTGGGAAGGTTCAAAGAAGTAGAAACTGTAATCAGTTTTAGTAATTAAATGGCCTTGACAGGAACATGGTCAAATATAAACACAACTTACTGAACCACGGAAGGGAGAAAAAGAAAATAAATAATCCATGTTTTTGTTCCAATATGAGCTGTCAGGGGAAGTTGATTACTGTAGATGAATATTGTATGTCAGAATTCAAAAACACTCAGACTACAAGCCCAAAAATTGGGTCGAAATGTCAAGGCTGATCTATCAAATTTTAAGCTGGGTTTATGGTGCTAACAATGTCTAGTTCAGCTGGTTGACATCTTCCATGAAATATGCTGTGCAAGTTTGAGTAACTTCTTTTCCCCTAGTGCGTGGATTAGAATTACAGATCGAAGAAATTACTAGAACAATAAAATCAAATAAAGCTAGTAAAAATAGACATAGAAACTTACATGGTTCTCTACCCGGCTCCTCCACCTAATTCTTTGTGTGTATTTTTACTAGCTTTCCAAAAGCCACAATAAGGGGCACCGAGGCTTACAAGAAAGAAATAAAAAAAACTCAAGACTATGGAACTAGTCACACATTTTCTCTCTCTTTTCTCTCTAACCCGACCTCTATACAGATTTTGTAATAGAACTCCATTTTAGATTCAATGCAACTAGATGCTTCAACTCCTCACCCAAGCACTCCTTTTATAGGTGCAATCAAGGAGAGTGAACTTGATTTCATTACATGTGAATGGATGAAGATGATGGGCCCCACAATCTTGAACTTGGGCTTGCAGATATACTTCATGTTGTATTGATGATTCGAGATCCACGAGAAAACAACAAACATATAATATGTGGTTCTCTCATCAATGTCGGGTAGTTGTGGTCAATTCTTAATAAAACAAGGAACAAGAGGCACATGCCAACATTATCTTTACCTGACGACTTGTCCTTTGTTTGCCTAAGAAGACCTTGAAATTACAATTTGATTGTCATTGTCAACTAAGTGACAATAACCCCAAGAAAAGTTCTACACTAGATACACTTCTCTCTCAATGTGTTTGTCTGAGCATGAAAAAGTAGATTTCTTGCCACATTCAAGGAGCTCTGACTGCCACAATGAAGTCTAATTACCTCCTACTTGATGTCCAACTCATCAAGCAATCTCTTCAACCATATTCCATTCTTACACGGATGTATAGCTAACATATACTCTGCCCTTGTAGTAGACAAAGTGATTATTGACTACAAGTTCTATCCATCTTACAACACCGCCAGCCAAAGAGAATATGAAACTATTGGTAGATCTTCTTTTATTTAGATCTCCTACATACTTTGCATTAACATAACAGACTAACCACATATCTTGTTCACTATAACAAATAGAAGCTTTGGGAATACCTTCACATAGTGAAGGATCCTCTTCACAAGTATACAACGTTCTCTGCCCAGCTTTGCCTGGTACCTATTGATTACTCCCAATACATGTGCAATGTTTGATCTAGGTTACACCATGGTGAACATTAGCTCCCTGCTACCATGCATATGTTACTTATAACATCTTTGTCTTCTTTGCTTCAGTTTTAGATGATTGTATTGAAGACAACTTGCAACTAATAGGAAATGGATAATTGATTGATTTAGCAACTTGCATGTTGAAGCGACTCAGGATCTTCTCAACATAAAATTTTTGGGTTATCCAAACTTCCCTATTCTTTTTGTGTTTAATTACCTTCATCCAAAGTATCTGATTGACGATCCTAGATCCTTCACGTTAAACTCCCTAAGCCAATTGAACTTTTAACTTTACAAGCTAGCTTTATTAGTACCTACAATAATCATGTTATCAATATAAAGTAATACAATAATAAACCCATCATTGTCATAGTTATGAACAATGGTCTACTTCACATCTACGAAATCCAAAACTTACAATGAAGGAATCAAGCCATTTATACTAACATCTCTGTCCTATTTTAAACAATAAAGCGATTTGGTAAGTTGGTAAATCAGATGATGCTCAATAATGCCTTTGGTTTGAGCCATGTAAACTTTTTCTTAAAGATTCTTGTGCAAGTTTTTACATTTAATTGCTCCAACTCCTAGTCAAGTAAAGTTGTCATACTCAACATTATCCATATAGTATTTAAACCAACAATTGGAGAGAAAATTTCATTAAAGTTTATACTTGATTTCTAAGTACAACCCTTTATCACTAATCTAACCTTGTATCTTTCTACATTCTCATTAACTTCTATCTCCAGCTTGTAAATTCATCTACAACCAATTGCCTTCCTTCCCTTGAGTAGTTAACTAGCTCCCAAGCCCTATTTTTGTGCAAGGCCTTCATCTCCTCCACTACGGTTGCTGACTATTGACTAAGATCTTTAGAGTCATATGCTTCCTTATAGGAACTAGGCTCATGCTCCTCTGTCATGCAAGCATATGTTGTAACATAGTCCTTAAGCCAAATGAAATTTGTCAGGATTCTCCTAGGTTGGTCCTCATCCTTTTGGGGTTTTAGCTATTGGTGCTGGTTCGTCATGCTCTTTACTACTTCATCTACATAATCTCCAAAGTCGTATGGTTTTGAATGCTCTGTGTCCACCATTTTGATCTTGAATTCTTTTTGAAAACTCAAGTTCAAAACTTTTAGCTGTCTCTAAGCTTGGCTGCACACTTTTTTTTCTACATAAAATATTCATTAAAGACTCAACTGATAGCTAATGCCACCACACAAAAAGGTAAGACTCCAAAATCTCCAGAGAAAGAACCCACCAAGCCCAATATGAAATGGGCCACCATGGAATAAAAGGCTATGTGGAAATTAGGATCCTTCATACCCCTTTGTTTATGTCACATAGCTAAGAAAGATACATCTTTTGGACCTTGCCTCAAACTTGGTCCTTTGCTTCTTAGGAATCCAAACATAATCGTCACAACCAAATGTCTATAGGATAAGCAATTGATAGGTTATCCAAAACATACCTCCAGAAGTTTATAAGAAAGTATAGTAATCAAAGAATGGTCCACCAAATAACTAGTGGTGGCAACTTCTTCTCCCTAGAAATATTGATTTGGGCCATTGTGCTAAACATGCTCCTAACTTGGTCCACAAGAGTCTGATTCATATGCTCTGCAACTTCATTTTGTTGCACAGTAGCGGGAACATTATAGTGCTTCTCAATGCCATGATTACTGCAAAATTCTTTAAATTCATTGGGAGGTGTCCTGTGTTCTATTATTGGTTCTCAAATAGTATCTTTTTCCCTTTCTAGCTCTCAACCAGAGCTTCAAATTTTATAAAGTAAAATTTTTTAAAAAAAGGTTTCATTCTTCCTTTTGGACATATAAACCCATACTTTTCTAAAAAAAGTCAGCAATAAAAGTAAAGAAATATGATGCACCCTAGGGTTTTCTTAAGAGCTTTCCGTGTGTCGAAATATATCAAGTCTAACAAATCTTTACTTTTAGCAGTAGATTAGGAAAAACTAGATCTATGGTGTTTACCATAGATGTCTTCCTCACAAAAGTCTAAATTAATATATTTTAAGTAAAGAAGTAATTGCAATCAAGAAGTAGCTTTAGCCCTTGCTTGCTCATGTGAACTAAATGCTTGTGTCAAGTCTGAATTGAATTCGTATCATTTACAATAATAGCATCACCAAGCACTGTATTTTCAATCAAATGATATAGATTATCATGTAGTTCCCTCTTCACTACCACCATCACCCCATTTCGTGATCTTTAGTTGACTCTTTTTTCTAAAAAATTTAAATACATTAGACCAAACTTCCCGAATGACAAAAGACTCTTTCACGTACATGCCAAACACCTTTGACACTATAATTACATCCCATCAAACATAGTGATCTAACATTTCCAACTTCCACTATTTTACATATGCTATCATCACCTACATGAAAAGTTTTGCCAATAAAAGATTGGTACATATTAGACCAGTCTTTATGCAGTGTCATATGTAAAGAAGAGCCAAAATCCAAAATATGTTGATTTTGCAGGTTGTCACATGCAAATGTAGACAACACTATACCATCATCTGAAGGGTTAACATCTTCAACAAGATTATTTTGAGAATTCTTTGAACTTGATTGTAATTAGGACAGGATTTTTCTTGATCCATTTTTTAGAGCTTACAGTCCTTCCGCAATGGCCTATCTTCTTGCAATTCCAACGCTTTCCTTTCTTACACAATCTTGACTTGGATCTAGTCTAATTTCACCAATCACTATCTCTTTCAGTAAGCAATGTAAAGACAGTCATTTCCCTATCATTGTCTTTTGTATCGCTGAGATTCATAATCAAAATATCCCAAGAGCCCGACATAGAACAAACAAAAAGTGAATTTTTTCTATTTTTATTTTTATTTTTACCACTATTGACAATAATTTACTTATCAGAGTGTTGAACTTGCTGAATATTACTGCAGGAAAGAACCATTTTTCATTCTTAATTATGTTATAAAGCTATCTCATAAGATTAATCTTGTTTAACACAGTCTTGTAGAGAGTCACCACCTTAGTCTTGTATAGAATAGGCCTCTCAAATCATAGAGCTATAGTACCAACTATTAGAAGTGTAAGTGCAGTCCACGCATTATCAAGGAATTACTAGAAAAGTAAATAAAGCCAGCAAAAATAGACACAGATATTTATGTGGTTGAACTTTGGGAACCACTATGGGATTCATTGTAGGACCTAATTCAGGACTCACTCTGGGACCCCCTCCCAAAACCCATGCCAAAATCAAAATGAGTGGTATTCATGCTTATAAAAAAAATTATAAAAAAAAACTCGAGGAAAAACTCAAGATAACAGAATGGGTTTCCCCTTTTCTCTTTAACCTGATGCCTATACAGGCTTTGCCGATTGGACTCCATTTTGGATTTGATACAACTCGATGCTTCAACTCCTCTCGCAATCACTCATTTTATAGGTGGATTTAAGGAGAGTGAACTTCATTTTATTACTTTTGAATGCATGAATATGGTGGCCACTGCAAGGTTGAATTCGGCTTATGGTAATATGTCGCCTCGTATGCTATGATTCTTGGCCGCTAAAAAACAACTTACACGTGATATGTGGTTTTCTCATTAATTCCACACTGGCATCCCAACATTTAGGTGAGTGCGTGAGTGATATGCTTTATAATTCTTTCCTTGTACTCAAAAAAAGAAAGAAAAAAAAAAACAACACTGTTTTTGTAATAATTAATATGTTTGGTCTAATAAAAAGTTTAAGGCTAAGTTTGGTTCTTATTAATGTCTAATCACTCGAAGTCATGCTTGCTTCAGCATGTGGAAGTTCCAGTTCCTAGTCCTGTTGGTCCAGACCCATTTCAGACAGCCGCGCGTATTCAACGGTGGCGGGCGCAACAGTCGGTGATGACTGCTAACTTCAACAGCGGCGGGCGCCGCCGTCGGCCACCGCCACCGACCTTTGAATTTGTGTAAAACGGGTTGAAAATCAGACCCAAAAATTCCCTATTTATAGGGATACCAAGAGGGCAAGAGAAAACCCCATTCCTCTGTAAAACCCCCGTGTATACCTCTCTGTAAAACCCCAGTTTCATAGTGAAATCATTCTCTCCCGTGGACGTAGGCTTATTGGCCGAACCACGTTAAAACTCTGCGTTTTTTTTTTTTGTGTGTATGATCTTGGGCGGGGACGAAAATCCCCAACAAGTGGTATCAGAGCTCGGTTCTGCCGTGAAACAGACGCAGAAAACGGAATTGCAGTTTCGCCGGTCGAGAGGAGGAAGAAAACTGTTCCTGCTACAGTTGCTACAGTAATCATCATTGCTGCTACAGTGAAAAGCACGTTATCATGTTGCTACGATGTCGCTACGATGTCGCTACGATGTCGCTACAAGATTACTACAACGATCGAGTTGGCACAGTACCCAGGCGGGTTCCAACAGTTCGAGTTTCAACAAATACGGAGTTACAACAGTATAGAGTTGTAACAGTATGAGTGCAAATAGTAGCGCATTTGCACAGTAGCTGAGTTGAAACAGTAGCGTATTACAACAGTACCGGGTTACAACAGTTTGAGTGCAATCGTAGCTGAGTTGCAATAGTAACGAGTTGCAACAGTGATTCGACTGAAGTAGACCTATTTTTGGCAGGTTTTCAAGGGGGATAGACCAGTTCTTGGCAAACGCAGTGGTGTTCTCAAATTTGTAAGATTTTCTCCTGAAATTGCTGTAAGTACCCTTTCTTTACTTATGGAGGCAAACATGAGCAAAATGATTTGCTTAAATGGTACTAACTATCACAAGTGGAAGGGAAAAATGAAAGATCTTCTTTTTGTGAAGAAATTACATCTACCTGTTTTTGCTACTCAAAAACCGGAGGATAAGTCCGAAGAAGTGTGGGCTTTTGAACACGAACAGGTATGTGGTTTTATTCGACAATGGGTAGAAGATAATGTTTTGAATCATATTCAAAATGAAATACATGCTAGAACTCTATGGATCAAATTAGAAACCTTGTACGCATTGAGAACAGGGAATAATAAGTTATTCCTACTTAATCAAGCGATGCACCTGAGATACAAGGAAGGGAGTTCTATTTCCGACCACTTGAACGAGTTGACCGGATGCTTTCAAAGAACTATCTGATGTTGGCGTCAGGTTTGACGATGATATCATGGGTTTATGGCTTTTAAATACTTTGCCTGACTCATGGGAAAATTTTCGTGTTTCTCTAGCTAATTCTACTCCAGGTGGTCTTTGTGACATGGGAATCGCGAGAAGCGCAGCTTCTAAATGAAGAAATGAGGCGACGAGCTCAAGTTGTCACCACATCACAGTCTGAGATTTTGATCTCAGAAAATCGAGGGAGAAGCAAGATCAAAGGACAGGAGAAGAATAATAGAAGCAGGAGTAAGTCTAAGTCCAGATACAAGAATTTGGAATGCAATTATTGTGGCAAGAAGGGTCACATTAAAAGGCAGTGTTACAAATGGAAAGCCGAGAACAAAACAGAAAATGCCAAGCAGGAGAGAAGAAATGATGAGGGGAATGATCGTGTAGCTGCCACTACTTCAGGCCTTGTTGTGGTCTGTGATGAAAATGAAATCAACCTAGCCTCCAATGAAATTGGATGGGTTGTTGACAGTGGTGCTTCTTTTCATGTTACCTCGAGGAGGGAGTTTTTCACCTCGTACACTCCTGGTGACTTTGGAGTGTTGAAGATGGGTAACGATGGGCTGTCAAAGGTTGTTGGTATCGGATCCGTCTGTTTGGACACCAACAACGGAACAAGGTTGATTCTCAAGGACGTTCGACATGTACCAGATATCCGATTGAACTTAATATCAGCCGGAAAGCTTGATGATGATGGGTACTGTAGTACCTTTTGCGATGGACAGTGGAAGCTCTCTAAGGGAGCGCTTGTGGCTGCCAGAGGGAAGAAATCATCTAGCTTGTATGTGATGCAAGCTTCGATTCCTAGTAACTCTGTGAGCGCAGTTGATGTTGCTGGTTCTTCAGAGTTGTGGCACATGCGGCTCAGTCACATGAGTGAGAAAGGACTAGGTTGTCTAGTCAAGAAGAATTTGCTTTCAGGGCTCAAAGCTACAAAGGTGAGCAAATGTGCTCATTGTCTTGCCGGGAAGCAGCAACGAGTTTCCTTCAAAAGCCATCATTCTTCCAGAAAGCCAGGCGTACTTGAATTGGTACATTCAGATGTATACGGTCCTATGAAGGTACGCACATTTGGTGGTGCATTATATTTTGTCACATTTATTGATGATTATTCCAGAAAACTCTGGGTCTATGTTTTGAAAACTAAGGATCAGGTGCTTGACAAGTTTAAAGAATTTCAAGCTTCTGTTGAGCGGCAAACAGGGAAGAAGCTGAAATGCATTCGCACAGACAACGGTGGCGAGTACTGTGGACCTTTCGATGCTTATTGTAAGAAGCAAGGGATCAGACATCAAAGAACTCCTCCGAAGACTCCTCAGCTAAATGGTTTAGCAGAGAGGATGAACAGGACATTGATGGAGAGGGTCAGATGCTTGCTTTCTGAAGCAAAGCTGCCCGGTTCCTTCTGGGGTGAGGCGCTATACACAGCAGCCTATGTTATTAACCTATCTCCAATAGTTGCCTTGAATGCAGATGTTCCTGATAGGCTATGGTATGGAAAAGATGTCTCTTACGATCATTTGCGGGTATTTGGGTGCAAAGCGTTTGTACATATACCTAAGGATGAGAGGTCCAAGTTAGACGTCAAGACCAAACAATGCATTTTCATCGGCTATGGGCAGGATGAGTTTGGTTACAGGCTATATGATCCTGTTGCAAAGAAGCTGGTTAGAAGTCGTGATGTGGTCTTTATGGAAGACCAAACCATTGAACACATCGACAAAGCCAAAGTATCAGAAACTCAGAGTTCTGATACTCTGACAGATTTAGATCCAAGTGTAGATGGCACCAATGACCATGGTGGTGCTCCAGTTGATGTTCAAGATAATCGGTGAGGGAGAACATGAAGCTGCTGAAGACATGGATGTTTCGTCAGAGGCTGATGATATTCAGCAAGAGGTTCCTACTGAGGAACCAGCAGTTTCATTGAGACGGAGTTCGAGAGATCGTCAACCCTCCACTCGATACTCATCAGATGAGTACGTACTCCTCACTGATGGGGGAGAACCTGAGAGCTACACAGAGGCAGTTGAAAGTGAAGAGAATGCAGAGTGGATTGCAGCTATGAAGGATGAGATGAAATCCTTACAAGACAACCACACTTTTGAGCTGGTAAGATTACCTAAGGGCAGACAAGCTTTGAAGAATCGGTGGATATACAGGGTGAAGTACGAAGGTGACACTTCACGACCACGATACAAAGCTAGACTTGTCGTGAAAGGCTTTGGTCAAAGGAAAGGTGTTGATTTCGAGGAGATATTTTCTCCTGTTGTTAAAATGTCTTCAATCCGAGTTGTATTGGGTTTGGCCTCAAACCTTGATCTGGAGGTTGAGCAGATGGATGTGAAGACAGCGTTCCTCCACGGTGACTTAGAGGAGGAGATATATATGGAGCAGCCAGAAGGGTTTGTTGCGAAAGGCAAAGAGAAGTATGTCTGCAAGTTGAAGAAGAGTCTGTATGGCTTAAAGCAGGCTCCCAGACAGTGGTACAGGAAGTTCGAGCAGTTCATGACCCAACAGGGTTATCGAAAGACTACTTCAGATCACTGTGTGTTTGTGCAGAGATTCTCAGAAGATGATTTCATCATCTTACTACTCTATGTCGACGATATGCTTATTGTTGGAAGAAGCTCTTCAAGGATCAATCAGTTAAAGAAGGAGCTGAACAAAGTCTTTGCTATGAAAGACTTAGGATCCGCGAGACAGATTCTCGGGATTTCTATCATTCGTGATAGGAAGAATAAGAGGTTATGGCTGTCTCAGGAGAAGTACATAGAAAAGGTACTTCAACGATTTCACATGGATAAAGCTAAAGTGGTTAGTACACCTTTTGCTACTCATTTTAAGCTTAGTAAGAATCAAGTTCCAACAAGTGATGCAGAGAAGGAATACATGCAAGATGTTCCTTATGCTTCACTGTTGGCGCCTTATGTATGCCATGGTATGCACTAGACCGTACATTACATATGCGGTTGGTACAAGGAGCCGTTTTCTATCAAATCCAGGAAAAGAACATTGGAATGCAGTGAAGTGGATATTGAGATATCTACGTGGTACTTCTAAGTTGTGTTTGGGATTTGGCACTGGCAAGCCCGTGCTTGAGGGCTACACTGATTCGTATATGGTGGTGATATTGACACGAGGAAGTCTACTTCGTGCTACTTGATTACTTTTGCGGGGGAGCCGTGTCATGGCAATCAAAGTTACGAAGTGTGTTGCTTTATCTACGACGGAGGCCGAGTTTATTCTTTGTGACGGAAGCATGCAAAGAGTTATTGTGGATGAAGAAGTTCGTGAACGAACTTGGCTTTATGCAGAAGAGGTATGCGTTATTTTGCGATAGTCAAAGTGCTATACACCTTAGCAAGAATTCTACTTTTCATGGAAGGTCAAAGCACATTGATGTTCGGTATCATTGGATACGTGATATTTTGGACTCGAAGTCGTTAGAGCTTGAGAAGATTCATACTGACGATAATAGTTCAGATATGATGACAAAAGCATTACCTCGGAGCAAGTTCGAGAGTTGCAGAGAATTGGTCGGGATGGGCTTCTGCTAAAAGTCCATACGTGAAGAAACCTCCTTCAGTTAATGGGCCTGGAGGGGGCGATTTGTTGGTCTAGACCCATTTCAGACGGCCGCGCGTATTCAACGGTGGCGGGCGCAACAGTCGGTGATGACTGCTGACTTCAACAGCGGCGGGCGCCGCCGTCGGCCACCGCCACCGACCTTTGAATTTGTGTAAAACGGGTTGAAAATCAGACCCGAAAATTCCCTATTTATAGGGATACCAAGAGGGCAAGAGAAAACCCCATTCCTCTGTAAAACCCCCGTGTATACCTCTCTGTAAAACCCCAGTTTCATAGTGAAATCATTCTCTCCCGTGGACGTAGGCTTATTGGCCGAACCACGTTAAAACTCTGCGTTTTTTTTTTTTTTGTGTGTGTATGATCTTGGGCGGGGATGAAAATCCCCAACAAGTCCAAAGAAAGATCAGCTCCTAATAAAATTGGAAGCTGCTGGTATAAATCCACTTGATTGGAAAATTCAGAATGGGATGCTACGGCCGTTTTTACCCCGCAAATTTCCTTTTGTGCCAGGTATATTTCTATGGTATTGGGTATTTTTTGTTAATGTGAAATTTAATGGTTAGTCGAGTTACTCAGAGTTAGTCCCTTTGCAGGTTGTCCCAGAAACACCGTTCAAATCCTCGAAGTATTATAATGTCATACATACATACATACATACATACATACATACATACATACATACATATTTGTATTAGTAGTTTCCCATTAGAATTTAATCTAATTAGACATTATTTAGCTTGGACTAAAAGTTTTATTTCTTGGAGAAGAAGTTTAGTATTTTACAAAATGTTCCTAAAGTTAGAGTCTTCTTTCTGCAGGTCTTCTATAAAGTTGAAAACTACAACTTTAACTATACAATATCCAAAGAGACAATTGGTTGATTCAATGAATCCACTTCAGGATTTTGACTCCCAGATTGATGCCAAATCATGCACTGGACTTGAAAAGGAACCATAATCCATTTAGCATGCTGTGGGTTAAGAACTTAAGCCTCTTCAGGAAACTGGGTCCTCAAAACCTTTATGATTTGAGCATTGGACAAAGTCACAATAAATAAGTTAGTCATCCAAATTTATCAGGGCTTGAGCAACAACTCATGACTCGACAACAATAAGTATGTATATGGTGGCTCACATTGTTCATGTTGTCGTTGTAGTAAGAAACAGGACATCCCTCTTGACTCAAGATTGTACAAATGCACTTACGCAAATCATCACTTAATCTTGAAAGCTTAGTTAATTCAGATGAGGGAAGAAGACTGTAGCTCTTCTTCTTATTAATGGGTTTAAACTCTTTTAGGCTGCAAGAGTCCACCAGAAAGTGCCAGTCATCAATGCACTTGGAAATTAAGCATGACGATTGAACCACCACTTTAGATCCCAGCTCATCTAAATCAAGATCTAAAGATGAGGAGCTACTTGTTGAGCTCAATTCTTTCTAAAAGGACAAACGATTTACGAATTTGTTATCTCAATCCTTAAGTGACCACTTTGAGAAAATATATCTGTAGATATCCATCTTCGTTTGTACTCTTTGTGCCACAATGAATTCATTCACCTTCTACATGTCACAGTAGCTTAATTCAAACTGGTCTAATGAGGAGGAACATGTCACTTCAGATATGCCAGAATGCAGTTACATAGCAGACTCCTTGCATGTCTTACTTCTTGTTACAGTTTGTCATTGCATGCTATTGTAATTTCAGAACTAAAATCTAGCATATCATAGTCATTTCCATCCTTTATGGCTTTGTTGCAGTTTGAATTATTGGGTTGTGCACTTTTCTTCCTTACTGCAGTTAACCATTAAGAAATAAGTGTTTTTTTTAAATCTGATCTAAATAACTCATGCTAGTTATGTAGAGAATAAATATATACTCATTGCAGTGATGGGTTAATGACCTCCCTCTTAGCAAGCCAGTCATGAACCTCATTGCTTTTGAATGATCGAAGGCAAGTATATTAATCAAAAGGACTGTTTGGAAATCATTCGGGACAAGTCGATATGCAACATAATATAAAAACAGCCAGCAACATTAAACTTTATTCAATTTCTACTAAATTCCACCCTGTACTCATCAGAGCAATTGACTAAAAAAAGAAGCAGAATTCAGACTGTATCAATGTAGAACAGTTGGAATCTCTCTTCAGTACTCTGATTTCCATCTTTAGCCAGTGATGTCTGCATCTCCACTTGCAGACCTGTGCCCATGGTGGAAGAGATCAAAGGATGATCAACCCATTCTCATATCTTCTTTATATAGCTGACAACCATCCGTGGTGGAATTGACTCTTTGGAAATCCACCTAATAGTGTTCTTTGAGTCCCCTTCAATCACCAAGGGGAAGCGTGGTTACTGACTCCATTTCTGCACACCAACAAAAGCTACTGCAACCTCTGCACCTGTAGAGTCATTCAGTCCCAATGGTCCGGCCAGCTCAAATTTTTTTACGCCTGCATGATTCCTTAACACAGCTCCACACCCAGAGATTCCCGGGTTCCCCAAACTAGAGCCATCACAGTCATGTTTATAACAGCCCTGTTAGGTGGTTCCCAAATTGGTTTTGGTCTAACCTTGTCATTATTTTCTGACAAAATGGAGAACCAATTACCCAAAAACTGAGAAAATGAATCCTGTACCCCCATTCCAATGCACCTTAGTTCAATGAATCAATTGAGCTTTGATTTTATAAATAACTGAGCCCATTTTTTGTTTGTTCTGTGAGAAGCACCTTCTATTTTTTTCATTCCACAGTTACCAAAAGATGAGTCGGATAGTTGCTTTCCACATAAATTTTTCCAATTTCGACCCAGCTGTATTAATCCAGCCACTTCCATTGATCTTTGGCACACCCAAACAACCTGAAACAATTGGAGAAATTGAGGCCGCAGATTCGTTGCAAATGGACAATGTAGCAGTAAATGGGCAGTTATCTCCTAGTTATTTAAGCAGAGATAACATTGGCTAAGTAACTGTCATCCCCTCTTCTGTAAATTATCAGAGGTCAATATCCTATCAAGAGCCACCGGCCAAGTGAATGGAAGAAAGCACTATGAGGAATGTGTTTGTTGTTGTTGTAGTTGTAGTTGTAGTCGTCTTTTCTTCTCTTTCTTTCTTTTTTTTTTTTAAACAAATGGGTACACAAGCCCTCACACAGAGTCCCTCAAGCAGCCTCGAACTCATGAGTTTCATGATTGAAGTTCACTCTTACTCCAATGCGCCAAATCACACACCCATTAAGAGAATGCATTTAAAAATAAAATTGTCAGATCAAGAGAACTCTTGGACTCCAGCAATCATGATTAAATTGCCAAGATCCCCATGCTTTATGTTGATTTGGCCTAAGCAATCATGTTGGACTAATTATCTGCATTATCGTAGGACTGCAATCTATATGAAAAAGAATTTGAGCCCACTAATAACTCCGACATAGTGCCTCATTAGGATCTGCAATGCCCAGTTAGTCATGCGAAGACGAGAGTGACATTTTATCGTATATAAGATTTTAGGTGTTGCTTGACAGGCAGCATAATGAGACAGCAATACAATAGGACATGGCAACCTGTGTTTTCATAGGCTGCTTCTCTACATGATTTTCATTGGCTTTCATGTTTTGTTGGTTACTAACTTGTTGCAGCTTCTTTTAGTTTTTAAATGGGATGCATCAAATATATGTTATCTTTTCTTTATTTACGCACCCTTTGGAATTCCAAACAGTTACTGATGTAGCTGGAGAAGTAGTTGAGGTTGGTTCTGGAGCTCAAACATTCAAAGCAGGTCACAAAATAGTAGCCATGCTTGACATAATGGTACGTACTGCTCAAAGAGATGCATTGATGGTTCTTCTAGTTTCTGAATGATTAATATCACAATCAATTTGCTTTGACAAAGAGGATGTTAAGATAATTGCTGTTTGATTTGTGAATGGTAATGTAGACTTCAGTTGTTGGAAGGATGAACAAAATACTAGCAATAAGCACAGAAGAAAGTTGAGCTAGCGTGCTAGTATAAGGATTAGGGAAACATGGAAATTGTTAATTTGCTCCAACGAAGAATGCATAAGACTTCCTAAGAACTCAGAAATCTGGTAATTGTGTCGACGTCCTGAGAGAGCCTGTAAAAGAGGTTCTACGCATTAATGGTTGATAGTAGTTTTGATAACTAGGCCAAAAAGTTTAGCAGCTATACCACAGACTTGGTGCGCTTCGCCAACCATAAGGTTGCTGCTTCGAGTCCTTTTACTACCCAAACTATGGTTTAAAAACCACTGATCCAACTCAGGGATGATAGGAAACCTGGTCAGATTGCCCAAAAAACTCAGATAACATCATCATGAGTTTGACACGGTGGTTCGGATGAGTCAGATTGGAAAACAAAATTGAGTTTTTGGAAAGATCACCAAGTTTCTTGATGACTCAGTTAAGTTTTAAAACTTTAAGCCTTTTTTGCAAAAATGTCATTACATTTTGGCATTTTTGTATAAAAGTCCAACGTTTTTTGCATTTTGCAAATTTTTCATTTAGTTTTCATGACATTCTGTTAGTTTTCCATCCTCCTTCTCAGTTGGTTTTTTTTAAATTCTAATATTACCCTTCTCTCTTTCAAATTCGAGTTCTGTACTTTAGAACCATAACTCGTGATTAAGTTACTGACTTTGGCTACCAAGTTCAATGACTTATTGATAGAAAGCTTATGTTAAACTTGGTATTTAACACAATTCAATAACAAAGAATCTAATGGTATGGTTAGATTTCAAAAAAACAAATCAATAGTAAGATATTCAATTGCAAACACACCATATTCACCAACCTATGCAACAATATCGGTTAAGCTTCTCCAATAAAATTCAACAATTTAAACTTTGACTTCTCACTAAAAACTAATATAAAACTTTTCATAACATAAATTAGAACATAATTAATGCTTTGGATCAATAAAAAATTATAAAAAATTTTAAAAAATTCAAATTTACATCATAAGCAAAATATTGTATTATTTACATGAACAATGATGAGTAGCTGACTTTAAGCTCTTTCTTCAATGCCTTTTTCAATAAAAATTGAAAATCTAATGCCTAGGTCTTCTTCTTCTTAATGTTTTTTATCTAGCTCAATCAAGCACAAAGCCCCCCCTGTTCATTGTCGTCCGTTTGTTAGATGGGTAATATGGAAATTTTGAAAAAACTAAATAGCAAGGAGGATGAAAATTAAGAGAATGCCAATTTTGCAAATCTCACGAAACTTAATGAAAAATGTGAAAAACTAAAAAAACATTGGACTTTTTTGCAAAAATTCCAAAATGTAATGGCATTTGTGAAAAGACCCAAATTTTAAGTTAGAATCCTGATTTTATTAAATATAAATCTTTTAACATCCAATTAAATGTTGGCAACACTTTCAATTCTATGGAAACTTCCTAATCTAGAATTAGCCAAAATATATTGAAAGTCAACTTATTAAATAATTTAAAAACCTTTCCTCTTAATTTCATTTTATCATATTACAATCTTAAATTTATTGGGTTGATTTGTAGTGATGAAATCAAAACAATTGAGAGATGAATGCCTTAGTACTTCGAGGAAATTTTCTTTCTTTTCCTCCAATTATGGTTCCATAATTTTTCATCCATGCATTATACGAACATGTATTGTTATTTGAAGTGAGAATCAAAATCTTTATTTTGTAGGTTTGTAATTGCTAGTGATTTGACTTTTTTTTTTTTACTTTTTGTATTTTTAAAGATTTTTACTATTTATATATAAATATTTAATTATTTTTGTACTGAATTGTGGGTAGGATCACTTGACTCACTGGAAAACTAGAATCACTAGCTATTTGAGTTTTTCGAGTTTTTAAACATTGATCCAAACTTTCAAAAAAATCAAAAAAGAAAAGAAAAGGGAAGAAAAGAACCATGACCCTAAAAGACATCTATATTGCTCCTGGAAACCAATGTAGAAGGGTGACGCTAACCCCTTGTCAAGATCTTAATTCAAAATGGAAATTGGATCCAATAACAAGCATTTCCAAAGCCAACTAGAAGTCAAATAGCCTCCCCCTCTCACATTGTATTCTGATTAGATAGGGGATACCTCATCTCTCATGAATGTAGGCATAATAGTCGAACCACGTAAACTTCTTGTCTCTCTTTGTGTGTCTGCTTATCTTTATAGTTCTGTGATCTTGATTGTCAGATCTAGCACAACAATATTAGCTTATTGTTATGGTGACATCATAATGAACAATAGGTGCACAAAAGCTTCTATTGCTCGCTCTGCTTTCTCCTTTTTCTGCATTTCACTCTTAATGACCCATATATGTGCATCATGATAGGAAAATGTGGACCTACAATAACAAAAGCAAGTAATTGATAAATGATATGTACTGTAATGAGAAGACCTTTCGTTAGTCACACTGTTAAACATCTACCCATTCTCTTCATGGGCATATTTTGTAACTGTTTCAAATCTGCCTATTGAATAACAGGTTCTTGTTTGATCGTTTTACCATTGTCATGTATTAATTGACAGACTGGAGGTGGACTTGCTGAGTATGTTGTGACTCAGAAGAACTTAACAGTTAAGAGACCTCCTGAAGTATCGGCGGTAGAAGGTGCAGGTTTACCCATGTCAGGCCTAATTGCACTACAAGCACTCATTGATGTAGCTGGAATGAAGCTCAAACTTAGTGATAAGCCGGCAAACATTTTAGTCACTGCTGCCTCAGGTGGCGTAGGGCATTACGCCGTTCAGTTGGCTAAGCTTAGACACATAACAGCCACATGTGGAGCCCGAAATATCGACTTTGTTAAGAGTTTGGGGGCCGATGAAGTGCTCAACTGTAAGACAATGGAGGGCTCAACCTTGAAGAGTCCGTCTGGTCGGAAATATGATGTGGTTATTCATTGTGCAAAAGGTATTCCGTGGTCAAGTTTTGAGCCTAATCTGACTGAAAATGGAAAGGTGATAGATATTACTCCTAGTCCCAGTTCTATACTAACTTATGTGGTAAAGAAGCTGACATTTTCCAAGAAGCAATTGATACCTCTATTCATGCCTAGTGGTGAAAAGCTAGAATTGTTGGTTAGGTTAGTGCAGGAAGGAAAGCTCAAGACAGTAGTGGACTCCAAATATCCTTTGAGCAAGGCAGAAGATGGTTGGGCTAAGAGCATTGATGGTCATGCAACTGGGAAGATCATTGTAGAGCCTTCAGGTTTTGTTTGGGGTTAGAATTAAGGAAGAAGCTGCTTATGGACCTTATGATATGTATACTCTAGTTTTTATTTTTTTTAGATTACAAGGGAAGACAAAGCAAATCACTGGTACACGCACTTCTAAATATAATCCCCGGCAAAAAGGAAAGTGGAGACTCAAACTGCTACCAGGGGTACTTCAGAGAGATGCCAAGTTGTCAGCAACCAACTACACTGAACATTTGTTGGCATGCATACTCTAAATTTGGTTTAAGCTGTTAAATATGTTTCTCTAATATAATTCGTGTTTGGTTTCAAATTGAACCCAATCTTTCCCTGCTCTATAAATTTTGGATAAATCAAATTGTTGTGGAAAAAGATCTTTTAATAACAAGAGGTCTATGTCCCATATAATTGGTGATCCAAACCATTTATTTGGTTAGTGAAGATGTGGATAAGTGGTATACAATTTCTCCATTGTCAAATGATTTTTAATATGTGATTGTGGAGGATTTGCTAATGACTGCAGGCCTTGCTTTTTTCTTTTTAAATTTTCTCACTGTCCGTTTAAAGACCTTAATTCAGAATTGTCTACTGGTTTGAATTTTGAATTTATTTATTTATTTATTTTTATGTTAGACATGCACAACTTCAAATCCTAGTCACCCACGATGAGAGACTCCTCCTTGTACCACTATACTTTAGAAGGCTTTGAATCATTGAAAAAAAATAATTTATCAGTCTATGAAATATTACCTCGTAGAACGTTTAGCATAAATTCTATGAAATTAATGTCGATCAAGTCTACAATAATCTATGCGAAAATCTAGATAATTAGATCATGCCATGTAAGTATGCACTCAGTTCGCCTTGCTTCTCTACAACCAACAATCACAAAAATGTGAAATATTGTAACTGCAAGTAAGGGGCCTGCTACTTTTGGTTTCATGGACCAAACAAAATCGACCAGTCTTAATTCACCGTTTTTGGGATACAAGGCGGAGGGAGACTTGGTGCAACGGTAAAAGTTGTCATCATATGACCATGAGGTCACGGGTTCAAGGTGTGGAATCAGCCTCTTGCAAAATGCAAGGTAAGGCTGCCTACTATAGGCTCTTGTGATCCGCCCCTTCCCTGGACCCTGCATGGGTGGAAGCTTTGTACACCAAGGCTGTCCCTTTTTGGGATACAAGATGAAGGGAGACTTGGTGCAACGGTAAAAGTTGTCGTCATATGACCATGAGGTAATGGGTTCAAGGCATGGAATCAACTTCTTGCAAAATGCAATGTAAGACTGCCTACTATAGGCCCTTGTGATCCGCCCCTTCCCTGAACCCTGCATGGGCGGAAGCTTTGTGCACCGAGACTGTCCTTTTTTGGATACAAGATATCTGAGAAATCGTATGAACAGGGTGGATCAACCAAAGGTAAGTAGTCGTGTGGTTACAACCTGCGTTATCATTTTTATTAGAGAAAAAAACTATTTTCTTGATTCTTTGATGGTCATGGTTGATTTTTCTGTTGTTTTCTTGGTTTTGGAGAGAGTCTACGCCTGTGTCAACCAATATACGAAGATGAAGCTAGTAGCTCCCAGATATGGGTGATACAATTAACCTATAAATTGGCTGATCTACGTCTGTTTGTACCATTCAGCAGGCCAGATGTACAGAAGGCAAGCTGCATAGGCTTCCCATGGATGACAGTGCCAATACAATATGCATATTTCTCATATCTTGGTGCCCATGCTCTTTCCCCACAAGTACATCTTTGGCTGCAAATGCTGTAAGAAATACCTTTCATGATGAAAATCTTTATCATACCAAGATCATTCATGTTAAATCACCAAGAATAATAGACAAGATGCGGAAGCGTACTCTATGAGAACAGATGTGATTTTTGAATCTTGATGTTCTTGATCTTCCAAATAAATGCGTATGATTTTCTTAAGAAAGGGATTTTCTTATATTGATATCAGAAAATAATCATATGTACAATTTAGAGACCATAACCATTTATAACTGCATACACTTTTTTTATTTCTAATTTTAGCCCATCATAAATTAGAAATAAGATATTAGATATCTACACATAATAAAACTCATATTTTGTGAGATGACTTAAGCCCATTTAACTTTTATCCTTATTAAATTACTTTTAATATAGGCCAAGCCTATATAATAGTATATGATATATAATTATTATATATATATATATATATATATATATATATATATATATATATATATATATACACGTTTAAAATCTAATAGATGCTCCTTGTCCACTCTATCAAATTAGCTAATCTGGCATGCACTCATCGCAGACTTTTTTAATCGCCAGAGACTTCCATTCATCAAATGATTCTAGAGCCTTAGATGTGTTAAGCCTACTTTGAATAAGATTGTAGTGCTTATTGCATTATCCCAAAAATCACATTATTTTTTGGGAGTTATAAAACGGACAGTAGTAGAACTGCCGGTATCTAAATTTTGGGTCATGGACAAAAGAAGTAAGATGAACTGTCCAGATCATTAGATCCCACTTAATACTTTTTTTTATCATAAAACAACTAAGGCGCGGCAATAGTCCAAAAGACGCGTCGGAATAATTCTCTTGTGAGCTCAGAGGATGAACTTCAGAATTATCCACTCGACAAAGAATTTAAGGGAATATGCCACCTGAGGCAGGCGGCCTCAGAAAGTACCTTGGTGCAACGGTAAAAGTTGTCATTGCTTGATCTTGAGGTCACTGGTTTAAGGTACAAAAACAGCTTCTTTCAAATGCAAGGTAAAAGGATATAATTTAGTCCCTTATAGTCTGCTCCTTCCCCAAACCCAACATGGGCAGGAGCTTTGTGCACCCTTTTTCTAAGTGTGCCCAGAAGACTAACGGTTCAAATCACCGAAGAGTCCTGCCCAGCTTCTACTTTGGCTTTGTGCCGCTCGACTACAATCGCACTCCGTTATCACAACGACGTCTGACTGGTTCAAATTGTGGGCCCATTTGGAAACTTTACTTCTTCACGTCCCGCATAAGCAAGTCAGGATCCTAGTGGACGGTCCATAACCTTACTAATTCATCAATATTAGATGAACGGTTCAGATCGAATAATCACTGGGCCCCGATATATCCACTTGAAAAGAATATGCGGATAACCCGCCCATTGTTTCCGTATATGCGCTTTCCCCTCGATACTGCGACAAAATCGAACTTATCACAAGTACTAAAACACCCTCTTGGGTTCTCGGGTGGTTTTGTTTGAGCAACGAAAATGTCAAGTCTCGTGAAAGGGTAATTTAGTCATTCTACATATCCATTTCGTTACTCAGAAGCGACTTCTTCGCAAATAAAATAATATCATCTGCAGGAGATGATCTCCTTTCCTTGGGTTTGTTTATTCTTCTTCTTCCTTCTTCTGTGAATTTTGGCTGGAATGGAGATTGTGGAAACCGATTTCCCCTTTGTTGGAATTTCCTTTCCACATTCCTGATCGCAACGCGGAATCTAATTTTCTCTGATCGTTCTTCTGTGCTGCTTTCTTCTCCAGTGAATTGATCGTTTCATGTCGTCTTTGATTGATGGTAAGTTAGTTGCATTGCGTTTCTTTTTGTTTGATTTTTATGTATCGGATGAATTGTTAAGTCTTTTATTAGTCCTGTTGCTATCCACGAGTTACATGGAGAATCGGGAAGCATTTGTGTAGAAATTTGGCTTTTCTCGACAGTGTTCTCTGGTTTGTTTGATGATGGTTTCGCTGTTTCTTTTGATTACATGTGGTTCTTATATAGATGATGGTGTGTCTTGTGGAAAGAATAGGATAGTTGGGAATATATTTTGAACGTATTTATGGGATGAGCCTAAGCAAGTAAGAGTTAGATAATAGGGGATACATTTGATTGTATGGAAGGATTTATCATTCACTATGTTTTGGATTTTGTCAATTTATTTATGGATTGAGGAAGGTTTAATGTATGGTTGGTTGACCAATGATATGATGTAATTGTGAGGAAGCTGATAGCAAATATTGACCCTTCTCTTGTTCATGATTGACCTCCTACTTGGGCTTTTATACGGTTAGTTCTGGTTGGATGCAATTATTGCCTTGTTCGGAGTTAATAATCTTGGAACATATGATTAACTTTTGCTTATTTGTCAAGGTCTCTATTTTTTCCCTGAATGGAACATGTCAAGACCCGTAAAAGCCTTCTTTATTATGCCCAGGGTTTCATTGGTCAGGTGGGTTCAGATACTGGAGATATTGTTTCTTGGAGGAAGTGGTTATAACAAGATTGCTGATCCGTTATGCTTTATATTGTTTTAGATTGCATGCATCACCATAGTCATTTCTTCCCATTCATGCTGGTTATATGTTTTTTCCTTAAAATATCTTAGAGTCTGCCTGCGACGTTTGCTATCTTTTATAAGATTGGTTTGATTTCATAGGTTATGTGCCTTTCCCTTCTTGATTGTTGAGATCTTGTTGGTTTTGCATTTGGAAGGAGTAAACTGGAAGTAGAGACCTTTATGTTCGTGTTCATGTTCTCTATGGATATAAATAGGAGAAACCTTTATATAATCACATGTTTTCGGAAGAAACAAATTAAGTGTTTGGACACTTAAGGTAACCTGTATGGGATATATTATGAACTATGATTCACCACCATCTCCATCTTTCCATAGATGTATTACGTCTCTGTAAATTACGTGAGGCATTTATTGAATTGAAAACGGGAAAGTGGCTTTTGATCAATCAAATATCTTTCTTCCAATGATTGAAAGGGTTTTCCTATTGGCTCTTCTTTTGGAAGTCTAATCAGTTCAACCAATTAGGCTATTATCCTGATGGTATTCTTTGTTGGAGCTCTGTTGGGATTGTAAGCCCCTTGTGGGGAGTCGGAGCTCAAAATTCTTGGTTTCTTTCATTAGATGTAATGAAGAGCTTCAAATCCTCCTCAAGACCTGCTGCAATTTTTCCATGTTCTATTGAGGTGAATATGGGTCAAAAGGATTCTCATTGTGAGAAACCAGTGGCTTCATGATTACTAGAGGGTTCTTCATCACGGAGAAACCAGTGGTTCTATTGGTTGCTGAAGAAGCACGTAGTTGGGAGGGGGCTCTGGCTTGTTGGTCCTAGTGGGCGGCCCGGTAAAGGGGTGGTGAGCTATAGGATGTTTGTGTGGAGGTGACCCTGAGAGTTAGTCCCACATTGCCCAGGGAGAGGGAACTGGGCTGGTTATAAAGGGTTCATGTGGTATCTCAAATTGTCATCGCATTTTCCCTATGGGGAGAAGTAAAGCTGTGAGGCCACTGTGCAGTCAAAGTGGACAATGTTGACACTGTGGGACCCCATTGCCTCTTTCTGAAACTGAGTTCATTTGGATTGGATGAAAGGAGTTTGAGAAAGAAATTATCTCATTTCCCCTATTGCGAAGGGTCTCTTCCTGTTCACTATACGTCAACTTAATGGTGGTGGCCAATTTTCCGCTGTCAATTGTTTAAAATTCTCAAGACGATAATTATTTTATTATAAATTCTTTAATCAGGTAACTCTGGTGTTTTTCCATGTTAGGGAGTCAGGTCATCATTTTTATTGGGAATCATAATTACATTTAGTGGGTATAAGGTGGCACATATTATGTCTACTTCATATTCATGGGCAACTGAACAAATTCACATCTTAGCAGCTCGTGAGTTTAGTCATTACATGTTCTGCATCACAGGATAGATTGCTTCTTTGGTCCTTTGGTTGAACTGGTTTATATTTTAGTAAAACAAATGTCATGTTGTCTGCTAGCTGTCACGAGCCTGTTATTTGTTAGTGTCCTTCTTGGAAAGTTGTACTTCACTTGAAAATCCTACTCAGAGTCACTCTAGCAAGTGTGTTGGCCTTGTGCCTGGGGCAAGTAGGAACTCAACCTCTCTTATGAAGCAGCATACTGGAGTGAGGAAGAAGAAGAGAACTTGTTTTGATCGAAGGAATATTTAGAAGGTCTTGTGTACTAAATTGATGCTGAAGTGCTTTGCACTTGAAGAGCCTCTCTGTCTAGGGCTACCTCCTTTATTCTATTGCTGTAGATTGAGTCACATGCCTTTCATCTTAGGACTGATCTGGAAGTCTCTAGTCTATCTAGTATCTTACCCACAAGAATTCTCTAGAATGTTGTCCAGACTAAACAGATCTAGGACTGTACAACGATGAATCTTTTTGAGGTCTCTGGAATCTTCTTAGTGGCCTATAAAGCCATGAACTATCTTCATTTTAGCCAGTTTGTTATGTTGTGCCTGATATTCATCTGCCCATCTGTCTTTTAATGGATGGACCTACAATTGGTATGATGATTGTTGGTAATGGCTGGTTTCCTGGACCATATTTCAGAAAAGTTGTAGAATAGCACTTTTGGATGCATTATAGAACTGCAAAGTGGGATGTTCACTTTGTCACTTGGCGATATTCCTCCTTTAAGCTGAACTTCTATTCACATCACTTGTAAAATATTATAGGAACAACTGTTTCCACTTGCTAAAATTTACAAAGAAATTTATCTGTTTCTATATCCATTTCTTTATTAAATGATTTCCTGGGATGGATTTGGAAGTATTTCAAAGACATTGTTAAGTTAGATTGGTTCAACTGTTTGTTTAACTCACTGTCATTTGATTTTAACTTTTGGAGAGCTTAGCATGTTTTCAGTATCTTGTGATTAAGATTCAAGTAATCCTTGAGAACTACAGACATGTTACATTTGTCATAGAAACTTCCAATTAGTGTTGGAACTCTGCTGCTTATGTATGTAGTTAATTCTAAGTCGTGGCACTTTGTTATCAAGTGGATGGACTCTTGATCCTTGATTGCCTGTTTTGTTGCTTCAACATTCTTCAGAGAGCTCTTAGTATTTTTTAGCAATGTAAATAACCTTTTCTGTGGGGCCACACATATCTTTTGATTCTTTTTTCAAGTTCCTTTGTCATAGTTTAGCCTACTATTTGACTTATAATGTCATTTCTGTTTACCATGTTCCCATGTTTCTACAGAAGCATTTCTTCAAAATTTACTGGAACACTGGTGATATATGGAACTTCCTCTATCAGATTTAATAACCTAGTGGAGCGGAATTTTCATTTTCTTCTTCTTTTTTTCCTTTTGCATATGCTAGTCTACTAAAATTGAAAGCAAATCCATGTGCCCCATGTTCTTTTGTGTAGCAGTTACCAAAGGATCTTACCTGTTAAATATTGATCCAGGGGAATCTAGGTTATGATACATTAGATAATGGAAATCTTTTTATTTATCCTATAGTTTGTCATTCTTTCATCCCAGTTAGAGATGTACCATCAGTGTACTGATTCTTTCTGTTATTTGTAGTTTGCTTCCCCAGTTTTTACAGCTGGAAAGTATGCAAGGTAAATGGAGGAGAAGTTCATTTGTTTCAGGGATTTGCTCCACATTAAGCTAAGTACTTCTGGTCGAATGGCGGCACAGTTTATGCAGATAGTACTTGTTTTTGGTAGATGACAACAGTTGACTGCAGCTTGTAGAGGCTGCAACTAAGCATGTCAATCATCTTCGGGATGTTGTTTAATCACTCATACCATGAGAAGTGGTCTTTTCACAATTTTTTGTATTTCACACTGCCATTTAGCATTAATCTCTTCTTGTGTCCAAGTGAAAGACATAACATTTCAAGTGTAGAGGCTTGTGTACAAAGTTCACTAGAAGTTCATTGAGACATTGCTGTCACTGCATACAACTGTAACTATGGAAAGGTGAGTTACATGTCAGGAACATCCTCATATTGCATATGTTTTCTTCTTCTATCGCTGGGCTGTAAATTTCATTTCTTGTTTCCTAACTGGCTTGCAGGTACAAGGTTATAGAAGAGCTTGGAGATGGAACTTGTGGAAGTGTATATAAGGCACTCAAACTAGAAACCAATGAGACTGTAAGTTAGTCCTCTTATGAGAAATCATTGGCATTATGCTTCACACGCTAGCCCCAGTTGCAGCCTTAACCTTTCTTTGCTGGCTGGTTGGCTGCTAAACTATGTTATTGGTTAAACTTCTCTTTATAAATGAAAATAATAACACATATGACATTTTTTTTATTTATAAATTGGATTTAAAATTTCTTTTTGGCATATTTTCTGTTAGAACTGGAATCATTTAATATTATTGCAACCACAAATTTCAGAAGTTGACTTTTTGCATACTGTTTACAGGTTGCTGTAAAGAAAATGAAGAGAAAGTTTTATTTCTGGGAAGAATGCATGAATCTGCGAGAAGTTAAGGTATCTATGTGTTAGTCATGGTGTTGGAACCTGGTCTGAATTTCTTGCTACAATACCAGTAAAAGAGAGAATTCAAAGGTAGTGTTCATTGTTGTGATGAATTCTACTGCAGTTTGCAACTCAGCAACACAATTACAAAGGAAACTTAGAAATATAGAAGGGCCAAGAACATAGGTCCTGCCCAGTTCTATTCCACTCTCCAATCCCTGGAGCCCTTTGTTATATCTGTATAACAACCTGATTCCCCTCAATCATCTACCAACAGACTCGTGTAACATCCCTCTTTCTGCAGTAACTACCTTCTTCTTCTAGGATAGGTATGATATATTGGTGGTATAACACATGAAAATTGGAAAGGAGGGTTATGTTATTTCTCACAACATAAACAGTCTTATCGAAAGAGGTTCCTAATGTCCTTTCTGTAGTTACTGATCCAGAATTGACTCTTCTTGTTTGCAGTCCCTCCGTAAACTGAACCACCCCAACATTGTTAAGCTGAAGGAAATTGTTCGTGAAAACAATGAGCTGTTCTTCATCTTTGAATATATGGTGAGGGATTGATTTATGAACCCATTTCAATTTTTAATAACTTAAATTTAAATTGATACTACAAATGTCATGAAGCCTCTTATGGCAGTTAATCCCTCGTACAATTTGAAGGTGTTCAACAATTTAGCTCAGCAAACATGGGTTCACCGTTGGTTTTCTACGTGGCATGCCGAAGAAGAAAAGAATAAAAATCTACTGTGCATCTGCTAGCTACTTTTGCTAATATTTATCTCTCATCGGAAACTTGGAACATGATGTAGCTATCTTTTCAGATGATTCATGTTTTGAGAAAAAATAGCTTGATCCTTATTGCTTCTACTGTAAATACACCCAGGAACATAATTTGTACCAGATCATGAGATATCGACAGAGTTTCTTTCCTGAGGCTGAAATAAGGAGCCTTATGTGTCAAGTGTTGCAAGGGCTTGCCTACATGCACAAAAACGGATATTTTCACCGTGACTTGAAGCCTGGTATTCTCTTTGTCCTCTCCTTTTGATACTTCACTCCTTATGCACTTTCTGAAAACAAATTCTTGTTTTTGCTGATTCAAGACATACAGGTGAGATACATTTTCTCGCTAAATGTATTAGGTAGATATATCATACTCTTAACTGTGCGTGACTGACTTCATTTTCTCTTGTTAAGAGAATTTGCTGGTTACAGAGGATGTTATTAAAATTGCTGATTTTGGACTGGCAAGGGAAGTAACATCAAAGCCTCCCTTTACCGATTATGTTTCTACACGCTGGTAAGTCAACTTAAGTTGTATCAACAACTTATGGTCCTTCCCTTTTCTGTTTTAAAGGCTTTCATAAAAATAAAAATACAAAGTCTAGCATTTCTAATGCATAAATGTTTATTCCATTCCTTAACTTGTGCTATGTAATTTGTGGAAGGTATCGAGCTCCAGAGGTTTTGTTGCAGTCGTCATTGTACTCTCCTGCAATTGGTATGTATTTATTCCCAGGTCATTGCTTGTGTTTAGCAATCTTTTAGTTTAGATTTATCATCATGTTTGTTTTCAAAAGGAATTTTTGGAGTAAAAGTACCCAGCCTGAAGGAGTTCTTGACATATATTTTTGGAGCTTTGCTAAAAAGCCCTTATATTACGAGGTCAACGCTAAAGGTTCCTCAGAATTCCCGAGTGTCCACCAAACTTAGAATCCAAAAGTTTTTTGCCAAAACGCCTCAGAATTAACCATTGTCATTTCACTCAGTTATTATTTTTAAATTGAAAATTTTTCCCCCATACTTTTACATACATATATATATATATATAGATATATATATATATATATATACCGATTACTATCTCTCTCTCTAGTGGAATGATATGTCTCATCATCTCTTTCCTTCCCTCACAAGATGTGGGGTTTGTAGCCTCTTTTCCTCTTCCCTCTTATCATGTGGGCCCCAACAGTGCAGAAATATAGTGGAAACAGGTGGTCCCACATGGTGAGGAAGAGAACGGATTGCAAGCCCACATAAGACTGCAGAAAATAGTTGGGCTTGCATGTTTAAAGAAGGAATTCGGGCCCACATGGTGGGAAGACAGTGAAAGAGAGACTGCTGGGCCCTACACAATGTGGCTCAAATGAGAGATGGAGAGGAGACACCAGGGTTGGCCTGATGGAAACATAGAGAAGAAGTTATAGGTGGGGTCACATGTTGTTTATCTTCTTCACTTATATATCTCATAGTCTTAGCAATCTCTTGCCTTGGGGTTAGAACTTTTGTTAATAGAAACCTTGGGATCAGGACCAATGTTTTGGAATCAAATGGGTGGCACAGAAATTTCAAAATGTCGTAGTAAAATGTTGTGCAGTTGGAGCATTAGGATTGTGTCCCCATGTATATTTAGCCCATATAAGGTGTGTCCCATTATGTAAATGCAAACATGCACTCCCAAACTATTTATCTAGCCTACCATAAACAAGTCCTATCTTACGGCCCAAGACATGGCTCATAGTTCAGAAAACTTTCATTTTTGAATAAATTTTAGAAAATTAACAGCAATTGAATATGCACAGAAATCATCACGGAAGTAAAGTAGAGAGATGTTCAAAAGTATAATACTTAAATATAAGAGAAAATATGTAAATTTCAAAATGTTAAATAGGGAAAGGAATCGTAGTTAGCTTTAGGGATTTCAGATCAAGAACTTATTATTTGGGTTTGTTGACCGATAAAGAACTTCCAGAAAAATTTTAGCACTAAGTTGGCCTTGAGGGTATTTTGGCAAAATTCTGTGTGGTTTTTGATAGATTTGCTTAAGCTTTAGGTTTCCTCTTGCTGAAAAAAGTAATTGCTGAAAAACCCTCATTTTTAAGCAGATATTGTTACAAATTTCCATTCTTTGACCTGCTGGTTTCTATACCTGGTTAATTCTTGTATTGTAGTGTTCCTAATTTGTTACTTGGACATTTATCTTATACTTTGCATGCTGTGCAAATCAAAGTATTTTCAGTATTGACATGGCAATTTCACTTGGGAACCAAGCAAACTAATAGCACCACTGACCAACCATGTGCTGGATAAAGAACTTGACATGGTTAACTACTTAACTCAATTGTTGCCGGCCAAAATAATGTGTTCACATTGGGCAGCCATTGAAGAAACACGATGGTATCTGCTGAAGATAGACTTTACATGTTTGCTGAAAGAAACTCTGTTTAATTTGTACAACTCCTGGTGATATGTCAATAAGTTCTTACTGTTTTATCCAATATGCCCTTTCCACATATTTTGTTTGGCCTTTTAATGGATTTCCTACTAATTCTTGGTTGTTGTTGCAGACATGTGGGCGGTTGGTGCAATACTAGCTGAGCTCTTTACCTTGTCTCCTCTTTTCCCAGGTGAAAGGTAATATTTCATAATTCAACACTAGAACTTCTGAACACTGATGGAGAAGTTATGAAGTGGAATCCATACTGCTTCAATTCCTTGCGGATGACCTTGAACATATAAGTTTGTGCATATTTAGAATGCACATGAGCAAAATATGTTGTTATTAGAGACTCTACACAGATTGACTGCCATCAAGGTGGTTTATTGACATGAAACCAACGGAGTCGCATATCAATATGTGATAGGAATTCATTTAATTCAGACATTGCTTTGGAATTGAATTCATTTAATTCAGACATTGTTTTGGAATTCTCTAAGTACTAGGAACTTGTATTAAGATAAAATAGGTCCATCATAGATATCAATGAAGTCCTTGTTTGCTTTACTTTGGCTGCTATCCAAGTCTCTTGATTTGGGAAACAGTTTATGATATGGAACTAAGAACGTCAAATTCATTTAAGGCAGTCAAAATTTACATTTGTGTCTCTGCTTGAAGGTTTAGATTTGACCTTTTTGTGCTTGGAGCTGTCTGAAAGGTTATATTATTCAAATTGGACATTGCTGTCTCAAGATGTTATCATGTTAATAGGGCATCAATTATATTTTTGGATTTTCTGGTGCTAGGACTCCATGATGCTTATTGTCAGCTGCATGAAGACATGATTAATCTAGGATTCCCAATCATTCCAATTTTTTACTGAAAAAGTCATTTTGTTGACAAGGAAAGTTTTTTCATTTTCAAAGTCATCAATGAACTGGTTTTCCATGATGCATGCATTTGATTTATGGATCGTCCCTCTTTTGCTTCATAATGAATTGTTAGTAGCAAAGTTTGAACTAATTCTTTATTTTGTACAATAAATGTAGTCTTTCATTGTTTCTTTGTCATGTGATTAATTATTCGACGATAAGGATGATTTCTGAGCTACCAAGATAGGAAACTTAAATGTGTAGGTATGAGGCATTTTTCAGAATATGTGTCATATGGAACATACCATGAGATAATGTGCACAACATCTCTAAAAGAAGAGCAGTGGTGATCAGAGATATCTAAAAGAAGTCTTCATGGAGGTGCCCCATTTTTCATGATCTAGGCTTGTTTTTTGGAAGATCTAAACCATTCGTCTTGTTTGCTCCAACCTTAGATAGGATTCACACAAGAATCACCCCATTTTATGGTCTTAGTCTAAATTGCTTTGGGTAAAATATGAGTGGCATTGTCTTTCATATGTACTGCATGCAACAGGGCTTGAAAAAGATGAATGGCTTAGATCTTCCAAAAGGCAAGCCTAGATTGGCATCTCTTATGGAGATTCCTTTTTAGGCATATCTAACTGTCATTCCTTTTAGGCATATCTACTGGGACTCTCTCTCTCTCTCTCTCTCTCTCTCTCTATGTGTGTGTGTGTGTGTGTGTGTGTGTGTGGAAAATGTATATGCCTGACTTCATCTTCCCACTTGAGCTCTAATCTAATAGTAGAGGAATGTTAAATGGAAGCTCAACTAATGCACTTTAAACACTAGACTCTTACTGGTTGAAGATGTGGGGTCTCAAGCATGAGTTATGTCAGAGCAGTTGAACTCTGTAGCTTCTACCATCATCCTGGCAGATCAAGGATTGTCAGAAAGACTCTTCCTTTCTTCTGTAATAAATTTTTTTTTTCCTTATTTTTCTCCTGCAAGTCCTATTCTCTCCTGACAACCCGTCGCACACTGAGAAAGCCTATCCAGCAAAGGTCAGACATCCAGTTCACACAAAATCCTGACAAAGAAAAACAGATTGCTTTTAAAAAGATTAATAATCCCAACAGTAATTGAAAGCCCCAATTTGAAGGAAGAGTAGCAAGCTTTTGAGCAACAATTTCAGTTGCAGCAGAACCTGAATGAAATCCATCTGTTTAGCCTGTGCTTAGGATTATCCTTACTGTCATTGAAAAAAGATAGGATAAGAAAAGTCTTATGATCACAAGATTTTAGGAGAAGGTGCATTAGAAGAAAAAGACGAGGAGAAAACATCATATTTCTCTCATAAGGAAATTAAACAAATGCTTCATATAAGAGCATCAATGGACTATAAATAAGGGGCCCACCTTTGGATAATCTGCCTCTATCTGATTCCTCCTGCTTTGTATTTGTAGTAGTTCAAAAAACATGTAGATTGGACCATTCAAGCATCTAAAAAGTTGTAATTTGCTTACAGGAACTGACCAATTTGGAAACATTGCAGAACAATGGTCTAAATTCAACTTCCGAAAGCACAATTTTTAGGATCTTAAGAATTCCCATGTCATTATAATTTTGTATATAAGACATCCAATCCCAAGCAATCAAATGAATGGGTCAGACCAGCCAAATGTGGGCTCCCATGATGAGAAAGCAATTTGAAAGTTATTTGCAGTATAAGAGCATCTGTTTAGTATTCCTTTCTCTCATATATAGGTTTGATGATTTCATCCATTCAAAACTTAGTTGCTTACTCTGTAAAGAACTACTACAGCAGTACTTTTGATGCTTAGTATTGGCTAGTGATCAAAGGATATGGCATTCTCAAAATTGAGTATCAAAAGCAGCATGAATACTTTGGAAACCGTGTGACTAGTTACTTGAATTACGAATGGACAAAGAATAATGTATTGGTTGCACGAAATTTCTTAGTGTATTGAAATGCAAATTCAACACTATAAAGAAGGAAAAAAGAAAGAAGTGATGAGGAATGGCATAGGCAGATCAAATATTTATTACCAGGATGGAATCTGAAGAAGAGATAAATGAGCCACTGGAGGAAATGGAAGATCCTTTTCTTTTTCATTTTTTGTTATGGGAAAAAAGAAACAGAATGCCAAAGAAGCAGCAATTGAATAGGGCAGGATAGAGATTGGTCAAGGTTTCTCAAGGTACTCTAAGATCTTCACTGCCTAAATTACTAATATACTTGGAGCTAATCTTGTAAAAGGTCCTCTTGTAGATGCTATAAATTCATGGATTGGTGCGAAGATGGGGTTTGGTGTGTGGATGTGAACTTGCATGTGGTTACCTCTATCTACATGTCTGTAGTGGTAGTGCCTTCGATAGTGTACACTTCTGTGTTTGATGTAGGACATAGGCTTGTGAAGTTTCGAACATGGTGAGTGTATGTATGCATATGCATGTGTAGTGTGTGCTACCATATTTGCACACTTGTTGTGTGTTCCTGTTCATGTGGGACATGTCATTTGCACCACAATGGGCTTTAGTCCTACTTTTTGCTGGGTTTCAGGCTGAACAAGATTATGTTGATGCAACATCTCATACATGGGATTTGGAGCACCGTGAACTGATGCAAAATGTGCAGAGCTACACTTTGGGGTGTGCATATGTTTGTGTGCGGTGTTTATGATAGGCATTTCATACACTTCTTGTTATTGCGCCCCTCTCTAGGCTGTAGGCATTTATCAGAGATAGAGAGAGAGCTACACTGTGGTTTGCATGCGTGTGACATTTATGAGAGAGAGAGAGAGCTTATATGCTATAGGCGTGGCATTGGGGTTTAGATTTATCTTCTTCATTTGGTGTCACCGGTCTGTTCTGTGGTCCATTGGCAATTTCTTGAGTCCTGATTGGTACGTTTCCACTAGCTAAGTGTAGTATGGAGTATTATGTGAGAGTAGCTAGTGACATGGTGGGGTTTCTGGAAAGAGTAAAATGAGCAAACATATCATGATAAACAGATACGCCGGCAATTAGGGAGAAGTTTATGTGATGTTTTAGTTCCATACTCAAGAGTGATGAAAGAATTGTGAGATTTTAATACTGAAGATTGGAAGAGCTTGGGCCTAAGATAACTGCTAGCAAGAGTCCTGACAGGACCACTGTAACCTAGATTTTTCTTCCATTTTATACAAAATGCACACATGGTTTGGGTTAGACTTAGATGGTTTAGACATGTCCAATGGAGACCAAAAAGGGCACTGGTTAGAAGGAGTGAGGCGATCCAAGTCCAAGGTAGGAAAAGGGCAAGGGGAAGGATCAAAAGAACATGGATAGAAATTGTGAGAAAGATTTAAAAACTTTAGGACTAAATGAAGACATGACACTTAATAAAGGAGAATGGAGGAACAAGATTAATGTGACTAACCCCTAATGGGGATAAGTTCCTGATGATGATGATTTCTACAAAATGCATGGCCATAGTAATCTAGAGAGTGATAATTATTGTGGCTTTCCCTGGACCTACAGGGGGTTAAAAGCTCAAACAATGCTGATTGACTTGTGGAATCTCAGCTGATAGATGTGCTGTATTCATGAAACCTGAAAAACTTGTAGATCCTTCTAGGAGATGATAGACACCTTTTGCTTCTATGTAGATCATGTTCCTACTCATCTTGCAGGGGGTTAAGATTTGGCAGATTTTGGCAAGAAAGGGGCTAACATGTGCAGCTATCATTAGTTCTTGGAGTCACCTTTGCAGTTCTTCATGTTGTTTGACTTGTGTGGTTTCCTTTGTGTCATCTATTTGCATCAGTGTCCTTGTTTCTACTATATAAAGAGTTTGTTTTCTGATTGTATGGTGATGTGTGAAAGGGAAAGGGCCCTTTTTGCATTAAATGGGACAGGGTATAATGAGATGCATACTTTTTCCCCCATTGGTGCTATGCCTCAACTTGTATTTCTGCTGATGAATTTCATGCGAAGATCCTTTTTTTTAATAATTTATTTGATATAGATATGTGAATATATGATATAGAACTCATATTTTTAGAGAAACTTTTGCAACTTGTTGATAATGTATTTCTTTCTGTTGATACTACATGGTCAGCGAAACAGATCAAATATACAAAATATGTTGTGTTCTTGGGACCCCTGACTCAATTACTTGGCCTGGAGGAATAAGTCTTTCACGGTCACTCAATTTTACTTTCCCAAAGGTAAGCTACTATTCCACCACGGGCACTGCCTACTTTTTGTTGCTTCATTCTTTGGGATATAATTTTCTTGTGTTTTGTTTTATTAACTTTTTTCTTATTCTCAATTCAGATTGCACCAGTCAATCTGTCAGATGTTATACCAAATGCTAGCTTGGAGGCAATTGATTTGATCATGGTATGTACTATTGTGAACTGTTTCCTTTTTAATGCCTTTATCTCTCTATCAAAGTGAATTTGTTAATGAATGCATGAGTTTTTTTCTGTCTTAATTGCCCATGCAATGGAATTTTGTACAGAAACTATGCTCCTGGGATCCATCAAGGAGGCCAACGGCAGAACAAGCACTCCAACATCCCTTCTTCCATGTAATGTGTTTCACTTGTTTATCCTTAGTTCCTGAAGAAGGATAATTTGCTCTGAGAGATATTGGAACTAACTTAGATGTCCTGGAAAAACAGGTGGGATCGTGGGTTTCATGTCCAATTAAGGATCCTTTCAGGACAGAGTCAAATCAATCTGGCAAGTTGTTGTATTATTCTTGCATAAGACAAATTCTTCCGATAATATAAGTTGCCGTTGTCTCCATATATTAAACACTCCATATGAACTTACCTGGTGATTGCTTTTGGCAATGGCAGGGACAGAACCAAAGCTTGAGTTGAATTTATGGGATTTTGGCACCAAACAGGATGGCTGCTTTCTTGGCTTAACACTGGCAGTAAATCCCAGTGTTTCTAACCTAGGTAATATAATACACAGTTTCCACTTGGTTTCATAATTTAGTAAGTGACAATGGGGAAGATGGGGCATCAGTTACTATCATTGTTAAGTTTAATCTATAAGTCTAGATTCCACAATGGATGAAGGATCTAATGATGTAAATAAAAAGCCTGTCATTACCTTGCACAAGATACTTAGAGCATTTTGATGTTTATACATTTATTTTGGTATTGATCTTCTTTTCTGCTTTTCCAAGAAAGAGGTTGATCATAGTGCTTCACAGTTTAGTTAGGGCCTGTCTTGCTAGGGTCTGATATGCCAGAATAGCCAGCTTCAGCACAGCCATCTTTATTCTCTGGAGTCCTCATTTTGATCATATTCTGATGACAGAAAAAATTATGCATTTACTTGATTAAGCTTTGTTTGTATGCAGACGTTGTCCATCAGATCTCCCAGAGGACAACAAAGGTGAGGTTTGTGTGTGCTTGCATTTGTAATCTGGTGATGCGTCTATCTAAACATCTTGTTTATCTACGCATGCAAAGCTTGCCAGCTTACAAGCTCATATCTATTGCCACAAATATTAACATATCACACTGGAAACTGCAGTTGTAGTTAAACATAAAGAAACTTGGAGCATGTGAATGGTGGCAATATTATTTGGTATTTATAGAAACTCGTTATCTTGTGACTTGCAGGAAATGCTATTTTATTCAGGATTTGAGGACCATTCGAGGCAGTCAGGTAATGTTTTCTCCTAGTGATGTATTTTTCGTGCACTTCTGTGTGTATGCATATGATTCTGCTGCAAAATTGTCATTACCCATTTGTACGGCAGTGTTTTGGCCCCTTCTGTCTCCTGATCATAATACAAATGATATGCCAGTAAGGTCTTCCTTGCAATCATCATATTTGACCAACAGGTGAGAATCAGCTCACTGCTAGGATTTCCAGTTATGTTTTTGTTTTTCTTTCTGATGCCTCTATGATAATTTGATTATTGCAGATGATAACGAAGCCACCTATCATAGTAATATATGTGGGTTTTGTCTCTTTTGTAGTCAAGTTTCAGGTGGGATTCCACAATCTGCAGATTCACCATTACTACTATGCAACCAAACAACATTCTAGACGGCTGTTCGTTTGTACCGTGATGGCTGTTTCCTAGACCTATCAGCAGGGTCACTTTCTTTGAGTGATTTTTCGATCTATACTAGTTAGGGTTTCTAAACAGATGTATGATATAACGAAGGCCGGCGAACTCTTCTCAGATTTCAAGGAGAAGAAGTGATACCAGGTAATTGGAGACACTCATGTGTCAATAAGGTGGGAGAGCACAAGGTGTACATGGAAAATAATAATTTCTGCGAGGTCGTTGGCATAAGAACTATCCTGATTGAGCTCCCCAGTGGTAGACTTTTGGGGCTGACTGAAGTCCTGTTTGCATGAAGTACTAGGCATAATATCATTTCTATTCCCAAGTTAGCCTCAAAGAGTCCTGAGGTTTGGTTTAGAAGGAACGAGGTTACTGTCGTAGCCACAAGATTGTATTATTTTCTGGCACTTTGGTGGGTGGTTTGTAAAAATTGGATGCAATAGCAGTTTCTGCTGCGAATTTAAATCAAACGATTACTTCTATTTATGATTCTTTTCTCTCAAGATGATTGTTTATTGTGGCATGTTAGGTTAAGGCATGTTAATAAAGATAAGTCTAAAAGGATGTCTACTTATGGTTTAATGGCCAGGTTACAAAACAAACTAGAAATATGTGAACCATGTTTGTCTGGTGACGCTTTAGTATTCTCTTTGGAAAAGGGAAAAGAGCTATTCACTTAAATCTACACAGTTTATTTTAACGTCTGTGGTCATTTGAATGTTAAAACATGAGGAATGATGTACTTTATCGTATGTACCGATGAATATTCTAGTTTCGCATATGCATATCTACAAAGTAAGAAATTTGTTGTTCTAGAAAAGTTAAAAGAAATAAAATCTGAGGTAGAAAATCAGATTTGTAAGACTATTGAAGTCTTGAGGTCTAACGGAGGTGGTGAATACACACGTGATGTATTTGACCAGCTTGTAAAAGTTGTGATATTGGACTCTAGTTTACCTATCCTATGTACCTCAGCAAAATGGGGTTGTTGAAAGCCAGAATCTACCCTTTTGGACATAGTTTGAAGTATGTAGAACCATTTCGAGTTAAGAACTTAGTTCATTGGAGAGGCACTCTCCAACGTAGCATATAATCCTGAACCTATACCTTAAAGAATGTCAAAGTGACACCTTATTGGTTATGGAATGGTTGGAAACCAAACATGCGTAATCTTACAGGCTATGGTAGTTGTGCTCATGTGAGACTCAAATCAAAATAGTTTCAAGTTGGGCTTTAAAACTATGAAGTGCTACTTTATAGGATATTTAGTGATCATGTAAATGGTATAGGTTTTTCGTACATCACTCTGACAAATCAATAAGCGTCATAGAAAGTAGAGATGCTTACTTTCTAAAAAGGAACTAAGACTCTAGAGTTTTGATTAAACAGACTAAACTATTCAAGGTTGTGACTGAACTAATCAAGGTTGTGAAACTTGAGGTGAAATCTAATGATCTAATTGAGATTACAATTTCAACTCCTAAGGTTGATTCAGTTACTAAACTCATGAGAGAGAGAGAGAAGGCCTTCTCTCAGGGATCATTTGTGACGATAGGAGAGATAAAAGATGATGTTGTGATAGGCAAACCTCTTTTAGAGATAATCCTCAAAGCTATTCAGGCATGGTAAACACCAAGGATGTTGATAAATGGATTGGTGGTATTCAAGAGGAGAAATACTCTATTAAAAATAATCAAGTATGGGTTTATGATGACCTAGCTGAAGATAGGGTAGCCATTTGTTGTAAATAAATCTTCAAAAGGAAACTAAAAATAAAGGATAAATTGAAAAACACAAGCCTAGATCCATGGCCAAAGGGCTTACCCAAATTGAGAGGATTGATTATGAGGAAACCTTTTCTTTTATATTTGGTTAATACTTGCACACTTGGATATGGAGTTACACCAAATATATGTCAAAATGCCTTTCTCAATGGTTATTTAAAGGGAAAAATCTACATGAAAGTTCTTGAGGGCTTTGAGCATGAAACCCTATAATGTCAAGTGTGCAGGTTAAAGGCCTTATATGGGCTAAAATAGTTCTCTAGATGGTTGTACTTTGCACTCCATAAGGTCATCCTAGAATATGGTTTTGTACCCAATCAGTATGACCACTATGTATAATCCTTAGTCAGTGGAATAAGTTTATGTTATTGCCAATGTATGTTGACGGCATACTATTAATGGGCAACAATCTGGGAATGATTAATTAAACCAAAGAATGACTTCACACCCAATTTAAAATGAGAGATATGGGTAAAGCCTCTTTCATTTTTAATATTAAATTTGAAAGAGATAGGAAGCTAGGAAACTTAGTTTTTCTCATGAATCCTATATTGATCATGTGCTCAAGAGATTTGTAGTTGGGTCGAAACCCATGGGCTCACAAATCTATAAGGGTACTAAAGCAAGAAGATGACAACCTCAGTTGATGATGATAGAATTCTTATGGAGTCCAAGCCATAGGAAGTCTTATGTATGTCATTACTTGCACTAAACGGAATATGCCTGTGTCATGGGCTTATTGCACAGGTTTTAGAGTAAACTTGGTTTTTCTCCTGAGAACATTGTTTAGCTTGTGTTTTACCACTTAGTGTGGTTAATAAAGATTTAACACTCACCTTTCAAGTAGATGAGCTTGTACCTCTTAGGTTTGTAGATTCCAATTTTGTGGGCAGCCTAGTTGAGAGATCTATAGTTCATTATGTGTTCATGTTTGGTGGTACTATAGTCTTGTGGAGTAGTAAGAGGAAAAGTTCATTGCTAAGTCTACCATGGAAGCTAAATATGTAGCTTGTAATTTAGCTAGTATATAAGATGTGTGAGTCAATGGTTTTCTAGTGAATTTAAGGGCATAGGTGAGCCATGACCTTCATATTGTGTTGAGGTATGATAACTTAGTTGCTATCTATACACCTAGGAATAGTGAGGCAAGTGTTAAGGGCAAACATATATAGGTTCATTATTTATATATGTTTAACATTCTATAGAAGAAGATGGTGATTGTGAGTCATACTCCTAGTAATGAGATGTTGGCTGATTCATTGACTAAGCTTTTAACAACATATCTATTCTTGACTCATAGATCCTCAACGTGATTGAGGAGACATTAACATGTTTATAGGTTTAATCGACTAAGTGGGAGATGATGATCATAGTGGTCGGCCAAACCACAAGATCTGGATCAGGTAATCTAATCTAGTAATTAGATTATTTATCAAGAAGGATCACCACAAGAGTTTATTTGAATGGTTCAGATCTTAGATCTGGTTGGAACACACTGAGAATATCCATAGCATGCATGAATAGGCCCTTGTTTAGTAGTTGACATGTTTAATAGGCAACTTACTCTTCAGTATGTGGCTAAGATCTAAAGGTGGTTTAAGTGTTCTAATGTAGAAGGTTTTTAAGAGAGAGAGAGAGAGAGAGAGAGAGAGAGTTCTAATTAGTCTCCAAAAGATCTTTCTTACCTATTCTAGGCATTCTATCTTTCACACTTTTTATATAGCATAGAAAGAAAGAAAAGTTGCATCTTTCCTTTTCAAGAATGTGCAACTTTTCTAGAGAAGAAAAACATGCTTCATTTGGATGATCTCAACCTGTGTTGTTAATCCTTGCAAGGTGTTGGTATAGAAATTTTTACACTTTCAATGGTCAATAAAAATATTTTTCACCATGTTCTTGACGTACATGAATATGTAACAAAGTATTTAAAGTGACCTCAAGATTTTTTTGAAGAATTATGACAATGCCACTAGATGGAAAAACTATTTTTCAAAAGACCTAAACTTATAGTTTTCTTATTAGACTTTTGGTTTTTAGTGATAATATATCATTTTAGAATTTTTGATAATCTAAAATCAGGAATTCCCTTAGCATTTGAGTTTTAAAATTTTAATCTAAGATAACAAAAAAATTAATTTTATAGTAGGAGCCAAGGATTGACTTTTTTTCTATTGGAATTAGGTTTTAGGACTATTTTTATTGAGCTTAAATGAGGGATATTGTCTTACATACATTATAATGTATTCCCTAAATGAAATTAAAATAATAATAAGTTATTTACTTACATGGCATTAATATATATATATATATATATATAAATAAGTACCCTTTTTGTGAATTGTATGATGCAATTATGCCGTTTCAGGGTTGTTTTTGGTAAGGTATCCAACTGTCTTCTTTCAAGTAAAAAACTTCAATCTTCCTATGCTTGGAATCTTCTCTTAGACAATTTCTTCCTTTGCTAGGACACCTCTGAAACAATTTCCTATGCTCTAGGATTCCATC
Organism: Warburgia ugandensis; assembly: GCA_035236585.1. Taxonomy (NCBI): domain Eukaryota; kingdom Viridiplantae; phylum Streptophyta; class Magnoliopsida; order Canellales; family Canellaceae; genus Warburgia; species Warburgia ugandensis. The sequence continues at coordinate 9,696,932 of CP141134.1, read as the reverse complement.
TCAAGTGTCGTAAGGCACACAGGACCTCAGGAAGCCCTCAATACAATGCGCCATCTAGTCTCCAATTCCCTTCATAATTTAATAAGGGAGAAAGAGAGAAAGAAGTGGGACTTGCTCTTACTTAAAGAGTCCACCTTTTCCAAAGTCTCTCTCATCATTCTTTCTTAAAATACAAGAGGGACTACCTTCTTAAAAAAAATTGATATTTATAAGTTATTTAGGACAGAGAAAAAAGGTAGCATGGATAGTGGGTCCAACTTTAAAGTGTCCCCCAAGTCCAACTACTTATCATGAGAGAGTCCTAACTCATGCAAATTCTTATTTACTTGAGAATCCTATCTTTGTAGTTCTCTTTTCCTCGAATTTTTTTATGTAACAACATGGATTTAACTTTGGTTTATGTTGGATCATTTTACGAAAAGAGAGCAAAAGAGAAAGTGGAGCCCAAGTCTTAGAGTTCAAAACCTTCAAAAGTCTAAGCCTTTCAAGGGATCCCACCTTTCTAAAACTAAGTGCTACCAACTTAAACTGGGCACGCAATTTCCCTAATGGTTTGGACTCCTTGCCAATTAAATGTCCTTGCCTTATAGGTCTCTTTGTCTCACTTTCATTCTCCTAGTACCCTATTTTTTGTGCCTCTTTCTCTTTCCTCTTTTTTCAGTTCTCTCTTCTTTTCTCTCTCCTACTCGTTGTCCCAAGATCCCACCATTTCTACCCACTTTCTCATTCTATACCCATAAATACCCTCTCTCTATCAAAATTTGAGACATAGGGCTTGGAGAATGAGAATAAGAAAATATATGTGGAGCGTTTGTCAGAGACCAAAAAGAGAGTTCAAGAAATTGCCAAGAGATTTTCAACAATCTTTAAAGGGTTTGAGAAAGTGACTCTCCATCTCTTTCCAATCCTCTCTTTCCATGTTCTCGAGGTTCCCTCTCACAAATGGAGCTAGACATGTCCAAGAGAGAGATTTGCCTTTCTTTCCTAACCTTAGGTAACTCTTCAAAATTGCAAGCACACTAACCACAATTTTAATTCACAATATCCTTATAATTGTCTAATGCCAATATATAAACAAGCATATGGATTTATAGAACTAAGCGCTACTAGTTAAGGGTAGTTCGATGAAATCATCTAATGAAGTTATGTTATCATCATTAAGGGTGTGAAATGCCCAATACTCTCATTTGCCAAGGTTCAATCTATATTCAGGTGATACTAACCAACACCACTTAAGGAGGGATGGATGACCAAGACCTCCCTTGGGAACACGCATGACTGTCCACTAAAAATTTCCTTAGTTAACTTAATTGGCACCACATGGGAGCAAAGAAGAGTGTCTAGTTCCATCAATGGAAGATTCTCTCTTGAGGAAATTCAAGTGTGTCATGTGCTATTGGTGCCAAATTCCTACTCGAGGTAGTTTAAGAATGCCCCTTGTCATTGTTACTGGACTCCTTTGAGGCAAAATTGAGAGTAACTCATGCTAGTCTTAAATGACAAAGTGCGATCAATGACAACATGATCGGTGCCACCTTGGTGTGTTTGGCTCCACTATTGAAACGAATTAAGTTCATCTTATGCCACCTTGCAGCTTGAAAATTGTTCAAATCCTGGGCCCACTTTTTTCATTTAAACAACAAGCAAAATCATCCCAATGTCACCAGAATGAAATAGTTGGCTATACGCATGCAAATGAACACACAAGAACAAATATTCAAGTCTTCAATCCAACTTTGCTTCATCTTTAAATAGTTAGCTTAAATCAAGATCTTTAAGTCTTGGAAAGAATAAACAATAACAGTCGACTAAGAATGCACTAATAGTTCACTCATTTTTCAACCAAATTCTTGCAATTATTTCTAGTTTGATCTAATGGACTCAAATGCCATTTAGATGACTTGATTTGCATTTTTTCCACTGAATTTGCAACTAAGTCTTAATAGTCTACTTGAGTCCTATTTTACTCAACTAACATTGTGAGACTTCATCCTTATGTTTCATGTTTATTTCAAAACAAGATATACAACTACATACTTGGAAACAAGTTAGAATCATTCAGCATTGATTTTTGTTATCATCAAAATAGAGAGGCATGGGCTAAAATGGATCTTGGCCTCTAGGTTTGATTTCTTGGGCTAGATCAATAGGCTTAGGCTTAATGGTTCTTGGACTTTGATTTGATTCAAGGCTAGATCAATAGGCTTAGACTAGGTCGATATCATCTTTGGATTTGATTCAAGGCTAGATCCATAGGCTAAGGCTAAGTCGATCTTAGCCTCTGGGTCAGCTTGAGGATTAGATCATGGCCTCTAATAGACAAGAGGCTAAGTTGATCTTAGCATCTAGATAGGCTCCAGGACTAGATCATGGCCTCTACTAGACTCGGATAGATTATAGCCTTTAAGTTTATTTTAGGCTAGACAATGACATCCATTAGGATAGATGGATCTAAGCTCTTAGATTTAATCTAGAGTCCTTTTCACTTTAACATAGGACCCATATACCCATTATGCATCCTTCTAGAGATTCTTATTTAGTTTAGATTTTGGAAAAGTAAAAAATAAAGGGGGCCCATTTCAATTTAAGATGGGCCCCACAAATTATTTAAAAGTTCCAATTCAATTGAAAATCCAAAAAGACCTAGTTATCACTTTCTTTCTATTAAGAGTTTAATCTATTTCTTATTTTTATCAGAGTCTGAGAGGGGCTGGCTCTTTTCATTTTAGGTGGGGCCCACCTTCAAAGCCAATACCATGGAGTATATTAGATAGGGAGAGCAAATAATCATAACAAACAATAAGTACCTCTAGAAAGAGGGCAAATATGCATAGCAAGCACTAAGTATCTCTGGGAAGAGAGTAAAAAGGCATAAAAGCAAATGCTACTTAGCTCTAAGGGAGAGTAAACAAGTATAAGAGCAACCACTAAGTACTTCTAGGAGAGTGTAAACAAGCATAAGCACAAGCATTGATTACCTCCAAGAGAGAGTAAACATACATAAAAGCCAACATTGAGTACCTTTAGCAAAGAGTAAACATGCATTAGAGCAAGCATTGAGTAACTTTAAGCAAGAGTAAATAAGCATAGGAACAGAAAGGACTAAGTACCTATATAAAGGTAAAAATGCAAAAAGAGATCACATTTAAAACTCAACAGCAAGAATCTCCATAAGCTTCTTCATTCACTTTCGCTACATATGCATTTTTTATTCCTCTTTGTATCTATTATGGGAAGAAGAGAAGGGCATTTATAGGTTTCTAGGAGTCTTAATAGTTAGGGATTGTGGAGGAGTGGGTGTGAGAGAGATTAGAAAAAAGAATTTTCTTGGAGAGAGAGAGAGAGAGAGAGAGAGAGAGAGAGGAGAAATAAGATGAACTAGTAGAATGAGTAGGAGAAAGAAAAGGAAGAGGATGGAGAGAGAGAAATATGTATGAAAAGAGGAGTGGGATAAAGAGAGAGAAATAAGATGTGAGAGGTGGGGTCTTGCTCCTTACGTAAGAGAGACAAAAAGATGAGTGGAAAGATAGATGTAAAGTGAGTGGAGAGAAAGATAAGAGGTCAGAGAAACTGAGAGATATGGGAAAGTGAGATAAAGAAAGTGGAGAGAAGAGATCTTCTAAACAGTGGGGTTCATTGTCTCAAGTTATTTCTTATTAAAACGGTCAAATCTTCAAGAAGAATAAGGCCACATTTAAGATAAGCAACCCTTAATTTTAGGAAAGTAATCAAGAGAGAGAGATGGAACTCAACTCAAAAGTGAGTCCCATTCTCTTAACTCTTCTTCTTAAACAATGTCTAAAAAGGTGGTCCATCTCGATAGGTTGGATGGACTCCTTTATTTTAGAAATTAGGATGACTAGCGAAGAGAAAAATGTCAAAAAGACAGGACTTGTAGTCAATGGTCAGTCCTAGTTTCATACATATGCTGCATTTAACTAAAGATAGATGAACCATTAAAAGGCCAACTTCCAAGGGTGTCTATGGGAACTACTAGACATCATTTTTTCAAAATGTAAGTGAAAATATTTTTTCAAAAATACCCTGGAAACAACATGACTACATATATTGCACTTAAAAGTTGTGTGTGTGTGTGTGTGTGTGTGTGTGTGTGTGTGTGTGAGATATATATATATATATATATATATATAATGTCATAACTTGTCATTATTTTACTTTTATTTACTTAAGATAAAAACACCCCTTAATTTTTGGAGCTTAGGTCAAATTTTTAAGACTCAAATGCTAAGGGTATTTTTATGATTATAAATGCTCAAAATTTTCAAAATAAAATATTATTGCTAAAACCAAAATTTTTTTAAGAAAACTCTAATTGTAAATCATTTGAAAATAGTTTTATTAGCTAATGGCATTTTTATAATTAAAAAAAAAATTGACCACAAGATAACACATCTTAGTGCCTTGTTTTCTTTTGAAACTTTGCAATATTAATTTAAAGCATTTAAAATTTCAAAGTACAACCCTTCAAATACTTTACTACATAATTGTACACATGAAGAACATAGTCAAAACTATATTTTATTGTTCATTGAAAGTGTAAAAATTTTGATCCAACACAAATAAAGAAAGAGATCTTAAAATGTTTCTAACTTCTTAAAACCAGAGAGAACAAACCAAACAAAGCACCCTTCTAAATCCTAGCAGAGCACTATCGCAGTTCTCAAGATTTTTTACATTGAGTTATTCAATCTTGGTTTCATCCAATTTCACTCAATCTAGGATGAGTTTGACTTATTTTGGCATTATCAGGCAAGATCATTGTCAGTCCAACCAAAGCTAGGCTAATTTTCATTAAAAAAATTGTTAGCCCATCATGAGCTAAGGCAAGCTAGACCCATTGTCGATTTAGCTATTAAAACTCATTGTTTGTCCATCCTGAGTTAGCAAGCGTTTCACAAAATAAGGTGTAGCTCATTGTTATTGGAGAATATCTCTAACTAGGATGATTTGGGCTGAGTTTAAGGCATGGGGTCTATTGCTAGTATAAATTGTAGTTTGTTTAGTTTAGAGAGAAATAATGGGACTTATATTTCACTGGATCTTGTAAGAGTTTGACAAAATAGAAGTTGGACATTAGAAATTGATATCCACACTCATTTTCAAATGAATGATATTTGAAATCAATACACATTTTCAAGTAAGAAGCTATTTAGATAGAGGCTCTAGAAGCTTTCTATAACCATTTCCAATAAGAAGCTATTTATATAGTGGGCCCTAGAAGCTATTTAGATCTATTTTCAAATGAAAGTTATTCACACAGTAGGAACCCAAATCTATTCATATACATTTTAAAACAAGAAGCTATTTACATGATGGGATGTAGAAGCTACCGACATTAATTTCAAATAAGAAGCTATACACTGGGTTTATGAAGCTATCCACACCTATTTCATGTAAGAAGCTATTTATATGGTGGGCCTCACAAGCTATCCATGCTCATTTTTAAAAGAAATTGGTAGGACCCATAAGCAATTCAGACACATTTTTCAAATAAGAAACAATTTACATGGTGGGCCCTAGAAGCTACCCACACCCATTTCAGAAAAAAGATATTTATACACGAGCCTTAGAAGCTATTCATGCCTATTTTCAAATTAAATCTATTTAATGGTAGGACCAAGACATTTCATATAAGAAGCTATTTACATTGTGGGCCTTAAAAGATATCTAAACCCATTTTCAAATGAAAAGTTATTTACATGATACCACCTAGAAGCTCTTTATATGATAGGCCTTAAAAGCTATCTATTCAATTTCAAACTAAACCTATAGAAGACCCACAAATATGCTTTATATTATGCATGATGAATTCACAAATTGATTCAATCATTAGCAAGGAGAGCTGTCAAATAAGATTTATAGTATGCAAGGAGGGCCCACAAATATTTTTCATGGTATACATATAGGGCTTAAAAACATGTTCTTGATAGAGGTTGCCACACTATGCCCACACAAGTTTCAAAATATTTGGACTTTGAATGTAGGATTTTTAAATATTAAATATCTTATAATATGTCTAACTCACCCTAGCTCATCCTATCATCTTGCAAAATCGAGCTAGCTAAAGTTACATAAATTTGAGCTAGATTAGTTGATGATAAGATTTTAAACTCAAAATCTAGGAAGATCATGCTAACTCTAGTCAAACCAAGATCGAACAAACTGGGGCCAGATCAAGTAACTCCAAAGTTGATTAACACGGTGTGTACGGGACAAAGATGGGAGGGACTGCCTCCCTTTCACATAGGGATTCCTCCCCTCAACTCTCACTACCACAAGCAATCATCATCATCGCCTTTTCTTCATTATGGGGTTGCCTCTACAAATATGTTCATCCATTCAACTTTATCAAGTGACATTGTTTTATTAAGTTTAAGATTTTTAAAATATTTTCTCACTAATTTTATCCATGATCTTTTATATCTTCCCCTTGTCCTTTTATAGCCTTCAACTTAGATTAATTCACTCTTTCTAGCTAGTGCTATTTTCGATCTCTGTTGGACATCCAAAACATCTAAGTCTACCTTATTTTCAATCTCCATTGAACATCCAAAACATCTAAGTCTATCCTCTCTCATCTTTATACCGATTGGTGCTACTCCTAAGTACCCTAATGTTTTTTACTTGTTGCTTTCCACAATTGCATAGCTATTGTAGTACAATTTATGCAATTATAGGTCGATGTCATGGGGACTTGACTTAAGAAAGATGGAGCTTAATAAAATTTAAATTATCATAAATTAATAAAAATAACATAAACTAAATAATAATGAAATAGAGACTTAGATCTATTGAATTAATAATAAAAAAAATACATAATTCCAAGTTCAAAAGATAGAAATTTAAACAAAATATCAAGTGAAATATACTTTCTTAGTCTGATCATAGCAAAATTCTTCAATTTTGGCCATATTCGAGTTGATCAACCTTTATAAATCTATTTATCAGGTCTCTAGCTAATGATTTAATAACTAGATTATGCAGATCTTCCAAAAATCTATTGATCTATATCAACATTGAAAAGAAAAGAAAAATGATTGCATGGCTTAGATGGATTTTTTGGATCTCATATTTAAGATTAGGACATTTGGATTAGCTAGGAAGTATCCTAAGATAAAGATCTAAAAATCAATTGAAAATCTGAGAAGAAAAAGATCAAGAACTGAATTAGTCTTGTTGATTAAAGCTAAACCATTGATTGTGACCACCTAGGTTTTTAAAACACATTTTCATAAATATTTGCACAGATATGGCCCTAATTCTGAAAATTTTTAAAATCAAATAGCGGAAACATATTTTTTTTTTAAATTGGTTTGTCAAAAACTCGAATGCCACCTCAAATTACTTATCATACATAGATTTTTGTATAAAATAAGATTTTCATTGAATAACAATAGAAATACTTTTATTAAAATCAAGATCAATCCAGTGGTTCACATACACAGCCTCGGTAGTCATTACATACCTTGTCCACATATTACAATACAAATTACAAACAATCGATATAATCTTCCTCAAAGTAAATACCCTAAGTCATAATTTGGTGATGATTATTCACAAATCTTGAGCTTTCAATCTTTCTTAACTGTATCTGAGATATTGTAAACATTCAAACATTTACAATATCTCAGCAAGTTATGCTTGGTAGGGATTTAAGAAATGTATTCAATATATCTCAAAATCGACAATTCTTTAAATTCATGGTATAAATCAATTTATATAATTGGATAACCATTTTATACTTCACTAATCATATGAATTATATGTGTATATTACATATAAATAAAATCATTGAAAATTGTGAATATAGTAAATATCATCAATAATATCTCATTTCCAAACTAATTTCAATATTAACACTAAGTGTTAATATATAATCATACCGTATCGAGAATCATCCTCCAATACAACATCAGTGATAACTTTTACCGGGCATCTCATCATGCCATAAAATAAAGCATCTCATCATGCCATAACATAAGGCATCTAATCATGTCATAATCAATTACATCATAATTCAAAATAATTAAAGGACTACCATGCTTGCAGTCTCAATCAGTACAATGCACCCAAATAAATGCTTAATACTCTACTGATACTATGGTAGAAAATACAGATCCATGTTCGTATCAGGGAAACCATGGCTCTCATAGTGGTGACCTTCCCATAATTGCCCCACCCGACATTTTTCCCCTCTTTGGGCATGGCATCATCATCATAATCAGTTTTAGAGAACAGGTAGCCAAACCCTCATAACTCTCCTAGCATTAGCATCCTTAGGCATAAGCTTGTCATAAAACAAAACCACAAGCCTCCATGCTTGTATGAAAAATGATATTTCATATTTATAGACTGTGTGTCTAGTTATATTAGGACATGCCTATAATTTATTTTCTTAAGATTGGGAGGTCCAACTTATATAATTCAAATCTTTAGGACATGCCTATAATTTATTTTCGTAAGATTTGGGGGTCCAACTTATATAGTTCAAATCTTCTCATTCTACATATTAAGTAATTTCATAATTACTTAATCAATCCCTTTGTATTCATTTCCACATCATTTGTTGCCTTAAGTAATTTTATAATTACTTAATGAATCACTTTGTATTCATTTCAACATCATTTGTTGATTCAAATACAATTCTAAGGCAATTATAATCAATCTATGGTTATCAGGATAAGATCATGTATAAAATACATATATCTTCTATATTGAATATATTCTTAAGGTCTACCTACCTTTACTTTTAACAATCCACCTTCTCATTGATCTTGATCATTATATCCTTCATGTATCTGTCAAATCATATATATATATATATATACGGTCATTCCTCAACTCATTTATACTTCCTAGTTATTCTTTTAATCATCCTTACATCAGATGATTTGCATCTTTTTCCTTGGATTATATTGATCAAGGTCTAATCTATTGATCTATATTCATATTAATTCAAAAACATACATACTAACACAATATTATCATTCAAGATCTCCTTATGGATCTTGTTTGATATTTGATTATCTTAATTACCATTTTTATTAGGATTGGATAGTTTACTATCCTTTTATGATCTTATTATTATTCAACTAGTTAATGTCTTACTAGTTTAAGATAGTTTATTTCTTTCCTAACACTAGACAGCTCCTCCTAATTTTAGAATTGACTAAGGCTAATCAGTTAAAAGTTGCTCACATAGTGGTTAATTCAATCTTCATGTAAGGAGGCATTTCGACCTCACAAACATTGCGAGAAGGTGGGGGAAAAGCGAGGCTCTATTAGAGAACCCCCTTAACCACTATGTTCAGTATTTACTGAGGTGACCTTAGCTCAACCTTTATAAGGTTCCTATGAGCATTAAACTTTAAGTACTCTTGCCATTTGATTTTAATTAAATCTATGAGCATTTAAAATGTCATTCATGGGGTTTATTATTCTCCTAATTTGGGCAATAAAAATGATATTCCTCATATTGTCCTACTAATTATAGCCCTTACTATCATTAAGTCTATGTCCATATTCATTGTATATGTTCATCAATATCTATTTTTATTTAATTGCATTTTCCATGTAATTTACATAACATGAACATTACAGCATAAATAAATAAAATAAACAATTACATCTATTAAGAAATACAAAAAACATTTATAGTAGAATATAATAAATCACATGCTCATTTGGATATATCATATTTATTCATTTTGATCAAATGATCATATTTTAATTTCTATTCAGATTAGATCTTGATCTTTCATTTTTATTCAGATCATCACATTATCTTAATGTGATATTATCACTAGATCATTGATGCATCTCATCATATGATCTGATCTTTCTTGATCCAACTTATCATGAAGATCTTAACTCATTTTATTAAAATTAAGGGCATAGATTTAAATCTATGCCAAATTAGGCACATTAGGCCATTCATTTCTCATGATCTTAACTTTAGATCATCATTCAAGCTAATTTTCATGGTCTGATCATACTTGATTACTTAGATCAAGTAGATCCATGATCATTTTTAAGATTTCTCTTCCATTAAGGTTAAATTTCTTAATTCATCTCAGATCAGTTATATCTAACTCTTGATTCCATGTTACCTCATCACTAGATCACTGATGGATTAGAAATTCGAAGTATGATCATGTCAAATTTGACTGATCTTGATTTGGAGTTAAAATGAGCTCGAATTAAGATTTTAAGTTTCAAATCAAACAAGGGGCCTAGATTCAATCTAGGTTACCTGAATCGATGAGTTGATCAGTAGCCTACCCCGTCACGTTCCACTGGTGATAGTCAGTGTACAGGGAGGGTGACCTTGTATAGGCAGGATAGTCCGATCTAAACCGTCAGATCACCTCTTCCCTAGATCAACGGCCAGATCTTTAAGAAAGTGATCTGTGATTTCATATCTTGGGGTTTTGGGACCCTCTGAATCAATCTAACTGTTCAGAATCTCCAAATCTGATCAATTTAGGGGTGATTTCCACTTAGATCACTGGATCTATTTCGCCAATGAACCAGTCGCTGGTGGAACAAATTCACTAGTGATTATCACCCATTTTGGCCAAAAAGCAAGGGGTTTTTGAAGGGGAGTTGAGATAGAACTACCTGGATCTAGTCTAGAGTAGAGAAATGAGCTGGAGAGAGGGTTTCTTGCCGGATTTTTGAAGCCCTGCCTGGATGGCTAGGATTTTTGTCATTGCCCCCGGGGTGCTTGTTAGTGCCGAGGAAGAGAAATAGCATAGGGAAAATGGAGAAAAGAGTGTGGGGATCCCAATTTCGAGGTTCCTGGGTCTTTTCCTGTGCCAGAGAGGGAGATCGGTGAAGATCTTGCCGGGCTAGGAAAAACCCTAGCCAGTTGGATCATCTCAAGGGTAGGGTGGAGGGTGCGTCCCCCAACTTTCCAGCCTGGCACAGGCTAGTTCCCTTGCTGAGTTCTTATGGGGACCGCCGCTAGGGCTGGAAAGAGAAGAGAGAGAGAGAGAGTCTAGGGATCTGAAATTTTGTGGGAATGTTAGGGGGTATTTATAGGTTTATTTGTGGATTATTTAAATTAAAATTTTAATTATTTTTCATTTTAAATGAATTTTCAACTTTTCTTATTTAATTCAAAAGAGATTCGTTATCATTTTATTTTTTATCATTGATATTGCCTGAGCTGGCTACCCACTAGCTCACCTAACTTTTGTGGATCCCACACAAAAGTGAAATGACCATTTTACCCCTATGGGTAAATGTAAATTCATAAAATTAAAAAAATAGGGATTTTTTACCCTAGCTCAGATTTTAGCATGCTTATAGTCATTCTAACTAGTTTCTCATGAATGATTCTAAATATCTATGTTTTAAGACTTGATTTTTTTTCTAAAAATTAATATTATATTAAATATAATATTCCATGTTGATTTTTGTAATAATTTCAATTAATTCCAAATAATTCTAGAAAAATTGGGATTTTCACATTGATTTGGTCTGGATTTAATCAAATAGGACTAACCTAGTTTTCTGTAGTTTTTATTTGGGAATAGAATAAAGCTTGAATAACACACAAACTAGAATAAGGATAAGACAAAACAAGAAGCAAGACGAAACTGAGAAAAAGACAAACATGGGATACATATGGAATTAAAACAGCATTGTAAAGAGTAGAACTGGAATTTTATCTCAAAATATCCTTTCTTCAAACCGTAGCTGAGGGAAGAAGAAGGGTATGCAGGGAGCTGCTCTATGCTATTTGAAACTCCGAAATGAAGAGAAAAGGAGGGAATCATGGTAAAATTGAGTTGGGTTTTTCTCTAAACATGGATAGCTTGTAAAAAGGTGAGAATTCAAGTACAAACTGGTGAGAATTGAAGGTAAAGATTGATAATTAAACAAAGATAAAAATTGATAGTTAACAAAGAAACTAAGGATGGTGATGAAAGCAGAGGTTGGTATGGTTATCAAAGAGAGGATGAAGACAACTAATTAATTAGAAAACAAGACTGGAAACAGGGATAAAGAAGGTGAGGGAACAACTTGTAAAACATGGAAAACTACCATTGATGATAGAGATGAGATTGCGAGAAGAACATTAAAGGAAAGCATTGAATAAGAATGGTGAGAACAACATGGGAGAAACAAAGGGAAAGACAGGTGATGAATAAGGGAAGAACTGCGATAGGAATCAGGGGGGAAAAAAAAAGATGAAGCACAATGATTGGAATAAGTTTGGTAAATAAGTGGAAGGATACAATGAGGTTGAGAGAAAGATGATGGTAGATGGTATGGTAAAGTTGAGAGAGATTGAGAGATGTTTGGGGATGCAAGGCTTTGTTGGAACTACCAAAAGAGGGAAGGGTGGCTGAGGATGGAGCTGGGTTCATTCTCCTTCTTTGGTTTTCTCCTCTTCCCTTGTGTGTCTGCTAACTATTCTATCATTCAAGATCAACCCCCCTCCCCCTCCTCTTTATGTGTGTGTGTGTGTGTCTATATATTCAAATCAACTTCTCTACTTTTATCCAAATTTAGCAAATTATTTTTTGATTTCCTCTAATCTCTTGTTTTTTCTAAGCAGTTGACTCCTAGATTGTATCTTAGATTATCTAATCTATTTAATTTGATCTAAGTTGTCCAATTCCTTTTAGTTTATTGCAATATAAAAGGCTAAATTAGACTCATCCTAATCATGCATTAATTATCTAATCATCTCCGATAATCATCTAGCAGTTAAATTTTGCAAATCAATAGTTGGATGATCAATTGGAGCTAAAAATACATATTTAATATAAAATTTCACTCAACATTTTCATTTCTATTTTTTATCTTTTATCTTGTTACTCATCCATCTCAACATCCCCATTTCGATTATGCTCATCCTATGTATATGTTGTTCCTTAACTACCCAATACTTTGATCCATAAATTATGGCCATCTTTATAACCATCCTATAGTATTGTCCTTTTTAACTTTGTACAACACTTGCTGATCACACAAAACTCCAAAGGCATATCTCCATTTGATCCAACATACTTAGATTCTCTAGGTAATATCCCTCTCAATCTCTCCACTCTCATGAATTATCGATCTCAATTATCAAAAGTGGTCTTTCTGGGGTACTTTTTAGTTATCAATCTTCACTAGTGTTTCCCTCCCACTTCTCCCCTTGCTAAATTGTATTCTATATACTATGTCTTAGTTAGGCTAATTTTAAATCCTTCAAAGTCTATAACATCTCTTCAAAACTCTAGCTTTGTGTTTACACCCTCCTTTGTCTTATCAATCAAGACTATGTCATCTACAAATAAAATGTAGCACAAAATCTCCTCAAGCTAATGTTTTGTTAACCCATCCATAAACGATGTGAAAAAGCACATGCTTAATTCTGATCCTTGGTGCAATCTTATGGTGATAGAGAAATCATCAGTCTCTTTGCTGGTGGTCCTAACATTTGTTACTGCTTTCTCATACATATCCTTAATTATGTCTATATATCCCCGTGAAACCCTTTTCTTGCCCATCACCCATCGTATTAACTCTCTATGGACCCTGCCATAAGCTTTTTTTAAGTCAGTAAAGACCATTTAGAGGTCCTTCCTCCTCTCATTATATTTCTCTATCAATTTTCTAAGGAGGAAAATAGCTTCCATAGTGAACCTTTCAAGCATGAAACCAAATTGATTGCAGATACACTTGTCTTATGTGTTAGTCTCTTCTTAATCATTGTTTTCCAAAATTTCATAGTATGACTAATAAGTTTGATCTCACAATAATTTGTACAACTTTGGATGTCTCCTTTATTCTTATAGATTGGTATGATAGAACTTTTCCTCCATTCATCTGGCATTTTGTTTAATTTTAAAATCTTGTTAAATAACTTTGTCAACCAAACTACTTGATATCTCCCATATATTTGTAAACCTCTATTGGTGTAGCATCTCATCGAAGGGAGTTTCTTGATTTCATATTTTTTTGAAGGCCTCTTTCACTTCAGGTATCTAAATCTTATAGTTATCGATATTGTCCAACATTATTTGGGTTTATAGTTCTTTCAATTTCTATATTCTCAAAGCCATTGCAATTTATCAATTTTTAAAATTAACTTTTTCACCTTTAATTGATCTCGTCCTCTTTGATTAATACTCTTTAGTCATCACTTTTAATGCATTTCATGTGATTTAAACAATTACTCTTATGGTCTTTTATTTTTATAAGTTCAAACATATCTTTCTTACCTCCTCATGACCTCAATCAATTGTAGATATCTTCATATGCGTTGAGTTTAGCTTCACTTACTATTCTTTTAGCAATCTTTTTAGCATTCTTTTATTTCCCTAAGTTTTAGTAATTTCTAGTTCTTTTGTCATGCTCTAAAGCACACTCATTTCTTTTTAATAACTTTTTGCACTTTTTCAATCCACCAACAAGTTTCCTTTACTAGTTGCTTTTTACCTTTAGATACCCCCATAACATTTTTCGCCACTTTCTTAATGTACTCAACCATATTAGTCAACAATGTGTTTACTTTTGTTTCATTGTTCTACTTTTCTTATACTATCTCAGTCATCTAACAAACTTGTTTATGAATGATGTTATCTTCTCTCCGTTTAAGTTTCACCAATTCAATTTGGCATTATTAATTCCTATCCCTTTTATAGAGATGCCTCTTTTCATTTCTTATAAGAAAGCTGATGTGGGACTAATACTCCCTTTCACTTAAAAACAAAGCCAACATTTTGTAGATATGTGACTAATTGTCTCTACTAATAGAAATTAAGTTTACATTTGGATCCAATTCTCATCAATTCAGATCGCTTCCTTGGGAGTGATTCTTTGCCAAAGTGACAACTCTAGACCTTCGAAATAACTAGTAGAAACCACATCCATAGAATTATGGTTCAAGAATGATTAACCAAATGCAATTTTTACACTATTATTCATTATTTATGGCCAAAATTACAAAGATTCCATCCCTCAAGCTTAGTTAGAAAACTCTCTAAATAAAGGTTGTGACTTTTCTATCCTTGATTTAGACCCTAGTAATTCAAAAAACTTTACACGTTTGAAACTCAATACAAATCACTAAAATCATTATGAACCTACTAAATTAAAATATATAAGTTTTTTTCTGAATGAAATGAAAACTAGAATTGAGTTTCATACTTTTCTCTTATTCTTATATCTTATTTGTAAATTTAGCTACATTTCAAAATTTTAAAAATATAAACTCTCTCTCTCTCCATACCACCACAATTTCTTTCATACAATACTCGACGTCAAATCCAAGCTATACCACCAAAACCACACTTTCCTACCCCCCCTCATTTAAATATCAAATCTGAATAATTTTGTTGCTTCTCATTCTCGTTCATGTGCTTATGAAATGAAGTTTTTTGCGTGTTCTAAATTCTAATGAAGGGAATGCAAACATGGAGACACTAGCATACCACTAACACATACAAGATATGTATTATGGTTTCTATGCATGACATGTTCAGCCGAAGGTATATTTAGGATCCCACCGTCGATTACTCAAACCCCTTATCTTTTTAGTCTCATCTAGCATAGCTGACACTAGAGGTGGTAAAATATGACACGACACAATAACACAACTCAAACCCGACACAAATTTAGTGGTTTAGGGTCGAGTCTTATCATGTTCATGTAATTTTCGGATCAACCAAAAAATAACATGCCAAAAATCGTGTTGTGTTCGGGTAAATCAATGTTGACCCGTTGTGTTGACTTGTTTGACACGTGACCTATTAATTCGTTGTGCTGACCCATCTGACCCACAACCTGTTAACCAATCAGGTTGAAAATATAGGACGGTTTTTCAAAAACAGTCCTATATTATAATAGTAATATAGGATAGTTTTTGAAAAACCATCCTATATTTTTATAGTTTTTAAAAAACCATCAATATATAGGACGGTTATTGAAAAACCATCCTATATTACTAATATAGCATGGTTTTTCAATACTACCAGTCCTATATTTTTATGATTTTTTAAAAACTATCAATATACAAGACAGTTTTTGAAAAACTATCCTATATTACCCGTCCTATATTTCCATATAGGATTGGTTTTCAAAAACTGTCCTATATTTCAATATAGGACAGGTTTTCAAAAACCGTCCTATATTTGTGTGGCTTTTGAAAAACTAACTGCCTATATTCTTATACAAAAAATTGTCCTATATTAGTTATTTTACATTCATTTAATCGTGTTACACGAGTTGTGTCGTGTCGATTCTCTTAATAATCGTGTCGTGTTCGAGTCATGGATTCGTGACACGATTATTAAGCGGGTTGTGTTTGTGTCGACCCATATACTATAATGGGTCAGTCTCAACACGACACGAACACGACCTACCAACTCGAATTGCCAGGCCTAGCTGACACTTAAAAGGATTCCAAGTTAGATAATCTCAACCCCTCGATAGCTTCAGATTTTGTAAGATAGCAATTTAGGTTTTTGAGCTATCTATTCTCACCTAAGTAGTGACACGATTTCATCTCCATGTTAGTACTTAGTAGAGACGATTTGCCACCTTCTTTTCTCTTTGATGTGCACATTTGTATTCTTGGAATAATATTGCTAAATCTCTTATTCCCTCTCTATGTCTCAAAGAGGGTCAAAGGCTGAAATTTTTTTGAAGAATAGGTTGAGGATTTTATTGGATCGGAGGCTGAAATGTTCATCACCGATGTCTTTCAGTTTGGACAGAGACAAATAAGAAAGGAAAGCCTGGCCAGGCCTATGAAAGTACTGACTTAGTTTATCAATTTAGAGCAAATTTGTTCACTTGGAGTTCTTTCTGGACTTCTAGCTAGAAATGTCTTACCAGGTGTAACAGCTAGACTACTGTTTGTGTCATTTCGTTATAGTGCCCTTAGGTAGACACCTAAAATACTTTGTTGCATCCACTTTTAAGATGGACTTTAACATCCACATTTGAACTCAGAATAGCTACCTCAAACACTAGGGGGAGGCACCTTTTTCTACCTTGGGCACAAAAGGCTTTTGCTTGGGGATGGTCTTTGGTTTGTATATAAAGTCTCCTAAAAGAAAGAAACAATGTAATTACATTTTCAATCGCATTTGATTTTTTCACACGAAAAGAAAGAAGGAAGAAAAAAACAATGTCACGAGTATGTTTCTTTATATATAAGAATTATCATATGAAATATTTGGTACAAATAAATAATCAAACCAATCACTTGGACACTTTCCTAAATCTAACCCCAGCAAAAGGAAAAGGGGCGATCTAAACCTACAGCCAAGCATATTCTAGGTGAGATATGGAGTTGTATGTGACCACTATATGCGACCACTACTAGACGTAATTGGCTATGAAATTATGTGTTTACTACTCAAGTGGAAGTAGCCAAGTTTCATTTTTTTGGTAGCAAAATTCTTATTCATACGCTAGATCTAGGTTAGTCGCTAGCAAAAACCATTTAGGAATACTGCCTCAAACAGAGGTTACAATGAACAAAATAAACACTGTTTTTTTACCTAGGCTAGAACATGGCAAAAACAAATCTCAAAAGAAAGAACAAATCCAAACTGAAGTAGTTTATGTTCACCTAAGTTTCCCGAATTTACTTAAATGCAGTCTTGATGTTGGTTTTGCTTTTAAGTTAAGGGGACTATAGTCCCACATTGCTTATGAAAAAGAGAATTTTGGTTTTGTTATTAAATTAATAGGATTAATTGTCAAATATAGTCATATATTGTGAGGGAACACCAGAGAGGAATTCCTGTACAAGGGGACAACCCCCTAGTCCCTTGCACCAAATTCTCTTCCCATAGAGCTCTCGTTGTCTCTTGCTCTCTCTTTTATAGTTTATCAGTTTTTGTATCACTATAATATTCTCTTATGGTTCTAAGAGTTGCTCCACAGCAATGTTTTTTCTTGTTGTCTTTTTAGAACGTTATCATTGTCTTTGATTGATTGAGTGAAACTTCCCTCTTAGTGTCATCTTTCAAGAAGTTTATCATTGTCTTGATTGATTGACTTGGATTTCTCTCTTATTATGAATATTGTCTTGATTGATTGAGATTTCTCTCATGTCAATATCTCTTTTGACTATCTAACCAAGACATATATTTTCAAAGAGTTATTTAAAATAAGTTAAAGGCATTCATTTGGAGACTAAAGCACAGACCGATTTGATCATGTAAATTGGTTGAGGTACATATTATATCTAGCTTGGTTGAATCCCAGAGATAGAGATGTCATCCTTACACTTATTGGGAGGTTTCAACTATCTTCAAAAAGCTTATTTTGGCCTATGCCTCTAAAATAAGTTTTATCAGATTTATTTTGTGCAAGTTTTTTACATTTCTAACAATTTGAATATATATTTTTAGATTCTTTGAACCTAGCAACTGGAAGAATTATGAATCCCTAATATGATGACACATGTTAAGCCTCTACTAAATTCAACTCTACAACCATGATTTGATACATTTTGAAAATAGCAGCTTTTATAGAAGAAAGTTTTCGATTAAGAAACATTAAAAGTGACATGTGATACAAGGTCAACAGAAATCTAGGATACTCTTGATTTTACTATTTGTGTGAGTGAAACTTTCCTAAGCATTGCAAAATAGAAATTTCTTACTAAAAGAATATTGAAGCTAGATTGATAAGCTTTATGATTAACAAGTTAGATATACATAGAGTTCCTACACAAATAAGAAAGCTTCAATCTCAAGAAAGCTTTAAAGGAAGTTTCTTATGAATAACAAGATGATAGTTTTTTATTATTAGAAATTCCACATGTGGACTAGAATTGATATATAAGGATAAAATATGAAAACAATGTTATTTTGGGATTGAAGATCAAATATATTGATGGACTCAATTTCAGAAATTTTATAGGATTTGAAAAAATTGATGTCAAACTCTTTGGCGAAAGGACTTGGACTCAATATGGGCAATTTTTAAAATGAAAATTGTGAATGGTCCTAAGATTACTTCTTCAATGCCAACAGAAGTGTCAACCTTTTAAAAGATACTTCAAATTTTGTCAATTTATCTAAGAAAAGAATATTTCTCTACAAAAGATAGTAGGTTTGATTGAAGCAAGCAAAGAAACCATACACTTGATTTGTGATTACATTCTTTCATAAAAAGGATTTAAAGCATATACTTGCAAGTACTATTTATCTATGACAACAATAATATTGTAACAAGGCAATATAGTGAATGCTAAATTGGAAATCTAGCCAACTAAATGTGAAACATGACTATGTGAGATAATTGAAACAATAAGTGATAGCAAGCAAGAACTATTCAAGATATACAGAGAAGTTGGGGTTAGAATAATACAGGTTATTATTTAAATTCTAAAAAACTTGGGTCACAACTATGATAGTCATCAACAACCTAAGATTCACCTCTAGAAAAAGAGAATGCCATTAAAGTGGCAAACGCACAAGCTAATTATAGAGATTCAAGTATCAATAACAACTTTTAATTTTTTAAATGAAGAAACTACAAAATAATTGCATAACATGATAGCGGAGGCTAAATGGTATTACAAAACTTCTATTATAGAAGAACAAAAAACACAAGCTATGGCTGGCTTAGAGGAGTAATACTTCGTCACTTGACTAGTAAGAAGGTCTTATCATTTACTTGGCTATAAAGATTTTGGTGGTATTATTGAGGAATAGATCGCACTTATTTTGGCTACCATCTATAAGTAAAGCATAAAGATTGCAAATTTTGAAAATTTCTCATTCTCACACCATTGTAAAATCCGTTGATGTCAATTCAGCCAAGAGTACATTTTCTTTCAAAAGTAGTCAAATGAAGTAGAAGTATTTCATTCATCCAATACAAGGAGATCTACAAATTTGAATAGAAAATTTCTCTTTTGAAATTAAAATTCTATATTCTAGAGATAGAAAAGCACATTAACTGATATGTTAAACTTTATGAATTTTGTTGGTAGGTACAAAATAATGGAGAGTTCAATGAATCATATCAAGAATCAAATTACAACTGAATAATGAAATTGTCTAAATATCGGGTTAGTGGTAATCTGATTATTTGAGTTCAATTGTGCTACTACAAACTATGTCTCCATGAGTTCAAATAGTGAGATATAGCTAGGACATATAAATATAAAACATGAATTAATTCAAACACTTGTTTTTGGTTAGGATATTATGTTCTAATCAAGATGTGATACCCCAAGTTTTTAAATTAATTTTCAAAAGTCAAGATCCTTGTTATGGAAATTTCTTTTTAAAAAATAAATAGCAAAATTATTTGCTTAAAAAAATATTTTATAAAAATCATAGTGTCATAACTTTCACAAAATTTTGGATTTAATGGTGAAATCGACATCCCATTTCTACTAAAAATTTGACAAAGTTTTCTCTTCTTTTTTATATGTTTGCATTTAATGCATGAGATGTGAAAAACACTTGAGAATTGCATAATTATCATCAATATATTTGAAGGTTCTATCTCCACACATATGCTTAGAGTTTCAGAAATTTTAAAAAAAGCAACAATTTTTAACAAACAAATATTAAAATATTATCATTTACCCAAAATCTCCTCCATTCATAGTCCACAGTCAATTATACTTATTCCACATGTAGATCAATCCAAGTCATAAAGAAAGTTTGAAGTTAAATAGTTATACAATCCAAACATAATTAATAGTTTAAGTGTTTAGAAATATACATCATTTATGCTAAGTGATACTATTGTAGTCTTTGTTCAACACTTCCCAAGGCAAGTCTTGTCCACCTCTATCCAACTGAATGGTGTCTCAATTGCTTATTTAGATATGAGATATTGTAAATAGTAAAATATCTCAGCAAGCTATGTTGATGTAGGTGTTCAACATTATATTTAATATTTAACAATTCTATGTAAGCATAATATTTTATACAAGAATATAATAGTAAAATCTAATAAATTTAAGTAATCATTTTCATGCATGCAAAATGACAAAGTCAAATTATTTAAAGGTGCAAACTATTCAAATATAATTCAAGCACAAGATTCCAATTAAATCATATGATTGAAATTCATATTCTTTGTGAAATCATACTTAAAAGTAACGATGCACTCAAGAAGTCATAAATGCATACAATACTTTACAAAAGTGTAAAGTTTTCTCACTAGAAAATTACTCTATCACATGGATTTTCAAGAGTATTTTAACAATCGCACCTTAGTCATAAGTACGCACACTAATATATAGGCATTGTTATGCCATAACACTACATAAAATCATCATCATGTCACGTTCTTAGCTCCATATCACATCCACATATAAGAAAGAAACAGATGGACTACTATGCATCCGCAACACAAACTCAGTTCGTCTGCGTGCTCATCTGCTAATATCATAGCAGGGAGACTATGATCCACACCATGTGAGGTGTGTGGTCGACATCAAGTGGGGCCTTCTCATGATACCCACACCGCAAAAGCCAATAATGACAATAACAGGTCTCTAAATTTTAGAGAGTAGGTGGCCGACCCTACTACTCTCCCAGAACAATGTCCATCAGGTGAAAGCACCTATCTAAAACAAATGCTTGGAAAAACAAGGTGATAAATCTAATACCTCTATATCTGATGCTACTCATTAGTTGTGTACTAATCATTTTTGAAATCAAATCGTCACATATTTATATCAATACTTTGAAAAAGTATCATTTTAAATCATGCTAAATTTATTTATATTCAAAATATGTAGTGAAACAAACGAAAACTATAAACAATTTAGAGCCATTATTTTGATGAAGTTCTAAAGATCTCCACAATAATCATAATAACACTAAATGTGACAATTTTCTTAAATCAAACTAGGATTTTGTTTAATTGATATGATTCTTTAAAAATTCAATTTAAGTAGAAAATCTATAATGACAAAATGCCTACCTTAGAAAATGAATTTATATATCCCTATAGTCTTTCCCTTTTATGTGGTTGTAGACATTGGTCCAATCATGTCTAGATCTAAAATTTTAACTTTTGTTACTTATAAATCTATGAACATACATATTTTCACTAAAATGTATCTAAATTTTATAAGCTGGGCACTTCGAGGATGTCTACAAATCAAGATCAACTCTGGACAATTAAATGATCTTTGATCTAAACAAAACCCATTTCATTGGGTAGACCACAAATTTTATGTAGCTAGTAACGAATGACCAATCCTAGAGAACGTGACTAGAGAGATCATTGCTAGTGGCCATTTGTGCTTCAAAAAGCAAATTGAATGGGGAAAATGTAGATCATGGTCTTGCCAACAATTCCTTCAAATTTGGTGAGGATCAATCCTCATTTATTGTCGAAAAACATCAAAGGAAAGTGACTATCATCATTGTATCTTGCTGCATCTTCATTGTTCTTAAGGGCTTTTGATCATTTGATGACAGTAGGCAAGATGAATGGGTCAAATCTTCCAATCCTCTCGTTTTTTTCCCTTTCACTGTCGCAACCCAAAACTCCAAGGCCGTGATTTAACGTAATCAAACACAACAATTGTCTCGCGAAACCTACGTGAATTTTTCTTTTCTTTTTTTTCATATATCATAGCAGAAGTATTGAGAGAGATAAAATGTAATAGCCCGAGTCCAATAGTAACAATATTGTCCTCTTTGGGTGCAGCCCGCACGGTTTTGTTCTTCCTCAGTTGCCCAGGGAAAATGCGTTGTTACCGTTAGAGTCCTCCAAACTCTTATAACCAGCCCAGATCTCCCTCCCCAGGCGATGTGGGACTAACTCTTAGCACCTCCCCGCCCTTGTTCCCTTAGACTATCTTGGGCCTTGACCTCATACTATCTTGACGCTTCCCCCTCAAGCCATCTTGGCTTTTCCCTTGCTTTCCTATCATTGATGAGGGAAGAGGAGGCTAAGTCCACATGGCGAGTCTGACTCTCATGTGTTAGAGCAAGGGGTGCCATTATCAATTTGGACCTCCCTTTCATTTGTAATTGTTTTTGAATTTTTGGGTCCCGGTTTCCATTTTACGCATTCTTAGTGTTGTTGGAAAATTCTCATTGAGAAAAATCCAATAATTGATCTTTCACCATCAAATTTCAATGTTTTTAATTTACTTTTGAATTTCTTTTATAATTACTTGATTTATGATAAAATTTTCATTTTAAAGCAAAATTCCTTAAATTTTGCTACGAATCTAGAATGAAATTTTAAGTCATTTAATCCTTAACAAGATATACAATTTGAAAAAGTTTTGAGGATTTAAAATTTATCCAAAACTACATTCAATTTATGTCTGAACTCACACAGGGCCCACTTGCTCAATCCTCTTTGGTTGTCCTATTTGATCGAATTTGAGAATATTAACAAGTTAATCTATCTTTAACTTATTTTTAGGACACAGGTGTGACATAGTTAGGGAAACCTGACTGTTTTCCCTTATGTGGGCGGGGAACCGATATCAAAACTATCCCCTCCTATTTAAGTAAGAATTTTTTAAAATTTCTTTCCATATTTAAATTAAAATATAATAAACAATATAAATAGAATAAAATAAATAATTTTAAAATGAAGGCTATTACACAGGAACTGACTAAGATGTTGATGCTTTACAGATTATTGATTAAGACATCGAAGTCTATTTCAAATGACATTGGAAATACTTCAGAAGAATATTATGTTATTTATTTTGATAGTCTACAGTTAACTTGCACATATTGTGCTTTCATTAGCTACGATTGCAAGCCGTACAGATTGTAAATTTGAGAATTTTATATCTAAAGAAGGTTGTGAAAAATATTAAAATGATTGTACATAGAAGAAATCTCCATAACAGAGATTCAATGAGCTAAGGACGCTTAACATCTTGAAAGAACAAGGACTTAGGGCCTAAGTATTCTTTTTAGCTTATAGTACAATTATGTTAGGTACAGGCTAGTACCATGGTACCACTAATCAGTACACTAGTTACTAGATACTATATTGAAATAACATACAAGGCATCTGTAATATCCTTAATTTTAAAGATAAAAATAGAAAATTATTAAATAAATTAAAATAAAAAAATTTATGGATGAAATTATTTCCTGAAAACATAATAATTAGAAAGTGCTCGTCGATACGAATCCAACGCCACCAAGAACGCGAAAAACGGAGCTCAAACGAGGGAGTTATGAGCCGTCAAAGTTGTAAGGGCAAAATGGTCTTTTGACAGAAACGTGTTACACAGGGGTCCAAATTGATAACGGCACCCCTGTCTACACACGTCTCTACCAGTCCGGCGAAATCGCCGGAGAGACGTGGGAAGAGCCGTGTGGGGAAGAGTTTCTCTTCCCCAAGACTCTAAAACCCTATATCTATGCTCCTCTAGGAGCCAAAACGCTCCACTTTGAGCGTTTTCCATGAATGATACGCAAAACCCTAGACCTGCAAAAATCTGAAGTTTCCGACGAGTGGAGCCCCGGCAACACGAGCAACTCCGGCCAGGTGCAAGGTAAGCCTCAAATCCATGTTTTTCTGTATTTATTAATTAGAAAATTAATTAGAAAACCATTTAAAAATTAGGAAAAAATCGGATTTTTGGGGGCTTTGTGCACGCTACTGTTGGAGCGTGATTTCATAGACCAAACGTTGTCCGTTTGGAAATCTCACCGTCCAACTAGTGCAAAAGACACCTAAGAGCAAACCCTTTAAATTTGGGAGTGATCCAACGGTGGAATTGCCCAGAAAACTCAAAAACCAGTACCTAGGGAGGTTTTTAGGAACTTGGGAAAAATCGTTTAAAAACCATGGTTTTTAAGAAAATTAGTGCAAAAGGAGGGCATAAATGGATTCTAGAGAGAATTCTGAAGAAAATGGAGCAAAAATCACGCAAAACGGAGCTCAGAGCTCGCCGAGGCGACCTAATCCGGCCGTCTTCTCCGGCGTCGTCAACGGCGTCGGCGCCCTGCGCTGACGCCAGGACGCACTCCATGACGCCCGAGGGACGACGTCATGTGACGTCGTCGTCGCATGCGTGCGCGGCGCCGCGCGCGTGCGGGACGGCCTCGGTGGGCTGTCGCGGTGGGACCGGGACGCGGCGCGCGTCCCATGCGGCGTCTGCGACGCCGTGCGTCTTCGTGCGCCAGAGTACGCCGGTGTAAACTGGCGGAAAAGAGGCGCCGCCGGTTTAAACCACCTTATGGTGGTCCGGCAGGCCCCATTTGAGGGTAGTTTTCACTAAAACTTGATTTTTGAGAGCTAGAGAGGTCCAAATCACGATCCGAAAGAGGCGTTGTGACCGTATTGATGACGCGGACCTAGTTTTAACTTAAAAACTTAGAAATGACCACTTTTTATTTAGAAAAATTTTAAAATAGTGATGTGACATGTACAGGTGCACTTAAATATACCAATTAAAGGGAGTTATTGGCAAGCTAGTGATCTCACACTGAGGTAGGTGACGACAACTAATGTTTTGCCTTGATTTTTAAACCATGTTTAAACATAGCATCATGTGTGATTGTGTTTTAAAATGCAATTATTATTTACCGTGGATTTCATGCTACATTGCGTACAGGATGGTTATTCCAAATTGAAATCTTTTACTGAATAAACTTATTTCAAATGCTTTTACAAGTATGACGTTAATTTGTTATGCTTACTTAGAGACTTATTTCTTATTATATATATAGAAAATGCATGGATTTACATGGAAATGAGAATAGAGGCTTATTAAATTTGGTCCTTTGATAGGCTAACCCCAGGATGAGGGGCATGTCTTGGGGATTGCAAGCTATAAGTGCTCTTGAGTTTTAGCATATACATATGATTTCCGTGTTTTATATTTGATGACGGGTGCTCTCGCCCGGTGGGCGTCATGCTAGGAGGGATAGTGCCGGCCACCCACCTTCCGAGATTATGATGTGATGAGTTTGTGATATGATAGACACCTGCCCATAGATGGCATTCGGTAGGGGTTTGGTAACATGGATAGTCCACACTACCGGTCTGAGCCTTTCCATGGGGACAGACGCTAAGTCTCCCGTTATGGTGTCGACGGGGAGCGGCGGTGGTTGATACCCATGGAGGGTGGCCACTGCAGCATGTTGGCCCATATTCTTGTTATGTGTGCATGTATGATGAGCATGGTTATAGATGGTATGCCTGGGTGTGACGACACTCAGAGGTTGACTATGTGTACTCCTGATCAGGGATGTTCGTGCGATGTGGTGGGACCCATTACCTTAGGGTGCCCTTATTCTTGTTGTATGCTCCATTTAATTGATTCATGTCATGTTTTAACTCCGTGAATTTCATGTTTTAGCATATGGAATAAATTGGCATTTATTTGAACATGGCATTATGATATCACTATTTCCATAAATGTTAGACTTTTCATCAATGTCGTTCATTATTTCTCGCATTTATTACATTAATTGTCTATGTACCTACACAAGCGATAGCTTCTTTGAGGCATTGCTTTGTTTTGCAATGCCTTAGATCTCGAGCGTGACACCAGGAAAGGAAAAGCGGTTGATAAACCTTGAGAGCTGCTGAAGACTAGTTTTCCTATAGTTTTAGAAAGTAATGTGAGTCATTAGAGTGGATTATTATTTGAATTTTATTATGGACTGCATACTTTATATTTGGATGTGATTTAGATCTTTGGACATATATTGGACATTTATATGGGATGTTATGATGGATAGACCCTGGGCCATATTATTACTGTCTTTTGGACGTTTATTTGATTTAAAATAAAGGCGCCTATTTATTTGACGTTGATTTATACGCGGATCATTTATTTGTGTTTAAATTACATGTATGCCATTTTGAGAAAGGAAAAATTAACACCCGGAGTTTTAAGATAGGTTTAGTAAAATGTTAAATAAATCTTTTCTCATGGGATCCCAAATGCTCTTATTTAAATTGTCAAAAAAAAAAAAAAATTGTCTTAAAAATCCGGGGTGTTACAGCATCTAACCAATGGTTATCAATTATAACTGATTAGATCAAGACTAACATCTATGAACAATGTTTGGAAAGATATCTATTATTCCAAACCTAAAGATTATGTGAATCCCAGACATAAGGATAGTTTCTGTAGGCTAATCATGTTAGAATAAGCATTGACAAACACTTTAAGGTAGTATCTTGACAAGTTCAATATCTAGTGGGATATACCCAATAGAGGGAATATTTGACTGTACAACAAGCATGATAGGCTGTGTGAACTTATGCAAATGAAGTTTTGATCCTTGGTAAGGATTTGCTAAGTATCTTTGATAACAAAATAGCCGATATATGAATTTTGTTGCCAATGTTATGATCTTAGGAACTAATATGGCTTATTCTTGCCCTATTTAACTACTGTGAAAATTTCTCAATGAATTTTAGCCTTATGATAGATACCTAACTATTTGAGTGGATACTATTAAAGCATAACTGAGAGCCCATCTATTCAACTTAAGTACTTTGAATACATGGTGGTCTGATAGATATAATCAGATTCTATGATTGCCTATAGATGTTGAGTAATTAATATAACATGTGAATACTGAATAATTGTATGCAAACTAGCAGTTGTCTGAAATGACTATGTATTGTGGGCTTTAAGACTTGGCATACAACTAAGTCAATAATAGCATGGATTTTCACCCAAAAGGTGACTGAGAAAATTATAAAGCCATGAGTGGTAAGTAAAAAATTAATCATGCATATGAGAATCTACTATAAGCAAACTTTTGACTAGTGGATTGTGATAATCACTTGATTTTGTTTGGTGGAGTGTGAAAACCTCTACACCAACAAATTGATGAGCTCTTTTTTTGGAGACCATGATAATAGCTATATTCCATCTAAGACTATAGTCAACTTTTTGCCTTGGATATGCCTTATTTGGAAAGGGTTTAATTTGAGAGCAAGACTACTTGGACTGGCTAAAATGCTTTCTAGTAAGTATACCAACTTTTTGTAATCTAGTCAAAATTTATCTAACCCTCACTCTAAATATGTGGAAGAGAGCTAGTGGATATGACATCAAGAGGAATAACTTAAAGGCCTATAATTAACTAGTAGCAACAACCTTACCTATTATGGGTGTGGGGATTTGGCTACCTTATGGGGCTTAAGTTGGTCTCTAGGGCACTTGACAAATTGCTGGATTAGCATACGGTTATCAATAAAAGTGTCTAGTCTAATTCCACATGTTCCCTTTAAGAGATGTGCATGTTACATTTCTTTCTTTGGGTGGTAGTTCAAGATTCATTTCATTAGTTGCCTAGATACTTCTTGATTTGTATACTCTAGAAGAAATTTCAAGACTTTGTTCACTTTGTCTACTACACAGATCTTGTTGAATGCCAAATTTTTGAATGAAATCTTTACTATGTCTACTATTATTTTTGTTTTCTTCTTATTATTTGTCATTTTATATACTCTTGAGAATTAGACATCCAGGCCTACCCAAGTGGATGACCTCTGCTAGATGGCAGTATTCTTGCAAGTCGAAGACGTGCATGAGTTCATATCATAAAAAATCCAGCACAAATTAGTGAGATATGACTCATTAATGATTAATGCTCAAACTACTTGTCTTGTGCAAAGAAAATTTTTCATTTGTTGTTTTTGAATTTAAAACAAGGGGGGGAATGTAGGAAACTTTGATAAAGAGTTTACTCTACAAAGGAAACTACAAAGCGAAGCTTTATAGGTAACAAAACCTACAAAGAAAGTCAGAGGCGTAGACGGTCCTAGGCATAAGAAGAAGTCCACACCAACTTTTTAAAGGTGTTAGTACTTTGTTCTATAGATCTAAGCCATTCATCATGTTTAAAATAGCTTAGATAGGCTAGAGGTCAAATTTCATGTTCATTGGATGCTTTAACATATGTTTTTATGAGCAAACAATGGTGGCAACTTGGGTCAACTTGTTGGTAGGTGGATTCTAGTCAAATCCATTAAGTCTAATATGAATTTCTACCTTGACCATTCATATCCTAGAGTAACTTTTAGCTTGTTAATTAATTAAAAAGTCAATTTTGTTAACCTTTCCATATAGGCAATTAGACATACATAATATCATTTATGAACTAATTACAATTTCCACAACTTTTAGTAATATGAAAATTGATTTTGAGAAGTGCACTTGCTGCTTGAGGAAGAAGTAAACTTTTTGGGGCATGTACCATGTTAGCATGATTCAATCCATTAATCTTGTAGATAATGACAACCCCATCATGTCGATGCTAGTTTTATCTTGATTGGACATTCCTAGACCCTTCATTCAAAAAAACCTTGTTTAGGGTTTTGTAGGAAAATTTGTTGGATTTCAATGAATTATAGCAAATCTATGAACTATCCATTTGGCACAAGACCAATGTCATGCAATGAAGATGTTAACAATAAGCAAGTTTATTGGTAAGGATCTAAGATATGTTTCTTCTTTTTCCATTATCGAAAAATTGCCTTGCTTTGTAGTCTTACTGAACTCTATCTTTTTGGAAGGATATAATTGATGCCATATTGTTTGTTACTCTATCAGAGTTCCACTAGTATAATAACACAAGTGGAGAGTAAAAAAGAGCTTGACTAAATGGATAATCATGATCAAGAGCACTAATATGGTTCAAATTTTTATTTTTACCATAAGAACATGTTATTCTCATAGAGATCATTGTGTTTTAAACACCACAAATTAGACAGCACATGTCCTTGGACATCATTTGATGTATCAAGGGGCTATTATCATCTAACTAAAGTGTGATCAGGCCAACTTTTTTTTTTATATTTGTCTTAATCATGCTTCTTTTTCATGTATAAACAAGCGGCCCCAGCGCCACACAAACAACACCCCCCCCCCCCCCCCCCACCCCCCACACACACACACGATTTTGCCTTGATGTTTCTCTAAAAGGTTCCTTGAGAAAAATTAGTTGGCACCATAATGATTGAGAACACTTGACCTAGTAGGAAGGGGGAGACAATAACCTGATCCCCATGGAAGCAAGGGGAAATGGAGAGCCATGTTATATCTGAGCATACAAGTGGGCAAAAGAAATGGTAGAAGTTATAGAACGACGTATTAGTAACCTTATCTGCAACTTCTCTATAGATTATTTATATAATGTTAAGAAGCTGTAGTATTTAATAAGAAAGAAACAATTTACAAGGTGGGTGGGGATGATTCCCAGTAAGTGTGCAAGGTAGAACTTTCTAATAGATCTAAGAAATTCATCATCTTTAGAATTCCAAAATAGGCAACCCATGAGAAATCATTGCTTTGAATGATCCTAAACACTTATGAAATTTTCATAAAAAATGGATAGTTGTAATTTTTACCTAAGGAAACAAAGGAAGGAAACATTTAATGGCATGAAATTTGAATTCTAGCTTTATGGCGACCCAGGTTTTTGAAATATATTTTCGTTATTTGTTTTCAAATGGTGGTTGACCAATTTTGCAAAAATTTTGAAAACTTAAACAAAAGAAACATTTTCAGTGAAATTCTTTTCAAAAAATTTGAATGCCACATTTCACTCCAATACATATACATAATTTTGTATACAACATAAATTTTCATAAAAATTCATTTTTATTAAAATTACAGGATCGATCTAGTGGTTCACATACATAGCCCCTTATTAGATTTGATGTCCAAAATATACAAATCAAAATACAATCTAATCCTTTCCACAATCGTACATAGTCTTGATCAATAGTATGGTCTTCGTCTTCTATTATCGTATCCCTCCATTCTTTTCCATCTATATCTGAGATATTGTAAACATTCAAACATTTATAATATCTCAGCAAGCTATGCTTGGTAGGGGATTCAAGAAGCATATGGAATCATATAATTCAAAACTATAGTATTCATAATCATGATGTTCCATATGGCTCACATAATTCAATTTCCATGAACCATACCATATATGATCATTCTATCATATAATTTATCGTGTATTATCTACTATGATAATTTCAAACCACTCACCACTATATCGTATGTATATATATATATATATGGTCAAAAATCATGAAAAATAGTTAATATCTCAAACATCAATAATCACACTCAGACATACTGAGTTGATAAATCATCCAGCCTCTGCTAGGAAAATACTACCTTACTTGGGCAGTATCGGCATCTCATCATGCCATATCATAAGGGATTTCACTATGCCATTACATCATAATGCAAAAATACTCAAATGACTATTATGCATGCAGTCTGATCCATACAGCGTGGCCAGATAACTGCCCAATAATCCACTCATACCTTTTTAGTGGAAACGTAATATCCATATCCGTATGGGGGGACCATGGCTGTCATAGTGGCGGCCTTCCTATAATTGCCCCACTTGACTTTTTGCCTCTCTTAAAGTAAGGTGCTCATATCATAATAAGTTTCGGTGAGAGGGTGGCGAGACTTTACTAGCTCTCCTAGCATAGCATCCCTAGGCCTACGCCTATTTAAAACAAAACCACAAGCCTTCATGCTTGTATATAAAGTACTTGTACATATCAGACGATTTGTCTGTTTATATCATCATCCTCTTATTTTGTATAGTTATATTAAGGATATAATCTTACTTAAATTTAGGGATCACCATTTAATATGAATGATACCCATGTTCATTTAGGGATAATCATTTGTTGTAAATGATACCCATTTTCTTTGATTTGGTATTCATATACCAAAATTGTTATTAAGTGTAAGGGTAATCATTTAATACAAATGATATCCATGATTATTATTTTCTTCTCTAAGTTTAGGAGTAATCATAAATGATACCCAAGTATTTATCATGCATTCCATCTAATTTCAATAGTTTATTTCTATCTCATAGACATCAATTGTGATTCAAATGCAACTAAACATATTATCATTATTATGCATTCATAATAATTCATTTCTATAATTTTATGCATAACAACAATTCCATAGACCATAAATCTTATAAATTGATGCCTTCTTAAGGTTCCATCTACCTTCATGTAGTGATCCATCCTTTTAGATCTTCCATGATTGATGTATGTAATTTGTAAATACATATATACTATCATTATCTAAACAACTTGGATAATCTTATATTTATATTCTTTATCTAATCTTATCTTTGATATAAAGGATCTAAATCTTTCTTATGTTCCTATGATCAATACAATCTATCTTCCTCAGATAGTGTTTATGCTATTGATCAATAGATTTGACGGTTAGAATGATCTTCTAATCTTTCAAGTCTAAGTATTTTCTATCTCTAAGTCTTTGTGTATCCATCTCTTTGATCTTTATATTTTTTAGATCCTTTGATCAACAATTTATACTTCTTGATCAAGATTAAGATCCTTTGATCAACAATTTATAATTTTTGATAAAGATCAATAGCCTAGATCTTCTATCATCTAGTTCTTCTTTGATCTAAGTTCAATTGTTTGATCATCCTTGAGAAGGATGATCCTGGCTCTCTTCCTTGAATCATATTTGATCAAGGGTTTGGATTATCTAATCTAATGATCTAGATTTGATCTACAACATACATACTAAGAACAATACGATGTTATAATTCTTATTGTTCTTGATCATTCAAGATCTCCTTATGAATCTTGTTTGATCTTTTATTATCTATCTTACCATTTTTAGTAGGATTAGATACTTTACTATCCTTTTATGATCTTGTTATTATTATTCTACCAGTTAATGTTTTACTGGTTGAAGATAGCTTATTTTATCCTAAGTCTAGATAGCTCCTCTTATTTTCAATTGACTAAGGCTTACCAGCTACAGGCTGCTCAAAGAGTGGTTAATTCAATTCTCATGTGAGGAGGTATTTAGACCTCACAAATGTCACCAGAAGGTGGGGGAAGAGTGAGGCTCTATTAGAGAATCCCCTTAACCACAATGTTCAACATCCACTGGAGTAACCTTAACTCAACCTTCCACAAGGTTCTTATGAGCATTAAACCCTGAGTACTCTTGCTATTTGATTTTAGTTTAAATCCATCAACATTTAAAATGTCATTTATGGAGGTACATTATTTTCTTAATTTGGGACAAGGATTTGATAATCCTTATATTGTCCTACTAACTATAGCCCTTAATTATGCTTAAGTCCATGTCCTTTGTTTATTCTAAATGTCCATCAATATCTATATTAATTATATATGAACATTAAAGTATAAATAAATAAATTTAACAATTATATCTACTAAGCAATAAAAATATTCATAATTCAAATGCGCACATGTATAGTTCATCATGATCATCTTTGTTTTCTATTTATTAGATCTAGGGTTTTCATCCCATCAATGGCCTAGATCTTGATCTCTCATTTTTCTTTAGATCTAACACATTTTCTTAATGTGATTTTATTAGTAAATCATTGATGCATCTCATCACATAATCTAATCCTTCTTGATCCAACTAATCAAGAAGATCTTAAGCCATTTTATCAAAATTAAGGGCTTAGATCTCAATCTAACCCAAATTAGCCTCATCAAGCTATTTATTTCTCATGATCTTATCATTAAATCATTATCTATATTGATTCAAAATTTCTGATAATCCTTGATCAATCTGATCAAGGAGGTTATTATGTATTTTCAAAGATTTTGTTACTTTTAATGGTTCATATCTTAAGATCTATTATATCCATTATATCAAACACATTCATTAATATTACATTCTAAATACCAATGTCTTAGGTCTTAGTTATGAGTAAAATTACTATTTTACCCTTTTATTCATAAATAAAAAGAAAAATAGAGATTTTTCATCTGTTCTCAGAATTTGACGTTCTTATAGTCATTTTGATCAGTTTTTCGAGTACATTATAAATATCAAAGTTTTAAGCCTTGATTTTATTTTTCTAAAAATGGATTCTCTTGGAACTCAAAATTCCAATTCCACCTTCAAAAATTAAATTTTTAATTTTTAATAATGTAATTATATTCATAAAAATTGGGGTTATTACAAGCTTATATATATCATACTTAATATTATCAATAGTTTGCAATAAAAAATTTCCCTTACATGAGAAAATAGGTGTGTAAACCTTCCTTTCTTCTTGAGTGTGTACACTTATCGGGACTCAAATATAGAATACCATGTCTTAGGAAAAAAGTATAGTTTACTACTCTAAAATATTGGTTACACTCTACTTTGTAAAGAATATTTTTTCATGTTAATCCCTATACTATTCAATAATTTTGCATCATAACTCCTTATATTCAACATTCTTTAATAGACATATAATGTGGGCCCATAGTGTTTATTATTTTATTTAAAATAAATTGCTATAGGATTTGTCCAAGGACCAAAGAGAAAAAATAACATCTTAAGTATTAAAGTGTTATTTGTGAATAGTTTTGTATATTACCAAGAAGTTGATTAGAGCTTTTGCCAACAAGACTAAAAATCTAGATAATGCTCCTTCTTTTTTTTTGAATTTTTGAAAATTAGTTTTTAGATTTGAAACCTTAAAGCCTTGATTTATGAACCCTTAAAGCTTGGATGATTTTTAGTCAAAAATGAACTCAAATCTTGCACAAAGACGATGACTAGAGGTTTTTTCCATTGAGATTTTAAATCTTTATACAATGCATTTTTTTCAAGTTTTGAATATGGTTTCAAATCTAGAATCCATATCTACAAATGCTTAAAATTTGGATGATTTTCAATGAGAGATGCTTTAGGGCTTCATCCAAAAAAGGTTGTTGAATTTTATGGTCGACAACCTTAAAAACCTTGATTTTTATACTTTTATTTTCTAAAAAATAAATTTTGGATACATGTTTGCTTGATCAAATATATGAAATCCTTATATTTGGTAAAGATTTTGTGAGAAATGAATTTAGAATTTTATTTTTTATTTTTTGAAAAATGATCACCAAAATTCATCACAGTCATCTTTTCGAATGAGATACATAACTATTTGGTGAATAATAGTTTGGTCTTTAGAGTATTATTTTATTTCATTGGTCCTTGGATAAATTTTGTAAAAATTTATTCCAAAACATTTTAATGTATGTTGTGGGGCAAACATCAAATGTCCAACGAATACTAATGGAGGGACTTATGGTGCAAATTTTTTAAATATTTTGAGAACTAATCTACAAAAATAATAGTTTAGAGTCTAAAGTGTAAAAAACTATATAGTTTAGGATAGCAAACTATTATCACCTAAAAGACAACCCACTTCATAAGGAAGTCACAATATTGTTTGTGCCATAAGAGTGTGTAAAAAAAAAAATTACCTAAAATAGGATTGCTATGACATGGTTAGTCTTTTCATATTTAATATCTTTAGTTGAGAGCTCTTGCATAAAATATAAGAAGTTTTAAAATCAATAGATCTCTATCATACTTAATAAGCAAAAAAAAAATAGAGATTATAAATTTTAAGAGGCTATCTTTCAATCAAAATAAGGGTTCCTTTTCTTCCCCACTTTTGAGCCTCCTAATTGATTGGGAAGCTCAAATTAACCTAAAACCAATATTTTTACTTAAAACATTATAATTTAAGAAGAAGCTACAATGAAATATAAAAAAGGAATTAATTTTCTATCTTCTCATTGTTTTTATATTTTTTTACATCTAGGTCACATGACGACAACTCTACTATTGTGCCAAGGCTCCCCTTCTATTCCTAAGGATATTTCAAGAGAAATTGGTGACATTTTATCAATTTATTTTTGAGATTTTGCCAATATTTCAAAATAAGCTATCCATTCTTTTCTCTTTCCACTTTTTGCTACTTTTGACTTTCTGTATGCATTTGTTAGTCCCTTTAAATGATAAAACACTCAAAATAGTGCAGATTATATGTGATAAAAATTCATACACACTCTTTGTATTTTTGTATTTTTGAAATTTCTCCCAAATAGAACATTAGAACTGCCAAATACTAATATGTTTCGTTCCAATAGATAGAACAAAACACCCATCAAGCCAAATTTGATAGCTATGGTTGAAATTTCTATTACACTCGGAACAAGCAAAATGCTATTGAAATTACTAAATGTCTTACCTATAGTATCTTATAAATGGTTAAAACATGTAGAAGTTGCACTTGATTACTTGAGCAAGAAGTTCAAACAAGTGTCACGTGAAAGTTTTTCATGAACTTGACATAAGTCCCAAGAGAAAGTTCCGCATGGCACTCATTGACATAAGTTATTTTCTTTGTTAAATAGTTGTACTAAAATAAGTTATATAAGAGGTCATAAAATATTAAAAGACAAAAGCAACTTGTTAGGTGAAAATTTCGTAAAATATGAGGTAATCTTACCTCATATTCATGGTCATGCCTTTATAAAATAAATAATAATATATCAGGTATTTTTACCTCTGATATATTATATATGGTTATACTAGTATAAAATAAATAATATAAGAGACTATAAAATATTAACCAGCAATGAACCCTGGTTTGAAATTTTTTGATAAAGTACATGTATTGATATAGAATATGAGAAGGCCAGATTTATAGGTAAATTTAGAATATTTACATAAAAGGTATCATTTACCTTGCATCTGCAACATTTAAACTTATAATACCTACGGACTCCTAGATCACCAATAAAATTACATTAAATAATTAAATACTAGAATTTTCTAGCTGACTGATATGTAGGCCAGCGTAGTTTCAACAAAATGCCCATCTCATGAACGATCTAGATCTACCAAAACATACATAGTGAATACCATTAAGGTATTGATAATATGGTATCAAGCCTGAACCCACAAGACTTAGAAAGAACTTGGACCCACTACGTGGTGCATTTGAAATCAATGATTACATATCCTTTTGTAGTATTTAATCATTCACTTATGGAGTGATCTTGAGATTTACTTGTTAAAATAGTTCTATTGAACAGTCCTACAAGGCATAATAATACAATATCCTTAATGAGCATGATTTGTTCAAACACACACCCAGCTTGTTGCACAGCCCAAGAAACATAAAAGCATAGCAATGCAATATCCTCAATGAGTATGATTCGTTCAATAACAGTCTCTGCTTGTTGCCCGGACTGGAGAAGCACAAGGACTAGTTTATAAACTTTAGAAAACTATCGAATCCCTTGGCCGGTCAGGCGAGTCAAGTTAATTCGAACTGACTTGTAGGAGACCCAAAAGAACTCTGTAGGATTTTAAATAATCATTTCTCTAATTTCTTTTCATAATGAAATGTTTAAAACTCAGCCCAACTTATTCTAATTTATTTTGCAGCATGTCATTGAGTGAGTCGAGTTATTCCGTACCGAGTTGAAGGCTTGGACGAGTTCTTGAATGGACTTGCGAGTTTTAGAACTATACCACAAAGTTACACTGCTTGAACCATTGAAATTGTTGTTGGCTGTGTATTAGATAGCCCATTCCACAAAAGTCAATCATTAGATTAGATGATTCTCACACTTTAATTTCTAAGCCTTTTTATACAGCTTACTTTTGAAAACTATGAACTGTCCATTTTATACCTAGCAGAATAAAGGCTAGAATTATCTAATGGGCGGGCCCTTTGGAACATGGCATGTCTATTATAGAAACTAAAAGATGAATGGTCCAGATCACCAAAGTGATGGGCCCACCTTTTACTTATTCTGCTTGTGTGACGGCTACTGTATAGAAGAGAGAATGAGAGCCTGCTCTTATCCTAATCACTAACCCCACAGAGTAACTGCACCGGCGTTCTCATCCTTCCAAAGCGTAAAGCGCAAGTGGCCAAGACAGGAGAGAGAGGAAGAAAAGAGAAACAGAAAGGAAGCGAGGAAAAGAAAAGCAGGCAAGCAGAATCGTGATGTCATGTTTCTTCAATCACGAATCCCAATTTTTGGTCTCTCGATTCCATCACACTGCTTTCTGTGAGGACTCAACCATTATCAACATTACACCATTACAGTTTACATACACTATTTCTTCTTCTTCTTCTGCTGCTATTTGCAGTAATCTTCTAATTTTTCTTGTTTAGACCAACATAATATCACAGGAACAACAAAATAAGACATTACAAAACAACAATGGAAACAAAAGAGAAAAAATGGAGGTTTGAGAATCAAGCTGCAGTTTCAGCTTCAATATTTTCCCCTTTATTCGTCCTCTGAATCCCATAATACCCAACATACCACTTGACGAACTTCCTCAACCCAGTAGCAAGATCCGTGGTAGGCTTGTAAGCGAAATCCTTGTGAGCTAGCGTGACATTAGCATGCGTAAAAGGTACATCGCCGTTCCTTGGCATCTTGATCACGTGCTTCTTGGCCTTCACATTCAACAACCCTTCAAGAATCGAAACCAGTTTGCCCACCGACGCCGGCGACGTATTCCCCAGATTGTAAATTCGTAGCTGTGCCGGGCTCCTCTTTTTCCCTCCTGGCCCACCTCCAGTACTCTTCTCAGCCGTATCCAAGGCCCCCAAACAGCCTTTCACAATGTCATCGATGTATGTAAAATCTCTTGACACTTCCTTCTCGTCATGGGTTTGGAAGATCGAAATCGGTTTTCCTTGGAGAATGTCTTTGGTGAACGAGAAATAAGCCATGTCAGGCCGGCCCCACGGTCCATAAACGGTGAAAAACCGCAATCCGGTGATCGATAATCCGTAGATGTGATTATAAGTATGAGCAATTTCTTCCCCAGCTTTCTTAGTCGCCGCGTAAAGACTAGCCGGCCGATCAGTCCGATGCAATTCCGAGAAGGGATTCTCCGTATTCAACCCGTAGACAGAACTCGAAGAAGCCCACACGATCGACGGCTGAGGATCGGCCGACTTGGCGATCTCGAGCAGATTAACGAACCCAGCAATGTTAGAGCTCACATACGATTGCGGATTTTTCATTGCATAGCGAACTCCCGCCTGCGCAGCCAGGTGAAGAACATGGGTAAAGGGAACGACGTCGAACAGTTTGGCTAGCAGAGGAGTATCGTTTAGATCGCCCTCAACGACAAAAATCGCGTGTTTCTGGAGAAGATTTTGTCGGGCACGTTTGAGCGAAGGGTCGTAGTAGGAGTTAAAGTTATCGAGTCCGAGGACGCCGTCGCCGCGTTTCTTGAGGGCCATGGAGCAGTGGGAGCCAACAAAGCCGGCTGCACCTGTGACGAGGACGGAGAAACCATTGGGGCGGCGAGGTGTGGAGGAATGGCGGACTTGTTTTTCCCAGTTGGCTCCGGAGCCGTAGAAGGCGAAGTGGTGGAATTGGGGGTGCTGGGGAGAATTGGAGGCGTATGAATTAAGGGTGAGGAAGAAGAGGAGTAGGATGGAGATCAGGAGACTGGCTCGGAAGAGGAGTCTGGAGGAAGCGGCAAGGAGCTTGGTGGTGTTTAAGCGACGGACGTAGGAGTTGTAGCGTTCCAGTTTCGTGGATTTCGAGGTATCGGCCATGGCAAATGTGGATCCAAAGGTATTTGTGGGGCGATTGGGTTTTGGGAGGGGAGGAAGAATGAGAAGGGATATAAAGGTTGAGAAGGAAGATGGAAATGCTGTTTTTGTTTTGCCGAGAGTGAGATAAAGAGTATTCACACTCTGGATCAGAGGCCTTTTGGCTTTCCCGTAAAGGACACTGGGATTGGACAAAATTGCCTATCTGGGCCGCAGTAGAGGCTGGGAGGCATTTCGGTTGATTTAACACTACGGTGAGAGGCAGTGATTCCATTTCTTATTTCGGATAACTTACGGATGGTAGTTGTATTTGCGTGAAAATGACAAGGGCACTCTCCGTTCTAGCTTTTCTTCTCTGAGTCTATAATGTTGTTGGCGCACCGGATAACAGCGCATGGAACGGATCAGCTTATCCATGTAGCCCAAAAATCACACTAAATGGGTTGAATATGGTCCTGCTTGTATGATGTTCCAACCAAGTAACTCCATCATCATCCAATCCATTCCATGGGCTATAAGACATAGTAAAAGTTGGCCACAAACGAGCTTGATATGTGGTATATAGGGGTGGCAAATCGTGTCCACCGGTCTTGTTCATGTCTTGGCGAGACTAACCTATTAAAGTATATAAGTCGACGTGAACATGACCCGATTAATAATCTTATCAAGAATCTATGACTCAAACACGATTCACTTATTAAATGAGTCGACATGACAGGAATCATGTAACACGATTAGAATAACGTAGCATATAGGATAGTTATTAAAAAATGTCTAGTATTGTTATAAAAATATATAATAATTTTAGAAAAATCATCATATATTTCTATAAGAATATAGGATAATTTTTCAAAAATCATCTTATAGGTTTTTACAAAACCGTAAGATGCTTTTTGAAAAATCTTCCTATATTGCTATAAGAATATAGGAAGGTATTTGAAAAACTGTCCTATATTATATATAATATAATATGGTTTTTGAAAAACTTTCCTATATTCTTAATGCAGGATGATTTTTCAAAAATCGTCTTATATTTAAATATAATATAGGATGATTTTTAATATGACGGGTTAACAAGTTTCAAGTCAAACAGGTCAACACGATGGGTTAATAGGTTGCAAGTCAAATGAGTCAACATTGGTTGACCCCAACACGACACGATTTTTGGCATATCATTTTTTACGAACACAATAAGAATCGACCTTAACCCTCTAAATCGGTGTCAAGTTAGAGTCGTGTTATCATATCGTGTTGTATTTTGCCTCCCCTAATGATATAAAATCTTCCTCCCAAATAAAGTACATCTCTACCCAAAGATAGCTCAATTTACTCCGTTGTTGTACACATCTCAAGCAGCCCAATAAGGACTTAAATGAGCAAGTAGAAGTACAATGGGCCAAGTTATTGTCTGTTGATGTTAACTTGCGATCACTGGGCTACATCTCCCTGCAGATCCTCATTGGTAGTTGTGAGAAAACTCAGTTTTGAGATGCAGTGTACGCAGCTGTGTGGGAGGAGGAGATAAAGGGTGTCTCTACCAAACCAGGGATATACATACCAGTTTCTTGGTAGGCGCTTTTTCAGTCAAAAGAGGAAAGATTTAGCTTGGAATGGAAGTTATGCCTGCATTTGGGTGAAAAGCTTGAACGAAGATGGAATCCGTAATTCACAACCAGACAGGAGTGTCGTTTTCATCCGAAAGGCAAGGAAGGGTACATTTTGTAATTTTCAACGACTTCATGGGCATCGTTCTCCAGCAAGAAAATCAGAAGGCAACCGGTAGTCTCTCACGGCTTCTTTCCGCAGGAAGGGCCCATTTTCTGATCATCCCACCCGTTCATCCACGTGATTTAACCTTGATCAGGTTTACAT
This sequence comes from Warburgia ugandensis, assembly GCA_035236585.1. Classification (NCBI taxonomy): domain Eukaryota; kingdom Viridiplantae; phylum Streptophyta; class Magnoliopsida; order Canellales; family Canellaceae; genus Warburgia; species Warburgia ugandensis. The sequence continues at coordinate 9,655,692 of CP141134.1, read as the reverse complement.
TGTAGATGAGACGCTCGATTCATCCAATCCCCAGGTTTTTTTTTTTTTCTGACAAAAATACATCCACATGCAATGAGATCAAACGGGAGGGTCTTTCCGTAATATGAAATAAGAATGGATGAAGAAAAAGCTTCAGAATTTTTATTTATCCAAAAGGGAAGCAGAAAATGAAAGGAAAAGGAGAGAAGCCTAGATCTTGGTATTTTCACGTCATAAATATTTTATTATTTTTAAGGATTCATGAGTCGATCTGTGATGAAAGGATTTTTATTTTATGGTCTTGTCCACGACCTTGTGACCCCACCGAAGTCTTTTTCCGCGGTTTAAGAGTGGGTGGGAAGGTTCTTAGTGTGTGTGGGAGGATTGTCGGTCGGTCTCCTCTGTAAATCACATGCTTGGATGATGGAACAAGAGCTATGTAAGGATTTATTTATGGATATATAGAAAGACCACCAAACTTAACGCCTTCGACTGTTTATGCCATTCAATACACCGGCCTCATTTTGTCTTTATGAGATGGTTATCTGCGCGTGAAACTAGATACATGGATCCATTGGAGCAGCTGAAGTGCTTCCAGGGCCCTGGATATAAGGGGATCAGACGCTTTCATCTTTAAAGGTGCATTTGATCTTTTCCATTGGATGATCCTGAATTAATTTTCTTTTCTTTTCAAGCTAATCAAATCATCTCTGTCAATAATTGGTTCACATTCATTCTTTGTGAACAGAGTGACTAGTGGGCAAGAGGACTCAGAGGCGCGATAGTTTATTTAGAAAAAAATTATTCCCATGGTCATGGTCCTTAGCTCAGGACAAGACCTCTCACTGGCTGATCGGATGGAAAGAAAGAGAGGACTTTAACTTAGACTTGAAGAGCTGACTTACCACTAGAATGAAAAGAGGCCATGGGTTTAAGGTGTGGAAACAACCTCTTGCAAAATGTAAGGTAAGGGTGCGTACTATTGACCCTTGTAGTTTACCCCTTTCTTGGACCCTGCATGTACGCGGGAGCTTCATGCACTGTGGCTGCCCTTTTTATTGAGGAAGAGAATACTTATAGAAAATAACCAACACTGACTCTTTTTTAAAAAAAATTATATATATTAAGGTATGCAAAGGAGGAGAGCTTTGGGACAACAATGGAGTTGTCCACATATGATTTGGAGGTCATGGATTTGAGTCATGAAAACAGTCTCTTTAAAAATGTAAGATCAAGCTGCATACTATAAACTCTATGATCTACCCCTTTTATGAACCGTGCATACGAAGGAACTTCTTGTGCCAGGCTGCCCTTATTTATTCAGTTATGTCTTTTAAAAATCTAGTCGAGAAGAAAGTGTTTGGGCTGACAGTGAGTCTTCTAACGTAGAGGCCTACTGCTCTTAGAGGGTGATTCTTCTATCGTCAATGCATCATAGCTAGAGCCAATGGTGGTATCTTGGCTCGCCATTTTTCTTTTGTTCCTACTTATCGATCTGCAATGACATTGCAGGGAGCTACGAGGCCGTTCCTCTAGAATGGGCCATCTCTGCGATCAACTTCTCTGGTGGTAGCTAGCTTGCAGATTTGAGACTCTGGGTGGGTGGGTGGTTGCCCCTAATATAAAAGGTAGCCCCAGTGCACGAAGCTCCTGTCTATGAGGGGTTCAGGGAAGGGGCTGACCACAAGGGCCTAAAGTACACAGCTTTACCTTGCATTTTGCAAGAGACCGTTTTCATGCCTTAAACCTGTGACCTCAAGGTCACACGAAGACAACTTTTAATGTTGCGCTAAGGCTACCCTTCTAGTTGCCCCTAATATCAAAAGAAAAATTAATGGTTTGGATAATTAATCATTTGGGAACATGTAATTCTAGCTGTGTACTTACATTTGGTGTCTGTGCATAGAACAAAGGATTACAGTAGCATAGCTAAACTGTACAAGAAAGGTCAAGATGTTTTAAAGGGCATCTCTCATGCACAAAGCTCCCGCATATTCAAGGTTTGGGGAAGAGGCAGACCACAAGGGTTAATAGTATGCAGCTTTATCTTGCATTTTACAAAAGACTGTTTCCACGCGTTGAACCCATGACCCCAAAATCATATGATGACAACTCTACCATTTCACCAAGGTAAAGACGTTGGTCAATCCAAATTGTTCATCTAGTGAATCACGGTACTAAGAGTTGGCTCCTAACATCAACATTGTCAAAATCTTATTCAATGCTAAGGTTAATTAACATCATCTAATGAATAAGATTATTGGTGTATGATCACCTGTTCATGATCAGCCCTGCACCAAAATTCAATCCTTTTGAATAATGATGACCATCCAATTTGTAGCCTCTGAACGATCTGTTACAGAATTAATACGGGCAACGGTCCTTAGTTCAGCCTCCAAAAATTCAAGGCATGGAATTTTTTGACGAAGGAGAATTTTCACGTACAGCCCATACGCAGTAAAGCCTAACAAATAAATGCCCGTGATGATTGAATAAGCAGACCTTGATTGTACTTTAACTGCTCATATTTTTCAAGGACGAAAATGCATAAACACGATAACAACAGCCTGCTATACATGGGTGATGAATTTCTAGCATCAGATGGGCATAACAGTAAAAGTTGTCATCGTTTTGACGTTGGGGTCACCGGTTCAAGGTGTAAAAATATCCTCTTACAAAAATGCAAAGTAAGGCTGCGTAATATAGACCCTTATAATCCGCCTCTTTCTCGCATAGACAGGAGCTTTGCGCATTGGGGCTGCCCTTTTTTAGATGGGCACAATAAGATCACAATAGTGCTTAGGCCTTCGACCATGGTGGTGCTAGAAGGCCCTCTTATGTGCTTAGATCATGGGTTATGGTTTATCCTTTAAAAAATCCAACAGCCTACAAAAAAAAGGGCCATAAATTAAAATCCAGGAATAACTTGGTAAGGTAAATAATCTGAAATTGGAAGAAATTTTAAGTAAAATTGAGGTGAGAGAACAAGATAAGGACATGTATTTTTCTATGAACTATGATATTATTAGATAAATACTCACACACACCCTTGAACGATTCAATCTTGTGCCACTGTGCCATAATCACATGCTCATAATATGGATGAAAAATTACATATTTAAATATTTCTATTTTGGTTTATAAACAATATTTTACCATCTACGAATTACTTTTTTTAAAACGGTAGTATACAAATTACTGTCGACAAATGTACTTTATTTGCTTCACTTTTTGGCTTCAATTTCTATTAAATTTTTAGCATGAGATAACTTTTAAACTCCTTCCGGGATTAAATTGAGGCATAAAATGTGAGAGTTTCCATCAAACTAAATCAACGAGTAATTTTGGTAATCCAAAAATAAGAATGGGTGGTCTGATAGAACAATAATCCTTCCATTCAACAACACTATCCTATGTTCCTGTGGTATTTTATGTACAATTAATCCTTAACGGTACGAACCATTAAAAACGCACATAAAATACTACGAAGAAGAACTGTCACCTATATTTTCTTTAATTGGAAAAAATAGTGTCAAACACCATTTTTATTTTTTTTTAGGTAGACTGGGTTTTTCGGGTTTAAGGCGTGAAAACAGCCTTTTACAAAATATAAAATAAGGCTGTGTACTTTAGGCCCTTGTGATTTACCCCTTCCCTGAACCCCGCATAGGCGAGAGCTTCATGCACTGGGGCTGCTCCTTTAGGCTGGGTTTTTCGAATAACCCCTACCATATAAAATCATAAAGTTCACCTTTATTAAATGCTTGGTTTGATTTGGTTTTCAATCCATTTTCGTGAAACGATTGTTATGTACAAGCCCAAGCTCTAAAAGTGCACCCTAAACACACAAATTGAGGACCACTCCTAATATGCCAATGGAGGTCTACTTAGAGAGAAAATTTTTTTTTTTTTCTTTTTTTTAAGGAGTAAACACACCGTGGATTAAAACACAAGCAGTAAATGCTAAAAGAAAAAGGAAAAAAAAGCAGCCTAGTGCACAAAGCTCTCGGATATTGGGGAATTCAGAGAAGAGGCAGACCACAACAGGTCTAAAGTATGCAGTCTTACCTTATATTTTGTAAGAAGCTATTTTCAAGCCTTGAACCCATGACCTTGAGAGCACGCAATGACAATTCAATCGTTGTGCCAAGGTTGTCCTTCTAAATGCTCAAACATGTATAGAGAGGCTGGTATTACTCCATCAACGTTTCCTATACACTAAGATTGAATCAAAGTATTACGCTAATATACAGCGAATGTAATTTGATCAAAATTATGATTTTATAGATTCAGAATAAGAAATTGTCATCCCATTCAATGCGATTGGGATGTGCCTGACGAAAACACAGAGACAAAGGGCTGATCTTTAAATAGGAAAGAGAATGTGTCTGTGAGGTTCCTAATAAATTCACTCTATATTAGATTTGAATCAGATTTCAGATTAATCTACATTGATTACCGCCTCTATTATGTTGTTGCTGGCACTGGTGACACTAGGATAGGATTTTCAGTCCTAGTGTTAATTAGTTTGTCGCGTGAACAAAATTTTTCCTCGCGGGTAAATCTAGCTAGTAACTTGCATCCACCCGGTGGTTTTCCTAAGTTCGCTGGCTACAAGGGGCAAACCGACCATCTCGAAGTAAGCAATGGAAAGGTGGTGACTGTAGAAAGTAAAGAATAGGGAAGGTGTGAAAATTCTTAACAAAACCTGATTAAATCATGGGCTGCCTGTTTCTCTCTCCTTTGCCTTTGTCGAGTGTCGGCAGGTTGGATTTTTGTAGGACCTTCTTTGAACCTGACTTGTCCAAGCATTCACACCAGAGAGAGATCACATGGCCATCAGATGTTGGCTGATCCTAGCCGGCGTCTTTTGGGCCATATCTTAGGTAGTTCTTGCACCAAATATCTTCTCCAAGTGGAAGATAAATGCTCAGAAAGAAAATCTAATTCAATGGGAGGATTAACAGTACTCGTACTGGCCGGAAGTACAGCGTATCTAAGCTGTGAAGGTTTGGAATTTGGATAGCCCACCACCTAACATGTACTTCAGTGGTTTGTGACTGGACCATGCAGCTTCTCTTGGATACTTTGGCTTGCTGAACTGCTATATGGTGGATGAACAGATTCAGATCAGCTAGAAAATAGGAGTAGGCAAAAAGTAGAAGTGGATCCAGTAAGTCACGTATAACAATCATCACCTATTCAATAACACTAAGCTTTGTTCTTTAATAGTGGGTGCATATTTGTAGGGAGCCTTAGCACAATAGTAGAGTTTTGTTCTCGTGTGACCTTGAAGTCATGGGTTCAAGATGTAGAAACAGTCTCTTGTAAAATGCAAGGTAAGACTGCATACTATTGACTCTTGTAATAAGCTCTTCCCTAGGGAAGGAGAGCCTTGGTGCTACGATAAAAGGTATTGTTGTGTGACCTTGAGGTCACGGGTTCAAGGAGTGAAAATAACCTCTTGTAAAAATAAGATATGGCTGCATACTATAAGCCCTTATGGTCTGCCCCTTCCTCAATCCCACATAGGCGGAAGCTTCATGCGAGCTGCCCTTAGTCTGCCCTTCCCCAAACCCCGTAATATACAAAAGGTTCGTGCACTAGGACTGCCCTTTTTTACACACATTTGTACCTTACTCCGTACTCCATGTTTGATTATTTTCCAAGTGAAAATAATATATCTATATATTTATATAAAAACTCTTTTAGATTATTTTCGTTAATCTTGACTGGAAGCTGAGGGGGTATTCCAGTCTTTCAACCCTTTATAGTTGACAAAGGGGGACATAAAGGGGTGCAGTCGTTTTCTATTGTTTAGCTGTCCACATGCCCACATGAAAACTGGGCCCCAGTAATCTCCCAAAAGTCCTAATTAACGAATCAATGACAAAAAAGGGGGACCGTAGATGCTAAACAATGGCCCTGATGCTCACTTGTCACAGTTAAGAGTGTCCTATTGTTGTCGCATTGGATCCTTTTTTATCATCAAAGGAGTAGATGTCTACTTATTCAACTTAACTACAGCTTCGTGTAATAAACATGCTAGCCTTATGGACTATAAAATATGGTGGGCCTGAGTCATTCCTTGCTCGCCTTAGATGCTGCCGCTTCATTGGGCAGTCAATCTACCATTTCAGTTGCCTTCTGTACAAGAATGCTGGCTTCCAGTTAATATTTGGTAGTTATGAAAGTTAGTTAGGGAAACTAGGCGGAAATTTAGAGGAAATTTTATGTCTATTTAACAACACTATTAAAAAATAGAATAAGGGGATCGATATGTACAAAATATTAAGACAGTGTAGACACTCTGTTTTTGCCAATAAAAAACCAAGAGAACACTCCAACGTATCCCCAGTTCATGCATAAAAATATGAAAAAAGTAATTGGTACAATAGCACCGCTAGATGCGAGGTGGTATAACCACTCAACCTCTAAAAAAGCTAGGCTCGATTGGCCAAGGGGGCCAATGCAGCGGCTAGGGGAATACTCTATCAAAATATATGGATGTAAAGAAGCCACGCATGTCTCTAAAAAGAGGGAGTCAAGTGGCATCCCATGCACGCTATCCTTTGGTCCCATAATAAAGTAACCTTCTAAGATGACCCCTATACAGTACTCAATTAATGGAGATTAGCCTTATTTATCTCATATGAGAATGTCAAAACTCATAATGGATATCCTTGATATTATTACCATGACATCTCATTCAACCAATGGTATAAAGACAAATGATCAAGTTTCATATTCTTATCACAAAATGGGCCATATGCAACTAAAAACCCTTGTAGCAAGCACACATATCTCTCCTAGAAAACCTTCTTATCGTCAAAGTATTACATCACCTTCTTTTTCAAGTATAAATAGGGGAGAGACTTTCATAATTGGGACAATAAGTGAGAGCCATATAGTCCACATTGAATTTTAAGGAAGGATAAGAAAGATTTCTGTTTCAATCCCAAAAAACACATAAGACAAGGTTCCATATGTTTTAGAAGATGGAGATGCTCCTTCTTAAGGTCATCTTTTTCTCTTCGTTCAACCCCTCTTTCGACAAAACTTTATAGATCCCTTCTTTAAAGCTCCTGTTATCTTCAAGAAGCATTCATGCTTACAAAAGATTCAAAACCCGCATAAAAATTGTCTCATCTCACTTCTGTCTAAGTACCGTATGTACGCGGTACACCACTAAACTGTAACTTGCAGATTATTTTAATTCCTATAAGCTCTTGCATCCATCAAATTTTGGGTTTTTTGCAAATTTGCCATTATTTTACAACATTTTTGTAGGAAAACCTAACTTTTTCACGTTTTTGAAAATTTGCCACTCTGATTGTTTTTAGGCTGCATTTACCGGCTAATTTCTTTAAATTCCAATCCTACCCCCACCCCTATCATTCCTTCTCTCTATTTTTGGTTTGACGTCTGATCGTTCCAAAAGAGGTTCTGATATTCCATACTTCTTGGGAGACTTTAATGACTCATTTTCTTCTTTCTCAAGGTCAACACTATCAGGACTAACAGGCAAGAATAAAAACACCGACAATCCAACAACGGTAATAAGGAGCCCAGGAACAGCAAGGGGCCAACCCTAGCAGTACTTGAGCAAAGCTGAAGCAATTAGTGAACCAAAGATGTTACCAACAAAAGTGTGTGCATTCCATATTCCCCTAATCAGTCCCCTCTTTCTCTTTCCAAACTAGTTCCCCACTATTGCTACCACTGATGGCCATCTAGTCGACTAGATCAAACTAGCAACCATCTGAACAATCAAGAAATAACAGAAGATGTGGCTGTTTAGAAAGTAACCAGCACTGAAGAGTAAAAGGACCTGTTCCCATGATTCCTATAGTAAAACATATTCTCAAATCCAGCCGCTCTCCTAAATGTCCTGCAAAGTACATGCCTAGCAAGTAAATTGACAGGAAAGCAAGGTCAATATCTCTGTAACACCCCGGGTTTTTATATAAAAATAATAATAATATTATTATTATTATATTCGTATTCTGGATCCCATGTTAAAAAGATTCTATTAATTATTTTACTACAACATTTCTTGAAAACCTCCAGGTGTTATTTTATATTTCCAAACATCAAAATTGTAATTTAAAACATAAGATAGTTTTGTGATAATAGATTTGAAAACAATACACATGTCTATCAATGTTACATGCATCGGCGCCTTTATTTTCAAAACAATAAATATCCAAAACACTATCATAATATGGCCCAAGGTCTATCCATCATAACATCCCATTAAATGTCCATCATATGTATAACTATCTTAATCAAATCCATAAATAAAAGTATACAGTCCATAAAGAAAGTCAAATGGTTGTCCTGTTTATTAACTCACGTCACTGTCTATCAAATTAAGTAAAGGAATCTCCCACTACTATCACAGTTTCTCAACGGTCTTGCCCTTCCTGCTGTCGTGCTCGAAATCTAAGGCATTGCAAAACAAAGCAATGCCTCAGCAAGCTATTGCTTATGTAGGTACATAGACAATTAATGTAATAAAGATGGAATGACCGAATAACAGTGGCGATATAATAAAAAGATCTATCATCTATGGAAATAAAATCATTATAAGCCATACTAACATAATATCAAATTATCAAGTACGATAAAACATGCATCTCATGGATTTAAAATATGATATGGTCAATGTAAATGAGTATAATATAATAACATGGCGCCCTAAGATACATGGGTCCCACGAGCATCGCATACACTCATATCACTGATCATGAGTACTCATATCCAACCTCTGAGTGTCGTCACACCCAGGCATACAATCCCATCTCCATGCTCATCACGCAAGCACACAGAATAAGAGTATAGATCATCATGCCGCAGTGGCAACCCTCTAGGGTCTCAACCACTGCCGCTCCCTATCGACACCATAACGGGAGACTTAGCGTCCGTCCCCATGGAAAGGCCCGGACTGGTAATGTGGACTATCTATGTTACCAAACCCCTACCAAATGCCATCTACAGGCAGGTGTCTATCATATCACAATCTCATCATATCACAAATCTCGAAGGGTAGGTGGCCAGCCCTCTCCCTCCTAGCATGACATCCACCAGGCGAGAGCACCTATCATAAATATCAAAACACAAAAATCACATATGTCAAAAATCAAGAGCAATCATCGCTTGCAATCCCCAAGGCATGCCCCTCATCCCTGGGTTAGCCTCTAAAAAGACAAACAACCAAGCCTCCACTTTTCTTTCTCATGGAAACCCATTCATTTCAGTGATGAAATAAAGAAAGAAAAATTTTAATTAAACATAAATAGATCATATCATTCTCATAAAATCATCAAATCATAAAACCATTCGACACATGATTAAAATTAAGTAATGATCGTAGTATAAAGTTATAAATCTTACAAATCAACGACTAATAATAAGTGCAATGTAAATCACAATCAATCACGATGTTGTGATAGATGCAGGGTTTTAAAAATCAAAATAAAACATTAATTGTCATCACCTACCTCAATGTGAGATCACTCAGTTCAAACATATATTCTCTTTATCTGACACGTTCAAATGTACTTGTCAATACCCCAATACTATCTTAAAATTTTTCTATATTAAAAGTGGTCAATTTTAAGTTTTTAAGTTAAATCTAGGTCCACATCGTCAATACAATCGCAACACTTCTTTCGGATCGGTTTACATTGGCGGCCCCGATTTACACTAGGTTATACCGGCACCCCAGTTTACACCAGGTTACACCAGCAGCCCCAGTTTACAACGGGTTACACCAGAACCCAGTTTACACCAAGTTACACCGACGACCTCGGTTTGCACTGGCACGACGCGGGAACCGGTGCCGGAGAAGACGACTGGCTTATAGGCGTCGCTGGTGACCCCACACGTGCCCAAATCATGCAATTTTTTCACGATTTTGCTCAGAATTTCATGTGGTTTTCATTTCTACCATTATTTTGACTTGATTTTTCCAAAAACTAAGGTTTTTATGCGATTTTTTCCATGTTCCTAAAACTTCCCTAAGTACTATTTTTCACTATTTCCTGCGCCTTCCACTGTTGGATTTTTCTAAAACTTAAAGGCTTTGCTTGTGGTTCTCTTATGCACTAGATGAATGGTTGGATGTCCGTTTTAATTTGGTTTTATATGCCTATTGACACTCCAACAGTAGCGTGTACATGTTTTAGGAAAAACAATGTTTTTCCATCGTTTTCCCAATTTTTCATGCATGCTACTAATGCCTCTGCACACATGCAATTAGGGAAATTACAAGGTTGGGGCTTACCTCAAATGGCTGATCACTCGTTGACGCTGCCGGATCCCCAGTTGCCGAAAAACTTGAGTTTTTGCAGAAGCTAGAGTTTAGAGGAAAACTCGATGGAAATGAGAGAGAAGGTGATGATTAAGGCTAACTAAGAAAGATATGGATTATGCTAGAAAGGGGGAAGGGAAACTCTTCCCTTACACGTATCCCTCTGACGATTTCTCTGGCGAAATCGTCAGATCTGATAAGGTAAGGTGAAAAAGGGGTGCCGTTATCAAAACTGCCCCCTCTATTTCGTGCTCTACCGATTTACCAAAATGCCCCTCTTCTTCAATAGCTCATAACTTCTTTGCTTGAGCTCCATTTTTCATGTTCTTTATGGCATTGGAATTCTATCGACGTGTACTTTCTAGTTTCCAACTTTTCAGAACCAAATTCTATACATAAAATTTTTAATTAATTTATTTATTTATCACTAATTTAGGATTAAAATTGAGGGTATTACAATCTCCTAGCATGGTAATTAGAGTGCATTTTTCAGTCACTAACAAAGTGAAAAGAAAATTAAGATAGACATTTTCTGAGGAATAAAATTCATTCGCTTATATAGCAACAGGAAAAGGATGACATGTTTTACAAGGATAGAGACATCTAAAATTGGTCCAAATGTTTCAAACAATACTCAATTCAGATTTCAGAAAGCCAGCAAAAAAAAAAAAAAATTACTTCAAATAATAGGAATCATTCAAAAAATCAAAAAAATGATCCTTTGTTCAGACTCAATGGTTAATCTAACAAGCAAAGGCAAGCCAAGAAACATATGACTGATTCTTAGGGATTTTGTAATCACTGAGAAGAACCCACAAGTCAATCTCTCATGGAATAAAAATCTCTAACATATCAGCCAAATTTGCCTCAAATAAACAATGTTGAATACATACCCATGACCCCCTTCATCTCAACACTTCATAACAGAAGCCCATCAAACAAAGTTTAGAAAAAACATCGCGTAATTTAAAGATAAACAGAGCCTATTTTTAAACTCATAAATGAAAAAGAAGTAGAATTCGAAAAGTCTCTCTTCTTATCTAAGCAATTGTCCCTTTCTTTTCTTCTTTCTGCCATGAAAACTAACAAGAATCGGCTTGTAAGAACAACTGGATTTATTAGTGGCTATTAGATTTGTGGGTCCCGCTTATGTGGAAAATAAGATTTATGCTTGGTTGTGTTTGGAATGGCCGTCTTCTTCATTGTTTCTTAAAAGCTTTGTGGGTAGGATTGGATGAAGGAAAGAGACAATGGAGATATTTGAGCATGTTTGATATATTGGATAAGGGGGTAAGATTGGAATTTAAAAAAATTAGCTGGCAATCGGAAATCAATTGAAGTGACAAATTTGCAAAGTTTGGGAAAACTTAATGAGAAATTTACAAAAACATAAAAATGTTAGGTTTTTCTGCAAAAATGCCATAAAATAATAGAAAATCTGTATTAAAAAAAAACCCTAAAATTTTTATTGTATGTCTAAGTTAATCTAGTTACATGTGCTCAAGAGTAAGCCTAAACACATGCGACAATCCTCTTGTCCCCATTTCTATCTTCATCAACCTATGAAAGTGGTAGCATATACCACCTCTACATTATAACTTGTATGTCTTTACGAATGGGTATTTTGAGGTTAGCAGAAGGATTTTTCCTAGGATGTGTGAGAGCTATGTAATTTACTTTACAATTTTCAGGATCGTTTGGCTTTAATTAATGACATGTCTAATGGCTTTGAGTGGTCCAAATAGTTTAGTCCCACATTGCTTGGGGAGAAGTAAGCTAAGCCAATGATAAGAGATTGGGAACCCACTCAATGTAGATCCATTTTCCCTAGAGGGAACGGCAAACCCTGAGGTTGAAGGCTAGAGCAGACAATATTTATATTATTGGAACTCAAGCTATTACAATTAGTATCAGAGCCAGACTCCCTCATGATGGTAGTTCTAGATAGCACTAATCATTCAATGGACACAAAGTGGTTACACGTGGGGATGTGTGTTCCCTTACACCCTCATGATGGTAGTTCTAGATAGCACTAATCATTCAATGGACACAAAGTGGTTACACGTGGGGATGTGTGTTCCCTTACAGGGGGAAAGAGGGTTACCTATAGTATGATCCCTGACTAAAAATAATTAAATAGAGTACAAAGTCAACGGGAATCTTATGAGACTGGCCTAACAATTTGTCAAGGCGAGAGACATGAGTAGCCACTCCAAAACCCCCTTTATCTTCAATAGAGCAATTGTATCATCACAAATTAGGATGCAGGTGTACGTGTGTGCTTGTGTGTGTGGACTCCAAATATACAGCCCATAGACCTACAGGTAGTGATATATGTACCCCTATTTTTCCTTATGAGACCCTCAATAAATGCTTATAAAGAATTATAATTATAGGTGGGCCAATTTTTTGAAGACCTATATGATTCATAATGTGTTTATTGGGTTAGATCCGCCATGATGCAAAGTTCTTATCCATCAAATTATCCTAGCAATGGTTGTCTTTAGTTGTAAAATGACAACAAAATATCCTATAGTTCATTTTTAACACAAGAAAATAGTAGGTAAGATTATCTAGTGGATGACAATTTTAGAGTATGCATCATCTAGGCAAACAAATACATTGTGAATGAATATGATCTTCAAAAAATTTGTCCTAACTAAAAGTTGTAATGTAAAATTTCAAAAAAAAAAAAACAGAAAGTAAAACGCATTATTAAAGGAGGGGGGCTAGATTGATATTGGCACCTGCTCACTTAAGTAGAACCAGACACAACGTTGGGTTTGCTTTTCCACATCTGACAAACCAGGAAAGGAAGAAAGAAGAGGGGAGAAGGGAAAGGAGGAGAAGGAGAAGGAAGGAAAGGAAAGGAAGAAGAAGAAGAAGAAGAAGAAGAGAGAGAGAGAGAGAGAGAGAGAGAGAGAGAGAGAGAGAGAGAGAGAGAGAGAGAGAGAGAGAGAGAGAGAGAGAGAGAGAGAGAGAGAGAGAGCTCACCAGAGAAAACACGGGTTTTAAGGGCTTCAGGCTAACCTGAGAAACAGAGTTCATCGGCGATGTCGATGGCTCTAATCTCCAATCCAATTGTCTTTCTTAATCTACTCAAGGGCACGATCAAAAGCCCTTTTGTTTCATTGTGATCAGATAAGAATCAACGCCGAATCATAGCAAAAACGGTACACCTAGGAAAACCAGTTGTCGAAAAAGATGACGGCTCGGATCAATGATCAATGATCCAAGCCAATCATTCCACTCCTCATGAAGGGATGAACCAAAACCTCAAGGTGATTGGGAGATCAGAGATCATCTTGACAGTTAATAGGAGGCGAACAGTGCGTGCGATGTGGATCATATGATTTCACCTGAAATCAGAATTGATCTAGACCATCCAAGGGCATAGGAAGCACAAAAACGTGCTCCAAAGGTAGGATCTATGAAGTCCTATTCCCAATTTGTTGTATTTTGCTAAATTCATGCATTTTTATGCTAGATCTAGATTTAAGGATGATCTAATAGTCCATTGCTTAATCCAAACTTAGGATTAGGTAAGTAAGATTTTGATGAAGCCTGAAATTGATCTAGATCATCGATCGAACAATCTCTGCCGTCTGATCCGATTGGGTACTATTCATATAGTAACCTTGCTATGTCTGATTGACAATCAGACACCATAGATGGGTTCTAAAGTATTGAAATTGCTAGGATATTGCACAAATGGAAGAATCTAGATTGAAATTAATTGAAAAACCTAAACCGTCTGATCAGACAGTAGAGTAATAAGGACTTGACACATCTAATGGATGATCAGGTCTTAGAACTGGATTATATACACCAAATATAAAATGATCTAGGGGATTAGCAAAGTAGATCACATGTGATTGCCAAGAAAAATGATCTTAACAATTTATTTAATTAGGTACTTTGGGATTGGTTGAATAGAGAGCGATCTGACCATCAGATCGAGGTATAATCATAGAGAGATGCATAAATCACTAAATAAACACTGATATTAGAGAGATCATGATAAGGATAGTTAGAACTCATGATTAGATGTCAATTATGAGTGTTATGGAGCGATTCAACTGTTGGATCGTCTCCAAACTTTATGAGATGTTAAGGGCTAAGCCTTCATTGATTAAGGGACATAAATTAAGTGGATCTTGACATAGATTGATAATTAAAGAGAATGAATGTTTGTCTAGATGTTAGGAAAACCTACATCTAGTACAGGATTGACCCAATAGAGGGTTAATCAAATGATTTGGGTTGTTGACCTAGGATTAATTGCCAGATAAAGGGAATTGTCACTTGGATTTGTTTATTTTGAGATGTGAGAATACCAAGTGTTAGATAACTTATGATGTGACAAGTACGTCAAATCGTACGATGTGACGTTGGTTACATGCCTGAATGGATTATCACATTTGTCCATGTAGGTATGCATTCTGTGATTTTCATGATTTCCTAAATCAGGACATATTATTTGGGAATTTCGAAGCATGAGTTTTGCACATTTTCATGTTACATGAGAACTTCTTTATCATACATGGTTGATATTACGATATCTTGATTTACATGATTTAGCTCTATGTTTTATTATATGACTGATGTTACACTACCATTGTCCTGGACTAGCCCGTAAGTGTCTAAGTGCCCTGTGTGAGTGAAAAGGTGAAAGGGTGAAAGCAGGATTAGATAACGTCTTCCCGTGAGTACTTGAGTACCCATGTGGGTGAAAGGGTGAAAGCGGGATTGGAACGCGTCTTTTCATGAGTGCCACGTTGTGGGTGAAAGGGTGAAAGCGAAAAGTATTGCGAGTTAGCCACACGTTGCCGTGAGTATGATTGAGACACTCATAGAGCTTGGCTGTGCATGATGTTTTGTTGATTTTGATTTTGATATACATTCATGTTATTCTATGGATACATATTTTCATTGTTTTGATGGGCATATGCACACGTATTTTTCTCATGCTTTGTATGCCATGATGCTTAGGATGGATGTCGATTTGTTTGGATCATGATTCTCTTGTTTTATTCATCATGGATATATGATGTTTGCGTGTTTCATATATATTCATCTTATGAGATTTACCATGACCTCGATACCTTGCGCCATGTGATTTTATTGTATTCATTTTTTAATGTGAATCACCTACACAAGCATAGCTTGTTGAGGCATTGTTTTATTTTGCAATGCCTCAGGTTTGGAGCGCGATAGCGCTAAAGGTATATAGGTGGAACAGCATTGACTGAGCAAGGACCTCGAGGACCATCTGCCTTTTTGTACATTAGAAACCGATTAGCGTATGTCTCTTGGACTTGTGTTTAGGCTCCTTGGGCTGTACATGTATGTTGTCATTTTAGATAGATTGGACTCACACTTTGTATAGTGTATATTTACATGCACATGGGTATGATGTGGTGATCATAGATAGAACCCTGAGGGAATTTAGACATATTATTCATATTATTGTCTTTTCACGATTATGTATGATTTGTCGTGATTTTAAATTAAGCATGCTCAGAGTATCAAAATTAAATTTTTGTAATCCTCATAGTATTTGGGATGTGGATGACCCTCGAGATTTTTCTTTTTGGTATTTTCTTCAACATTGTGAAAAATTTATTAATTATGACTTTTTACTTTCAAGGATCCTGCCTATTTTATTTTAAACATATTATTATTACTATTTTGAATTTGGAAAAAAAGGTTTATAGAACCTGGGCATATAATTTACTTAGGGAGGAAATGCATATATCAATACCTAATATTAAATGTAGTCTAGGTTAATCTAGGCTAGTGACATATGCACCTCTTGTTTTTCCTCGTGAGCCCCTCAATAAGATGATTTGAACAGCTATTAGTTCACAAGCATCCAAATTTCTAAAGATCCAAACTATTTGTAATATTGGTTTTGGCTTAGATGGGTTGTGCTCTAAAATTCTCATCCATTGAATGATTTTAGGAACTATTTCTTTAAGTACTAAAATAGAAATTTTTACTATCTATTTTTCAACTCAAGGAAACAAAGGTTAGGATCTATATCCAAATAAATGATAATTTTAGATCATAACCCAAAGTAAGGAAAAACTTTTTCAATGGTTCGAATCTCTAAGGTTATGAGCCCACATCAAGTTATAGCCATTCATATCTTTAGAGCTATGGTATCAAGGGGAAAAGTAAGGGTGCATAGATCACTACCTTTAACTTAGTAAAGATCTAATTCCTTCTTGGTATTAAAAAAATATACAATGAATCTCATAAATCTTCTCTATGCTAGGCTTTCATACACAATAAAAAGTGTCGGAACAAGGAATGATTAGAGGAAAATAGGAAAAGTTAGGGGGAATATAGGAAGTTGTAATGTGAGAGAAAATTGTTCTCCATGGTTTCCCAAAACTATCCAAGGAGGAATTTGCATTGTTCCAATTAAATCTTGGTAATCCTTTGGAAATCTCAATTGGGATTTTCATTTAATAAACCCTTTAAAATGTAGGCATATAAATTATCAACATAGAGTTCTATGTAAACTTTCTTACCCTAAACTAAGTAATGAGAATAGTGAAACTCATTTAAATATGGAAATGCCTTTCTTGTGTGTTTCTTTAGACTGCAATTGAGAGGTAACTTCTTACTTTTATGTACTTCAATAGTTTAGTTTAATTGTATATATGGATTTTCACACTTAAAAATTAATTAAATTTAGAAAAAGTTTTTAAAAGTTAGGAGCATTTCTAATACATGCAAGCAACATAACAGTATGATTCTTTTTGTGTAATACTAACATTGTTAGATAAATATGTACACAGACACACAAACACCTTGAGCAGCACCAAGCTTGTAATCTACACAATTGAGTCTCATTCTTGTGCCACTATGATGCACTTCCATCTCTGTTGCTATATCTATCTTCATTTCTTGCTTCAGCTTCTGCTAACTATCCTTCCAAATTTTGATTCCATATTTATGAAAATAAGTTTTTGTTCTCTATTTTGAATTAGAAAATTTGAAAACCTACCTTCGAATTTCCACTAAACATTTGAAACACTTTGGAAAAGAAAATTTCACAACAAAAAATTTATTATTCACTATGCCTTTAGATTTTCAATAAATCTTGAAACACTTTTGGAACATATAATTTCACCCAAAAAAATGTTGTTATTCATGATTCATTTTTGTATGTTAGACCGCCAAACCTCTAGTTAGCTCTCCAAGATTCCTTCCTTCTTGAATCTCCTCTTGTGGTTGAGTTGTATAATTTTTTGTCTGTATCTTTTTTTATCTCCTTAGTCAAGTTTTAATAAATTTTATCTATTCACGAAAAAATTCTAATTAGGGTAAATGGATGGCTTAAGTTTTCATTTCGTTTTTTGAAGAATTTACTAAGCAAATCACTCGTACGCACTTTTAAATCTATTAATCCATTCCTTAATGGGATGGAGGGTGCCAATGTTGAACCAATGGCCTATTGTCAATGGGAGAGGCAGCTATTTTGTACCAATCACTAGGCTAAGAAGGCCTTTGGCAAATGGTTGTTATTAGCTTATACTAGATATGTATTATATTATGCCAAAAGCCGTCTAGCATAGTTGGTCATAGGCATCATGGTGCCTTTCCTTGTTATCCTTGGTTGGAGGTTTAAGATTGCATTTTTCCTTATTGGAAAATTTTTAAGTAGATTTTTGAGTTAGGATACATTTCTAGGTAGTTAGCTTTATAATTTTTGATATATATATATATATATATATATTTTAGTAATGGTACCGAAAGAAAACAACCTCTCATCCATGTAATTTATTATATGCCCATCTCAAACACTAGACTTAGAAGTTTATTGAAGTTTCAGATTAACTCACACCGAGTTTGCAATATCACCCATGTAAGAAGGTGACAAAGTTTTAATTTGACTTTTGGACCATAGCTACATAAGATCCTTATGATGCGCTCTTGTTTGAAACACTTTAAAGGGGTTATATCCTCTTTCATCCCCTAATAATTGAAGTTAATAGTCCAGCCAATTCTCTCTTATATCATACAATTTGGAGAGTAAGCTAATTGGTTGGCGAGGATATGTGTCAAATGAATAATCATTACCCATCCATTATAATATATTTACAATTAATACATGCATGCATGGAAGATATTTAAGTGACTTAATAACATTCATAATTCAAAAATTGTACCTGCAAGTTTTCATTCTCTTTCTCAATAGAGTGGCATTATCTCTTAAGAGAAGGTTGAAGGTATTTCTTTATCAATAGATCATCATTCATCTCTTAAGAGGAGGTTGAATATAGTAGGTTTTTGCATGCAGGTCATGGCAATTGGGGTTACACCATTGTGAAAATATGCTGGTAGTGGGAAGATGTCAACCGATAAGGATTTGGAGTGCTTGAGTCGCCACCTACATCTTTTAGTTAGACAAGTGTCCAAATACTGTACATGAGATTCTATGTCTAAACAATGTGTGGGTATAGGTTGATTAACAACCTTGTGTGACAAATTTTAGTTGATTAACACCTTTGTGTGGCTTTTTTTAGTTATGTCCTAGACATATTTTAAAGACATGAAAACTTGACTCGACTCAACTTCAAAGTCAAGCAAGTTGAGTCTCAAAGACACTCATGAGTTATTGGAAAGAGATTTAAAATAAAATTTTACTAAATTAGGTTTATATTTATATTTTTTAATATACATACATGCATGCATGAGTTATAGGTGAATTGGTTAGGACATAATGTTGTTGTTTTAGAGGTTTTCTATTCAAAAATCAGCTAAAGTAAATTCATTTTATTATGCAGTGAGTTGACTTGATAATAACTCAATTTGCTATTGAGTCAAGTAACTCCACTAAGTTTTCCAAACCAACTCCAAGCTTTAGAACTATGGTCCTTGAGACCCTTTCCTTGAGGCTAGCTTGAAGGTTTAGTAGCTTAATGATACCATATCCTCCACAAATGCTATTGCCAATACAATTACAAAGTTTGGATCTGCAACAAGTTCGCAAGGCAAAAAATAAAAAAATTCAGAAAACATTTGGAAAAAGAATTTGGGCAAATGAATTACACGGATATGAGTTAGATATTTTAATTGTACTTTTTAATAGTTCTATAAATAATATTTGATAATATGACAATTATTTGGATTTTTTGTAACTATGCTTGCTAATACACACAAAGATGTGTGTGTGTGTGTGTGCGCGCACTCTATATATAAAATGTAAGATGATTTTATGAAAAAAAAAAATTTTAAAGAAAGACAAAAATTAGGTAGCCTAGTTGTTCTTTGGTTCATCAACCTTTGATCCTTAATCAGGCTAAACTTTAAAGAAGAGAGAAAAAAGCAAGGATGATAGAAAAGATGTGTAAATAAAGAAGGCTCAATTGTGGGAGACTTCATGGTCCTTTGTCTATCCAACTTTGGTCCTTAAGCAAGTACTCCCTTTAAGAAAGAAAAAATATGCAAAACACTCACAAAGATGTGAATAAAGAAGAGAAACTACCAGCTTGTTTAACTATAAAGAAAAGAGAAAAATGCAGGTATACTTGGTATTTATATATAATAATATAACTTAATATTGGGCAAGGCACTAAATACTTAGAGATTCATAGTTTTGCCTTAGTTATTAGGTGTGATGGGACCCAAAGGTTGCATTTGACTAACTCAGGAAATTTAGTCTTTATTGTCTTGTGTTGATGATGATTATTATTTTGATATAAAGAGAGATGGAGGATGCTTGATCAATGGACTTGAGGGTGTTAGTGTATATCAACTATTAGGTGCATGATAGTACAATCCATTAAGTATGACAAAAGCTAAGGTAGTCACTTGACTACCCATACACAACCAATGACTTAAAAACAAAGAAATATCTTGATGAAGATAGAAAATACAACAAGGTGGGTAATCATATAATTGGTGTTGAACATACAAAGATTGTAAATGTAAAGTTACTAGGTTACCTCTCCAAGTTTCTCAATATCCACAAGATTTGCACCATTATAACCCACTCAAATTGGGCTAAATTCTAGAGGGCTAGATCAATCCCTTCATGGAATTGACATGATCATCACCATGCATACACTAACTTCAATCAAGATTGAATATACAATGGCAAATAAGAAAAGATTAAAAATCATGGAATCACTATTTACTATCAACTAACAATAGAAATGCATTCAAATATGAAAAATAACTGCTATCAACTAACAATAGAAATACATTCAAATACAAAGAATAACTCAGGAAAGATACTATGAACTAGAAGACACCCTTAAAGAATACAAAAAAGGAAGTCCACAATCAAAGGGGAAACATTCCTTCAACCATTCTTGTCTTTGCATTCTTTAAGGTTACAACTCCCAGCAAATGATTGGGGAAAGAAACTATTCAGTTGAGGTATCACTCTTTCATTTACTCCTTAACTTCTTCTCTTAAAGTCATTCTATCCACACAAGATGTTTGTGGGTTCCTTATGTAGACAAAAGGTTAGTTAACATGGCATGGATGTAGCTCAACATTTGACTTGGCTTAGACATAGAGTTGTTCACTCTAGAATATGTTGAATTACTATTCAACCTAATGGCTTAAGATGATAGGAAGTGGGCCAATAATATTTATATGTCAAATACACATCCTCACATAGAAGACACCTTTCTTTTTAAGGCTCTTGCAAGTGGACCCAAGCACAAGCTCATCTACCTTGCATTAGAAATGAATATGGGGGTCTCAAGATTCAAACTTACAACCCTTGGGTTAGCAAGACTCTAATAACATGGTCCAATATGCAACAAAGTTCAATTCTCAAAAAGCTAGACGGGTTCTTTATCTCCCCTTCTTGGTCGGATCATTTCCCAAATGTTGTGTAGTCACTGTTCCCAATAGAATCATGTGACCACCCCATTATTATCCTTGACTTTAGTATGGAAAATTGGGGTCCTAACCTATTCAAGTTTGAGATTTCTTGGTTATTAGGCAAGAATTGTATCTCCTTAACTGAGTCATGGTGGAACCAAGCTCCAATATATTGTAAAGATGAAAGTATTTCCTTGAGCAAGTTATAGTTTATTTATAATAAAAAAACCCTTAAAAAGTGGGAAAGATGTGGCATTTTCAAAGGATTAAAAAGATCTATTGACTCAATATATATCTCTCATCTGTCAAGACTCTCATGCCCAAATCTCTATTCTTTAAAAGGTTATCCATGTGTACCAAGATATCTTTGGACAAAAGATTAATTGGAACAAATCTTTAGTCTTTAGAGTTAATGTCTCTCAGCAAAGGTTGGATTGTTTGCTCAAATTCTACAATGTCATATTACTCATTTCCCAAAAACTTACCTTAGCCTTCCTCTTGGCTCTTGTAGGCGCAATAAACATCATTACGATATATTAATTGAGAGAATTAGGAAAAAACTTGTTGAATAGCAAATAAAGTACCTCTCCTGTGGGTAGAAGTACACCTATTAGATATGCTCTTTCTAATCTCTTGATAGATAAGATGTCTCCTATTTAGTGTCTACTTCTAATTGTAATAAGATTGAGTAACTACAAATGAATTCTTTGTGGAATATCAAAGAAGGAGAAAAGAAAATAAATCTCATTAGCTGGTCTCTTTTGTGTTCATTGAAAAAGTCAGAGGTCTTGACATTAAAAATATCAGACACATGAATAGAGCCCTTTCTTGATATGTGGCTTTGGAGATTCCAAACTAACTCTTTGTGGAGATAGTTCATTACCTGCAAATATAGCATTCTCACTTTAAGTGGAAGCCAATCAACAAACAAACTAATGTTTATGGGTACTGGAATGGTATCTCCAACATTTTGAAACATTCTATGCAAACAAGAAAATCATTCTTAGGAATGAAACTAGGTTCTCATTTTAGGATGATACTTAAAGAGATATACATAAGCTTCCACAGTGTGGTTGAAGGATCGTCAATCCATGCAATGGCATTTGAGAAGTCTCCCCTGGGAGCAGAATTGAGTGAGTAGCTTAATCCCCTTGCATGCATCAAAAGAACCAACTAACCGAAGAACTCTGCCATAGATATGCTTGTACTAATTTGCTTGAGTGTTACAAGCAGCCCCATTATTGCTGTTTAATAGATCGTACCTTGATAAGAAATGCTATAATTTCTCCATGAAAAGCTAATCCATTCAAAAGTTCTCTTTCTTTTTTCTTTTCTTTTTTTCTATCTTTTTTTAATCCTTCGAATCTGGTGTTCTCTAAGCAAGTGATAGTGGTCCACAAGATTAATGGTCTTATTGATAGAGATCTTATTACATGACACATAAAAAGATTTTCATTAACGGTCCTAGTAGTGACTATCCACCCAGGTACCACTTCTTTGCTTGCATTTTGTTCTTCTCTTTTTGTTGCTGGAGCCATTCCATCGAGAGTAAAGAAACTAAACCACATGATTGATAATGGTTCAAAAATATCTTCTCACAACAACTTAGTACTAAAAGAATGTGCACTTTCTTTCCGCCACTTAGAAGATCCAGAGATAGTAGCCTCCTTTTTGGACACTTCAAACCTTGTGTTAATTGATAAAGGAGCAGCATATCATACATAGAACCTCCTACATATGCTAGGTCTGAGGAAGAGGTGAACCACAAAGAGTCCATAAAATGCAACCTTACTTTATTTGCAAGAGGTGTTCCAAACCGTGACCTCCAGATCATACAATGACAACTCAATCATTACACCAAGGCTCCTCTTCAATGTGTTTTCTTGATAAAGGCGGTATATGTAGTAAGGAAATTCCCTTCCCAATAAAATAAAAGCACAACCATTTGTCTACCATACAATGGAGTCTTGACCCCACTAATACCATATCTTAATAAGCAACAGACACAAACAACAAATGATTCCTACCCACAACTTATGAAGCTAGGCTGGCAATCAGCCATGCTGCTTGCCTCTCCATAAGTGTGATTATTTAAGATAGTGAGATCTAGTTTAAAATTGAAGGACAGCTTTAGTACAACAGTAGAGTTGTCATCATGTGACCTTGAGGTCATGGGTTTAACGCGTGGAAACAACCTCTTGAAAAATGTAAGGTAAGGCTGTGTACTATTAACCCTTGTGGTTCCCCCCTTCCCTAGACCCCGCATAAGTGGGAGCTTCGTGCACTAGGTTTGCCCTTTAGATCTAGTTTAAAATTGGTCTCCTTGAGAATGATGGGCTTGAAACTTCTATGATCTTTCTTCCATTGCTTTGATCGTCTCGAGCATGGTTTAAAAAACCATATGGGCTTAGATCTACAAAAAGAGATATACCTTGCATGGAGAATAGGCATCTACACTGTCCTCTCCCTCTTGGGCGTGTATTCTTCTTACCGAGACTCCACCAAATTTAGGTCATCCAAAACAAATAAAGAAGACCACATTATGTAAATTGCAACTTACAATCTATATGTATCATGATTCCAACTAAAACCACATGCTCTACAGTCCTACTACCTACTAGGTTTACCTTGTGTTGGCCCCATCAAAATGAAGTTATCTAATTGGTCTCTAGTGGTAAGTTGTTATTGCTTGTGTGTGTATTTCTTTTTTCCTTTTTTATTGAAGTTATTGTTGTTGATCAATGCCTTCTCTTGATAGGAATTAGAAAAAGAGATAAAGAGAATTTGGAACAGTGCTGCATAACATATAAGGTTGCAAAGTATTCATTATATAGACAACAATTAGGGTTTATAATAGATTGCAACTGCAAGTTTAATTAAACTTCTTAATACAAAAATATAAGTTTCACAATACAATAAATGGACAAAATCATTTAAGATTTTGAAATTACCCATACCATAATTATTATAGCGAGCAATGATATAGACATTTTCTTTTTGTTAGAAGAGAAGAATAATAAATCAAATCAGTAGCACACAATCTTAAACCTAATTCTGCCAAAGGCAAAAATAACAACTCAAACCTACAGCCAAGAGTATTTCCAAGGGATATGCCAAAGTTGTCTTAGGCCAATGCACTAGACATTTGTTGCGGTATGGTTATTTCTTTCTCCATCAAGTGTTTTTAGCATATATTTCTATGGGTCAAAAATCATGACCATCCAATTTTGTTAGGTTTTTCAAAATCTAAAATAAGAGGTTAGGATTGTCTAAAAGCATTGATTTCTCAAACATTACCTATGTTTCGTATTCTAAATATGATGAATAACTTATATTTACAAAAGCTATTGTGGCACACGTAGAAAAAGGGTGCGCACTCTTACTGGAACTGTCTTGATAAACGTTGACACAAAGTTTGAACTTTTGCCCGTCTTAAAATAACCAGAGTAGTTGTTTCATCAAAAGTATGTGACTTTTGAGGCAAGTCTTGGCAAGAAATTTCGTAGTAGTGGTTCACATTATCATGAAGTTTGCCCTTCATGGAAATACCACACCCCTTGTTTAACTGGAAATAATTTTGTCTATGTTTTAAGGACACAAATAGGAGGGTGAAATCATTATCTATGGATTGCCATTCCATGCCAGTAATACTCCTATTTTTAAATCCTATTTTGGTTCCAAAGTATTCTAATTTTCAGATTTCCTAAGATCTATGGGGGCCCATAATTAATCATATCTTCATGGCATTGTCATGTCCTATTGGATCAATCAATTAATGAATAAACCTTATCATGTAAAGAATCAAGTACCTCTTAGCAGGAGATGAACGACTCTATTGAAGGAACCCGTTCAGCCCAATTATCAGTCTCTACTGTGATATCATCAAATCTACTCACTCATATACTTCAAAATCTACTCATATTTAGTATCTACTATATAATAGCTAATTAATAGTGCTTTTCTTTAACTTCTTGAATCTTATTTTTTCTTGCTTGAATTTTTACTATTCTATGGCATTAGTCTAGATGAATGGTCCTTAAAGGATTTACTTTGCATACTCTCTTTTTTTGGAAAATACTTATATGATACAAAGAAAAATAGAAATCAAATGTTTAAAGAAAAATACAATTAACTTAATATATAATAAATATGAAGTGGTATTCTAGAATAACGAGAAGACCACGTCTTTGATGTGGCTTTTATATTAAAGAACTGGGCCCACTCTCTCGGATTCTCAAAGCTTTGATCATGACCATTAGACAGGTCCCACGCTGTTCAAAGGCTTTGGGCTATTTGGGAGGATTTGATTGGCAAGCAGACATGTGAACGGGGAAGGAGAATCAACGAAATGATCAAAATTTGATGTTTATAAGCTGAAAGGAAAGTGTTTTTGGGCCTCCATTTTGGGTAGTTGGATTTGACACAGAAAGTTGTGTTTGATGGAGCAACGAATTCTTTAACGTGGTGTTGCACCCTCCTTCTGGAACATAGTATACTGGTCACGCTGACAAATGGATAGTGTGATTTAAGTTCACTACAAAGAGAGAGTTGATTACAAAAACAAGGGCATTCTCACTTGATTGACAGAAATGTTCTGTTAGAGGAGGTTTAGCCATACTTTAAAAGCTCACGAGTTGAGTTGGAAACTCGACCGAGTTAACTCAACTTGTTAGTATAGATCGAGTTTACTTGTTAAATAACTCACTTCAAAGCAAAATATTTCCAATCAAGTAGGAGATTTGATCATTTAACCACCTAAATAACACACTATCACATAACCAGCTCAACCAATGAATTGATTGTGTAAAATAATGATAATCCAGTCTGCTGAAAGAAAATTAATCATTTTTGTTCAAAATTGCACTCGAGTGTTTTCAAGTCACCATTGAGTACGTTCGAGTTAACATGACCTGCCATCCTTTCAACTCGAGTAAAATTTTTGAGTTTCTAAACTAAGCTTTAGGCTGGATATGTACATACCAAAAAATGTTGAGGTTGAAGCATACTCTCTCTCTCTCTCTCTCTCTCTCTCTCTCTCTCTCTCTCTCTCTCTCGTTATATTCACCCCTTTGACTAATTAACCCAATTTATGCAGACTCCCTTTTTCCTTTATTGTAATACCTCTGGTAAGTTATCTCCCAGTACATTACATTTTCTGATAAGTTATTGGATTTCAATTCCAGCAAGCTGGTTCTACAACATCTAAGTTATTTTTCAAGGAGGAAATATAATTTTGTTAAGGGAAAAGAATTGAAATATAAACACCCAACTAATTCCTAAGAGAGATTTTGAAGAACATTACAGAAAATATGTGCAACTAAATAAAAGCTACATTCAAATTGGTTTGAGATTGAATCATATCATTTTTTTTATTTGAATCTGTTCTTTTAGTGAAGGGATGAAGGAAAAAAGAAAGAATTATTGTCTGTCTAGAAAAAAAAAAAAAAGAAAAAAAAACATCTTTCTTTTGTTCGATTCTATCGAATGGAAAAAAAAGAAATAGTTGATATATTCGAAATAATTACGTATTTACAAAATACAGTCTCAATTCATCCCATTTCATCATATCTGAGATGTGATGTGGTTCTGAAGGATTAATTTGGTGGGTGTTTAGAAGGTGCGTAACTATCTAAAGTTGACGAATTAAGGTGCTAGTGAACTTCATAATCACCTCTATTTGAAACATCTGAAAGGGGAGGACAACGCTACGGTTGCTGAGCTTGTTTTTCTTGGAGAAAAGCTCATCATCCACAACCGGTGCCTCTTCCCCCTCCCCCATCCAAAGGCTCTTACACTATGGCTATGATCTCATCATCTTCCTGCTTGATGTGGGTTGCCTGGTCCTCTCAACGGGGTTCAAGAGGTTCTCAATGGACATTAGATCCTGAAATGTTGGTTGAGGGCAACCCTTAGCTGTTCCACCACAACGTTTTGGCCTCCTGCTGGGTCTGTGAGTGTGGTGCAATAGTGCGAGAGTATAGTGGATCTCAATCATGTAGTTTAGATATTCGAGTCTGCTCAATGGTGCGTGTGAGAATTTATAGAACAATGTAACGGTTTAAAAAATAAATAAATAAAAATGTCTTTCCCTCCTGTTGTGCACTTGATGGAGTTTCATTCATCAGCCTATTATGCTTGAAGTTGTTGGTGATTACAAGGCAAAGGTCTTAGCCCAAGCAGCGTGGGACTACTGCGTCACCATCAGCTAGTCAACCTTGTAAAGTATGATGGAGTTCTGGAGGTGGTAGCAGAGGTACCGGTACTTGAAGGCTACGATAATGCCCGCATCCATTGGCTTGACCTTGGAAGTGGTGCTGTGCAAGGAGTATTGTCCATGAGAAGAAGAATGTTACCTGTTCTTTTTACTCATATCCTTATTCTAGTCGATAAGACACTCTAGAAAGAAGACTCCTACTGTTTAGGGTTTCTCATTATTTAGGGAATAGAACCCAGTTGTTCTCTTGTTTGGCAGTGGAAGCATCAAAGCTTGCTGGCATGAAAGATGATGAACAACTTTAATTTTTTTAATCCATCTGCATTGGCCGCGACTGCAAGCGTAGTCCAAAATTTGTCCTTCTTGATGTTCGAAATCTTACACAAACAAAATTTGATGAACCTTAGCTTAGAGGCATGCGCCAAAATGAGTTTCTTGACGATAGTAACAAATTTGGAATCTCAAGGATAACCAAAACTCATTTCAGAGCCTAGATGTCAAAGAGCCCAAGGTAAGTGGTCCAAGGCCATGATCTCAAAGAAACCAAAGGCACTTGGTAACAAGAGAGATCTACTAAAGGGACATTCTCTTAGTCGAAGAATAAAAATCTACTAGAGGGATCTCTTATTCTTTAATTAAAGGAAATAGAGAGATCTTTTGGAGGGACCTTCTCTAATTCCTAAACTAAAAAGAACGACTAGGAAATCTAGGAGAGTGATTTCTAAGTGGTGGAAAAGAGTAATTCACCAAGGGAACTTGCCTAATTCTCAAACTGAGAAGAACACCCAAGAAACCCTAGCAGAGAAATTCCCAAAACCCTAAAGAGAGAAGACAAAATGCAATTTTGTGTTAAAGAGAATGGTCTAGGGATGTTCCTTTTATAGAGAACCCATGTTAATATTTTGATAGTAAAGAGAAAAAAGGGCAAACCTGGTGCACAAAGCTCCTGCTCGTGCAAGATCCAAGGAAGGGACAGACCACAAGGGTCATTAGTATGCAACTTTATCTTGCATTTTGCAATAGGCTGTCTCCACGCCTTGAACCTGTGACCTTAAGGTCATAAGATGACAACTCTACTATTGCACCAAGGCTCCCCTTCTTTGATAGTAAATAGTCCAGAAGGAAAATTAATGTATCTGGTTAGTAAGGAGTCCATGTTGAAACCAGAGTATGTTCTTGGGTCTAAGTGAGAAACTAATGCATGTAGATAATAAGAAGTCCACTAAAATTATGTATGTGGGTAGAAAGAAGTTCAAGTTAATGTATGGTATTAGGTCCAGGTGGAAACCAATGTATGTGAAGAGTAAGAAGTCCCAGTGGGAAACATATCTAGTTTCCTTGTCCTTATGCAACACCATTTCTAGTTTCCTATTCACATAGGAAACTATTTAATCCCCTTTGGGCTTTGAATGGGTCCCACTATGGTATTTTAACTTAATATGAATTCTAACACAAGAAGCTATCAATCCACCTACATGTAATATCTGGTTAGGGGCCATGTGGTAGAAAAGCCCAGTTTCATTCTTGTTGTACACAAGACTTGGAGCGTACTTAATAACTAAGTGCTTGAGCCTTGGGAGGGTTAAGTCAAAAGTTGCTCAATTGGCAGACCCACCTTTTCATTTGGTTTTGATAGACCATAGCTTGTATTGTTGCTACAATTATTGAAGCCAACCATTGAAATAATTGGTGACCTTCTCTAGGATCTGTATATGTTCAATGAATTTCTTGACATTAACTGTGATGAGCTCATTTCAAATGTTGAACTTACTTTTTCCAAGATGCAAGAGTGTTCTAGCTCATAGTTGATTGATATCATTGTTCTATCATACTTGAATCCCCCTTGTAGGTAAGTTTCATCATGGGCATTTAGTTGACCTAGAGGCTGAAGAATGATTTCCCATTTAGGGTCCCCATAATGAGTACCATCAACTATGGTCTTAGACATTTTACTTAGTAAAATTTAAAAGTTTGAATTAAACATGGGAATGGGAATGTTCCAATTCTAAATTGAGAAAGAAGCAACTTCCAACCATTTGTAAATGAGCAACAAGTGCTCAATAAACACACAGTTACAAAAGCAAATAGAATAACATTCTAGAAAGTTTCAATCCAAAATGTTTTCCTTCTTTTTTTTGAATGATTGAGTTTATTGAGAAAGAATCAACTTACAACCATTCATGAATAAGTAACAAAGAAAAAAGAAACCAGCAAGTTCTTAAAAGATACACAATAAAAACCAAAACATATCATATAATTGGACAACTAGGAATTTTATTGATCTCTTCAAATATTGCAAACATATTACAGAGAGGCACTTGGGTACCTTTTAGAGGGGATTGGAGTGAAAGAGATAGCATGGAGCCCTTACACGATGCCTAAATGGATGGAGGCTTGAAATGATGAAAGAGGGTGAAAGAAGGTAGATTTTTACTTCCTAGCACAGGAGTATGCTGTTAGGCTAGAAGGCATTTGCTTAATTATATTAAACTAGACTTCCAAGAACCTGTAATCCCTTGAAAATTAGGTACAGGCGAAAGGTCTAAAGAGCTATGATAAGTGTTTTATTGCATCGTTAGTTGTTAGAATGGCAATTCATGGACAAAAATATCCATAGATAGGCCGTTAGCTTCTTAGCCATTTATAAAAAAATTTACTCTCTTCAGGTATGGCTCATTGGCAAATCACCTCAATCTACTTCATTACCAATATTTGTCATTCAAGTTGCACAGTATTACAAGAGTGAGTCTCAATTGTGCAGGTTACGAGTTTGAGTCAGCTCAAGGTTTGTGTGTGAGGATTTAACTTAGATTGACAAAGTCACTAAGAAAAAAATGGAGACTTAAAAAGGTGGAACTATGGGAAATTTCCCTCTCTGTTTTAGAAGATAAATATAAAAGTTTAGTCCCTCTTGCAATCATCGTCGATATGTCCGAGTGGTTAAGGAGACAGACTCGAAATCTGTTGGGCTCTGTCTGCGCAGGTTCGAATCCTGCTGTCGACGAAGTTTTTTTCGTTTCGTTTTGTTTTGTTTTGTTTTTTTTCTGATCATGCAAATGCCCTTCTTGCTAGCCTGGTTTTCTTCAGACGCGGATTTCCCCGCATCTCTTTTTCAGATACCAATAGCGTAAAGTTTTCCTCCTCTCTCAGAGAAATGGCGGGAAACAAGCAAGGAATCCATCCGCAGGACGACATAAACGCGAAATGGGATGCTTGCCTTGATCAGTCTCTTCGTCGATTCGTCTATTCCTCACTTGCAGGAGCCTTTGGCGGGCTCCTCCTCTTTAGTGAGCTCTTCTTTCACCCCCTTCTTTGTAGATTCTCTACTTGCTTTTCAATCATGGACATCCTTTCCGTGGATTTTGTACTAGACTTGATGCTCGTATTTATGGGCATTTCTGGTTTCTATTTTTCTTTCGCGTCTGTAATGGCTGTTCTAAAGGTTGAGATAAATGTCAGATCATTATTTGCGATTATGTTGTTGGTGCTGCCATTTGTTCTTGATATTGTGGTGTGTTTCTCTCGAAATTTGACGTTTGCTTGTTTGATTAATTGAACCCTTCTATAAACTCATTAGGGTTGTTGATTTCTTTGAGATAAATAAAGTTTCAGTCCCTTTGTTTGACGACGAATTGAGGTCTGAGAACAGCATATGTGAATTTCGTCCCATACTACTCGAGCGCAAATCACCTGTGCTACTGGTTGTAACGGATATTTACGTGTCTTTTACATCTAATTTTGATGGCAGGGGAATTAAAAGTTCCTTTTTTTTACTTTGATCCTAACGTTTACTCTTTCTTTAAACCTACGTTCCGTGGAGACTCACCCTTTCGGTGATTCCAGTTAAATTAACCATCCTGGGCAAGACCCTGGTGGGCATGATTGCAGTGAGCTGTGTTTTGAGCTATGGATTTAGGAACACTCAGACTAGAATTTGATCCCTTACCTGCTCCTTATGATTGATTGGCTTCTTGAGGTAAACGACTCCTTTAAATGACCTATATCTTTCAGCTCCTTCCAATCTATTATTATATATTTTTGGGCCTCATCCCATATACTGAGGTTTCTGAGGTGTTCTATCACTGTAAGGCAATAGAGGAGGCGATGGTGCAATATTTTGGCATAGGTGGGGGTCTGTTTCCATCCAAAATTGGCTGCAAACTCCAGACAACAATTTAAACTTGAGGCTTCAAAATTGACACCTTGAGCATTGAATTTTTTTTCTTTATTCTCCTACACCATGTTTTCATTTTCTGTCCCACATTGATGGAATATCCACCCACTCTCGTTCTTGCCATGACAGAATAATTCCTGAAAGTAATAAGTTTCTGATGTTTTACACCTCCATTAGTGATTTCTCCTCCTTACTCATCCCCTCATGTGCAAAGATGGGAATATTTGACAGCAGGCCTGTGACATGACCACAGTTAAACCGTAGACAAGAAATTCACTGCATCATTGATTTGGAATACATAATCATCTCCCTGTCCACATTTCCGAGTTAGGGCCAAGCAACGAAGGTGGACATCAATTCTTATTCTGGCCAGGCCTCATCATTGGAATTCTCATGGCTTTCGATTACAAAACCTGCTAGCCAAGTCCATCTCCCACCTTGTTTTGGCTTCTGGCTCTGTGATACGTACAAGAAAAATCTGAAGGTAGGGACAGATATTGAGGATGTAGTAGTGACGTGTCATCAGAGCAGAGTATAAAATCTCTCCTTGAACGAGGTTGTCTCAGACACCCAAAGCACAGGGCTTGGAAAATAGCATAAATTCTGTTGTAAATCACAAGTGGAGTACTTTAGGCTAGCATCATTTCTCTTTTTATTGAAGTATTTCATGGGACATGACACTTTTGGATCCAGTGTTGGTTCCTCAACCCAAATTTCTTTTACTGAAACAACAGTCCAAAAGAATAGGTTACCTGTGACTTAGCTGAATTCAAGTTTATAATACACCTTTCCAGTACCTCTTCTAGCTGTTCTTATGATCTCTATGTGAGTGCTAAGCATACAGACTTTTTCAATGGAAAATTGCTAACACAAAGTCAAAAAAGCACACATACTAATGCATCTGGAAACCTTAAAGGCATATCAATGTTTTACTGTGCTATCTCATCCGCATGCATTTGGCATTCCCTTTTCCTTTCTGTGCCAAATGAATTATTCTAATATGGTTGTTTGTCAAAGAACAATATTAACCACACAATTCCATCTGAATGACTACGTTGCAGAAGTTGTTTGATTGGAGTTAGGGATTGGAGAATCATCTTACCTCTCTCCAGACTGCAGGATGGTCCCTATTTTGCATTTGCACAGTTGTGCCAACTGGCGCTTCAGCCAGCAAAACTCGTTGAATAAATGAGTTCATTCCGTTCAATTTTTAGGCCTGCCACGTGACATTTGACATTTTAAGTTTGTGATCCTTTAAAACTACGATTTTCCTTTTTCTCGGATCTGCAAATTAGGAATACTT
This sequence comes from Warburgia ugandensis, assembly GCA_035236585.1. Taxonomy (NCBI): domain Eukaryota; kingdom Viridiplantae; phylum Streptophyta; class Magnoliopsida; order Canellales; family Canellaceae; genus Warburgia; species Warburgia ugandensis. Next base: position 9,622,853 of record CP141134.1, on the reverse strand, counting down.
GATGTAGCATTTAACCTGGAAACAGTTAGCATGCATGACAGAAAGGGGGCTCAATATGGACTTACTAATGTGAATTATTTCTAGCCTGGTAGTCTTGTAACTGCCAAAATCCCATGGTATATTTTCTTATCTATTTGTAGTTATTCAATGCAGAAGATCTACTCTACACAATATGCATATGCAGTATCTTTTAGTTGTTTCATCCATTTCCTCTGATCTCATTCCAGGGAGTCCTGTGACACGATGGGCATCTGTTGCTTTTGGTGCTGGTGTGGGCATTGGAGCAGCATATACTGAGTGTTCATATAAGTTTGATGCATCTCCTTCCAAGTGTGCACTTCCTCCAAAAATTTCCAGCATTCCGCAAGTAAGACTTGTGCATCAGCTATGCTATTCTTCTAAGAAAAAGTTTAAAAAGTATCAGCATGATTCTATGATGCATACAATTGAAGCGAAGATATAGAATTATTACCATACTGTGGGAGGATTTATCAAAGCCATTACTGGATGAACTTATTTATTAGATAATTTATCAGTCCTAGACCTTTGATGTAGAAATAGTGCAAAGATTTTTCATTGAAAGGAACTGCCTAGGGAGCAGGCTTCAACAATGGTAATATTCTCCAATGACCTAATGGATAAACTGATTCAAGATGTCTAGGGAGTATTTCACTCTCTGTATCTTTTAAGAATTCTGTTCTATGTTTGTTATATCCAACAAAAGAAAAAACAGTGCCCTTTAATAGAATAAATCTGAATGCACAGAATCCAGTTCTTCACAAAACATTACCCTTATGGTATTGCTGTAAGTGGTAATGACTTCCTGGACCATATAAGCTATGAAGGAGCCTAGATGAAAATCTTAAAAAAGGAAAAAGAATTGCTTCCATGGATGCTTGTTTGCGCCTGCCTTGTTTTTCATACTTTTGATCAACAGTTCAACTCCAGTGCATGCAAGTCCATTTGATTTTAGTAAATTATTTCAGACACCCCGAAGAATTTTTTCATCACAAATATGTGAAAAGATTTGACTCTGAATTACCTCAAACCACCTTTTGTCTTTGATGTATGTAATCTATATTTGTAATGGATTAGTTCTACTTTTTGGTTAAGTGCAGGATTAGTTCTACATTTTGTTTAAGTTCTAATGATATAAGGATGACACGGAGTTTATTCATATGAACAATTTTAGATGCTTTAGTTTGATAAATGGATTCACAGTTTGATAGTGCATTCTTCACATCTCCTGGCTGTTCTTCCCATGTTTATGGTGTTAGGTTCTCCTTTTCTCAATTTATTGTCATCTTTATGGGAATTGTGGTTACTTTCTCGAATGTCAGAAATGTGTGGATTTGTTTGATCATGGATGCATCGTAGAACTCTAAACTTCAACATATTTATCTGTTCTAGTCGCATCTGTGGAAATTTAAATTTCATGATCAAGAACCGTGCTTCAGTCTGAAGCAAAAGCCTGAGAACACAGATTAATGTGGCTTGTACAAATGTTTGTGAGCTGGAGTGTTACGACCTGAACCAGCTTAAGTTCAAAGGCCAAGTGATGACCCAATAGGAAAACTTGAGAACATGAGGCTGTGTTATGGGGGAATGGTCGTGAAAGGGAATTCGGTGCTGGGAATATCTCATTGTTCTCTTATCAGTGGAGCTCTTGTTAAAATGATGATCAGCAAAGTTTTGTTGAACTCTTGACAAGAGAACCTCATACTGCGCAATCGCTGTTGAGTTCTTAATGTCCTGCAGATGCTTAGTCAGGATAAATTGTTAAGATTCTAACAGTTCCTTCCAAAAATTTCAAGCCTCTATAAAGATGCTAACCATACTTTAAACTTCAAAGTGAATTTCCTTTTCAATGGAATGGCATTAACCACATTACTCAATATGGCATCGAGCTGGATCCAACACATGTGACGAGAAAAGGGCAATACTTATGATAATACAGGATGAAGAAGAATGGCGATGTGTTACGTGAGTCATTGGAATCGTGTTAGATATTCAACTTTGAGTTTAGGAGATAAAGGGATAACCATTTGGGAGAGAGAATTTCTGGTATTGCGAATTGTTATTGTTAAACAATCTTCAACAGCATGAATCCAGCAGCCACATATCTGATAGGGTATGGTACTTAGTAAGGGACTACTGGATGATGGGAGATGACAGAGCTTGAGCCAATTGGATAAGCTGAAGGAGAACAGCCTGTTTACATAGCAGGTGGACTAGCACGTTCTGTCCCACTTCTTGCAGGATGAGAAGTGCAGTTTTCAGGTAATCTTTTGGCCAGTAATGCTGATATCCTATACCATGTCCTGGGTGAATTTGGCTGCTAATCTGCGTGTCAGATTGTAAAAGCATTTGCAGTTCAAATGCAAGAGAACTTTGTACAAGTTGTCATGTATACTCTGAAAATATTATAGGCATTACTGAAGTGATTCAATGTGTATCTCACTTTATGTTGCTCATTCAAAAGCCATCAATTGCAGCAAACAGAACATATGACCTTCGTTTAGAAACTCAAGTGGATATATTCCCTTACAATTTCGTGGTCCATCCCAAGTTGCATGATGTGAACTCGGTCAATTATGAATTAAAATTATGCAAAACATTCCAGAAGTCTATAAATGATATAACGTTAAAAGCTTATGCTAGAACCTGCAAGAGCAAAGTGAAATTAATGCAGGAAATAATAGGTTGAATCTTGACGTGAGAAATGTGATACTCTTGGAAAATCTTCTCCCACTGGAGCTCCATCCTCTCAAGTCAAATCATCAATCTGCAACTAAATTCACAATATTCATTGGGTTGAACAGCAAAGCTCTAAGGCAATATTGTGAGAAGTAGGTGAGGATCACAAAGTGACCATAAGCAGAAAGAATCAACTAGGCCTATTTGTCTCCGAGTATTTGTTTGATTTGTTCAAGTTACCTGATTCATAAACAGTACTGGTGGATTTGGTAAGGGAAAAATCTGAATGAGGACAGGAATTCTGCCTAGATAAAAATTTCACCTTGGTTGACTTGAGCTTTGACCCAGGGAGGTTCTAAACAGTGCATGTAAAGGGGAATGTTGATACCTTGAGCTAGACAATAGGAAGGGTTTGTCCTTTCTAGAGGAGAAATAATTATCAAATAGGTTTTCCTTCTTAGCATAGATAGCTTTTAGTAACTCTTCAAAGTACAGGAAAAAGGTGTCTGAAGAAGATAATTGGAGTAGCTGCTATTTGCATTATAAAGTGGAAAGGGGGAAGTTATGAGTGTATAAGAGGAAAGATTTTTTTTTGTTGAGAGTTCTTTTTCTGGACTGGACCAGTTTTGACAGGCTTTTTCCATGAAAGAGGGAAATTTTTTTGAGGAAGCATTGGGTGGTTGGTTTTTTTTGTTTTAGTTGGGAGAGTGATTGTTAAATCTATTAAGGGCAGTACTATGCACTTTCTGCCAACCCTGTTAAGATGGCCTTAGGGAGACTGCGATTGCCTAGATGAGAAGTGATATGTATCAAGTAGCTCAACAATTTCAGATGCCGGTAATTGATTTATTGTTGGTGATGGACAATAGCTCCTTTAAGTGAACCACTAATACCAACAAATTTTTATTTTGGTGAAACTGTAACTTTTACATTAAATTATCTTGGGCTTAGATATCCTCAACCAAGACTGTTGGTGTCAAGATATCTCTCTCTATTCCCAACTGACATACAAAGTGACCACTTAAAAAACTAGTAAAGACGACAATAAAAAAAAAAAGAACTGCCTGTTCCTTACCAAATCGGTCTGTTTATTCGTATTTGATTTTTTTGGTTGCCATTGACTGATGGCACCAACTTTAGTAGTTTAGTTTACATTGAGATTTGTTTACTGACAATGCAAGAGATAGTTGTCCATATTGTTACAAACTACTCGTCAGAGGGTAAATGACCTCTGGTCAGAGAGCAGGAGTATGAAGGCCAGGAGCCTCTGAGGAAGCAACTGTTGGGCATTTCAGTCATCAATTCTCAATCATGACGAAGAATCTGTTGGGGATGGAGTAATATTTTTGTATTTAGTGAGCAGCCATGTTAAAGATGTGCTAGTAAACCATTTTCCAGGCACTCTGTTAAGCCTTCTTGTAAGTTATAACCAGTTTCCATAAACGTGGACACTTGAAAAGTCAGATTCAGCTTTTCAAAATCTGGTTCATACGAATTAGTACCTCTGATTTCGTGAAGCCTGAAGAAAGTTTGAAGTTATTGGAACTCGATTGAATAATCAAAGAACTCAATCTGTTACTTGTAGACCTTAGTCAGGTACCTGAAATACTTGAATAACTTCTGCTCTAGCCTTAGAAACACTACGGGATATTTGATCAAGTTCTGAGTGACTCAGTTTCACGCTATCTTTCAGTTTGAGCTGGGTTTTACTTTTAACCCCTGGTTATGACTACATAGAATTACTTTATACAGCCATCAGTAGGAGCTGCTTGGTTTCCATTCTGTGACCCAAATAATATTTGTGATGAGATTTTGTCAAACCATCCCGAAAGATTAGATGGCCGTGTATGGTCTGCACATTAGACCTCTGATTATGGGGTGGTTGCAACTGCTGTTGAAATTGATCTTTTGTATAGCCCTTTCGAGTGACATGCCAAACTTGAGAATTTTCCTCATGTCAGATAATTTGAGTTACTGCTGGTAACTTGTTTTAAACGTTTGAAGCACGTTAATTAATATGTATACCTTGTATTATGATTCTGAAGCTAATTATGATTCTTCTGTTCCTAGGAGCACAAGGAGTGACCTTGAAGGCTGCTGATGGGACCCAGAAACAACCAAGGTCTGGAGTTGTGCATCAGAATTTTTTGAATTGCCATATATTGGTGCTTATTTTTTGTTAAGCGACAGCTTCAACCAATGTAACAGGATCATGTAAACTGTAGCCCTTTGCTGTGGGTTTTCAGATTTTCAGACGAATAATGAATGCTCGTTGTAAATGAGGATTTTGTGCTGGCTTTCCAATAGGGCTCCTACAACTAGCTGGTGAAGTGACTGAGTGGCGTGCATTTTTACAGTATAAATTAATATTCAGTGTGAACTTTCCGCAGGAATAAAATAGCATCAAAGGTTTATGGAAGTAAAAACGGCCCAAGGGGTGGACAGCAGGGAAACCGTAAGCGTCACCACAAGGTTAACTTTTGAAAGATCCCACGTTAGCACCGTCGATTGACAAAAAATTCTGTGAAGCTCTACTTCGTGGGGACAAATTTGTTGAACTGTTTTCGACATACACTGTAAGTAGCCAGATGGGTCTCAGCGTATCTCTAATAACTCCTGCTTCACCAGGATTTTCCTTGGAAGCTGCATCCTGGAGTGGATGTGTAGCAGGGAGTTCACTGCTGCACATATGATCCAGAGAATTGAGCGGTTTGTGTGATTGATTCCTTGCCTGCAGAAGTTGTGGGTTATCCTGTGCACTTGAAAAGCATGAATCAGACTTTTGTGCTCAACCGAAGCAGGAATGTCCACTTCATTTGATGGTTGCAAACTGGTAGTTTGGTTAAACTGTTAGAGGCATTCACAAGAATGAACTTCGATTGTTTCCCAATACGGGCCTGCCTTTGCATGCGTTTTTTCTTGGCGGGTTGAGTGTGTACCAGACTGTCCTTTTCCTTTTCTGCAAGTTGCTTGGCCGGTAGACTTGAACTACCCTTGACAGCATAGGGTGGTACCTCCCTTAACCCCTCGTGACTTCATTTGGGGTTTTGCGGTGAAAGTACAAGTGGCTCCATATTTTCTGAATGATCTGAACTGTTCATTTTAGTCGCCTTGCATGAAATAGTAAAAATGAAAATAATTGCAAATTGTTAAAGGACTACCAGCTGCAAAAGAACTACAACCTGCCTGTGAGGATAATCCTCTCCATGAGCCGGTCTAAGAAGGCTAGCAAAGTCAGCTTTTGATCATGTCACCTGAGGGTTGAGATTTAATGATAGACCGATGGCTAGAATTCTCATTTCTCTCGTATAAGAGGAGAGGACCTTTGCAACTCGTTCATCTCATTTCTCCAGCTTTGGGTAATTAAACGTATAAACTCTCCACAAATCTTGTGGTGACTCATCCATGTCAAGCTGCTTGAGATAAACGGCTTGGATCACTTAGACCATTAGTCCCACTTGAACTTGGGCTCCCTACTAATTTCACTAAATATATGCTAAATGTCACGGGGCATTTCAAATTTCTGTGCGGCACTTAGCTTAGCTTTTTACTTTGTACCAACTAAATAAGTTTGACTAGAATGCCTAAGAAAAAGAATAATCGAAGGGGATTAGAATCTCTCGGGGAAAGAACACGGGAAATTAGAGAGAATTTTAGTTTTATTATTTTAAAAATGCTTATAACTCTTGAATGCTTTGCAAATGAATTTCTAAAGTATTCTAAAGTCTGAGATATTTACATAAAATATTTGAACAACCTTGTAGATTGTAGGTTTTAAAGTGTGAGCTTGAGTTAAGGTCCATTAAGACCATTGTCCCAAATTTCTGTTCCTCCGCCACAACTGAGGCAAGGACGAAACGTCTCTGTTCTTTTCCCCTTTTTTCTCAGCAATTTCTGCATTGATTGTGTCATGCAGTAAAAGCTCTCGTTAGTTAATTTATGCTTGGGGTGTTTGAATGCTACACCATGAGCAGATTCACGGTGTTTCTTGAAGTCTTTGAAGTTCCCAACAGGAATGGGTCTGCTTGAACTTCGTTTAAGGATGCCGTTTTACTTGTAATGTTTATGATGTTTCTAGAATGTAAGTTTCAGAATTTTCGAGACGAATTCGTGGTCGGAATTCGTTACAACGTAAAAGCCCATGATTTCTGTCCGTTTCCAGAGTACGAAAAGGAAAACATATTTCCAAAATTTCGCTGTTAGAGGTCGATTTGATCCTAATCTACAAAGTGTTTGGTCAGGGGTGTCTTATTCTCCTCCAACGCAGGGGCTTCTTCTTCTTCTCCAGCGGACAGACTTCTCCTCCGACCAGCAACGGCAGCTTCTCCCGTGAAATAAGAGGTACTAGTGTTTTCTCCCATATCTCATTCTCTTCTCTCTCCAGTTTTTTTCTCTTTGCATTTACTCTCTCTCGGTTCTCTCTTACGCCATCTCTCTCTATCTCTTCTCTCTCAAATCTAGTCTGCCTAGAAACCCTTTCTGAGATATTGATCTATACCATTGTATGTACTGGGTGTCTAATTGATAATACCATAGTATGAAAGGTTTCAGAATAGAGAGAGACAGATGCATTATACGGTTCATTTGGGGAGTTAGAAAGCACGCAGGTATAGTGCTGCAGTTTTCAGTATGTTTGTGTTGTTCCACTTATAGCATGGCAAATCGACCCTTGAATGATGAGATCGGTTGGGTCCTTAATGCCAACAAGCACAACAAATCTTATTCACATATTAACCCTCATCTTTCTTTTTTTCCCTCAAGAACCGTATCCGACATTCTCTGGACATCACCAACTTGAGGGTGGAAGGATTGTTTTGAACATGATTAGTATTATGCTATTTAACACCATGGAAAGCTTCAAATTGGATTCATTGATTTGCTTTCTCTCTCCATCTCTCTGTATTTGGGTTTTTGTTCATGCGTTTTTAGAAGGAGTTGGATTCAGATTTTTTTAATGGTATTTAGATTCATACTTTTAATGGGTTTTGCAGCTGAAAATTCTCTAAAGCGGTATGATTCCAGTCAAGTTCCATGGAAACCATGACCGTGCCATTAAGATTTTACATTTCTTGTTATCTCACCATTTTGTAGTTCGGTTCCTAGTCTAAAAACTATTCTCTTACCACCATTTCTGGTCTAATTTTTAGGTATTTAATGGTTCTAATATATAAAGGAGAAAATTACAAAAGACAAACAATTAAGATACTGAAAAGTAGGTTTTGTATTATTATATATATATATATATTGTTTAACTACTATATAGGCAAATAAGAATACAACATAAGAAATAATATAAAAGTTTAAAACGCATATCATATTGTTATCTATAGTATATAAAAGTTAACTATGACATGAATTTAAAATAGCAAGCAACTATGTTCTGGTGTTTTCACTTTTGGTGGGAACAACATGTTTTTGGACTTTGGTTTTCCCTTTTAAAGTAGTCATTATGCCCAACTAAAAGACTATATTTATGAATGAACCACAATGGACCATCCGGGAATAATTGCTAGCTTAAATACTTAAGTAAATTTAAAATAAATTAAATGTAATGATAATAAAATATAACTCATTACCAATAAAACTTATTAGATGTAAATTATTATGTTATCTTTAATATAGGAAAGTGTAAACTAATATTGGAAGGATATTTCTATGAATTAATGAATATTTTTCAGTTCTCAATTCCGGTCCAATAAGAGATTTAGACTGCATGTGGTCTTGAAAACGAAAGAAAATCTCGCGGGAGGTCGTTTCATCCGACAAAACACGAAGTGGTAATATCGTTATTTCTCAATTCAAGTAAGGTCATTTCTGTAAATCATGCATCTTCCGCTGGACAGGAAAGTCAAGGGTAATTACTTTCGGAAACGTTGGCCTGCTTTCCGAGTCGGAGAAATTCGAAGCAGCTGCACGGAAAATGCAGCGTCTTTCCCGATCTCTTCAAATTTCCCTCGTTCTGTAAGTTTTCCACCAACCTAATCCCCGCCCATCCCAAAGAATCAGCTGGCTTTCTTCTGTTCATTTAGATCTATCTTCGTTTCTCTAAAAATCTCTGTCCCAGACATTTGGATCCGTTCCTGAAATTTACATATTTCGATTTGGTTCTCTTTCTAGAATTTCTTGTTTATTTGTTTATTTCCTGTTGCAAACTGAAGCTAGGGTTTGAAAATGCGGATCATGGATCTATATATCAGCCCTAGAGGTGGATTTTCGTGTCGTGCTCTACTCCTTGTTGTTTCCTTTGCATTGTTGGTCGTTTTGCCTACTTATGCCCAGGTAACTATGTCCACTTCGTTCATTTTTGGAATTTTAAAACTGGATCTGGTTTCGCAGGCTTAGATCAGGAATTACTAATTTATCTATTGATAATTCGTTTAATAATAGGAAGCTGGACAGGAGGCCGGTGAAAATTTGACTAACGAATCTGCCAGAATCCTAGATCGACGTAGTAAAGTGAGTAAGTTTATAAATTCATTGATTTTTTATTCTTTTCCTTTTGCTCTTTATACAATTAGAAAATTTTCTTGTTAGATCTGAAATACAAAGCTTCTGTCTCTACAATGAGCTACGGGTATGCATGCAAATGATTGATTTTGCTCTCTGTTTGTGAACAGTATGATCATTCCACTGTTAATCTTTGTGATCTTGCTTGTAAAGCTGTTAGAAATTCCATTTGATTTTTCCTATTGATGCTGTATAAATTATCTATTTTGGTGCGCAGATTGTTCTTTCTTCCCGCCATGGTTATTCTGCTAGCAAAAACGATGAAGGAGGTTTACGTACTAAGAGAACTTTGGAAGAAGGTAGTCTTGGTATTTTTGATGCATTTTTCACAAGCTTCTCAATGATCATTGTTAGCGAGGTTTGTGCACTTGTTTCCAAGTATTCATCTTGTATTAGTTTTTGGCTTTCCATATTATGTCATACCTTGATCTGATGTAAATCTCTTTAACTGAAAATCCATTGTCAGATTGGGGATGAGACATTTATAATAGCAGCACTTATGGCTATGCGCCATCCAAAATCGATTGTCCTGTCCGGTGCACTAAGTGCCCTAGTTGTGATGACGGTAAGTATTAAAGAGCCCAAATGGTTTATTTTCAAAAGAAGTATTGGTCTCCCCTGTCCTGCGGTTGCCTGTAAGATTGTTATTCACTTGTGTTTCTGATATCAAAATTGAACATGTTTTGCTTGTGCATTAGGTTCTCTCCACCGAACTTGGAAGGGTAGTGCCCAACTTGATCTCAAGGAAGCATACCAACAGTGCAGCTACAGGTACCTCTGTTGCTTATGGAACGACCAATCCATCAGTTTTTGTTGAAGTCATTTTTCCTTGACATTTAATCAGCTGCAATTTATTTCGTTGGCTATCATTTTGAATGTTCTTCTAGGTAGTGACTAATGGTTGTGTTTGTGGATTTTACCTGTCATGTTGTATGCATTCCTTAGCATTAGGTATCTTTTTTAATTGTAACATCATTTCTGGGTGTTAAGCTGTGTTAATGTCTGAAATGTATATCTCTAATGCCAACATGAAAGTATTCAGATTCCTCCCTCATGTTTTGGGGACTAGCTACCATAGATGTCCATTGGACCTCTAAAAGATATTGAGGTCAACTGAACGAGTGCTTAGTGCTTTGGGTGGATTCGTGAGGGAGGAAGATTATTCGGTGAACTAGTGGCTCATTATTATGCTAACTACAGAAAAGATGCAGCGGATGGAATTAATAGATTCATAGAACTACAATATCTTGTAGTAAAGTTCAGTATATGGGCAAATCCATGTGATATGATAGGATGTTATGATGGCTAAAGATCTCTTGCAAAAAGAAGAGCAGAGATGGCCAGGGATAGAGCTAAAAGATATTGAGATCAACTGAACGAGTGTTCAGTGCTTTGGTGGATTTAACGAGGAAGGAAGATTAGTAGGTAAATTTTATTGTTTGTTGTTATGCTAGTTCCAGAAAACATGTGCCCGGTGGAATTAATAGATTCTTGGGACTATCTGGCATAGCTTTTACAAAACACTAAAAAAGTGCTTGACTGACATGGCATGTGCAAGTACTGAAATATATATATATATATATATATATATATATATATCATTATGCTTAGTATAACATTTCCTAGCAGAGAAACAGGTTACCATCGTAAATGGCTTTCAATATCTCTGATGGCATCGTGATCTGCATCCAATGTAGGAAATATCTATTGGCAGTCTCTAGATTGTATTAGTACATGTTTTCCAGTAAAAATGAGGGAAGTTCTTCATTGTTGAATTTCTGAGAAGATTTGGTGTAAGGTGAAAGAAGAGAAAGGAGAGAGCAAAGACGAGACAGTTAAGTGGAGGAAAATTTCATGAGTCTGAACTCAGTTCCATAATCCAGGATTGAATAAGTCGGAGCTTGTATATCCTTTCAATAAGTCAGAGCTAAACTAAATGAAAATATTGCCACCAAGTGAAATTTTATTTTTTGACTTATTTTCAGCACTTCTTGGGTTTAATGCTTTTGATTAGGCATATTTAGGTTGCTATAAAAAGATAATGATGGTATTATTTTGGTTTATTCAGTAACTTGCCCAAATCTATATTCAGGCTTCATCTTTTTGTGCTTTGTACTTCATTCTATGTAGAATGGAACTCTGGTTCTACTTAATTGCTATATGGATGGTAAGGCAAGAGCTGGGTGGAGGGATTTGCTAAACCCTAGGGCCTTTTAGTCGTGAAGCCAATGTTTGTGGAGTGGGTTTTCAGAGACAGGGTTTAGAATCCTGTAAACTTGAAAGAGGTTTGGGGTTTGAAATGGAAAACCTGCATCAGACCACTACTTCATATTTGCAAGTTTCAGAACCCCAACAGTTCTGTTTGAGCTGCAAGTCTTGCCACAGCCTTCTGCCTCACTCCTGATTCTATCATCTCTTCTCACTTGTACCTTTTCTGCTCTTGCCACTGTGTTGCTCAATCTCTCTCGTTTCTCCTATCTTCTCTCTCTCTCTCTGATCAATCTCAGGATGAGTATGCATATAAATCCTTGAAAGATAGAACTTGGGAGGCATTTTCATTCATTCAAGCCCTAATTATCCAAGTTTGATCTATTAAATTATATATCTGGTAAAGAACTTATGCAAATGATCAACAGAATTTCTTTTTAATGGTGCTTGAATTATTGTACTATGATAGTCTATGATTAAGCAGAAACAGAGGAGTATGGAATCTTTATATGTAACTTAAACTACATAGCTTTTGATAAATTAATAGAGATTTCAACGAATAGTGTGGCATAGAACATAAATGGAAGTTAAGGTTTAGACCAGCTGGTAAGTTTGACTCTTATTCAATTCATTGCTGGTGTAAGTCATCGGGGTATCATACATTTGGTATCTGATAAATTTTAAAATTCATTGATGGAAAATTAGTCTCATGAGCATGTGCAAATGGTACTGTTGTGCTCCTTTCAAGTTGCATGTTCAGTTTGCAAAAATACATCCTTGAATTTAACGGGTAAGAGCAAAAAGAACAAGAAAGGGATCTGATAGACCTCATCCTACTCGAGAATAAAATGTTACTTTGTAGGACCCCTGAATCAAGGTTTACTGAGTTGTTAAGAAAACTGAGACAAGGTAAATGATCACTGTAGAGTATTCTCTATCCTACTCGATGATATACGTGCTTTATTTTGTTCAGATAGAATTGAATATCTAATTCTACTTTTACAGGTTTCCAAGTCCCATGTGTAGGTTGCTTTTGGTGTTTTGCCTGTTTTTACTGGAAATAGAGGATATCATTGTCATTTTGTTATATTCCAATCTGGACTACAGATGTGGTGGTTTTTTCTGAATAATAATTATCTCAATTCCCATAACAACTGAGTGGACCTGTTACATATAGAAGAATGGCTCACTGCAGAAAGGATGTTCTTATTAGTCTTTTGCTCCTTGCTTGCTTTGGTGAAATTCATAACATATTTTTAGATTGGTTTTCCATGATCAAGATTCTAAAAGAAGTCAGGGCTCAACATTTCAACGGGTCCATGAACATTGTGTTTCAATTTTACTTCTAGACTTGGATTCCTGCTTCATACTGTCGTGGGAGTAATGATGGATACATAACGTAGTTGGAATCCTGTCCGTTTCTTGCCATCATTAGCAGGTTGTAGTGACTTTCAACTATTTTTATTTTCTTATTGGATGCAGTACTTTATGCCTTCTTTGGGTTGCGTCTGCTCTACATAGCTTGGAGATCGGATTCAAAGGCATCACAGAAAAAGGAAATGGAAGAAGTAGGTTACCACCACTCATGAGTATCTGCAGTTTATAGTTTCTACAGTTATAATTTTGTAGATGAATATCTTAAATAAGTACCTCTGCAACATTTACATTTTATGCATGACACATGGCATGCTCTTTTAATTCAGAAAGAGCTAAATGAATCAACAAGGAACTGCATATGGATTTTGTATTGCTGAGTTCATATGTGGTCTGAATTTGTTTCTATTAGCTAGTGACTTAGTTGTATGATTGATTGTATTCAAGCATGTCATTGTTTGCAAAGTAAATTTACATTGCATGGAGGCAAGTTACTTCTCTGCTTTACTTAAAAGTTCTTTCAATATTTGGGAAGATTTCCAATCACTTCAGTAGGCATCAGTTCAAAAAAATTCAATTCTTAATTAAACAATTGGAGGAAAAAAGTCCTGGTAGGAGTCAGAGTTGGAGACTCTTGAGTGTCCAAAATTGGTGCCTTTTTTGGCGTGTTAGGTGAATTTTTTTGAAAGATCTAAGCTGTTCATCACATTGCAAATTTCTTAGATAGGCTAGATGCAAAATTTTATACCCATCAGATTAGTTTAGCCTTTGTTCTTTTTGAGTTGAAAATCTAGACTGTCCAATTTTATTAACATTTTTCAAAGACCTGAAAATAGTGCTTAGGATCATTTGATAAGCCAGACATACTGATCTGCTGCAACACCATCATGGCTGTCCAGCCATGGTATCAGAAAGCTGAAATTTTCATACTGTAGAATTTCTGAAAAAGTGGTCGACACAGATTACTGCAGGTGAGAATTTGGATGTCACATAAAAATTCTGTATTATTTATTCTTTTGATCTTAGAGAAGCTTTACCAGAAGAAAATAAGTTTTGGTTTTTGTCAAAATGTGGACAAAATTGCTTTATGTGGACCACGTCAGATCTGCATAACGTGGTGCATTTTGACACTGGTTGGTGCAGTGAGTGGTCCCACTTCTAACGAGTTTGGTTGTCTAGACCTGACACTGGGCTCAGTAACTCCCTGTTTCTTTCCCAAATATTTCCTGAAGTTTCAAGCAATTGTTTTTTTTAATTTATTAAGGTCTGGGAATTGACGTAAATGCACAGTAGAAGCTTATGCTGTGTGGATTGACCAGTTCATGGTCATTTCTTGGGCTTTTTCTTTTCTTTTCCTTTTTTCCCTATGAAAGTTTCTTTCTTAGGTTTATGTGCAGTTTTGTAGCTCACATGTTTTGAAGAAAGTCTGTGAGTAAAAGAGATGAATGCCATTTTTAATAAATTCAAGCACCTATCCAAAAGGAACACTTTGTTGGAGGTTTTTCTATGTTGTTGATCTTGATGTTCTTTTCATCTTTTTGGCATTTCTTTAATGACTTCTTTTGTTTTTGCCTCTAATTTCACTGCTATGGGTAGGATTTTCACCAGCCTCTCTCTTTGGTATGTGTCAGACCTGTCAATCATCATACGGGCCTCCACTTTGTTTTATCTATATTTCTCATCATATGCTCCAGAAGAATGCGTGGCTTCAGATCAACTAGGGAGGATTGAAGTGTTCCCATTTGCATTTTTACCTATCTCGAAGTTGATCCTTTTTTCTAGGAGGTTGCCATAGGACATTTTCACTTTTTATAATGAAATCTGTGTGTGTTGACTTCTGAAGGTATAGAGGTTAAAGAGATTACGACAACAGAAAACTAGGGACTTCCAACCATAGAATCATGTCATGCAGTCAGGGATGTTGTTATCTAAATACGAGACGTTCAGATCATTCCCTTGTGATAGATATTACATATTTTCATGTTATTTAACATCTGCTTTTATCTGCAAAAATGGCATTGATTGACAAAAGTTTGCCGCTTTCTATATAAAATGGCATTTAATATGTCCTTTTATAATGTATATTGCTTGCACAGTGACCTTCAGGTCAGTGTCATGTTTCTGCTTCTCTGAAAAGTGACGGCTATGCCACAATACTTTTGATGCTTGCAAGTGTTAGAATATGACTATATTCTTCCATGATTGGTATTTAGATTTTCTACTCTTCTACATAATTAACTTAGTCATCAATTGATAAATTATGCTTCTCTGGCCTGAAAAAACTGTGGAAGATTTTTTTCATAAAATCTGTCACTATTAAAGATGAGCTAGTGGCTTCTTGTATTCATGAAGTTACTGACCATTACAAATCATGGTCGAAATGATGAGGTCTTTGGGTCTGGTATGATGTGCCTTATTTTTTCGTATACAAAATATGAAGACCTCATGTCTACTCAACCCATTATAGTCTTGCTTCTGTTTGGTCCTCTATTCTCTTGATTTATGAAGGATATAAAATAATCATAATACCTTTGGTATATCCCCCAAAGTGGCTTTGTCATGTGATGGCCTTCTATTTTCCTTGGATCACAAGATCGTCTTTGGTGGATTTACATGATTTATGATGTGTTTTGAGATTAGTTAGATTGAACTAGATTCTGAAGTAAAACTTTCCACGCTAATTTTATGCAGGTGGAAGAAAAACTAGAGGCAGGACAAGGGAAAACAGCAGTTCGCCGCTTCTTTTCAAGATTTTGTACACCAATATTTTTGGAGGTATATGTTTGTATAGCCCTTTTTTTTTTTTTTTTTGGCGTTTCTACAGGCATTAGTCTCAATAATGTCATAGCCCTCAATGCTGACACTTTAAGATGTTTTCATTGTTTTTCTTATTGTTATCATTTTGCATCATATAGAAGGCAGTACATCTGTGCCTGATTTTCTAGAAACTCAAATTGACACAAGCATTTTAAGTATGTTTTCTTCTTAATACTGGCTCTTTCTTTTTCTTTTTTTTCAGTCCTTTATTCTGACCTTTCTTGCCGAATGGGGGGATCGTAGTCAGATTGCAACAATTGCGGTAAGCTGATAATTCTCCTTCATTTATCTTGGGCTTGTGCTATATCTTCTGGCGATCCCTTATGTTGGCTTTTAATGGTAGAATCAGATCAGTAAGCTGCTGCTGATCCTCAGAATAAAATGCAAAGAAATTTAAAAACAATGGCCATATACGTTCTGCCCTGTATATCTCGTGGGCATGAATTTTAAATTTACACTGCTTTGAACATCTGACGGAAAAGTGTCATCTGTGCTGCAGAATCATGCTAATACCACATTGAACTCGACATATATCGACTTGTTTTACATGTATTACATGTTAAGTGCATGCACTTTATATCAGGATGTTTATGTTTTTGTAAACTGCAAACGTTTTTGTAAACTGCAAACACTCTCAATATTGCCATGTGAATCTCCAGAGGCATTTGAACTGTGGTGAATGACATATTACATCGTTCCTGTTTTGGGATATGTGAGTGATTTGGAGAATGGTGATTAGCTGCAACTTTTGATCCTGCAGCTGGCAACCCACAAGAATGCATTTGGAGTTGCTGTAGGAGCAACATTAGGACACACGATCTGCACATCGATTGCCGTGATTGGAGGAAGCATGCTGGCATCTAAGATTTCTCAGGGTACAGTTGCAACCATTGGCGGCCTGCTCTTCCTGTGCTTCTCTTTATCTTCATACTTCTACCCACCATTGTGATTGTAGGTTTTTTTAATTCTTTTTCAGCATATATACATGCTCGTTTGGCAATGTTTCTTCCACTCAGTAAATCAATCAGCTACTGATATAGAAACTGATTTGGGCTTTGAGTTCTTTTTGGTTCTCTTTTGTATAATATGCCAATTCTTTTTTCATTCTTCATTCTCCGAAAGAAAAATATAGTCATTTTTTATTTTATGGTATTCTATTAACCTTCAATCGTTTTTTTACTAAAAGTGCTGCAGAGAAGCTGAATATTTAAGAATCCTATACTCAAGCTTAGTCACAAATTGAAAAAATGGTACTGATTTTTATGTTCTTTTAACCGAAAATAGTTCTTGAAGTGGAAGATTCATGAATCCGTACCTTTCTTTGCTTAGACCTGTAAAAGATTGAAGAGGAATGGTCGTTTCCACAGTATGAGCTCTCACAAGAAGATAAAAATAGGACTGGAAGATGAAAAAAGAAAAAAAATCGAAGTTAGGGGTTTTAACAAATCGTCACTTGTGCCCAGGAGTTGGTGGCACGTGCCTAGGCACCGGTGCCTCAAATCCCCTGCGACTTTACGCCATTGAGACGCTGACAGTGCACCTGGCACCTAGGTGTGCCTCTAACTACATAGGTAAGCACATAACTGGTGTCATGCTCAATGGACTGAAAAATCTGCGAGGAGAATTTAACTAGATCATTGTTATTAGAAGATTTTTGATATCTAGATAATTGAACTGAAGAAAGAAGATGCATATATACCGTGAAAGATTGCCCAAAGCTTTAAAACCAAAGATGATTTGTAAACTTGATGCCACGATTAATGCTCCTTGCATTGCCAAGTTGTTTGTAAAAATGTCTGCAAAATATTACAGAATCATGCCGATGGATGCTTGACCGTAAATGACTTCTAGAGTGATGCATCAGCCAGTTAGCTTGCTCTGCAGTCACACTTCATTGGAGTCAGGAATCTGCCTTGGTGAAGAATCTCCTATGATTGAGAGAACAGGTATAAGGAAAGCATAAGAGCCACCAATAATAGCTGGAAACCGATTTCCTAACAATGTTTGCAGTAGTGTTTTAATTCCAAATGCAAACAAGTGTCTGTGTGGCCCTTGCTTGGTCACCCTGACTTGCACCCATGAATCAGCAACAAATGAAAAGATAATATTATTAGAATTGATAGATGTCTCAGCTCCCGGACCCCTCATAGGCGGGAGCTTGGTGCACCGGAGCTGCCCGTTTTTTTAGATGTCTCAGCTAGATTGGTCTGCCCTGCCCTGACTTACATTATTCCACCCCAACGGAGGGATGAGTATTGAAGGGATCATCACAGATGCTTCGAGCATCACAATATAGCTTTGAAATTCCAATATCATTATTTCACTTGCAGGAGAATTTTCTGTTTGCTATCATTTGATGTTCTTGATGATTCCTTAATAAATGCCGATGAACAACGGAGTGAATATATATAAAGCAGCAATTGGGCTCATTGCTAAACTAGCAATCCACGCAAACAGCTAACGGGAAGGGGGCACAAAATCTACATTTATGATCTCTTCTACTGAAGCAGATTCTATTTGTTTCATCAAGGCATTATATGGAAGCAAATTGTAGAATCACAACTCTTAGATGTTAGAAGGGCGAGTTATTGTGCAGTAGCAACTGGTACTTTTGGCACTTATCTGGTGTGATATCTTGCTATAATGCAGGAATCATCAGTTACTGTGGTAATTTTGTCTTGTGACATATGAAAGGTAAGGTTGAGTACCATAGACCCTTGTGGTCCACCTCTTTCTCGGACCCTGCATATGTAGGAGTTTCGTGCACTGGGCTTCCCCCTTTTTCTAACACACGAAATAAATAGCTGGGTTTGGTTAGTTCTGGTTGGATTTGCATGAATCTTGATGTTTGTTGCTGATCCATGACTCATAAGTCAGATTTGGAGATTTCCATACTAAGCATTTTTATAACGGCTCATTTAGGCGTTCTTCTGAATATTGCACTCCAACATTGCATGATCACAAAATATAAGACTTACTACATCTCGCTTGATTCCGGAGGTATATAATTGGACATTCTATGACCACAGACAAACATTGTTTAAGTTCTTATTATCCACCTAAAATCTGGGATAAATCAGGCCATTCATCGGCATGATTCTGTAATATTTTGCAGACATTAAATCAAGAACTGAGCTACAAATTCAACTGGATGTTGTATCACTGAGCTACAAATTTGCGGACCTTCCTTCCCATCAATAGTATCTCTAGCCACTTGGGCAGGCTCAAATTTCTTATGTGAAACCAGCTGGAATAAATAACCATGATAGAGGGGAAAACTACACAGAAATCTCACCCCAAGGACGGTTTGAACCAATGCAATACTCCAGGTCTAGTACTCCTTTCGCGGGTGGTTTATGTCCTCCAATGCGTCGACCCAAGTACGAAAACCATCCCAAAGTTTGCTCTCTCTTTTCTGATGCACCTATCAATGACTTGCTACATCCAAGCACAGCTTCTGCAAAGCAAGCAGTCAGCACAGGGGTCTCAACAGCATTTCCTAACATATATCATTTTAAGAGCCTACATAGAATTAATTTGAAGGGGAGGCTTGGTGCAATGGTAGAGTTGTCATCGTATGACCGGAGCTGGCCTTCTACGTAGAATAAATATTAAGTAAATGTAGAAAAGAGGCCCTCTGTTTCTGTGAAGAAACTTAACCAGTAGGGATCCGAATACACATGAGCTTTATCAGAGCCCCAGAAAAGTAAGAATCTGGAAACAAGTGAAGGGAAGAAATACTACAACTGAAAAGCAACAAACAAAGATTAAAAAGGAGAAAAGAGGGGAACAGTTGAAAAGATGGATGACGGGAATATATGTTTAAGAATCAAAACAGTGGCAGTGCTTCCGTTTCTGTTATGTGGATGCATCTGGGCCTTGTCAGAAACAGATTACAGGATGCTTTTCTCATAGAAGGGGTGAAAAAGACTGGAAATTTTGGTTATTTGATCGAGAAATTCATGAAGAAAAACATAGAGAAGAACGCATGAACCAAACCTCTTGTAGTTAGTCGACTGAAAAATACTCCTCTTTCTTTGCAAAATGCCATCAGAAGTCCCTGTATTTCAACAAGCACCCATCTGTATCAGTCAAGAACACCAAATTGAAGAAGAAAGGATGAATGAACGGAAACCATTTTAGTGTCTGTTTGGTACACAAATACATTAACGAATGTCCATAAATCTGCTTGGAACTTGGTGCAAATTTGTTCATTTTGTCTTCATCTTTTGCCTTCTGCTGCTGCCCAATGGCTCTTATTTAATCTGTCAGCACTAAGACGAATGGAGATGCTTAGAGGGAGCTAGAGGGCATAAGAAGTGCCGGTTTGAGGTTGGGTTTTGTGAATTACTGAGTTCAACAATGGAAAAGGAAACAATACCGCGTAGAAATTGCTGGTCGCCCGTGAAAAGAAGCAGCACGGGAGGAAAGGTTGATTTGCTGAGAAGAGGAAAATGGAAGGTAAAGAAAGGTGCGGCTTGAGTTGGGTCTAATGGCAGTGAAGTTAAGAAAGGTCGGATCATAAAAAAGGGCAGCTCCGGTCCACAAAGCTTCCGTCTATGTAGGGTCCGAAGAAGGGGCTGACTAGAAGGGCCTATAGTACACAGTCTTTCTTTGCATTTTTGCAAGAGTCTATTTTCACGCTTAGAATCTACGACTTCAAGGTCACATGATGACAAATTTTACCTTAAGCCTAAGTTTCCTTCAAAGGTCTGGTCATATTTGGTGTATTAATTTTTACGTATGGAGTTGTATTCGGTATACACATCTGATTTTAAGAGAAATTTATTGCGGCTGATGTCACTGATTCTGTGCACTAGAAAAGAAGGGCAGCATCCTCTTACAAGGACAGTTTATTTTTAACTAGTTTGCATGGGAGAATATATTTGCCTTCCTTTTTCATTTATACTACTTCTCTTTTTGATCCCTTCAGGACCACAACCGTTTGTAATAGCTGAGGGGCGTTGCAAATTCACGTACCTTGGGTGAACCTGCCACTGATTTTTCTGAGTTTGTTTGAGCTTCGTTCATTTTGCAACTGGCAGATGGCTCGGAGAAACAAACAATGGTAGGATGATCATATGTGATTCTTGTGTTGGAGCTCTTCTAAGTCAGCAAACCTTTCCTCCAACGTAGCGAGGCAAGCACCCAAAGCCAATTTCCTTGATAGATCTTTGAACTTCTCCTTCCTAGTCCTTGGTTGAACCTCAATAGGCATGTTGGTCACTCCCGACTTGTTTGTCATGATGCTGCCCCAAGGTTCACAATCATCACAAGCAGCTTCCAACTGGAATCACTCTCCTAACTTTGCCTAACCTCAGTTCTGATACCAATTCCTAGTACCAACCTTGCTATGATACCACACTTGTCATAGGGGCGCAGTTTCACCTTTGCTAAACCCGTGCAGCAAATGATATATGTATGAAGATTAAACGCTCCCATATCTTAGCAGCTTTCTTGTGAAGACACATGTCTAGTTTAACCCAAGGCTGGATACTTTTCTTAACTAGTTTAACCTACATATATCATTTCTCCATCTATAAATAAGACAGTTCTCTCTTTTCTTTTTTCCTTTTTTTTCTTTTAAAAATCTCATCTAGTAAGACTGTTAAAGATGAACGGTTCAGATTATCAAAACGTCAGCCCTTGGGGAAAAGTAATAATGAGGGTGTTAAGGGGCTTAGGAAAATGCCTTTTCCCTGATTCTAATGGGCATTCATCCGCTACCAATCCCAAACCTTTAGAAGAGGCTACTGAGATCTGTCACCAAATTAAAGCGGTTGATTTCAGCAAAGGCCAAGCTCATAACTCAAATGGTTTGGTGTACTTGGTAAAACAGCGAAGAAAGTTGTTTGTAATGCCTTACATTGGCCAGACACCAAAATTCATAACTGTTAGATGATTTTAGTATCGTATATGATCACTGAAATTTTCAGCCCAAATCATTAGGGTAATTAGTGGAAATGGTCGAGCTAAATACAGTTTCTACCTAAGTGGCATTTCTGTTTTAAATCACCACAATTGAATGTTTAGTAGCTAGAAGCATCCCATGGACATGACAAGTGCAAGCAGCCTAAATAGGAGATATCAAACAAGATAAATGGGTCAAATTATTTAGATTTTTTTTTTTTTCTTTTTTGGCAAAATGGCATTATGTTTGATATTTTTTCAAAAAAGTCCAATGTATTCTGAGTTTTGCAAATTTTTCAATAAGTTTTTGTGACCCTTGTAAAATTGTCATTCTATTAGTTTTTCATCCTACTTCTATGTTAGTTTTTTTGAAATTTTGATGTTATCTTTCTCTATTCTCTATTTTCATATGTTCTACGAAACCTGCTACCTCACATATGCAGATGTAATTAAGTTGCCAACTTTGGATACTAAGTTTAATGATTTCCTGATAGAAAGTTTTAGTAAAACTAGGTAGTATTTAACACAGTTAATAGTAAGTAATCCAATGGTAAAGTTAGATTTAACAAAAATTGGCCAATAGTGAGATATTCAATGGCACACATACCATGTTTACCAATCGGCGTAATTATTAAGCTTCTTCAATAAAATTCAGCAATTTAAACTTCCATTTCTCAGTAAAAACTGATATAAACTCTTTTTTAACACAAATTAGAATATAATAAATGCTTTTGATCAATATAAAACACAATATGTTAAAGAAAAATTCAAGTTTAAAACATAAACAAAGTACTATTACAATTCATGCAAACAAGGAGTAGCAAAATTTAAGCTCTTCATTTAATAACTTTTTGAATGAAAATTAGAAATCTAATACTTGGTGCTTCTTCTTTTCAATTTCTTCTAACTAGCACGATCAATTTCAGAAATTTTTGTTAATTAATGAAGCGAAAAATCACACACAAACTCCTCTTGCTCACCATTGTTCGTCAAGAGAAATAGGTCTAGTGAATGAAGAGAGCCAAGAAACTTTGAGTGAGGCCATTGTCCATCATTGTCGTCTCATCCATCATCTCTATCTGTGAGGTAACAAGTATATTAGAACATATTAACAAAGAGAAAAAAAGAAGGGTAATATTAGAATTATAAAAAAAAAATAGTGAAGGAGGATGGAAAACTAATAGAATAGTAATTTTGCAAAACTCATGAAAATTTAATGAGAAATTTGCAAAACTCAAAAACATTGGATCTTTCTGCAAAAAATACCAAAATGTAATGGAATTTTTAAAAGAACCCACTATTTAAAGTGAGGCCTAGTAGGACAGGGTCCAGAAATCAGTTGGTATAGCATTTCTCATGCCCTTTGTGCCAAGTTCACTATTATGGTCAACTTTATCAAATGCTAGGAGGTTAATAGAGGGATTGATGATTTGGTTGTGTTAAAGCAAATCACATGAATATTTTCTGTTTTAGAACTAAACATCAACACAAAAAACAAGAAATGGGAGCACTTGATTTCTCCATGGTAATTGATCTAACCCCATTATTTCCCTTATGCAAGAACAATGGGTAGCGAATACACAAGAAGGTAATTTTAACAAGGAGTTGCAGGTATAAAGTGCAGGTAATGTTTGATTAGCTAAGAAAAAGTTTCTAACTACCATTTCTTCTAACTTTTTATGTTTTCTACTTTTTTTCAGCCAATCAAATGTCACATGCTCCTTGCACCTGCATGAAACAGCAGAAATTAACATATCCCATATATATATATATAGGATCAGGGTCCAAAGGGGAGAGAGAGAAACTTACCCCCTTTTCTTGTTTCATTTTCTAGGGTCACGAAAAACACGCTATTGCATGTTTAAGAAACTTGTTTTTCTTGTTTCTATTGCATACTTTCATTTTACAATAGAAAACTAAACTGATTTTCTACTGCAAAATAGAAAAATACAATAAATAACAAGTTTCCTAAACACACACTTAGTCATTCTTTTAATCAGTATTGTCCATAGGATTTAATAGCTTCTTATTCAATGTGCCATCTCAACACTGACATATCCACCC
Source organism: Warburgia ugandensis (assembly GCA_035236585.1). Classification (NCBI taxonomy): domain Eukaryota; kingdom Viridiplantae; phylum Streptophyta; class Magnoliopsida; order Canellales; family Canellaceae; genus Warburgia; species Warburgia ugandensis. Next base: position 9,599,276 of record CP141134.1, on the reverse strand, counting down.
TATTGCAAATTCAGGCCGTTTATTGAGTGGGATTGAAGGTACACCCTTTCCAGCCTCAGAAAATGATAGAGTATGTTAAGCAATTTGCTAATTTAGTTCTACAAAGTCTTTTATGTTCATAAATTTAAGAGTATTAGTAACTTTTAAGCAATAGATTTATGAGCATATACTATTAAACATTTGGATAATGAGCTCCCTCAGATCACTAATCTCCTGCCCATTTTATGTGAAAGCTTTAGACTACCAAGTGAGACGAACCAAGTAGTTGTACTTCTAAGTATAGAAGTAGCGGCAGTTATAAAAAATTAAAAAATCTTCAAGGTCTTTAGTTTCAAAATTCAGGGGAAAGTAAAAACCTTAGAAAGTTGTCTCGAGGTCACAATTTCACCTTTGCTAAACTCGTGCGGCACTTGTGCCCAACTCCTTTGCAAAGTGCAAGTCAGCCTTCCACTCCCACTCTCATTTGCTAGGGCTACACTCACTCACTCACTCACTCACTAAAAGAAATGAGAGAACTTAAGAGAACTCAGAAAGGAACTTCCTCAATCGCCTCCAATGAATTAAGCTTAACTGAGTTGAGTTACAAATGAGAAGCTAACCCTTATATATACTTGCTCTCTCACATTCACCTTCTCAATGGATGGTCGGGATTATTCCAAGTGTTAGTACATTAACCATCCAGATCATCTTATGGAACCCTCCTACTCTTTCTAGATTACTCTGATATTCTCCTAGAGTATTATAGACTACTATAGAAGATCTAGATATTTACAAAAAATTCTTTAAAATCCAGGCCTTCTGGAATTGGGCCTTGTTCTATAGATCCAAGAATATTGGCCTAAGTCCCTTAATCCACATCCACAAGCTGAATTGGGCTTCCGTGTAGCCTGTAGGCTTTGGTCACGGGCCTTGCAATGCAAGTTCGTGACAAAGTGCTCCAATGAAGAAGTAGAAGAAGAAAAACTAGGAAACTTAAAATTTCTTTCACTTATCTATACTAACTATTAATAGAATTCCCCCCCTACTTTTGGGGGTTATTAGAAAACTAAATTAGGTATAATATTTGGTAAAGTTTGGTGAGGAGTCCTAAAAACAAAACAATAGAGTACTAGTTGGTATGGAGGTTTGCCTTTATACCCTCCTACTTTTTAAGGGTGGTTACTAAACTTAATTTGTCTTTGGTTTGGAGTTTTACGCTTGGCAGCCTTTTATTCCATGGTGGCCTGTTTCATATTGGACTTGGTGGGTTCTTTCTCTGGAGATTTTGGGACCTTGCATTTTTGTGTGGTGGCATTAGCTTCTTTGATGCCTCCAGAAGTGGGTGTCTTCTTCTCTTTCCTTTTCTGTCTTATAGGAGCATGGGAGAACATAGTAGCATGCTCTCCCCCATCCACCTCCTCAATGGATGGTCGGGATTATTCCAAGTGTTAGTACATTAACCATCCAGATCATCTTATGGAACCCTCCCACTCTTTCTAGATTACTCTGATATTCTCTTACAGTATTATAGACTACTACAGAAGATTTAGATATTTACAAAAGAATCTTTAAAATCCAAGTCTCTTGGAATTAGGCCTTGTTCTATAGATCCAAGAATACTGGCCTAAGTCCCTTAATCCACATCCACAGGCTGAACTGGGCTTTCGTGTAGCTTGTAGGCTTTGGTCACGGGCCTTGCAATGCAAGTTCGTGACAAAGTGCTCTAATGAAGAAGTAGAAGAAGAAAAACTAGGAAACTTATAATTTCTTTCACTTATCCATACTAACTATTAATAGAATTCCCCTCCTACTTTTGGGGGTTGTTAGAAAACTAAATTAGGTATAATATTTGGTAAAGTTTGGTGAAGAGCCCTAAAACCAAAACAATAGAGTACTAGTTGGTATGTAGGTTTGCCTTTATACCCTCCTACTTTTTAAGGGTGGTTACTAAACTTAATTTGTATTTGGTTTGGAGTTTTATGCTTGGTAGCCTTTTATTCTATGGTGGCCTATTTCATATTGGACTTGGTGGGTTCTTTCTCTGGAGATTTCGGTACCTTGCCTTTTTGTGTAGTGGCATTAGCTTCTTTGATGCCTCCAGAAATGGGTGTCCTCTTCTCTTTCCTTTTCTGTCTTATAGGAGCATGGGAGAACATATCAGCATACTCTACCGAGTGTATTATGTACCAAAATTCTATATAAGAAGCTTTGGTGGTTAGCTCAGCCAAGTTTTTTACGTCAAGACCAATAATTGAAATGACAATTTATGTCAAACTATATCCTACTATACATTCATACTTAGTAATTGACTTTCTCTCTCTTTCTCGCTCTCTATCCAACCCATATTCTCAGTACTCTTTCTCTTTATCTCAGCCCTTTTCTATAACTACTACAAGTCAATATTGATCCTCTACCCAATTTCTCCAACCCTCCTAAATGTTCTTCGCGCACGTGTGTGTGTGTGTGTGTGTGTGAGAGAGAGAGAGAGAGAGAGAGAGAGAGAGAGAGAGAGAGAGTTCATGTGCCTCCTTCATGAGTAACTCTATACTTTATGGTGGTGAAGATAATGATGTTTGAGTTTGATAGAAAGAAAAGTAAATATTTCTTATTTATCTTTATTTTGTTTCCTTAGCTTTAGCGCAATGGTAAAAGTTGTCATCGTGTGACCTTGAGGTCACTTGTTTAAGGCATGAAAACAGCCTCTTGAAAATGCTAGGTAAGGCTGTGTACTTTAGGCCCTTGTGATCCATCCTTTCCTTAGACCTTGCATAGGCCGGAGCTTCGTGCACTGGGGCTGCCCTTTTATATCTTTATTTTGTTTCTTTTCTTCTACCAAGATGCACGTGAATTTCAAAGGTAGTATAGATAACTTCATTTGAGTTTGATTACAGGATGATGGCCTGTTTCTTACTTATGTAATTTTATTTCTTTTTCGTCTGATTTTTGTAAGATTGCAAAAATGGGTAGAAAGAAGAATGCTAAGATGGCCTACTATCTTGAATCTAAGGGGCTTCTATAATTTATGTTTTATTTTATTTTTTAAATTGATTTGCTGCTATTGGATTCTTCATTTCAATTTTTCGTTTTGATTCTTCTTGAGAATGTCTCTTATATGGGTATCTTTAGAAATACATGCGGATTCAACAACCATGTCTTTAGATATTGATGTTCGCACGCTTAGATTAGAATACAAATTTTAAAAATCCAAACCATTCATCTGTGTATATGTGTATGCACACTTGCCTTCTCACGAGTTCGTATTAAGAGTCACCACTTGCAACATTGTGTTCATTTCACTGTTGCGTACATAGGATCTGCAAAACAATGAGGGCAGCCCCGGTGCACAAAGTTCTCGTGTATGCAGGATTCGGGGAAGGGGCAGACCACAAGAGTCAATAGTACGTAGCTTTACCTTGCATTTTGCAAGAAGCTATTTCGACGCCTTGAACCCATAACCTTAAGGTCACATGACGACAACTCTACCTGTTGCGCCAAGGCTCAACCTTCTAGAAAAATGTTGACTGTAAATGTTGATGCAACAAATAGGAAAAATCAACATAAAGAACATAACGAGCTAAGGTGGTTGAGCACTTTGCTTCAGTCCAGGACATTGTCTCTGACTACAGCCCGGGGACTTGGCCCCTGAAACCTTGTGCAGGAAGCCAGACTCCTTGCAGCTACCACGCTCGCCAGTACTTCTCGCAGAATGGAATGCACCCAACACAGCAATGATCTAGACTTTGTGTAAGCCCTGGGAGAAGACTGAGTGGGCACTAAGTCACCATTTCAAGAGTACTTAAACCAAATTGAAACCCTACACATTGGCTGTAATTACACAAATTTCCTTTGGTCACTAAGTAATATGAGGTAATATGCTCATTCATTGGCTAAGAGTGAACCCGAATTGACTCAGTAGAGTTGTAATTAACTTGGCTTGCACTGTTACTAAACTTTTTAACAGAGCCAGTTAAACCTAAAACTGGGGAAAAAGAAACCTTCACAAGCTTGGACGCTCAAGACAAGAACACACAAGTGTCTTGTAAGCTTTTGGGTAGTGGACATAATATATTAAGGTAACGAATACCCCACGGAGGGTGAATGAAGATAGACCACAGTACCTTGCACTTGCAGCAATCCCAGTCCACACAAATTCCTGAAACATCCATACAAGTTTTAGCCTCTGCCCAAGACTATAAATCATTAGTTAATCAACTTAACACAAATCATGAGTCAGCACATCCGAGTGCTGTTCCAAGTCTAGAATCAGAAAGAAAGGATGGAGGACAGAATATCTGATTACCTGAAAGGAACAGAACAAAGCTGGTATCTCCTTCCTTCCTCCCTCTCTGTCTCTTTAGTTTTGTTTGGAAATCCCAATTTGATGTGTAAAGAAGCTACTTAAACTCTCAGTTCTCGAAAATTAAGCAGCAATCATCTGATTATCTGCCGTATTGCTTGCATTTCACTCCTCAGTCTATCTTCAAGTCCTGGGAAGGAGTCGAAATCAAGGAAGAAAGTTAGAATGATAGCTTGGTCTTCAAGGGAGGCAAGCAATTCTAAGAGCCCACATGACGATAAGAGGAGAGTTTGAAACAAACAAGTTGGTTTGTGGGCTCTAACTGGCTTACAAGTTGGACCTGCGATCAGCAAAGTAGGTTGAACTTCAAGGCTTAACCAACTGCACCCCATTCCATAATACTCTCTCTCTCTCTCCAATTCACCAACCATGGATTGATCTTACCTTTACATACGTAAAATCATTTTCACTTGCTAACTAAGACAAAAGAATCCAATATAACAAACCACTTCCCTTCATGGTTCTCCTAACCATAACGAACTCTTTGTTTTCTGTATCTGTTACTGTTCCTCATTGCCTTTCTCTCTCTTACATGAAGTGATGAAAGATCGGATGGAACGACTTGTAGTTCTGCCCTTCTCAATTGGCTGTGTTTCTCAATCCAGTGTTGCTGTGAGCGAAAATCATCCAAAGAAATCGAAACAAGAACCAAACTCATCTCCACCAAGTAATACTCTTTTCCTCTTGTTCTGTGTTTTACAAGTGTTTATAGTCTTTTTTCTATTTCATATGCTAATTGGGATTTGTCTTTGATGAGTTTCAGAAGGAGGAGGAGAGAGCTTATCTGTTGTGAAGATGAAGAATTCATTTGGGTTCCTTCCTTTTCCAAAATCAAACATGTCTGCAGGGTTACACAAGTTGATCAAGAGCTTCAAGATTTTCTCTCAGTTACATGGTAAGTGGGTACTGAAATTTATTGGAAATTCGGTTTTCTCAATATTATTTGACTTAATACATCAAAATAAAAATAAAAATTCAGGAAGCATTTGCAAATAGTACAGGAAAATTTTGGAACAGCACGTTTTTTCTGTTTAGTATGCACATATTTTCTAAAACAACTTACAGAGAAGAGAATAATATAGGTGAATTTGGCCAATTATTCATGATTAATATTTAGTTGGATTCTTTTTCAAAAAGGTCAAAAAGTCCAGGGAAGATTTGTGAATAGCTCAGTAAAAATTTGGAAAAGAACATAAATCCATTCACACACACATACACAAAAGAAAAGGAAAAAAAAGAACTTAGATTTCCATTTACAACAAGCAATATTTATTCTTCATAAATAATTCTCTGTTTCCAAACAAAAAGCGATGATGCTTTAGTCTATGAGGTCATTCGATTAGCAATTTCTGGAAATTTTCAATTATTTAGAGAATTATAAAAGGAATAAATGTTACCAGATTAACAAATAATATATAAAATTTTGGCATATTATTCATGAAATTCATGTTTCATTAGTGAATTTGCATTCTTTTGGAGATAGTTGAGAAGTTTTGGCTTTTCAAAAGGACGAAAAAAAAAAGGTTTGAGAAGTTTTGAATTCATGTTTCAACTATCTGCATAATTTGTGATGGTTCATCCCTTGCTGTAGTTTACAAGGAAGATGATGATGAGATGGGTATGGATATAGAGATTGGAATGCCAAAAGATGTGAAGCATGTGACACACATAGGATGGGATGGACCCACCACCAACTCCTTGAAGGGCTGGGATGGCCTTAAAGCTCCTGAACTGCTTTCTCTCCCTTCAGTCTCCCTTAGGCAGTTTGAGTTTGCCATGGGCAGCACAAGCAGATGCACCTCTTGCTAATGCATCTTCTGTTAGGTTTGCCTAAATGATTCTATGATGATGATGATGATTGTGAAGAAGAAGATGATGATTTGATTGTGGATTATGTGAACTGTATAGCTTACAATTGTATGTTGAGACTTTCTTTGTTTCTTTTCCTTTTCAGAGACTCCTTACAAGCTTCTTTGTTTCATTTTTTAGACTGCCACTACTTGCCCCATTTGGAAGCTTCCATGGCTAATTATAATCCTCCCAACTGCAACCACTAAAACTAACCCATGCATCAAGCATTGTGGGCATGCCAGCAGTGGTAGTATACCAACTTCTAAGGTCCACCATGTCTGCTACACTTTCAGTGGGTCCTAGATGGGCGGGTGAAACATTCAGATCATGATAGGATGATCTAATGGTTCATCAGAAAATGATAATCCGATCCTTGAGATCTTCCCCCCTAATCACCATGGTACGATCCATATAGGACAGGTGACTAACTATATGTTCGGGAGTCTTTGCGCAACTGTAGAGTTGTCATCATGTGATATCTGGCTGCATACCATTGACCCTTGTTGTCCACTCCCTTTCCAGATCCTGCATATGTGAGAACTTCGTGCAAAATGCAAGGGCCAACATCTGCAACCAGAAATTTTCATGGGCCCATCTGTTTGATGATCCATCAATTCACACAAGGCTTCTTTTCAGTTATCCATACCCATTTATCATGGTACAGACAGCCTTAGTTATGGATGATCAGGACCAATCGTAAGGTGGGCTCCGCTATAGATATCCATCACAGGAAAGACAAAACTACGAACCGAACATAGCCGTCTGATTAAATGAATTTCTATAAGACAAGCATTATCCAGCAATTCACCTTCCATAGATAAAAGCGATCCGTGAATCAGAACTACATTCACAGTATGGCCCACCTTATGTACAGTCAAGATCATCCAACCAGATAACTTCTTTATCGTGCACCTTATCAAACTTTAAAAAGACGCTTCTTTTTCTTCTTCTTTTTCTGTAGGACTCGGTTTTTGGATTTCTGTCCCTTTTTCCATTTAAAGTCCGTCTTTAAAAAAAAAAAATCAATTTTTACGAGTTCTTCTGTTTTATAACTTTTCATTCTATTTTTTTTAGGTTTTCTTCAACATCCCTGCAATGCATTGGTGATGAGTATATAACGCAGCTTAGTAAAGTCTAGCACTATGAATGAATAAGGTAGAGAATACATGTGGTGAGATCTAAGCGATAGAAGCATCACTATCTTTGTATGCTTTCACCATCAGGCATATTCCTATTACCAGTAAAACTGTGGTTAGCGTTTCCAAATTTCAAAGTGTTAACGTCGGGCCTGCACAAGCAAGCAAATTAACTCTCTCATTCTCTTATTGTGCCAGCAGGCTTGAGTGAGTGAGTTAGGGTTAAATTAGAGGGAGGGAGACTGCAAACATCCATCCCATGAAATGCTAGGGAACCATTCATTCCTCCCTGGTTGGGCTCTTGTGTGTCTAGGGTCCGATCAGATCAACCAGGGACCGGTTTACAGAACAAGGAGTTAAGTTCCTACAAAAGATCGGACTAATGATGTATATAATACTTGAATTTTCGATGCAGATGCTATATAGTTTGTTCTACAAAAGATCGGACTAACGATGTATATAATACTTGCATGTTCGATCTAGATGTTATATAGTTTGTTCTCATCCTTCAAAGAATACGAGTGTAATAGCTGCATCCGTAAGTTTCCAATTTGTCCATTATAATATAATTCTATGCTTAAGAAGTTATTGAGTAGGTTGTATTTTTTGTCTAATTCTTATGATTGTTATATTTTTTTTTCTCTCTTGTTTTTCCAATTCTATTCCAAATTTTTTTACTTTTCCCTTCGCGACTTTTTCCTAACTCCAAACTTTGTAACTATGCCCTCGCGGGTAAAATAAAATATTGTATCTTACATGTGTAGCTACAAATGCACATACAGTCTATTTGTCTTTTGATGATCTGTGTTCATTTTTTAGTCCTAACTTAAATGGCCATGCCCAAAAAATCTTCTTCAAGGGCTCATAATAACCACTATTAATCTAAGACACAAAATAGATAGTTCACAAAGCTCCAAAGCAGTAACATAAATTTGTGATTTGCAAGGTTCAAAAGGATGTTGTCGTGTGACCTTAAGGTTTTGGGTTCAAGGCGTGAAAACAGCCTCTTACAAAAATGCAAGGTAAAACTGTGTACTATAGACCCTTATAGTCTGTCCCTTCCCTGAACCCAGCATAGGAGGGAGCTTCGTGCCCGAGGGTTCGAAAGGTGCATGATTGGGTGTGCGCGCCTAACTTTAAAAAAGAAAGAAAAGAAAAGTGACTGATTGATAAGTCAGAGTATCTGACTTTCAACCTATTTAAGGCCCTTACAGATTCACAAACTCACAAATTACTGTTGCGCCAAGTAAAGGTTCTAAATAGTTCAGATTCATGAATGTTTGAGTACAAAAAATTTTTGTATAAGATATGCACACACACACACTCTCTCTCCTCCCCCCCCCCCCCCCCCCCCCCCCCTATTGTGTCTTTTTCTTTAACTAAATTTCATTCGGACTCCTCAATTGTCCCACCAAATCATCTTTTTGGGGACTAGAGAATTTATGGAAACAAGAATAATTAGAGGTTGATGGAATGTAATATTTTGCTTACCCTTGTAGAGTTGTCAAACTCAATAATATTTACACAATTTATATATTTTCATTGCCATTCATTACTTTTATATTGAAGTTAATATCTTTTAATTCTATTTTTGCCTTGCTAATTCCTCGTCACTAAATAAAATATTTGTATTATATTTCATCCACCTCTAATTATTCTTGATTCCATAAATTCTCTCATTCTCAAAAGAGAGGGTTCAGCTTCAGTTTTTGAGATGGAAGCGTTTGAATAAAAAAAAAAATAATAATAAAGTAACCATGAAAATGTCAATGATAGCAACTTTATTAGAACCAAAGAGGAGAACAAGAAGTAAAGAATAAAATTTTAGAAAGAAGTAGAGAGAGAGTGAAGGGGAGCCTTGGTGCAACGGTAAAAGATGTCATCATGTGACCTTGAGGTCACGGGTTCAAGGCATAGAAACAGCCTCTTGCAAAATGCAAGGTAAGGCTGTGTACTTTAGGCTCTTGTGGTCTGTCCCTTCCCCGAACCCTGCATAGGTGAGAGCTTCATGCACCGGAGCTTCCCTTTAAAGAAGTAAAGGGAGGGGTTTTGGTCAATAGAGGGTTTCAAATAAAAATATTAGGAAAAAAGGTTTAAAACAGAAAAGAAAATACCCTCGTTAGAATGTGAATGTAAGATACTACTTAGTAGAATTAGAATCTTATTCCTCTATTCCTCTCTATTAAGTATTATGGTTTCATTTAGTCTTAAAATTTTTAAATCTTTCCTCACCACTTCTATTCATGTTCTTTTGGGCCTTCCCTTTGCCCTTTTAGAACCTTCTACTTGCATTGCCTCTTTCGAACCGGTGCCGTCTTTTGTCTCCTTTGGACATATCCAAACCATCTAATTCTAATCTCTCTCATCTTGTTACCTATTGGTATTACCCTTAAATTTTCTTTAATATTTTCATTCCTAATTCTATTCTTTCTTGTCTTACCACTCATCCATCTCAACATCCTCATTTCTGCTATGCTCATCCTATGAGAATGATGTTCCTTAATTGGTCAACACTCTGATCCATAGAGTATGGTTTGCTTATTTAGGTTTCAAATAAAAGTACTAGGAAAAAAGGTAAAAATAAAAGAAAAGGCAGATGTTGGAATGTGAATGTCAACTAGTGTATATTAAAACTAGATAGGAAAGGAGGGCAGAGAAGAAGGGAAAAACAAAACAGATAGATTATCCTGGTGGCATGAAGTTGTAAAGTGGAGATCTATAGTTAGTTTGCTTCTTTAGGTTTCAAATGCTTGAAGGGACTCCAATGGATGTTGAACTCTTTGGGTACAATCATAATCACAATAAACTTTGAATAATTGAAACTTTTGGAAAAGGTCTCAACTTTTTGTCTCGTGATTTGTTCTAAATAATTGAAAAGCTTTTACATATTTTAAATTATGGACAATTAAACATAAATTTTAAAAATTAAACTCAAATTTAAAAACAATTTATTTAATTCTCAAATATGATATGTAGATCTAGTCTATGAAGGGGAGCCTTGGCACAATGGTAGAGTTATCCTCGTGTGACCTTGAGGTCACAGGTTCAATATTAATCTCTTGTGATCTCTCTTTCCCTCTGGATCCAATGAGATTCAACTACAGAATCCATAGCTGTCGCTGGATCCCTCTTCCTCTATCTAGATAAACTGTTGCCTCCATGAATCGGTCTCTCTCTTCCTCAAGGCACCCTGTTCTGAATGATAATGGCACCTCTTGTAGAATTTAAGAAAAATAATATGATGTCAAGCAAGTTAGATTTAGAAATCTCTGGATTTATTGTAGTAGTCTTGAGGATCTAAGGGCTAAAACTGAGAAGTCATAGTGTCATATCAGAAATGGAGTTCGAGGAAATAATGCAAAAGTATCTACAAATCCGACACTTAGGATGCTAGATTTGGGAGAGTTTTGGTTTTGCGACCTGTCCAATACTGATATAAGAGGCATAGCAGACTAATAGCTTCAATAACTGCAAAAATGGAAGGAAAGCCTTGATGCAATGGTAGAGTTGTCGTCATGTGATTTTGAGGTCAGGGTTCAAGGTGTGAAAACAGCCACTTGCCGAATGCAAGGTAAGACTGCGTATTATTGATCCTTATAGTCCGTTCCTTTTCCAAACTTTGCATACACCGGAGCTTGGTGCACCGGCCCTTTTAATAACTGCAAAATTGGACATTCATGCACCTTAATCCCCTAGCTTCAGTAACTGCCGAAATGGACATTCATGCACTTTGATCCCCTAGCATGCTGGACACCATTTCAGTTCTCCAATCTCTGAGCCACTGGATGATCTCAACGAGGTCTAACTGCTTATAAGTTAGGTCACTATAAAGAGTAACGAGCAAGAGTACAAGGTGCACTATGCCTTCCAACCTAGCGGCGCAATGAGAAGTCTGTCACCCGGGTAACCAGGAAGGATTGTGTGTCTAACTTTCAGGACTCGTATTCGAGTTTCTCCTTAAGTCTTGGTGCAATGGTAAAGTTGTCATCATGTGGCCTTGAGGTCATGGGTTCAAGGCATGGAAACAGCCTCTTCAAAAAATGCAAGGTAAAACTGCATACTATAGACCCTTGTGGTCCACCCCTTCCCATAGGCGGGAGCTTTGGATACTGGGGCTGCCCTTTTTTTATTTGAGTTTCCCCTTGATGGCACAACTATCTTATCTTCTTGTTTTTCTTTTCTATTTTTGTTGCAGTATTTTCTAAATTCATGGTCCCATCTTAAGAAACGCTCCCAATCTGGGTGTCACCTCCGCAAGATGGACTTGCTCATCCACTTTGGGAGGGAGACGAGCTACCTCAAACCCATACCTTTACTATGGTAGATGCACCTTACTGGTGATCCACACCAATGATCTTCAAGATAGGCCAACGATGATGCTACCCTTTGGTCTTTATGAGCTCGAGTAAGTTGCAAACTGGATGATTCCTGCAATAACAGTCCATCTCAAAGCATAGAAACAATTTCCAACAATTCCAGTTCCTTCTTGCATTGGCCATGCTTCAAGAATCTCATAAATCAAACAATTCTTCTAACGCTTGGGCTGATGTAAAATTGTTTCTGATATATTTGTACTTCCAAAGAAAGCAAAATTACTTCCACCAAAAAGAGAAAAAAGAAAGCATTATTTCACCCCAAGATAATCCCATTGAGATGACTTTTTGAGTCATGGTTTACAAAAAGCCGTAGCAGATGAACGGCTAATACCACCAAACAGTAATGCCCTTCTAATTTTCATATAAATTTTTACATTTTAAATGCACGTAAAAGTAATGTTTCAAACTGCAAGGGCTCCTCAGACTTCGCAAGCCTAGGAGATGTTTCAAACTGCATCAGGATATTAACATGTAAGAAAAACATTACAAGCAAAAAGCTCAAACTCATATCAGAGGATCTTTACACTCAGGTTTCATTCTGATCCTATTTCTTGAGAAACAAAGCAAAATGTTTATCAACCTTATCGGTGATTATGTCAAACAATTTTAAGATCACACCCGAACGGCAAAAACTGAACAAGTTATGGATCTTATATACTATAAACCGTAGACAGAATCTCAAAGATGCTAGATCATACACAACCAGCCACACTTAACCTTATATGTCTCTGTGATTAACAGAGTGTATATTGATCAGGAATAAAGAGGCAATAGAAGAATAAGAAGAAGAGAGAAGAGAGAAGAGGGGTATGACTTGTGAGCCCTGATCTGAAGGAGATCGGGGTTTCTAAGAACTGCTTGTTTTTTCATATCAAAGAATGGCATAGATTGGAGACGATTGTTGAACTATGTTGAGTAGAAAGAAGAAAGCAGAAAAGGTTTTAAGACTGAAGTGAATGAAAGAAAGATCTAAGACAGGATCTCTTTTCCTTTTTCTGGTGGGGAGGTGGGGGGTTGGGGGGATGGTATAAAAAGCCACTGAGCTAAATGGAATATTCACAGAAGGAAAGAATAGACCGAGGCATATGTATAACAAAGGAACTTACCAACATTTTGACCTCAACTAGTAGAAGATTGTATAGAAGGGGAGCCTTGGCACAACGGTTGAGTTGTCGTCGGGTGACCTTGAGGTCATGGGTTCGAGGTGTGAAAACAACCTCTTGCATAAATGCAAGGTAAGGCTGTGTACTATAGACCTTCTGAGATTAGCCCCTTTCCCAGACTCTGCATACCTGGGAGCTTCTTGGGACTTTTCTACATCAGGACAGAACAAAATTATAATCTAGTAAGACCAAGACCACAGCACAAGACTCAAACAATTAATACACAAAAGAAGTAAAATTATAGAGTAAACCACCTGCCTAGTAAGGGGGCAGGCCTTCACCATCATGAAGAATGTATGCTCTCCAATAATGAGGCAGATGGTCATTCTCCAACCGAGACTTCTTCAAGGTGGCTGCACAATTAGCCAAAACATCGTGAACAGCAATTGGAGTGCCAAAGATATGCTGTATGGAAACAGTATCAAAATGGTTGAATGGAGCTTGACAAGTTTCTTGTGATCAACTGATTTTCCAAATGTCCATTCTTGTTGGTTTCTATTTGAAGAGCTAGAAGAAGATCTCTGAATCCCACAGACCTGCAAGCATTTGATGTTTAATCGAGAAGCAATAGATAGACCAAAACAGAGTGCTGCTCATTCTGCTTGTTTATTTGATGTTTTTTATTGAGGCAATGGCAGGGAGGAAAAATTCTTGGACATCCCTAAGAATGCCACCAGCACCTGCGTCAGCTGGATTTCTATGTCAAGATTCACTGAAGCAAAACTGCATGGTATTTGGTGGAGGAGTTTTTGCCAAATCACCTGAATCATCTTTTGCTTCGTACGGAATGACATTCTCTTGAATCCAACAATGCAGGATACCTTTATAGCAATCAAAATAAATGGACCAATGAAGGATGGTGTTGGAGAAAATATCTCCGGACTTCCATGCACTTACAATTTGTTTAATGTTTATTGGAACTTGATCATGGATTATTCTGTTCCTAGGAGACCACAATTCATATGCAAGGTAAGCATTTGCTGTACTTATAAAGTGCTGAAATACAATGCTTTGGGGATGCCTTTTTAAACCAGCTGAAGCAAAGAAGACGAGTTAGGGAGTGCAATTGTCAAAAGGTTGAGCCAGTTGGACTCAAAAGGGCTTAATGCTAGGACATTCTGAAAGATGATGCATATCGGTTTCTTCAGCTAGGTTAAAGAAGGAACAGTTCCTATTATCCATTGGAATCCACCTTATATGACTTTCGTAGGAACCTACCGATGAAACCACAACCAAATAAAGTTTTTAATCTGCTTTTGACTGGGGGAAGTCCAGAGTAGCTTCCACACGGGAGAGTGATGGATTTTGAAGAGATCCCTGAAGTAAATGACATGCCTTTGATGGAGAATACAGCCGATTGAGAGTGTGATCAAACTTCAAACCAACTGCTTTGTCTGTTGAATATGACGGGTGAAAACCTGAACTTATGTTTGATTCCAGTAAGCACCTGTTTGATCTAATAACCACTAATTTAAGGGAATCATCTATATGCAGGTCAGTGGGGTCACTAATAGCTTCAAGAAGAGAGGAAGTTCCCACCTACGAGTCCTGCCAGCTAAACATCCCCTACCAACCATAGATACCCCACAAAATACTTCTGGTTTGTAATATATATTTTCAAATTGCATTATGAGTAGACTATGCAGAGTAAAGGGCAGCCCGGTGCACAAAGCTCCTGCATATGCAGGATCTAGGGAAGGGGCGGACCATGAACCCATGACCTCCAGGTCACACGGCTATGGAGAGTGGTGCTATAAGTTGTTTCTACCAAGGTATTTCAATTTATAAATTGAACCATAATGAATCTGGTTTGGTAAGGACCCACCAACAAGGCATGGCCTTCAAATCTTGATCAACTAGAGATAGGGATCTAAGGCCTAAGCATTCATAGAACTTCTATCTACAAACATCTTTCCATTCCAAGAGATAAAGAGGTAAGGATCACAAGCAGGCTGTTATGAGGAAAGAAAGTAGGGAAACAGAAGAACAATTTGCCCAGGGGAATAGAAGAAAGAACTGAGTTTAATCAATTGATGTTGAAGAGAGTCCTAAGAAAGATCTTACGAAGAACTTTATAAACTAAAAAAAAAAGGAAGCCCCGGAGCACGAAGCTCCCGTCTATGCAGGGTCCGGAGAAGGGGAGCCGTGGCACAATGTATAAGATAAATTAAGAGTATAGACCTCACTTCAATGACTAGTATAGAAGCAAGATCTGGCCTTCCATAAATAGATATCAGAAAAAATATGGATTATGAGGACTGACAAGGAAGATCTCTGTTTTGGACAGACAAGGAAGATATAGGCTGACAAAGGTTATGGTTGGGATCTGATACCATGGTGAAAAAAAGAAAATGATATTAGAAAACAAGAGAAGTCTTAATTTGGTGTAGTCAAAGGCAATGAGAAAGCTAAGAATAATGTGGAAAACAGAATTGAAGGTGTAGGAAATGTCACCAACAGTTTACGAGACATTTATGGTAAATCAAGAAAGAAATGTAAGTTCAGCAGTAAATTGAGATGCATTTCATGATTAATTAGGTTATATGGGGTAATCAGTTCTATATATTCACCTTCCAGCCAAAAGAAAGAAGTATACTCATAATTACCGCAAAATATGCAGGGCAAGTTTCCATCAAATGCTGGAAGCAAGCTTCTGAAAATATTAGGAATCCTTCACTCACTATTTTTGGTAGATCATCGTAGGTGTCCTCATATTACAAAAAGCCACCTTTCTAAAATGAATGGTGTTCTGCTGGAGTTTTTCTATTTTTCCCTTCCCAAACAGATTTTCTAGTGAGGCCCACTAGATAACTGATTTGAATCAACCGTGACTATCCCCACCTCAAAAGGTTGCAAGAGAGACCCAAAGCAACATTTTGCATCTTGGAGAATTATGGACAAACTAGAAAAGATGGTGACAAATATAATATTAGAACAAAATGACAATTATAATCGACTTTCAGTCATTCAATTAATGGCATAATTAATCATTTTTTGCAACATTAGCACTTTCAAAAGACATATTACACTGCTACAGAAGCTTTGAATGCATAAAAGCCTGCCATTTCAGAGGAGGACCAGCTTCAAGCAAATTTCCATCACAATCTGATCTGAATAATTCTATCTGTAAGACAGCAAAAGTCTATCATCCCAAGTCATAATCAAAATCAGAATTGCATGGCAGGTGTAGGAGCTATTACTGAATTCTGAGTTCTGTTCAACAACGAGGAAGATGATTTTTGCTTCCCTCAACAACACAAAGTTACCCAAGCGATGCAGTTTCATGAGATGACCATGCTTCCAAGTGACGAGAAGAGATGGAACAGTAACTAGCTTCTCATTTGCACACAGTTACAGAAGTGAGTTCAGGATCAGCTGCTCCGCTAATTACAGCTCCCTTATTTCTAACATCTAACAAATAGGATAATGCTCTCTTGGTGATGATCTCACCTGGGATTAGTACTGGAATTCCAGGTGGATATGAAGAGATAAGCTCTCCACATATCTGTCCAAGGCTTTCACCTATACCTACCCTTCCCGTAGTTGCAAAAAAGGCTTCTCTGGGACTCATTTTAATGCTAATATCAGCAAAAGGTGCACATATACCATCCTCCACTCCCTTCATCCCATCATCTAATCCACTTTTCTGCAAGAATGTTACTGATAAATATTGTATTCCTGAAACAAGCCTCTGAATATGCTGTTTGCAAGTGCCTAAATTGATGGCGAAGGTCAGAGAGCGCAATCCAGCAAGCTCAGCAATTACATCATGTTCCTCGCATAAAATCCTGTCTGCTTCATAGCCAGATATGCTGAGATCGCTGAGACCAATAGTAACACGCAAAGGATCGATATTGGGATAGTCGGTGAAGTTAAGTGAACTCATAACTGAGATACCAGGAATTTTCTCAATCAGTTTTCTTGCTTCATCAGCCAAGTCCATGGCTTGATTGAAAATGGTCTCAGGTTTCTCACTCAATTGAGCTCTTGCAGCATCTAATGACGCCAGAAGCAAATAACTTGGGCTGGTGCTCTGAAGTGTCTGAAGGCACCTGGATATCCTTTCCCTGTCTACAATATCTCCTGACATATGCAACATTGATGATTGTGTGAGAGAACAAAGAACTTTATGCGTGGACTGCACTGCAAGATCAGCACCTTGTTCAAGGGCAGTGGCAGGCATCGCATGGTGAAACTTGAAATGGGCGCCATGTGCTTCATCAACTATAACAGGAATACCATGAGAATGACAGAGCTGCACAATCTCACCAATATTAGTGCAGATGCCATGGTAAGTGGGTGACGTGACTAGAACAGCACCTGCTCTTGTACCTGCCATCTTCAATTCATTGATTGCTTTCTCTATCTGCAATGATGTGATCCCACTGGCAATATCCCACTGTGCATTGTACTCTGGTATTACATATTTGGGTAGTGCACCTGACAAAACCATGCCAGACATGGCAGATATGTGAGAATTCCGTGGCAGAATGAGTGTTTCTCCTGGGGAACAAGTAGCCATAATTGCTGCCTGGACTCCACATGTGGTGCCACCAACAAGAAACCATGATTCAGATGATCCAAACAGTTCAGCAGCTCGTTTCTGAGCATCTAAAATAACTCCCTTTGGAGAGAACAGATCATCAAGCTCTGGAAGCTCAGGTAAGTCGTGAAGAAATGGTCTTACTCCAATAAGTTGAGCTAATGAAGGTGGTGCAGCTCCCCCCCTGTTGTGTCCAGGGAAGTGAAAACTGGCAGCATTTTGCTCAGCAGAAGTTTTCAGTGCACTAACTAAAGGAGTGGTTCCATCATGAGAAGTTGCCTGATAACTGGAAATGAAGAGATCAGTATTCAATTCCTTCTGGATGCTATCTATGGTACTGTTCTGCTTATTGTAACGCCTTGAGATTCTATCCCCTGAAAAATGTTGAGAAACAGACAGGTTCGCTTGTTTAGCCTTTGTGTTCCAGGTGTTCCCGGTACCAGATCTGGAAAGAATATGTTCATACAAAAAATTACAAGGGTAGAGCACAGTTTCGCCCATTAAATGGGTCAAAGAATGCGCCTAAAAATTTGCATCTGACTAGAAGTGCACAACTGGTTTTATTTGTGAGCACCTTTATCAGGTTTCTCCATAGGTCCTATGAAGTTCAAAAATCAGATTGAACAAACATGGCATCCCATGTGGAAATAAAATTGAAAAATAAAATACAGGGAAGGCCAGTGGAACAAAAAATTAAAGTAAAAGTTATGGTGCAAGAGAACTGTATAAGACAAAAGCAAACATGAACAGAAAGTTGAGAGCTCAATCAATAGACAAACAACTAGCATTATTAAAAGACCCTCGTCAAGCCTGGTTATTTATTGCAACTGCACTTGTCTTGTTCCCAAATGTTAGAAATAATTAGCATCAATGTAATCACTTTGCAGTCCGAACCACCATTTTTGCGCATATAGGGGTAAGTGACACAAGCAGTTGGATCTTTTCAAAGAGAAGTTCTTTAGACAGGATCAGTATCTACAGTGAAGGAAAACATGTGCTGGGCCAGTAACCAGTCTGATTCGCTTCAAGATTTGGGATGGGGTGGAAGCTCATGAAGGCTGGAATCTTACAGGTGCTGTTTAAAAACTCCCAAGTCAATTTACATTACCTGGTCAAGTTCTTGACTTAGTATGAGTTAAGCTGCAGGCTTCTTCAGTATTTGATTCATGTCAGTGATTAATGCCTTATTAGAAGCTGATCCATCGTATGTCTCAACTGTCCCATTGGCATATAGTTTACTTCACATATCCACTTGCTACTACTGGCATTCATAACCTGTGGCATGGGAACTGTTTCCAAGTATTGGCTGTTTAAGGATGGTATCTCTTGTAGCATTGCACATATTCATCTATCCTTTGACATCTTCAAAGAACACATGCTTATGAATTTTCTAAATGGCAAGTACATGATAGGGTTGAACAATAACACATCTTTCTTGAAAGAGATATGCTATGTAGCCGCTGGGGATCTAAGTTGGCATTCTAGTAACTGCTGACCCATGAAGTTGCTGGAGGTTAGTAGTGGATTGATGGAATTTAATTGTGTACTTGCAAGTTCTGCTTGGGTGCATTTAAGGGTTCTAGTAGATATTGCTTGAATAACATTGGCCCTAAACTCACAGGCTCTATGGGATCCTAAAGTGTAATTTTACCAATGTGGCATGTCTAGAAATCATCCGTTGAAGTTCTATGTGATCCACCTCCGGTGAGCATTGTTAAAAACGCCTTTTGGACAGACTATGACCTTCTCATAATAGCAACTTGGAAGAAGTCTCACGTCATTCTATCAGGCTCCTTTTTTGGTCATGTGAAACAAGAATTCCAAATGAATACGACAACCACATCTGATTTCTATCTTCACCTTCCTTGTCCAGATCTCAAGGCTGACAGGACAAAGAAACCTAAGCTTTCAAGTTCATGTCAATGTTCAAGAAAGCAAAGCTTTCAAGTTCAATTGGAACTGCATTTGTCAGCTTATTTCATTCTCAAAATCCAATTGTTGACCGGATTTCACTGTTGACAACGTGTTGTCCAACCGGCTCAAGTAGGAAAATTGTCCTCACAACTTCAGTTCTGGTAAATAATTGTCTCGTGAATTGAGCTGCCACGTTTTTTCTATTGAGCACCACAGTGGCACAAAAAAAAATGGATATGAATGCTCAATTGAAGCCTCAATGCTTGATCTTTGTCTTACTTCAATGGCAAGGCTTAAAAAATATCCATGTCACAATCTATTTCATATTCTCAAGTATGTTTTTGTCGCTAACCAAATGTTCTTAAAAAGGTCAATCACTTCAAGTGTTCTCCTTAGAAACTATCCAATCCAAACAAGTAGTTTCCATCGCAGTTACAGTAAACCCATGTACTGAGCATATAGTCAAAAATAGCAGAGGGCGAATTGAAAATTTTGCTGCCAAAGCATGGTGGAACTGACATGAAGAAGAAGCACTTGAAGATGAGCAAGGCTACAGAAAAGCTGCAAGAAAGATACAAGGATATGTAACATTTATGACAGAGGTACCGAAATGCTTGTGAATTGCAATGCCAGCAGAAACTATATATAACAGAATATTTCAGTTGCCAGGATCAGCATCCTTTTGCTAATAGCTCACAGAAAACCAGCACATTCAACCTATTCTCAGTAATGAGGTCATCTAAGCTGTAATTTCTACATTATTTATGTTATAACAAACTAACAAAAACCAATAGATCAACAGCATATTACGACCCAAAACAACAAAAGAACGCAATTAATCCCCGCAATATGTCATCCCAGTCTCAATAAGCTGTATTTAAATGTGACAGAGCTGCAATAGCCACAGAACACCAGCCTTAAAGAACTGACGCATCCCAAACAAAATGTGAAGACAACTATCCAGTAGTTCCTAATACTGATAGGATGCATTACCGCCCCTCAACCGTCTCACATGTATAACCATGAATCGTTATCCCAACCTCCCATTTCCTTGAGAAGATTTCAAACAGTGAAACTCCACAAGATAACTACCAAAACTTCAGTAATTACAGTAACAGCAGTGACGACACATATATAACATGTAATCAAAGAAGGTTTTCATTATAACAAAGAAGACAACTAAAGCAGCCCCAACAACAACAAATTGATAATAAAAGCCAAGCAGCAGAACCAATGAAGAAATTCAATAAAGCCAATGAATGAAACAGTAGATGAAGGCAAGTCCAACCCAGTGAGTACCAACTTTGGAGATATTAAATGTCTTTCAGAACCATCCCAAACGCTAACCCTGCAAAATCTGATTAAAAGGCAGTCATCAGTGAACGGAATTTTCCCTGCGGTTGAAAACAAAATAAAAATTTGTGGTCCAAGTGATTTTTTGAAGCTCACAAGTTGCAGGGAATTGATATTGAAGAAGTCATGGGCCAAGGAAATGAGAAGGTGGCTTTGGGTGGTCCAGGAAGAAGGAAAAAGGAGAGAAGCAAAGGCGACGATTAAGACCTTGGACTTTCTAAAATGGGCCGTAAAAAAATGAATTATATGTGAAAGAACAGAAATGAGACTCATCACGTAGTGGATGAGATGTTACCAATGACGAGTCTAGAGGATCAAACTTGTCAGTCAAGTTGGTTTGATCTCTACCGTTGATCTAGGAGAAATTTTTTAAATGGAAATCCTTTCTTAGACCGGGGTGTTTAAATTATTACTTTTGCAAGTTAATAAAGGGCATCTCCAGTGCACAAAGCTCTCACTTATGCAGGGCCTCAGGAAGGGGAGAAACTGCAACTAAGAGTTAAGAAGAAGCTCAAGATTGGCACAACTAAGAGGTAAGAAATTCAACCAAGAATGCTAAACTCAGCTCAAATCAAGGTCTGTCACAGCTGGAAGTTACTCTAGCCATTGTGTAGTTATCAATCCATGATAGATGCTAGTTGTAAGGTTGCTAAGGAGTCATTCGCTTTTTTTTTATTTTTTTTGGCAGCCCCAGTGCACAAAGCTCCCGCTTATGCGAGGTTTGGGGAAGGGGTGGGCCACAATGGCCTAAAGTAGGAAGCCTTACCTTGCATTTTTGCAAAAGGCTGATTCCACGCCTTGAACCCCTGACCTTAAGGTCACCTGACGACAACTTTTACCGTTGCGCAAAGGCTCCCCTTCAAGGAGTCATTTGCTTGCAAAATCAATTTTAGTAGTCCAAAGAGTGGTTAAGTGGACTGTTAAGCAATTTGAAAGCTAGTTAAGTAGTTAAAGACAGAAGCTGGAAGGTAACAAGCAAGTAATCAGCTATAGACTTGTTTTGTTTTATATATGAAGGCATGCATTTGAATGAAATTAAATCTAGCCCAACTAGTTTTGGAGTTCTTCTTCCACTTCAAGTGAAGAAACCCTTCCTGTCATTTCTTTCTAAGCTCCTTAGCTATCTCAAGCAGATTCAGTACACATTCAGTGGTAACTTTAATTGGCATTGCTCTTGTTGATTTTTATTGCTCTCTCCTTCCTCATTCATCTAGAATAACCTTTGATAATTTGTGCACTTTTCATGTGCACCATTAATAGTGGGGTTAGAGTAAGGCTTTCAATGAGAACCAAAGAACTAAAAAACCAAATAGAATCAAACTGAAGAATTAGGTTCTCGTCCTCCAATTAGGAACCATGGTTAGGTTTGATTCAATTTCAATAGAACTGAATTAAATTTGCTCTAGTTCTAGAAGAACCAGACTATTAGACTCTAATACCTTCATTAATCTATATTTAACTTTAGGCTATTTAACAACAATTTAGTCTTTTTTATTTAGTTTTTATAAGACAGATTATGCCCTCAACATAAATTTGTTGCCTATATGTTATGAAGGGTAAAATAGACTTTTTAAGTAAAATTAATAGGAGAAAAAAATAAAAACACGATTTCCCTTGAATCGAATATTTAAATCTTATGGCCTAATTTCTCTTATTCTTCTGAAGAAAAACTTCATAGTTTGAAAGAAGAAGAAACCATAGAGTTAGTGAAAGAAGAAGAAGAAATGCATGTACTTTGTTTCTCTCCATCTATTTTCTTCTCTTTGCTTTCCCAAGCAGCTGAAGCAAGCTCTCTTTCTAGTTGTTGGGCAAAGAAGACGAATTTGTACTTTTCAATTTGTTGAACAAGAAGAAATTCTCTCTCTCTCTCTCTCTCTCTCTCTCTCTCTCTCTCTCTCTCTCTCTCTCTCTCTCTCTATTGGCCTCTTTATATATGAGAAATTTGAGTAAACTTATTGTCCTCAAGAAAAAAAGGATACTTCAAGCAAAAAGGCCCCCACCTTCGGTTTAATCAAGCAAAGATGACTCCTATAAAGCTAAAAGTGGTACCACCTGAGTATTGATTTTCAAGACTGCATACATACAATGAAAAAGTATGCAAAACTATGTTGTTGCCTTCACAATTCATAGAATTAAAGGTTCTTCACAACTTAGAACTCTTTATTTTGGTCTTTTTATGTCTCAATTCAAAGCTTGGACATTCTTTTTCTGGATTAACCTGCAACACTAGTTTGACTGTTGGAATTGGTTGCTTACTTTTATATGTCATACTTACTTGGATGATGACACTATCTTATTTTGTTTATACTTATTAATTGACTGATTATTGCCATGGGAAATTGTAATAGCTTGTCTTTGTTGATATTGTCAAAGTATTAGTTTCCAAGTTCATGTACAGTTAAAGAATTAAACTTTAATTTTTCAATTATTCCATCTTTAAATTGGTTAATGATTGTGCATGAATGATATCTAATCTTAAGTAGTCATATAAAAAAACAAAAAGAGAGAGAGAGAGAGAGAGAGAGTATATATTAAGTGAGTATGGTTAAAAGGCATATAGGTTCTTAAAAATTATTGTATATGAGGATACATTTTCTTTGGCATATGGCAATTTAAATGAGTTCACTAGAGCAACCCACAATTTCATAGTAATAATTGTTACTATCTACACTTTCATTTGACTTAAAGAAACCTTTTACAATTAGTTCAAGTTATATGACCAACAAGGACCGAGAACCGAACCGAAACCAAATAGTTCATGTTCGCATCTTGCTAAATTCTTTTCTGAACTGATTTTGACAATTGAACTCTCTCTCTCTCTCTCTCTCTCTCTCTCCATAACAGCCACCACTCACTGATGGTCCAGATCATTGAGCAGCCAGTTAATATCATGGTGGCCACCATCAAATATGGTTTGGCACGAGTACAGTATAGGTCCCACCAACTGCACCTCCAGACCACACATATTTCAGTTTTCTAAACTAAGAAGGATACTTGAGAGATCTTGCAGACTACCAAATCACCTTCCATGCGATATTATTCTGGATAAGTGATAAGGTTCTAGATACCACTCACCCAATGAGAAGACGGGATTTTAACACCTCATTTCTACATCCTGTTAGATTTTGCAACTCATTTTCTTCCTCCCCAGTTCTCTCTCTTATTTCTTTGGGTTTTTTTTTTTTTTCTCTCTCTCTTCTCAAGACAAGCTTTCAAGGGAAGCAAAAATGGCTACAGCTTCTGCGTCTCCCATTGTCAGCCAACTGAAGAGCAGCTTCCCTTCTTCCCTTACCCGGGGACTTGTTGCTCCTAAGGGTCTTTCTGGAAGTCCATTGAGAGTTCTTCCTGGAAGAAGGCAATTCACCATCAGAGCTGTTCAAGCAGACAAGGTGAGGACGACTAGTGACATTGTCCTTAGTAGGAAGGATAAATCCAAGTGCGACTTGGACTGCATTAATCCAAAATGATTTTAGTTATCTCTAACTTGCCTTTTTTGCAGTTCACTGTGTCGGGAGTGACTTAGCTTAAATACTAGAATTTATTTTCTTTATATAGTTTATTTATAACCTTTTAAGTTAAACATTACAACTATAATTTATCCTATTTTTCTTGAATTAAAAATCACAACAACAATAAAAAACTTAGCATAAAATATCTTAGGTGCATAAAATGTGTACCTAAGGTATCTAAGTTATTCTTGACATAAGAAACAGGTTAAATCCACAGAAAAAGTAAGGCCCACTTGGATTCATCCTCCCTGGTCTTAGATGTTTTTTTCTAGTTACTAAATTATTGCCATTTGGGTCGGTGAATATCTCACTCTTAGTTATGGATTTAGAAAGCTGATAACAATGAACTTCAATGCGAATTGTGCAATAAATTATGAATAATCTAACCACATCCTACGGAAGAATAATCGGTTTGTATAATTGTGGACTGCAACTTAGGTGAATAAATCATCTCTATACAGTGATGCCTCTTACTTCAAACAGAACCAACCAAATATGTTTAACATTCCCATCAATAGATTGCCATGTCTGATCTGATCCACCCACTAATGGTGACTAACAGTACTTGCGGCGAGCTGTTTAGTGATCTAAGTTGCTCATTTTCTAGGCCCCAAGTTAGACCAGGCACAAGGTCTTCATTTTTTAATGTTGAACAGACGCACCCACAACCAGCATGGAACCTGTGCTAGCAGAGGAGAGGCTCCTTATGGTTGACAGGCTGAGTCGTGTACCAAAGATGGAACCAATGTGGTAATCCTAACCTGTTGTTCTGACCTCTACAATGGCTGTTAGAAAGACAAAAAAACAACAGTTTTACGTTCATTCTCTCAGCCAAATCACACCCACCAAATGAATGGTTGTGACCATCAAAACAGTGGACCGTACTCGTTTTTAGGCTGCTACTATTTTGCATTATACATTATATGCATTCAAAGTGTGGAAACAGCTTCTTACAAGAATGCAAGCTAAAGCTGCATGATGTAAACCCTTGTAGTTCACTCCTTTCCCGGACCCTGCAAAGGCAGGAGCTTTGTACGACAGGACTATTCCTTTTATTACGTGCATTCACAGTATAGATACTCTTGTCTAAGAAGTCACATTCCTAGCTCAGTACGCGTGATAGTACAAAAACACATCTTCAACTCCATTAACTCCCCAAAAATTTTCCTGACTGTCTGTTTTGCAGCCAACTTATCAAGTGATCCAACCAATCAACGGTGATCCATTTATTGGAAGTCTTGAGACTCCAGTTACGTCAAGCCCATTGGTTGCTTGGTACCTCTCCAATCTCCCCGCCTATCGGACTGCAGTCAGCCCACTTCTCAGGGGAATTGAGGTTGGCCTGGCCCATGGTTACCTCCTAGTTGGGCCATTTGTTATAACTGGACCCCTCAGAAATACACCATATGCGGGGACTGCTGGATCTCTTGCCGCAGGCGGCCTGGTTGTGATCCTAAGCATCTGCTTGACTATGTACGGGATCGCCTCCTTCAAAGAGGGCGAGCCATCGATTGCCCCGACGCTAACTTTGACGGGAAGGAAGAAGGAAGCTGACAAATTGCAAACTGCTGAAGGATGGGCCCAATTTTCCGGCGGGTTCTTCTTCGGAGGGATCTCCGGTGTCATCTGGGCTTACTTCCTTCTCTACGTTCTCAACCTTCCTTACTACGTTAAGTAGATGAATCTGAATATATGCTGTTGTATTTAGTTCCTGGGCTGTATATCTTGAATTACTAAATTGATTAACAAGAGTGCATCTTCTCTTGGTGAACTTGTTTCCTATAATGTTACATGTAAAATCTAAATGCTTTACTGATTCTTCTGATTTCTTTCCAAATCCACATTAAAGAAAATTACTATACTTCGGATGTATTAAGTAGATGTATTAAGAAGAGGAGTTTGACACAATGGTAGAGTTGTCTTAGTGTGACCTTGAGGTCATAGGTTCAAGGCATAGAAACAGCCTCTTGCAAAATGCAAGATAAAGCTGCATACCATTGACCCTTGTGGTCCACCCCTTCCCCAAACCCCGTAGTGACCCTTGTGGTCCACACCTTCCCTGGACCCCATATACATGGGAGCTTCGTGCACTGGGGCTACCCTTTTTGTATTAGGTAGATGGATTCAGAAGGTTCATCAGATCAGCCTTCTTGGGGTGATCAAGTTATCGTTTGTCTTTCTTTGTTAGGAGATAAAGCAATGTACAATTATGTTCGCAAGTGACCACTGCTTGACCGAGAAACAGAATCATGGCAACATGTGCCATGTTGTAATCAATTTCTGTGTTTTCTTTTTGTCCATCTACAGTCTCCAGCGAACTCAAGCCAGGGTTCCAAAGGACCTGCATGCTCACAGGAACCGTTAGAATCTCCCATTCTCATTCAGCAGTGGCATCAAATTAGCCTTGCTCATGGCTACGATCGTCCAATCAAAGGGCACAAATAGCTCACTAAAAAGATGAACTAGTAATGGTATGTCATTTGTGGCACGTTGGAGTTCCAACATATGACTAATTCATCTTTTTGTGCTTCTACTTTGATTAAAGCACCCAAAAACCAAGATCAATCCAACTGGGCATTGGACCCAAGTACTGCATTACTCAGTTTTCTGCACTATCAGTTCCAGCCCTAACTGACCCGTCTTTACACAACATTCAAGCACCATACTATTGGCTGGTCCGACCAAATCAAACAGGCACAGTTACCACAAGACAGTAAACAGTTTTGGTCCCATAAGCAAGGTCTCAATGTGAAAAAATGGCATCAATCTGCATGTAGATAAATATAAACAACAATGTCAAAGTTTACAGGTTACTGAACTTTCATTCCCAGTCATTACAAATCTTCAAAATTGCCTGACAGCTACTAGAGAAATTACAAGAGATGTCAAACCTAAAAGTGTGTCTCATTTCACATTTATTCGTAAACATATACCCGCTGCCCATGGAGAAATGCAAACCAAGCATCAAATCAATTCTCCTGCAAGGCCTTCATTAAATATAATCTGCTGAAACTCTGCCCAACAACCCTGCAAATTACAAAAAATAAAGGATAATTGATAATTTAAGTCCTCATAAATTAATCATAAGGGGAAGATCTACAGTAAATACATAAACTTGCCCCAGTAACTCCTTTATTGCTTGCTTATAATTAACAAATTCATGATGTGAAACGAAAAGCAATACATGAGCAGTAAAAGGATTACAACTACTAATGGTTGACACATTATAACGACGAGAAAATATCCTTTCCGCTGACTACCTTGTTAGGCCATTAAAAACATAACCAGAAAAAGCATTTACATGGAGGAACAAACAAACGCAGTTAAAAGAATTAAAATCACATTCTGAGGCCGGAGAACAAGTACACGACAGACGAAAATTCTTTAACCCTGCCACAAGCCCTTCCCCGGACCCCGCATAAGAGGAAGCTTCATGCATCAGGCTACCCTAGTACTAACAGAGCTGCAAGCTCTTTTTTAACTAGTCATCAGTACCAATAGACATGCAAGGGCTTCTGATATTACCTATATCATCTCTCATGACAGAAAAATATTCAGAGGCCCAATTTCTTTTAATTAATGAAACTCGATTTGTTCAGCTCTGACAAAATTGCAGTAGCCAATGCGGAAGCTAAGTCTGAAAAATGAGGTTAATAGATGATTCATATTGAGATCCTTGCATGTTAAACTATTATCAACATAAGCTCCAACCATCTTCATGCATTATACAGTTAAATTTAACAGCTGCCCTCATTTCATGTCACAAGAAATTTGCATATCGGTGCAGATGACTTGTCAAAGCTTCCAAATCATCTTTGTAAAAGAAAAAACAAAATTGCCAGTAGGATTCGCTGGAACCAAAATCCAATTTTAACAAAGATACAGCCAACTGGCAGTTTACTAAAACTGATTTCAAATGAAAAAAAAAAAGGCATATGATAAGTATAAAATTGAAACTAATAGACTCTCAAGCATACCCATTTATTTGGTTGCAGTAGTTGGAAATTTGATTGGTTATGAGGAAGCTGTCCAGACGTGATGGCTCTGGGACCAGCTTAAAAATAGGATTTGATGGGTCCTCCTCAGGCAATGGTTCTTCCCCTGCAGCCTTCCGTGCCATGTTCTCAGCCCTATGAAAAGAGAGGAAAACTCAAATTGTTATGGTTCAGACCAAATGGCTTGTCCTAATGGCACCAGTTAAATTTACAACAGATTTCCTGATTCACAAAAATTTGTACCTGACAAGCATCTTCAGCACTATCAACTTAATCACAGAAAAATATGAACTACAAAATATCACAACAGAGTCATTACATAATCACCTTATATGTCAATGACTTACCTTCGTTTTTGAAGCCATGCCTGCTGCTGGGATTGCTGCCGTGAAAGGTTCCGGTAATAGAACTGGAACTGAAATAGAAATCACTACTTATTGGTACCACCGAGCTACCATCCAATCAAAAGAACCGAAGACAACTCACACAATGATAAACAAACCTTTTGTTGTTCCATTGAAAGATCATCCATGCATTCAATTAAAAATTCCACATTTCTCTCCATGAATGGATTGGTGGATAATCCTAGACGATCGTAATCACACTGGTAGAGAAAATTGGAATTTATAGAGATGAGATGAGTGAAGGGACAAATAAGATGCAAAGCTCTCAGATAATGATAGAACATCAAACCTGAGTAACAGGTGAATCAGATTCCAGCTCTGTCATAAAAGCACTGATAAGTGCAGAATTAGAAACTTTGATCTGTGGATAAACACAAAAACAAAATTTAAGTGCATGTGAGAAGCATAAAATCTATTGCTTGTTATGCAAAATGCTGTCTGTCAAAACCATGGATTGTCTTTTAGAGAAGTGTCATGGACCCTCCAATATCACAAAGCAGAATCCTGATAAATTAGTGAGAAGGAAATGTGGAAGGACAATAAACATACAGGTATTTCCTCAAATATATCCACCCATGACAAATTTTTCTCCCTCAACCTACAGGAAAAAAATGACTGTGAGATTCCCAAATGACAGGTCATATCCACAGATTATCTTCTGCCAAGGTAGAGTATGTATGTATGTATGTATGTATATGTAGACACAGACAGAGAGAGAGAGCGCTTCATACTTCTCTCCTGAAAAAGTGTGATTCCTGTAAATATCCATAAAAGAATCTGAAAGCTTCAAGGCCTTCAAAGCTAAAACTCCTTGATTTGACCTTGACGGATCATATATAATGCAGACACACCTTCTGATATTCTCCTGCATTGATGGAAATGTTAGTAGACAAGATAGAGCATGGGGGATGTCATTATTGCCACAAGCACAAAAAGCATACAGCACACAAAGTTAAAACTGATAATGCAGGTCTTTGTGCAGTAACAACTGTAGCAGCATTAGTGACAAGGAAAAAAAAGAGGACAAAAGCAAAGGCAGCTAAGTTGAGGGCAAAATATTTTTGCTTTGACCATTATGTTTCACTATTTGCTTCAAAATATTTGTGATGATAATTACAAACAGAGGGTCGAGCCACACAGGAACATGGGTTTTATGTTCAAGCAAAACTGTCTTGCAAAATAATTTTACCTGGTAGTTCATGAAGGTCTCAATCAGTTCCACTGTCTGAAAAGAACCCAATAACGTAGATTGATACCTGAAAATGTTTAAAGAGGAAATTTGATTAACATAAGGGGCTATATGGAGCACAAGAAAACATCAAGGAGTTATCAAACTTTATCTACTAGAAACAGTATAAGCTCTATGAGGAATGATAGGATGGTAGGCACACCAGAGCTGTTTGCTATGGTGCACCCCACTTTCGAATGATGGGTGCCACAAATTGTTGATCACAACTGTCCATCCAATTTCTATAATTCTGGATTACTATTGCTTTGAAAAGGGCAAGGATTGGATGAGCTTAGAATCTAAACAAATGTTCTTCTGACAACAGAACATGGACAGTGGGAAACCTTGTTTAAAGAATGGTCCACATTCAACAAGAAAGAAGTACAGTTTTCAGATGGTATATTCATTCAATAACCTTGATGTTTGGTATACAAGTGATCCAGAAGCATAGAAATCACATGGACAGGTCTGATCAATAATTTGTGGGACCCATCATGCAAAAGTGGAGCACACCACATCAAGCAGCTGTGGTGCATGCATCATCCATCATTCCTTTGTGTTCTACATCCTCAACAACAAACAAAGAGATGTTTGCTATCTAACTAAATGAATACAAAATTTTCTCACTCCAAAATATTGACAAAAATGGAAACTGATGGGGTCTCAGGCGCATATGCATGCCAAACACAAATCATAAAGTACAGTCTTTAAAATCTATAGGTACAAATCACTAATCCAATCAATGGGCCTTTCAACCAGATGCCATAGAACTTAAGGAAACAAACAAATTTTCAAAGCATGTGATTCCAAATAATATCTAGGTCATTCCCAGGCAAGTTGGTCAAGCTTCAAAAGCATATATTTAATTACACTGATAAATTGATAGAAGAGAATGACAGCACATAGTTGACCATCTACCAACAGAATATTAAACAGACCTACCATCCAACAGTATTATTATCAACATTGACCTCCCTCAAGCATCTCATCATTTCAAGCTGATAATTTGCTCCATCTGCTTCAATCTCATCATCTTCTTCACGTATCTGTAAACATAATTTTAGAGCAAAGAAACATGAGAATGGAAAAGGAGTCAGCTGCAGACATTACCCAAACTTGCACCATACCCTATGTATAGATGCAGTAAGCCTCTAAAATGAAATGGGCAGGTATTGCATACCGGGAAGGGGAAACAATTGGTAACTTCAAGGACACTACCAACGTCCAATCCCAGAAGTTGCCCTGTAACCAGAGATGGCGAGAACTCCTTACAGTGTTTGATAATTTTCAAGATAACCTGTATAAAGGAAATATTTGAAAGCAAAATGTTAAAACCACCATAAATGTAAAATGAAAAACCTTTCTATAGAATATAATATTACCGAAAAGCAACAAATGGAATCCTGTTGGCATAATCACTCTAATTTTTATTTAAGTACTCGCCAGGGAACCATCTCAACAGAAACCTTGAAGTCACAAAGGTAGTATATGGATATTAACTGCAAGTTTCGGAGACATGTCTAAATCAAGGAGTCAAAGGGCAGTATGAAGTTGATGATTAACTTAATTATTCATCACACATATCCAAAAGTGATCTTGAAGCACTGTCACTAAATAAGTGTTTCTCCAGATATGCTGCAAGGAAGTAAGAATGACTTGTCATGTATCATTGTAACACTGGCAACTTTATGTAAGGCAGAGTTTGGTTTTTTGAGGATGATCGTGGAAAAGTTAACAAATAAGTCACCCTTACTATCACTCTACATAACCAATTTAGGAGACGGAGGAAACAACAGAGGACTTCAAATATCCATTCCCAGAAGCAAGAGCAAGAGGTAGACAATTATGGAATCTTGGGAGAGAAAAACATTCCTTTATATGGTACTAGAAGTAAGTCAAAAAGGAAAGAAGAGAAATTTTTCCATGTTTCACGAACTTCCCCATTCTCTCAGGCCAAAACACGGCATTTTACCCACTGATGAAGCCAAGCATCCCAAAGACTTCCAGTATTCTTGTAACACAATTATGAATCTTGCTAAGCAGACCATCCCTTGTGAGGAACAGAGCAGCCGTATCAATTTTTTTCACACTTATTAGGGACTTCTGAAACTTTTTTTCAAATTTAAAGTAGATACGTCAGCGATCGGCCAAATAGACCCATCAGGTCTAGGAGATAGAAGGGAGACTTCCCCATAGAGAAACTCATACCTTTTAAGCAAGGAATTAGATTGCAAACTTCTGTTTAGCGCCTGACATTGATCTATCTGTTATCAGGTAAGCTCTGAATATTTCCTCCTCTATTTTTTCAAAGCAAGAGTAATACTACATGCTAAAACTTCTCCAAGACAGAAGAGTAGACAATAAAAATCAAACGAAAAACCTTCTCTAAAAGAAGAGGAGAAATTGCACAAGAATTTGGGTCAACAAATTGAAGAAGATAAAAAGCAAATAAGGAAGAAGAATCAGAAGATTACCAGGCCTTCCATCTGAACAACTCTCAGCGGAGAAGCAACTTCCTCGGTAGCCGCAACTTGGAGAAAAGACCTTGGCATAGCTGCAGGAAATTGGCGAAAATCTTTTCATGAGGAATTTCTAAACAAGAACATTAAAACAAAACGATTAAGAGATACGTCGAGGGGGAGAAGATTGAAAGGGTAAAGAGAAAAGTACTGACGATTTGCCATGTCGTGTTTGGAATGTGTGATATTTGATGCGAAGAGGGCGAATTTTGGGGCAAGGAATTAGAAGAGTTGCCGACGCAGAGACAGAGAGCGAGCTGAGGAGAATGCACTCCCTCTGTATCTCTCGCTGGCCTTGGCGGGGGAAGGAAACGCACCCTTTGAAAGCCCTAGAAAGGATTTAGCCGCAACACTTGCCCGTTTCTGTTTTCCTCTTTTTACGTTAGAAATATATTCGTAGAAGGTATCCTTAAAGAGTCCTGCGCGCAGCACCCAAGCAAGGGTGCTGGTCCCACATTATCATGGTGGGTCCACCTTTGATTGAACGGATCAATTCATCTGATTAATAAAAAAGATAAATGAAATATGAGATGTGCTAATGGCTCTTGCATCTTCACAAGACACGTGGCAAGTTTAACTCAGGGCTGATTAAGATGTCATGTGGCTTTTAAACTATATTAACTAACATCTTGGATTAAACTGGTCACTTGTCTTCTCTAGGACTTCTACATATATCACTTCTCAAATAAAAATCACCAACATTTGATGATTTTAACATCAAAATTTGCACTTTCTAGTCATTTATTTGGACCACTCCTTAAACAGTGTTTATGAGCGTCCACATTTGTGTAACTACAAGTAACTTTTCAGTTTTTAGACATATTTGATTAGCACTCCTTTAGGACATATAGTCATCCACAATAAGAGAAATTAGATGAATGGGTCTAATCAACCCAAGGTTAGACCACCATAGTAAAGTGGATTCACAACACTCTTAGTTGTGTACTATATGCAAGACTCAAGCATTCCTCTTACTTTATATTTTTCTCGTGTCTATTTGTTCTTTGTTCCAACCCATGTTTCAAGTCATCTTTTCCTTGAAATGGTTGAATAATTGAAAAATGAGATGTTAAACTATTTGGTTCCTCATTAAAGTAAATAGATGTTTCAAACTTGATGTCTATTTCAACTAAATCAATCAATATCTTGACTTAAACAAGCCCATTATGGCAAATATGACTAATTACTGATACAATTTTTTTCTATAGATGCACTGTCCTACTCAATGGACCAACTTGAGATAGATTTGTATATTGATTTGGTTAGGCAAGGCCATTTTCAATTAGAAATTTTTTCTCAAGCAACAAGATAAAAATTTGTTCAAAGAGGTAGGGATCAATATAGCTCTGAACAAATGAGGAACATGATAGTTAGGCTAAAGATGGAGTGCTATGAATTCAAGACACTTATTCAAAGAAATGAGTTTAGTTGGGAGCCCACGACTCATATTGTGGTAGCATGAGATGAAGTCTAGATTACAACCTTGGGATAAGCAATTACCATTTTTATTCAAATGTGAATTTGGTTTCTTTTATTTCATCTTTACTTGCAATGTATAATTGTTTTAGAAGCATCCAAGGGCTGGGCAATTTAGGCATGAAGGACACCATTGTTTGGAGGACTATGATCATTATTTGATGAATTTAATGGAGGAGTTACTGGAGCTGAGCTAATGGAGATTACGAGTAATCTTAAAAGGCCATACAACAAGGTCTTTGCATGGCTGTTAGATTCTATGAGCAATATATGCTATCATGACTGCTTTTGAATTTGCTTGTTTTGAGTGTGCTATTGATTTGTTAGGTTTGTTTTAACTTGGGATATGTGGATCATTCAATTTCCTTTCCAATATTTTTATTTATAAAGCAAAGAGAGAGACCATGTAAACAAATTGCTATAAAACATAACCAAGTAAACACGTTTTATAACACAAATTAGTATAGGTTACTGAACACCATATTGTTTTTAATAAAAGATAAGAAGATATCATAAATCATTTATACCAAATAGCATTGTTGTTTTTCATAAGTAATAGCAAATAAGTGCTTATCAGATAAGTACAGGTTTTGCTAGTCACTACCTAAAATGGAATCCAGTTGATTAGACTGGGAGACAACTACAGCAATAGTCTTTTTAAATTTGAAGTCTTGTCTCCTGACTAGAATATGATTTCTAATCAATGTATTGGCAATAATTCTATGAAATTGAAACTCCTTTGAAGATCAAAGCAATTATTGAGAAAGAATTAACAAGATCTTCAAGTAATCATCTCCAAGCATTCATGAGTTGATGCTTCCTACCTTTGTAGTAAAAAATCATTCTTTGTCTCTGTCTTTTAGTATATTATTAAATTTCAAAGAGAGAGTTCTTTTCTTCTATTCTTCTTTTATATTTGAGAGAGTGGTGTAGCTCTCTTGTCTTGGATTGTATTCCAAGTGTTCGTACGAATGTAAAGACGATGTTAGTTCTCTAGTCCTTTATTTATTGTTAGCACGTATATAAAATCTTATAGAAGTCAGTGAAAATGCCTGATGAGTGGAGGAAAAGCTCTATTGTACCAATCTATAAGAATAAAGGAGACATTCAGAGCTGCACTAATTATCGAGGGATCAAACTTATGAGCCACACTATGAAACTTTTTGAAAGAGTCATTGAGAAGAGGCTACGACATGAAACAAGTGTATCGGAGAATCAGTTTGGTTTCATGCCTGGGAGGTCTACCATGGAAGCTATTTTCTTATTAAGACAATTAGTAGAGAAATATAGGGAGAGGAGAAAAGACCTACACATGGTCTTTATTGACTTAGAGAAGGCTTATGATAGAGTCCCTAGAGAGTTAATATGGAGGGTGTTAGGTGTTAAAGGGGTTTCTCAGGGGTATATAGACATAATTAAAGATATGTATGAGGGAGCAGTAATAAATGTTAAGACCACTAGTGGCGTGGTAGTGATTTTCCTGTCCTTTGTCGGATTGCACCAAGGATCGGCATTGAGTCCATACCTTTTCACATTAGTTATGGATGAGTAAACAAAACATCTGCATGAGGAGATTCCCTGGTGCATGCTATTTGCAGACGATATAGTCCTACTTGATGAGACAAGGGAGGGTGTCAACATAAAGCTAGAGCTATGGAGAGAAGCATTAGAATCGAAAGGATTTAAAATTAGCCGAACTAAGACAGAATATATGGAATGTAATTTTAGCAAGGAGAGTAGGAGTGGAGCACCAGTAAGATTGATAACCAAGAGGTCCTCATGAGAGACCACTTCCGATACTTAGGATCATTGATCCATGAGAGTGGAGAGATTGAGAGGGAGGTTACCCAGAGAATCCAAGTGGGTTGGAACAAATGGAGATGTGCATCGGGGGTTTTATGTGATCGGCGGGTGCCACTCAAACTAAAGGGAAAATTCTATAGGATGGCTATAAGGCCGGCCATGCTCTATGGATCAGAGTGTTGGGCAGTTAAGGAACATCATACTCATAGGTTGAGTGTTGCGTAAAATGAGGATGTTGAGATGGATGAGTGGTAAGACAAGAAAGGATAGAATTAGAAATGAAAATATTAGAAGAAATTTAGGGATAACACCAATAGGTAACAAGATGGGGGAGATTAGACTTAGATGGTTTGGACATGTTCAAAGGAGGCCAACAACGGCACCAGTTAGAAGGAGTGAGGCAATACAAGTTGAAGGTTCTAAAAGGGCAAGGGGAAGGCCCAAAAGAACGTGGATAGAAGTGGTGAGGAAATATTTAAAAACTTTGGGACTAAATGAAGCCATGGTATTTAATAGAGTGGAATGGAGGAATAAGATTCATGTGGCCGACCCCTAATTGGGATAAGGTCTTGATGATGATGATGATGATGATGAAGTCAGTGAAACCTCAAGCTGGGGTGGTCTTAGTAGACTCAAGTTTAGGGGTTTGCAAAAAACAAACTAGAATGATAAATCAACCTAATCAGGCTGGACCATTGGGTTTTCGGTTAGTCTATGCCTTGTATTGTTCTAGTCCGACCAGCTGATATGCAAGACTAGGATATCAATCCTGGTCTCGGTCCTTTAGTTCAACCCAACTGGACATAATCAATATGCGATGTATATAAGATTTTTCCGCAGTTGTCATATCTACCTAGAGTGTTTGATGAAGACGAACCAAAGTTACCAAACCCTGGAAGAAGAGGCCGTTGCCATCACTCATTGTAAGCATGGGAGCAAACTAATTAAGATCAATGACTGTCCAATAGAGTTAATCATACAAAAAATCCTCTACTACAAAGCCTATGTGATATACTTAGAAATATGACATATAATATTCCTATATTTAGCAGTTTCTAACCCTACAACTAACTTAAATATCACCAATTAGGATTTATTTCATACTTTGCAAGACTATGGTAGAATTGATCTTTTTTTTTTTTGGTAACTAACCCTAAAAGAGAGCAAGATCACCGTCTGAGTAATATCATAGGCCCACATGTCATAAACTATAAAGTCTAATAATTTGGAATATTATGGAGATGTCCTTAGCAAAGTCAGAGCAGTTAGAAACCTTAAGCAAAAGACCAACCTTTATCCACTTAAAAAAGGGTGGTCTTATCAAAAGTGAAGGTAACTGACTTTCCATGCATGCATGCATGCAGTCACCACCTTGGAAAGCTTCTAAGTAAAGCTCAAATCATATACAATGGACAATAAGTATGGTTTATATGCTAAAGTGAATTAATCAAAAAGTAGGGCCAGCTTCAAGAGAAGTCTCACTAGCTCATTCAATTACTTAACTCCAAAGAGGTCTCACACTATGAATTACACATTTTTTCCTTGGAAGAGGATGCACCACCCTTCATTCCAAGTGTTGTACATGAGAAAAATAAGGAAGAAAAGGATAATAAAAAAATGTGGTGAAGAAACAAACAATTTATTGGAAATCTATGGTCAACATTCATCTTTACTTTTAAAGCGTTCAATAACCAAGATCTATTCTTGCTTATGAATATTCTAAAGACCCAAAGAACTGACTTAAACAAGAATGGACTAATGAGAAATAAGATTGCAAAGAAGATCAGACCTGAACCCCACTGGTGGAGATTGTTTCACTGGGATGCCCTCTTTAATTTTAGGAGGAAAATGTGTTATTCCAAGGAAGCTTGCATTCCTTAAATTTATATTGACCAGAGAAACAAATGGTTAGCTAGGAGAGAATTAAGGAGAGTTAAGAGATCTAGATAAGGAAATATCAATAGAATCCAAGTTATTCACTTTAGGTTGTACTTAATTCAACAGGTGAGAATAAAAGAGCTACAAAATACAATCATTTGGACAAGAAAACTTCTAAGCAGTCTCAGTCGCTCAATTTAGGGTGAAGGATGATCTTATGGTAAGGAATGAAGAGGAGAAACCCATGAAGCCCTATCTAGCATCTTACATCCTATATAAGGGAGATTCAACGTATTTAACATAAGTAACATGGAAGAGGTGTCTTTTTCAAAAAGGAATTCCACTCGATTTTGGTATAAAATTTGAGAGTAAAAAGGACAAGCATCCAACCATCCATCCACATAGCCAAGTTAATCTTTCCCAACTCCATGAGATCCTATCTTGTCTCTTTCCATTCTCCATTATCCCCCACATCCTTTCTTCCTATCTTCCCCCATCTCATTTATTTCCTTCCATCTTATCTTTTCTTCCCATCCACATCAAGATCCCACATCCAAATCTTCTTACATTCCTCTTTAATTTTCAATGCAATTTCTTTCCTTCATACCATTCATTCCATGTTTTCTTCCTTCCTTCCATTTCAACATTCTTTACTCCCTTTTCCTAATTCTTAACTTATATTCCCTAAGGCTTCCACCCTAGAAATCTATAAATAAAGGTCAGGAGAAGTGGAAAATGATATCTTACTTTTCCTAGAACATTAGAGCTAAAACTCTAGAGAAACAAAGGGAGAGAGATCACTCTCACTATCTCTTCCCTAGAGCCACATGACCACACTACCTGAAGAAGAGGTAAGAGTCCAACCCTAATCCATAGACTATGCTTCACTCTTTGCGTAAGGCTTCATGTGAGAGATAGAAAGGAGGTGCCCCTCTCAAGGTAAGTACCACCTTCCCTTCCAAACAAAACACGCCTCCTTTAGTAAGGGCGGGGCATACCTATCTCTAGGTACACGGGTCCCCATTTTTTCTTTTCCATTATTTTTCCATCCTCTCATCTTTTAGTGGGAAGATCCATCCTTCCACCCCCACCTATCCCCCATCCTTTCTTATCTTTCTTCCATACCATCTTACCACCCTTTCTTATCCTCTCTTCCATGCATCCCACTTTAGATCACTTCTCCATCCTTTTCATTCTTCTAAGAGCTATTCTGTTCCTAGAGTTCTAGAAAAAGGAGAAGCATACACTCTCTTTACTCTTTTTCATTCCTTGCATTCTCTTATACGTACTTATTTTCCTAGAGTTGTTGAATATCACTTTACTCCCAAGGGTTTCTTGGAGGGTTGAGCACTATAAGAGATGTGGCTATTGGGTGATTCGTTCTTGAAGTTTATATCAATAGAAGTTCTTTTTGTATTTTAGTTAATTGTTTACTTTTGCTTAACACTCTTACTTTTATTTTAAGTTTTCTAAGTAGTTTTAAATTTATTTATTTGCTTTAAAAGTGTTAGCTAGGTTAAAGTATATTAACTTATATTTTAATTAAATTCTTATTTATTATAGGGTTTATGTGAATTGATCCGTATTTGCTAAGGCTATGCTACAATAGACCCATGCACTTGCAAATTAATTTAAAATAATATCACTATGAGCCCATCATTCTCCTTTATCAGTAGCAATTCACCAGTGTGGAGATGACAATCTGTGTTCGTGGTGGTGGGTACACTTCTCATATCTACACCATTCTCTAAAGCATCATAAAAGGATATACTTGCTTACTACCAAAAATGCATGGATGAGTAATCCAAGAAGGAAATTAAGGACATTTTAGTTAGGTACAATTGAACTCCACTCATTGTTGATCCCCATCCTTGTGAACCCAAGAAGTTCGATGGACTTGAAGTAGAACAGGACTGATCCTCTTTGTTATAAACCTAAGAAGTCATGTACAATCTAACTCTTTGTTCACCCCTTTTTTTGGACCAGATAAGATCCAAAACTATATCGAACCTTTTGGTCTTCACCCAACCCAAATTGGTTTGGTCCGGTTTAAGTCCTCATAATATGAGACTAAAAAAAATTTGCTCGACCCACTTTGACCCCTAAGACCGACCACATCAAATTATGCACACCCCTACTCTAGGTAGGGAATACCTTGAGAGAGTGGAAGTAGGCACCTTGAATGGCTAATCGAACTATTATAAAATCTTGTGTCTAGCTTCTATTATCTGTCAAAGTTTTTCTAAAACTTGTTTTAGCATCTTGAGCACAATATTGCAAAAAGTCCTTAAAATTTAATTTTTGGGACCTATCAAAGGGAATGATAGTAAGTTTAGCTTAAAACTTGGAAGACAAACACCCTTCTATGTCCTTTGTAAGCATGGAGCCCATCCATAATCATTTCTCAAATTCTGTTGTTAAGTGTTCAATTTTGGTCAAAATACCCCTAATTTAGCATTTAATTAGATCATCTAACCGTTCAAATTTGCAAAAATTAGCTTGATTTTGAATTCAAATCCAATTGACCATCCAAATCTTAAATTTTCAAAATCAACGGTCAAATGATCACTAGAGCTCATTAGATGACTAATGTACAGTTCATATAATTCTAATTTAGTCTTTTCTTTTGCATATCAACTAAAGGACGCACAGACGGCTACGATTAAAAGTTAATGGTGCATATCATTTTAAAAAGGATTGATGGACGAGATCACCCATGAAGATGTATAGGATAATTTCTTAGAAGACAATGGAGCTAAATTTGAAATCATGGACAAAAGGAAACCCAAATTAGCAAGGATGATGTAAAGGGCAACTCCTTCCCCTACTTCTCTTTCCTTTTTTCTCCTCTTTCCCTTCCTCTTCTCTTTCCCTCATTATTTTTCTCCTTTTTCTGATCTTTCCTTTTCCTCTCTCACATTTCTTTCTTATTTTCCCCTCTTCTTCCCTCCTCTTCTATTTCTATTCTCTCTTCTCCTTTATCCCTGGGCTGTACGAGGCAAACCCACCTTATTCTCCTCTCCCCCTCCTTCCCCTCCATTCTCTCCTCTTCCCATTTTCTTCTTCTTCTTCTTCTTCTTCTTCTTCTTCTTCTTCTTCTTCTTCTTCTCTCCTCTTTCTCACACCTTCTTCCCTCTCTTCTCCTATCTCTCACCAACCTCTTCTCCCTCTCCTTCTCAACTCTCTTTCCCACTGCTCCCTCTGCATTCTTCTCTCCTTCCCATCTCTCTTCTCCCTCAGCTGCCCCTGCTCTGTTTGATCGCGCACCGGACTGCCTCCATCGCACCTCCATCTTTTTCTCTATTTCTTCCTCTCTCTCTACTTCGTCTTCAGTCCATCACACCTCTTCCCCTTGCCCAGCACCTTTGCTTCTTCCCGGCCAGTCGACGTGTTCCACATATCACCGGACAGACTACGCCCAACCTTTCTTTGCTCCTCTCTCCACTATTTCACTGCCCAGTTCAGCGTCCCCGCTTCTGGTTGGCCCAAGCGTCGTCGTCGGACATCTCGGGGAAGGAAACTAGAAATGGGTTTGTCCTCCCACGCCCCTATCCTCTTTCCTCTTCTTTCCTTTTTCCTCTCTTCCCTTTCTTCCTTCTCTTCTCCCTCCTTCGTTTCTCTTCCTTCGTCTGGTTTTTTCTTAAAAACCAGATTTTCAAGAAATTCTGATTTTGCCCTCTCTCTTTAAAAGCAATTACAAATTTGTTCTTTCTCGTTAATTCCATCTGTGTCACCAGTTTAATTCCATTTGTGTCCCATTTTATTCCGGCTTTGTTTTATCTTCGTTTTTCTTATCCAAGAACTGCCTAATCTCTACCAGATCAATTAAGACCTAACCGATTAATGGATTAGCCTTAATCAAACCAAATCTTCAATTTCTCCTTTGTTTCTTCTCAGATTTCAAATAAATTTTACAGAGTCATTCTTAGGACATCCCTAGACATAATCAATGTCTCTGATCTTCTATCTAAAACTAATCAATCAATCTAAAATGTCCAAATCTTGAAATTACAAATTAGACCAGATCTCTTTGCTTTTGAAGAATCTGTCAAATCCGACCAGTGGATCACTAATCAAGAACGTGTTGAAGATATATGTAAAGGAGGATCAGTTTTTAGAAGACCATAAGTGAAGATTTCGGTAAAGATTGATCTAGGGATGTAGTTTTTTCTTGTTATTTGATTTTATTTGTTTTATTTTGAAATTGAAAATTCTGTATTTTTGAGAAGTTGATTAGATCTTAACATTGATTCTCATTTGAATAATTCCAGTAATTTTGAGTGATTTATTTTTAATTTTATATAATTAAATTTTATTGAAATTCCTACTTTTTAAATCAAGTCCTC
Organism: Warburgia ugandensis; assembly: GCA_035236585.1. Classification (NCBI taxonomy): domain Eukaryota; kingdom Viridiplantae; phylum Streptophyta; class Magnoliopsida; order Canellales; family Canellaceae; genus Warburgia; species Warburgia ugandensis. Next base: position 9,557,446 of record CP141134.1, on the reverse strand, counting down.
ATAGGATCGACCCGTACTTGCATAAGCTACACTACAATAGCCCGTGTACTTGCCGTTAAACAATCAACATCTGTGCATGAGAATCCAATGTGTCCTAAAAGCATGGTGTTTCTTGAGAGGAAATAGGAAGTTAAACTCCAAAATTTTGAAATAATTTTTTGGCTTCCTCTTCGTTTCACTAAAAAGAGAGCCAACTGTGAATATAACTCTTTCACTTACCATTATTGTACATCTAAACTCCTTCTAACTGACTGGCTAACCTTAGTTTTACTTTTAGGTGTTGTTTGAACATGAAGGTCCTATATAGAATTCCTTGGCTTATCACTAAAATCAAGGAACGAACTTGAAGAAAAATTAGGCACTAATGTTGTCTTAATCAAACTCAATTTAATGAGGGAAGATGAACTCTTCCTCTTACTCTGTCGAACACCCTTTTTTAACTTTGTGGGCTCTCTCTTGTTGATTAAAGAGTTCAAAAGAATGCTATCATGCAAAATAAGCCAAATTAGAAATTGGTTCTTTTTAAGACATTTAAGTTTTTCCAATCTAGGACCAATTGGCAACTTGTGGGGGGCGGATGATCTTATTTCAGTCAAAATTGTCTTTTGACTTGGAAAATTTTGGTTGTTTCGTTGACTGGGCAAAGTGCCCTTTTTCCTTGAACATGAATTTGAATTTGAAAAAATTAACCTTTTGAATGGCCATGAATCATCAAACAGGTGGACCTTGCAATGGGTCTCCATGAATTGTTGGAATTGCTTATCATCTTATTTATCTCTGGTTGAAGAGTTATAAAAGATGACCTCTATAATACCAAAAATATAAGATCATTCTCAATGCCAGTCATTTACATGATGCATGAACCTAAATTTCTTCTCCTTTAATAATGATATGTATTCTTCTAGACGATGGGGGTTTATCAAAATCCTTAAGAACCATTCTCACTACTCCAATATCTTCATCTAAAGCCATGGACTCATTGAATCCAACTAAGAATCCAAAAGATTCTCCAATTATCTTGAACATAGTTGAGTCCCATCTATCTAGAGGAACATTGCTGACCCCCACCTAGTATAGATTTGTTGCCCTAAATTCTAGACTCCATCTTTTAGGACAGGTAAAAGGACCCACTTGAGAGGAATAACTGAGAGCAATCAACTAATCTGCTATTTGCTTATTGGGCAGCATGGTAAGAGTTTCTTTATGTCAAGGTAGATGAATAGAAAACTTCATCTTTGATCCTCAAAAAATCATGAACTCATTTTGGCAAAGCACCTATTGATTTTGAGAATCACTCATGGTGTCAAGGGTTGACCTAACAACAATTTCTCTCTTCCTGTCAACAACTTCATTACGGAATTGTGCCCTACGTATGACAATGTTAGGATCTTCTAAAGGAATCCCTTGATTCAGTGCCTCTTTGTAGGACAATTTTTTTTAATTTTTATTTTATAATCTCTTAAGGAAGTAATTTGAAAAAGTTTAAAGATCATCTCCTTTCTACAGGAAATAGATGCTCTCATCTTAGAGTTTTCACTTCATTTGCACTCTGATGAATGGCATTTAATTTCATTTGAAGAATCCCTAGAGCTTCTTGAAAAATGATATTGTCTTTGTCATATTTTTCTCATAACTTATTGTAGTTCCTACACTGTATGAAATTTTAGAAGTGACATGGCTGCATTTCCATCCTTTCCATCCAACTCTATTTCAAGATTCTAGGGTATTCATGAATTGTTCAGAAAACTTGAATAGCCCAATATGATATTGATCCTTGAGCTCCTTATTTCATTTTTTTGGACCTTCTTCAAATAGTTCCGCAGATGCTTCTAAACATGATTAGAACTTACTTTCTTATTTTTATTGATTTCCCTTTTCTATAGCTCCTTGATGCTCCACATCCTTTGCTGCTCTTAAGTAAAACAAAAACTAATCAATAAAATTCCATAGAAATTTGACTTGTTTTGGGGTGAATAGATATCTTTCATAGATCTAAAACTTCCTCTATCTAGTGAGAGCTCTTAGACCATGAGCATTGTCAATCATTGTAGATTCACTTCTAATAAGTTATGTCCTCTATTAAGTTATCAAATTCACACTCCATCACCCTTATTTATGTTGTGTAAGTTATAACTTAGAAACCAAAAATAACTTGAGGGAGTGAACACAAGTAATATTGGCATAATAACAAAAATAGTTATTCAGCTTGTTGAAGTAAAATTAAGAGGATAAAAGGCTACATCATGATGGAAGTTACAAGAGCCAAGTATCAAGGGTGGTTTGGCTAGTGCCCTAAAGGCAAAGCTCTACCTAACACTAGCAAATGCACTTGTGGACAACATGATCACCCTCATTCGTAACATTAACAAGAAAGAGAAAGATGTTGAGATTCATAAGTTTTCCCGCATTGGAGAACTAGTTGACTTTTGTTTGGCCTTGTCATTTATGGCCTCGCTTTCAAATCTTGGACTATGATGATGATCTCATCATCCTCTAGTTTAAGAAAATCCTTTTTTCTTCTTCCCAACTCTCTCCCCTCAAACTGACATGCATCACTCAAAACCTAACCTCGTTCATCTATTTTCATCCTTTCTTTCTTCTATCTACACTTAAGAAATGGGTCAGAACTCGTTGCCCAAACCCAAAAATGGGATAGTTTGAATTGGAGATCCTTTTATCACCTTTTAGTTCCCTAATTAATTGGCAAATATATATAACATCTACTACTACTTTATATCCTCTATTAAGTTACAGGATAAGGCCAAAGCAACTTATAGCTTAGTGGTTGTATGAATGTATTTATATCAAATTGTAACTTAATCTCCTCTCAAAAAAGGAAAAAGACCCTCTATAATTATGTAATGGAGAGGATTTTTGGGGCATGACCTATCTACAACAAGCCAATAGGAACATCTTTGATTATCAAACACTCCATATAAACTTTATCTCTGGGTTATGATATAATTGACCTTGCTATATGATTGACATGGCTACAACTCTAGGTGGACCCATGTTTAAGAAAATATAAAATATTCACAATCTTGCCCTCGCTTAAATGTCCCATCCTCCAAAATTCTCATCCATTAGATGATCTAGCCATAACTCAAGAAAACAATAGCTAGAATCATCTAATAGGTGGAATTTTGAAACATGAAACATTTCATTAAGGGTAACAAATGATTTAGATCTTTATAAAACTGGGACCACTTAGAGTTATTACTCTTCATATGATAATCACAATGAATAACATATGAGGCCAATTCTATCACTATTGTTCTTTCTCGCTTCTCTTTTTTCAATCAAGAAAAATGAACATATAAATCTCACATTATTCACTCACACTTCTATCAGTAGGCCTTCAAATGAAACTCAATTGCACTTTTAGCCAGTGATTTGAAAAACAATGTTGGTAGGCGGACCACCATATTAGAACTTTATTCTACAAGACAAGCAATTGCCATTCCAAAACCCTAGATCCTCCTTGAGATAGTAATTTCTTTCTCTACATTCACAAACCATGAAGAGAAATCTAAAAGCAATAGAGGATCTCAAATCCAAATGGGCATCTTAGAAAGCCATTGCATGTCTTAATCAGCTCTTTGCTTGCTATGAGTCCGACATCATTTCTTTCTCTTATTTCTATCTTCTTCTTCTTCTCATTGTCACGTTTCTTATTCTTTGTTAATGGAAGTATCTTCTTGAGAGTTACAATTCAAATGAGGTTTCTAACTTTGAAATTCTAGATCCAACTTCTTTTTAGAGTTTATTTTTTATTAGATTGATAGCTTCCATGGTTTCATAAAATTGCCAAAGGTCAAGATGAACATGCCATAAAGTTGGGACTTGGCCTATTACAAATAAAATATCCCTTTTGTGTGAAATATTTTATCTATGTTTTACCATTGAAATAGTAGGGGACAAATCAATATTGGGTGACAAGTACCTCTTAATCTATTGCCACAAAAGGGATGATCCAAACTTCCAATTGTAGGTCCTACTATCAAGGGGTTAAATGGTGTTTGAGATAAGATGATCTGACATGACATGAGATAATATGGACCATGTCACTCTTAGTGGTTCTTGAGTTGAGATGAAATAGTATCTTGTCATTAATGATTCTTGATATGAGTCGAGATGAAATAGTATCTCCTCATCTCCTTATTCACTTCAACTCATTTTATCTCCTCACCCTGTTATTCACTTCAACTCATTTCATCTCAAGAACCACTAATACCATTAAAAAATATGAATAGAAAAGTAGTCATGTCGGTCTAGTATTCCCTAGGCATGTGAAGAAGTCATCATGAAGCTTAATTTGTAGATTTAAGCCATTCATATATTCACAATGGCTATCATAGTTAGATAGTCTGGAGATTAAATTTCATGCCTATGGGAATGGGTTACCATCAACCTATGTTTCTTTCTGTAAATAAATTAACTATCCATCTCTATTGTTTTATCACATACTTAGCAAAATTAGATAGGAGCATCCAAATAATTGATTTCTAGAGGGTTACTTATTTTTGTTATGGTAAAGATGTTAGACTTAGGTCTACAATAAAGTTTGACCTTGCAAGAAATACAAGGTGTGTACTGCTTTGCCTAGTACTCTCCTATACAAAAAATGTTATCTTGTGGGTGATTTTGGATTCTATTCTATTTGATAGCCCCATCATATCAACATCAGGATCATCCATATATTCTTTGGAAGAAGAATGCTCTATAGGTGCCCATTTAAGCTCATTCAAAGCATCATAAACTAGTTGCTCCACAAGTTGCCATAGCTGGATGAAGAGAACTCTTATTTAATCACAAAGATGATAGTTTTACCCATGATGCATATTCAATGACCATAGACGTGTTTACCTGGATGTTAGAATTGTCTGTAAACAAGGAGCTGCTGGTTTGTACCACAATTGCATAGTTGGGGCTATTGTGAAAAAGTGAGACACCTTATTGATTTTCAAGTGGTTTACATTGACCCTTCCCAAGGACTCCTTAAGAAAACTTGCAAGGCTAAAAATTTTCCTTTTGACCCTAATGCAACTTATTTTACCATTGATGTGTTGGTTGCCTTCAAGCATAGATTATTCTATTAGACCCTTTAAGGGGTTATGGGAATCATGTTCCACCACAAGAATGATCTTCTCCGGCAATTTGTTTTTCCTTTCATGGCAACAAAGGTTACTATTATGACATATAGCTTTTGGATTCCTGATCTAATGTGCTAGTATTAGCCATTCCATTATGGAGGGATTGCATAAAAAGATATCGGCATGAGGAACTAAGTATTGTTTGGTTATGAATTTAATTCTATCCCCATTTAGGGGAGAGAGAGAGAGAGAGAGAGAGAGAGAGAGAGAGAGAGAGAGAGAGAGAGAGAGAGAGAGAGAGAGAGAGAGAGAGAGAGAGAGAGAGAGAGAGAGGGAGAGAGAGAGAGAGATTTCCAATAACTAACAAACTAATAGTGGGTTAACCAAATTCATGGAGCCAAGTCATCCATCATGTTTTTCCATTTAACATGACTATGTACAGAAATTAGTTATATCATTGGAAATTGTAATTGATGTATTTGGATAATCCTCACCACTTGTTTTGGGTCTCTATAAGTGGGGTTGTCTTGATTTTTCACTCAAAGAAATATAGCTAAAAGCATCTAATGGAAATGAAATTTAATGTCTTACCTATCCAAGCCATTCCAAGCATGATGAATGACTTAGATCTACAAAGTACTATCATGGTGAAGGAAAAAGGGTTGCATGTGAGCATCTACTCTTACCATGACTCTGTGGTAATGTGGTACTGTAGTGTTGTAATAACTATAGAGTAGTACGTTGGAGATGACTAGTAAAGGCAGGTGCAAGCATGAGATATGGATGCTTAATAGATAAAGAAGAAAGAATAAGGAGAAATAAGAAGGGAAAGAGAATTTGCAAAGGATGAAATGAGTAGTTCACTTCTTTTCCTCTTTGATGGAATTAATGTAACTTCTACGTTAAGGGTGTGTGTGTCTACCATAAAAAAAAAATTAGGTAACTTCTATGCAGCTGTAATGCTTACCACCCAAGGTCCAAAACCAAGAAAAAAGAGAAAAAAATCGAAAAAAAAGGGTGTAATTATTAACAATTATAAAACTAAAAGATACATGCTTATCGACAATTTTCTAGAAGCTCTGTAGAGTTGGTTCCATAACTAAACCCCCTTAAGAAAAAATAGGAAAGTTTTATGCAATATAATATGATTGATAGGAAAATGTAAATTAGAAAGAAAGAAAAAACATAAGTTTCTTAATCAAAAGTGGAGGAAAAGAAAAAATAAGTACACAAATATTGAAAATATTTTTATACTTCTATTTCCAAAATGTGACTCATTCATCCCATTCCTCCAACTTTAGATGTCTTGTAAATAAAAAAACATGTCAGTTGGATGATTTTAATTAACATTCAAAGTGCTGAATTTTTTTTTATCAAAGCTTCTAACCCATCCATTTTTAAGCACTCTATTTTTTATGCTAGAGTCACATGCTTTTTTATCTACTAGACATCTAAAGCTGGAGTAATGAGATAAATGATTTGGATCTTACAAAGGTGGGCTCTGGAAAAGCCGTTGGTTGATCCATCCATATAACTTCTTGAGCTTCCAATATCTTGTTTGCCAAGCATCAAGGTGATTGGATGATTTAAACATCTAAAAACTACTAACTTGTTGATTATGGATAATTTCTTAAGCAATGTTTCCAATTGTCCAGGTAAGATGATAAAAAACACATATTTTCCAAGATAAGATGGAGGAAGGTCTTGGCATTAGAAGTCTCAAAAATATAAATGAAGCTCTCTTGTGCAAGTGGCTTAGGCAGTACACACAAGATCAGAACCTCTTATGGGTAGCCCTAGTGCACGAAGCTCCCGCCTATGCGAGGTCTGGGAAAGGGGCGGACCACAAGGGCCTATAATAGGTAGCCTTACCTTGCATTTTGCAAGAGGCTGATTCCACGCCTTGAACCCGTGACCTCAAGGTCACATGATGACAACTTTTACCATTGCACCAAGGCTCCCATTCTATCAGAATCTCTTATGGAAGGACATAATTAAAGTGAGATACCAGCCAACGCACTCATGGTGGCTCGAGCACGAGGATGTGAGAAGGGGATCACGCCTATGGAAGAATATCTCCAAATTTATTGAATTTTTAATGAATTATTCTAGATTTTATGTGGGGAGAGGCAATATGATTTGCTTCCGGTAAGATCTTTGGACTGGCAATCAAGTCCTTAAAGAAGCCTGTCAGCACATTTTCCAAGCAGAACAAAGATCGGATGTTAAAGTGAAAGATCATGCTTCATTCTTACTCTACAACACTTTTTGGCACATTCATCTCCACTGCATGCCTACAGCTTTACAGGATTTGCAGCTCCAAGAATTGCATCAAAGCTTAAATAGAATGATGATAAATCCTCCAATGGAGTTTTACCACAAAATCGGCATATCACCTTCCTAAGCCTCCAGTAGTAACATAGAAGCATGTTGGAATTCATAAACTCTCTTTAAAGACTTTTTCTCATGGGTCAAGGGCTAGACAAAGGGGAGCCATTGTCATGTGACCTTGAGGTTACGGGTTTAAAGCGTGGAAACAGTCTCTTGCAAGAATGCAAGATAAGATTGTATACTATAAACCCTTGTGATATGCCCCTTCCCCCTGACCTTGTTAGCTGGAAGGAGTGGCCCTTTCTTGTCTTGGTGCTAGACAAATCCCTCACTTTTCACAAATTATAGTTGGCTGCTGGCAAGGGATTTGCATCTGTTACTATGTCAAGATGCAGCAGAAAACCCTGATCACTTCTACCTTCAATTTGCGGTGGTTCAAAAATTCTGGTGTGCAATATTTCTGAGATTTAATTTGAGCTGGGACGTCCCATAATCTTTCAACGAGCTTCTGGAGCAACAGAGTCAAGAAAACAGATAAATGGATCAAATCCAATCCAATCTGTTACTTACAGGGGTTAGATGTATTATTGGACACACTCAAATCCATTTATAAACATACTAAAAAATCCCAATCACATCCAGGTTACAGATTTGTGGGCAATCCACAATAATAAAAGGGCAGTTCCGGTGCACGAAGCTCCCGCCTATGCGAGGTCCAGGGAAGGAGCGGACCACAAGGGCCTAAAGTATACAGCCTTACCTTGCATTTTGCAAAAGGCTGTTTCCATGCCTTGAACCCATGACCTCAAGGTCACATGCGCCAAGGCTCCCCTTCAAAATGCCTTCCTATCTGTGATAAATATAAGATGGATGTAATCCAAATGAATTCAAGTTTATTTATAGCAAATGACTTAAAATCTCCAAAGTTGAGCAGATTTAGGCTTACAGAAAGAATTATAAAAGAATACTAGAGAACTATTAAACCTCTGTCTGATCCTGAGTGGGTTTCCTCTTCCAAGGTTTCTTTTATACTGTTACGGTGAATCAGTGGCAGGACTTGATACCCACCAAACTGATAGCTCCACCACAAGTATCTCTACGAATTGGGTCGGTGCTTCTTCATTGGTTCCTGCACCTTCAACCACTTAAATGTCACTTGTTTCCAAGTTAGGCTTTGAAATAGGCTTCTTTAGTAGCTCTTTCCCAACCTTCACCAAACTCATCAAGTTCTCCTCAGTTTAAACATCCAATAATGATGTTTCACCCTCCAAATTGTCATCCTGTACATCACACACAATCTTTAGACAAAAAAAAATAATAATAAATTCTTTACTCTTAAGAAGAATTTCTGGGTAGAGAAAGGAAGTAATCAAGGTAGTATTTAACCTGAATTTGAAGATAGATTTTTGTCCAGTGCAGTGCCTTCAAGAAGGACGAGAAATAACTTTTGACATTTCCACACTCCGTAAAGTGCTCGGCTCCTTTGTTGTACATCCACTGAAGCAAACCCCACCTAGCTGTTTCTTTTGCTATGAACTTCTTACTTTGCTTTGCTGATCCCATTCCAAGAGATATTGATGAGAAATTGCATGTACTGATTGCATCTAGAAGGAAGAAATCACTCTGAGGAATACGTAGTCTATAGCTGACAATATTTGCATATGTTAACCCACAATATAATCAGTGCATTTGGATATAATCACAGTTATATAAGAGCCCACACTGAGGTTTAGATTGCCAATGAGACTGAGAATCAGTACAGTACTAAGCTATACCTCTGTATTTCTCCTAACAGTTAAAAGAGGGCAGCCCCGGTGCATGAAGCTCCCGCGTATGCGCATTCTGGGGAAGGGGTGGACCACAAGGGTCAATAGTACGCAGCCTTACCTTGCATTTTGTAGGAGGCTGTTTCCACATCTTGAACTCATGATCTCAAGGTCACACGATGACAACTCTACCGTTGCACCAAGGCTTCCGAGTGCACGAAGCCCGTTCTTCTCCTAACATTCAGATAAGCAAAATACTGACCAGGGCTATTTGGCATGGAAATAACGAAACATGGGATTATAGTTATAGATCTCAGGTTCAGGAAATTGTTCATTAATTGTAGATACTGTTGGCTTGAATGCTTGCACATTTTATGTGGAATGTTATCTGAAGAACATGTATGGATCAGAACTAGTAGAGAGCACACATGATTGCTATTTACTCATATCTTTGACAAAGGCCCATCTTAGTTGCCTACTAGTTCTGCTCTTCAATGGGAACTTGGACTTCTTCCAGAGTACATCAACTACTGCATGAATTGTGCACTCTTCTTCTTCTTCTCTGCTCGAATTTCTATAGCAGCGGGTAAAGACCAGTCCTCATCTTTTATGAATCTCTGCCAGGGAGAGAAAGAAAGAGAGGTCGAGCAAAGAGGGAGATCGAACAAAGAGAGGAAGGAGACTGCAGAGAGGGAGATTGAATGGAGAGAGGGAGATCGGATGAAGACTGGAGGGAGGGAGGAAGATCGAGCTTAAAAAGAGACAGAAGAGTCAGTCTAGAGACTCCAACCAGAAATTAAGTCAGAGAGCACGAAGGAGCAGACAGCTCGAGAGATCAAATGAAGCAGCAAGCGTTATCAACTCAAATGAAGCAAAGTTAAAGCCTTTTTTTGAATGGTCATTTATTAAAGAAAATATTGAGTTGATCCCCCAAACCAAAGAGCCTAAACATCCTGCGGGCAGACAAAAAGAATTCCATTTTAACAACAGAGTCGTGTGACCTTGAGGTGACGGGTTCAAAGCGTAGAAGCAGCCTCTTGCAAAATGCAAGATAAGACTGTGTACTTTAGGCCTATATGGTCCGCCCATTCTCCAGACCCCGTGCAACGAGGCTGCCCTTAGAAAACAATAAGAATAGGGAGCAAAGACTGATCCCAGAACAGAAACCCCGTGAATATTAACAGCACCCATCTCCTACAGGGCCAACAATCAGAACTTAAAAGCCTTACTGCAATTTCTATAGCGAGCACCTTTGATAGTATAAGAAACGTTATGTCACAGATGGATGGAGACTCTTCCCTTCCTTGGAAAATTTTAATTGATAAAATATAAGAAGTGGTGATAAATTTTGTACTCTTTTTTTTGTTCTCTTGTGTCGTCATGTGACCTTGAGGTCATGGGTTCAAGGCATGGAATCAGCCTCTTGCAAAAATGCAAGGTAAGGCTGCCCACTTTAGGCCATTGTGGCCTGCGCCTTCCTTGGACCCGCATAGGCGGGAGCTTCGTGCACCGGAACTGCCCTTTCATAGTACAAATATTATCATTTTAAACAGTGCTACAGTGCTACAGAGTTTGACCCTGGCAATCATATCTCTAGACAAACTAAAGATTTGGTTTAACAACAACAATTAGGACCATTTACTAGTACACTTGTTAGCACCCCATGTAATAATTATGTATTAATTGCTAGAAATAAGAAAATACAACATAGTAAATGTTGGGTTTTTAAGAATTTCTAGCATTTCATTTTTGGAAAAGAGTCCCAAGGGAGCTGATGCTCTCAACCGTCCCAAGGAGTAGCAGGCGGTTTTTTTAATTATGGTGATTGTGTTCTATATATCTAAGCTATTCATTATGTTTGGAATGGAACAGGCGAGTTAGCTATCAAATTTGATAACCACTGAATGCTTTTAGCTCATGTTACTTTGTTTCACAAATCAAGCAGATGTCTTATATTTCTTTTTTCAAACCCAAAACTAGTAGCTAAGATTGTCCAAATGCGATGATTTTTTTGGATTACATAATTTCTACATGTTGTACATGATGAATGGCTTAAATCTTCAAAAAAACTACTCTGGAGGTAGCATGTATACTCCTTAGAATGCTTGAGAGAATTTATACCTACTCAGACTCTTTGGAAAATTGATTTCCGAACTCTCTTTTTACAATGGTCACCCCTCATTTGCTACACTTTTATATTGAGCTTTAATACTTGGAATTGAGCTAATTTTTCTATTCAATTTCTATTAAAGAAAACAACAATTGTCCATTGGATTTGAAAGAATGTGAAACCATAGTGTTGAAGCAAAGTGTGCTACTTGGGTACTTTTAGATGATCTCACGGGTTCATTTGGTTGTTTCTACTTTGATATTTATTAGTTTAAAAAGCATGTTGATTAGATGATTTTAGTCTCTAAGAAACTAACTTTTTTTAGACATCTCACATTGGCCTTGTGCCCTAGTCACTTAGGCTCGAACTCTCCATTGCACCATTGTACCAGAAGGCATCGGTGTTGAGAAATTTAACTTTTTGGTTGTAGCAAATAGACTAGTAGAACTAGAAATGTTATTGCTATTATGGTCTAAATTTAACGGCAAAATACAATACTTTTTTTATATGCTAAAATTGTCCAAACCTAGTGGTTTTTTGTTAAGGAAGGGGTATCCAGAGCAAGAGCAATCAGATAAATAGGCAAAACCGTTCCAAGGTGGAGCCTTAATACCACATTGGGCTCTTTGGTTGGGACACCTTTTTTTAGTGCCTTATTCTAGTTAGGCCTGGCAATTCAAGTTGGCGGGTCGTGTTCGTGTCATGTCGAGACTAACCCATTATAGTATATGGGTCGACACGAACACGACCCGCTTCATAATTGTGTCAAGAACCTGTGACTCGAATACGACACAATTAATAAATGAGTCGATACGACACAACTTGTGTAACATGATTAAATAAATATAAAATAACTAATATATGATGGTTTCTGAAGAACTGTCCTATATTACTACAGTAATATAAGACGGTTTCTGATGAGTAATATAGGATAGTAATATAGGACTTTTCTGTTGAACCGTCTTATATTACTATAGTAATATAGGACGGTTTTTGAAGAATCGTCTTATATTACTGTAGTAATATAGAACTATTTCTGATGAACAGTCCTATATTTTCAACCCAATTGGTTAACAGCTTGCGGGTTAGATGGGTCAATACAACGAAGTCGCATGTCAAATATGTCAACACAACGGGTCAACATTAATTGATCCGAACACGACGTGATTTTTTGGTGTGACCCAAAAATGACACGAACATGATAAGACTCAACCCTAACCCGCTAAATCTGTGTCGGGTTCGAGTCGTGTTATCATGTCGTGTTATATTTTGCCACCCTTAATTCTAATATTGTGGAAGATAGGAACTGCTAATGATTAATGTAAAGCATATAATTAAGGAGAAGAGTGCCATTATTTAGAGAGAGCGTCGATATCAATTTTCCTTTGTGTGATGCAACAGGCAGACTATTTAGTATGTTCGATCTCTATGTTAGTTAAGTGCACTAGCAATTTTCAAGGGCCCTACCCAGAAATACAAAGCACAATTTGAGAAAATGAATACGGAATGGTAAAAGAAGAGCTACATGACAGTCTCCTGAGCATATCTAACCTTATGACACAGATGGAAAAGAGTCTAAATGGGACCTAGTGTTTATGCGATCAAAGTCATTCATCTTCTATGTCATGTCTTAGATAGGGCCCAAAAACATAAACAAGTAAACAAGTAGGAAGGGCCTATGAAGGAGAGTAAGTAAGACAATTATGTATGGGGGGTAGAGGAATACATAGTTCAATGAAGAGGATTAAAGACTTAATGTATAAAGGGCAGTCCCAATGCACGAAGCTCCCACCTATGCAAGGTTTGGGGAAGGGGTAGACTACAAGGGCCTAAAGTACATAGCTTTACTTTGCATTTGTAAGAGGCTATTTCCACTCCTTGAACTCATGACCTCAAGGTCACACAACGACAACTTTTACCGTTGTGCCAAGGCTACCCTTCTAAAGACTTAATGTATAAGAACAGTTAATTAAAGCGAAGGAGAGAAATTAGAAACACTGAGAAGAAAAAGAATGAGACCAAAGATTAAGGTGTTAATCACTAAAAACTTATTTAAACTCAAAAAAGAGGATAAAGCTTAATATAAAAAGTACCACACTAAAAAAATGAAGAGATTAAGTGCTTGACCCTTTTGCTTTGGTATATAATAAATAAAATGTTACCAGTAGACTGAAGCTTGGTCAATTGACAATCATAGCCTAACTTATTCCTTTGCTTCCTCATATCTTACAATTAAAGCTATGTACTAGTCACGTGACCTTGAGGTTATGGGTTCAAGGTGTGGAATCAATCTCTTGCAAAATGTCAGGTAAAGCTGCCTGCTATAGGCCCTTGTGGTCTGCCCCTTCCCTGGACCCTGCATAGGCAGGAGCTTTGTGCACCGGGGCTGCCCCCTACTAGCCATCATATTAATGTGCTCTCCAGTGAAAACACAAAAGCAAAAGAAAGAAGCCAAAGTAATATGCTATAGAATTTTGGCTGTCAAATTGTGAGTTTGGCTAGCAAGATAAGAACCACTAACACCATGGTACACATTTCCTCTCCACAAAGATGCTATTTCATGTATTTATTTTTGCATCATTGTGAAGGGGGCGCAAGGGTAAAAGTTGTCATCATGTGACCTTGAGGTCACGGGTTTAAGGCATAGAATTAGCCTTTTGCAAAATGCAAGATAAGGCTGCCTAGTATAAGCCCTTGTGGTCCACCCCTTCCTTGAATCTTGCATAAGCAAGAGCTCTATGCACCAGGGCTGCCTTTTATTTTTGCATCACTGTGACGACAAGTATTGTAATAAGGGGTCAAACATCATGGGCATATTTCCAACAACATCAATTATTCTTCAATTAGAAAAACAATATATTTACCATCACCAGAATTACATGGCTGGTGACTAAGGGTAAACCAAAGTGTCCCCATCATTTCCAAAAGAAGAAGAGGACAACCTACACTAAAGGATTAATTATGTGCTTTAGTACTGTTCTTACCTAAGATAAACCAACATCCATACTATAAAAGGTTAAAAAAGGCAAAAAGGAAACAAAAAGAGATGAGGGGACTTTGCCTCAAGTGTCGTTAGTGCAATTTTGAGCGATCGCTATCCTTGGATGCTCGTCTACTCTTAACTCATAATGCCTTCAATTGTAATTGAGCTTTTTAAACCTATTAGATGGCTGCACAATTTATGGATAAATTGGTTATACTTTGTCCATTTTCCATGACTTAAATAAAGTAGCTAACAAGTTCACGGCAATAACTTGTCTTCACATGTTCGTGTCGTGTCGAGACTAACCTATTATAGTATATGTGTCGACACAACTCGTATAATACGATTAAATGAATGTTAAATAACTAATATATGACTATTTTTTAAGAACCATCCTATATTACTATATTAATATATGACTGCTTTTTAAGAACCATCATATATTACTATAGTATTATAGGACTATTTTTTATGAACCATAATACATGATTGTTTTTAAATAACCGTCATAGATTACTATAGTATTATAGGATTATTTTTGATAAATCGTTCTATATTACTATAGTAATATAGGACTGTTTTTTATGAACCGTCTATATTTTCAACCTAATTGGTTAACAGCTTACAGGTTAGATGATTCAACACAACAAATTAATAGGTCGATTGTCAAACAGGTCAACACGACGGGCCAATACTATTTGACCCAAACACAACACGATTTTTGGTGTGTCATTGACATGAATACGAAAAGACTCGACCCTAACCCACTAAATCCATGTCAAGTTCGAGTCGTATTATCGTGTGATGTCATATTTTGCCATCCCTAATGTTCACCAATGATTTTGAGATACAAAATTCAATTACTAGCATAAATACTATGGATGAGCTTGAGATACGTGGAATAGGTCTAATATATTATAGTTTAAATTAATATATATATAATTAGCAAAGTTCTTATGATGATTAGAGGTGCTAACTTGTTTCTATGGTCTGATTGACCAACCTATTCAAGCAACTAGCCAACCTTTTGATTAAGGAAGACCCAACCGAGCTACCGCAGTAGGGCAGTGCTTGTTGTAGACTTAGTTGATACGACTGAAAAATTGTTTAGAACCTTGCTAAGAGTAACAAATAAAACTAATTTAACTCATCT
This sequence comes from Warburgia ugandensis, assembly GCA_035236585.1. Lineage (NCBI taxonomy): Eukaryota > Viridiplantae > Streptophyta > Magnoliopsida > Canellales > Canellaceae > Warburgia > Warburgia ugandensis. The sequence goes on along the minus strand of CP141134.1, from coordinate 9,542,010 downwards.
CACATTTAAACGAAGGATGACTATGATAGAAAGGGAGCCTTGGCAATGGTAGATTTTTCGTTATGTAACATTGAGGTCATGGATTCAAAGCGTTAAAATAGTCTCTTATAAAAATACAAGGTAAAATTGCATACTATAAACCACTGCAGTTCACCCCTTTTCTAAACTCAACATACCTAGGAGCTTTGTGCACCAAATTGCCTTAACTACATTGGAAGGTAACTTAAGCGAATAAAAAAGCTCTGCCTACACCTCACAACATGGTGTAAACTGAAGGGAAGCCTTGGCACAATAGTAAAAGTTTTCGTCACGTGATCTTGAGGTTATGAGTTCAAGGCGTGAAAACAATCTTTTGCAAAATGCAATGTAAGGCTGTGTACTTTAAGCCCTTGTGATCCGCCCTTTCCCTAGACCGCGCATAGGTAGGAGCTTCGTGCACGTGGCTACTAAATCTTTTTTTTACTTTAACTCCTGTGCTCATTTTAGATTTTTATAGCATTAGTTAAATATTTAACTTTTTACAATTGTTTTACCAATTTTAAAATTTTAAAACAAAAGGATAGATTTAAAATTCTCAACTTTCAGATAAAAAGTTTCGTTAATCCATGGAATCAACAACTTAACGAAGGAATACGTAGTAAAGAATCATCTTGATGATGAAAATAAAAATAAAAAATCTTTTTTTTTTTCAATAAAGAATTATGAGATAAACCACTTAAAAACTATTATTGTAATTTCTAAATCTACCTGCACCTGAAAAGCATGGTCGTTGGTGGAAGCTTCTCGCATCTGGAAGAAGTGGACTCTCTTCGCTTCTTCTAGACAAGCCCGCTCTCCGAGTGATCCAAAGGTGTAATCGGACGCTAGAATCCTTCAATCCTCCCGCTACTAAAGTCCAAAAATGCAGATGAGCGTACCAGAACAAGCAAAAGAAGGATTCATCGACGCCTTCCGAGCCCCACACGATCGATGGCGGTTGCTTTCGCAAACTGAAGTCATTGAATATACCGGGCCCAGTCAACGGAGATAGTGGCGTCCATTTGTACTTTTTACCGCTGATGTTCTGAAAGGTGGAGATTAAGCCGGAGGATGGGAGGGAAGGACAATTTCGGATAAATAATCTCGAAAACAGGGGTATTTTCGTACGGCTGTCCCTCCCTGCGAGCGGGAGGTCTGTCAGGACGAAAAACATGTCAAGGGAAATGATCGAGGCGGCGTTGCCACTTGGCAAAGAAGATAACAGAGAATTAAATGTTGGCTTTTAATTCACCACCCTAAAGTTAATTTTCACACCCTTATCGTTTGTCTTATATGGATTTAGCGTCATTTACAAGGGGGAGGAGAGAATGATTTGAAAAGACTAGGCAGCAACGAGCCATTGCCTTTTTTTTTCCGTTTACGGCAATACACATCTTCTCCGTCGCTTCTTCTTCCTCTCCGCTTTCTATCTCTGAACAGTAAAAATTCCGGTTCCAGCGCCTGATTCCCCGCCTTAAGCTCTTTAAATTAAGTGCAAGTTTCTTCGTTCATCGCCATTTCTGTGCTTCTCTGCTTCTGCATACTCCTTACCAGGTGCGAGCTCTCTCTTACTCTCTTTCTCTCTCTGAGATCTTCGTCTTACGGAGCCACGTCTGGTAGTCCTTGTAGAAAGTTTTCTAGAATTCTGAACTTTTTTTACATCTCTTCTTCTTCTTCTTCTTCTTCTTCTTCTTCTTCTTCTTCTTCTCTCTCTCTCTCTCTCTCTCTCTCTCTCACACACACACACACACACACACACAAACTATCTTTGAGATCTCCGATGCTTTCTGGTAGTTGTTATGGAATAGCAGCTGGAATTTTGATTTTTTTTTTTTTTGGCTATCGTTTTGCTGAATTCCTGTCATAAAGCGGTAAGATACTAAATTCTTTCTCTTCCTTACTTTCTTTGAGATCTCCGTTTAACTGCGCTGGAGTCTGGCAGGACCTGTTCGGAAAAGAAGAATTTCATGTAAGTTTTGGGTGGGTTTTTCTTTATGTAAAAGAAGGAAATCTCTGGTAAGGGTTTGGTCTTTCTTTTCCTTCACTTTTTGCTTTTTCTTTCAGAGATCCGGAGCTCTTTGACCGGATCTGAATTCGGACATGCTGATTCCAGATTCTTTGCTTCAAGATCTCGAACTTGCGGAGAGTTGCTTCTTCTTTGTCTTCTACTAGCGCTTTTCCTCTACAAATCCCTAATCTCGTATTTTGGTGCTTTTGTGTAGGCATGGTTGACGACGAGAGAGAGCACACTAGTGGGCATTCATGCAAGGGAACATGACTGTGGACAAGGGTGCTCTCTCTCGTTGCCAGTCAAGTTGCCAGCAAAAGGACCTTGCTTCTCTTTCTCTTCCTATATTCTTCTCATAATCCTCATGAAATTCTCTTGGCGCCTGGAGAAGGTCACTAATGAAGCTGGTAAGACTCGCTTCAAACGGTTTTGGTATTTTACTTTCTCAATTCATCTGATTTGGTTGTTCTTTTTTCTTTTTTTTTTGGGGAAAATCCAGATTTCTTGAAGTTTATTTCTGTTGAGTGTAGTTGTGCCAAGTTTGTGGGCGATTTCGTTAAGCTGTTGTTCCTTTTTACTTGCTCACAATGTCAAGAATTTGTCTTCTTTGATTGACACATAAAATGGATATTTTGACTTGTGCAAATCGCATTTTTTAGTGAGTCTATTTATTTGTTGCTGTAGTGGTGATTCTGTTTATTTCAGGAGGCTTTAAAACAGGTTGTATTTTTAAACTCTTTGACTATAGCTGTGATTGCTGTGAAAAAACGTAGCTCCTCCATCACGTGCGAAAATTGCCACTTTTCAGTAACTATTACTTGCTTGATGTTGGTCTAGTTGTTACTTTAGCTTATCAGTAGAAACCTAGGTCAGATCCGTGTAAAATTAATTCGTCTATTACCACATTGTGCTTCTATAATATTACATGCTCGGCTCTCTAATTTCTTCTTTTGTGAAAGTTGGATCAATAAGATTTCATGAAGAAAAAACGACAAAACCAAGATTTTCACAAGGAAAGGAAAAGAACATCACTTTCTTCAAATAATTGGGTAGATGATATTAATTCTTTCTGAAAGCTATATGGGATTACTGGAAAGAAATACTCTATAGTTAGTTGTCTAACTATACGGGAGGATATGATACAATGATGGAAATATTTTGCTTTCTTAAATGTCAAATTTACTTTGCTTTTATTGCATTGAAATGTTAAAAACCATGGACGTTGCTACCTTAATTGAGTAAGTTTCTGCTGCTGCTGCTTTTCCTTTTTTTGGTTGGAAGGGAGTGATGGGGGTTTAAACGGTTGTTGCTTGATTCAGTGAAGAAATAATTGACATTTAACACTTGTATATCTGGCTGATTTTGTTATTTTAATGTTCAGTTCCCACTTTGCACATGGTAGAACTTTTTAGTTTACCTCCTATTTGTGATGAAGACTCAAGATGTAGGATATCTTATTCTTGTTTCAAAGGAAATAACGAGTTCATAGAAATGAAATTTATTAGTCAATCATAGTACCAAAAGGATGAGATGTGGCAAATGATGTTTGAATTGATCCTTTGGCCTATAATTGGGTCTTGAATATTAATTTTTCAGTCAAGTGATTTTACATTTCAATCTACTAATTTTTTGCTTTTCTGAATATATATGTATTATCTGAATCAGTGCAATGAATTTGCTTTTTGTGTTGGTGTTGAAAGGAACATGCAATGAAAATATGATATGTGTGATCTATATAATTGAATGTAGGTAGCCTCATTTGGATAGTAATACTTACACATTTGTTTTATGATCTTTTCAACTTGAACAACGATGTTAATTGTCCATTTATGTTGGCAATAAATAAATGAATGACAAAATAAATTAGTAATAAAACTAAACTCTCAACTGGACTGGGATCTTGAAAATTAATCTTTTCAATCTAAATAATGTATTAAAAAGTGTATGGTATTAAGAAAAAATGATGTATGTTATTGAACTCCACTGCTCAAAACTTGCATAAATTCATGATAGAGCAAAAAATTCAGCAACCTATTGATTAGCTTGCCTATGCATGGAAATTATAGCCATGGAAAGGTAATGAAACCAGCTTTGTAGGTAGATACAAACTAGGGAACTTGTAGATTATATCAATGAGAACTGATATACTTTGAGAAATTGGCAAGTTTCAAAGATAGGGAGAGATGGCCTATGTTTAAGAAAAAATAGTTATTTATAAAAAGAAAAAAGCAACTCTTCCTTTGTACTATCAATGTCATACTTCTCTAGAGCAGCAGTTTCTCAGGAAATCATTTTCCATCATGCACCTTAGGCTCATGACCGTCCAACTTCAATTAATATTGTTCTTGGACTTGATGTCAATGTTGTAAGAGAAAACCTTGTTCTGGAAGACTTTAGGCTGTGTTTCCATAACATCTAGACACTAAGAATCAAATAAAGTTCACTGGACCATAAGACATCCAGCCAAGTCTCCAGTTTTCCCACCCTGCGTTTCTTGAAAGTAGTGCCACAAGGTTAAATCTGAAGCAGGCAGCAAGAAGAGGAGACTTTTAGGACGCAATACATCTTTCTTCACCTTGAGCTTAATAAGTCACCTGATGCCTATAGTTTTTAGTTGTATAGCTCTTGAAGTCTCTCGGGTATGAACCCCGACAACGATCAACGCTCTTAAATGAAATGGAAAACCAGATCTTCTGTACCACCACTGGTCTGCCTATTATATTCCAATACTACTGAGCTGTACATCTCACCAACTTAAACAGTGCAAAACTCTGCATGTTTTGGCATTTGCTCTAAATTTTTGCTGACTTTCTAGAACTTTATATGAACCTGGCTAGACTTTGGAAACTATATCTGCTATATTCCATGTCCATGCATCTGCCACAATCGGGAAGATGGTACACATCCTACTCTCAAGGGGCTTTAGCTATTAGGGCCAATATCTGGAATTTGGTGGATCTTCTTTTGAAATTTGGGGCTTTTGGATATATGGTGGAGCAATTTACAATTATGACCTAAATATCGTAGAAGTCTTCTCATGTTCTATTGATTATGGAAGTTAAATCAAAGTAGCAACTGAGTCTCTTCTCATGGGTTTCAAAGTTTATGAGGACATTGTATGTCTTTTAGTACAAGGGGATTCTTCTTGTGTGATATTTTGCGCCGACGGATCTAAGCTGGGACCATACAGACAAGGTCATGTACTTATTGAGATTAGTGATTTGCATTGTGTAATTCCATAAAGTTTTCATGTTCTTAGGTTGAGAAACTATCAATCCATAAAGTTTTCATGGTCTTAGGTAGAGAAACTATCTTGTGGATACCCTTGCAAATACATGGGTTCATTTGACATCTTTGTATATAGGCCAATTGCTGCTCTTATGTAATTTTCTCCTCTTCATTAATATACTTGACCAACTAGGAAAAAGGGACCCAAGATTTAGAGATGTTCTAATTGCTAATTGGAATTAGGCTTTGGTAGCTGAATTTGGAAATTTAGGAATCTTTTTAGGTTTAAAGCATATATAGAGTAAGCTTTCTAGGTTGTGGCCCAATATTGTAGTGTTTTTCCCCTTGATTATATTGAAGTCCAAGATCTAACCAGTGTTGTTACTGTGAGCACCAAGTCTCCCTCTAGGAGCTTGTCCTTTGGTAAGGATTAATGTAAGAACAATCCTTTTGTTGCGAGAATGTTGATTCTTATCATGGAAGCAAGTAACTAAGTTGATTAGTATTTGCAATGAAATGGATGGAAAAGAAATGTTTTATAGTCCTTGTGCAATTTTGCAAATTGGGGTTCTGAGAAAATAACTTGCAAGCAAACATCTTATGCACCTAATATTGAGTTTTCTCATGAAGACTTTCTTTAAGTTCTTATAAGTTTTTATATGTTAGTGGTCAAAGTCTAAATCCTATATGCCATTAGAAATAGAGGCATGTCATGAGTTCATTATACAATTATTGCAACGGAGAAGGAGAAAATATTTGTATTAAGAGCAAGTTGTGAAATATGTTTGCGGTGAAATGGATAGGTTAGTAAATTTCATGTGGAATGGTGTAGTAGCTCCCATGTATTTTCTTTAGGGTGGTGTTTTGTCATATCATGACTATGGTTAGTGTTTGGGATCCATTACCTTTTCAAGGCAATTGCTTTTGATCTCCCACATGGACATAAACCTTTTCATACATTAGATATTTATAATCTGAGCTAGAACTTATTTGGTAGTTTTTGTTTTTACTAGCAAGCTATTTGGTAAATTACTTCCATGGAATACTTAAATCTTTAATTATGTCCCAAGAAAACAAGACTGTAGGTAGACTTTTGATCCATGTAGTTAATTGTTTCATTTGTTTACTTTGTGATATGCTATGCTTGAGGTTATGTGTCTTTGCTTTTCGGCTGCAATTTGCCCATATAGAATTTACCCATATTATATATTCTCAACTACTTGAAGGAGAGTCTTGTCACAACGGTAAAAGGTATCGTCATGTGACCTTGAAGTCACGGGTTCAAGGCGTGGAATCAGCCTGTTGCAAAATACAAGGTAAGGCTGCCTACTATAGGCCTTTGTGGTCTGCCCCTTCCCTGGACCCCATATAGGCAGGAGCTTCATGCACCGGGGCTGCCCCTTTTTATATATTCTCAACTACTTGAAGGGGAGCCTTGGTGCAATGATAAAAGTTGTTGTCATGTGACCTTGAGGTTGTGGGTTCAAGGCGTGGAATCAGCCTCTTGCAAAATGGAAGGTAAAGATGCCTACTATAGGCCCTTGTGGTCTGCCCCTTCCCCGAACCCCGCATAGGCAGGAGCTTCATGCACCGGGGCTGCCCCTTTTATATATTCTCAACTACATGAAGGAGAGCCTTATCGCAATGGTAAAAGTTGTTGTCATGTGACCTTGAGGTCACAAGTTCAAGGCATGGAATCAGCCTCTTGCAAAATGCAAGGTAAGGCTGCTTGCTATAGGCCCTTGTGGTCTACCCCTTCCCCTGACCCACATAGGCGGGAGTTTCGTGCACCGGGGCTGCCCTGTATGCCCCTTTTCATATATTCTCAACTACTTAGGGTCGTTTGGGTATATCAGTACATTTCTTGACACTTGAGTACATTTTTCTCCCTTGAGTGCTGGTGTTCTACTCTTAATAGTCTCATTTTTTAACATATGTTGTTTGCTGTTGTTTTCTCAATTAAACTTTCATCTTTTGTAGAGAGAATTAATTTTCCCTTCACATTTCCCTTTTTTCTTGGATTGAAGAATTCGATTTTAAGGAATTAGGAAGTATGAAGAAATTGAGTTATATTTAAAAATAATGGTGTCTAATATTCTGTGGGCTGAATCTTGGGTAGGAAGTTTGGATAAAGGAGTATATGATACAAGGATGACAATATTTTGCTTTCTTAGATGTCATATTTACTTTTCTTTTATTACATTGAGATGTTAAGAACCATGGATGTTGCTACCTTGAGTGAGTAAAACAAGCCTCTAAGAACATGCCCGAATTCCAAAGCTTTTAATGTACCACAAGTCTTGTATCCAATTTGTCTACTTCCAGTTTTCATCTCCTACAACTAATGGTTTTTGCTGCTGCTACTACCCCTTTTTATCCTTGGTTGGAAAGGGGGGATGGGGGGTTAAATAGTTGTTGCTTTATTCAGGAAGGATATAGTTTATACATTTAACACTTGTTTCTGTGGCTGATTTTGTTATTTTGTTTTCAGTTCCCACTTTACACACAGTAGAACTTTTTAGATTACTTCCTCTTTGTGATAGACTCAAGATATAGAATGTCATGTTCTTATGTCAAAGGACAGTACGAGTTCACGGAAATGGAATTGAGTAGCCAATCATAGTACACAAAGGAGTAGGTGTCAAATGATGCATGAATTGGTTCTTTGGCTTATAATTGTGTGTTGAGTATCAATTTTCTGTTGAATGATTTTACATTCTACTAATTTGATTTTCTTAAAATACATGTATTATCTGTATCAATGCAATGAAATTTGCTTATAATGCAAGAAACATGTGATAAAAAGATGATATGTGTGATTTGTGTTGGTAGCCTCATTTGGATAGTAATACCTAAGCATTTTGTTTCAGGTTCTTTTCACCTTGAACGACCGTGCCATTTGTTCATTCATTGGCAATAAACAAATGAATAACAAAAGAAATTGGTAATACAAACTAAATTCTCAACTGAACCAGGATCTTGAAAATAAATCTTTTCACTGCAGATAATGTATTAGAAAAATGTATGCTCTTCAAATTCACTGTATGTATGTGCACGTATACATACATACACACATACATACATAAATTGATGGTAGAGCGCAAAAATTCAGCAAACTATTGATTAACATTCTTATGCATAGGAAAACATCTTAAAGGATAGGAAATTACAGAGATAGAAAGCTAACGAAACCAGCTTTCTAGGTAGATACAGACTAGGGAAATTTGTACAAGGTATCAATGAGAACTGATATACTTTGACTAATTGGTAAGCTTCAAAGAAGGTGAAAGATGGCATATGTTTTTAGAAGCAATGGTTAGATATAAAAAAGAAACTCCTTTATATTATCAATCCCATACTTCTCTAGAGTAGCAGTTCCTCAGGAAATCATTTTTCATCATGCAACTTAGGCTCATGATTATCCAATTTCAATTAATTGTGTTCTTGAACTTGATGTCAATGTTGTAAGAGAAAACCTTGCTCAGGATAACTTCAGGTTGTGTTTCAATGCCAACATCTAGACCCAAGAATCAAATAAAGGTGGCTAGACCATAAAACATCTCACAAAGTTTCCAGCTCTCCCACCTACCCCAAGGTTCCTGAAAGTAGTGCCATCAAGGTTGAATCTGAAGCAGGCAGCAAGAAGAGGAGACTTCTGGATGCAAGACATCTTCACCTAGAGCTTAACAGTGTCACGCAACGCCCATATTATTTAGTTGGACAGCTCTTGAAGTCTTTGGGGTATGAATCCTAAGAAACAAATGACAACCAACGCTCTCAAAAGAAATGGGAAATCAGATCTTCTCTACTTCCATTGGTCTGCCTATTATATTCCAAACCTACTGCGCTGTACCAAAAGGTGAATGGAGTTGTACTCCACAATATCCATGCCAATACAAGGTGTCATGAACTTAAAACAGTGCCAAACTCTTCATGTTTTGGCATTTGCTCTAAATTTCTGTCTACTTTTCTAGAACTTTATGTGAACCTAGCTGGATTTTGGAAACCATATTTGCTAAATTCCATGTCCATGCACCTCCCTCAATTGGAAAAGATGGTACATTAGTTGGTTAGGGCTAGGATTTGGATTTTGATGGAGCTTCTTTCAAAATATTGGGCCTTTTGGGTTTATGGTGGAACAATTTGCCATGATGAAAGAAGCATCATAGAAGTTTTCTCATGTTTCTCTTGGTTCTAAAAGTTCAATTGAAGTAGAAACCAAAGCTCTTCACATGGATCTCAAAGTTTATGAGGATATTTTTCATTTCTTTCAGTGGAAGGGGATTTTTCTTGTGTGATATTCTACACCTACGGATCTAAGACGAGACCATAGACACTAGGTCATGTGCTTAGTGAGATTAGAGATTTGCATTGTGTAGTTCCATGAAGTTTTCATGTTCTTAGGAAAAGTAATGATCTTGTGGATCCCTTTGCAAATAGATGGGTTGATTCGATATCTTTGTATATAGGCCTATTGCTTGCCCCATGTAATTTTCCTCTCTCTCTCTCTATCAATATGCTTAACCAGCTCAGAAGGGCCTAAGATTTGTAGAGGTCCCAATTGCTAATTGAAATTAGGCTTTGGTAGTTGAATTTGGAAATTTAGCCTTGGCACAACAATAAAGCTATCGTTGTGTGACCTTGAGGTCATTAGTTCAAGGCATGGAAACAGCCTCTTGCAAAATGCAAGGTAAGGCTGTGTATTATTGACCCTTGTGGTCCACTCTTTCCCGAGACCCCGCATACACTGGAGCTTCGTGCACCGAGGCTGCCCTTTTTTAGTTGAATTTGGAAATCTTCTCAGGATTAAAGGACATGTAAATTGAGCTTTCTAGGTTGTATTCCAATATTGTAGTGTTTTTTTCCCTCTAGTTATATCAAACCAGTGTTGTTATTGTGGGTCCAAGTTTGCCTTTGAGAGCTTTGCCTTTGTTAAAGATCAACCTAGTAACAATGCTTCGGTTGCTAGAAAGTTGATTCTGATCATGGAAGCAAGTAACTAAGTTGATTGGTATTTGGGATGAAATCAATGGAAAAGAAAAGTTTTATATTCCTTGAGCAATTTTGCATCAGGAGTTTCGAGGAAATAGCTTGCAAGCTAACATCTTATACACCTAATATTGAGTTGAAATAACTTGCTAGCTAACATTTTATGCACCTAATATTGAGTTTCTCATGAGGACTTTCTTCAATTTCTTTATTTGTTGTTTTTATATGTTAGTGGTCGAATTCTAAATCCCAACAACAACAACAATAATTGTCTCTACAGTTAAGTGTGTTTTTGAGTTCTTTTGGCTGTTTATCTCTCACTTGATGCTCGACGCACAGTGTGCGTGGGCGCATGCGCATCTAGTCGCGTGTGAATGCGTGTATACACACATACATACTAGTTCAGCTCCTATTTGTCAAAATCAATTTCATGGATGGAGGTGGATAACCATACCTCAAAAGATTGACCAAGTTGATATTTGAAATCATTTCTTATCTCTCTAAAAGTCTTGCTTCTCTCTCTCTCTCTCTCTCTCTCTCTCTCTCTCTCTCTCTCTCTCTCTCTCTCGTGGTTAAGGTAAGTGTGACTAATCATAAAAGCTTACATACTGAATGAGGAAGTCAGTGCACGAAAAACATGAATGAACATCTGTGTAACACCCTTCAGTACCCTGATTAATCATCAAATCTCATATCTTGATAAAATATAAGATAAGCGTTTAATATGCTCCTCGTTTTGCAAGCGAATCAGAAATCACCAATGTATTGACCAATGCAAAAGATATGGCTAGCCCCTCATCAACTCTTGAAGTTGACCAATCTCATTATGGAATGTCCAAGGATAGTCAGCTCCTCCCTTGGCCCTCTGAATGGAGTTACTAGAATCAACTTCCATTGTAAGAGGCTTGTGAGGGGACTATAGCCAATATTGAATTGCTAACATAATTGCTTGTGAGTTTCAGTTTGTTAGCATCTACAACATCTATGGGGCCAGAGAAGGAATGAGAATATCGCTCCTACTATCTCTAAAGATACAGCCGATGCTGAATTGTCACAATTTACCTATAAATGACCCATAGAGTTCACCTTAATGGTTCCCAATTCTGGTGGTCTCCACCTATGCTTAAGGATTGGCTTGTGAGAGTATAACAAACCCAGTTACTTTTGAGCTTGTTGGTAGGAGTAAGCGAAAATTCTTTGGTACTAAGAAGCCAGCAATACACTTGAGAAAAAAATGGAGCCCCAAACTTGAGAAGATGTTCTAACTCTGTCCGAGAATGTGTTTTGATTCCACTCCTTCCATATAGCTCAGATAGTTCCTGAAAGGAGCATGTCTCTCATAGTTTTCCTTTCTTTGACACTTTACATATGTGATGAAGGTTCAGAATGAAAGGAGGTTGTAACCTAATCATTATAAACAGTTGAAAGTCTAAGACTTGGGTCCAAAGCTTGCAATCAGATGCACAATGAAGGAGGTGACGTTATCTTCTTTGAATCGTCAACATATAATACATTGTTTAGGCATCTCCACCCATACTTTTTAAGGTTATCCATAGCAAGAGAAACACCTTTTACGGCTTTCTAAGTTCAGAAATAGTCCTTGTCATATATGGGAATTGCCAAAGTCTTCTCCAATCATAGGAGCAATGTTTATCAAGGGCAATGAGTGTAGAAGAACAGTAAAATTTGACCAAGAATTTACCTTGTTTCTGTGGCTTGCTCTGCTTGATTTATAAAAACTTTACCTACAGTAGAAGAGGTCTTCTCCCAAATTGTTAATCCCATTGTCCAAGGGGTGAATACATAGCAATGTCCAAACTTGGGTTTTCTATCCAGCCTTGGAGCATTGAGAAACCGAAGCTTAAAGTCCTGCTCTCTCTCGCCACATGCCTCTCAGCATTAAATACATCTTCTATTCTTTCTGATTTCTCTTTTTCTCTCTCTCTCTTAGCTTATTTGCTCATGCACATCCCTGTTTGTCTGTCTCCTAGTTCCTGTGTCTCTCTGTGCATGCATGTGAGAACTGTCTTTTGTTCATATGGGTCTATAAATGCAGGAATATGCGCCTATCATATATACGTGTACATATATATCACAGAATATGTAAATGTATGCATTCTTGGGTGCTTATACTATTGAATCAATCTGAAAGGTTAACAATTCAGACTTTGTTTCTTCTGTACAACTTCGGTATTTACTTCACAAAGTTTTTTGTTTCCATTCGGCCTTTCATGTGTTCTATTGTAGAAAAAAGCTTAGTCCTCTGTGTAAGGACATTCTCAGCCTGTTTCACTCTGTTGTCAAGACTACCCAACATATGTGCCATCATCTAGTCTTGCTTATGTTCATCTTTGCTCTACAGGAATGGTTTAGGATCTCACACAGAATGTTGATATGGGTCACGTAATTAGATGACAATGGATTCTTTGAGCCTCTCTTGATTTAATTTACTTAAATGGCCACTGAAACCACTGGTCATGATCTCACATTGCACTTATCTTTGTTTCCAAGCAACAACCCAAAAAAAAAGAAGAAAAAAAGTCTCAGTGCTTCTACTTTCTGGGTAGTAACAATTGAGGATATGGTTCTTAAAGGATGGGACGAGAATGTTGAATGTGTATAACAATGATGTTTGAACCCAACAATACTTTAACATGTTCAGGATACAAAACGAAAACAGTAAACAGAAGGATAAGCAAATCCTCTTGGTTTTGGGATAAAGAATTGGATGATTGTGATCATAGGATTTAATTCTCCTGGAGTATGTGTGGAGGTATTTCCACTAGGTTTATATTTTCTAGAAAGAACATGCTACTTCTTGTCTGCTTGCTAAGATGAGATGCAAAAGAAGTCAAGCAAGCCCCAACTGGAGTCATAGAAAAAGGAGAGTAATCTTTGAGCATGGTAAATCGTCATGGGTTTTTTATAACGGGTTAGTCTTGATCATTTGTGAGAGGAAAGGCCACACTTTGTGTTCATGGTTTCAGGAAACCACACTTCAGTGATTCTTCTTTCTCTACTTATTGGCTGTTATTGAAATTATTTCCATTAGGAAGAGAGAACTTGCAGCTTGGTCAAGATATTTCCTTGAGAAAATTGACATCTTGTCCTGTGATTTGGTTCTAGCATTTATATCAGCATCCTAACTAATATTTAGATGTTAGTTTTTCATCATCACTTCCTCTGCAATCCAAGAGACACATATTCACCTAAGCATTTTCATATATGTAATCCTGGGGTGTTCATGTTTGATGTGTTTGTAAACGAGTTGCTGTCTCTGATGTTAGACAGAGGAGTACAGAAATCATTGTGCAACTAAGCACCAAGAGTGCATTCTTCATCAGCTTCTCCATCTCTGGAATGTAGAATATCTCCATCTCTGGAATGTAGAATATCTAGTTGTATTTGCATTCAGCAATCACCCTTTTTTGGAAGATTATTCAACTGTTTTTGTACTTGCAGAAATCATTGTGGAACTAATCACCAATAATGCACCTTCATGCACCAATAATGCATCTTCATCAGCTTCTCCATATCTGCAATGTAGGATATCTAGTTTTATTTGCAGCCCATAATCTCCTATCTTCAGAGGACTATTCAACTGTTTCTGTACTTGCTTTCTTCGTCTTGCTTAGATGCAGCAAACTTGTTCAAGCCAGGTGATTTTTTGCTCAAATATTTGAAATTTGTCACTCTTCTCACTATTACTTGATAGAGTTTATTTGCTACTGGTATAGGTATTGTGACCTTTCTTTCCAGTTGCTTACAAAACAAATCTGATCATTTGACATGAAACAGCAACTTTTAGTAACCCACAAGCCCACATCCCAAATCTGCTTGTTATCTGAAATATGGTTTCCAGGAACTTCCGCTTTGGTTGATCACTACCCCAAATTAACATAGGAATAAGAGATTTAAGCCTAAAGGTTCCAGCAGGATCTTGATATTTTCTATGAAAATAATATGATCATCCAAGTATAAATGGAGCTTGGGTTCATTGGAGATTTGATTTGACAACGTGGGTTGCCAGATGTTTCAACCTTTGGGTTGGCTTACTTTGCATTGGTAATGCCTCAAGTACAGCACCTCAGGTTGAAGTTCAGATCATTCATGAATAAAACTGCTAGTTGAATATGAAGCAAGTAGAGTAATTGATATAAAACCCATAGCCAAAATCTGAGGTTTAAAAGACAAAATATTTATGGTTCAATGTAAGTGATTCTACAGATGAGGCAGAGCTGCATGTTGAAGTTCAGCCACGAATGAGATGTGGGTTTTTCCTTGAAGAATTGAACCTCAAGTAAGGTGCAACGTAGACCAACTCATATTCCTTACGATGAAGGTAACAAATAGAAGGGAAAAGGACAAAAGGAAAAGTGATTGGCTGGTGACATGCTTCTCTTGTGAAATCAAACCCAAGCAGGCATAAGACGTTTAAGAACCTATGGAAGAAGGTATACTGGACATGGAAGGATTTACTCATCTAACGATTGGAAAAGTATTACATCAAGAAAACAAATGATGTCTTCCATCCAGAGAGGAAAGTGCAAACTAAGACAAGAACACATGGAGTCACAGGAATCATAAAATTCTACTCATTTTACTCATTTGGTGGGCGGAGAGAATGAGCTCTTTATAAAGCAGCTTCTTAGAAGTAATATATAGACAGGTGCACAAAGTATAAGCGAGAAAGAACTCAGATGTTCAACTAATAATTGTGATAGGAATGGAGTATTAAAAATGCAGTTTTAGGTGTTGACATGAAGATCATATTATGCATCTCACAGTGTCTAGACATGCTGAATGATACAGATCCTTGTAGGTTCTTATGCAAGAGGAGAATTGCAGTTTCAGTTTCCCCTGATTAGGAACTTTTCGTTTTGAGTTGAGTAAGGGCAGAGAAACCTTACAATGGTTAGATCAAGGTGATTGAAAAGGCAACAAAGTAGCACCAAATGAAGAGCTGAATTCATAGGCATACACATGCAAAACAATCAAGTACATGCCAGCTGATGTCAAATTCCTCAATGAACCTGTACTGAACTTACCAGAACAAGATGATGTTAATACAAAGGCACTGCCTCCAAAGACAATATAGCCTAGACATCTCCAAAGACAATATAGCCCAGACATGTGGAGTTGAAGGGAACTTTTTTGAACTTAAATTCCGGTGTTGCATTGTCCAGAAATCTGGGGCCTCCTGTGTTGATGGGACCGTAATCACAGTTTTCTCAAGTCCCTATTGGCTTCAACCACTCAAATGAGGCAGAAACGTTGACCTTCTTGAGGGTCTGAAAGTTTGTAACATGAAGATGAATGTTCTTTGCTAGTTGAAGTAGATTAATCTTGTCTCATTGCCTGGGCAAATAGTTCCAAGCCAGGACCTTGGAGGTTCTCTCATGTGTTGAACGAAATTTGATGTATCTCTTCTTGTAACATGTTTATTTTCTCATGTTCTTAGGTCACCTAATAGTTTAGCCGGTAAAGCAAGCTCTGCCCAAGTTATTAAGATGCTTCTTTGTCTATATAACTGACGATCATTTCAAAAAAATAGCCCTGGCACAGAAACAGACTACATCAATAAACCAAAAGCAGAGAAGAACTAGCAGAGTTCTGGAAACTCCAAGGGCCATAATTAATCTATAAGCTTCACCATCACCCTGCATAGAGGATTTCACCATTTTCAGCAAAATTTAAATTCCAACACAGTTCGTGATTGGATCTAGGCACTCACAATACGGCACCAAAATATTGATAGTTTGTGAAGCAACATCCCTGTTTGCAAGAGTAACAGCTTCCTCATTGATGTATGTAGATCTTTCTAATACCAGCCGAGCTTCCTCTATCATATCAGTGATATATCAAGGCCTCACCCAGAGTTTGTCATCCATTCTGGCATGGATTTCTTAGCAGCTGGATTCGAGTCTGATTGATAAGAGCTCGTGTTAGGGCTATCGGCACCCCAAATTCCTCTTTGCTTATCTGTTTGTACCATATCCTCTACAGACTAACAAACTCTTCGTATAAGATTTAATTAAAATGTTTTAACTGCACTTTAGGTCATTTTGAGTCTGCTATTCATGCTATTTGTTGAAAATTAAGTGGGATTAGTTGACTTTTTGAATGTATTTGACATGTGCATTTGCTTATTCTTTTGAGAAGAATGTCTTTATTTTGGTTCGACATGACATAAAAAATAGGAATTTTGCATACGTATTTAGTGATTATGTCTAATGAATAGATAAAACCTTGATGTTCCAGTTTGATGCAACTGTTGGTGAAGTTGAGAAATTTAGGATGTAAATGGAATGGCAGTCCATGTTCTGGCATCAGCTGTTTCTCATGCATTGTTATCTTCAAATACAGTATCTTTTTCCACAGGGATATACTATCTTCTATAGAATGTATTTGACATGTGCATTTGCTTATTCTTTTGAGGAGAATGTCTTTATTTTAGTTCGACATGATATAAAAAATAGGAATTTTGCATATGTATTTCATGATTATGTCTAATGAATAGATAAAACTTTGATGTTCCAGTGTGATGCAACTGTTGGTGAAGTTGAGAAATTTAGGATGTAAATGGAATGGCAGTCCATGTTTTGGCATCAGCTGTTTCTCATGCATTGTTATCTTCAAATACAGTATCTTTTTCCACAGGGATATACTATCTTCTATAGAATGGTGGTCTGAAGTCCTAAATCTCTTGGCCTGGATCATGTTTTCATAGTATATCTCTGTATATATGGTGGTTTATATACATAGTACTGTAAGAAAAGAGAGGTCCACCATTCAGAACCATTTTTTCGAAAATTATTCAAGTGTTTTCCTGCGCATTTAGCTACAGGATTATCATGTGATTAAAGGAATTTGGTTAAGGCACCTGCTCTTCTATGCTAAATAAATTTTAGCACTTTCTGCACGTTAGTGCCATAATTTGTGTTGAGTACTCCATTAATGTATTAATTCACCTTATTATTATTTTCTTTGGGACCAACTTCCAGTGAAAATTATCAATTAATTTGGGGTAGGAGGATATGCCCATGATTTTTCCATTGAACTAGTAAGTGCAGATGCACATGCACGAGAGGGAAGGAAGGAGAGGTTATTCTTGTTAAACTATTGGACCCCATTCATTGCAGCCTAAAAGGGTAGGAGGGGTTTCCGTCATATTATAGGGCATTCCATCTGCAGAAGTCTAACTACTCATTATCCTACCATATGCATGAGGTATTAGAGTCTTCTCATTGTATCCATTTCCTTTCTTGGAATCCTTTACTTTCTTCAATTTTATGAAGCTTGTGGTCATCTCCAAGGCTCTTAATCTCTCTTTACATGCCTGATCTCTCTATCTTCTGTCTCGATCTTCATTATATCCTCAACAGCCTATCCCTGATGTTCCTCTCATCTTGATCAATCATCAGCGTCACATACTTCCACTGCAACTCTCTAAGGTAGCTTGTTTAATTTGGGTGTTTGTTAGCCATGTCAAGAAGTTATACCAGCTTCAGTCAGGTGCATTTGAACTAGTTAAGTTTGTGATAGGTTGAATTTGCATCCAGAATCTCAAGCTTGTACATGGTAGCTGTTGTTCACATGCAAAATATTTCCAAGATGTCAATTAGTGTTGCTAATTGGAAGACGAAAATCTCAACTTGTGCAACCTAAAGACCCATGAAAATCTCAAAATTGAGTTAAAACTGACTGTATTTTCCTAACATCCCTGCAATCTCTATAATTTTAACTTTTTTCTTTGTACTTTTTCTTTAAAATCCACACAATCCTTCTGTTGGCTGGTGTTTTCCTTTGTCTTTGTTATTCATAGAACTTCGGATTTTAATATGACCTTCACCCCTTCTTTCTTTCCTGGACTTCATTATTTTTCTTTTCTCCCTCAGGTAGTGGTTACATGTAAAGGTTTTGTTCCCAAAAATTCTCAAGTCTTTCCAGTTGTTCCAGGTCATTCTACATGCGTAGTTTTAATGGAACATGTAGGACTTTATATATTTAGATATCTGGTTGATTGAGGGCAGCACTCGGAGCACAGCTTTTGATAATTGTACATCAACTTCAGAATATCACAGAGCCTGTATTAGTTCTATTCTGAGCCAATGATCTGGAACAATCCTTGATGTCTGCGAAACTAGAGTCTTATGAGTAGAAAAATCTTGTATTTTAGTTTAGCAGTTCAAACCCTGAATTTGTAGACAACTATCTTTCAAGACTTTTGAAGTGAATGTGAGGATTATTCTTTATCTATTTACTGTTCTAGAGTAGTGCGTGAAGTATACCCTGACTGGTTAGGTGATGAATACATTAAACACTTCAGTGCTGACCATTTTTATAGTACTCCCCACTTCTGCATGCTTGAGCTTATCATTGCACAAGAGTCAATAGTATGCAGCCTTACCTTGCATTTTTGCAAGAGGCAGTTTCCATGCCTTGAACAGATCTCAAGGTCACACGATCACAAGGGGCAGCCAGGACGATGACCTCAAGATTTTGAAAATATAGAAGATAAAATGAGAATGGGTGAAATTTGTTGAAGCATCAGACACTTCTTCACCAGGAACTTCTTATGTGAGAGGAAGCACTCCATGGAATCACAAGCAGGGGAGACAGAGACTTCGGCACCACAGAACATGAGCATAGATGAACTTTTGTAGACTCACATAAAGGATGTAATGGGATTATCAAATAAAATAACTGTCCAAAGTAAATAAAACCGAACAAGAAAACTTGTAATCCCTCGTCAACTAAAAAATCATTCTCTGGTATAAGCAACAAGTCATCTAAAATCCTAGTACTGAAGGACACACTACAAGCAAAGGGAACTAGAAGGCCAGTGTAGAGAGGCTACCAGGCTCTATAGCCGCTGTAAGGCTTCTGCAGCGATGTTGTACACTTGCTAGATTTCTCTCTGTCAAAACCTGTGCCTTTAGAAACCTCTCTCTCTCTCTCTCTCTCTCTCTCTCTCTCATAAACAAACCACGGGTACACGCTAGAAGATCGAAGTCTCCCTCAAAACTTGTCTCACTTTCTCTCTCTCTGTGGATTTTGAGCATTCTAAGATCTGTTCGGTTCTGAGTCTTCTATCATTCTTCTCTAGAAACCAGATCTTTCTTCGTATGGCTTAGGCGATTTTCCTCTGAAAAACACTTCACGGTGCTGTGGATCTGAGCATCTTCTTAGATCTGTTCGATTTGGAGCCTTCTGTGCATCTCAACAAAGAATCTAGGGTTATCACTTCGTAGTTCACATGCAGTTTGATGTATTTTGCTCTCAATTAGAAGTTCAGCAGAATATCTCGTTTGCCCTCTCTGTTTTTGCACTATGTTTGGCCGAGAATCTAGAGTTTTTGCTCTCAATAGGCTATTCCTCTACTCCACCATCAAACCCTAAACGGCAGCTACAGATTGAGAGGAGCAGCATTTTCATAGAGGGCTGAGGAGCATCATTTTGCAGCTATTAGGTAAGAGAAAACTTTTGCTTCTCTCCACTGGTTCTTTACCCAACAATGTTTACTTCGTTTGTAGCTGCTTTGATAGTTGAAACCACAACAAGAAGAATATCCGAGTCTTCCAATTCATGTTCTTCCGCACTCACCAGCACAGCAGAGATAGCTCCTCTGATGAACGCCAATCCGATCCTCTGAGAATGCTCACTCTGGCTGCTTTATACTCCGAGAAGAAGAACTTTAAGGTAAAATTTGATTTTTCGTTCTGAACTTCACCCGTTGATCTGAGTCTTTTCAGTTGTCGTTCATAATTCTAGATCTGTTTGAATTTCTGCAGCATTATTTCGATTGTGAGCAGATATTTACGGATAACTTCAATTGGTTTGCTCATCGTGGATACTGAGAAAAGCATCTTGTTCAGTTCAAATTTTCAGTTTAATCAACTTGTGATCCCTAGATCCAAGATATGAAGTTTTGAAGTTTTCGGCTGATCAGATCGCTGTTTTAAGCTCTTTCAGTATCAGCATTGGTGTTTCATTCTTTTCGGAAAAATTCACATCAGGTTGGTTTTTGAACTCTGCTTGAAATATATGCTGTTTAATTTCCGCTACTGAACCATCCAGTTTTCACAATCTGTGTAATTTTTTTTTTTTTCATTGAATCAATTCATAAAGGGATTTTTGCCGATTTGCCACTCAGTTTTTGGCATTTTTGTCAAAATATCCGTACATTTTAACATTTTGCTGATTTACCATTATGTTTTCCAAAAGTTTGCCAAAATGCCATTCTGCTAACCTTCCACCGTTAAATTTTGTAAAATGTAAAAATACCCTACACTGAAAACAGACCCACAATTGTGGAAGAAGAACGACGGACTGTGAGGATTCTGGCCACGATCTTGGAAGAAGAACGATGGACTGTGAGGGTTCTGCCCAGGCTCCGCCTGCGCTCCTTCCAGGCTACACCCACGCTCAGCCACGCATCTGCTCGTGCTCCCCCCAAACTCTTAGATCCACGGATGCACCTCTGAAGGCTACAGATTTTGGGTAAACCAGGTTGGTTGATGTGCTTTTGCTAGATTCTTATCTTTGCAGTTTTTTGTAGGAGCACATAACACCGGCAACATTTTCATCTACAACACAGCTCTTGAATGGATGCTGGCAGGTGTCATCCATATCTTGCTTAGTGACCTATGAAAACATGCAACCACGATAAGAAAGTAATTTAGAACTCACCACTGACATGTTTCATAGATGCTAAACCTTAAGACGATTTTTATCGCCACTATCTGCTTGTTGTAATCCTTTCACATAACCAGATCCATATTTGCTAGACAGCAGAGCGTCTTCTCCAGCAGTCTTCTCGGAATATGTTAATGTTTGGACTACAGAATGTAAGCCCAGCTAAACAAACAGTGTACATTGCTCTGGCTTCAGTTGAAACTACCTGTAAATAGTTTTTGAGTTACAACTTAGGTTGCACTTTATTTGAAGAAGCTTGCCTAACCCCAAGGGAGAAAATAAAATAAAAAAACTAAGATTGGAAAATGATCTCTGTTTTTGAGATTGACTAAGCTAAGCCAGTAACAAATCCATGAGTTTTGAGGATGAGAAGGCTAAGTTGGGACTGGAACTGATTTTGGAAAATCAGTATTTGGAGCCTGCCAAAACAAATTGGAGTTTGAAGGTTTCACAATGCATATTGGCATGCTTAGCAAGGCCTAGAAACTGCAAGTTCCTTTCATCAATATATGCCTTAACAAAGAAATGGCTCAAGCTGCCTGAGAACTGAACTACTGAAACCGTATTCATGTACTAGTACAGTTTATCTATACTCTTCTGAGAGTAGTTTGACAGAAAATGGAACAGAGAATTGACATTGTTGCTGCCTTCTCATAATGGGATTAAGAATCCAGAAATCTTTCCTTTTTTTTCTTTTTTCTTTTTTACTGAACGAACCACATAAGAGGAGAATTCATTGCCTACATATAACTAGCAAGAAGTAATTCAATCTCAAATGTATAGCTTATCGGGTATCTTTGTGTATGATTCGAACCTTGCATTCCAAATGAGTCCATTAGCAATTCTATGGCCAGCAACTTCAGAGCTTGTCCCATAAATCAGTTTGTAGTGTAAATAATGGATCACTATAACTCCAGAAAACAGGATCAAGGATGACCAAATAATTGGAATGTGATCACAACATATAAGATACGGAAGATTGCTTTCTATATGCATTGGCTTAAGGGACAATCCGTTACTGTCTACTTGAAGCGATCAGATGAAATCCCAACATCACAATCATAACCCTTTAGGTTATCAGCCCTGTTAATTAGACATCATTTATCTAGTTTTTGCATCTGGGTAATCAAGGAAGCAGTCATTGCTACAACATATTAGTCCTTCTTCCACGATCTTGGGCAGAACCCTCACAGTCCGTTGTTCTTCGTTCTTCTTCAACAATTGTGGGTCTGTTTCCCCTTGTTCTTCGTTCTTCTTCAATAATCGTGGGTCTGTTTTCAGTGTAGGGTATTTTTGCCATTTTACAAAATTTAATGGTGCAAGGTTAGCAGAATGGCATTTTGGCAAACTTTTGAAAAACATAATGGCAAATAGGCAAAATGTTAAAATGTATGGATATTTTGGTAAAAACACCAAAATTGAGTGGCAAATCGGCAAAAATCCCATTTATAAACTGCAAATGTACTTCAGTTTCATCTGATCAAACATTATTTTTACCTTTTCTGATCTGTCTAATTGTCGTTTTGAATTCTGTATGAAATATGCAATACCTTTGAATTTGCAGTTCTCTTGGATTGTTTTTGCCATTTGAATTCCATTTTTGAACAAAGTTTCTGGTGATTTGTCATGTTTCTGAAATCTCATTTGGCAATTATGGTTTCTATTTGAAAGGGAGCCTTGGTGCAATGGTTGAATTGTTGTCGTGTGATTTGGAGGTCACAAGTTCGAGCTAATAGCAATAGCCTATTGCAAAAATGCAAGGTAAGGCTACATACTATAAACCTTTTGTCATCCACCCCTTCCATGGACTCTGCATACGTGGGAGTTTAGTGCACTGGGCTTGCCCTTTTAATTGTAGATCCTATTTGAATTGGTTTGATCAAACCTTCTTGAAGCGTAGCTTGGTATAAGCAGCTCTTGCATATGTGGGGTCTGGGAAAGGAGTGGATCACAAAGAGTCAATAGTATGCTGCCTTACCTTGCATCTTTGCAAGAGGCTGTTTTTACGCCTAAAACTTGTGACCTTTAGGTCACATGACAACATCTCTACTATTACTCTTGGGCTCCCTTTTATTAATCAAACTTTCTTATGGAGCATGTTATACCTGATTAAGTAACTTTTGGGGCAGCCCTGGTCCATGAAGCTCAAGCCTATGCAGGGTCCAGGGAAGGGTTGGATTACAAGGGCCTATGGTATGTAGCCTTATTTTGCATTTTTACAAGAAGCTGTTTCCACACCTTAACCTATAACCTCAAGGTCACTTAATGACAACTTTTATCATTGTGCCAAGGCTCCCCTTCACCTGGTTAAGAAACTTTTCATGTCTAGAAATAGGAAATTGCAGTGTGTAACTAGGAGGCTATAAGATTCCAAACTTTTGCTGTTAATTACTATATTATTCGTTCACAAAAACATTTCTTTTAAGCTTAACGTGGTGTTTTGCTATTCTAATTTGAAAGATTCAAAGGTTGGTATCTTGATGTTGGTGCGGGCACCAGATAGAAGAAGAGGCGGAGATCTGTTCCTGAATGATGCACGACCTACTGTCTATCAACAGGACGTGATGTTGACAGTCTTGGAGACAAACGAGCACCACCAGGTTTGGGCAATGGAACCTGCGTCACAATCTTTGAAAGTTGTTATCTTTTGTGCAGGATGACAAGCCATACAAAGGCCACAAGACATCGGTTGCATTGCCTGAGAACCTGCCAGCCCTTGGTGTATGTACTGTTCTCTGCGTCGTTCTTTTTATGTCCTATGAGAAAGGATCCCACGTTTAGCACTAAAAAGTCTTAACCCAATAGACTGGTGTTTATATTCACAAGAAACGGTTACCGATCACAGTCAGGCGATGAGTTCTTGTTGGATCGAGAGTCATGCAACCAACTTTAAACAGGATAAGGTCTTGATGATGATTTTCACAATTTTGCTGTTTGTTGCTAAAAAAAGATTACATAATAGGAAAAGGGTAGGCCAGTGCACGAAACTCTTCCCTGTGCAAGATCTGGGGAAGAGGCGGGACGCAAGGTTTATAATATACAGCGGTACCTTGAATTTCTGTAAGAAGTTATTTTCATGTCTTGAACTTGCGATTTTCAGACTACACGACAACAAGCTTACCACGACTTTACTATTGCGGCAAAGTTTTCCTTAAGATTATGTAATAGGATGGAATGTAAATTTCTCATGTACATGTTGAAAAGAAATGGATGAAATGGCATTGAGCACAACTTCGAGAAGGACACGAGATGCATGTTTGAATTTCATAATTCTTTTATATTTAATGAATATTATAAAATTATATATTACATAGTCTTTTCAATTTGTTATATATATATATATATACTAATTTATTTGTGTGTTGAAGGTTTAAATATTGGTCCAACAAACCCTCAAATGGAGTTCACTTCCATTCTTGCGAGGCTTCCAACCACTGCCTAAATTGTGGCTTCTTGATATATTACGTCAGACAATGCGTAAAGTGTCTACCCCGATAATCGGAGACAAACTTGCACGGCTAGAAGTCAACAGCGCAAATCCCTTCAGTCGTTGCCACATGGTAAGGGGTCCACGTCAACTTTTCTTGTGAAGGGGGATACGTTATGATCCAATAGTATTTTATATATTTTTTGGAAGGAAGTTGACAAGAAATGTGCAGGCATGTGAAGGGCCAGACGATTGCCCCAACAGTCAATTACTAAGTCATTCTTCAGTCATGCATGTGCTGCATGGTCCCACATCAACAAAACTAACGATTTTGACCAAGAAAATTGATGCGTTTTTGCCATTCTTACAAGTTAGGTGTTCTTCCTCAAACAAGCAAGCGCCTTGATTGGTAGTCATACTTATGCTAAACTGGCCGCATTATGAGATCTGCTCTTACCTTTGTATAATCCGAACCGTTTATCCCATTGCTTCCACTTTAGCTTTCTTATAGATCAAGCACGATATTGATGATTCTAGCTTTTAAGAAATTATGTTGTTAAAAGCATACTGTGTTAGATTCTTTTTAGCCCTTATGAGATGCGCACATTTAGAGCAAATGGCCCCACTTAAAATAATTTTGAAGAGTTGGGAGACTGCTGGCAAATAACACCATTGGATGTTTTAGTATATAAAAAGACATACCAAGGCTTTTTAAACTTGTACAAAGTATAAGGATCGATCTAAATTCGACTTTATAAGACATGGTTTTTAAGATTCTAAAATTGTCCAATTATTCGGAATATTATACTTCAGAAATTTGATGTTCTATCAACCAGATAAACGAGTCAGATCATCCTCATCTCTTGATGAAAAAGTGATTGGCACTGTTCATGAAAGCTCTCGTACAGAGCGTAGGTTTAGCATATCTCATTATTTTTATCATTTTCAGGACCCGAATCACTCCAATAACACATTCGAATACGATCATCAACATCTCTTGTAATCTCAAAATTCAGGCCCCACCATATGAACGGAGCTG
The DNA here is from genome assembly GCA_035236585.1 of Warburgia ugandensis. NCBI lineage: Eukaryota > Viridiplantae > Streptophyta > Magnoliopsida > Canellales > Canellaceae > Warburgia > Warburgia ugandensis. The sequence goes on along the minus strand of CP141134.1, from coordinate 9,516,603 downwards.
ATTATTCCAGTCTCATGCTGGTCGGCCATGAAGAATGCTGAGGTGAGCACAGAGGGCCCCGAAGCTCGGGTTGATATGGGCCGTTGATGATTCCTGCCGAAATCTAGAAGTCCATAAACTCATACAAATTAGAGGAACAGTGTGGACCCACCAAAAGAGGAAATCTGCTCTTTGGTCCCACCTTGTGAATGGACGCGATCATTCCAATCTCACCACAAATAGACAGATTATCAGATCACTTTCTAAAATTAGCAAACACGCCCACAAATTGGGATTCGCTTTCCGTCAAAATCCTCCTAATTCCACCACAAAAGAAAATCGGGTGAAATTACACGTGTGGCCCCCACATCAACTCCTGTGATCAATTGAAACACGCTTTCTTTGCAAACGCCCCCTAAGAATCCTCCCACAAGAAACCTCGGAGTCTTCGTTGCTAGTCCTCTTCTCTGCCTCTCTCCCTCTCTCTCTCTCTATATTTATCCCGAAATCCGATACGAAAACAAAAACCGCGAAAACAAAGAGGAGATTCCGATTCCGATTCCGATTCCCATTCCGAGTCTGCTTGTACTTTTCGCCCCGTTTTCTTCTTTGCTGGCCTGCCACGGCCTTTTCAGAGAAAGCATTATCCGAGAGATATTCTCCAAGATGCAACGACCTGTACGGGCAGGGACTTCTGTCCTAAGCCCTAGCTTTTCTCTGCTCTGGTTCTTTTATTCCAAACTTTGATTTTCAGCCCTGTCCTGGAATCTTCTCGGGATTCAGTCGTAGCTTTTTCTTGGATTGCGTGGAGAGTGAAAGAAAGAGAGATTGATTGGTAAATGATCTTGGAAAGGAAGGAGAAAGTGGAGGAGTCAATGGGGTTGAATTTCAATGGAGATGGTTTTCTTGTTCCGCCTCTCAATTTTGCTATGGTTGACACTGGAATTTACAGATCAGGTTTCCCCAATCCTACCAATTTCGGGTTTCTTCAAACTTTAAAGCTTCGATCCATCATGTGAGTTATTTGTTCATGCTCTTTTTTCTGTGGTTTAAGGGAAGCGTTTGGGTCTTCGGATGCGGATCATTTTCTTGTCGTGCAAGATTTCTTCATGTTTTCATTTTTCTTGATTGATGTTTTTTCTGAATGCTAAGGATTTGAAGTTTATGATTCTCTCGACAGCTGTTTGTGTCCTGAACCATATCCGGAGGAGAACACGGAGTTTCTTCGATCTCATGGAATTCGGCTTTTCCAGTTTGGGATTGATGGACGCATGGTAAGCTTCTTTTCCTGTTTTTCGATTTTCTTCTTTCATTCGGCTATTTGGGTTCTTGTTTTATGCGGAGATTATTTTGCTGATGGTGTAATGCCTAATTATTCTCGACATTCTACAAAGATCTTCACTTTGCCGATGCTGTCTTCATCATTGTGCTCCTCGGAGGAATTTACTTCATAAAATAATTACATACTTTAAATCTCTTAGTGATCACAGCCCATAATGCGCCAGTTTCTGAATATTCATATTTCCTGTTCTGGTCCACCAAATTCCTCCTCAAAAAGAGAGACTAATTCACCATAGAACATATAGCTAGATATAGCTTGGTGCTTTGGGAGTGTTTTTTCTATGATTATTGAGGTTTTAATTGTTTGGATGTTAGATATGTTAAGTTATGCATGTGATATGGTTCCGAACCTTGCACTAAAAGTGATCGGAAGGAAATCCTCTGGATTGTTTTGAAGCTACCGTATGTATTCTTGTACTAATATTCCTAAAGGACATTAAAGACTCATTAGGCAAAATTCCTGGCTTCCTGATTTTTCCGTTCTACAGTTTTGCCAGTATTCATGGGAGCAAAGAATTGAGCTAGATCGTAGCAAATGGCTTTCTCCTTGTTTGTAGTGCAGAAGGAAAGTCACTCCACTAAGTGTTGCTAGTGCACCCTGAGTATTCCCTGTTTCGGAGATTCAAATGTCAACTTCAAAGAGTTGCTTTATGCATGAAAACTGTTCACGATCCCTTGTGCTTGATGAAAAACAACCCCAGCTATCATAGGAAAATGTTTTAGCATTGATAATAAGAGGGTATTTACTGCTGCTGAAAGGTCATACAGCATTTCACCAATTTTAGAGAGTCCATGAATTTATCATATTTATTCCTTGTAAGTAGGCTCAAAGAATGAGCTTTACATTCCAAGAGGTTTGCAATGAACAAGTGTCACTGGAAAGCCGGTTGATGCTGGAACTGTCTCTAAAGAATCTTGTAATATAGGTTGTACATTAATTATGTTTCTGTTATTTTCAATTATGATTTATAGTGTAATTATATGGTTTCTAATATGTTTCTATTTTATCTTGAAACTGAAGCTTATATACTTATAGATATACGTCAGATTAGCATATTGCATATAATAGTTGGATCTGTCGTAAATTGTAATCTAACAATGTTTCATGGCCGAGATTGATTCTTGTTTTTAAGTCATATGAGATGCTACGGTATTTTGGAGAAAAGCAGGACTACAGTATGGTGGACAGTACAGATGCTACTACAAGGATATGAATGAACATACCAACTCCATGTCTGTAGTTACTCTTATAACAGTAGGAGTTAGTCCCTTTAGAAGCCTTAAGAGAACTCCTTAAGGAACACTCTTAAACCAGTTAAAGGACATACTCCTACTTGAGGGAGTAGAAGGGATAAGAGATATTAGTAACACCAAATGGGTCGTCCACTTTCCTTACAGTAGATGATCCTAGCGCTCTGGTCTAAATATCTGCTATTTCCCTTGCTCTTAACATTACATTATCTTGGTGACACTTATGAAGGCTTTTCTTGGTCAATTATCACGTTTGTTAAGTCCTCTGCTCATGGCATTAAGGTTGTCAAATTTTTCATTTTGTAATGACCTTATAGCATGTGCTTTATTAGTGCACAAGAACTTGGACAGGTGATCCGACTAATAAGACATTTGCTAAAATAGTTGATCTCTATACAATGCTTCTAACACCATGATCTGTGCCAGAATTTCAGCCGGCCACCATTCTTGGTCTCCTTATGAATAGGTAAAGACAAAAGAAGCTCTTGTGAAGAAGTAAAAGCCTTTCCATGGTCACACATACATGAATTTGCTGACTCGTCTATAAGCACAATATGTTTGTGGTAGTTGATGTAATTGTAAGGGAAATGTGGAGGAAGTGAGAAAATTCATGAGATTTTTGTTATGGTGAAAGTAGGATGTAAATTCTGGAAAAATGACGGGATGGATATGAAATAAGAAATTAGGGAACTGGAGCTTGTGGACAATGGCATAAAGAGGATGGGAATTGCCTCAGACCACCAGCAGCATTTCCCTAAGTTGAGCACATAAAAATTGCTACTAGGAGAATCCGTAAGTAGCCATGTCAAGACATTTCACGAACATCTTTGTGAAGTCAGAAACATACTGATTTTGGACTTCAATGCATTGCACGAGTGGCACTAAACATGGAAACCCTCTTGTATGATATATAATACCTAATGTATGGTCTTCACTAATGGTTGTTCTGTTACCCTGCCTTTCACAATTGCTGCAGTAGAACCCAGTGTACTTGTACTGGCTAAAGGTGAAGTTTGTTATTGCTAAGGCATGTACAGCACCAAGTTGACCAGGATAACCATGCTTTAGGTCTCATGGAACCTAGCTAGAGCTTATGATTTGTCCCATATCATCCTCAGTTTGTGAGAATATATTCTTTTGGTTGGTAGCTGAAATATTTCTTGCACCAAAACAAAGAAAGTCTCACAAAACAAGTTTGATATCTTTCATCTTTTCATTTGCTTTCTTAATAAGCATTTCTTCAAACTAAAAACAGCTCTCCGAATGTGTCAAACCAGTTCCTCAAATTATTTAGGCATCGAGCACTCAAAAACTGCAGGTACATTATAGATTTAAAAGAACTAATGCATCATTTGGGTGATACTCATGCTTGATTAAAGCATTTTGAGAGCTCCATGCTAGAATATACAAATTGTGAACTGGAGCCTGAATCCTACTTTTCGGTGAAAGAATTGATGGCCAACACGGATTGCCTATTTATTCTTGCCCTATAACATATGCTAGGTCTTATTGATTGTTTATATCAGTGGCCATCATTAGAGAACCAGTTCTCTGGTGTCCACAAAGCTTCATTTTGGCAAGTAGCTGCTTTTTGTTCGTTGCATTTGCAATCCATGTAAATTTGATGGGACAGAATTGTGAAATCCATCAACCAGAATATGATGAATAGCTTCTTTATGAGGTTTTACTCCTTTAAGTATTACAACCATGAACCGGAAGAAGCTATGGGCAATCGATCAATGCCTAGATATATTTTTGGAGAACACATGTTTTTATTGTGAGATCTAGTTTTTGTTATTGTCGTTGTTTCTGGATAGTTAAATAAGTGTTAGATTGTTATACACAGAAGCAACTATTTCACATGCACTCCAATCATTAATGCGCAGAAGTTAGGACAAGTATTTTCTGACTAAACTGTCATTTTTTTCATCTTTCTGTCATTCCTCTAAAATGCATTTATGTCAGGATGTCTCAATGTTTCCTGTTTTGAAGGTGAAACTCTTTACAACATTTTCAAAACTGAGGCTTTTCATTTTGAAGAAATAATAGGTTTTTTGGGTTAATTATCTGTTTATCTAGGTAACTGTGCATGACTTTGACATATAATGCTCTGTTCGGCTAATATCTGCATCTGCAGGAGCCTTTTGTGACTATACCGAAGGATACCATCTTGGAGGCTCTCAGAGTCTTACTTGGTACTGAACTGAATTGCATCTTGAAGCTTTTATGATTCCAAACCTCAGAACTCATATGCCTAACACTCTTTTTGGTGTCTCCAGATGTCAGGAATCATCCAGTATTGATCCATTGCAAACGTGGGAAGGTATGGAATTTGCAAACTTCTCTCAAGATCGGCACATATTATGGGATCACATGCTTACCTAAGGTATTTTGTCTACATTCTACAGCATCGAACCGGTTGCCTTGTGGGCTCTTTGAGAAAATGGCAGAATTGGTGTTTGTCTTCTGTATTTGAGGAATACCAACGTTTTGCTGCCGCCAAAGTCCGGGTATCCGACCTCAGATTTATTGAGCTGTTGGATGTTTCATGCTTGAGGGACTCCGCCCATGGCATCATCAACAATAACAAGAATGCACTATCAGCTCATGGTGCCTGATTTCCAGAGAAAGATCACAATTAAACTCAGGAATGTATTCTCATCATTAAGCATCGGTTATCTTCTGCTTCTCTGCTGTACAGCGCAGCATCATTTTCTTTTGATTTTCATCTTTAGAACTGATTCTGCAACTGCTGTTACCTCTCTTATACGAGGTTTTATAATGCGGCCTGGTAATATTGGGACTGTGTGGTTTATGCTGAGTCGCTAGAAAACATTTTTTATTTGGGCCTTAGACTGCTCCAGTCAAAAGAGGCATTTTGAAGCACCAAGTTGAAACAGCTCATACCGCAAATTATACATTGCGAAAATCATTGGAGTGATTCTCCCCTTTTACTCTCTCTCTCTCTCTGTCTCTCATACAGACACTGTCAACGTGTATATGTATATATATCTGCACTTATGTGCCTTTGTGTAGACTTACCTCAACATTGATTCCATTTCCTTCCAGTAAGTTTTTCCTTGATCCGCATATGATTTACCAACTTTGTACTTTCTGTAAGTGTTCTATGCTGTGAAACTTTTCTTTGACTTCTTTTGAAAGTTGTCCTTCCTTTTTTTTCTACCTCAATAGTATCTTCTGTTTGGTTGCATCAGTTATCTCCTGCTTGGTGGTTTATTTTTGGAGAAATGATAAACTGAGGCATGCTTCAATGTGAAGCATGGATCTAGGCATGTTTATTTGGAAGCTCCAAGCCATATACTGGGGAACTAGAAAGCACAAAGTATTTCAGATTATAATAGTTGATTTTGTTCCCAGCTCAAATCGTACGGGGAGATTTTTCTGCCCAGCTTAAATTGCAGGCCTCTCTTATGCAGGTTCCCTTGGAGGAAGGTCATCTTCCTTTTCCCTTTTCTCCTCATTTTTTGCATTCAGATATCCGACAGGATGTGCTTGAGATGAGATGATTGACTTGATATGAGACGATATGGACCATGCCATTGTTAGTGGTGCTTGAACTGGAATGAGATGAGATAAGATGTCCTAATCTCACTGTTAGTGGTGCATGAGAAGAGTTGAATTTTCAGTCAACCAACTTCATCTTATGTCAAATTTGGTCATCTCAAGCTAGATCTCATATTATCTTATCTCATGTTAGCTCATTTTATCTCAAGATCCACTAACACCATGCAAAGTATTTTCAAGGGTTAAGATTTATAGTAGAGCTATTAATATTTCCAAAAAGGATTAGTATTCTTTGAATTAAGTTGATGAGTGAGAAATCTTTGATTTCAGAATTTCAAAAACTTTCATTAGATTTAAAATGGGGCACTCGTAGAGAAGTTGGACTCAAGAACCGCTGTAATGGGATTTATGTGAAATAACAAGTGTTGAAACGGAATAGTGTGAAGTTTTTGCTGCTTTAGTTTCGGCGGTTGGTATCTGCAATTCACATTTAAACAGGCATGAGAACTCCCGGACAACTTTTTGGCAAGCTATAACTCTAACGGGACCCATCTTATAGAAGATCTAAACCATTAATAATCTTAGCCCTATATTAGATGAGCTATGTACTGATAATCTCATCATTGGATGATACTAGCTACTACATTTATGAGTTTTAAAATAAACAGTGAAATTTTTTTGTCCATTTTTCTTCTTAACCAAGAAGGTTTCTTTTGTGTGTGTGTGTGTGCGTGTGAAAAAGTGAGCCCAACCGGAGTTATAGCTTGGAAGATGAGGCGCCTTAGTTTTATGTGCTTTGAATTTTCAAGGTAAGGCTACCATTATCAAAAGAAAGTGGTTTTTTGGCTTAGAAGATTAGCAGTTTGGATTCCGGAGCAAAGCCTACTATTGAGGCTTGAACGTGAGTGCACTGATCTACTCACTTAAAATGCCATATGAGAAGTCATTAATGAATGGAAATCTTTTGTCATGACTTGTCAAACAAAAGGTAAAGTTGGTGCAATGGTAAAGTTGTCGTCATGTGAGCTTGAGGTCACAGGTTCAAGGTGTGGAAACATCATCTTGCAAAGATGTAAAGTAAGACTGTGTGCTATAGATTTTCATAGTCTGCCCCTTTCTCAGACCTGGCATAGGTGGTGAGGTGCACTTGAGCTGCCCCTTTTTAACTAGTCAAACAAACACATGACATGAGATCCTCTTGGCCTTAATTCTAGATTTCATGCATGATAGATCGATGCAGGCAAACAGGTTTCTCTTCCCTATCCTTGAAAATCATGCTAATCTCAAATTGTATACACCAGTAGTTCCTACCGTAGAAACGAAACGTGCAACTGTTCTGAAAGGAGGGGAAAAGAGACCACCATAGTAGCTACATCTCATTCAACCTACGGGGAAAAATGAAAACAATTATGACACCTTTCCGTGCCTATTATAAATCCATTCGGAGAGAAAAGAAGGGAGAAAATGTATTACTGGGATTCTACATCACTTTTGGATATGCTGACTTGAATTCTTCTCCTTTGTCATTTGATACTTCTAGTTCTGACCGAGATGCATCATCTGTAGATACTCCATTTTATCCCTATAAACCAATTTGCTTTTAGTCAAGGTGAACAAATGCAAGCCTTCAATGGTTAGTTTGAAGAGACTGGGTTTGAAATGAAAAATATGAAAAGGATTCTGTTTGGCATCACTTATGAGTGATGAATGAACAGTTAAGCAAAGGTTTAGGATAATTTCCAACAAATTGTGCAGAAACAGTGTTGTATCACTAGACCCCATCTCATAGTGCGGTCAGTTTAGCATTCCTCAACTATAAAAGCAACTGTAAACGCCCAAAAAACCCAGCACGCAAGGGTGAGAGTATTATTTTACTTTCGGAGCCTGCATTGGCGGGAACTTCTTGCACCAGGGCTACCTTTTTATTGTAATTTTCTATGACCTTCTCCAATAAGTTTCTACACTAAACAAGTTTTTAATGAGTCTAATTGCAAGCAACTGAGTGAGTCCACTTAGTTGAGTGTCAAGCTGCTGGATCCCTCTTTCTTGCTCTCACCTTCTATTATCAGCCATCAGAACCCCTAACACATTCAACCAGTAGTTGAGAAAGAATTTAATGAAGTCAGAACCACATACAAAATCGAGTTAAAAAAAAAAAAAAAAATTCCATCCCAAAAGCCATAGTGATGAAACAAGATCCATGATATTATTTTATTGATCATATAGAAAAACAGCTACAAGGTATGGCATATTTCAAATACATTCTTCATCCTTAGTCCACTAAACATTAGAGTATTCAGGGGCACTTGGGTTTGCCTTCCTTGGTCTTCCAGTTGTCGTAGCATGGGCATTCCTCCTTGTGACCGTATGTACCTGATGGCACGCACAGACATTTACTGCAACACTTGATGCAGAATTCCATGCAATACTGCCTGTGAGACGTCGCAGAGCATCTGTACGAACACTTGCCGGGACATTCTGCAGAGAAAACAACCACACTCATGGGCTACTAAATTCCTGAATTATGATTCGATATGGTGCATCCATGGGCTACCGAGTTGCCAAAATCTGATCCGCTGTACACTATCCAAAATGATGTCTGCCCTCTTTCTAATGCTTGTTTAATTGGCTTGTCAAGGCTTATTTCATGAAGCAACCAGAAAATAATCAGATAGTGCAATATATCAAAGATTTAGACTTCCACTATGGTAAAGGGAACTCTATATACCATTTCTTCATAATGTTAGGAAACATCATTTTTTTAGCTGTAGATGATCAAAACTGTCCAGCTGGTGGGGTGCATCTTAATCTCTAATGACCCAACAATTATTTTCATTGAAAGCTGGTGTGTGTGTCTGTCTTTGTATATATATTTGGTCGATCAGATGGTCAGTGTCACAGCAAGAAGGTGAGGCCCAGTGATAGACCATCTAGATTCATTGCTTTTCAGCACAAAGAGAGCACACAGCCTATAACGGAAAAGCGCAAGAACATATACCTTCACTTTTAACGGATCCTTCTCCACCGTTCTGCAATTGACAAGGAACAACCAATCCACAGTTAGAGAAGAAAATCTGATGTATGTAAGGTTTAGCTTCCAAATTCTAAACATGGATAGGCAAGGGAAATACATACCGGGCGGTAAGTTTTCGGGCCACTGGCATTGGCTTCTGCCTGCAAGAAAATGAAACGTGGGTTATGTCTTCATATAGCCCTTCATGAAATGAGAAATCTTGAAGTCCACCATTTATAACACAGTCAAATGTCCATGTTTCAGAGTATGGACAAAACCGTAAGAGATAATGCCGCAGATGATCCACCATTTTTACATTACACTTGGGGTCAATCCTGGATTCAATTCTGGATATGCCTAACTGAGATCGGTGATGTTGAAGACCATCAAGAGGCATAGACGTGGTTCTGGCCCCATGCAGACAGACATCATTTCTTCCTAGAAGATTAAACATGCTATGTTTGATGGATCAATGGGCTGAGATAACCAAGCAGTAAAATCAATACGAAAGAGAAGCTACCATGAATTGTTATTAGCATTTCATATTTTGTAAATAAAGACACAATTCATGTTCCGCAACGATAAAAGATAACTACACAAAGAACATTGTCTCAAATGATAGCTTGAGAGAGAGAGAGAGTTACACTGGAGACTCCAGCAACAAGCATTAAACCAAGGAAAAGGAGGCAGGCAGATACACGCAGTGACAAACGAGAAGCCATCTTTCAGATTCTTGTTTGCCTTTCGGGTCTCCTTTTCCTTCACTGTCACAGCCTCATTACAAGAAAGATACAAGAAGTAGCCTTAAATAAGCATAGGAGAAGCATCTTGTACAGTTAAGATTGTCCAACGTACAGAAAATCAAGCCTTCTGTGTTTCCTTCTCGGCTAAATGCAATAATTAACTTCTAATTAAGAATGCTTCTAGAGGGAAAAAAAACTTCTCAAAAATAAGAATGCATTCAATTGTTACACAAGGAAGGTTAAAATTACCAAAATATATTGCTTACATCTGTAGATATTACCATTTAATGCATTCTTATCCTAGAGAATCTTTTTCCTTTGCTTAATTACCTATTTTGTATGGACCTTATTTAGATTAGATGAATGCCTCAACTCTTTACAAATGTACTTTTAGGACTCAAAGGGTATACATCAGATAACAGTGGTTAGGATCGTCCAGTTGATTAAACTTTTGGGGCATTGCCAATTAAGATGAGGGCCCACAGATGATTGCTTTAAATTAACACGTAGCTGGGCCTTGCAAGTAACCACAGTTACAAATGTATCCAAATAGTAGATTTTTTTTTCTTTCCAAATGTCTCAGGTTTTTTGCCCCAATTTAGTAGGCGCGCAATTGAAGAGCTTTCAGATTCTCTTGAATTACATCCAATTTGGCAAATTAAACTTATTTTTCATACATAAAAATTTTAATTTCTCAAAGATTATCTGCAAGGGAAATGTCATATTTTCCCCTATTTTTGATTCAATATCCCCCTAATTACTAAATGGCTGGATAGCTATAACTCTGGTAATTTTAGATTTATGAAGATCCAACTTGTTCATAATGTTGACCTTGACTTAGATAGCCTAAGCTCTGAAATTCTCATCCATAGGATGATCCTAGCCGTTACTTCTTTTAGTAATAAAATAGACAGTGAAACTTTTGATATTTCATCTGAAAACTCAAGAAAACATTGGCTAAGATCATCTAATGGATGTGAATTTTGGAGGTTCTTTTTAAAGATGAGAGTTTTGGAGAAGTCAAGGTGCCAACCGAAAATATGAGGTAGAACGTGAACTCATCCCCTCGATCTCAACTTTAACAGGAAGGCTTGGGTGAGGGGTTGAAATATCAGTTGCATGGAATCCAAAATGGAGTTTGATCAGCAAGACTTGTATATGGGACGGATTAGAGAGAAGAAAGATATAACTAGCTTAGTGGTCATGGCTTTTTATTGTGATTCTTTCTTGTAAGCCTGAACACTGCCTATTGTAATTTTGGCTTGGGTTTTGGAAGTAGATTCTGAATGAGTCCTAAAGTGGGTCCTATAGAGTAGTTCTTGTACATTTGCTTTGATACAGTGGATAAGCCTGGATCCACTATCCTATAGAAGTAGGCAAAACTATGTAAATTTTCGTATCTACTTTTTATCAGCTTCATCTATTTTTACTGTTATAGTAATTTCTTGATCTTGCACGTATCAACTTCAAACAGTTGATACCAGAGATCCAAGGTTCGAGGGTCCTATTATTCTTAAGACTAAGGTGGTGATTCCTACACATGTCTGAAAATAGTAAGTTTGAGTTCTACAAAAATCGAGATGCCAAAATATGTTAGTTCTATCAATGAATTCTATAAAATAAGAATAGATGTTGTATTGGTAAAGGAAGATAGTGCAGTTGCAATCAATGGAGCATAAATGAAGTCGGCAAAGATGATAGATAATACACATCTGCAAACAAAAATGAAACATTAGGGGGATGCTTCACATTTTATTTCTTTTATTGATGACTTTTCTAGAAAAGAAGGGGGTGTATATGGTCAAAAGAAAGAGTGAAGATTTTTCCCATTTTGTAAAATTTAAGGCTTTGGTTGAAAATCAAAAGGGAAAAAATGTAGTGTCTTAGAATTGATAACTAAATAGAGTACACCTCAAAACATTTTGAGGATTTACAGTAAGCATGGCATTGATTTTACAAAAAAGGATTCAAGATCATACGTCGGATATAGAATATCCACAAGCATACAACTTTAGAGATGAAGCAGATGATGAACTTGAAGAACTAGAACCACAAGCTGAAACCCAAAGTGATTAGGGTCGACCAAGAAGGATATCAACACCTTATGTTTGGGTCAAAGACTATGCGATAGCCTAGGCTTGCATCACAAAGGAGAATGAACCCAGTTCCTAAAAGGATGCATGTGACTTTATAGATGTTAGTCATTGGTCAGCAACCATAAAGGAGGTTACGGAGGCCTTGCACAAAAACAAGACTTGGAAGTCAGTTCATCTATCCAAGAGAAGGAAGAGAATTGCTTGCAGGTGTGTTTACAAGCATAAAAAAGATGATAATAAGAATGTTGAAAGACACAACAATAAGCTAGTGATGCTAAAAAATCAGGTACCAACCTCAACAACATTTCTCTGTCGTTGTTTGTTTAAGCATTATTAGGATGATGTTGAGTCACCTATACTTGATTGGAGTTGGAGCAATTAGATGTAAAAATTGTTTTCTTGCATGGGAATCTTGAAGAAGAAATTTACATAACTTGGCATAAAGGCTTTATTGAAGAAGACAAGAAGCATTTGATTTGCCGACTAACCAAATCGTTTTGTGGTTTAAAATGGGCAATGACAAGCGGTTTGATTCCTTTATTATGAGCTTGGAAATTCAAAGATATGAAATGGATCATTGTGCCCATGTTCATAAGTATGGCAATGGTGGCTTTATTATCTTTCTTACTTTTTGTTAACATAACTAGTATTACAAAGTTGGAAGCTCAAGTGTCTGTAGAGTTTGACATGAACACTTTGGAGGCAGTTAGTCAGATGCTGGGAATGAAGATGCTTAGAGACAGGCGGAATGAAAAGGTTATTTTAAAAAGATCTTGCTTCGTTTTAACACGGACGATGCTAAACTGGTTAGTACTCCATTTCTTGTTGGTTGCATAAGCTATATTTATTTCATCCACCTAGCAACAAAGCAGAGGAGAGAGATGTCACAAGTACTGCATGCATCTGCAGTAGAGAGCCTTATGTTCTCCATGGCATGCACCAAACGAGACATTGCATAAGTAGTGGGAGCATTCAGCAGGTACATGGCAAAATTGGGTAGAGAACATTGGATAGATGTGAAAGGATCTTTTATTATTTGAAGGGTACTTTTAAGGCTTCTATTTTACAATGGACAAAATCTACAAATAGTTAGTTATGTAGATGCAGACTATATATAAGAATCTAGACAAAAGGAGATCTACCATAGGTTTTGTATTTTCTTAAGACGGTGGTGTAGTGAGTTGTATGTTGAGGTTGCATATATTAATGGAATATGATTGAAGTGATTGCTTGATAATTTGCACATCAAGCAAGAGGTAAATTCACTTTGTGGTGCTACTTAGAGTGCCTTGCACTTGGCAAGAAATTTAGTATTTCATGCTCAAACCAAGCACAATGATATCCAATATCACTTTGTTTGGACATGGCTAAAGATGATCACCGATTATAACACCCCGAGATTCCAACAGTTACAATAGCATCCACTTTGGGGCACCCATACACCCCTCACGGTTTTGTTCTTCTCTAGTTTTCTCTCCCCAAGCAATGTGAGACTAACTCTTTATCTTTCACCCCAACCTAGAAGCTTGCCAGCCTTCTCTTGGCCCACCCTCATCGGCCCAGGGCTTCACACCAATGATGACATAGCCAATGTGTTAACAAAGCCAATTGTGAGACAGAAGTTCATTTGAAGCATGACTTCCTGGGAGTTATTAGCACTTACTTGATAGCTAATGACAGTCAAACAACAATTTAAGGTCTTCTTATGTAGACAAAGAACAAGTTGTCAAGTGAGAGAATGTTGGAAATGTGACTCCCTGTCCTATTCTTATTTCATCTCCATTAGCTAGATTTATATCATCTAACATCAACTGCCTATTAATAGATAGCAAGTGACCAACCAAACCATGCCATTATTGATCAAATGATGTTTCTGCACCTCATTTGGATTCAAAGCAGCATGCCGAAACTGCATTTGGCTCTCACCAAAGATATGAGACAAAAAGCAAGCTCATTCCCTCAATTTTGCTTACTAAGGGAAGGCTTAGGTGAAGGACAGAAGTATCAAGTTGCATCAAATCCAAAACAAAGTTCAATTGGCAAAGCATGTATAGAGTCATGTAGAGAGAAGAAATAGAGAAAAGGTATGATCAGTTTAGTGGTATTGAGTTTTTCCCCAGGTTCTTTCTTATAAGCCTAAATACCACTTATTGTGGCTTTGGTCTAGGTCCCAAAGTGAGTCCAGAAGTGGGTGGGTCCTATAATGGTTCCTAAAAATAGTTCTTACAAATTTGTTATAATATAATGCAGAAGCTTAGAATTGTTATCCTATGGATGTAGGCAAAACTACCGAATCATGTCAATCTCTGTGCCTACTTTTTGTTGGATTTATTTGCTTTTACTATTGTGGTAATTTTCTAATCCCCAAAATTTCAAATTTAATTGGATGATTATGTTTGGGTTCCATTGACTTGAGATTATATTTTATAAAACTAGGTTTTGGTTCATCCACATATTCCATAATTTTTCTACCCTTGTGAAAAGTGATTTTTTAAGTCTCATCAATAGGCTGAAATTTGCAGTACCCCTTAGAGGTGTATAAGATTGAAGCCCTGGTTAGCTAATTCTAAGTAGATTAGTTTAGGAAAGGCAATTATACCACTAGAGCCCATCCGATATTGCTTACTTTATTATTCGTTTGTTCAGGCAGCCAACGCTAAACACACCTGAGGAACGCTAGCTGCACATGCAGCCCACATGCAGGCCTGACCGATGCATGCGTAGGCAAGTGCACAGCTAGCATGGTCTATTTTTTGTGAATGGCATGATTCACCAGGCATGCTAACTGTAGACTTGCCTGCGTGTTGACAAGTGAGGTTGCGTGTGTAGCTTATACCACTAGAGTCCATCCCATATTGCTTACTTTATTATTCGTTTGTTCGGGCAGCCAAGGCTAAACACACTTGAGGAACGCTAGCTGCACATGCAGCCCACGTGCAGGCCTCACCGATGGATGCGTAGGCAAGTGCGCAGCTAGCGTGGTCTAATTTTTGTGAATGGCATGATTCACCAGGCATGCTAACTGTAGACTTGCCTGCGTGTTGACAAGTGAGGTTGCGTGTGTAGCTAGCATTCCTCAACTGAATTATCATGGCCATCTTTCTTTGATAAACAATCTTCTTCAACCGTTAATTTTCACTTACGTGCTCAATCTCATCATCTGTAGATCGATAACCACATTTGCATCAAATTAAGGTCACAAAACTTGGTACATTGATGTTGCTTATTTTACCAACACTGCTACATGGATTACTTCTCTTATTTGTGAATAGATTGCTCCATGAGTAGAGTAGTTGTGTTCTATGATTCTATTCTAAACACCAAGTATTAGCAACAAAGGAATGCCCTCTACCACATTGGTGCCATACAAGAAGCTCACTATTGTTCCATTTTGCCATGCAAATATGTAGTTCTTTAAACTTAGTACTTTTCTATCTGAGTTCGTATATCATATATTTAGAGTGAATGGGAACCTTGGCATAATGATAAAAGTTGTCGTCATGTGACCTTGAGATCACGGGTTTTAAGGCGTGAAAACAGGCTCTTGTAAAAATTCAAAGTAAAGCTGGGTACTATAGGCCCTTATGGTCCACCCCTTCCTCGGATCCCGCATAGGCGGGAGCTTTGTGCATAGAGTTGCCCTTTATATATCATATATTTAGAGCAATTCTTTCATATACAGCTGGTAGCATCATACACTTACTGATTGGATGAAGGAAGCTAGCAAAACGCGGAAGACATTAAAATTCCCCCTTCGACTTATCATTGACAGCTTATATCTATATGCCAATGTATATATGTATTATTTAACCTTTCTATCCTAACAACCTCAAGGTCCCACGCTCAACTATTCACTTCCGGACTACTACTGAAAATCTATACTCCAAAAGTCCGGATTATAACTCTCCAAGTCTTCGGATGCACAATCTACTACGTCCATACAAACACAGCAAGTTTCAAATTTTCACCCAAGAGTCTATTTTCTTGGGGTATAGTGTCTAGTGGTCGCACATATATTGCACGGCATGCCACTTTCGATGAATCCAAGTTCCCATTTTACATTGTTGGCTCTACTTTGAACTCATAAAATGCACACAAGAATGTGGATGCAAGACCGCGGACAGAGATCACTTTTTTTTTCTTTTTTTCTTTTTTCCATTGAACAAGCCTGCACTAGATAGGTACTGCTCCTCCCAATTTTCGGTCTCCATAGATTTTCTACACAAGAAGGGGAGCCTTGGTGCAATTGTAGAGTTGTCGTGGTATGACTTTGAGGTCACTGGTTCAAGGCCTTGCAAAAATGCAAAGTAAGACTATGTACTGTTGACCCTTGTGATCTGCCCCTTCCCTAAGCCCGAACCCTAACCCAACATTAAGCGGGAGCTTCGTGCACCGGGCTGCCCTTTATCTAATCCCTTTCCAACTTATTCTTCAGCCAACCCTAGTCCAACACCTACACTTGATCCATTGACTCCTACCACTCCCTCACTATCCTCACCAACTCCATCTCACTGCCAATTTCTCATTCTACCCATGATTCTTGTCACTGCCAATCATCAACCCATCCTTCTGGCACTTCCATCTCCCCTCCCATTTCTAGTCTCTTCAAATCTCGCGTCCTAAAAATCAACCAATAAGATCACTCACAAATATTTCCCTGCTAATGTGTAGTCTGTTTCGCAAGCTTATCTTAATCCTGACGATATTGTTGTGTTGCATGCAGGTTTTGTACAAGAGCCATCCGCAGGACCGGTTCGAGCCCATCCAATGATTCTTCACAGTATGAATCTGACTACTTGGTAGTGACGGAGCCCAGGAGCTACACACAAGCAAAGAAATACTACCATGTGGTGTAAGGCCATGGTTGATGAAATTAATGCGCTAATCCAGAAGGGTACTTGGATTTTGGTTCCTTATCAATCTTGGGTGATTTAATCAGCAATAATTGGGTTTATGAGGTCAAACATGATCCAGACAGCTCGATCTGACGGTTCAAAGCACCCCTGGTTGATGTCCATTATGATGACACATTTAGGCCCGCAATCAAATCTACCACAATTGGTCTTATCGTACCTTTGGTCATGTCAAGGGGATGGTCAACTCATCAATTGGAGGTCTCCAACGGGTTCTTACAGGGAGATCTTGCCGAAATAGTTTATATGGCCCATCGAAGGGTTTGCTGATCCCACTGTCCAAACCATCTCTGTCCCGTTCAAAAATCATTGTACAGCTTAAAGCAAGCCCCGTGGGCATGGTTTCGCAAACTTAGTTCCCTACCGATTTCTTCTTAGTTTTCAAAAATCATAGACAGATGCATCCCTATTCATCTATGATTTTATTTTCTTGTTTATATGGATGATATTGTGTCGTCTCTCTTCTTGGCCGCCAATTAGCAATTAGAGACATGGGTCCCTTAGATTATCATTAGGCATCGAGTGATTACATTCTAAGAGGGTTCTCATTTGATCTCAATCGCATCAACGTAAAAGCACAAAGCTGTTGCCTATGGGGTTCGGAGAGACAGAACACAAGAGTTTATAGTACGAAGCCTTACCTTGTATTTTTACAATATATTATTTTCATGCTTTGAACCCTTGACCTTAAAGTTACACAATGACAACTTCATAATTGCTTTAGGTCCTCCAAATTGACTCACTCATTGCAACCTTTTCGCCGGCCAACGATTTATAACGATAGTCACTAGTCCTACTGGGGCTAGGAAGTAAGCCACACAACCCAAAGCGGCAAAAAACAAATAGAATTTGCTATATGCCCCTTTTTTAGTAGGTGATTAACTACCGAAGCGAAAAAAAGGCTGGATCAAGAAAAGGGGGGACTACGAGCCCTCTGCCCCGTGCATCTAACCAGCTTGAGTGGTTCGCTGGTTCCACCCACTAGACCCTTAGAGTGATTCAGTCAATACAGAGGTGCGCCTGAAGTGGGGAGTGTGCTGTCCCTATTCAGCTGGGCCCTTCCCCATAAGGCCTCACTGCCAGGGCATAAGCGCCCTCTTCATCTCTGCTTGAATCAACACTTCACATCTTGGCTTCTTCCTTGGAGCCATCTTGCAAGTGCAGGGTCACCCTGGGCCTCCTCTACTTCATCGTCTGTGTACTTGACGCCCAATCCCTCCCAACTCATTACCGTTACTCCAAGGCTCGCTTTCCAATAGCATCAACATAACTGACTCAAAACCATGTCTCACCTCCATGGCCGGTACTCCGAGGTTGTTCAAATTTGATGGTTCCAAGCTACCGAACCGCAGGAGTGAAGAAGAATAGTGGGTACCTTCCTATACATCACTGTAACAAGACCCCATCTAGCACACTCCATTAATTCACGGCAGAACCCACGGACGCTCATTAGCTCGCTGCAAAACGTATTTTACACTATCTGAAGCAAGCATACTTCCAACATTGGATCCTACTCTCCCACTCTAAACCTGTGCAATCACAAGCATTTACTGGCGCAGACTGGGCCGGGTGTATTGACGATTGTCGATCTACTGGCAGAATTGCCCTCTTTCTAGACAATAATTTGATATCATGGAGTGCACAGAAAGAACATACTGTAGCCAGATCTTCCACTGAATTAGAATACCAAGCTATTGGCAGTGCCACGTCCAAGATTATCTGGGTGGGATATCTACTCAAGAAGCTTGGATTTGTTACCTCCAATCCTTTGGTGTGAGAACCTAGGGGCCACCTATCTTACTGCTAATCCTCTCTTCCATGCCCGTATAGAACACATCGAGGTTGATTTCCATTTTGTATGAGATCAAGTGGCACAAAATGAAGGGGAGTCTTGGTGAAGCGGTAGAGTTGTAGTCAGATGACCTTGAGGTCGCGGGTTCAAGGCATGGAAACAACCTCTTGCAAAATGCAAGATAAAGCTGTATACTATTGACTTCTGTAGTCTGCCCCTTCCCTAATCTCCGCATACACAGGAACTTCGTGCATCGGGCCTGCCTCTTTTATCAAGTGGCACAAAATCTTCTCTATGTGCAATTCATATCGACCAAGGATCAGTTTAGCCGATATCATGACTAAGCCACTTTCAAAGGCTTGATTTCAGCTTATTGTAACAAGTTGCAGTCGATCTCAAGAGATCCATGAACTTCAGGGGGCGCGACAGTGTATGTATACTTAAGTATATATCTGTATGATTTAACCCCTTCTATCCTAACAACCTTACTGATTCTACTCGATCTTTCCATGTAACAGTCAATGTTTATCGCTTGAAAGGGTTGATTTCTGTTGTAACACTTCCATATAATGAAAGTTAAATATCTCATAACACTTTCCGGTGTACAAAGCTCCTGCCTATGCGGGGTCTCGAAAAGGGAAGGACCACAAGAGTCTATAGTATGCAGTCTTACCTTGCATTTTTAAAAGAAGATATTTCCACACCTGGAACCCATGACCTCAAAGTCACATTACGACAACTTTTACCATTTCAAGAGATTGAATTGCTCAAATTATCATTAAATGGGTGCAATTACTTGTGACAAGCTCGATGAGATGCCATATAATTTATGGGAGTCCCTACCTTGCATTCAATTTCCATGCCATGACCTCTGGTATATAAATGTCTAGATGATGACCTCTTATTTTTTAATATTGCTTTTTACTCTTTTTCTATAGTTTGGTAACTAGCTAATAAAAGCAATTAGAGTTCGTTAAACCAATGATTAACAAATATCTCACAAAGTTCCAAATATAAAAAACTGAAGTTCCCGCCTATGCGGGGTTCGGGGAAAGGGCGGACCACAAGGGCTTATAGTAGGCAGTCTTATTTTGCATTTTTTGCAAGAGACTGTTTCCATGACTTGAACCTGTAACCTCAAGGTCACATGACAACAACTTTTACCGTTGCGCCAAGGCTCCCCTTCAACTCAAGGATATATATAAAGAAAACGGCATGATGCATGTCTAACATATGTCAATTCATTCTCCACTCGTCCCAAGTTGTCTAAATTCAACATAAAGGGATTCAAGGGCACTTGCGTTTGCCTTTCTTAATCTTCCAGTTGTTGTAGCCTGGGCATTCCTCCTTGTGACTGTATGCACCTGATGGCATGCGCAAACTTTTGGAGCAATACTTGATGCAGAAGAACACGCATGGCTTTTTATGGGACGTCCTTGAACATTTATGCTGACACTTACCCGGGTATTACGCAGGAATAAGCAACCACACTCATAGCTGTAGATGAAATCAACTTGAAAGTGCAAAACAGAAAGGACTTGCAGAAAAGGAACGTCCATATATCATTTCCTACAATATAAGACATCAAAAGTGTATTAAATTAGGAGGCTCAACAGCCATCAAAAACTTCTATCTGGTGTGGCCTAGATTGATCTCTATTGAGCAGGCAATGATTCAAGTTGCTTTATAAAGAAAATTAGTGATCACATGTATATGCTTTGAGAATGGCTAGGATCATGCCTGAGAGGTCAACGGTCTAGATTGGCTATTTTCAAGAATCCATACAGACATTTATTAAACGTTACCTCCTCATATAATAGATCCTTCTCCACCATCTTGGAAGAACAATTATGTATATTGTTGACACCTCTATTTTGCCACCATAAAGTCTCAATTATCTCCCAAGGAGTCGGAGAACACTTCAATCCACCCTACGGCTTACACACCGAAGTGGAAGAATTAGTAGTCCAACTAGACTACACAGGAGCATGGGACAGCAACTCCACTCTTACAAAAGCCCAAATCATCTGAAGAATTCACATCTTGGTCACAAGGACTAGAGGCAACCACAATTTTGCTTTCAGAAGAAGGCGACATAGCAGCCTCTAACACTTTGCTTCTACTATACCCACATAAGATACCCCTAAGTAAATCCTAGGAGGACTATATGATGCACACATTAATGAGCAACCTTCATCATTTGATGAGAAAGCCGCATGATTATTTTTGTTAGGATCGATTCAGTCACACACACAGTAGGAGACAAGGAGATTTATGTGGTTCGGCAAAACTCGGCCTACATTCACGGGAAAGGAGGTTTACACATATCCATGACTTCTCCTAAAGGGTTACTACTCCCCCTCCTTAATGCTCTCTGTTGAGTTTAAGTGCTAATCAGTTATCGAGCATACCATAAGCATCTAGAAGCTTGCCGCATAGAAGCCTACCACCTAAAAGCCAATCAATGTCTCTCGCACCCGCCCTCATTGGCCGCCCTCGTAGGCTGCACTCATTAGCTGCTCATAAATATCACTCGGAGTGGTTGCGTTCACTCAGAATGGGGGTCACATGGTTCTCTCAGAATGGTCAATGAGTCTGCTCTGAATCATACGCACTTTTCACTAAGTCATCTCACCACTATTCACTGAGTTATCCCACAACTATTCACCGAGTCATCCTGCTACTGTTTTCAAGTCATCTCGCTACTATTCCTAAGTCTCGTGGTCACCAAGTCAACTCACAGTAGTCACTATGTCCACTTTCTGCATTTGTCCACCAAGTCAACTCACCAGCTATCACCAAGTTCACTCTCAGCTGTCACTGGGCAATTTCCTAGCTGTTACCAATCCACTCATCAGTTGTCATCGAGTCCACTGCCAGTAGTGGAAAAGGAAAAGATTGCATAGCATCCAGAAATGACAAAAACTGAAGAGCTTGGAAAAAGCTACTAGGAAGGCTGTCTTGGAACTTGTGGAGCATAGGTTGGAGAGGATAATGGTACAGAGCCTTTAGCTTTTCATTGCCTGCACTCATTGTACATTTGTTTGGCGAGTCGCCAAAACAACCATCTTATCATTGCTTCAAGGTTGTTTGATAGAATCGGATGTTGTTTCTAACCAGTCAGTTTTATAGTATAAGTTTTTATTCGCTAGATCATCCAAGCTATGTGATTCTTTTAACTATTAAATATCCAAAGTTAGAGTAATAACGTGAATGGGTTAGGTGATACAAAACATGGGCTCTAGAAATATTTAGCATTCCTCTTGTTTGATCATTTTGTGTGTCACCCTTATGTTAGGTCATAGGTTTGAGCAGCTCGAAGGTTGGAATCATCTATAGAGGAAAACCTTGATTATCTACCAAATTAAAAAAAAAAAAAAAAAAAGTAATTTATTGAAAATGTAAAAGAAAATAAATAAGGCAAAAAACAATTTTTTCTACCTTAGGAATATCTTGAATCCAAAAGACAAAGTAATTCCTGAATCCATAAGGAAGAGAAAAACACTTCTAGTAAAAAAAAGAAAAAAGAAGAAGATGAATAACAGACACTTAAAATGCTATTTATATTAATATAAGTAGATCTACCATTTTCCTTCTAATGAAAATATAAAAATATGATGTCTTACCAAGCAAATTAGGAAATACTTGCTATAGAATCAAACCTAAGTTGTTAATGCTACTATAAGAAACTAGAGCCATTAGGAAACTAGACAATGTAAAAAATAAAAACAAAAACAAAACAAAAAACTAGATCACCTTATATTAGTACTTTCCACCTGGATTAAACTCGTCCTCGAGTTTAATATCGTGCCTACTTAGTCATAACATCATATTTGAATATGACATTGAGATCTTCTCAAAAAATTGACTTCTCCAATTTTAGAAAAAAGATTGCCTACTCTACTTTAAAAGCTTTATGTTCAATTCTTTTCGCTTAGGAGTAAGAATAGTTTTTCTACCATCTTTTTTAAAGACATACACATTGTCCTCGCCTTTATGTATATATAAGCAAATTTATATGCTTTTCAAAAACTTCAGAAAACATGTATAGAATGTCATAATAACAAGATTATAATCGTGATGATATATTGGGATACGTTTCCTTAATAATAGTCATTGTTGTGATAGTGAAAACCTTACATATTAATCGAACAATCTTACAACCCAGGAGTCCCCATTTGTGGAAAAAAGACCACAAGTCCTAGTTATCAACATTAATAACCAAGTCTTTTAGGTCTTATTCTCTTCATAATGGATCAATCAAGTCTATAATAAAGGCCATGAAATGAACTCAAGAATTATAAATAAAAATTGAGAAAATTTTTAAAAGACTAATTCTAAATTTCCAAATATGTTGGTGCCTGTAACACTCTGGATTTTTGAGACATTATTATTATTATTATTAATGGCATTTTTAATAAGAGCATTTGGGATCCCATGAGAAAAGTTTTAATTATCATTTTACTAAAACAATTCTTAAAAACTCCGGGTGTTATTTTTCCTTTCTCAAAACGGCATACATATAAATAAAACAATAAGCGTATCAATCAATGTCAAATAAATCGGCGCCTTTATTTTAAATCAAATAAATGTCCAAAACACAATAATAATATGGCACAGGGTCTATCCATCATAACAACCCATATAAATGTCTAACATATGTCTAAACATCTCAATCAAATCCATAAAATAAAAGTATTCAGTCAATAATTAAATTCAAATAATAATCCTGTTTATTGACTCACATCACTATCTAAAATTCTAAGAAAAGGATCTTCAGCAGCTCTCACGGTTTCTCAACAGCTTTTCCTTTCCTGATGTCGCGCTTGAGATCTAAAGCATTGCAAAACAAAGCAATGCCTCAGCAAGCTATCACTTGTGTAGGTGCATAGACAATTAATGCAATAAATGAAATAATTAATTAACAGTACTGATGAAAAGTCTATCATTTATGAAAATAGCAGTATCATAAGTCATGTCTAAATAAATGTCAATTTATTCTATATGCTAAAACATGCATTTCACGGAGTTAAAACATGACATGAATCAATGTAAATGAGCATACAACAAGAATAAGGGCACCCTAAGGTAATAGGTCCCATAACATCGCACTAACATCATTGATCATGAGTACTCATAGCCAACCTCTGAGTATCATCACACCTAGGCATACCATCCATAACCATGCTCATCATACATGCACACATAATAAGAATATGGGTCATCATGCCGCAGTGACAAGCCTCCATGAGTATCAACCACCGCCGCTCTCCGTTGACACCATAACGGGAGACTTAGCGTCTGTCCCCATGGAAAGGCTCAGATCGGTAGTGTGGACTATCCATGTTACCAAACCCCTACCGAATGTCATCTATGAGCAGGTGTCTATCATATCACAATATCATCACATCATAATCTCGGAGCGTGGGTGGCCGGCCTTATCCCTCCTAGCATGACGCCCACCGGGTGAGAGCACCCATCATCAAATATAAAACATAAAAATCATATGTATATGCTAAAACTCAAGAGCACTCATAACTCAAAATCCCTAAGATATGCCCCTCATCCTAAGGTTAGCCTATAAAAGGACTAGCTAATAAGCCTATATTCTTATTTCTATGTAAATCTATGCATTTCTAAGATATAATAATAAATAAGTCTCTATTTAAGCATAATTAATTAACATCATGCTCATAAAACATTTGTCATGAGTTTATTCAATAAAATATTTCAATTTGTAATAATCATAATGTACTCAAAGTTGCATTAAATCCATGGCAAATAATAATTGCAATTTAAAATACAATCAAGCATGATGCTATGTTTATGCATTGTTTGAAAATCAAGGCAAAGCATTAATTGTCGTCACCTAACTCAATGTGAGACCACTTAGCTTGTTAATAATCCTCTTAACTGGTATATTCAAGTGCACCTATACATGTCACATTACTATTTTAAAAAATTTCTAAATTAAAAGTAGACATTTATAAGTTTTTAAGTTAAACCTAGATCTACGTCGTCAATACAGTCACAACGCCTCTTTCGAATCGTGATTTGGACTCCTCTAGCTCCCAAAAATCAAATTTTTGTGAAAACATATGTAAATGGGGCCTGCTCGACCACCATAAGGTGGTCTATACCGACGGCACTGGTTTCCGCCAGTTTATACTGGCGTAAACCAGCGTCACGAAGAGGCCTGCAACTAAAACGCGTCACGGGGACGCACCGCGTGCATCCTCGGTACCGGTGCGTCACGGTCGCTAGGATGCCGTGCGTCCCGACGTTTCGAGACAGCCCACGTGGGGATTCCCGCCGGCGCGTGACGCCGCGCATGCGTGCGCGTTGAACTTCAGTTCGGCATCGTCTGTGGGGTGTCCTGCTGTGCATCCCGGCGTCAACGCCAAGGCGCCGACGCCTTTACCGCCGCTGGAGAAGATGACCGGATTTCGGTCGTCTCCAGCAAGCCTACAGGGTTTCGTTTTGCACAATTTTTGCTTTATTTTTTTAGAATTTCCTCTAAAATTCATTTATGCCCTCCTTTTGCACTGATTTTTCCCAAACCCATGTTTTTTAAACAAGTTTTCCCAAGTTTCTAAAAACGTTCCTAGGTACTGGTTTTCACTTTTTCTGAAGAAACCCACCATTGGATCTCTCCCAAATTTAAAAGATTTGATCTTGGGTCTCTTATGCACTAGTTGGACGGTGCGATTTTCAAACAGATATGGTTTCATCTGTGAAATCACGCTCCAACAGTAGCGTGCACAAAGTTCCCAGGAAAATTTGATTTTTCCTGATTTAAATGTATTTATAATTATATTTACCTATTTAATAATTACATAAATTAGGGTTTAAGGCTTACCTTGCGCTGTTAGCCGTTGATGGACCTTGCTGGAGTTCCACGTGCCGGAAAAGTTGAAGTTTTCAGAGCTAGGGTTGAGATGCAACTCAGTGCAAACGAGGAACAAATGGAGTACTTTGGCACCTGGGGGGGAATAGTTATAGGGATTAGAGTCCTAGGGGAAGAGAAACTCTTCCCTTCACGCCTCTTTCCATGGTTTCTCCAGCGATTTCGCCGGATTTGGGCCCATGTATAATACGTCTCTACCAAATGACTAAACTACCCCTATGACTTCAACAGCTCCTATCTCCCTCGTTTGAGCTCCATTTTTTGCGTTCTTTGTGGCGTTGGAATCCTATCGACGAGTACTTTCAAATTTTTAGTTTTCAGGAAAAAATTTCTATCTATAAATTTTTAATTTAATTTATTTAGTAATTTCTTAATTTATATTAAAAATTAAGGATATTACAGTGCCTCACCAATTCTCTTAAAATGAGAATTGTATAATGCTCATATTAGCCTATAATCCAAAATTCAAACATGTGGAGATCATAAGATGATGAAAACTCCATGTAAAAAACTAAACTATAGTAAATTAAGACTAAGTAACAAATCTAAACTAATCTAATTTAAAGTAAAATTTTACTAGAAGAAATTACCTTAGAGATTGCTTTTAAATCTCTATCCTCAATTGTAAATCTTCAAGCTTTTTCCAAATTCCAAATCCAAACAGCTTTAAACACTAATCTTCCAATTAAAAATCTAAAAGAGAGTTTAATCACTTTTCGTAAAGTAGTTTAACTATCATGTTAAGTTCAATATACTTATGAGCTCATGAATGGTTATGTATATCTGTCAATTATTTTCCTTAGATAATACTGAAGTGTGGGAGTTCTAACTCATTTGGACAATGTGGAACTAAATCCCAAGTCGAAAAAAGTAAAGGGAAAGACAATTCCAGTATGTTGATATTATCAAATTACACAACAACATAGCATTCAAATGCAAATATACCAATTATGTAGCACTATATGTAAAATGGCAAGCAAGGATTAATTTTGAGGTTTAAATACTTTTGTGAAAAATAATTAACTCTTTATGAGTTCTTAGTTGGTTGACAGTGCTGCAAATTCTCATTCATCTTTGAGCAAGGGACTCAAACTAGTAAAACTTACTAAACATATAGTTAAAGCTATTAAAGGTGAATAGGTCTTCATTTGATTGTCTTGAGGTACAAATTTGGGTGTCTATGGTATGTAGTTACCCAAGTTATATATAACATGCATCCATATCCAATACATCACATAAGACCTAAAAAGGGCAGCCCCTATGCACGAAGCTCCCACCTATGCAGGGTCCAGGGATTTGCAAGAGGCTGTTTCCACGCCTTGAACCCATGACCTCAAGGTCACATAAGACCTCATCTTTGTAAAAAAATTCAATTGAAAATATAATGAGACCCCTTTGGCTTACCTTGACCTCGTCAATCTTTGTAATCCAACCATTTAATAAGTAGGGGATTTTCGCATCTTTATGTTTAATCTGTCAACCATCTCTTTAGATTATGTTCTAGTACTACTTCCTCCATTGATGATAAGATCACATATTTACTAATTCATTGTACACTTTATTCTAAAAATATTGTGCCTTTGAAGATCAACACTATCCTTTGGAATGTACATAAAATAACGAACTAGGAGTATCTCACCTTCATTTGCATAAGCCAATTCCTCTCGATCTTCATTGACCCCATCAACATCGTAGTCTACAGTATCAGTTTCAAGAGATCTTGATGTTTAAGACGTTGTTGGATCAATATATCTTGGTTCTTCGTACGTGTAACACTTGATTCGTTGTGGTGGGGCATAAGGATTATTTTTGACCAATGATCTTCCAACTTGTTACCTTGTTGGCTCTCCAGATTTTGTCTATGGTTGCAGATGATTGAGGAGTTTCTTGATTAGAGCTTCTCCTTTGATTTTGTTCCATGTTTTGTGATGATTCTGATGTGTTGACCCTTCTTGCTATTTGATTTTTATCTAATAATATATTATGCGATGGTAGCCGATAAAACTCTGTACATACTCTTACACTATACGGCATTCTTGCTTATAAATTTTTGTATCTGGAACAACACTTGATCATAATTTTTTGGCAAAAATCTTGCATTTATCACTGCTTTATTTGTTGCCAAGTACAAAATTTAGTGCTTTTTTTCTGAGCATGTTGAAGCCCCACCTTTAAGCTTGTAGGTGACAAACTTCACTTTATTCTCTTCTGCAATTTTCACAAAATCAAAGAATCTGTCAACATAAAGAAGCCAATCAAGAAAACCTTCAACATGTAAATACTCATTGAAAGAAGATAAATTAAGAGGGTTCAAGGTAAAAGGGCAGTAATGGTGCACAAAGCTGTCCAGAGAAGAGGCAGACCACAGGAGCCTATAGTAGGCAGTCTTACATTGTTTTTGTAAGAGGCTGTTTCCATGCCTTGAACCCGTAATCTCAAAGTCACATGACAATAACTTTTACCGTTGCAGGCTCGAAGTGCATACCATAAAACCCAGCTTGCTGATCAAACAAAAAATAGCCCACAATCGGTCATCTCCGTTTCAGACCGATTGGTATCTTGTTTCTTACTGTTGACATCTCCAAAACCAAGAGAACAGTATCCGGATACAAGTAGAACAGGCCCTAAAAGTCGATAATTGTGTCACTGATTGGCTTTCTCCATGCTTAATTTCTTATGCTCAGTATTTTGAGTACAAGCCATTTATTTGCTAACCCTGATTTCTGGGCTTTAAATGGATGGCTAGGAAAGGAAAGTACAACAGTACATCACCAAAGCATCCACCAATCAGAGGCTTAGAATTGCCAACTGTGGTAAACCTTTGGGGTAGGCTCATCTACAGTAAGACCCATCTCGCAAAACAATGATTTTGATCATTGAACAAGTGGGCTCCATGGGTTGAAAAACATGTCCATCCATTGTGCCGCTATTCCTCTTCATTTGACTAAGAAGTTCAGGTAGGCCCGACTAGTAATTAAGACCTGCTGAATCAATGATTTGATCAATGAATTAGTGGGCTCCACTTTTTGAGAGAAGAAAAAACGCATCCATCTCATGGGTTCCTCTTTTAAAGGGCACCACATGCAACTCCTGTCACCAACATGCCAAGCAGTGGAATCAAAAGCCACATGAAGTAGGACCTTTGCATGGCAGGATGTTGGCACATCACCTTTGTAAGGTGAGACTAGGGCCGCTCTTGATAGCCATATTCCAGGTACATAATACACAACACGAGACGAACACTCCAAAGTGGTAGCAGAATAATAATTTGAAGGAAAGGTGGTACTCTTCGAGCCTAGTGTTGAGGTAGACTCAGTGTGGTCTATACCATATCAGTGAGAATCCTGTATATATGTAATGTTAAAGATAATGTGTGCGTGCGCGAGTGAGTGAGTGAGTGAGAGTTTGTACGTGAAAAAACAGAAGGGTTAGAGGAGACTCTAAGCCTCCTCTTCATCTTCCATTGTATCTGATTAGATAGTGAAACCTCTTCTCCCATGGATAAAAACTGAGTTTAACCAAACCACGTAAATCTCCTCGTCTTCTATTGTGTGTAATTGAATCAATCTTGACACCTAGTTCTTATTGTCCCTGTGTCACTTCTTTTCAGATGGTAGAGTCGTTCAATCAGAATGGTTTTCGAGACTAAGATACTCATAGTGGAAGAGATCAAAAGAACGGTTGCATCAACAAATTTGAGGCCTTTCATTCTTGCAGCCAAACGGCAACTTACCAATTGGTCTGGCTTTACTACAAGTACTTCTTGCAAAAGAAAATGCTTATAGTAAAAGTTGTTGTCATGTGAGATTGAGGTCACGAGTTCAAGACGTGGAAACAACCTCTTACAAATGTAAGATAAGGCTGTGTACTTTAGCTCCCTTGTGGTCCGTCCCTTTCCCATTCCCTGCATAGGCAGAAGCTTTGTGCACTAGGGCTGCCCTTTACTTCTTGCAAAAGAAAAGAACACTACATAATCAGTGAGTAAAAGGCACAATGTTGGGCTGTTAAAATCATTCAATCCAAGTGATATTCGAAGTACAAGATATCGAGAGTTAGAGAAATCAGATGAACAGGTCTGATCAACCAAAAATGAGGTCCAGCATGTAAAAGTAGAGAGCCATACCGCAAGTTCTTATACTCACCCTTTTATTATGTTTGCTTACATGTGAGGTATAATTAATGCATAAGAGAGAGTCCCCGTAAGATTTGACACGTTCGAAGAAGTTAACCCTCCATTTGTGATGGAGCATGATTCTTTCTCAGATCATCTGAGCTGTTCATCTTGTTTGGCAGGACAAAATTAGAGAACCCACAAAAAATCAGTGCATTTTTATGAATCTAACCTCTTGCTTTATGTCTTTGAAAAAAACTAGCAGAGAAATCAGTGACTGTGAATTCAAGTGCAAATAAAATAGGTATTTCTCTTTTTGTCTAAGTCACTTTCTTTTTTCTTTGTGAATATCGAAAATATCCCCATTCATTGGTCCGAAATCCACATCTATGAATTGAAAGGTCCAAAAATGAGGAATTGCTTAGATCTTCCAAAGATATCTTGCTCCATCACTAATAGAGTGTTGACTTCTTCGGACACCTTGAGAGCGCCAACTCTTACTTTAAATGCTTAAAAAAAGGAAGAAAGATAAAGGTTTGAGTTACATTCTTGTAATTACTTGAAATTTTGCTATCAAATATATAGTGCACAGATCATGTTACCTATCAATCGATTTGAAATAGCACGTTGATCTAGCTATTAATTCATTTTGGTCACGCCATAATAGCCTCCGCATTAAGAAGCAGGCGAAGCAGTTAGAAGCGCTCGCTATGAATTGTAGACAACTTAACATCTCCTCAATAATACAATTGGTCGCAGGTTTGAGACACCACATTTTCTTTTTGACCGAAGATTAGATTTAGGAGTCTTTGATTTGTAATTCTTTACTTGTGCCTGAAAACTTAATAATAAAAAATATAATAACATTTAATTGGTTGAAAAAAAATAAAAAGCAGAAAAAGTTTCACCAAGAGTTGCAGATGTAAAGTGCAAGTAGCATTGGATTGGCCAAAAAAAAGTTAAATGTTTTAATTTCAGTCAATTAAATATCACTGGCTCCTTGCCATCATGGTGCCGATTGGATATTCTTCCCGTGTGTGGGCCCGGGATCGAACACTTGCCAATAACTATTTACGTAATTCTACGTGGGAGACCGGACACGTGTTGCTTTGTTCATGTCCCCATTCAGAATTTTCTTCCCGTGCCATGTCAAGGCCTTCTTTCTGGCACGCACGATCCCTTCTTTCCGCTTTCAATCACAACCACCCATCTTCGTCGGCTTAGCTCCCTAGAAATTAGCTGTCGTAGGATCATTATCCTTTGAATTCTGAAAGATAGAATCGCGTTTCTATGGCCATACACGAAGATTCTTGATTGTGGAAGAGAGCTGTCAGGAATACTTTTAATAGCCAGCCAATTCCACCATGTCAAACAAAGAGTTTAACGACCACTTTATAAGAACAGCAACAGCTCTATTATTTGGGTTCAACCGCGGGGGTGGAGCCCTTATACAACACGGTGCACGTTTGGCACGTCAACCCAAAACTTCACCAGATCAGCTGATGGTCCAAACTGCTCATCTTCCCTAAAATACATTGTTATGATCCCATGCAGGTGAATGGAAATTGCATCCGTAAGTTCTTCTGATCCAACAAAAACAATCTAAGGTTCAGAATTTGGTCGGTGTGGGGCCATAATTATACAAGGATCATGGATCAAAGGTCTGCATTGAGTTGAGGTCATCTGTTAGAATAGCAGATTTGATCAAAAGGGCAGTTCCGGTGTACAAAACTTTTGCATGTGCAAGGAAGGGTCAATAGTATACAGCTTTACTTTATATTTTACAAGAAGTTATTTTTACACCTTCAACCCATGACTTCAAGGTTACATGACGACAACTCTACCATTGCACCAAGACTACCCTTCAATTACAATGATTCGGCTTTGATTGTCCTTCGGAAATCCATTCACATTACAGAGTATACGTTAAGAGGGTGCGAGCAAACCAACTAAATCTTGTCTTTACTTGTTCCCTTTCTTTTATTCTCTGCTGGTCATGCTGAGGGAAAAGTGAGAAGAGTAAGGGAAGAAGGTTCTCATCTGATCGCTTATTTTATTCCACAGACACGACATTCGCACACCTCACTGTCTCTTCTCCTTATTGGGCAATCTTTTCTTCCCTTCAAACTTTCTCCACCAGAAGTTGATAGTTTTGCTCTACACCATTATTGGCCAAACCCCAGCAATTTTCTCCATACTTGCTTTGGCGTGTCAAAGTAGAAGGTTAGAAGAACTTACAGTACAGTTGGAGGGTCAGGATTGTCGGATGGATGAGACTTTGGGGCTTGATATACGGTTCTAACATATACAAGAATTGCATTTCTCAACTAGAGACTATTCATTCTGCTGGGACCCATCTAGACATGCTACAAGGGAACTTGGACTGCATTGGATGATTCCAGCCACTACACTTGCCTTTTATAACGGAAGGCATTTTTTCTCTTTTTGGTCAATGTAATGTGCGGCACAAAAAAAGGTAAAGTGGGCTGAAATGACGCAGTTTTATGAGTTAGAGTTGTCTGAGGAATTAGCTCATAGCCAAACAAGTAACAAACATAATCCGGCGGATGAACCAACGGTCTGGATCACCAGCCTTGGAAGATGAGAAGTGTTAACTTTAGTGTCTCAGAAAGAGACTACATTTGTAACCCTTTGTTGAGAGAGTAAACATAAGCAATTTACTCTTCTTCCAGTCGGAAACAACCGGCTCTCCTCAAATGAAGGCAACAATCAGCTTCCGGGTTCCATGGCATTATCTCCACCGACAAAGCAGTGGCTGTGGCTCGATCAATACCTGCACACTCCGTCAACAGGAGCATTTTTGTGTTGTCTGCCACGTATAATCCAAGAACTAAACGGTCCAGTTACTTTTTTGCATGCAAACCTTTCATCTTCATGGACCCATTACAGACAGGTCATGCCCAAAAAATCTTTTCCATTTGATTCAAACCCTTGTCTTTCTCGAGTAAAATCATATTAAAAATCTGGATCATCCAGCAGGTTAGGATTGTCTGGTGCAGCAGCATTGTGGAGCAAGCCTATCTAATGATAGAATGTAGGAATTGAACATATGTGGAGCATAGACACACAAAAATAAGCCCCTGTTTAGAAGCTAGTCACAACATTCTCTGGGCAATTGAAAATTTTTTGGAGATGCCTGCTGACTTGTGAAAAGATTCTTGCACTTTGGAATCGATTGCTAACTTATTGCTTAAATTCAACATTCATGAATAATTCACCAATCCTCATACATTAAACACAGGCAAGCACTTACAGCTTATTAGTAACCATCCTTCCATGCCTTCCTTTTCTGTTTTTTGTTTGTTGTTTAGAAAACAAGCAATGAAGCAGTGCACTTGATGTAGATCATTTCTACTCTGCAACTTCTTCTGATGTTTGGAACATTTGCCCCTTCAAAATTCCACCCAATTCCATGTTTCTGACTGCATTTCAGAGAGTTAGGAATGTTAACCTTACTTATCACCTTACTGCCAGGTTACAAGTTATTCTCTGTACTGTGTTTTTGTGGAAAATCGCAGAGTTAAAAATTCTACCGCTGTTGTTTTATTGATTATGCTCTAAACGGATTACTCAGACATCTAAGAACAGCCCACAATGAAGAATTATTCAGCAAGAGAGATGAAAACAATGTCGAAAATCGAAATTGAACAGCAAGAAAGCTGTATCTAGTATTTACCACATAGAAGAAGGATGAAAAAATGGTTCTTTCGCCTGCGAGGACCAAAGTTACTCCGCCTTTATCCTTGAGTCCAAAGTATACTCGAACCAAGAGGGCAGCCGGGAATCTGGGTGTTTAATATGGTAGCTATGGGATGTATTTTACATGCAGCAAATCCAATCAACGTGCACAAGTTGATAGCAGATATTTACAAGCTTCTTCTATTTACTCGCAATAATCAAGTGGTGTGGCTGTTCCTCCTCAATCTCTCAAGGATACCATTTGCCTTCCTCTGAGCCCTTGAGGTGCCATTGCATGCAAGCTGAGCGAGTGTTCTATTGGCATTCTCTTCTTCCCCGATTTCCCTCAACTTGGTCCTGTCGTTTACACACATGGAATACAGAATAGCGACTGAATTCTCCCTATTTCTGCCACAAGTGCTATCCCGAATGACATCAAGCAAGCAAGTAACTGCATCGTACTTTCCCATATCCTCAAGAGCTTGTTGATTACTAGATAACATGGCAAGGATTGCTAGTGACTCATCCACTAGTGATTGTTCCACAATAATCTTTAAGATTACTCTGACTGCCGCTTCTCTAACAGCTCTAGCCTTGTTCTCATGGACCATACATAAGTTGAATATGGCGGATGCTGCATCCTTCTTAGCAATTGAATTCCCTTGCTCGAGAAGATCGATTAAAGGTTTCATAGCACCTGATTCACCAATCTTAACTTTGTTGGAATCAAGGGCTGATAGAGTGAAAAGTGCTGCAGCGGAGTTGCTTCTTGTCTCCATGCTTCCATTTCGCAAGGCATTTATCAGCAAAGGGATGGCTTCGGGGGTCTCTGCCATAAGCTTCTTGTTGCTATCATGGATAGAGAGATTCAAAATTGTAGCCACCACATCTTCTTGGAGCTGCAGGTGGCGATCTACATCGGTTTGTGATAACAGAGACAGCAACTGGGGGATTGCACCTAGGGTCTCTCCTAAAAGAGCACGGAATGAGGGTGTTTGTTTGGTGAGCAACCGGAGCTCTTTCACAGCCTGCTTCTTCTCAGGACTAGATGGAGACGAGATTTTCTCGAGCAATGAGTCAAGCTGAATTTGTTCTCCTTGTGTAATCCCTTCCTCATGCAAGTCATGGACAGGAGATGCTAGTTTGATTCCATGTTTCTCACACCATTGGCTAATCATGTTCCTGACCAAGTGATTGGGCGTGAGTATCGAATGTGAGAGAACTTGTTGTGTTTGAGGGCATGTCCTGTGCCCCTTGTTAAGCCATGCTTGTATGAAAGGACGGTCATATGTCTGCATATAGAACCACAAAATCAACCCAAAGAGCACAGAATATTAATAGGAGTAAAAGGAACTTAGAGTTTCAAGTTATAAGAGAAATAACTGCATATGTTGTAGGAGGGTCTAAAAATCAGATTGATAAAACTGTGAACAAAGATGTAAAAGAGAGATTTATACGGAAGAATTTCCTCATATTAACAAGTTGACCACAGAATCACATGGATAAAAGAGTGAATGCAAATGCAAAAGAGGCAATTACACCCTCACATAATGAAAGAACTCGGAAAATGAGCCAAAAAAGGCAGAGACACATTGACAAAATGTGATTGGGAAATGTTAGAGGACATATATATTGTAATCATATGGAAGGATTTCTGATAATTTGCAACATAAATACAGAAGGCATTGAGTAAAATGTGGCACAAGATGAGAAAGAGAGATCCAGTTAACTGTTAAGCATGTAGAAGGATTTCTGCAAACTAGCAACTTCATAATCCAGAGACACATTGACAGAATGGTGAATGTAACAGAGGAATTCAGAATTAGTATCTGTGAAAAGGAACTAAGCAACGACACAGCAAGAATACAGCCATTTAAAATACTAAAAAATGCAGAATATACAAATAACAGCATTTCTGAAACAGAAGCAAAACCAAAGAAAAGGTAGAATTCATCCACCAAGAAACAAATCAAATCATAGAATAAAACTCCAACCCTATTTTGGTCTCGCGCCGCCAGCTATGAACAGTAACCGTTCCCATGTAAAACAGCAAAAACCAAATGCTGGCTTGGGAAATCTTTGAACCGAAAGAATGACTCTTTCTAACCGCAATCTAAAGAAAACTTATCAACGAATTGAAAGCCAAATAAGGTTTAGCAAAGAATTGAAAGCACTGAAATTATCAAAGAATGACTGTTTCTGCACTGGAAGCTAAACGATGACTGCTCCTGAGCTGATCGTAGCATGAATTCCTCGAAAGAAACACAAGGTAATCTGAAAATTCCTATACATAATCATAATCCACCATAACAAGAAAGCTGATCAAACCAAGAACAAGAAACAGGGAAGAAAAAAGAACCAACACAAGATCAAAACCGATCCTTTGCGCACCAAAAAAAAAATCCCAGAAATCAAGAAAATGCATAATCAGAACGAGAAGTAGAAATTGAGAATCCCTTACTGATACCTGTCCAGTAGCCAAAATAACAGGGTCTCTCATCAACTCAGACGAAAGCGGGCAAATAAAGTGTTCCGGAATAGGAACAGAATCCAACTTCTGCGACTGAGATCTCTTGAACTTTAAATCCTTCAACGCCAACAAAGTTTTGGAAGCCTGATCAAAACTCTCAATCTTGCAATCCTCTTCTTCGGTGAGTACTTTCACCAATCTCCACAATTCTTTCTTCAACTCCGTCACCTTGGCCACACTCGAAGGATCCACTGCCTCCATTGCTCCCGATTTTGCCATATCAAAACCACAAAATTTTCGCACAAGAATTTCACAGAAACATGTTCCCTCCTCCTTCTTCTTCTTGTTCGTCTGTTTCTTGCGCTATCATAACTCTCTCTCTCTCTCTCTCTCTCTCTCTCCCCCTGTTTTCTTCCTCTTCTACCTAAAGAAGAGAAGGAATGGAAATGGTTTTTCTGTAGAGAGAGAAACGTCTTGCACTTCTTCTCCTACTAGAAGATTCAAAACGAGAAGAAGAAGACTCTCTCGCGGCTTTGACACGAGGGTGAATAGAGAGGGCACCGGGGTCCACATTCCACATCGTCTGTAATCATGAATCCATTGCCGTTGACAGCTGGCATGGCCCACAAGCGGTAGCACCCATTTCATCCTCACTCTACATAATGCCATTTACTCTTATTTTTCTCCTTTGTTTTTTCTGTTTATTATTATTTTTGTGTAATTGGATCCTCGCATACGGTTAGGTAGGCCAAACGTTTCCCGTGTCAAGTTACAAGGATTTATACGCGCAGCTAAATGTTTATGTGGGTCCCCGACGATAGTGATCCTAGATAGAACCTTATCTGATCGAAGGGTTAATATCACGTAATGGAGAACAGATTCTTCAGATATGGCCTGTCTAGATAATCCATAACGTTTCAACGGCTTAGGACAACAATAATCCGGTCCTCTACATTCGCTTTTATTAACTGCACTATTTTATTTCTTGAATCTATACCGTTGAACCACTTAATCACGTTAAATCGTGGCATGATAATATTGGCAGATCTTTCAATAAAATAAAACTTTGTTAAATTAATAAAAAATGCCTAGTAGTTCTGGCGCAACGGTTGAGTTGTCACCACATAACCTGAAGGTCATAGGTTCAAGACTTGAAAATAATCTCTTGCAAAATGCAAGACTACATACTAGAGGCCTGTTGTAGTCTGCCCCTTCCTCGGACCCTATATACCAGACTACCTTTTTGAGCCGGATGATTTGGTGAAAAGGGACACTCTCCTGTGGACGCTAGGTCAGGAGTTCAGGATGGCACCTTTTCACTAATCTAAGAAAGCATATCAGTTAATTCTTTTGTAATTCTTCACTTATAAATAATAAATTAATAAATTACCCTTGGGTCACTAGATAATTAAAGTTAATAAAATTATTCAATTTATGCTAAAGTAATAAAATTGACGAGATCTTTTTGGAAAAAATAAATTAATTCTCTCGACTGGTTGGCTTACATTTCAAGTTTAGTTTTGGCATTAACTTTGTGTTGGAGTAATGGAAGGAACACCGACACATTATGGAGCTAAAGTTCTTATTCAGAGATTAAGACCGTTGATCTAGTGGGTCCCTTAGTTATCTCTCAAGGAAAATCCAATAACCGTGATAAGATTGCAAATAATCAAAGGTTAGAGCCACTTTTTGTGAAAACCCTCGAGCAGAGCACTTTTAGCAATTGATCAAAGTATTCGACAATCTCACCAAGATAGGGCCCATCAAAATGGACTAAATCAAGGGTAGGCGACTAGATTGATCTATAGATCCAATCATAGGCTTCTCCGCCGACTGCATCATCCTTCAGATCAATTTGAATCGCAACCATCCATCCTGCAGATCAAGAAACGCGTTTTATATCTAACCAGTACAGTTTATGACATTACTTAAAGGGTTAATCCCAGCCAGAAGTTATCTTCTTCTATTCTATTCTATTCTATTCTATTAATGAACACAAGTATGGGACCCACAGGGGAATAAGCCGCCCTATGTGACGTTCCAAGGTTGAACTAGACCTCTCAGTAAATTATTCGATATGTTTATTTCGGGAAAATATAAACCATTGATCTGTGTCAATTTGGCTGCAATCTGACGGTACGGATCACATAGCCAAGCTCTACCTGCAGATGTTGTCATGGGTTCATCCTCATTCTCAGTCAATGGCTTCTTTCGGCTGCTTCACTTTAATTTAAATGAATGTTCCACTACAGTGCATGCAGTCGGTACACCAACATTGTGTATGTAGGTCCCATCTTGTATATGATCTGACCGTCTACCACCGTGGTCCATATATTATCATGTACTAAATAATCGCTACTATATATAGCCTCACCAAGTTATATTATCTTGCTACAATGTTAGAGTTTTCGTCTTGTAATCTCAGGGGTTCGTTGTCATGGTTCAAGGCATAAAAATAGCCTCTTATAAAAATGTAAAGTAAGGCTGAGTACTATAAACCCTTGTGATTTGCCGTTTTCCTAAACCCTGCATATGCGGAAGCTTTGTACACTAGGCTACCCTTTTATATAATGTTGTATTTAACATATTGTTTGTTGTTCTCACCATTTATTCTGATTCCGCATTTACATTTGACAAGATGTAATTTGCATATACTTAGCTAGCAACATCTAGCATAATTGGTTGCAGACAACATAGCATCTTTTCTTAAATGCGATTTGTCGCAGGATCGAATCACGGCTTTCTCCTTTGACCTGGGTTAAATTTGAGCGAGTGTACGGGACCTTCCCTTGCAATTGTTTGCTTGTACTAAAAAAAAAACAAAGAAAGTAAAAACAGAAACAATTATCAAGACAAAAGATCATCTTAATTACTAAATTATTATATAAACTTAATACGTTGATACAATTCCATAACATGGGCGACAGCAATGCAGTGGTGAGGTTAGTGAGAGAACATAGTTATCATCATTATCGAGACCTTATCCTAATCAGGGTCATCCAGAACATAGTTTTACATACTCCTACCAAATTCTAGAATAGGACGAGGTTGAACGTGATCTTGTTTAATTTTTAATGACGATGATTAGTTAATAATTAGTCATCTATCTTAGAAAATATAAATAAAGAGGAGCATTCCATTTTCAAAACCATATCATATAGAGATTGATTAAGCAAATAGCCTAATCACAATATCTAGCGTAGTTAATTAAAGACGACAAGGTGTCTTTCGTGGTTATGCTTGGTCAAAGGTTTGAGGTGGCACTTTTTTATAATTGGAAAGATTTTAAATAGATTTAGAAATTAAGATATAGCTTTTAGGTAGCGTTCCTTGTAACTTTTTCCTGTAAATAATAATAATAGGAAAACGATAATTTCAGCAAGGAGTTGCAGGTGTAAAGAGTAGTTGATATTTGATTGGTGGGAAAAAAGTTTCTAAAATACCTCTTTCTTTAACATTTTTTGTTTTTTGGCTTTTCCTAGCCAATTAGATGTCACCTTCTTCTTGCATCTCAGCTGAAATTATTGCTGCTCATAATAACAATAATAATATTTAGTATGAATTATTGGGCCAGATATAGTCCAACAAAAATTAATGGTTCATGTTATG
Source organism: Warburgia ugandensis (assembly GCA_035236585.1). Taxonomy (NCBI): domain Eukaryota; kingdom Viridiplantae; phylum Streptophyta; class Magnoliopsida; order Canellales; family Canellaceae; genus Warburgia; species Warburgia ugandensis. The sequence goes on along the minus strand of CP141134.1, from coordinate 9,477,154 downwards.
GATGAAAGTTCTAGTTAGGAACGCACTTGATTAAGCTAATATCATCATTACGGACGCGTTGCTACTTGTTAACAGACTCTAATCATGTCGACATGGCACATGCATGACACGGAAGTAAAGGGCAGCCCCAGTGCACGAAGCTCCCACCTATGCAGGCTCCAAGGAAGGGGCAGACTACATGAGCCTAAAGTACACAGCCTTACCTTGCATTTTGCAAGAGACTGTTTCCACGCCTTGAACCTGTGACCTCATGGTCACACAACGATAACTTTTACCGTTGCACCAAGTTGCGTAGTGGTTCAAGAAAGGGTTTCTCTCACAGTACCTAGTAGGTCACAGGTCAAGTTGCTCATAGGAGCGTTTTCAACATCCAAGAAGAAGAAGAAGAAGAAGAAGAAGAAGAATAATAATAATAATAATAATAATAATAATAATAATAATGATGACCATTTATTAGCCTTTTTCTGTTGCATTAATGTTGTGGGCTTGTTTGGTTGGCAGAAAATGATGAAAATTGCATGATTCGTACGATGAAATTCTTTGGGGAAAATGTTTTAGGCCTTGAAATTGAATTATGCCAAGTAGCGTAGAATACTTTCTGCGGAGACTTTTGTTTCCATGGAAATAACTATTTCCTACCAACCAAACAAGCATTAAGGGCAGTGATATTTGCACTTCTTTGTTTTACGACTAAAAGCAGCAACTTCTGGATGAGAACTTCGGTGCATAGCCCATCTAGATCAAGGACAATATTGTAAATAATTTGGATCTTAAAAAATACGAGCATACTTGAAGTTAAGGCTTATATTGGTTAGTGAAGGGCTCGTGAGGATAAACAAGGGGCACATATATCATTACTTCAATCTATTTTTATACCGATGTTTTTGTGCACGAGAAAGAGAGCAATTTTCACATATTAATTCTTACCAAACAATAGTTGAAGAAAATGATGGGTGATGTTGAAAGTGATCATTTTTTTTTTAGAGAAATTTTATCCCAGGACTGACTCCAAAATCCTACCTAGCTAAATTCCACCTTTGAATCATCTGATCTAATCATCTTGTTCGGCGCCGCTTATTTAAGCTATCCGTGACAAATTATGCCAATTGGATACTTCTAACTGCTACTTTTTTCCTTTGAAAAATCTAATCAATAAAGTTTAAACATAAAAAAACTCGTAGCTAACCAGCATGAATTTTGGAGTTTAGTATATCTAACCAACACGAATTTCGAAGTCCAATATATCTAAATGAGGTAAAGGAGGCTGAATAAGATGAACAGATCAGATTATCTAAACTCAAGCGTAGGTGGGGTTTTGGCATCAATCCTAGAGCTCAGTCCGGATAGCATTTCTGGTTCTTTTATAAAGAAGGGGAAATCCCTTTGTCCTGCTCCCAGACAGACACATGATTTACTTTCAACATGAATGCCATCACTAAAAGCAAGCAGGTGGGATGTCACCATTATTTACTTAAAAGGCCTTGATTTTTTCCTTGATGAATTGTAATTTCTAGATTTAGCAAAAGGGGCTCTCTTCCTTGGCGCAACGGTAAAAGTTGTCGTCATGTGACTTTGAAGTTACGGGTTCAAGGTGTGGAATCAGCCTTTTACAAAATACAAGGTAAAGCTACCTACTATAGGCCCTTGTGGTCCGCCCCTTTCCTCGACCCCTCATAGGCGGGAGCTTCGTACACTGGGGCTGCCCCTATGTAGGTTCAATTGGCTGACTCTTAGTACAAGTTGGAGTTGGAGTTGTTTCACTCTCCACAAATATACCTTCAAGGACTCCATAAAAGGGTGGTTTATTTATAAGCACCAGCAAGCCGAACTAAAAATAGGTAACCCACTAGAACTCAATACATTTGGATGATTCTTACTTATTTTTGTTCTTTGAAAAATATGAATAAATTGGATGGTCATTATTTTTTTACTCAAAAAAACTCAAACTAACTAGAAACATCGAAACAGACATGAAATTTCGTCTGTACCCCTATCAAAGCCATTCCGGACATGATAAATGGTTTAGATCTCCACAAAGAAGTCGTATCCTGAATGAAGAAAGGGTGTGGAAGTCTTCACACACTCTTAAGCATGTACTTCTTGGTGTCGCACTCGGAATGAACAAAAAGAGTCTGACCAGGGTTCGAGGCTGTGCATGAGTGGGTTGTGTCCATGTTTAACTTGCGCACCATTATTTCAGTGGGGTCTGTCTATCTGCAATTTGTTATCATATTCTTTGTGCTTTTAATCTACAAACTCATACATATGGGGATTTATAGTCTTATTAGGCACAGTCTTAGTTTGATGCCTTTTCTCAACAGTCGACGCCGCTATCCATGAGTTAGGCTTGGTAGCTCTAAGAACCTACTTATATATAAAGTGCAAGTTGGAAGAAAAATGACGCGGAGTTATTCTAGCCATTGCTCATACATCATCACACACATCATCATACAGAAGAATAAACTAAACCACGCGCTTGCTTGATGAGATCAAAGAGGTTGAAACAAAAGGGTAGTTGTATATACGCGTTATTGTTTCCTTTCTAGTTATGATCAAGTGATACGTTTTCGGTGAACAGATGTTTTACTGTGCCCCTGAGAGAGAGAGGGGTCTTATTTCAAGATAAGATCAATCTTTTTCTTAACTCCGTCAATGCCAGCCTTAAGTCCAGATGAAAAAAGAGGAGGGTCTTGTGTCAGGTGCCAGCATGGAGAAGTTAAAAATGATTTTGTTATTTTTTTTTTACAAATGAATATGCATTTTTATATTAGTTTGTGAGAAAGAAATAAAAATCATCTCTAGCTTCTTAAAATATATCAACATTTGCGTCAGGTGCCTACAGGCAAGGTTGAAGCTAAAAATGATTTTGTTATTTCTTTTCTGCTTGCAAATGAATATGCATTTGTATATTAGTTTGTAAGAAAAAAATGAAAATCATCTTCGGCTTCTTAAAACTATGACAACCTTATAGGATAAGGTCTTGATGATGATGATTAATCTTTTCTTGCCATTGCATTTTTTGTGTTTTTTCGTGCGTCAATAAGAGTACGTTTACAATATGGATTGAGAAGGAGAGCCTTCACACAATGGTAGAGTTGTCGTCACATGTTTGCGTAGTGAGTTGATGGTGGTGGGCAACAGTAGAAGTTGGTTTCACCTTTTGAACTATCCAAACCAGCTGTCTCTAAGGTCATCCTCTGAATGAGTTGTGCATCCAAGTCTAAACTATTTGAATGTTTTACAGCCAATTTGCAGCCTTTCAAAATCATAAAGTTTTATGCGTATTTGACAGCAAAAAAAAAAAAAAGACAGCCCGGTGCACAAATCTCCCATGTATGTGGAGTATGGGAAAAGGGTGAACCACAAAGTCTATAATACGTACTAGGCTGTTTTCACACCTCCGGCCCATTACTTCGAGGTCACGGGACAAAAACTCATTGTATATTTGACAGCAAAGACCTGCAAAATTCAAAGAATATTTATATGCTGTTCATCCATACTGATGCAATAAAAGGGCAGCCCTGGTGCACGAAGCTCCCACCTATGCAGGATCCAGGGAAGGGACGGACCACAAGGGCCTAAAGTACACAGCCTTACCTTGCATTTTGCAAGAAGCTGTTTCCATGCCTTGAACCTATGACCTTAAGGTCACATGACGACAACTTTTACCATTGCGCCAAGGCTCCCCTTCATCCATACTGATGCAATCTACTACATAAATGGTTTCAATCATACAAGTACAAGGGCCTGTTTATAGTTTTGCCCTACTATTTTCCTTGCAACCACAGTGACAGGCCACCGTCTAAGAAGTCATATTTAATAGCAAATCAAAATTTGGAACTGCGTCTGAGATTTAAGGAAATGCAATCGAGCAAACACTGGCATGAAATGGCCAACTGCTAGGATTTTTCATTTTTCCTGAGTTAGATCAAAGCCTCAGAAAATGAAGAATATACAAGGGATCTAAGAAGCACGCAGAGGATAAAATTACATGGGGCTTTGGACTCCCAACTTTGGCAAGACATAGCCTATTGACAAAACAAGTAGCCTATACATACAATAAAGCTTAGACACAATCTGAGCCACCCCATGAGCAAGATCAAGATGCCACCGGCCTGGGAGGGTGAATTTCGGTGCAAGACCTGTGTAAGACTCAATGCACTGTGGTGGATGCACATATCTTAACTGGAAAAATTTTCCTACATCTACTTCACTTTTTGATGAATTTCCTGACCAGCTTTCTTCTATCCTATTTCAAACCAGTAGTTATCATTCGCACCTTCCATTCAAAAGCCACTTACCTTGTATTACAGGGGGAATCTCATGGGCAAATAGTATTTTTCCAATAAAGAGACCATACATAATACACATTATAACAGGCCCAACATATACAGCCTAAGGTCAAAGATCTTCCCTACTGATGATGAGCTTCCACGGCGGAAGCACATTATCATGATCGCAGTTTGACTGCTGCTAAACACATGTGGCACTTGTAAACAATGCCTTTGCAGAACACAAGTCAACCTTCCACTTCCACTCTCACTTACTAAGGCTACAGTCACTCACTAAAGCAATGAGAAGAACTCAAGAAGAGACTAACTCAAAAAGAACATGTTCTTCCTCGATTGAGTAATCTATAATTAGTTTGTCTGAGCTGATTACAAATGAAGAGCTAACCCTTACTTATACATACACACTCTCATCCGTTTCCTCAATGGATGGATAGGATTATTCCAAGTATCAATACATCGGTGGTCAAAATCGTATTCTGAAACCCTCCTACTCTTTATAGACTGCTCTACCATTCTCCTAGAGTATTCTAGACTACTTTAAAAGATCTAAAATATTTACATAGATTTCTCCAGAAACCAGGCCTTCTAAAATCAGGCCTTGCTCTACATACCCAGAAACACGGTCCTAAGTCCCACAAGTCACATCCACGAGCTAAACAGGCCTTCCTAAGAGCATATACCCCTTGTTCACAGGCCTTGCAAAGCAAGTCCATGACAACAAGCTAAAACATAGTTACCATATGTTTCCAAACTTTCAGATCCATCCATTTTTAAATAGTCGCAGTTTTAGCATGCCCCATAATGTTACTTGCAAACAATTGCTAAGCTGACTTTGATTCATCTTTAAACTGGCAACTGATAACATTAAGGGGCAGCCCCAGTGCACGAAGCTTCCGCCTATGCGGGGTCCAGGGAAGAGGCGGACCAAAAGGGCCTAAAGTACACAGCCTTACCTTGCATTTTGCAAGAGGTTGTTTCCACGCCTTGAACCCATGACCTCAAGGTCACACGACGACAACTTTTACCGTTGCGCCAAGGCTCCCCTTGGCAACTGATACAATAAAGATATTAAAGTCCTACACAATAACATTACAGAGCGTTTAGAAGTGCATTATATGCAGATACAGGTTAATCTAAGTTGTATATGAAGAGGCCTCTTATATTATAATCCTGGATGTTAAAAATGCTCTACATGCTACTCACACATAGGAGAGAGAAGGCTAAACAACTGCATAATAGGAGATATCTGCTATCCATGGATACTAACATTTGGGGAACAACAGCCATTTCTGCAGACTTACAGGAACAAGAACTGTATGACTTTACATGGAAAAATCCAAATTCCCAAAGTTCGGGAAAAATTATGAGAAATGAAATAAAAAGGATCAATGGCCTGTGAATAATTAGAATAATTAAAAGAATCGAGTGAAGTACAAGATATATAATGTGATCTACGCACTTGAATTTTTCATTTTTTTTCATTTTGTTCTTGTAATGATTCTCTGAGTGAGATCGAGGAGGGCTCGCCTGGAAATTAGAACATCTTCATCATCACTTTCAGGAAGAGAATCGATGGCTTCGGCAGCAAGCTGTGCATGCTGCTGTGCTAGTTCTCTGGTTCTCTGGATTCCCCGACTCTTTCCAAGATACTCAAGTGCCTGTGAGTTGTACAAGGAAGATCAACAAGTTAATCCCGCACACTGAAATGCATACATGAATACATGGCCTGTGAACTTTCCAATAGTTAACTGTAGCTCACTCGGAAACTCAGAAAATAACAAGTGGTAACAGTATTAGATTCAACAAAGCAATATGTAATATAATGGTGCTCTCACAAGATTCGTAATGGGAAACATAGATAAGGTTGGGGTACTCCATATCATATCACATGACGAGGCATAGGCACTTACAAGATCAACATCTGCAGGGTCATCGAAACCCCGGTAGACCACTCTGCGTAACTGAGGGAACTCTTCAGTAGCAAATAGAATTGGAGCAGTCACAATTCCCTTCAAACACAAGCAAATTTATGACCATTACAAGAACAATGAGGTTAGAGTCACCGGACAAAGACATTCAAATTTAACCAAATATAAACATAGCATAAGACGAATCAACTGTACCATAAAATCTATGGTAGATATTTCACAACAACCATGCTGGTAATATCTTGCCCGGGTAATGCAGAAACATGAAATGACATATGGTTGATATTCGTACACTTTATAGCTGACTGCACTGTTTGGGTTGGGAAATTCTCAAATATAAGAGATACATTCAATGGAATAAAAATTCATCAAGCCAATGAACAAACAGGGATCGGTCGGTTTGAATTTGCAGACACCAAAAGCGAATATTTGGAACCTGCCACTCATAAACTGGTGGTCCTGATTAGGCTGGGACATCTTCCTGTAAGGAATCAAGATGTTGCTTTTCATCTGGATGTTCAGCACTAATCTGCGTATTTTGTTTGTCCTTTTGAGATATACTTTTAAGTACTATTTTCTATACATATAATATGCTTATCTATAAACGATCCATATCCCATGATTTGGACTTGAGTATAGCATCTCTGCAATGATAATTTTATAAGCTCAAAAGCACTACAATTGAAAACGTGCCAATTGCATCACCTTGGTTTAATGTTAGTGAGTTTTATATCATTTTATCCTTACATATCTTTTGTTCCATCCCATAAAACTGGATACATGGATCTGCATCCTTCCTAGGACTTGGAAAGTATCAGTGATATCTCCGACCCAATATCCATGCTCGTTCTGTTACCTGTACATAGGTGTTATACAACCTCTGTTGTCATGGATTCATATTTAACATTAGCATCTAAGATAACTAAAACTTCTCTAGGTTGTATCATAAACATTGTATTGTGTCCACAAATGCATAATTACCAATCAGAAGTGCTTTATTTCGCAAGCTATTCTCCATTTCTAGTCTTATCATTTCCTCTTATATAAAAACATAAAGACACTGCAGGAAATGCAGATGTAGTTGCCCCAGTATTAATATGTCTGCAAGGCATTGCTATAGAAGTGCACCAATGCAATTGAAGAGATAGATATAAAGGAGACTTCCAATTTAAAAAGTTAAGGCTTTCACTACTTTATTGCCATTGCCTTAGTGTTCATCCATCATAATAGAGGAGAGTATGGCGGGAAGCAGAAGGTATCTTATCCAGAAAGAAAAATGTGCACAGGGGAAGACAGATTACATGGCGAATGTCTGACAAGGAACCTTTTCCAAGGGATGCAGATGTGCCAGTAAAATCAAGGACATCATCAATCAACTGATAAGCCAATCCCTGGAATTATATGAAAAAAATTCATTAGTCACACTAGTTTTAACCACAATCATATGCATAAAAACCACTAAATGTAAGAACTAACCAGATTTCGACCATATTCATAAGCAAGCTTTGCAACTTCAGCTGTTTGCCCCGCAAGAAGAGCAATTGCTTTGCAACTATGACAAATCAGTGAAGCAGTCTTATAGTATGTTTTCTGCAAGTAATATTCCATACTGTATCCACATGAAGTCATTTTCAAGTTAGCAAAGGTGAAAGAAGCATTGTGGTCAAGGACAATGATCAATCAATAAAAGAAACCAAGTACTGGGAATAAAAACATCAAGCTTCTGTTCACATAGAGTCCAAGAAAGAGAACATGTACAGAAATAAATAAATGGATGCTGGGTTTGAGACTTTAAGGAATGTAGCAGAGTGTTGGACAAGTGGTCCCATAACATCGAGACCAAAAATTTGCCAGTGAATAATTTATATGATGCTCACAGAAACTTCGGAGCATCAGACACTGACAGAGAGGGATTCACATCTATGAGATTATAGATGATATGAGCAATGTTGGGTAGTTGTAGTAAAAATATCACTATGTAGTACTATTGACCCTTGTGGTCCGCCCCTTCCCCGGACCCCACACACACAGGAGCTTCCTGCACCGGGGCTGCCCTTTAGATGCAATTTCTTTTCTAGCAATATCTACCACCTCTATTTACAGTGCAAGACAATCAAGGAAACTATGAGGAAGGGCGTCTAAAACAAGCTGCAGATGATAACTTGTATCAATGGGAAATCACATCTTGATGAAGGACATATGTTGGTACTGCAAGGATGCCATTGTGTTTCAACACCGCCGACTTCAATCCTTCCAAGAATCCAAAACAAGGAACTGTTGTGTTGGAGAAAAGACGGCTATAAGGACAGAACCAGTAATTGAAGAGCAACAACTATTACTTGTTCATGAGAATCTAATGGAAGACTTCAAACAATATATTCCTAGCTGGCTACAAAGCTTGAAAGAAGTCAAGAAATCAGATTTATTTTTGTTGAAAGAGTTCTTTGTAATTGATATTCTGAGGCTCTCTTTGATTTACCGAACTTGAGGTGAAGTTCTTTTCAAGTGAGGGTGTCTAAAGCATAAGCATTTCATCTCACCCTCAAAATTATGAAAGATTACAAGAAAAGGAAGAATAAGATAGGAGAAAGGCCGAATTATTGTCTGCATGTACTATTCACGTTAATAGTAAAACATTAACGGTGACTTCATGTACTATTCACGTGAACAGTATATATGAATAATAACCCCAGACTATTTTTAGGGAGTTTAATATGTTTAGAGTTTTAGTAGTTTCTCTTTGACGTCTTATTCTTTTAGAGTTTTTATTTGTATTAGTAATTTCCTATTTTATGTTCCATGTTCTTGTTAGGGGTTATCTAGCTTGGACTAGAAGTTCAATTTCCTGAAGAAGAAATTTAAGAATCTATAGAAGGGGTGCAAACACATATTACAAGCAGTTTTGAGTACTAAATAAAATTCTGAGTTTACTTTCTTTTCTCCTTTATCATTTATTGATTCATGCATTTGGCTATTTTGGATAATAATAGTTGAAACTTTGAGTTAGAGAGAGAGTTATTTCTCGTTTACAGATACCTCTCAACCCTCAGTTTTCTCTCCCCTGGAAAAATTGAGTTTCAGCTTTCTTGATACTTCCACTATATCAGGATGATATAAGCATGGTTAGGTAGTTCTTAAGAGGATTGTTACGGACTATAGTTACTAAAGTAGTTTGGTAGTTATATAGAAGAAAGTTAGCTGTTAAATTAATATGTGATGTGGGAGTACTGTATACAAGAGAAGAAGAAAGCAAGTCTTGTGAGGAGTTTTGCCTGCTCGAATTGGCTATACCAATTAAATGAGAGTAATCAATATCGTGCTTTATTTTGATGCAGGTACATGACAATTGCTACACAACCCATAATAAAAAAAGACTCAAGAGACACCATTTACATTCCATTGATCTGATCACTTTGAGAAGATCAACCTCCTTAGTTATGCTACTTTGAGAGGACAGATCCTTCTCACAAGATCTTCTCTTATTCTTCAACCAAACTCACACACATATTTATAACCACTTCAGTAATTAAGTCAACCATGGTAACTACCCTCATAGAATAATTATTTCCAGCTTCCATAACTAATCTACAATTATCGTCCTAATATAACTGCCCTACCTAATTCATCTAAATAGCATCATCTGACAAAACACATATAACAAAATAGGTACACGCCATTCCTTCCTCCTTAAAATTAACTGTACCATCAAAGTTGAAATTTAAGTATTTCATCAAGCATGATCCTACTCAGATTTCACATGCAGGAATAGTGGAAGGACAATGAAACTGACAAAGTAAACTGCTGAGAAGGTTGTCCTCATAATGACTGCTTCAAGGGGTTCATCCTCTATTGTCCAAACCTTTGCTGCAATATTCTTGTCTTCGATTGAAGCTTTATCTTTTTGCTAGGAAGGAGTCCTAATACCAATTGTTTAAGTTCATGCATAAATAAAAAGAAAACAAAACCTAAACTAATAACATATTTATTCATATGACAACTTCGAAGTGGACAACTCCTTCAATATGCCACTTCTAAAGATCATAGCCATCTTAGAAATTTACCTTTTTGTTCTTCATTGACAAAACTCACAAATCATATGCATTTGTAACCATTTTAGCAACTAACATAACCCTACTATTTACCCTCCTACAATGATTACCACCAATTTCCACAATCATACTCCTAAAATAACTATAGACTCTTGTGGTTCGACCCTTTCCAGGATCCCGCATACAGGGGAGCTTCGTGCACCGGGCTGCCCTTTTATTCTCCTAAAATAACTACCATACATTGCTTGTTTCATATATTCATCATTATATAAAGCATAAACATGCAAAGAAAACACAAGTACATATCATACTTCAAATAGGACAGGACTGAAATTGTAACTTTATGAATGTAAATATTAATTCCCATAGGCCCTTGTAGTCTGCCCCTTCCCCAGAATCTGCGCAGAAGCTTCGTGCACCGGGACTGCCCTTTTTTTAAATATTAATTACCATGACAAAAGATGGAATACTTATGCAAATCACAGAAAATCTAAAACTCTGTTCCACATATGAATGAAACTGAGTACGAGAAGATGATTTTAATAATAATTGGCCGTATAAGCAAGAACAAGCTTGACAGTAGGAACAGGATTTAGCTTGCTGCATACAAACCTTAGATACTAAAGTTTTACAAACATTTACTGTCAATGTAAAATAAACAAAAGAAAACTACAGAAAAGAAAAAAGGTATACAAGGTTTTACATGTTTAATTCATGTACCTACAACGCTGCTCAGGTGAAGTTGTCATTTGCATTGTTTCACCTAGAACAAGATGTTCTACAACAGTCGCTAGTAGTGTTACAATCTGTAGACAAAAGGTGAAGAAGCATGTGAAGGGACTGAAAAATTAGTTCAATTTCCACAGACTAACCAGTTCAAGCAGCAGAAAACTAACTTCAGATAATGGTTAGAGCATCTAAGAACTTAGATAATTTAGATCAGTACTTTTGATATACAGTCAGAAGAAGATGAAAACAGAACATGTCCATTATGAACAATCAAGAGAAGAAGTATGGAGCAACATACTGCACAAGTGTAGGTATCGAGGTAACACAATTCTTGTCAAGACTGATTTTTAGTTCTTTACTAGACTGAGAAACACGCCCCTTAATCCATTAAAAAGTATTTCTAGAAATATCAGCGAACTAAAATAGAGAGCAATGTGTGAAACCCAACTAACAGTAGCTCTTTAATACAAAGCTAACTTAGTCAATATCCTGATTAATCAAACCCACAACAAATGAAGCAGCAGCAACTAGAACTCCCGTTACATCATTAGACCACTTTGCAATTATTTTATTAGAAATCCAAAATATCCTTCACCATGGTTTGCTCCATCACTAGCTCACAAATGATGACATGGCAGGCATTGTCAGTTTATTTTTACTTGTTGGCTTTAGAAAATGGCCTGGGGCTATTTCCTGGCACACGCGGCCTAGCCACTTCCCATTAACCAAAAGTATGGTAAAATGTTGAAACAAAACAATCAGACAACCTTGACACTTAAATACAACCATTTCCAAACACAGGAACCTTAAGGCAAATGGAATCCTTACATAAATGTTAAAATAGGGCAACTGATCTTCCTGTCAGGGATGATTAGGATCCCAATCCTGTGAGGGAACCAGCAATGCATCAACCTGATCAGGATCGCATCGGTATCGGTGGTGTACTATCACTGATGTCATGTAATGGCTCTTTTATCTTTCATCCTTATCACATGCTCAAAGAGATTGTGAAGCGCACAATGACAGAAAGATTTATATCAATTTCATCAATCATGGGGAAATTTATATCAATTTCCTCAATCACAAGGAGAATCAGATCAATGTCAACGTAAGGAACAGGCTGCCTTGTTGATCCAGAAGAGGAGATGACAGCATCTCCCTAGGGTACCATGAAAAAGGAAAAAGTAATTATACTTCAAAACCATAACTTGCGCATCAAAAGAAAATAGCATAACCTATGCTATGGGATCTTGAATATGTTGATGGATGGTATCTTCTTTTTAAGGACCAATGTCGCCTACCAGTAACAGTTTTGAGGCATTTCGGTTCACACTAGAACAGAATACAATGAGAAAACAATTAATCTTAGAAGATGATTTATTTCTGTGATGGTCACCTAGCCATCGTCCACAGACTAACATCAAGAGTTACCCACATCCTCCATTTTTCTTTGTTACTTGTACTAGAAACAAAAGTTAAGCACACAAAACTTTGTCACAACAAATAAGAAGTTAGGATCTAAGTATAACAAGATGAATCCAGAACACCAAATTCAATCTATTCAGCTTAGAGATAAGAAATAACGAGCAACCCATACATCTGTGTCTTTCAGTGCTGCAAGTGCCACACAAGCTTTGGAAAGCAGAAAATCTCCCGAAAGCACAGCAAGCTGCATAAACAATTAGAGGAAGTTTTCGTTCGGTGAGAGCTCACAGAAATTCTCTAGTATCTTAATTAAATCATATTTGAATGCCAAGTAGAACGTGCTTATTGACAACAGTATTATAAAAAATGGAACCAACAGAAGTATCTGAAAGAATCCCTGATGGAAGGAGCGTGCCTTACTGTTTCAAGTTGAGAGCAAGATACAAGTAATCAAGAAGGTAACCCAGAGAATCATGGAGCCTACTTTTCTTAGAGAACTGTTAGGATGTAGTTGAATTAATTAGGAACCTAAATTTGTGAGAATAACTTGAATACAAGAAGCTTTGGTCGTGTTTATCAGTATAAAATCTTTCCTAGAGATCAACGCAATGAGGAGCAATTATAGCAAAGCCAGCACAACATAATCAATCTGACAAGGCCACTTTCGGAAAAAGAAAAAATAAAACAAACCAAAAGGGAAAATAAAAGAAGCCAGGTTGAATTGGTGCAGCAGGGACCACTGGTGCACATATGCGTAGCTATTTACATCAAAGCTTTCTCTTGCTCCTTCTAAATATTAGATTTTTCTGCATGTAGTTAGTAATTTACTTCAATTTGTTAGATACATTCCTACGTCTGTTATATGGACTAATATTTGTATGATAGCCTGCCTTCTGATGGCATCAAAATGCTTTAAAAACACAGCAGGCTTCAAGTTTGCAATGGTCATGTCTGCCTATTCAGGTCCTTACCTGAGACCTTTTCAAATTCTCGTGCCTAAGGTTACATTTATGCCTGAAAATTGAAATTACTTTGGAAAAGCATCTCAACAGTTTGTGATTTATTTCAGCCTTGTGGTCATATGGACAACATCAGTGCCACCTAACTTGCATTATCCATTACAAATGCTTGGTTTAAGTTTTCCCTGTTATGCTCCAAGTAAGTTTTATATATAATATAGAATAGACAATTTTTATCAACAAAATTCTTATGTCCTTGTTATCTTGTTGGTCTCACCTGCTCAACAAAACAACTGGCTCTGTGAGAAGGAAAGAACGGCACAGGTTGAAGTTTCCTGAGAAGCTCATTCAGAAGTCAAGGAAAAAGCCATAAACATGACAGACCTGCCACTTGGCGATGGATTGGAGTAAAAGAAGAATGGACAAAGTACTTGAACTCTGCTGCAATAGCAGCTGGAGCAGCTAATTCTCTTTGAAATATGAGTAGCCAATGAGATGTGGAGTATCAGACAAGCTGCAGCTTCATTAATGAAGTTGACAGGTGATTCACTAAGAAAGAAGCCCTCAATTCAGAAGTACTATTACTACCAGGGTGGTTAAGACCACCCAGGATTGAGAAGCAGGAGGCAGTGACGACAATTGCAGAACAGATTATAATTGAAGAAGTTTGAGGCATTAGCCAGGAAGGGTTGTAAAATGAAATCCTGAAACGTGGCTCATGAATTCCTTGACTTTATTGGATGAAACAGTCTAGGACGTCTGGTCATTCCGATGATATGTATCTTGCTGCAGGAATTCTATGTCAAGAAGCAGTAATTCAGCAGGTTCTTGCATGGAGACACTTAATAATAGGAACATCCTTGGAAATTTTGGATGTTCAATTCTTGGTGTGTAGGAACTTAAACTCTAGCAACTGAAATACTAAAATTATTCTAGACTTCCAGTTGAAACTGAACATGAACTACATCAACCATTTTATCCATCACCAGAAAATTATAGTCAATCATGGTGCTATGTACCACAAAGATGTCGAATGTGTCTCTCACCTCCTGATTCACTGTCCTGGTGCTTGTGACACATTGAGATTTGTCTTTTAACCTCATAATGTTGCTTTGAGAAGAGTTAGGTGGATAATGAATGAAAGGCTCTACAGTGCTATGACTGATTGACTCTCATTTGGTCAGATTCCAGTGCATCTTTTTGCTCAGCCAATTCCAAGGCTCCATCTATCCATGACAGTTTATTTGGAGATTCACCTGCTGGTGGCCATCTTACTCAGATTTTCAGATTCAAGGGCAATTAGTGACAGTGATTTGTATTTTCTTTCCTCTTATGATTGTGATCAGCTCAGTCATAAGTGGTATCTCTCTTGGTTGCACTCCTTATTAATAAAGCCCTACTAATCATTATAAATCTTCCTGGGTTTATGACAATAGTTTAATACTTTAGATATTCCCACCAGAGTTCCCCCTTTGGTACCTTTGACAAGCATCTGTGGCTGCAATGTAGAAGGTCCATGGAGTTGTCTTCCAAACCAAAAAGGAAAGACAGTTATATGCCAACCTGATGCTTCATCTGAGCAATGACTACTTTCTTGCCAAGAGACGAGGTTGTCTTATGAGCCCAATGCCCCACTCTCAGTGATACATCAAACTTAATCATTTAAACCCACTCACAACTTCAAAACTTATACTCCCTCTGCCCACCCACTCTATCTTGCAAGTCAACCATTTAATGAAGCATAATATTTTATCACTTGTCCATAACTTCACTAGTTCTAGCGCCTCAAGAGAGGATCAAGCAGCATTTTAGGACTTCATTTTTCTTTTTGTCCTATCTTTCCTTCTATTTTCTGAGAACATATTTTGCTAAAGAAAACCAAAAGGATCACAAAGGGGACAAAGCTTGATCCTTTCCAACAACAGCCTCCTAATACTCTCCGCAGCGGGAAATCTAATTATTTCACTAACGCAGTGGAATATGGAGAAGAATATATACCCAGATCTTCAAATGTATCCCTAATCTCGCAAACAATTTGCCACATCTTTGTAGAATCCTGCTTAATGAAATTGAAAGGATCTGTAGTTATGTAACCTGAGGATGTCATGAAATCGTGTACCTATTAGGTCTCTCAACTTCCAAAACCAGTTTGAGACCTTGCAGACATGAAACCACTCCTTCATCTTTCAACTTTTTAAGAGATAAGCGAGTAGGTGTTATCAAAAATAACACAGAGAAGAGAGAGGAAGGGATGGAGAGAGACAGAGACAGAGACAGAGACAGAGAGGCAAACATTTTCAGACATTACACTCTTCATACCTTGTTTCCCATTACAAAATTCAATGAACCAATACCACGTCTCGTATCTGCATCATCTAAGACATCATCATGAAGAAGGCTAGCCACCTGAAACAAAGAACATGACAAGTAACTTACTGAAGGTAAGTTTTTAGAAAAGGAACTGCGTCCACTACTTATAGACACATATCTAAGACACATAGGATATCAGCTGAAAACACAAAGATAATTTCTGAAAACCAACATGGATCATTTCTGTGATCTCAGCAATAGACTGCTGCCTTGTTCGTAGATCCCCTGAAAAACTCTCTGCAGCTGGTTTGTGTATTGGCATTAACGATGATGCCATCAACAGTAGCACCTGCATATGTCAACTGTCTGTCATTGCTTAAAGGGAAGAATAAGCTGTTAGTACAGAAGGTACAACCAGAACTTGGGTAATAAGTGAATATAATTGGAGAATACATTGTAGTCACAGATATGGCAAATTGCCTAGACCACAGACCAGGAAGAATAATGGAAATCAAGACGTGACCAAGCTCAGCCGAAAATGGATATCAATAAAATGACATAAATCGGAAACCAAGTCAGATGCATGCATGCTACAGTCTCAGTCTTCATTATTAGCTTACCGTAGGACGGAATCTTTTTCCTTCAACCCCCATCTTGAAGAAGTATTCGGCAGCTGAAGCTAGTTTAGGGACCTGCATGGAATCAAGTCTATTGAGTACTGAAAAGGAATGTAATTACAAGTCTGCCCAACAAGAGACCCTTCTAGAACTACTCTAATGCTAAATGTAAAGACTGCATACCTCAGCTACCACCTTTGCACGCAATCTATCTGCTAGAATAGACAGTTCATCAGCAACAAGGGAAAATGGATCCAAGGGTTCCTGGAGTCAGAAACTGTACAAATTGTAATAGCATGCAAAACAACGATTGGCAATAACATCCTCACATTACAAAGGCCATAAACCACTGTATATAATTCAGCAAACTATGCTTATTGATTCCTTCCCATGTATAAAAGAAAATACCATAAAGGAAAATATTACAGTTAGTCTGAGAAATTCCGTCTATTCATGCATCCTCCATGAGTAATTCTTTTACCTTCCTCTCATTCTTTCACCAGACTCCCAATTGTGAAAAGCCACAGAGACTAATGGACAATTCCTTGGGACTATTCCCACCTCGGATTCTGGGAATGATGCATGCCCATGTTACTTAAAATTTATATTCCACATTCATCAAGAGGTAACAAGAATACATTGCTTAAGGATGTAGAATTAGTATGAGAACTTTACAAGGAAAATTTTTAATTCCTCTTTTTTCAATCCAAGCAAATTTTTTGTCCTTGTCACCATAACACTACATCCAACCAGAGAACTGGATAGTAAGTCATCATAAAAGGAGAATCTTAATAGAACTGCAATCCATAATTTGTATGAGGCATTTACGCAATAACCTTCCAACCATATCTGTTGTGTGCATAAGACAAAGCAAGGACAGAAAGAGAGATCACAGAGAATGAGATCTCCAGCAAATAAAATAATTACAACTAACCTCAACCACGGAGCTCCTCTCCTGATGCATTTGATATCTTACATTATGGAAGGCACGGGAACCCCAACAGCAACTTTCTCTGCAACCCACAACCTACTAATGCACAGAAGCAGTAACAAGTATGTTATCAATGGCCATCAAAACAGAACCCCAAGACATTTTGCCAATTAAAAAGGGGAAATTGCCAGATTTTATTAATACTTTATTGAATCTTTTTGGGAATTGTAGCAGCCTTTAGTAGCTATTTAGATAAATTGAATAAGGAATATCAGAGTGGCATAATTAAAACAAGTGATTTTGCTAGAATTCATTTCCTTCAAGAAATTGCTCTTGGAATTAACTAAAGCTCCAGCGTCTAACATTTTGATGCACATGAGTATATAAATTTAAAGCCAGGTTCAGTATTTGATCCATGAGGATCCAATAGATCCAGTTTGTGCATTCAAACACAACAGATCACACATAATCCTCACTAAAGAATCAGTAGAAGTCACTACCCCCATTGATGGGATGGAGCCACTCACACCACCTGGCTGGAGGTCCATTTAATCCTCACTGACAAATCAAAAGATGCCATTAACCAATGTGATCAACAACAATCCACTCATCTGAGCCAGTAGTCCTCAAAATTCTTGCTAACATCTCAGCTGGGGCCACTAACACCGTTGATCACATGGATCCAATAAATATCTCCACCAACATTTCAAATGGAGCCACTATCCTAATGACTTCTCATTAAAGCCCCTAAATAAGAAATTGTCTAGCTAGATGTAATTCAAAAGCCGATGAATTGAACTAACCTTAGTTGCAGGAAATGCCTTGTGGGTTGGGGAAAGGAATTTTTTCAAATTGTATTCCGAAAATGGGAAACCAATGGCTTCCCTAAGAGGCCAGAATTCGTGTTTCCTAAAACAGATTTCCCCCTTCAAAGAATCGAGTGTTCAGAACTGTGAAACTTGGTTTCCCCATCTTGTGAAATGTGTTTCTTCGGTTGAGGAAACATGTTTTCTTTTCTTTTTCTTTGCAATTATTTTCTGTTTTTACATATTGGACTTATATTTACAAAGCCTTCCTGGGTTTCTTGTAAATAATGAAAGATGGTTTTTTCTCCAAGTTTCTAATTTTGGGAAAACAGAAGGCTAAACCAGATCCCCTAACCCCATTTCATTATATTTCCCTAGTTCCTAGACAAGGACTCGATCATTTTCCCTCTATTTTCCCCCATTTTTTCTGTCAAAAGGAGTAGAAGAAGAAAACGGAAACAGAAGCTTGGCAGCAGCAGGAGCTAGCTCTCTCTCTCTCTCTCTCTCTCTCTCTCTCCACTGCATTCCTTTTCTCCATTTCCAGCAAATCCGACAACCTCTGCAATTTTTGGCAGCCATCCATTTCATCCAGCAAGACATTTTTGTCTGGTTATTGTTCTTTTTATTTTTCTTGAATATTTGATTCTAGTACAGAATGAGCTATCTTCTAATTATTCCATGCAGTTTTAAGTTTTAACCAATTCTTTTCTAGTTTAATTCAGATTTCAGAATGAGCTATCTTATGATTATTTCATGCTAGTTTTCAATGTAACAAATAGCTAAAATTTGTATATTTTTTATTTTTTCATCATGTTCCTGTCTGAAAATTCGTACTATATTTTATATTTATGCTTCTGCATTCAGATATATTATGTATCTGCTGTATTTAAAAATAAATAAATCATCCTTTTTTGCAATTTTTCATAATTTGTATTTTTTTTAAATTTCCATAATGTTTATAATTAATTATTATTTTCTGGGGAAAACTTATTTCCCCAATTCAACTTGCTGGTTTCCTGTTTTTATTTCCCACACTGGCAACTTAGGAACTAACTATACCAACGAAAATCAGATTTTGAATGCCGTGCAGATCATGGGCCAGCTTAGAGACCCCAGGTTATGCTAATGTTTGCCATGAGTTAGCACATATGAACACGCATATCAGCCTAAATCCATACCACACACAGGTACATGTACAATATATACGATGTTGCTAGCTATCATTCTGAAGAATGCTTCACATATTGCATATCAAAGTGCAAGCATGGACACGGATTCATTGTGCCAAGTGAACCTTCAAATGATCGGCAAGCAGAACAACCTAAGCAAAAACAATGAGAAAATATAGGCAACCGGATTCGCTAAACCAGAAACCAAGAACAAGAACGAAGAAAATCCAAATGAGTTAGCATAACAGTGTGTACCTAAACTGCCTTAAATTAGTTATGTGTTCTTCAGTGAAGCAAGAGACACCTATAAAGGAACTAGATGCAGAGGAATCCAAAAATACCAGCACTAGAGACACAAACATGAAAAAGTGTTAGTCTATGAGTAGACAAAAACTTTTCTGTAGACAAAAACTTTTCTGATTACTTGCTATTCATCCTAGACGAAATCCAGGGATTTATACAGTACAGGAAACAACAACGGGATTCAAGACCCATCTCCCAATCAGCTCATACACTTAAACGGATTCTTTTTCTTATCAACAAACCTCACAAATCATACACCACGGTAAGTTCACATCCTCACTACTTCAGAAAATCAGCAAAACTGAGTAATGAACCCATAACCAAGAGAAACTGTTTCATATCAACAAGCATTACAAATCACCATGGCAAGTTCACATCCTTACTGCTTCAAAAAATCAGAAAAAACTCGCAATGACCCCATAACCAACAGAAATTTGCTATTCCATAGACAAAAAGCAAACATCAATATGAATAGGACTCATACCTTGGAAACATTAGGGACTTGTGAACAGATCTCCAAAAGTTTCATACTGGAAAAAGAAGTCGAAAAAAATCTCTCATACCCTTGAACGGTGGTTCCATTAAATCTCGATTCCCGACCCAGCTTTCTTAGAACACATCTCAAAGACATCTTTCAGAAGGAAATTAGAGAAAACTGAACGAACCCAGATAGCAAATCCAGCAGAAGATGGGGAAATACACAGATTTAGTTAAGATGAGAACAGGAGAGAAGAAGGTGCTTGCATATCTGAGTGTGTATGACTTGTGGTCGATAGCTCAAACTACTTCGTCTTCGTTTCGCTTTGACTGAGCACACAGAGGAAGCGAGAGAGACGCCGCCCAGGATTTTTTGCGCTTTGGGTTTGGGCACGTCGTGAGGGCTTACGACGCTTACCCGCGCCACGTGATTATCAGATCCCCACCGTTAAGTCACAAAGATTGGATTTTTAACGGTTTACCCGCTGGAGCCCACCTGTGGTAATCATACCAGTGAAAAGATCTCCTCCGTTAAAATGGGTTGTGACTAATGAAAAGGAAAAGCGCAATCCAGTGTAAGCTCCAATATCATGATTTAAAGACTCAAAACGGCATAGTTAAGATTATCTAACCGTGTCTAGCAAATCTAAGAGAGACCCAACAAGATGAAAGGTTTAGATTATCCAAAAGTGAGATTCACCCAAGAAAGGGGTTCAGTTTGCATGTGACCCCCATCTTACGCCTCCATCTGTAAGTAACCCTCCAACTCTTAGTCATTCCTACGAAGCCCTTCAACTTAACAGGGGCATAGTGGTTGAGGGTTTTAAAGGATTTTCATATAAATTAGTTTTGATTATTTTTATGAAAGTGAACGGCTTTTTTTTGGTTAAACTATGGAATTTGACATGAGATTTACCCACGTCCTTTTCTGTTTCACTATTTCAGTCGTCACAATTAGGCTGAAACCTCCATGTATTAGTTTTCTATTTTAATAGAAGTTTTTTGGTTTAATAGGAGCGTTGATGGTAGATATTAAATTTTATATAATATTGAAAAATAACCAGACACCCAATAAAATTTGAGCTGTCCCAATCATTGTGAATAAAATATGAATGTTGACTAGGCTTACTTTTTGGGTGGTCTTTTCATTTTCATTTTTTGGGCCATAATAAGGAGAGTTAATTGGGCCACTAATGAGTAGAGTTAATTGGGCCCCAGAGGATTAGCCAACCTGTTGATCCTCTATCCTGCCTAAAAGGGCAGTTCCGATGCACGGAGCTCCTGTATATGTGGAGCCTGGGAAAAGGGTGGAACACAAAGGCCTATAGTATGCAGCCATGTATTTTTACAAGAGACTGTTTCCACACCTTGAACCCGTGACCTCAAGGTCACTGTGAAGTGGGCTATTTCTATTGTTAGTTCATATTAGCCTCCCTTCAATAAAGTTTCTAATGTTCCAAAAAAAACAAGAGCAAACCATCCGAAGTCCAACACTTATACAAGTAGAGGAGCAAACCAACAACGGCAAGAGCAACTTGTGTCGAGATGCTCACGTACAAAAAATTATGGAACCCTCCAGTAACAAGCACCAAGTTGCTGTGAGAGATTTATATCCTAAATTTAGTCAAATTTTGATGCACATGAATTTCCTGCATCTATTGATCTCGTTAGGCATGTTGCAAAAGACTACTCAACATGGCACAGAAACTGTGTGAAGTGTTTAATGAATAACAACTAAAAAAAGGCAGCCCGTTGCAGGAAGCTTCCGCATATGGAAGGTCTGAAAAAGGGGCGGACCATAAAGGTCTATATTACGCAGCCTTACTTTACATTTTTGCAAGAGGCTGTTTTCACGCCTTGAACCCATGACCTCAACTAAAACAGATTTGGTGAATTTGAACCACCATTCTCTTGAGAACAATTCTATAGTTGTATAATGAATAACAGCTACTAGCAGTAAAGTAGAAAACTAAAATGGATCTTGGTGGATTTGAACCACCATCCTCTTAAGTACAATTCTCAAGTGCTCTACCAAATCTTGAGCTAAAGGCCCAGGGAAAATTAAGATGACACCTTGCACAAGACAGTGTGCAAGCCATCTAAGCTGCATCTTTTATAGCTAATTATAGAACCCGAACTATGAGACTAACAGTGATCCTAGAACACCAACTTTTTGCAACAAGAAAGTTAAACCATATGCATATCCTATTTGGCTCATCATGACAGAACCATTCCCTGAGACTGACAGGCAGACGGTCCATCAATGAAGTACTTGCAGAAAACAGCTCTTAGGCCAATCTGAGAGCTATTCCCTGTGGACAATGAGTAAAGTAGTATAACTTGCTGATATCATGTTCCATTGGGAATAAGGAGTAAATAGTAGAATTGTCGAGATCTGGAAGAGCAAGCCTCCTGCAAGAGTCATTGCTTTCTCTTGAACAGCCTTGCTCAACAGAAGCCCACCATGAGATGACCTTAAGAGGAAAGGGTGGAGTTTGCTCAGTAATGTTGGCGGAATAGATGATATACTGTCAATCATGTGGCCATGGAGATATACTGTCAATCATGTGCCCATGGAGGGGAGTCTTAGTGCAAGAGTTGTCATTATGTAACCTTGAGGTCAGGGGTTTAAGGTGTAAAAACAATCTCTTGCAAAATGCAAAATAAGACTACGCACTATTTCACTTGCATACGTATGAGCTTCAAGCACCGGGGCTGCACTTTTATGTGGCTAAGGAGTTATTCTTCCTTTCATCTTGAACTTACCATTAATATTAAACTAATTCTCCAGTTCCAGTCAGCTACTAATCTGATTCTGATTCAGGACTCTGAAATGTAGATAATAAAAATTTTATTCTCCTAAACTAGACTATAACTTGTATCCTCATCCTTCAAGACTACCATAAAGAGCTAGCTACAGAGGTATAACAACTGACTAAAAACATACGTCTGAACCTGCACCAGCCTAGCGTGCCTAACGACAACAAATATATAACTGCCAATTCTAGCATCAAAAACCCATCAACAGAACTCACCAATTCTTTACAGACCACTGACTATTTCACTATTTTATTCTATCCATCTGGACGTAAATCAAATCCGGCAAGTACCGATCTTTTCACTAAAGCTATGTCCGCCACACAATCTAATGCCTTACTGACGTTCATTTGCAGATGAATCAAAGAATTCTAGCTTGAAGAAGTTGCTCTCATTCCTCGAGAACATAAGAATCCCAACTCCAGAATCACAGAAAGAGGAATTTTAGAAGCTCATGGGTGACAACCCACTGGGTTTGAAACAATTTTGCCACTTTACACAAGAAAAACCCAGCATGATACCCGAACCATTTCCACGAACCAGTAGCATCTTCACCATCAAATTTGACAATACAGGAGGAGGGGGGGGGGGGGGGGCTGGTTTGTTGAGATGATTGAGGAATCAAAACGAAGAAGAAAAAAGCAGAAAAATGGCTGCTGTCTCAAAGAATAGTTATTTTTCTCCATTTTTTGGGGTTTTATATGCGTGAAGTGGGATCAAAGGAAAGAAGCAGAAGAACAATGAGAACAAGAACAGAGACTGATATAAATATCTACATCACAGGCGCACACACAAACACAGACAAATAACACCTGCTGGAAGGAAAATGGAAGAAAAAATGAAATATAACAGCCCCGTCTTCTAAGATCAACTAACACATATAATCTGATCTTCTTGGAATTCATTCCAGTAAGAAATCAAAAGATCTCCACCCATAACACAGTCACATCTTCCTCAAAAGACGGTCACAAGAGAAAACCCGAAGTGATTTCAAACTTGAAATAAGTCTGCAACCGTACTGCAGTTTGGCAAGAACCAGCAAAGAAAAAGGACTGATCCATCAACGACCTGCCACAAAACCAATCACTGATGGGGTTACATAATCAGAAGAAAAAGAAGCCGGAGGAGGAGAAGGGGAGAAGAACGCACCTTCAATCCGAACCGTCCATCGAGCTGGGCTGCTTTTTGTTTGAATGGCAAATTTTTCACCATAAACTTCCCAAATTTTCATTTTGGGCGCATTGGTGGGTTTTTGGTACATGTGTAAGCACTGCCATGGAAGTCAAACTTGTTAAAACTCATTATAACCCAAACCATGCGCTTGGCCTGGCAATTCAGGTTGGTAGGTCATGCTCGTGTTGTGTCAAGAGTAACCCATTATAGTACATGAGTTGACACGAACACGACCTACTTAATAATCATTTCAATAACCCGTGACTTAGATAAGTTGGGTCAACAAGACGAATTAATAGGTCCCATGTCAAATAGGTCAACACGATGAATTAACATTAATTGACCCAGTCACGACACAATTTTTGGTGTGTCATTCAACCCGAAAATGACACGAACATGATAAGACTCGACCCTAACTAACTACTTACCTGAAATTTTGCGGTGTTATCGTGTTGTGTTATATTTTGCCACCCCTACCATAAGCTACTTACATGAAATTTTGACCAAATATTCCTAAATCACCAAGCACACATGATTTGTAGGCTAAAATCTATAAAAGCACCACACTCAAGTAAGAAACTGGTCCGTAGAGGGCCTAAATCATGCAACTACCATTATGTTAGCCATTTAAGTGGGGCAGTTTCATGTTTTTCAACTACCCCTTCTTAAAACAAAACAATGATGAAAAGACAAAAGGGAAATGAATTGGCAATGCTTCTTCTCCATTCTTTTGAGCACATCATGGAAGTCTAAGTTACTACTAGTATATTCACTTGCAATTCTAGTCGGATTAGGATACACTTGCTTGTGACAAAGTGAATATAGAATAATTCAATTGTAGCTGTTGATATTGGTTTTTTTTTTTTTTGTTCTTTTTCATCTTAGGTTGTAGTTTTTTCTCATCCTATAGGAGGGGTGCTTAATAGTTATCAAACTATCAAAGTATGCTTGAGAGGCTCTCTATTCTTTCTTCTACACTAATAACATTAATGCCATCTAAAAAATTTGTTAATCATAGCATCCAATTGATTTTTTTATTTATTATTAAACAAGGATAGTTAAAAACTATGCAAGCAATTATCAAAATTCAATTACTATAATTTGCAAAAGTCTGGTTTAGATGATTGAAATTCAAGAATGTGCTAGTAAATAACAAATCATAACTCTAAGTCTCTGTCACAGAAGTTCGAGAATGTGCTAGTAAATCCCAAGAAGAATTATATGTAAACGGATTTTAAAAACAGATATCTTCCCAATAAGAATTCACAACTGTAAAGTGCATCCAAACAAGATTGAAATTTGACTGCAAATTCGACAAGCTAGGTTTAGAAGTATGGGGAAGAATGACTATACATCAGCTACCTTTTTCTTTTTTCAATTGCATTTGCTTTAAGAAGAAGAGGGAAGTTGAAAAGGACAAACTGCTCCGCTTAAATGGCTAACACAACAGCAACTACATGAGTTAGGCCCTTTGTAAATCAATTTGTTATGCTAAAGAGTTTCATAGGAAAGATTGGGAGTTGGAGGGTTACTTATGGATAGAATCATAAGTTGGCACATGTAGTCCCCTAGGAAGGTTTTGAAGTCCATCTAAAAACTCAGATAAGGCATTTCTAGTTTGGTATTGTGGTATCTAGTGAACCAATAAAGAGAAAGGGAAGTCTAGTTATATAATTTTCAACTTGTTGACAAGGCGAGAGTCCCATAAGCATATGTGCTGATGAGCATTTGCTACTTGTTTTTGGCAAAAAGGGTCATTTGCACCCTAAACTGTACATGATATTTTAATTTACCCAACTTTTAATTACCTCAGCATTTAGCCTGAAGTAGTAAAATGTGGTTAATTTGCTCTTACCATTAATAAACATTATAGCAATAAGTCACCATGTGTTTGTTTGAATAAATGGTAGTTGATAGCCTTATATGGATTTTTCTATTAAAAGGAGAAAATTTTCAATGCACTGTCATCACCAATCTAAGCAAGCCTCTTCACTGCGATATATTTTGTGAGGAAATTTTGTAGGTCTCCCACAAATCACACATTGAGGGCAAAGGATTTTATCTTATCATAGGTTGAAAATTACAGTGGGTTAGATTGGTTATCAGATAAATTATAATTAAAAAAAAGAAAAAGAAAAAAGGAAAAAATAGATATTTTATTTAGAATTGGAATAGTCTAACTAGGATGGGGGACTTAATATGGTTTGATTTGTCTTTTTCTAATTATTTTTATCATGTGAGCCTTGGTAGATTATGAGGCATCTAACCTAAGATTCTAAAGTTAGAACATCCCTAAGATTAAAGACAAACAACAATGCAAGCAAGCTTCGCTTCTTGACGTTCTAGGTTTAAGGCACTAGTTACTTTGAGTTTAGAATCCTAAAGTTGGGAAATCATAAATTTTCATTAAGAGAAGAAAATTAAGTTATCTTTGATGGTTGCTTCTTAATAAAACTACATGACAATGGGACATGAAATAGAAACTTGAGACATGGAATTAACTAGAAAATTGAAACATAAGCAAGAAACATGAATTAAATTGAAAACATAATGTGAAGCTACCAAGCATGAAAATTGACATAAAGTAGACATGAATCATGTGTGGAACATGACATTGATCTAGAATCTAGTCATGACAAATATTTGAAAACTAAGAGTATGGTAAACATGAACGAGACATAAAAAATGAAATGAAAGCTAGGATTAATAGTTAAAATATTAGAAACATGCTCAAGTCAAAATTAATCATAGACTCTTTAAAAAGAAAGCATATTAAATAGGAATGCTTTTTTTTTTCTTAAAAGCTAGAAAGTATGTGTCAAACTAGAATCTTTATATTGAAAAGATGATTCTAGACCAATGTCACGAATCATAGAACTCAAGGTTATAGATTGAAAGTATGTAAGAAAAGATGATTTCAACAAAACTAGAAATCAATTGAAAGCACTATGATGATATAATAAATATTAGAAAAGTGCTTAGAAAGAACTAGGTGTGTAACCTATTTTCCTCTTTGAAAACATTTACACTAACAATTTTGAAAAGAAAATGTTCTTGACTAGAAATCATAAGTGAGAAAAAAAATGGAAACTATTCCTTTTTTTTTGAAACATGAAAATTATGCCAAAACAATGAAGCTTTAAACTAGAAGTTAAATATTCATGAACTAGCACTCTCGTCCTTGGATGGCAAGTCACCACTAAAGCAAAACTCATAAAGGATTGCAGAGGACATTCTTCTCCAAAAGATATTAGGAGCCCCATCATTGAACCCAACTCTCTCTTCATGGAGCTAAGAATCATCAAACCTTAGGACAACGGTCTCATTGGCTAGAATGTTTGATCCGCTAACATCTTATTCTGTGTAGATTAGACTACGGATGCCTTCACCATAAGCCTAGGGGGAGGTAAGAAGTTGGGTTTCTTTTTGCATAATGATTTAGGGTAAGAAAATGGCAAATAAAAAGAATAATAATAATAATAATAGTGAGAAGAAGCTTAAGGGAAGCCTTTTTATTCTCTTACTTTATAAAAGGCAAACTCATGGCTTAGAACCAAGAGTTTTCATTGGCCAAACAAACTTGAGCACTCCTAACACTTCTCCCCATGTAAGTAATGGGCACATTCGCTGGAATACTTTGGCGGAGAAGAGGGGTAGAACCTCCTATCCACTGAGCATATTTCCCAAGGAGGAAGAGGAGAAAATGACTTCATGAAGAAAGGGGGAATAGAATGTATGCAAAAAGTGGAAGAGGAATATAGTAGAAAATGTGAGATAGTCACCTAAAAGGAGAACTTGAATCCTCTCAATTTAGGCACAATGAAACCTCACACACTCTAGACTTGTTAAAACTTTGTGAGAACTTTCCAAACCTTTCAAAAACTTCAGAGAGACTTATTAGGACTCAGGAAAAACTTGTTTTGAAGTGAAAAATGGGCCTCAATTTATAGAGGGCATCCACAACATGGCTTTAATTTTAACATAAAGGAAGGGCAAAATGCAAACAAACTATAACTTGGAAGTACTAGCAGCAAGCTACACAATCATGTCTTCTAGTGTGCTAGTTTACACCATTATGCATTCCATATATGCTAAAAACACACAAATATGTGTTTGAAAGTTGCGATGCATTTTTGACATGTTGGAATGCATTTTGGATCAAATTTGAATGTCATTTGAGTTTCTCTTTTTTAAATTCAAGTGGAATGCAATTTTGAAATGAGTAATGTGATTTTAGCAAATTTGAGAATGAATTGAAATTGAGAAGTTATTTGAAACTTCAACAAATCACTTGAACTATTTGAAACTTAGAAAAGTTTGCAATCTTTTGAATAACTAAAAAACTTTGAAACTTACAAATTGTTTTAAAAACTTATTATACTTTGAAAACTATGGTTTTGCATGACTTGGAAAACTTAGGAATGTTTAGGTGTTTTTATTTCTTTTTTTAGAAAAAAAAAACTCTTAGAAACTTTTGACATTTTTATTGCAAAACTTACTAGTTTCTTTTCAAGGAAATTTGGTTTTTAGAAGAAAACCTTGGTGATTTTGGAAATTTCAACACATTAAATTGAATGTAGTTCACAACTTTTCTCGAACCTTAGAGCTATTCGTGGGTCTTTGAAAATCATCAACTAGTACAAATTTTGGTATCTACAACCACCACAATAATTTTATTGTTCTAATGCAGTTTTGTTCAAGCATATCACGGAAAAGCTTTGAGGCATGATCAAGCATACTTAAAAGCTAAAGTAGCAACTATCATGATCATTCTCCTCTTTCATTTCTCGTGGCATGAAATTAAGTAATTAGACTAAAGGAAAGAGAAATAAAAACACAGAAACATCTTTGAAACATCCTTTCATTTGCAAATGCCTCCTAAAATCCCATATGGAAACAGCCTCTTGCAAAATGCAAGGTAGGGCTGTGTACTTTAGGCCCATGTGGTTCGCCCCTTCCCCAAACCCCGCATAGCCAGGAGCTTCGTGCACTGGGGCTGCCCTTTGTGTGTGTGTGTGTCTATATATATATATATATATATATATATATATATATATATATATATGTGCCTCCTCCCTCAAAACCTATTCCCCCCATTGTCCAAGCAGATAAATAAAGCATTGGCAATTTTAAGACCCAAAAAAGAAAGAAATAAATTAAAGAAAACCTAAAAGACCCCACTCTGAACCCTAAAATTGCTCCAAAGATTAAGAAGAGTAAATTTTTGATGTTGTAGTCTTTGATATACTTCTTTTGCATGTATGGTACTTTTTTGATTGATTGAGGACTTTGATGTGTTTATATTAGGGATTTTTATTTTTGTTAGGATGGTTTCACCGATCCAAATAATCTAACTATTTTTTGTCAGTATTTGAACACTTAATTCAATGTATCAGATTGAATCTGATCATTGTTTACATGATTCAATTTTTATTTGGTTGATACACGAACAAATTCCTAAAAGCCATATAATTTTTCAAATCCAATGCATTTTCTAGGCAAGTATACACACTCTTGAGTGTGAGATGAAGTCTGTGGCTCTTTTCTACACATATGATATCTATTTTTGTAGCTCAAAGCCATTCATCTTGCTCTCGATTCCAAAAAGTGGGTGATCCATTAGAAATCAATGCACTGAGAGTGATCCTAACTACTTGTTATCTTTGAAAAAAATTCATAACAATAGCTAGTTGCCAATTTCTGCTCATAAAAGCTTAGTTAATTAAAATATCAAATGAACATAAAATTTGAACTCTAGCCTATCTAAGTTATTTTAAACATAATGAGTGGCTTAGACTTATAAAAAGTACCACCACCTATGAAAAGTAGGGCAAAGATTTCTTCTCACACTTAAGAGCATGTTCGCCAGAGACTTTTCATTTCTTTTTTTTCTTTCTAGGTTCTCTTGTATATGGGGCTTGACTTCGTAGTTTCCTTTGCAAGGTAAACTCTTTGTTAAAGTTTCCCGCTTCTTTCTTCTTATCTATAACCAAGTGATTATGTGTGTGTGTATATATATATATATATATATTATTTGTCTACCTAGCACTGGTGTGTACTTATTTTTATAATACTAAATATTTATACTTTTTTGTTTGTATTATATTTGAGATCGTCTGAAATCTAATTTTTTCCAAATGAATAAGGATTTGAACACTGAGCACAAGATCCAAAGAATTGGCTACTAGAATCTAAACTCATTGGGATTCCTAGTGGTGAAGATAGTGAAATGGGTGATCTAATCCAATTATGACTGATTAATGTCCCTAATTTTTATGGATTTATACTTTTTTCTTGTTTTTTTTTTATCTATATTTTATATTTATCTTGCTCTTCTTTTTTGTTTTTCCCCTCAAGGATTTGGCTATGATGTTTGCACACACATAGATAGATAGATAGATAGATCTATATTAAATAATTGGGATTGTAAATTTCTTTTGAATAAGCTAAGGTTGGATGAAGATTTTGGATTGGTTGGATACGTGTATAAGATTATTCATATATAGAGATCTTAGATAGCATTATCACAAAAATAAATCTTTTTCTCCTTTTCTTATTGATTAACGCCTCTCACTATAGGGTTGAAGATCCATGTAGCATAGCTAACTTTAACTATGCAGATCAACTACTTTGGCAATATGACTAACCATGTTAGCAAAAATGGTCAGACATATAAGAAAAATATAGCATACAAGCAAAATCTAATGATGCATATTAATGCCACAAGTAAGATGGACTATATTGAACTGTTTGGTTTGTTTAAGACGAAGATTGATGTACTTAAAAGAATTGGGAGTAAATTGAAACAATTTGCATAGTTTAGGCCATTTTGGTTGCGGTGCCTTTCTTTTTAAGAAAATATTTTTGTAAGTAGGAATGAGTTTGCCATGTAGTAAAAGGCTTTATTAATGTTATTTCAAGATTTACAACAAAAACTGAGGAGGATAATAAAACCAAACGTTCAAAGTCTTAGTAGTAGAAAAATAGGATGCTAGGGAATTAGCAGCTCTATTCCTTTTTGTAAAAATAATGAGATACAATAAGTTGGGAGACCATTGTTGATGATGTAGTACATTCTTTCCAAATCTTGTGGGTTGACCAAAGGATAGTGCACTCCCTTTCAATGCCTAAGTAAAATCCAAAGAATTTCAAACTAAGTGAAGAAATATTTAGTTGGTTAGCAATTTGTAAATTCAACCCTAACTGCCTCCTATTATGTTATAGTATTAGATTATTTATGCAAGTAAATACCTGCAAAGGTCACGAACTTTCCTTCATAATCTCATAGAATGGTTCTTGACTTAGCAAAGCTCCAATTACCCTGCGTGTCCCCGTCAAAATTTAGTTTGATAGAGGTTTCTCATTTGACAAGCGTTGCTTTTGGTACATGAAGTTTGGTAACTATTTATTCCCATCTAGCAAGGAAGCCAGTCGTCTTATTTATTTGATATTATTTATTTCATCCTTGTTTGTATTTTCAATGACCAAGATCCTCCACTTTGTAAGAAAGTGTCTCTTATTGAGTTCTTTATCATCATGGAGTTTCTTGCATGCTAGATTATCCATGCTAAATGTCCCACAAATTGAATGATTCCCTTTTTGTTTTTTGTGTGCCTTGCTTGAACCTATAGAAACTATGTCTTTTATATATCTAAACATGTTATGTTGAAATTTTAGCATTTCACATGCTTTAAGTGATAACAAGTCTACTTTTACAATGTAGGATTATGTGTTCATGTCTCATTGCTAGTGTCACACAAAAGGCATCTTGGAGTCTCTAGCTTAAGCATGTATTATATTTGTTGGCAAGTAGTCTCTCATTTGGCAACAACCATAAGAATAACTTTAAGCTCAATTGGCAGCTCAATCTCCAAACTTTGATGTGTGAATCTCTATTGGCATTGCATTGTATAAGGCTTTAGCAACTGAATTTATTTATAAAATGTCTAATTTTTCAAGCATCCAAACAAGTTCATTATCCTAGTTAGTGAATATCCTTATGGAGTTGATCTGATCTCTAATTTATGGTCCTAGTGATTTATGATTTCCTATTTACAAGTAGAAGTATAGGGGAAAATGGTGTTGCTCGCCATATTAAGGCTTTGCAGTTCGTAGAGAGATCAATTAGTTGATTAAGGAGGGTGATTTTCTATCCTTGGGTCCCTCCACGAGCAAATATTTTCCTAGAAACCACAAGTCATTGCATCCCAATCTTATAATTTTAATTGCATCCATCATTAATTTCCAGACAAGTGAATAGCTTAGCTTGAGATTAGTTTGTATAAAAGACTTGCTTTTAAGGAACTTGGCTATTACAAACTTTAATCACAACAAATTCTATTGTTAAATTACATTCCAAGCCAATTTAGATAGCTTATTCTTAAACGACCCTATTGTTTGAGAATTTAGGGGTTTTTTCCATGGTTCCATAAGAACTCTCTTTTGCATACCTTCTCACTTGTCTAATAATGATCTGGGGATAACTATGCTCTACATGGCATAGTTGGGTAGCCTCGTAATTAATTAAGGTCTCTTTGCTAGCTCTGGATAGAGATCAGGCTTCCCAACCCTAAACTCTCTTGTTCATCTTTTCAAGAAGGAACTCATAGTCTTTTTTTTATGACTTTTTGTCCATGACAAGAACACCAAGTATTTTCCCCTAGGGATCTTAGAATAGCCGTTACCCTTCTAACTTGGCACTTTAGTGTATGATGGAAGTTTTAAGAGGACTCTATGGTAGATTTATTCATAACCACCCAAAGATTTGCTTGGTCATGAAAATGCTATAGATTATCTAAGATGAATTGACGATTGAGGAGAGTAGCTCTATAGCAAAGTAACACAAGATTTGTATAGAGTAAGTAGAATATAACTAGCTGGTTCTTAAATAGATATATAGGAAGGAATGTACCCTCGTTGGTTGCCTTTTCAAGGATAGATGAGAGTGAGTCCATAACTAGGATGAATAGGTTAGGAGAAAGGGATCCCTTTACCTTCTGCCATATCTTGGGGAAAACCAGCTTAAAATTTGTCAATTGATGATAAAGGTCATGGTGGGAGTTCAAATGCATTGCATGATTAGGTTAATGATAGGTTGAGGAAAATCATAGTGTTTTTAAGACCATTTCTAGGAAATCCGACCTAGAGAAGTTCAAAAATGTGCATGACGTTGCTATTAGTTTTGAAAAATCTATAGTGGTTTTTTTAATAAATACTTATAGAAATAAAGAAAAGATTTTAGAAGTGTCCTTCAATGAAGAAAACTATTTAGTTCTTCCTTGCTGCAAGAGCAAACCCAATCATAATCAAATGAAGTTCCTCTATTAGAGGATTAGTGATAGATCGCAAGGGTGGAAGCACAATTTATTATCTAGAGCTAGAGAACAATCCTTGTATAATTGCGATAACTACAATGTCAAATTTTGCAATGGCAACTTATTCAATTCCAAAACTTGTTATTAATAAGGAACTTTTATGTGGAAAAATTCAAGTGCCAATAGAGGTATGTACTTGATTGGTTGGGATGAAGCCTATAAACCAAAAGAAAAAGGGCAGCTTGGGTTTGAGGGACCAAAACCTTATTAATGAAGCTTTCTTTTAAAAACTTAGGGCAAGAATTCTCAAGAATAAAAACTCACTATGGATGTGAGGAGTTACAAGTAAGTATTTAAAGAGGGATGACTTTTGAAATGACACCTAAATTAGTGGATTAAATAGTTTGGAAAAATATTCTAAAAGCTAAAGAGTTTCTAAAACATGGGATAAGATGTGGCACATTGATTTTTTTTTTTTTCCAACCTTTTTGCCAAGTTCATATATAGAATAATAGTATGTTTTTATAAAATAGACGGGATCCCTGAAATTGAAAACTCGAGATTTACAAAAAATCACACAACGTTAAGAGAATTATCCCAAACAAAAAGCTCAGGGGTCAACCACATCTAAAACTGCAAAGAGGACTGGTGCTCCCCAAGAAGATCCACTCGGCTTAATGAAACCCTTATCCAGAAGCTCCTGTAACTGTACTTGGAGCTCTCTCAACTTTGTTAGGGCCATCTTGTAGGGCACTTTAGAAATAGGCGTTGTTCCTAGCACCAAGGTGAAATCGATCTCTCTGCATGGAGGTAGTTCTGGTAGCTCATCAAGGAATCCATCAGTGAAATGTCACACCACATTTATCTCCCCATCCGTGGCCGCTCACTATCAATCGTCGTGATGTAGGCAAAAAACACTCGACAACTTCGAGCGTAACACGAAGCTGCTCTCATGGCTAAGATGACAGAAGGGCTACTAACGCTCCTCTTGCCTTGGACTACGACCACTAATGATCTAGTACACTACATATAATTTGCTTCTTAGGCAGTCTATCTTAACCTAAAACGTCACTAATCAATCCATCCCCAAGATAACATCAAAATCCACCAAATCCAAGAGAATGAGGTCAGCATCCATCATAACCCCTAATATCTCTACCAATACCTTCTCAAGGTACTCTGTAGCCTTTACTGTCTCTCATGCTGGCATCAACACGTCTAACCCAAATGCTAACTCACATGTGCGCAAGTCGAGATATGATGCAAAGGTATGTGAAATAAACAAATGTGTAGACCTTGAGTAAAAAAGAACTCTAGCATGCATATCAGCTACCAGAAAAAGTACCTTCCACCACTTGGTTCGAAGCCTGTGTCTGCCCCAAAGTAATGGCGAAGACGCGGCACTGGCTCTGTAGTGGCATCTGTCCTCACTAGCCTATCTCTCTGACTTCTCAGGAAGTCTCTCATCGCTTGTCCTATCTCGCCACAGCCGTAACATCTGAATGGCTGTCTCAACTGGAAAGGCTACTATCCCTGCTGCTATTATTGTGGTTGGTGTGGGCCCTGATACTAATGAATCTGTCCTGGGCATAGTCGCCCCACATGTTGGCCCTTACAACGAGGGAACACTCATCTATCCTGACCTCTCCTTAGTCTAATGGGATGCTGTTGGTCTGAGCCCCCCCGAGGCTACGTGGACGTGAAGGGCCTCTTGCCCTTAAAGAGCCGACACATCTCTCCTCTGCTCCGCACCAGATCTCTCTCAAGTACGGAATCATGTATGCAGCGTACCTCATCGTGGTTGGGTGTGCGATAGGCACCTCGTGCCTTAATTGTGGCATCAGCTCGTCGACAAATCTATGCGTCGCCTCTCGATCTAAGGCAAAAGGGGCAGATGCGAATCTCCATAGTCTAGTGAATCGGTTTAGATACTACTAAACTGTCATACTATCCTATGCTAATGTGGCGAACTTCCTCTTCATAGCATGTAAGGCATGAGGAGGGAAGTACTGCTCATCGAAAATCCTCCCATAAAAGTGGTGCTGAGGATAGAGGGCGTGTTTGCTGATGAGTCTTCCACCAAACCCAGCCTATCCAATCAATAAGTATGTCGCTAGCTTGACCTGATCCTTAGGTGGGACTTTCATCACCTCGAATGCCTTCTCTACCTTAAATAGTCATCTCTGCGCCACTACTATATCTCCTTCCCCATGGAAGGAGGGCACCATCCTTTAAAACCTCTTGAGCTTCTTAGCTGATGGAACGCGTATGCTCGAGGATCCTCCCTCTGTAGCTCCTGGTATAGGAGCTGCCAGTACTGGGTGGGATGACTGCACTGATGTGTCCCCCTAAACTGCAGCAGTCATCGTAAGGGGTTAGGAGAGTGTGCAGCCTACATTTTTGCCCAAACCTGTTGCATAATCTGCTAAGTGAAACGTGGCATAAGGTACTGAACTACGCAAGCCACTATGTTTGCCTCATGATCCCCTTGCCCTGGTGTCGCGCAGGGTGGTAACTGGGGGAGCAGGGGTGGACCTAGTCCTCCATCGAGGAGCCATTTGTTAATAACCCAACATCACATTATATAAGTATTCCTCCTATCTCTGTCTAAGTCATGAACTTATGGGTTGTAACTCTAATTGGACCCTTAAAGTGGTGATGATGGAATAAACCTATGCTTTGATACCAAATTGTGACACCCTGGTTTTTTTTTTTCAACCTTTTTGCCAAGTTCATATATAGAATAATAATAATAATACGTTTTTATAAAATAGACGGGATCCCTAAAACTGAAAATTTGAGACTTATAAAAAATCACACAGCGTTAAAAGAATTATCCCAAACGAAAACCTCAAGGATCAACCACATCTCAAAACTGCGACAATAATTAAAATCAAATCAAGATACTTTGAGCATGCTTAATTCAAAACCACGATAAATACACAAGCTGAAAAAAGACTGATAATACAAGTCCAAAAGTCTCCAGGTTCCATCCATGATCACCACATCAACTATGTGTGTAAATAAATGTACACTATATAGTAGTGTGGGTCCAATCCATCCAAATATATAACATCTCAGTACAGTCCAAAAAATGACTAACAAAGTCCAAGAGACATACACTAATCAGTCTCTGAACACAAAAATGTGAATGGTCCTTAGGTCATCGTCCAAGTCCACGCTATTCCACACACTTTCCATTCTGACTATCACACCCCAAATCTTAGGCATTGCAAAACAAAGCAATGCCTCATCAAGCTATGCTTGTATAGGTGATTTGCATTTAATAATAAATTCAAATAAAATCAAATGGCACAAAGTATCATAATCATGGTAAAATCTCATAAGACAAAAGTGTACAAGACATGTGAAACATCAATCATTCATGATGGATAACTCAAGAAATCATGCACTAAGCAAATCATAATCAAATTTGAATAAGCTCATCAATCAAAATAACCAAAAGTCCGTATCCACAGAGCAAATAATGCATGTCGTGATCATAGAAAGCCGTACACAAATAAGTCCTATGAGTGCCTCAACTATACTCATTCCAACCCTAGGTTGCTCACATACAGCCCGCATAAGTCTATTTCCCAAGAGAAGCCTGTCAACTAAAACTATCGACCCACCCTCAAATTGGTATAAGACCCAACTTACCCGCTTCACCCGATACAATTTGACCCTCTGTCCTTCACCTGGAGCCTGTGTTAGTCTATTTCCCAATGGAAGCCTGTCAGCCAAAACTACTGGCCCACCCTTAGATCGGTATAAGACCTAGGTTACCCCGCATCACCCAATGGTCTCAGTCAAGATCTACGAAAAGGTGTAATTCATCATATGTCAAATATGGATGATCATGAAATCAAATGTCATGATAACAAATATGAAGTAATAAACACATACAACACAACACAATAGTGTATAAGATACATGCCTCAAGAATTTTAGATAAGTCATGATCAATAAAATCAAAAGAGAAATCCCAAATGTGATCACCTACCTCAGCAATCACGATACTCCAATCAGGCGCGTAGATAATGCCACGTCATGTGCTTTGACGTACCTATCACATCACAAGTCATTTATCACTTGCCGTTCTCACATCTCAAAGTAACAACTCAAGTGATAACTTTATTGATCTGGTTGTTAATCCTGGATCAACGGCTCAGATCGTTAGGTTAACCCCCTATCGGGTCAATCTTGTATTAGATGTAGGTTTTTCTTTTCTAACATCTAAACGAATATTTGTGGTCTTTGATTATCAATTCTAACCATTCTTATTATTATACCTCTAATTTCAGTGTTGTGCAACCCACATGGGCGTGTCGCCTTTTGCGTGTCGCGCAACTAGTGTGCCCTCATCGCTCGAGCGTCGCCTGCGTGCGCTCGTTGCCCGAGCGTCGCCCGCATGCGCGTGCCGCCCGAGCTGAGAACGACAACCGGGCTGGCCCACCATCCTCGGAGAGGACAATTGGACTTCGGTTGCCGCCGCCAACCCCCAGGTGCCTAATTCTAGCGATTTTTATGCAATTTCGTGCAGTTTTCTACATACATTTCATTTTTAAGCTTGCCTTCAACAAATTTTATCATTATATAGTGTTTTTACATGATTTTTATCACGTTTCTAAAAATCTCTCTCTTACAGTTTTGTTAGTTTTTCGGCCTCTCTAGTTGTTGAATCTGTATAAAAATTTATGGGTTTGTTCTTTGTGTTATCATACACAAGATGCATGGTTCAGATCATGCATATGGTACCATTTCATATGTTTATTTTGAAAAGAAAAGTAATGCACATCACCTCACTAGAAAATGGCAATCCACGCCATTTTCGGCATTAAAAACATTGAATACTGATAGAAAAAGGACGGATCGAGAGTGGAGGATGGCCTATCTCAATCAAGCCGGCCAATCCCAGTTGTTCTTTGTCATAGGTGCGCATGCGAGAGGGAAGAAAAACTCAACAACGCCTTTGCCGTGATCCATTGTTGTCGGTGACACGAAAAATGCAGGGAGGTTTGCGGGAAATGAATAGGGGTAAATGCATTTAAAGCCTCCCATTAAAATGATTAAAAATCTATTTTATTATATATATATTTTGAAAGATTACCAACAATTATGGTTGGTAATCATTACCTTGCCTTATAAAAGCCAGTCCACTCTCAGTTTCCAAGTCTGCCCTTTTTTGTGGCCTCCATATGTGAATTTATGGTTTTACCCCTCGTGTTAATTTCAATTAAATACAAAAATTAAAAGAATTAGTCATTTTTCCTCTGGTTTCCAATTTTAGCATTCTTAGTGGCATTAGATTCCATTCCTCGAGCACTTTACAATTATTGAGGTTTCAAATCGAGATTCTATATCCAAATTTCTCAATTTCTCAATTTTTTTAATTTCCCATAATTCTATAGAATTAAATATTTCTAAAATTTCAAACGGTGAATGTTGCATAAGATAGGGTGTGAGAGTACGCAAGAAAATTAAAATATGGGTGTATAATTGCACTAACAATAAGCCATAGAAGAATGAATTTAGAAAGTTCCTTGAATGGTAGATAAATGCAATTGATAAAGGTAAAACATTATTTAGACCAAGAGTCATTGTAGGAGCGCACGCTCAAAGAGTGTAAAAGGAGTTCACACCACATGTTGGACTCCACCCCTTGATTTTTGAGTAATCCAATCCGTTTATTGAAGTTGTAGCTCCTTAAGATGAGTGGGTACCAAAACTCTCATCCTATGGAAATCCTTCTAGTGGGTTCCCTTCAATGAAATTTGGATGGTATTAAAAAAAGCATAGTATTGTCAATATTTCAAGGGGAAGGAACTCACCAAAGATGCAATTATTCCATGATATTTTGTTAGGATCTCATCTTAGGGTGTTGTGAATTCTATCGATGGGTTAGATCACTAAAAAAATCAAGGCATGAGGCCCAATAGGTGATATATACTCTTTCCACACTTTTTCAACATGGACTCCTACCTGGACTCTTAGACCAAACACTAGATAATGGGATACTAAGAAAATAAAAAGCTAAATGGGGGTAATGAATTCCTCAAAAAATTTTAAGAATTAGAGCAAATCAGTTGGAAGATGATGATGTCAAATTGACTTTTGAGATGAGTGAGTTTTCAGTCAAATTTGCTTTTCTTTAAGTGCTTACCACCAGAGAATACAAATCTAGAGAAATAAATACATGCCACAAAATGTTCACCAAAAGTTAAGGACCACTTATAGGTGGCTAACCATGAAAGATTAACTACTAGTACGTAACTATCGAGGCTCGGCATTGGTGTGTATCTATTTAACTTAATAAAAAAAAAGGTTCCTCCTTTTAGGTATTTACTTTTTTTTCCTCTAGTAGAAAAGAAGTTCTATATTAGTAAACTATTACCCTACTAAGCAATCATAAATCTTAGCACTACTTTGCCTACAAAATCCTGTCTATAATATGTCCAAGAAAAGTAGGCAATACATTAAACCAAGTTCTTATAGTGAGCATTAATATTGTTTCTACTACCAAAATGTGTGTTGAATTGTTTCCTTCTCTAAGGGAATGCGATATGGAGTGTGTAACCAATTTCCTCACCAGTAAAATATATCCCTATGAGGCAGCGAATTTCCCATGGAATAAGTAGGTTGACGGCCATAGAATGGACAACAAGTCGAGAATCTTCATATATTTGCCCAATTGAGAAATATAAGTCAGAGACAAGTCTAAGTCCCACAAGTAATCTGGTCTATTCAGCTCCATTGTTTGTTTTTTCCTACATAGACATTAGTTGCTGCTATAAATTCTCCCTCTAAGCCTCTTACCATTGCTCCTATCCTTGCCACACCAAATTTGCCTTTGGAGGCACCATCTGAATTGAGCATTACCCATCCAAATGTGGGTCTCATGGCCCTTTATTTGAACTCTTTGTTCACTTTGCTAGTACACTAAGATCTCTTGCTTGTAGAGGTTAAGTGGTTTCTATTATTGTGATGTAAATCCAAATAACGTAAGCTTTCTGAATGTAGTTCCATGATGTGATTTAGATTTCTTTTGGCTTTTATGTAATATTTTGGAAATGATGCCCTCAATGGACCTTTCTGAAATCCATGGCATTTCAAGTTCCTTGTGTGCAACCTCCCTCATTTTCTTGTGTGAAGCTGAAGATGATTTTAATGATTTTAATGAAAATCATCTTCAGCTTTTAAAAACTATGGCAACCCCAACATGACATTGAGCAGTATAATAAGATATGATCAATTGTTTGTAGTTCCATGTTGTGTCTATCTTCTCCACCATTTGTGTGTTCTTATGGGTAGTTTATCATGCATTGTAAGTCATATTACCATTTGGACTTTAGGTGCACATACCACATGGTGATGCCCAAACTCTTTTGTAGGTCCTTTGAATTTTTTTTTATAGTTTGGTTAAAAATAAATAAATAAATAAAAGTTTGCTTTTGTGTCTACCATGTTTTAGAAACGGTAAAAGTTGTCGTTATGTGACCTTGAGGTCATAGGTTTAAGGCGTAGAAACAATTTCTTGCAAAATGTAAGGTAAGGATTGTAGTCCACATAGGTGGGAGCTTCGTACACCAGGGCTGCCCTTTATGTTTTAGAAACAATTGAGTTTCTAAAATATTATTGAGAGAGAGAGAGAGAGAGAGAGAGAGAGAGAGAGAGAGAGAGAGAGAATTTTGCAAAAAACATATTATCTATAGATCTAGCCAAAAATATAAAAATATAAAATTCATATCTTTGTAATTCTTTTCCCCCAACTTTTTTCCAAATATTTTTAAAATTTTGCAATACCGTCAACTTATTCCCTATTCCGAACTTAGTAACCATGATGAATTGAGAAGAGTTGATTTTAGAGCCTTAAGGAATAAGTATATTTGGAGATAGGTACTTAGTAAACATTTTGAGTTACTTAGTGAGAAATTCCGTATTAGATTCCAAAATAGGGATGTATCCCCACTTCACCCCAAGCAAAATTTGGCAACTAATTTAGATCTACGGTTTGGATCATTCAAACAAAGATCCCTCCTGTACTTTTCTAACTGAAAGTGCGCTCCTGCACTTCTAAAAAAAACAAAAATACGCGCATGCACCAATGAGAGCTCTTGATGGACAGTTACATGTAGCTGCCCACCTAGATCTATTGATTGACGCGCGCAAACAACAGCACGTGAAGTTGGAAAATGTAACAGTTGCAGCCCGGGCAATATTCGTCCCTCTGAAATTGATACCGGCACCTCTTTTCTTTGTACGCATCTTCTTCCTGCGCATAACACCTTTCCCATTTCTCTACCGCTCCTTCCCGAATTACCCGTCAATGCGGTGAAAGCCTGGGAAGGAAAGGAAAAGCCCAAAATATCAACCGCATTTGCGGGAATTCTGAATTCAGGAGTAGGAGAAGGGATTCCTAGGGTTTTGCAGCGGGAAAAATCCATCGGCCATGGCTTCCTCCCGCTTGTTCTTCGTGTTCCTTCATCTCTTTCTCCTCTTCAATATATCCTTTTCCAACGATGTCTCTCACGACGACGATTCCGCTCCCAAATCCCCCGCCTGCAACAACACGTTCCAGTTGGTAAGCCAATTAGGTCCATTTTCCTTGTCCATTTCTTACTTCTGGGTAAATGTACACATGGATTCATCGACAGTCAATGATACATCCGTACTGAATTGCGTTTAGAGTTTCATTAAGGAAATTTTAATTCTTAAGGCTCTATATTTTGCCTTTTTTAGGAGAAATTCCAGGAGAGATGAACCATGAATTTTCTTCTTAGGAAGCAGATTTAAGGAGAGAGAATATTGAAACAGAAAAAAAAGAAGGGAGCTTTTAATGTGTCAAAAGAAAAAAAAAGACATTTTTTCTTAGGCTTATTAACTGGAGTTGTTTAAACATTATTAGTGCCTGATATCCCAAAGAACACGGCAAATTAATAAATATTGTTTACTAAATTTTACTTATCTTTTTTTAGGCTTGTTAATTGGAGTTGTTAAAACATATTAAACTGTTAAGATCACAGAGAATACTGCAAATTAATAAATATTATTTATTAATTTTAGTTCATACTGTTTATTGGCAATTAATCATATATTATATTTTAAGCACGAAAAATTATGATTATCATGACCCTAGCAGTATTCACTTGTTCTAAGTCGTGTCATATTTATTTTGCCTCTTAACGTGACAGATTTGGTTTTACTGTTTGAAGAATATAAAGGGCTAGGTTACATTATCAGCAGAATGATATCCCAAAGTACGTGCAAGCATAAGCAGTATTAACTTGTTCTAAGTCATGAAATGTTTATCTTGCCTCTTAACGTCCTAACATTTTTGCTTTTACTGTTTTACGAAGATAAAG
The DNA here is from genome assembly GCA_035236585.1 of Warburgia ugandensis. Classification (NCBI taxonomy): domain Eukaryota; kingdom Viridiplantae; phylum Streptophyta; class Magnoliopsida; order Canellales; family Canellaceae; genus Warburgia; species Warburgia ugandensis. The sequence goes on along the minus strand of CP141134.1, from coordinate 9,434,493 downwards.
GCTAATTTACATTATCAGCAAAATGATGATCATAAGTATGTGCAAGGATCTATTGTGTAGAATTTCCTTGCTTCAGTTGCTTGGCATGTTTGTGCAGGCTCCTGCTGAACTGTGTCCCATTTCCGATATTGTCAGCTTATCTGCTGAGTTATCGCCCCTGCATTTACCAATTAACACTCTTAGACAAAAGAGTTAAAAGTTTGCCAAGCTTGTCATAGAGATGCCTGACCAAAAGCCATTAGACAAACTCAAATAGCTTAATCACCATAATCCATTATTGAGAACCAAATTGTGCACACCAGCTATCAATTTGCTTTCTCTTCTCTTAACAAGCTGCAACATATATGATATATCACGCACTTCACATGCCTTTTCTGTATCAATCTTAACTGCACTTTGTGGACAGTTCTGTGTTTGTATTCTCTTGCTTCATCAACATCGCTTCATCTGGGAGTGCTCACATGAACAGTCCAATGTATGTTGCAACATGACTTGAGACATTTGAACATAAGAACTACAACTTCAGCCATTATAAACTTGTTGAACTGAGCTTTCAGGAAGGAGCTAATATAGAATTGGAAGCAACTCTGAGATTTAGGAATGAGTTCAAAAGCATTTGGTAATGAAGGCCATAGTAAAAATTGTCCAGGTAACCCAAATGCAATTGATGAAGAAGTGAAAAGAAGAAAACAGAAGGGGAGGAGAAGAGAATTCATGTGGATCAGTGTCCTACACAAATTCTCTTTATGTATTTACAAATTATGATAGACTATGTGAGGTACTATGCTGTGATGGGTCCTTTTCTTAATTAATTATAGCTCAATTGTTTTGATTCTTTGAACCATGTGACTTAGATGACATGTACACATGTATCCATATTTCATTCAAAATAAATCTAATCTAATGTGTAAAATGCTCAAGCTGGTAATGTTTGTCATCTATGCCCAACTTTGAACTCAAGCTGCAATGAACATAGTCAAGAAATTTTGGGGGACTTCACCTAACTGATCTTCAATTTTCTGAAAAGGAGTGGACATCTTTTACTCATGAATGACATCTTTAATAAAGTGCTGTTTAATTTGTTCTCTGATAGGATATTGGGTCGCTCGTGATGTAAATTATTGCATCGTTATTGCACTGGATCTTTGTAGTTTTACCAATAATTTTTTCTAAATCTTAAGTAAGAGTTTCACCCAAATTAGTTCACATGCGGCATGAGCCTCTCAGCAGTTGACAGTACTTTATTTCTTGCTCCTCTTTGTCACAAGATTACCATGAATGAAGGAGCACTATCCTGTAGTGATCTTCTATTGGAGGTTGACCTGTCTAATAATGTTGGATTGAGTGAAGAATTCTGCATGCTACTTCCCTCTTACCACTTGGATAAACTGGATAACGACTCCAACAACAATGTGTATCTCTGGCTATATAATAGTTTGATAGATAAACTTACTGAGTAATCTTTTATATGATTTGGATTGGCAAAAGAAATATTATCATCGTGGTATTATTTAATCTTTGGACTTACAGGTGTGTTGACAGGTTTGTTTTGTAACAGTGCAGTCTTAGACAACAAAACAGCTACATATTTCCTCTGAGATGAACTCACATTATATTTTTCTCTTGCTTCTAGACCAAGGAAGTGTAGCTCGTTAAGAATATTCTGGATGTGTTTCTCAAGACTTGTTTTAACATATGTTCTCGCCATCTGTAACACTTCCAGTTCTGACACAGTATCACAGCCTCAGCCTGTATATATACTCCATTGGGATGAGATGCTACCTCTGCTTTTATTTGTTCTTTTTCCATTTCAGTTTCAGCTACCATTTCACTTTTGTTTGGTTAAGAAAAACAAAGTGGAAACTGCATTTGGCAAGATGAATAGATCTTTGAAAAGGGCTCAGCATACTTTCTTCTTGAAGTTTTGCATTGACTACTGCGCGAGATCACTGAGTAGGGAGGATCAGGATTTTCGTTGTAAAACAAATAGAATAGATCTTGAGGAAATTGATAAAAATGGCTTTCTATTTGTTGCCTTTGGAGTTTACCTTGTCACTGCAGATGTAAATATTTTAAGAAGAAGATTGAGATTCTGAATGGGATCAAAAGAGGTTCTCAATGCTCAAATCATGAAATCAGTCAAAAGATCAGGATGGAGGATCATAACTGGAACCATGAGAAAACTTGCAAGGAGTAATTTGAGCAAGGAACTTGGCTTGGAAGAAATACATTGTATGGATGCAAAACTGGTAATAAGATGAGATTAAGAGCACACTTCCCTTTTAGAAGGGCAGATAATTCAGCCATAAATTTTCGCAAAATTTTTTGGTTTATTTCTATTTCTAGCAATGGAAGTGTGAAAAAGAGAAAGACTAACCCAGAAACATGCACCATGATTCGTAAACGCCACCAATTAAAGCTAACCCTGTTTTTCACAACAAAGTTTATTCCTACATAAACCCAGCATGACTTTGTTGTTTACCTCTCTGTCTCTCTCCGTATCTTTATGTACTTGATACCACCCAATATGAAGAGCAGCAGAGCTAATAGCATCATCGGAAAATTTAACCTTAGCTGACCGGTAATTTTGGAATGATGTGTGTTTTCCTATTTCATGTATTTCTGTTTCCTTTTCTACCGGATAACCTAGTGCCTCTTTCTTTTCACTGGATAACTGAGTGCAAGAAATTTTGTCGCATAATGACAAGTTTGGGATTATAGCTAAATTCTTGACATTCCCTTTCAACACATGATCAGCAGGGCTTCTACAGATCTCTATATATCTAGCATATGTCCACTTCTGGCTCCCCTAGCAACAGAATACATTAAATTGCTCCTTATACACATACCTCCTTTATAAATCTCCATTAGAGAAAAGCATGAATCACATTAAGATCAACCATTGTCCTCGATGACTAGAATTGGAATAAGAACTTGAACTGAGGTATGTCATGCAAATGAAGTTCAGTATACCCTTTGGCAATCAAGCAAGCCTTTTAGCTGTCTACACTTCTATCTTAGATGGTATCAGACAGTGAATACCCACCACAACCAACAATTTCCTTCCCTACTTGTAAGGTAGCTGCCTCCCATTTCATGACTACAGAAAAAGCAATACTTACCCCTCAATAAAGAAAAAGAAGAAAATAAGATGGCCCTTCTTCCAACTATGGTGAGCATCAAGTTTTGGAACAATTTAGCAGTGTCATAAAACATAACTGTATAACCACCACACCGTTAACCTCCAACTCATGTCAAATAATAATCTTTGATGCACTCGGCTGAACTTTTGGATGCTCTTTCAAGAGGATCCTTGGTTAAAAACTACAACATGCCTTTGGATAAAATGAAGATTTTCAGAGCAAGAAGTTTTTTCCACTCAGCTTAATAGATATAGTTTTTGCATTCCAGGCATGTTACTAGATCTAGCTAATGGTTTGTTTTCACTTGAACTGCCCATAATAAGCACCAAGCTGCAACCTTTCTGAGTAGATGATACAAATATCTTCACGAGCATATAAATCACAGCATCTGGTGTGATCAACAAAAGAAAACCATATGATCTTGTCATTATACCAGAAAACAGATTGCAGATTCAAAGGAACCTTGCAGATTGTGGTGACACCTTAGAAACAGCTTGTAAGATCCGATCAGATAAATGTCATGTAGTTATGACCCAGCAATATCATTGACAAATTTCTTCAGAGGACACACTTTGAACAATCATAAAGTCATATAAAATAAAGCACCATCAAACTGCAATCAGTCATTTCTTCCTTTAATAACATTTTACATACACTTCAGACTACAGCAGCTAGCCATGTGGATGCACTTTGATGATGAGGGATATAAGAAAAACATGACTTGGGTAATCAGCCTTGTCATGTGACCTTGAGGTCACGGGTTCAAGGCGTGGAGTCGGCCTCTTGCAAAATGCAAGGTAAGGCTGCTGACTATAGGCCCTTGTGGTCTGCCCCTTCCCTGGACCCTGCATAGGCGGGAGCTTCGTGCACCGGGGCTGCCCCTATGACTTGGGTAATTTTCTGATCTAGGACTGGTAGAGAAAGGAAAGACATGGAAGAAAATGGGAGCACCTTCTTGTCAGACTGCATGCTCTAATACCATGTCAATGTGATTCAAGTGCGAACAAGGAAGACGAAAATTGAGAAGAAAAACAAGAAGGTGAAACAAAGAAAGGAAGGAGGAGAATTGTGGGGAATTTGGTATCATTATACATTGAGTATGAAAGAAGTACAAAAATCCATTAGATGATGTGCACTATTCTTCATCACTTTTTATGTAACTATTCTGAACCATATCACTTAAAAGATACAGCATTCACATAAGATAAATACATCTATTCTATCACGCACCAAGAATCATCCATCAATCTAGAGATGGATAAAGTGCCCTCTGGACCTAAACAAGCAAAATCCCAAAGCCCCAACAGATAGCTGGCCGTTTATTTGATGTGATCAACAGATAGCTTTCGGCTATAATGATGGAATAATTCACTCCTAGCAATATATCCTTCAGTCCAACAATCCCAATTTCTCCTCCCAAACACATATCAAAGGTCTCCAGTAGAAAAATTGCATGAAATTCACAGGTACAGCGAGTATATCATTTGAAAAGATCAAATCTGTTCTATTTGTGTAGATATGATATATCTAAAATTTCTCACAATGAATCAAAGATTCTAAGTGATGCAATAGTCTAATAGTGTTACCTCAATTTGTTGCATGGACAAATTTGAGGAAGAAACAGTTTGGGAACTTGGTTTGTGAGATGTGTATTGTCGAGTGATTATTTTAGGCCCATGGTTGCCACCAAAATGAAATGTAAATCTTGGTAGTTGTAGTTTTGCCCTCTTCAAATGGAATGACAATCCTCCTTAATGAGTTTGCTCAATCAAGGATGACTACATTAGATTCGATATATGTAATAGCTGTAATCTATCGCTTTAGTTTTGAGGTTTGTTATATCGATGTAAGAGTGAATTGTATGGCTGATTGTTAGGCAGAGGTCTCTATGTATTATGGGTCTGAGCTGCCCCTCATGAAATCTCTTTCCTTAACAAATTCTAGCTTTATCTCTTCTATAGGGCCTACTTTATTCAGAAAAAATAGAAAATAAAAAAGAAAGAAAGAAAGAAAATAATCATATTTAACATTTTAAAAGATATCAGCTTTGATTGATTCATGGCTCTAAAGAATGTTGCAGGACATACCAATGCATAGGTAACGTGAGCGATTGTTCTCTACCATGTCTTGCAGTAAGAGTAGCGATGGACCTCAGCTTTCCACCAAAACTTTACATTAAGCAGCATTGCCTTCATAGAACCTCAGGCATTACTCCTAGTCTACACCTAAGTAGGGAATCAGAACCCAACAAATTTATTCCCCAACTCATCTGTCTCTTCAGGGATGTCTAGAACATACTTTTGTTGAGACATAAATGTCCCCTTTTTTTGTCAGGAGAGATTCCAAAGGAAAAAGACTTTGAAATCTTTGGCCTCGATCTTCCTTCTCAAAATGATTCTTTAATCACCAATAGTTTTCTTAATGTCTGTGAGAATAATATAGTCAACAAACAAAAAGGAACAAAGATTTTACTTCCAACTTTCTTGCTAAAATGAATGATATCCACCAATAACCCTTGGAACTCTTTCTTCAAGAACCCTCTCTTAATTTGATGAACTATTCTCATTGAGATTGCTGAAACCTTTGATTGCTATCTTCAGATGGAAGGTCTTCTTGTTTTTCTCTTAACTTGAGAATTAGGGAAGAGTCCATTAATGTCTCTTCTTTCGGAACACCAGGATGAGATGTGTTTTCAAACATCCAATTTATGAAGTCAAATTTTGAATTAGCTTTCATAGGCAATAGTACACGAACTTATGTGCTTTTTATGCAATAGGAGCTTCACTGAATGTAATCTACTCGATAGGTCAGCGTAAACACCTTTGCAATAAGACAGCTGCATGTTTTTATCCATCAGCATTTAACTTTAGAATGTAAACTCAGCGAGATCCAACTGTCTATTTTCCTATAAATAGTATCCAGTATATCATTCTTGAGAAGGGCACCTATTTCCTCATCTATTGCTTCCTCAACTTTCAATAATTCAAAGCTCTCCAGACATTTGTAGGAACTTATGGAGATGAAAATTTTGAATTGTGAGCTATGTAAGGATAACAACTGAAAACAAATTTAGGTTCTTCCTCTAGAATGCCAATCTTTCTCTTGCTTGCCATTTACTGTATAATTTGATATTAATTTAATTTATCTTCACTTGTTTGTTGTGCATTTGTGTTTTACAGAAGAAAGCTTTTTATATAACCCATACATGAACTGATGAACCTGCTTTGTATCTTAGTATCTTACACTAAAGTTTTTAGGAAACTTCCTAACTCAAAAAGAAGAGGCCCTTTAGTTCTGATGGGCAATATTTTAGCATTATACCTTTATAATGTTATCTGCTCTCACATTGCATTGAAGCTGATGTGGCACATTTTCAGGTTAAGGTAAAGAATTGGGTGAATGGAGATGAAGGCGAAAGCATTGTTGGACTAAGTGCCCGATTTGGTGCTTCATTGCCCAGTGATGCAGATAAAGCTCTTAAAATGCCTGCTGTTTTGGCAAATCCTGCCAACTGTTGTGTTAATTCCTCGTCGAAGGTTTTTCTCCTCCCATGTTTTAGTATATGTTCAAGCTAACCTTGTGATGCATGATGGCATGTGATATTTCTACATTTTCATGAATATTTACTTCCTTATGTTTCCCATCTTCGTAACTACCTTGCCATATGGATGAAATATGTTCATTGTCAGGGTTTCAGATATTAGATCTCCAATACATGTCATGCACTAAAAATCTAATTCATATTGCACCATTTCTTAGGATAAATGTTGTACAGGTTAGTGGTCTTTGGGCCTTTGTATTAGTGTACACATTGCATGCTATATGCACTTTGACATTCAAAATATGCAATTAAAAGTTTAAAACATCAATACTTCAGTCCATGTTCAAAATTAAAGCTTTTGGTCCGTACATTATAATTCCATATTCTAGAAGGTACCTCTTCTTCCATCTCATCATAAGCTCCTTAAGCTATTGCATACTTAATGTTGTATCTTAGTTATCAATGATGGTTCCTAACGTCCCTTTACACCAGTCTTACAGCATTCTGTCTGAACAATGGTGCAGAAAATGCCAAAAGCTGAAACTAGAAAAATACTGGTCATTACCAGTTGGTGCTCATCATACCATCTAGTAACTTGATTTTGTAAAGTATTTACTGAGAAAAAAAAAAACTGTGTCTTCACCTCCTTCCTTTCCTTCTTCTTGAGAGAGAGAGAGAGAGAGAGAGAGAGAGAGAGAGAGAGAGAGAAAAGGGGAATGGGGTTCAGCTTGTGATGTTTTGAATTTTTGACCTTTGGTCGGATGATATGAAATTCTTCCTTGGTTTATGGAACTTGGAAAAACAAAGTCTAAGGAATAATAAACCTAGCAGCTGCTGCCCTACGGTGGGTAAATCTAGCCAGCTGTTACCCAGATATCACATGTCTTCCTTCTGATAATACAACCTGTTTTAATTGTTTTTTTTAAATAGAGGGAGATTTTTGCTAAAAAGCCACGCCAGCATAAGTTTTGCTAATTAACCTTTGATTACCATTAAATGGCCAAAAAGTTCAACTTTTTGAAAATTAATTTTGAAAACACACTAACATCAATTCGTCCTTCAACAGTGCTCGATATATTTCCTTAATGACTATTCTACCCCTAATTATGGCATAATCAAAGCCTAACTTGAGAACCAAACCATAACTGATGTTTGGAATTGTTCCAACATCCCAAAACCATGAAAGACAGAGGCAAACCCCAAAATTTTACGGTGTCACTGAAACTTCCACGTGATGGACTTCCCATGTTTCCTTTGGTAGAAAACCATGTTATATAAATGAAAAGCAAATTGAGAAGAAAAAGAAAGCTCCCTTGGTAGAAGAAGCTGGTTTTTATGAGTTGACAAGTTTCCATTTTGTGGTAAACTGAAAGTATATGCAATCAGTTTGGTATTACAGTATGAAAGTATATGCCTTTTGGTATATTCCTTGATCCCATAGATTTAAGGGCGTCAAGGGTTTTAGCAACTGTTTTCCAACAAAACCCTACAAACTCCATAGATTTAAAGCAAGAAGAAAGGTAACTCAATTGATCTAAAGCAAGCAGCAAGGAGACTGTGAGAGGAACTTAATGTGGAGAAATGGAAAACCTAGAAAATAGTGGTGAAAATACTGGAAATAGAATCTGATCAGTCGGTGATTACTGGCTTCCAACTGTTAGTAGTCAGATCTAGTATAGCTACTGTTGTAATAGGAGCCCTTCATTGAAATTCATGGCTGAGATGCATGCCACAAGTTGAGTGCCATATAAATACACATTACTGTAGCATTCCTTGCCATTAATTGTGTGGGATTCGTGATATTTCTGAAAGAAGAGGCCATGGCACTATATGCATTCATTATATACTGTTCGACCAAAGGGTGGACTATTAAGCAGGCCCACTTCAACAAGGCACATCCTGTGGATGAGGAAGATAGAGGGAGAAGGGGGGAAGCATGGCTTGAGCTATGTGTGTGATTGTCCTTCTTTTCTCGTGGTCCTCTTCTAGAGAATGGAACGTGTTTGAGAGAAAGAAGGAGAGAGAGAGATTCATACACAGGCTTTTAATTAGGGGCACAATAATCATTAAAAGATGACCTTAAACACCGTAAGATTGAGAGTTGATATTAGGGGTTTCTTAGCAGTTGCTTTCTTACAACTGTATGCAATTGTCTAGTACATGGTAGTGGTTTTTAATCATTTTGGAATGCCAAAGATGGACCTCTTTTGCAGTTGCTTCCATGTTTCTTTTTGATAGACTGACAATTTCAAGGTGTTATCTTCATGAAGGATACAGTGTTCTTGCTACTTGGATGTGATTATGGGTTTTGTTCTGTTTTCTTGTTAACAATTGGGAAACGTCAAGCACTCAGACTCGTCTGAGTTGTTTCGTTATTGTTACTTAAGCAGATGAAGGAATATGTCTTTGTTTTCTGCAATCACTTAGCTGGTCATATGCCTTTTGTTTATTCCTGCCATTGCAGAAGTCTATAGGCTATAAGAGCAGGGAGTCTTTTGAGTGGGCACTATGTTCTCTTAAGCTAGTTTCCATGCTCTTTTTGTAATTTCTGAAACCTATTTCCATGTTTGGTTTGTACATATAAGATTGTTAATACTATTCCAAGAACGCATTACCCAGTACTCCTTGTAATCCAGTTTAGGGAACCCTCAGCTAATAGTAGTTTCTTATTTGCTCACATGCTTAGTTCGTGCAACACTTGTTGAGGTACCCGTATTTGGTGCAGTTATCCAATTCTATTGCCTTGGCTTACCGTGGAGATTGTTCCTTTACCGCAAAGGCATTAGTTGCTCAGGAAGGAGGTGCTGCTGGATTATTAGTTATAAATGATGAAGAAGGTATTCAAGATGTAATCTAAATACTAGTTGTCAAACAGTATCTGGTACTTGACGAGCACTGTGCAGCTTCCTGTCTCATCTCCATTTACTTTGTGAGTACTGATCTCCGATCTCATCTTTTTTCCACTGTTTCCCTTCTACCATTTGCAGATCTTTACAAGATGGTCTGCACTGAACATGATGCTTCCATAAACATTACAATTCCTGTTGTAATGATCCCAAAGTCAGCAGGGAAGAGTATTATAAATGGGCTGGCAAAAGGAAAAGGTGAGTCATCATGTTCCCTCATGAGTAGTTATGCTGTTCTATATGTGGTCTTGAAGGACATAATATTTTGAGTCTATTAGCTTCTAAATAAGTTTAAAATTTTTCATTTTTTGAATGGCAATCTTAGTTAGTTCTGGAAACAACTTATATGGATTAAAAAAGCCACACAGGAAAATATAAACCTTTTTGTCATGCATTTCTTCTATGAGACCTTTCTATTCATGTATGGTGTTGGTAGCTATTCATCATTTAGTCGGCTATGCTTATGTAATTAAGTATCAGAGTATTTACTGTATTGTGCAGTGCAAAATTTGTTTATACTGTGTGCATAAAGCAGATGTTTGTAGCCCGCGTCCTGGTCTTCTTTGGCACAATTTCATTTTAGCATATGACCTGTTTTTCCTTTTGATGACCAGTTTATGTGAAATGAATGTGGAACTGTTTTGTGAAAGCAAAATCTTTACCAGGAAACTTCTACTTTTTCATATTAACGGTGTGACAAGGAAGAGATTATGGTTGATATTGTTGATCAATTGTCATATATATATATATATGCTCTAGATCTGCTACCCAGAGAATTAACAATATGTAGACTTGAGCAGTTATCCTGTTAATAGCCCTGGTTTCTGTATACATCTTCCAAGTTTTGTCCTTCTTAGTTATCAGGAGGACAGGAATAGCACTCAAGCTCATGCTTTCCCTAACATACCTTGTTTCAAGAAGCTGACTCAGCTGCTGACTGAGCTTTCCATGTTCTTTAGTGTTCATCCATTGCACTGCATTGTTATACTAACAGCAACTCTTGATGGAACTGTTATTGGTTAGATGTTTACCAACAGTTGTTGCACCTTTTATGGTGAAATTAGTTATGATTTATTTGGATGTTCCATGTAAAGTCTTTTAGTCATGATTGTATTCTCTATTTCTGTTTTTTCCTATCATATTAGACTAAAATGATATTTTTGACATGATATTTCTCACTCCAGTTGAGCTTCTATTGTATTCTCCAAATCGACCATCTGTGGACTATTCTGAGATATTCTTGTGGTTAATTTCTGTTGGGACCATCCTCGCTGCTTGCCTTTGGGCTGATTTTATTGTATGTGAGGAGAATGATGAGCGTTATAATCAACTTACACGAAAGGTATAGACGCAGTTTCTTTATGTTGTCTAACTATGTAGCTAAGTGTTATATTGCTAGCATCCAACATTTCCTTGCAATATGACTTAATTAGATTATAGTAATGTCCTGGTTTGAACAGTTAACAAATATCCTGCATTATCCGATTTCTTCTGGTCCTGTTTTGATATTATGGTTGAGGAAATTCTAGCAAAAAATTGCCTGTTTGCCATACTAGTCTCTGTTATCTAGTCAAGGTTCTTGGTGTCAAATAACTGGTAACTCTCTTGTATGCTTCGTTGAGAGGTGCTGGATAAACAACTAACAGTATTATTGTATGGATCCCGTGTACTTTTACAAATTTTGCAGTTGGACCTGCAAAACATTCATGGTATTTTTCTGCTCTGAATTCAGATCACAGGGGTACTGCAGCAAATGTCTTAAATGTATTAAATTTAGGACCTATGTGCTGATTCATCTTTTTGTGGTGTATCAAGTAATGTTCTTTGGATGTTCTGAGTTTTTATTTAAATCACAGAATGCCTGATTCCTAATGACTTAGTTCTTAGATATGCATATAGAATCAAAATCAGTGCTTCTGAACTAAGATTCTCTATGTACCTGTCTTATCAGTTCCCCAAAGTCCTAACAAAACACTTCAGAAACTGTACATAGTGGCAATAGGAACCTCTAGCTTGGTAGGTTACAGTTTCAAGTTTCAATACTGCTACCAAGGCTGTGCATATGTTGAAAATTCAGAGGAAAAAAACATCAAAATTGTATTTTACTGTCCTCCTGTAATTCCTTCATCCAGAAGTGTTATTTGATTTAGGCAAAATTTGAAATATCCAGCTAGCTTTCTGAGTAATATAAAATATCCACCCATAATTTCTGAGATATTAAATATGCACCCAGCTTTTTCCTCGTTCCTTCAAAGATCCACCTGCCATTAAGTTTAGACAAGGACTTCACCAGTGATTCAGGTATTTTTAGGAGAAGAAATTAGTACCTTTTTAGTAGCTTTAATTTCTCTTTCATCTGTGTAAACTTTGGTTCCTCTTTCCTACAGGGGGTTGGGAATACACACACAGTGGGATTGAGGTAGGAACATACCTGGCAAGATATTTTACTGTCCATATTTCATTCACAAGTAAAAATTTGGAACTGCTCAGTCGATGGATTTCTCTGCGTCTGTCTGTCTCTGTCTCTGTCTCTCTCTCTCCAATCTGCTTTCTGCACATCCATTTGAGTTTTGCCTTCAGTGGATCTCAATGTCACTCTCCAAATTGACCATCAGATTTAGGATATAAGTATACTGTATACCTTTTTCTCCTGATCTTCTCTGCTCCCGTCACCATAGTGGCCATGTCTGAAATCAACCATCGAGAAGCTGCTAAGGAGAAATACGTGTAAGAAAATCCAGAAAATGTGAGCAAGTCATCTCTATAACTCTCACTTCTGAGCTGTTTCATGAAAATTTGGCAATCTCTGCTAGGTTTCTTCCCATAATGGATTTTCTTCAAACAGATTCTTCAGATGAGTTCTCTTGGTTTTTTCAATTGGAACCTCTCTGAGTTCATCATTAGTTTTAGCTAATGATGGCCTTTAGTTCAGCACTTTCTGATCATGGCGTGATGAGGAAATGCCCCTTGTTGGATAAGGAATTTTTTTGGCTTTATCTAGGACAAAACCCAGAAGATGAATGCTTTTGATTGCCCTGAGAAATGGACCCCCTTATGCTTTTTAGGCATTGGCAATGAACTCTTATCTCTTTGATCCATACACCAGGCAAGAGAGAGGATGCTCTTGGAGACAGGTATATTTTTACATGCTCAAATAGGTGGGTTTTTGTTCAATGCCAGATGCTCTTTAGCATTGAAGGTGAGATGAGCTTTTCCTCTTTCATTTTCTTCAATATATCAGATGATATGTTCTCAACATCGCTAAATGGAATGACTACATTGGTCTGTTAACAGGCACTCTTGTTTGGAAAAAAGGAATAGAAACATCCAGCCGCATTCCCAAATCAATCTTCTCTCATTAAAACCACATCCTTAGCATTGTAACAAGCACACTCAGTAGTTTGTACAGGGAGAAAGGGAGAAACTAGAGAAGCTGTATGATACGTTGGAGAGAAAAAATAGGAAAGGGAGAGAGAAGTAGCTTGTTTGGATGAACCAGTGAATGGATCCCACACAATGAATGAAGGGAAAGACAAGCTAAAGTGGGGCTAAGGAAATCCAAGGGAATTTGCACATCACTATCCTAACAAAGATGATGATAAACTAAGAAATTAAAAAAGGAGGCAATAACGCCTTTTTCTGAAAAAATGTAAAATCACTGGTGGAAATGCTGTCCAAAGTTAACACTGGGGATCTTTGAAGGAAAGAAGATGAAGCTGGGTGGGTATTTGTTACCTTTGAAAAGGCAGGTGAGTATTTGATATTTCGAAGTGGATATTTGAGAATTTCTCTTTAACTCATTATTTATGTAAAAAGTATTACATCATTTATTTATTTAGGATCCACTTGTAATAGAGAGCGTTACAGCAGAAGTTGTGAAAGGTAATTGTACATGGTCATCATTAAGGATATGCAGCCACATGTGCTTATGCTGTAAATTAGTTTCTACCTTTATATTACTTCTACTGCAGTAGTAGTAAATGAAAACCTTTACCCTTCTCACAATACCAGCATCTCTTCTCCCTTCCTCTCATTGTCTTCCCCTGATCACAAATATGAGGATAAATACTTTTTAGCAGAAGACCTTCTAAAGACTGATAGCTGTATAAACATTGGATTTGATTTAGGAGAAAAAGGTAGTCTCCATGTTTGATCTTCCTTAATTTCTTATTGTTCTTCTTAAAAATCTCAGGGAAACCTTACTCTGTTTTGGCCTTTATTCAGATCTTTCACTGTGTTCCTCTTCATGACTGTAATCTTATTTTTTCCCACTTCTTTTCTGCTTTCCAAGCTTTCCATATCTTTTAAAACTTCTTCTTGCTGGTCCAAATTATTCTTTCCATTGAAATCTCTTGCTAACCTACTCATGAAGGTCTAAGTTAGCACTTAGGGAAGACCGCACTGAATTAGACATGATTGGCATTATAACTTAGTAGTTGCACTTTAGCACTTCTTTGCTTCTCTTCATTCTGTTTTGTCTAGTGTCTTATCTATTAAATCTCTAATTCATGCTATTAAGTATAAGTAGGTGCACTTTAGCAGTTCTTTGCTGCTCTTTATTCTGTTTTGCCTAGTTTCTGCCTTTTGCCCCTGCCTTGTACAATGGATCATTTTTTTTTACCATCTAAATTGATTGATGAACAACATAATCAAGAGGAAAGTGCTCACTGGATTTGATACATGGCACACGAAGAATTAGATGATCATTACATGGATTAGTGCCGCATTGACATCTGTTCTCTTTGTTCAAATGCTGAATATCCCTTACTCATTACACCTTGAAACTGATTCATATAGTAAGTAATCTAGAGCTTTTACTTTGGATGGAAGTAAAAAATTATAAGGACTCAGTTTCTGCCCAAGGATTCTTAAATACGTTCAAAAGCCTCTCTTTATCTATCCTTTGCCATCTGACAGCCACTTTGATGACAAAGAGAGAGCCAGATATAGTTTGACCATGATTGGGGATTCATATGAATGTCTATAGCACACCTATTCTGGAATGATGAGTCTCCCATGCTTCTTGCCTCTTCGACATTGTAGCCTTCTTTCAGCTACCAAGACTTGTCCTGAAAACCTTTCTTTTCATATCTGAAAGTTTAGAATTTTGAAGTAACTTAGTCAGTGCTTGATACGGGTTCTCACCATCTTTTAGATCCCTTGAATTTCCTTACAGATGATTGATCAACTCTTCCATTTTCCATATAGCTTTCAATTTCCATATAGGTTAGCATCTATTTACCTCTACCTTACATTATCTTCCACAAAAAAACAAGAGACTTTGATTCTGTTCATGTTTAACTTGTGTGTTTATATTTGAGGGCTGGTAAGTGTAGGTTGAGAGTGTACACTGGACTTCAGAAGCATATCTACCCCCAGCTTTGGCCATGCACCAACATTCATGATTGTTGGATGATCTTAATCATGCTGCTTTGATTAGTAAAATCACGACCATTGGTTTCTTACAACTAAAACACCAATGGTTAGAACATCCAATAGTTGTGACTTTGGGTTGTAGCCTGCCTAAGACATGGCCTAAATAATGAATGGTTTAAATATCTCAAAACTAGGTGTATGTATGCTTCTGAAATTCACCTACACTTTTCCCAACACTTACGACAGCCCTCATATATGATTGAATTATTGGCTGTCTATTGGTGGCTGATAATCTCTAGAAACAGAAAGGGGAGTGTTGATTTTTGATGTGGTGTCAAAAATAATAACAGCCAAAAGACAGAAAGAAGAAGAAGCAAAATGGACTATGAAGTAGAAAGAAGAAGAAAGAAGAAACAATGAGATAAAAGAAAACTTTGGTTCGTAAATGTATCATTTCTACTGTTCAACTGCTTAAGTTCATCCAATCATGATGCTGCCATAGTTCGTTAAAGAATGAAAAAAATGCAGTAGATGGGCCCTTTTGGCTTGTGGATTGGATCTTTAATAAAGTAAAAGTAGAACAAGAAAGAAAGAGAGAACAATAGGTCATTGGGGAGAAAGACACAAGAAAGTATTTGTATTTCCTGTGTTTGGTTAGAGGAGAAGCTTGCTGAATCCTGATCAAGAGAGTTGGAGAGGTCAGCTTCATGGGGCACTTTCAATTTGCCCATCATAAATTCTCTGTCTCAAAATGAGAGAAGTGTTGATTATCGTCTAATACTTGCTATAATATACTTATTTTCAACATAAGAAGTTAGTACATGAATGTTTATTTAATTAAAACAAGATCATTTATCTTTGTCCTATAAGGTCCTTGCCATGGCCCCTTTCTCTCTCCTTCTTTTCGCTCCTTTTCATTTTGAAGTATAATGCACAGCTTTGGCAAAATGTGTAATCAACAGTACGAACTTGATTGAGCAAGAACCATGGCCCAATTGTTGAGATTTTGGACTGGCCTTTACAGGCTACCATTAATCTTTAGTAAGAACCTAGCATGTACTTGGTATTTGAGATTTATTAAACCTTATAATTTTCAATGCACGTACTATATGCCCTTGTCATTGTCAATTCTTTCTTTTGGTACTTCTGAAGTGTTGATTTGAAGGAGAGTGATCAATGAGTGACTGGTGCTAGGTATACAAACCTGTGTTTTTCAAGGCCTTAGTGTTTGGGTGTTTTCCTCCATAGGGCTTGGATCATATCCTACTAAAGGTCATAGTTCTTTAGGATCTCCATGGTGATCCTTCATTTTCTTCCTGGCATGTAGATAGCAGAGCAGCACCACTGGAGTATGGGAAATTCCCATGATTTGGCATGTCTTTTTCCAGATTTGCTGTTACTGGAACCAGGACCTTATCATCTAATACTTGCTATAGTTTACTTATTTTTGACCTGAGAAGTCAGTACATGAAGGTTTATTTAGTTAAAACAAGATAATTTATATTTGTCCTCTCGAGGTCCTTGTTACGGCCCTTTTCTTTCTCCTTCTATTTTCTTCTTTTCATTTATGTGCTGTGCACACCTTTGGCAAAATGCGTGATCAATAGTATGAACTTGGTTGAGCAAGAACTATGGCCCAACTACTGACATGTTGGACTAGCTTTTACCATAAATCTTTTAACAAGAACCTGTCTCATATTCTTGGAATTTGAGATTTATTAAACCTTAGAATTCAGATGCATTTGTAATATACACTCTCATTTGAAGGGGAGCCTCGATGAAACGGTGGAGTTGTTGCCGCATGACCTAGAGGTCATGGATTCAAGGTGGAGAAACAACCTCTTGCAAAAATGTAAGGTAAGGCTGGGTATTGTAGACCCTTTATGGTCCACCCCTTCCTTGGATCCCCCATATGTGGGAGCTCCATGCACCGGGCTGCCCTTTTTGCAAGATATGCCCTCTTGATTGTTAATTCTTTGTTTTGGTACATAGAAATGTTGATTTGAAGGAGAGTTGTCAATTAGTGACTGGTGCTAAATATTGCAAACCTATGGCACTAACAAATGTTTAAGAACACTAGTGGAGAGATTAGTGATTTTCCTATCACTATAGGATTGCACCAAGGATTGGCATTGAGCCCATCCCTTTTCACGTTGGTTATGGATGAGTTAACAAAACATCTGCACGAGGAGATTCCATGGCACATGCTATTTATAGATGATATAGTTTTAACCGACAAGACAAGGGAGGGCGTAAACACAAAGTTAGAGTTATGGAGAGAAGCATTAGAACCTAAAGGATTTAAAATTAGCTGAACTAACACGGAGTATATGGAATGCAATTTTAGTAAGGAGAGGAGTGGGAGTGGAGCACTAGTAAAGATTGATAACCAAGAAGTCTCCATAAAAGACCACTTTTGGTACTTAGGATCAATGATTCATGAGAATGGAGAGATTGAGAGGAAGGTTACCTAGAGAATCCAAGTGGGTTGGAACAAATGGAGATGTGCATCTGGAGTTTTGTATGATCAGCGGGTACCACTCAAACTAAAAGGAATATTTTATAGGATGGCTATAAGGCAAGCCATGTTCTATGGATTAGAGTGTTCGGTAGTTAAAGAACATCATGTTCATAGGCTGAGTGTAGCAGAAATGAGGATGTTGAGATCAAAGCTTGTCTTTTGTCATGCTATGTTGGTGCATCTTCTCTTAGATCAAAGCTTTTTCAAACTGTTCTGCATATTTGATGTCCAAATGCCGAATGACCTTTTTTGCAAATGATAAATACTAGTTACGGCATTCCTTAGTTTTTAGTCTTATGTGCTTGTTATTTCCCACAGTTATATGCCAATTTGGGAACAAAAAGTTCTGTTCTGTGTATGTAAATAGTGCAACCCTACAGGATTTCCTTAGACCTATTGTGGGCTTCCTGAGCATGATATTTGGCTTTTTATATGTGGAATTGTAATGCACTAATATTGAAGTCACAAATTTCATGTTTGCTACATATGCAACTGTAATGGTTTTTTTAAATAGGCATACCAAATTTTAGGGTTTTGGCTGAGTTTGATGCTTTTTGGTGAAAATGTGTGCTAAGTCTTATTTTGTTATTTCCTTGCTAGGATGGCACTAATACCGAAAGTGCCAACAGAGGTGGCCAAGAGAATGAAACTTTTGATATTAATGTGAAGGGAGCTCTGATGTTTATCGTGTCAGCATCCGTGTTTCTATTACTGCTATACTTTTTTATGTCTTCTTGGTTCATATGGGTGCTGATTATACTGTTCTGCATCGGTGGTACAGAGGTACGCATTGCTTTCAGATATATAAATAGCGTTCACTGTTAGAATTTTTAATTCATGTAATTGTATTTGTATATCTTGAAACATTTTGTTATTTTTTTCTTTGCACCTTTTCACTTGCTTTTCTTAAAATCAGTGGGTGACTATTTTGCTATGAGAATGCTTTTTCAGCACTCTGTTTTTGAATACTTCTCTGACTTGTTTAATTATCCAAACATTATTGAATGCATAGATTCCAAATATGAATATGTGGACAAATCACCCCATATTTATTGTTGATGTATGCAGAAAATGCTTATGTATTGATAGCTGACTAAATGAGTATCTGGATAGATATTGATGTTAGTAGAAGTTGGTTCATGTGAGTGAATGAAACTTGGTGTTAAGACACCAATACTAGTAGCTCCTGAATCACTTGATCCACAACGACAGTTTGGAAAACGTAACTAAGTGTCATTCACAAACTAAAAATAAAACAAATAACCAAGTAATATGAAACAGTCTCTTCTTACTGTTGCATGACACGCTATAGAATCAATAGGAAGTCCTAAAGGTTTTTGACAATAGAAATGAGGTCAGTTGTTGAAGAACAGAATATGGATCAAAGCTAGGAACAAATTGAACAGAATGCGTCGTGGAATTCTACATCTTTGAATTGTAAAATTTGAAGTATTTCAGATGGTTTAGAGTTTACACCATGGAGATGGACGTCTTTATAATGCTTCTTTTATGTTGTATCTTTTTCAGGGACTACATATTTGCTTAGTGGAATTGATCTCAAGGTATACTCGAATGTAAAAGCTGCTAGTTTCATTCAATTTCAATGCAAGCAACCTGCCATAATGTTTCAGGCAATTCCTTTGTTCTCTTTTTTAATTTCTTCTATTTTATTCCGACCAGGCTATGCTCCAACTGTGGAAGGAAGACAATAAATCTTCCCATTTTTGGCGAAGCTACGGTTCTAGCTACTATTCTTTTCCCATTCTGTGCTGCATTTGCCATTTTTTGGGCTGCAAATCAACAAGCATCATATGCCTGGATAGGTCAAAATGTTCTTGTAAGTTGTGTCTTGGATATCACAAATATGTTTCACCTGCATATTTCTTCTTTTCTGCTTCAGTTATTGCAGAAATGCCATCCGTCGATGCAAATACCACAAAAGGAATCTCTACTTTTATTGTTGATACACCTGTACACATGCACACACATCTAAGTTCATCATCATCAAGACCTTATCCCAATTAGGGGTCGGCCACATGAATCTTATTCCTCCATTCCTCTCTATTAAGTATCATGGCTTCATTTAGTCCCAAAGTTTTTAAATCTTTCCTCACCACTTCTATCCATGTTCTTTTGGGCCTTCCCCTTGCCCTTTTAAAACCTTCTACTTGCATTGCCTCACTCCTTCTAACCGGTGCCGTTTTCGGTCTCCTTTGGACATGTCCAAACCATCTAAGTCTTCTCCCTCATCTTGTTACCTATTGGTGCTACCCCTAGATTTCCTCTAATATTTTCATTCCTAATTCTATCCTTTTTTATCTTACCACTCATCCGTCTCAACATCCTCATTTCTGCTATGCTCATCCTATGAGCATGATGTTCCTTAACTGCCCAACACTCTGATCCATAGAGCATGGCCGGCCTTATGACCATTCTATAGAATTTTCCTTTTAGTTTGAGCAGCACCTGCCGATCACACAAAACTCTAGATGCACATCTCCATTTGTTGCAACCCACTTAGAATCTCTGGGTAACCTCTCTCTCAATCTCTCCACTCTCATGAATCTAAGTTCAGATTACTTAAATTATTTTATTCTTGACATGAGCACCAATCCAGTTCCCTAATACTTCCTCCTTATAAAAATACGCGCCCTTTTGTGCATTTGAGCTGTGCAAGTGTTATTTTTTTTACCTATACAGATGTTTGCAACTGCTTGCCTTACAACTATTTTGTTTCATGAACATTACTGTGGTGACTGCAAGATCTGTTGGGAGGTGAAATTAGGGATATTCCACCTTTAAAACCTCTTTATTTTTTATATGCAGAGCCATTATTGTAATTTCTTTTTGTGCCTTAATCACAATCTGGTTAATTCATCGACCCATTTCAGAATAGCAGACATTTCCCTCAGGCTTTTGTTCATATTTCAGCTCTACTCGCCTTAGAACTTGATCATTTTTTCTTCTTTAATTGTGTCCTCAACAAAATATCAGATATCAGATGTGATCAGTGATGATTATGAAAATCCTTTTTGGAATCATACATCAAAATAACTAAAGTCAACTGGCCAGATGATAGTTTTGCCTGTAGGCGGCAAGAATTACCTCATCTGATAAAACATGAGTTATTGGTTCCGATCCTATCGTAATGATGAATTGTGTGGTTTATTATGGATGCTTATGGAAAAATTTGGTAAGATAAGTTCAGGCATTTTGATTGAAAAGTAAATTACAGGTTGTATGAGGTGGATTATTTTATCTTAGAAGCATTTAGATTTGGCTTCAACTGTGCAGTTAAGTTTTTCTTGATTCTATATGACTTATTTGGTAGATTTGGTGGCCATTACTTCTCTTTGTATGACTTTCCGCAATATTACTTTGTCTTGTTCCTTCAATGTTTGATGATATATTGGACATTGAGAGATGGATCATCTGCAATTGATTTTGTTTCATTTGTTTCTCGGAAAAGATGCTAGTAAATCTCCTTGAAAAGTAACGAATTGGAAAAACTTATTCAAGAAGTGTCAATAAGACAAGCAACCCAATAGATCTTCACGAACAATGCTGGGGGCGAACCACCCACAGATTTGATGACACTGTGAAAAGGTCAGGACTATATCTAAACTTCATATGTGTGCACACAGATATAGACTGAGAATACCTTCAACCCTGGTTTAGTTCTAGCTATTGGCATCAGAAAAAGATTGAGGTTTTAAACCAACCTAGTTAAACCCCAATCTCTAATTTAGAACAATTAATCCTTGAAAAGCAACGAATTAGAAAAACCTATTCAAGAAGTGTCAATAAGGCAAGCAACCCAATAGATCTTCACGAACAATGCTAGGGGAGAACCACCCACAGACTTGATGACACTATGGAAAGGTTGGGGACTATATCCAAACTTCATATGCACACACACAGATATAGACTGAGAATACCTTCAACCCTGGTTTAGTTCTAGCTATTGGCATATGAAAAAATTGAAGTTTTAAACCAACCTAATTAAACCCTAATCTCTAATTTAGAGAAATCCAAATTTATTAAAAAATTGAAAAATTTGTTCAACATGTGGCTGTCCTGGAAACATTTGCATCTTCCTTACATGTTTGACCAAAATGTTGTCGGAGCAGGGTTGATAGTTTCTTGCATCATTATCCAGTAGTGTGGATGCCAGAAGGTTCTAAGTGGTGAGAGCACTCATATAGGATATTCCAATTCCTTCTTCCTGCAGACTAATCTCAGCCAATAACTTACCATTGCTTCTGTTTCTTCTCTTATTGATTCTAATTCATCTATCTGCCATATGATTTTAATCTGTAGATTGGCTCATTGAAATCATGTCTGACAGATCCTCCATAAGGTCCCCTTCCTAGTGGTTTCTAAACCATTTTTGGTCCCTCAGAGTATCCAGGCTTGTTGTCTATCCACTCGACTGCTTTTTTCTTACTCTCTGCTCATTTCTGTGCTGGTGTTACTAAAAATTAGCGGACTGTTGGGCTTCAAACAGACACTTTCTGAGGTACCTGTGCCACATTGACATTATCATCTCGATTGGTCCAACTGGTGGCCAAAAGTCTGTCTGTTTGAATTGATTTCACCTTGATCAGATTATCATAACCCCTTGGTTCATCAACTCTTTTTTATGATTTGCTGATAAAGGCTGCATATATGACTCTTTTTGTTGGACTCCATCTAATGGCAGGGATATTCTTGCATGTTGCTATGTGATAATCACAAATCAATTGTTAGAATGGATCCTCATGATACTGTCAACATAGCTCATACCTTTCTTTATCTAGAAAGTTGTTTGTATTTAGATAAGATAATAAAGGATCTCATTGTACTCATGCTTGACAAAATTGGCTCCTATGGCTTCTAGATGAGCTCATTTACATGATCTTGCTTATCTGCTATTACAGATATACTATTTGAGACCCGGTAACTGTTGATTGTAGGCTCTCATCTAGTGTACTTTTTTGGGCAATCTGAGCCATTTGTCATTCAATCCTTGTATTAAATAGGCTAAAAAAGGGCAGCCCCAATGCATGAAGCTCCCTTGTATGCGGGGTCTTGGGAAGGGGCGGACCACAAGGGTCAATAGTACGCAGCCTTACCTTACATTTTGCAAGAGGCTGTTTCCACGCCTTGTACCCTTTGACCTCAAGGTCAAACAATGACAACTCTACCGTTGCACCAAGGCTCCCCTTTGTATTAAATAGGCTACAAACAAAAAATCATGACCATTAGATGATTCCAATCACTAGACTTTTTAGCTGCAAGAATCCAATAGCTGTGATTTTACAACTCAAAGCATCTAGGCTAAGATCATTCAATGATTCTGATTTTTGGTATATAGCCTATCTGATATAGGACCTAAATAACGAATGGCTTAGATCTCCTGAAAACTATGCCCACATGTTTATATGAGGGGAGCATACAATATATAGGAGCCTACAATTTTGTAAATATTAACTGTGAAACTGTGTTTTCTTCTGTCACATCTTATTAATTAACTTAAACACACTGTCCATATCCAGATTCCCTTGTTGCAGCCATTTGGTATCTTTCAGATGTTTCCATTGTATTTACTAATTGATATGTTAATATACCGATTTATCTGTTGTCAGGGTATCTGTTTGATGATACAAGTTCTGCAAGTAGCTCGGTTGCCAAACATCAAGGTGCGGAGGCAGATAGATTATCATTTTTCTATTGCTCAAGATTTGTCAACGGTTAACAACTTTTTTCTTACACAGGTGGCATCTGCGCTTCTTTGCTGTGCATTTTTTTATGATATATTTTGGGTTTTCATTTCACCACTTCTATTCCATGAGAGTGTTATGATTGCGGTAAGTCATTACATTTTCCTTTTATTTATAAAACTTTTAGGATATGAAGGATGTTATATTTGTTGTTATTTTTCATTTTAATTATGATTGTTGACTTATCTGTTTAATTGTGACTGCTGACCTATCTTTATGTCAAATGATTATTTGGGCTCTTTGTTCACCATAGAATTCTTCTTTTAAGCGGTTATTAGACGATATGATATTACCATGACTGACAGATTGGCAGCAAAAATATTGATAATTTGCAAAGTGAAGCTGTTACTTATTGGAAAAACATTTTTTCTTCCTTTAGAGCTGTCAATAAAACTTGTTTTCCATCAACATGTTCCTAATTTACCTTCTTTCCTTGAAGTTATTAAATGCCTAGACATGAAAGTTGGCTTCCTTTCTTGTTCCTGTTTCTTCCTTTCCACTCACAATTTCCACTTTCTTTAAGTTATTGACCTCATAACCTAGTTTAACTTTTTTAAGTGCATATTTCTCTTGCCCCAAAATTTGAATTTCAATTAGGGACTTGAAGAGAGGATTGCTAAAATTAAAATATTAAAAGTAGAAATTTATTTCCTACCAATACATACTACTAGACCTTCAATCAATTATACAAGTGGTCAAAAGGGCAGTCTCTATATCCAAGAATTTCTCCTAGCTGCTTCACAAATGACCTTTGACTCTAACTTCACTTTTCCTAAAATGTTATGCTTCCTCAATCAGTAAACAGTCATGAAATTTTTTATGAATATAATGTTGCTCAACAAGTAACTAAGTGATCAATAGAGTTCAGAGTAAATATTTTCATGGGAAACCAAAAAAAAAGAAGATAACTCAGCACAATACGCAGACGTTGGAGGTTGAGAACAGTAAGACATCACTTACTTGAAGTGAAAATCACTTGAAAACTTACTATTGAAGTTTAAATAAAACAATTTCACTCTTTTTTGTGGAATCATAAAGAATCAATGGAAGCCACTAATATTTCCAACAATTTGAGAATGAAAACTTCAAGCTGTAGTTGAGATAAGGCAATATCAGGACGAGATATTAGTATTAGAAATCTGGTTGTTGAGATTGAAAACGAATTTATATTTTCCAACAGGTTCAAATGTCCTCATTGACCCAACCATTAGCGGTGGGTGTCTCCCACATTGATCAGATAGGGCCAGTCCTATTGTCCACATGGAGGTCCTTCTCACCTGACATCTCAACTGAGGTCCAAACATCCTTGGTGGCATCTCAACTGAGTTCCTGATAACCCATCATTGATCAGAAGAATGTACATATAACAACTGCCTGGTTAAGAGGTCCAGATAATATACTGCCACTGAGGCACTGACCAGATGGGGTACAGTAAAACAATGAGTGGGTCTCATAAAACCACCATTGATCAGATGGGGTCCAGGAATTTTCGTCATAAGCTGAGGCCAGCAGTACCTCTAGTAATATAGCATCTGACAAAAAGTCCACATAAAACAGCTGAAGAGTTCAAGTGAAAATCGAAGACCTAAAATCATTTCGTTGCTTGGCAGATGACAAAAGTATCTTTGCTGAAGCGTAAAATCTATAATCTGTATTCAAATAGAAATCATCAAACGCAATAGGTTCAATTAATATAGTTCTAAAGGTCAAAACAAGAGTAGCACTGTATGCTTACTAACTCAGAAGGACTAGAACTGAAAAAGACAGTGAGTGGAAATTTTTAATGTCTCAAAGCAAGCTTAAAATGTTTCTAAAGGCCAATCAGGAGAACTGGGAGAATCATGGAAGGCTCTTGCAATAATTGTAAGGCAATTAAAAGATATCAATAGAACTTAGAAGATTACAATAGTACTTTGATATTTGAAAGATAATAACTAGAACTCTTTAGATCATGATAGTCGCCATGTTCTATTCTCCTTGAAAAGAAGTTTAGTCATCTAAATTTGCATATGTTATGACTCAAAATAACCCTGCAAAGCTTCTTGCTGTAGCTCTTGATCTCTACCAGGGAACCAAGACAAAACCTATGCTCTGAGGTTTAGCAATTTGTTTGCTGAGATTTGGTAAATCCAGTTCGTACATTCAAATATAATCGCACACATCTTCCCATTGATCAGATAGGCCAGTAATGTCGCTCAGCTGGAGGTCCTTCTTAGATAATTCCTTAGTTGAGGTCCAAACTCCAAATACCCTTGGTAGCATCTCAACTGAGGTCCGAGTAACCCATCATTGATCACACAATGGTCCATACAATAATAGCCTTGTAAGAGGTCCATAAATATACCGCCATTACCGGATACGGTCCATTAAAAATCCTCAGTGATGACCTGAGGCCAACAATACCATGCAGGGTCCATTGATGCCACCACTGGTCAAATGGGGCCCAGTAATCCTTGGTGGTCAGCTGAGGCCAGTAGTATCACACTGGTTCCAGTAATATGCCATCTGACCAGTGGTTCTCATAAAACTGCTGAAGAGTTGAAATGAATATCAAAGACTTAAAATCATTTCAAAATTTACCAAATGACAAAAGTTATCTTTCTTGCTGCATAAAATCATAATTCATATTCAAATAGAAATCGGTCAAATTCAGTAGGTTCAAATAATATAATTCCGAAGTTAAAACCAGGAATAGGATTAAAAAACTCAGCAAGACTAGGAAGGGCTAGAACTGAAAAAGGCACTGATTAGTTATTTTATAATGCCACAAAGGAAGCTTATAAGGATTCCAAAAGATCAATCAAAAGAATTGGAAGAACATGAAGTATCTTACAATAATTGGAAGCCAATTAAAAGTTATTGCTAGAACTCAAAAGACTATGATAATGCTTTAAAATTTGAAGGACAATAAGCACTCTTTAGATCAGGATAGTTACTAGAATTCAAGAAAAACTATTGTTGGAGCTGTAAGAAACATGATCAATTATTCACTAAAGAACATGATAGGTTACATAAAGTTCCAAAGAATGTGTCTTCTTCATTTCCAACTTTGACCTCACCCACCTTTGTCACGTCTTCTCTAGGTTTTAAGGTATTGTGGGTTTTATCAGTTAGCTATGGTAGTTCACATTCTAAGGCAAAGTCACTGTCAAGTACCTTATGAAGCTGCTGCACTTGATTGTTTACTTATTACCTATAGCATTATCCTAGTAATTATTCTTTATAATTTTATTTTATTCTATGAAAATATTAGCAGATGAGTCACTATACATCAAGTATTACAAGTCTCTCGAATCCATGTCCTTCCAGAAAGTGCTAGTATATTAATGTGGAAAAGTAAATTGGTGCTTCTCTCTTGTTTATTAGATAATCTGAATGTTCCCGTAAGCATAAAAGTTCAACCACGGGAATTAGCAGCAGAAGTTGAAGTTCTGTAAACATTCCAGCCATAATGTAATCAGTTTGTGGTTCTTAAATACCTACCACAGCCGTCACAAGGCCGGGTCCTTCTAGAAAGTACTTACATATTTTCTGGGAACAGTAAATTGGTGCATCTAGTGTTTAGGAGAGTTCTGGCACCAAAACTTCCATTCATGGCAATGCTTGTCTGTAAACCTCTTTTTTCTTTTTGACTATGGCTACCGAGCAAGGCATTCACTTGCTTAAGGCAGAATTACAGATCAAAGAGTGCCACATGGGACTTTTTTTCTTAGTACTTGTATTCTTCTAAGTAGTGTCCAAGGAAACTGTGGGAGAAAAGCACAGGTTCCAAGGAAAAAGTGCCAAGCGGTGTGCATCGACCTGTACTTCTTTAAGCAAGCAAGTGCACTTCTCCTCACCATTTTCCATTTTTTCTCTTTCTTTAGGAAGGATAAATATATCATCGGGAGTAAATGAAATAAAACATGCTGCAATAGATCAAGATTGACTCAACATGTAAAGAAAGAAATGAATCTGGCAATAGCACCTACATAGCAAAAAAGAATGTACTTGTTGCCCTTGATTGAGTATTCCGTCTTATCCTCAAAGGTGTGTATTCATGCAAGTCTCCTTGCATGTACTTGTTCATCACATTCACCATATTTGAAGCTGCATCTTGGTTGTCCATGGGGCTACTCT
This sequence comes from Warburgia ugandensis, assembly GCA_035236585.1. Taxonomy (NCBI): domain Eukaryota; kingdom Viridiplantae; phylum Streptophyta; class Magnoliopsida; order Canellales; family Canellaceae; genus Warburgia; species Warburgia ugandensis. The sequence goes on along the minus strand of CP141134.1, from coordinate 9,407,125 downwards.
GCCAATTTCAAAGAGCTGAACGATATTATCTTCTTATTCTTAACACAAAAAATGAGGGTATTAAAATTGGATGGAGGCATGGTATCTATGAAACTTCCCATGTCAACATCATTGCATACTGATTGATAGAACTTCTGAATCCTTATTGAAATAAACAGATTGGTGCCATCACCAAAACCAGGTATTAGAGAGAGAGATTTATATAAAAATGTTCATTGCTTGATTGTAGAAGGTCATGTATTTGCTTGGAACCAAGCTAGGTTTGTATGCTTCATGTATCATGTAAATCTAAGTGAGTTTACCTTCAAGTATGGTATCGAGACCTAAGAGTTTTTTTTGAGTCCCCTTCTCTTTTTCTTTCTTCTTTTCTTCCTGCCCATTACAAACCTTAAACCAGCCATCCTATTCTTCTTCTTTCTTCCTAATTTTTTATGCTCAAAGCCAGCCCCCCTCCTCTGTGTTACGAGTCACAACCGACTATATCTTATTGCTCTCTTTTTGCTACAAGCCACAACTCATTATATCTTATTGCTACAAGCTAACAGTTCAATCTTTGATCTCTTCTCCATCATGTCCCAAGGCAATAGCAATAGCTCTTCGGCCACCTCCACCACCTCTGACAATTCTCTTCCTTATTCTCTGTTTATACTTAGCAATACCACCCACTTTCCCAGATAAAACTCACTCGTGCAAATTATTTATTATGGGCTACACAATTTCGTCCCCATCCTAATCTCGCATCAATCAATGGGCTATGTAGATGGCATCATTCTAGCTTCGGACCAATTCCTTGCTTCTAAATATATAAATTTCTCTCTCTAATACCCGGTACCCCTAGTATTTAATGTTTTTTCCTCAATTGTGCCTCTGATTGCTATTTTGAAATTTCAAGAAATTTCCCAGATACTGCAACCCCCATTACAATATTCCAAGCACTGTCTTGGAGATATCTTTTACTAAGTTGTCTTGCTTAGTCAAAAGTGATGCTATCTAGCTGAGTTGCAAAAGTAGTAGCAGAATTTGACCCCTTTGTATCCGTGCAAAGTTAAGTATGAACAGCTGACTCTGTTGTTGGAACTCTCAGTACTGATGACATATTGGAGAATTAGGATTATATTCTGGAAAGACAATATAATGCCAGTTCTTTTGTACCATTAGAGCTATACATTAGCAGGCCTGCAACAATGCTTGAAAAAATATTGTCTTTGGCAATAGTTTTGGGAATGTAGTTCTAGTTTTTTGATAGCCTATCGAATCACATATTCTTACATCCTGATCAATGTCACTTCTGTATTCTGAGAAAATTAGCAAATGCATTTTACATATTTCATTTTTTTCCACTTACAGGTTGCTCGTGGGGACAATACTAGTGGTGAATCAATTCCTATGCTTTTGAAAATCCCTCGTTTCTTTGATCCTTGGGGTGGGTATGATATGATTGGGTTTGGGGACATCCTCTTCCCAGGACTGCTTGTTTCATTTGCTTACAGGTACTACTGTAACTTGTGTTGATTTTACCCTTATCTTCGTGTATTATATTTCTTGAAGTAATTTTTCTTGCATGAGTAGGTATGTGTTGCATTCTTTAGTAAGTATTTTTAAATCATGTCCTAATTTAATGAGTTATGCTACCTGTGTCATGGCTCCAATTAAGCAGAAAATACCCAGTTATCTCGCTTCAACTATTTTGTTACACTTATAAAATGTAACTAATAAAGACACGCAAGACTTAATAATATATATATACAGAGAGAGAGAGAGAGAGAGAGAGAGAGAGAGAGAGAGAATTTTTTTTACAGTTTATAAGGAGAAAAAATAATGAAGGAGCATATTTTCCCACTCTTTCTTCCTTTAAATTTTCATTTAATCCAAACTACCCCTCATTTAATTGAGAAAGGGAGTGTATAGTTTTACCTTTATGAGGAGATCAATTAAGCCAGCTGTTCACACTCTTTTCCTTTACTTTATCATTTAACCCAAAGTACCCCTTTTATTTAATTTTTTCTTTAACCTAAAACACCCCTCTAATATAGATACACTGGATAAGTATGGTCATATGAGAGTCCCCTAAGTTGGTCTGTGATCAACCTAGGGAGTTTCTTTTATATAGTATGGATATCATGGAAGCGTGATGAGATATGCTATACTTTGGTGGATGTTAGTCTAAAGACAATGTGTTGGAATCAGAAAGTTTGCCTGACTGTCAATGTGTTGGAATGGAATCAGAAGCTTTTAGAGAGAATTCCTTATGATCTATGATTTTATGGTCATAAAAAGTATGCAATAAAATCATAATAAAAGCTACTTATCATTACCTGCAAGTCATCCAGGTTGCCTAGCGCCTTATCAAGTTGGTGAGGATTAAGAGTTCCCACTTTAGTATGCTTGAAACTGGTTAACCAACTGAAAAGCTTGGCATGGTCTCCAAGAGTTGAATTTTGATTACTTTTCTGCTTGGCTGAAATCAGGACATGACAGGCAATATCACTAATCCTCATTGCATATAGAGCAGTAATAAACCCACTGAGGAGACTCAGAAAACATGGAAGAAAGTCATTCTCTTCATGCCACCTCAGTCCTCTTTCTTGAACTGTGACATCAATTCTATCATGCCCTAAATCCTACTGAATTCACTTTCCTCACATATTAAGACAAAAGAAAACAAAAAAAGGATAAAAGAAGAACACAAAACTAAAAGCAAAATGAAAAATAAATAAATTCTATGTTGTGCATCTTTATTGGAATGTTGCTAGTCAAATGAATTACACCAACCAATTCTCTCTTTGTATCTTCATGACATGTGACGATCTGTTATGAATTTGCTGGTTCCACATTCTTAATGATATGAATACTTTCTTGATTGTCATGTATCTTCGTCATGAATCTGAACTCTTGCTTCTGTGTCACTCAAGATTCACTTAAACACATCATATTAGGCATGCATGTCCCATGCCGTTCACTCAACCTCTTAGAGGACCTTCTTCCAGCTGTTTGCTTATTGTCTTTTATTGTCACAAGGTTTCCACCTGCAAATATGTACTATTATGTAGTGGTGGAATGCTTAACCTTTGATTTCTTGAGTACTTCCATTTTTCCTTTGTATACGTGTCGTACAATGGTAGAGTTGTTGTTGTGTGACCCTGAGGTTACATAGTCAAGGCATGAAAACAGCCTTTTACAAAAATGTAACGTAAGGCTGTGTACTATAGACCCCTTTGGTCTGCCCCTTCCCTGGACCTTGCATACATGGGAGCATAGTGCACGGGCTGCCCTTTTTTATATGTGCCGGACATGCATTGACACAACACCTGTGTCAACAGTTGCGTGGACACTTCCAATCATACTAACAAGCATCCAACTCATAATCAGGCTTTCCTGAGAGCTTGGATTCTCATATAACTTTCAACAGAGCTGCTGAATTTTTACTTGGCTTCTTATCTGGATTTTGTTTAATTTAGCCTTTTTGCAATATTATTTGTTTATTTATCATGTCCCCGTGTTGGTTTTTAAGGAGCAGCCATGTCACACACCCATATTCATGTTGTTTTCAGATACCCGTGTCAGTGTTTATCATGGCCTAACATGTTTTGATTTGATAGATCTAATCTCTAATGTAAAGACTGGAATTGATGCATTTTGAGAGACCATTTCTATGCAGTTATTTCTTTTTTTAATTTCCATGATAGATGGTAACTGGATTCTTTTCAGATTTTCAGAAGAGATCGATAAAATCTACATGGGGCTTTAAATAATCTAGGATTGTAATTGTAAGTTTTCTTGAATCAAGCCTCCAACAAAAACGCAATCTTTTTCACAGATTTGACCTAAATCCCCTTTATCATCCCCATTGGATTTCTCCACTCAACAACAACAACTGTAAATCGTGTTGGATGGGACCCATGTTTGGAGGGGCTCAAGGGTTATGGTAACTTCATCATTTTACAGGAATCAAATAACCGGAACAAAGTAAGATTTTAGGGAAATCAAGGCTCTACATGAATAGTATTATCTTGTAAGATTCTTATGTTTTCCATGAAATTTCACTGTGTGAGCTTCTGCCCATCCCTATTGTGTTTGGAAATGGCACCCTATTAGCAGCTTGAAAACTGGCTTGGACACTGATCTTAATCCGACCAGGAGTATCAAATGTGCTAACCTTTCCCACGTATTATATAGCCATATAATTTTGTGGAACTTCTCCAGGATGCAAAGAAGTGAAGGGGCCAATTTCAGTGGATAATCTAAATCATCCCTCACTCTCAAATCTAAGGCTGAAGTTTCTACCTTGGGGTCCCTGGTATTCTGTGGCATCATAGAGGGTTGGACCAATGCCCCTAAACTGGCACTGAACTGGGATAACCTATGACATGACAAGCTCATATACTAACATGGAGCTCTATAGAGTTCTTGGGTGCAAGGAATCTAGAAATCATAAAAGAGCAAGTTGCAGACTCAGCATAGTAGCATTAAATGAGACTACCCTCTGTCTCCATCAATATATACCTAGTATTGGAGTTTACAGCTGTGAAGAGAAGGAAAGAAGAAAGGGCTGGAGAGAAAGTCATTCCCATTGTGGGGGGTATATTTTACTGACTTCACATGATATTTACAAAGTAAAAGACTTCTAATGACAGAAATATGCAATTAACAAAGTTCTACAGAGTAGAGAAAAGTGGAAACGCCATTGTGCAACTTATTTCTCATTTAAGGCTTCCTTTCAAGTTGGTGATCAAATTTCTCTTACCCTCGACTTATGACCAATTGTCTCACAACCAAGAAGTTGTGTCATGTGCACCTCTTACCTATACAATAAAAAAGAAAAAGAAAAAAGAGGAACAATGATCATTGGGATTTACAGCTTAATCTGTATCTCAAGAGACCAATTTCACATATCCATTATGTCTAAGGGTACCATTACCTGGAAATCCTCTAAGGAAATAATACATGGATGGCAGTGACAACTTACATTGTGGGTATAATTTTCAAGAAAGAACAGTTACAGCATAATTCAAGTCTATTCTATCAATAGCTAAGATAAACTAGTTTACATACCTTCTGCTAATAATGGCCCTGGCTAGTCAGAGGTTCACCACCAGTGGTTGACAACCAATGGTAACTACGTGTTAGTGTCTATGGGTCTTACTCTCATGTTAATGTCTAAGCCATAATACCAAGTGCATACTTCCTATGTGATATGAAATTATGTGTGGAGGGTCTGACTACCTAAGTATCAGAAAATATCTCACTGAACTCAGAATCTTGATTTCAAAGTCCATGCTCTTACATACTTTGAGATCAGCTATCCCTTCTTCATCTTAACCAGTCAAGCCATATCATCAAGATATACAGTTAGTATATAGACATCAGCTTTCCAAATAGTTTGCCCATAGGTCTAAGTGTAGACTTTAGCTACAAAACAAGCTTCATGTTTTTTCATCTTTCTGGCCGGATAGTATTTGAAATTATAAACCCATTTATACTCATGGGTCCTTTTCCGTCATGTAATTTCACCAAGTCCCTTGTAAAAGAAGTTTTTAGTGTCTCCACTTTCTCTCTCATTGCCTTTCTTCAATCATGCAAGACACCTTCAAGTTTCCATCAGAAAGTATGAGGAGACAAAGAACCTAGGTTCTCTACAACTGCACACACACATAACCTTCTACAATTTGGTACCTCTTAGGTATTTTTCTTAAATGGGATTTCTACCATTTTCATCTAGGATTGATCTTATAAATAGAATTAACAACTCCCGTCCATATGAGACATTTTCCATGGAGAGGGATTTTTGGCATTATGCTTATCCACCTACTAATAACCACATAGAACCTACAAAAGAAAATATTGACTTTACATCTGATTACCCTAATGAATTATGTACCATATTACTCTTCCACCATTCTATATTCACAAATAAGTCATGTATGGTTCATGTGTACTAGTTTGCCCCTAGTACTCAGTGCTTTCAAGTAAAAAGGAGCCCATCTCTTGATGAACTTCAAAATGCTTTGAAAAACTCTTGAAAATAATTTTAATTTGAGTAAACATAATAAAAACAAGTGAATAAACATTTTATCGATCACCACCAAGGCCATGGATTAGTTCATCTATTTGATGGTCCCAATTGAATATCTTTTCCCATAAGGTGCTGAGTTCCATGTTGAACATCCCACATTCAATGTGAGCTTAGTAAATATCCTAGGGTACTTAGATTCTTTGTTGGACATCATAATGTATTAGGGACGGTCATTGGGCCTACTTCGAAATGTAGATCAAGGGTGTATGATGATCATGTTCATTTAGTAATGCTTCATCTATATTTCATGTCCATTGAGTGCTCAGCTTCACCAAGATCATGTCCTGTGTATGAAACACATAAACAGACTTTGATATATGTTTAAGGTCTCTACATAAAATGACTGAGAATTTCTCATCCATTATCTAATGGCAACATAACATTTGACAAATGAAATAGAATTGGGATTCCCCATCACATTTTTACTTGTGGACGTTAAAAGAATCAGTGATCGAATTATAATAATAAAAATGATTCTAGGAGAGCAGATTATAAATATTATAAGTGCATATGCACCATAAGTAGGGTTACAAGATATAATTAAGAGACAGTTTTGGGAAGATATAGAGGGAGTCATGCAAGAAATTCCCAACACTGAGGGGATATTTATAGGAGCAGACTTAAATGACCATGTAGGAAAAGATAAGGAAGGATATGATAGAATACACGGAGGGTATGTCATAGGTGAACGAAATGAGATGGGGGAGAATATCCTCGATTTTGCTTTGTCATATAACCTATCCATTGCAAATACACTCTTTAAGAAGATGGATGAACACTTAATAACCTTTAAAAGTGGACTTCATACAAGCCAAATAGACTTTTTTCTACTTAGGAATAATGAATGATCTATATGTAAGGATTGTAAGGTGATACCTGGTGAGAGTTTAACCTCACAACATAAGTTAATGGTTATGGATATTCATATCAAAAGATGGAGTAAAAGAACTGAACTTAATACACATCCAAAAACTAAGTGGTGGAACTTAAAAGGAGAGAAAATAACCTCATTCAAAAATAAGTTGATGGTAGAAGGAAATTGGAACTATGAAACAGAAGTAAATACCATGTGGACTAATATGACTGAGTCCATTAAGAAAGTGGCAAAAGATGTCTTAGGAGTATCTAAAGGTAAAAGGCTATTAACAAAGGAAACATGGTGGTGGAATGAAACAGTGCAAAAAGCTATTAAAGAAAAACAAATGCGTTTTAAAGCATGGCAGAAGATTAGAAATAATGAAAACTATGAACAATATAAGAATGCAAAAAACGTTGCTAAGAGAATAGTAAGTGAGGCTAAACTTAAAGCATATGATGAGCTCTATAATAGACTAGGAATAAAGGAAGGTGAGAAAGATGTGTTTAAACTTGCAAAAGTAAGAGAACAGAAGCGTAAGGACTTAGAGCATGTTAGGTGCATTAGAAGCGATGATCAAAGGGTATTAGTCAAAGATGATGAGATCAAATAAAGGTGGGAAATATACTTTCAAAATTTGTTAAATGACAATGGCCCTGAGAATATAGGGATTGAAAATACTATAAATCTAAATAACATTGGATATTATAGATATGAACGTAGGATTAGAATACTTGAAGTAAAAGAGGCCTTGAGAAAGATGAAATCAGGAAAGGCCATGGGGCCTGATGGTATACCAATAGAGGTTTGGAAGCATATGGGAGATATTGGGGTAGTTTGGTTGAGCAAGTTGTTTAATAAGATTATAAAATCTAAGAAAATGCCTGATGAGTGGAGGAAAAGCTCTATTGTACCAATCTATAAGAATAAAGGAGACATTCAGAGCTGCACTAATTATCGAGGGATCAAACTTATGAGCCACACCATAAAACTTTTTGAAAGAGTGATTGAGAAGAGGCTACGACATGAAACAAGTGTGTCGGAGAATCAGTTTGGTTTCAAGCCTGGGAGGTCTACCATGAAAGCTATTTTCTTACTAAGACAATTAGTAGAGAAATAGGGAGAGGAGAAAAGACCTGCACATGGTCTTTATCGACTTAGAGAATGCTTATGATAGAGTTCCTAGAGAGTTAATATGGAGGGTGTTGGTAGTAAAGGGGTTTCTCAGGGGTATATAGACATAATTAAAGACATGTATGAGGGAGCAGTAACAAATGTTAAGACCACTAGTGGCGTGACTGGTGATTTTCCTGTCACGGTCGGATTGCACCAAGGTTCGGCATTGAGTCCATACCTTTTCACATTAGTTATGGATGAGTTAACAAAACATCTGCATGAGGAGATTCCCTGGTGCATGCTATTTGCAGACAATATAGTCCTACTTGATGAGACAAGGGAGGGTGTAAACATAAAGCTAGAGTTATGGAGAGAAGCATTAGAATTGGAAGGATTTAAAATTAGCCGAACTAGCCGAACTAAGACAGAATATATGGAATGTAATTTTAGCAAGGAGAGTAGGAGTGGAACACCAGTCGAGATTGATAACCAAGAGGTCCCCATGAGAGACCACTTTCGATACTTAGGATCATTGATCCATGAGAGTGGAGAGATTGAGAGGGAGGTTACCCAGAGAATCCAAGCGGGTTGGAACAAATGGAGATGTGCATCGGGTGTTTTATGTGATCGGCGGGTGCCACTCAAACTAAAGGAAATTTTTTTATAGGATGGCTATAAGGCTGGCCATGTTCTATGGATCAAAGTGTTGGGCAGTTAAGGAACATCATACTCATAGGATGAGTATTGCAGAAATGAGGATGTTGAGATGGATGAGTGGTAAGACAAGAAAGGATAGAATTAGAAATGAAAATATTAGAGGAAATTTAGGGATAGCACCAATGGGTAACAAGACGAAGGAGATTAGACTTAGATGGTTTGGACATGTTCAAAGGAGACCAACAATGGCACCAATTAGAAGGAGTGAGGCAATACAAGTAGAAGGTTCTAAAAGGGCAAGGGGAAGGCCCAAAAGAATGTGGATAGAAGTGGTGAGGAAAGATTTAAAAACTTTGGGACTAAATGAAGCCATGGTATTTAATAGAGTGGAATGGAGGAATAAGATTCATGTGGCCAACCCCTAATTGGGATAAGGTCTTGATGATGATGATAAGAGAGCTAGAGTTTCAGATCTTCTTATCTATGATTTTCAATCATCTTGGCCATGAAATTCGTAATCTCAATCATCATGTGACTAACATATAAGTAAACTACCCTACACAATATGATTGGCAAACCATGATAATATAACCTAAATTTGTGCTAACTATCAAAGTATCATAACAGTAAATGTCCAAAAATTGGCTTTGTGGGGCTCACATTTTTAACAAACTTGTTTACTCTTAAAGCCAATATATACAAGTTTGACTCCCATATCTCTAAATGCTTTTGAAATACCAAGTGCTTTTCAGATACTTTCTACGGTAGTGGCTTAGTCAATCTGTCTGCCACATTGTTATCAACGTCTCCTATGTCTGTAAACTCACGAACCACATGGTATGTCCTCTTGATATGTTTTGATCTCTTATGCAGTTCCTGTTCCCTAACTTGTGCCACCACCCTTCATTGTCACAATATAATATGATGAGATCATCAACAGGGGTCAAAATACTAAGATCCTCAATAAGATTTATTAGCCAAATTGCTTCCTTAGCTGCCTCATTCAATGCAATATATTCTGCTTCATTAGTTGAGTCAGCAGTTTTGTCCTGCTTACTACTATGACTAACTATGATGGCAAATCATACGCCGAAATAGATTTGCTTTCTTCAATGTCTGTCTGAGAATTGGAATTAGTATATACTGTAGTAGTGATCTCATTGCTACTATAAACCAAACAATAGTGCTAAGTTCTTTGGGGCTACTTGAAGATATGTTTTACTGCTGTCCAGGGCTCTAGTATGTAGTTATATTGAAATATACTAACCACTCTAACTGCATGACATATGTTTGGACATGTAAAAAGGACTGCATGTATGAGATTCCAACTGTTGAAGCATATTAAACTGTCTTCAATCTTTCTGTATCTTCCATTATCTTAGATTACAGGGATTTTGACAGATTGATTACAGGTCTGAAAGGAACCATTCCTTTTCTAGAATCTCGCATCTTGTACTTGGCTAGGATCTTTTTGTTCTTACTCTTTAAGATCTAGACATCGAATATAAGATGCTTCTTGTAAGTCTCTCATCAAGAATTGGCTTGATAGCCATGATTTTGTTGTAGACAACATTCCACATTAGTCTGAACGAGTAATATAGCATCTACACGCAAAACTAGCAAAGTCACATCACTCACATTGTTCTTACAAAGTCACGCTTCCTCTCAAGAAGCCAAACTCTCTGACCACTTGATCGAGTCTTTTATTCCAACTATGGAGGATTGCATTGGTCCATAGATGAAACATACTGACTTAAACGATAGCTAGCAATGTCTCTTCCATTTTCGTAAGCAAGGTTAACTCAAAATCCTTTGAGCATGACATAAGAAGATAGAAGAAACAATGATGCCTCAAATTGGAGGGTAAACATGATGCAGTGAAAGATCTGAAACACTGCTAGAAAGCTGGGAAATGCAGTAGCACTGGAAGAAAAGAAGACTGAAAGAAGGAAAAAATCAGTAGATACAAAACTAAAGGGCTGAAAAACCCAATCACACCCGAAGTACTAACAGAGATGAACATAGGACTGCTCTATCTCAATCTATTTCAGTTGCATTCAAAATTCAGATTACATTCTTCCCAAAACGCACACTGCAGTCCTGTATATTCATATATTCGAGCCTAGACTAGATTTTTAGAGTCCTAAGCTAGACTACTAGGGAATAATAAAGACGGAAAATAACCTTTGAAATTCCCAAGCAAGACTTGTAGGAAATACTCTTTTAATTAGTACAAATCCACAACTCACTAAAAGATTAAAATACTCTTCACTCTACTTTCAAAACACAGAGCTCATCTTAAGTACTAACTAGGATCCCTAACTCGTTAAACCAACCAAAAAATTTGAAAAATTTTGGTAGCAGGTCACTGTAACATTATTACTATGGCAAGTGTTTTGTTATATTCTTCACCTTTATATCAGAATAATAGCAGAAACTAGAGGATCTGATTTTGGAGCATTTCCAGGTTATGTCTCTGCTTCCTTCCTCTGTCCTGCATATGATCTGATTCTGTAACCTTACCTTTGTTTAAAGGTACGTCATTTGAATTACTAGGACTACAACTGCCTGCACTCTCTCCACCGATAATCATAGAACAGCTTTGGGCTCTTCCCTACTACCCCTGCAGAGATTAGGTTAGCATTTTCTCCTTTGTTCAAAAAATAAGCTAAATTTTCAATGAATTTGACATTGGTTGAATTCATCTTTCTTGGTTGCAAGTATAATGCTCTTGTAGCCCTCTAAGTTCATGAATAACCAACAAACTCAAACATGATAGACTTATCTATCCAATTGTATGGTGTAAATGACCTTGACTATGAGAGTAGTTAGCCCAGTTATGCAACTCTTACCCACATGCAGTGGAAGGCAGTGTGTGAAATTCTCTGGGATTGCAAAACTGCGTCAGGAAAACCTCTTGAGTATAGGGATGACAGACTTGATGTTGTTAATTAATCTCATCTTGGTTTTGAAGGATCAACCTCTGATGGAAGATCTACTGTAGTATATTGCTCATTTATTGGTGGTAATCTTTGCATGGAAGAGTGAGAAACAGATTGGGGTTCCATGGTCAAGTGGTGAACCCGAGTCTAGATTATGGCTTGAAATGAAGCGGTTGGAAGCTTCTGTCTAAGAGTGGGTTTATTATTGACAAAAATGTGAGATGTAGTCCAACATCCAGGCAACTATTTACATAAAGAACACATGAATTAGTAAACTGTCATTTTTCAGATGTCTGATGTGTACAATGGTATGTGCTGCTTATGTGAAGACTGATGATCAGTTAGGTGATATTTTGACTGATTTCCTCCATGTTCCAAGCAGTTGGGTCTGATATACATTCTCCAGCTATAGGGAATGCTGACACATGTTAAACACGACTGATTTTATGTTAAATGAGGGCGGTGAACCTGATGATCACCTATAGGATTAACTTTATGCTATACGCATGTGCACATATGACTTCAAGTTATAAGAAATGAAGAATAGGACCCATGCCAATTTTGTATTTCCTTTATCTTCACTCGATATATCGGGATTCTTTATGACAACCTATTCACATGAACCCGCACTTCTCACTTCTCTTTCTTCTCTTATTTTTTGTTCTTCTTCCTTGATTTTACTTGGAGTGCATTGCCAATTGGATTTGTAGTGTGCTTACCTTTTTATTGCAGTAGGATGTAATAAGAAGGATTTCACTGAGTCTATTCCTTTGTTTTGATGTAGGTTGTTGTTTGTTGCCTTAAGTTATAATTATAGGATTCTAATTTCTAGAATTTTGGACTTAGATGAGGATGCGTCTTTGATGCTCTCATGGTTTTTGTTTGTGATGTCTAATACAGATATGACAGATCAAATAAGAAGGGTATATTGAGTGGATATTTCCTTTGGATGGTAATCGGCTATGGAGTTGGTGAGTCTTGGTGTATTCATCTTCTTCTTTTTAGCATTTCTTCTGCTCCAAAGGTGTGCATTTCTATTAAATCTTGATGCTTGCATGGGCTATGAAAGCTAAAATACAGCACTCTTATGGATATATTATCATAATTACAATTATGAAGTCCTTTGTTTTTGGAATGATGATTATGACTTGGCATGTCCTTAGTTAGAATTAGTGTTGGTTTGGAATCATTATAGGCAATCTTCTTTTGCATAATAGTGAAGAATTAATAATTGCCTTTAGCAGAAGAAAAGCCATCAAAGTTTTGGTCAAAGATATTCTGTTCCTCTTATCTCTGTATTCTTTCCCAACAATGTACATGACTTTTGAAGATTGATTGCAACCTATTACATAATGAAATACTTATCTAAATCACATTGCAATCATATTCTCCTAAACTGTTTGGTTTCTTTTATTCATATTCTTAATTCTGATACAGATAAGTTAGAAGTCCGTTTAGCCATCTCTTGCAGTGTTATTGTCATAGCCAGAAAGGGTTTGCTTTGGAAGGAAAGTTTTATCTGTGCAGATATTAGGATTGAAGATACTTGTATCTTTTTTCACTTCAAAGAAGGAAGAATCCTTGTTTTTTCACAAGTTTCCTTCTTGTATATACTTATTGTGGCTACTTTTAATGGTAATACTTGCATTACAATTGAAGATTCTTGCATACATAGATCAGTTTTATAATAAAGAGGCAAATCTAAGTAGATTTGAACTGCAGCATGGTTTTGATTGGTGACAGTTGGCCCGCTAATTTTCTACAGGCCTCTTCATCTCATATTTAGCTCAATGTCACAATGATGAAGGGAAATCTGATTAGATTCAAACTTTAGCATGGTTCTGATTGATGAAAATTGACTCTCTACCTTTTCTACAGGCCTCTTCATCACATATCTTGCCTTATATTTGATGGACGGGCATGGTCAACCTGCACTGTTATATCTTGTTCCATGTACATTAGGTAAGGACTTTGGTTCCCTTTTTTGGCATGTTCAGCAAGAAAGGAATCTACCGTCCAGTGTTTTCTCTGACAGAGGTCACCATCTTGTGTGCAACTGTAATTTTTGTGTCATATTCAGGTCTTATTGTCATATTGGGTTTGATAAGGGGTGAGCTCAGAAACTTGTGGGGTTATGGAGGAAGGCCATCTAGTGATTCATCTGGAGAGGCTTGAGCCTCGCATTGTTCTTCATTCCAAAGTGACAAACATTTGGCTCAATAGATTTGCAGCACCTACAGTCCAAAGGGACAAACAAGAGCCCATCCTACTTCCAACAAATGATTAGATGCAATTGAGGCAAGAAGCCCTTTTAATGGAAGAAGTAAAAGAGACTTGCTGTCCCAGAAATGAGGAGCTGAATCTGAATGCAAGATTCCCATCCCTATTTTCATTTCAATGAGCTTTTTTCCATCAATCAAGATTTTCTGTGCTGCTCCATCGTTTGTGATGTAATATCAAAACTGAACCCCGTTGGAGACTTGTTTATGTTTGTATTTCAGCGTTGTTGTAAAATTCTTGTTCTATTTCAATACACATTATGAAAATAGCCAAGTTATCCCATTTGCAATACTGAAGTTTTGGCAAATCTTTTCTGCATTAATTACCTCATTTGGATTTGTCACTGTCTAGAGCTCTCTGCAACATTCAAATTGAACTGAGCGTTGACCATGAAATGGAAGAGACTTCATGCTTGCCAGCTAAATATTTTCAGTGACCTTGTTCGTGCAGTAGTCACGCTTTTATGCTGTTTAGATTGGTGAACTCTTGCAGAAAATGATTTCAGAAGAGAAGTTTTATGCGAAAGCCACTGGAAAAAAATCCATTATCAGAACCAGCATAAATACTCTCAAGACATTGCAGTCTTGGAAGGAGAAAAATTATCACCAAGTTCCAATAGTTCGGTATTTAGAAGCAATCTCTTTGAGGGCCTTCAGACGCTATGTACAGTCAGAGGCTGGTCCTCCTTTGATTGCAGCATGAAGGAGCTGGCCAAGGCAAGGAGGAGGAAATTGATTCTAGAGGATTGGACCCAGTAGGATCTGGTAGGCGAATGATCGATTATGCTATTTAGTTAGCAGTGGGGGAATTTAGTTGCCCGTATCCTATGTCTTCCTTGTGGTTGATCTTCAATCATAATTGATAGCCTCATTCCTGGTCTTGAATTCTAAGAAAAACCCAATCTTAGCTAAAGTTGAGATAAGGATTAGACCACCAAATGGTGATATCCGTGGTTCTCTCAGCAACAATGTGACATGCTGCAGGACAACTGATTTTAGTCTGTTCTTTCCTCCCCAGCATTTGTACATCGAGACTTTTAACTGATTCAATCAACTCAGAGATTAACTTTGTAACCAAGCTTTCGTTAATACTTTGAAAAGGGGCTATTTAGCAGCTGGCATGTGAAGGAAATTACTAGTAAATTATTTTTTTGGATGTTGATTGTCTGAATGAATTCCTTTCTGTGGATTTACGAAGTGCGTGTTTGGAAAACTTGTTTTTATCTATTTAACAGGAGATAACTAGTTAGGTTTTTTACTGTGAAATAGAAAGAACACAATAAAAACAAGTTTCCTAAACACGCACTTTGCGAGAGAACCAAACAGTTTTTCCTTGCATCATAATTCCACTGACCGTGAAGTCAATCAATAGGCCACAATCGCCTGCAAAGGGGACAAGGCATCCACTCATTCAAGGCTAGAAAACAGCCGACTGCTTGGTAGCAAGATCAGGCTCCAGCAGTGCTTGTACTTGTTATGCCAGATGTAGTGCGATTGGTCTATCGATAATGTGTCCAGACATTTTAAGAAAACTACATCAGGAGGGTAGGATTGACAAATCCAGGAGGAATTGGCAGTAAAAGAGGGTTTACATAATGAGCAACCCATGTTATTCTCCGGTCTGCCCAAGCAACGGCTACTTTGGGGTCAAATGCACTCCTTGTCAAGACAACCATATTAGCCATCGTCAGAAGGGGAGCCTTGGCACAATGGTAAAAGTTGTCGTCATGTGACCTTGAGGTCACGGGTTCAAGGCGTGGAATCAGCCTCTAGCAAAATGCAAGGTAAGACTGCCTACTATAGGCTCTTGTGGTCCGCCCCTCCTCAGGACCCTGCATAGGCAGTAGCTTCGTGCATTGGGGCTGTCCTTTTTAAGAACTCCGTATGAAACATGTTACCTTGTCCTTTGTGTCAAATAAACCAGTTTTATTTCTCGGCTTCTTTGCCGTTCAATATTGTAAGAGGCAACCCTTCCACAATAAACGAAAATTAGATTAAGGTAATTTGAGTAAAAGTATTCTGCAAAAAAACAAATGAACAATAATTCACATAAGGGTGATGTTTATGTTTGTTCCCGAAGGATAAAGAATTCTATTTGTTCTAGAATAAGTTCTTTCAAAAGGGCTTCTGCTTGCTCGATAAATGTCTTGGTAGAAGATATGATTTCTTGGAATTCAGATTTATTTGTTTTTAAGTGGGTATGTAATTGAACAAGAAATTTCTTTACCTGTGCAATTTCTAACTAATCAAAATACCCATTCGCCCTAGTATAAATAGTAACTATTTGCATGGTTACCTTGTTGCGGTGTTAGTCAAGTCTATTACATAATGCACAGGCCTCTTAGTTCCCTTTTGTGTGTAGGCACAAGGGAAGAATTTCAAAGTAACAACTCAAAACTACAACTAAGCATATTTCAGGGAAGATGTCAAGCTCTCTACGTGTAGAAGATTACAAAGAACTCACTGCATCCATTATAGAGGTTCATATGAAATCAAAACTTGCTCATGCTAGTTAGCCTACAGCCCACATTTACTACCGAGGACAGCCTTGGTGCATGAAGCTCCTCCCTATACGGGGTCAGGAGAAGGGGCTGGCCACAATAGCTTAAAGTAGGTAGTCTTACCTTATATTTTTTACAAGATGCTAATTGCAACCTCAAGGTCCCATTTACTGCCCAGATTACTAAATTTAATCAATGTTAAGAAAATTATATGAGCAGAACGACATCACTGCCACCATTGCATACGCGAGACGTCCCAATCACATTATTTTTGTACAAAACTTTATAAAAAAATATCAAGAAAAGATAAAATAAAATAAAATATATATATAGAAAATAAGAAAAGGGACAGAGGAACATGCAGGCAGAAACAATGTGAAAAAGATGGTTAGTCACCGCTTCCACCAAACCGTTTGGCTCAAAAATGTACAAAATATAGTGACCTTCATTGCCACCTCATCACTTAAACATCTACGTCAGCATCTCATAAACACCCACTTCGCTCCACGTCATCACAAAATCCTACATGGCTTTTACCCTTGCCACGTCACCCCACGTTTTAAACAACGCTGCCGGGAAAGGAGTCATCTCGACTTCGGCGGTGAGCTCCGCCGCACATATGGAAAAGGATAAGATATAAAATTTGATAAAATATTTTACGTATTTTAATTTCTGCTGTCCGAGAAGAAGTCATCATCTTTGCCGCTGCGACATGGAGACCGCCGGCACGGCGGAAAACCCCACCGACCGACA
Organism: Warburgia ugandensis; assembly: GCA_035236585.1. Taxonomy (NCBI): domain Eukaryota; kingdom Viridiplantae; phylum Streptophyta; class Magnoliopsida; order Canellales; family Canellaceae; genus Warburgia; species Warburgia ugandensis. The sequence continues at coordinate 9,389,948 of CP141134.1, read as the reverse complement.
CCGTGCTTCGAATTCCGCCCTGAGAGACGGCGTCGTTTGGCTCTGAGTACTTCTTTTGTACGGACCAAACCATTTGGTCTGCATGTACCGATTCTTTCTCCACGGAGGAAGATGCAGATTTCGTGAATGCAGAGATCTTTTTGCAGCATCGGAAACAAGTCGGATGATCTGTTTCAGTTCTTCCAATTTTCCTACATAGATTCTCGGCAAGATCTTCAGGAGCTTCTCGTACTGGTCTGTGGCGCGAGCGACCTCGAATTCCCCTGCGAAATCGATCGCAACGAAGTATCTTTTCGTTCGGCGATCACTTTCAACTACCACATCGATGAACTCGTAGCTACCGCCGGTCAATCCGCCAGAGGTCTCCCATTTAGTTTTACATACACCAGCATTGTAGCCGGAATCTCTCAAATAGGTCATTACCGCCCCCTGAAAAGCCGATCTGTTTGATCTCAAACCTTGAAAGGCTTCAATCGCCTTGGAAACGGTAGACAGCAGCTTCAGACGAAAGCGATCCTTCACCTTGAGCAGATCTTGCAGCATTTCCACCGTCCTTTCCAGATCAAACTGATCTCCACCATCGCAATGTTCGGGATCGTTCTCCGGGGGTAACGTTCCATCGTCAGATTCTAGAAAACCATGGATAAGGTCGGAGAGGCATTCGGAATCCGCATCATGTTCGCTTCCGCTGCTCGCCGTACTGGCTCTCCTGCTCTCCATCCCGGCGACGTCGCCCCCGCAGAGGCTGATTTTCACCTTTTCGTCCAGCGGATCGGTGACTCGCTTCCCCTTTCCAGAAATTGCCATCATTTTCTTGATTGATTGCCGGAAAGAGAAGCTTTTGAGATGAAATTAGTGAGTAAAAATGGAGCTTATTGTTCGTTCATTTATAGGCAAACGCGGCGAAATGAGGTTGAGAACAGTGTCGTGGGTCCCACAAGTCAATCAGGTGATTTGGGGCCGCTGATCGGGAGACACGTCGAAAAGATGGACAAAAATAAGGGAATTATTGAAGACGGATAAACTTGTTTTCTCTTTCTTTTCGTAATGGACGCGAATATACTTGGTAGTATCCGAGTTGAATGCCACGAGGGAGCAGCATATCCTTCTCTACTTTCCTTTATTCTCCCTTCCTTCGCTTCGTACGGTGGTGATGGTGCGTTGTCCGTCCCATCCCTTTAGTGGTCCTCTTCAGATTAGGTGGCTGGCATCGGACAATCGCATATTCGCCCTTTCTCTCTCTTGTTTAATGCCTGTGTAACTGCCCCCTCTCTCTCTCTCTCTCTCTCTCTCTCTCTCCGCGACAGATCGAGAACTCTCCTGTTCCTCGATGTTTTTTCTCTCTAGACTTCTCTCCACATGTGCACAAGTGGGCTCAGAGTTTCGATGATCCAAGCCGTAGATCATGCAATGGATAAGCCAAAAAATCGTGTGATTAGAATTATGGTAAGTAAGAAATTATACTTTCGATTTAGTTGTTAGAATTGTCTCCTTATCATAAAAGGGGAGCTTGGCACAAAAAAATTGTCATCATGTGACCTTAAGGTCACGCATTCAAGGCGTGAAAATAGCCTATTGCACAAATGCAAAGTATAAGTCTGCCTCTTTCCTGAATCCTACATACACAGGGCTTCGTGGACTTAGGCTGCCCAATTATGTCCTTATCATAACATTTCGTTTAAGAGTGTGCAGTGGGGCTTGGGATGACATGATGTGACTTGAAGTAAGTTGACGTTGGCCATGTCATTTTAATGCTCCTTTTTCAATAGATAAGATTAGGATGAAAGGTATTATCTCAACGCTTTTTTTTTTTTTTTTTTTTTTTTTTTTTTTTTTCTAGTTTGCTTTTAAAAATCAAATTTTGGCTATTCTAAATTGAAAAAAAAAAAATCTTAAATGAGAAGAAATGTTGTCTCGACCATGCAATTGGTCTAAAAAGGTAAAATCGCCCTATCTCTTAAAAGCCCAGGTCAGCCATAGCTTCTTTGATCATGCCAGTCTCATTTCTTGACTATGAAACCGAAACTAAGCAACTATTCTTCATATCGAGAAATGTTGCCTGAGCTGAGTCGAGATGGAGTAACATTTCTTCATCTTAGTGGTATTTTAGATGACATGAGATGAAAACCATCTCTAACTCAGTATTAGTGGTGCTTGAAATGAGACCAAAGTCATCTCTTCGTAACTTCTTGCCTATGGTGCTTGAGATGACATGAGATGAAAACCATCTCATTCTAAAACGAACTCCTCCAATTCATCTCAATCCCACTTGAGTGATAATTTCAGTCGTCTCAGTTTGTGTAATGACAAATTCAGGTAATCTTAAACCAGCTCTAATTATATCGAGTTAGATATCATCTCAAGCACCACTAACACCATGTAAGAGAGATTAAAAGCCTAGCCAATCATATGATCACGACGGATCATCCAAAAGACGAGCCCTTAGTGCATGGATAAGATCATGCAATTCGATTGAAGTTTGGGAGTGGGTGGGGCTAAGCATTATGTGAAAGCTTATTGTGATTCATGGGTACTTTTATTTAGTCACCAATTGCGAGGACAACATGATGTCGACATTATAGTGGACAAGAATCCACGTTGTTCCTTTTAAGGTTCACATAAACCTAAGCCCTTGTGGTCCGTCCCTTCCCCGAACCCCACATAGGCGGGAGGTTCGTGCATTGGGGCTACCCTTTATAAACCTAGTCATTTTCCAATGGAAAAGAGGAGCTGTCCCAAAATTTTGCCCAAGGGACTGGCGTCCTTTGCTGGTGGCTAGATTACTGGCTACAACAATTCAATTTGAAAGAGGACATTAAATTAGATCTGAATTTACCAATTTTTAGCAACTAGATTGATGATATTCATTGAGTGGTGCAACCACATCTAAGATTGCTTTGATGAAGAAAAAACATTTATGTAAAAGAGGCTATCTTTTGGGATCTTGCACTTGGATTTGATAAATGGGGGTCTCAAGATTTGATATCATGAGCTCACACTCAAAATGCTCTGATATTGATTTATCATTTGACCTAAAAACTTAAACTAATAAAAAGTGGGCCAAAAATAGTTTAATCTCTGACCAAAGGTAATATAAATATTACTAATTAAAATGTGCCCTTTTATATGGAGTTGATGTTTCCATACCTTTTGTACTATTGCCGTCCCTCTCCTGGGGTTTTGTGGTAAAAGTGGATATGTGGTCCCCTTTTTTGAGTAATCAAACTGTTTATCTTCAGCATCTTATTATAGATGGGCTAGATTTCAAAAATTACTTAGTTTAAACGATCCGAACTGATATGTTTAGCCATTTTTAATACCACTAATTTTTTTACTGTTGCTTTAACACCCCCAAAAAGGAAATGGTATAATCGTCCAATGTATGTGATTTTATTGTTAGATAATTGCAAAACAGCTAAGATGAATTATTGAGATTATTTTGGAAAGTGGACCCTAACACATTCTGCACATCTATCAAGTTGTAAAGGTTCCACCATGATTTACCTATGCTTAACCTCGAGTTGCTAATGCCAATGCAACTAATGCTTCAAATGATTATGGTTAGGCAATTCTAATCAACCCTAGGCCAATTGGAGGGTAGCAAATTCTGCATAATCAAATTATAAATTATGGTTAACCTTCAAATTATTGGGTGAGATTACTATTATGTATGTTTTAGTAGGCAATTGAGGTGGATAATTTTTTTATTCTTTTGAGTGTAGGATTTTCTTTCCTCTTATACTAGATTTAAGGTATATGAGATCAATGGAACTAGATGAAGAGCAAAAGATCAACATGAAAAAGACTTGTTCCCTAGAGAGAGAGAGAGAGATAGTTGCAAGGAGTTAATATAAAAGAGAACGTTACAATATATTTCCAACTTAATCTTGTTATTCATAGAAAAAATATAGACTTTATTTTATATTTTGTTAGGAAAGTAATAGAATTGGCCCCTTTAAAATAAAAAATAAAAAAAATTAGCCCATTACTAATGGTCTGGATGGGTATGATTCTATGGAGGCCTAGTTTTTTGAGATAAGAGTTAGGATGTTGCCCTTGACATAGATGGGCTATGGTCCAAAATTCTCTTTCACTAGATAATTCAATTCGTTGCTGTTTTTAGTTATAAGACATCTAAGTATAAGATGGTTTGGTAATCGTCATGTATATATATTTTTAACTGCCCCAAAAACCCTTCGGGTAGTAGTGAATGGAAGGTGAAACTCTTGACTATTCATTTTAAAATTCAAGAAATAGTGGCTAAGACTATTTACTGAGTAAGAATTTTGAACTATAGTATGTCTGCGTTAAGGATAACATTCTAAATGACTTGGATCTTAATAAAAATAGGCCTACATAGAGTTATAGCCATTTGAAACATTAGTGAGGCTAATTTGTCAAAAATAGGGGCCAATTATATCACTTCCCACTTTGTTACGATAGAAGAGAATGTCACTAAATTAATTTTTCTATTTTAGAAATAAAATTTTCTATGACTTCTTGTCTAAAAAATACAAATTAAGAAGACGTCTTCCATGGATAGATCTTTTGTTGAAATTTCATATTAACAATTACTCTTATGTGCATCCAAAAATCTCCCTCATATTAAACTTGTAGCATGGGCCAAAGGTGCACATTAAGGTTATTCAAAGAACTAGAAGTCCCTCAAGTTTGAGAACATATAAGCTAAAATTAATATAGGATCAAATTATAAATCAACAATTACAGTGTTCTTCTAATAGGACCTAGTAATATACCTAAGCATCCATATTTATTCATAAATGGTTGTCATACACTTTGTTATAGAGAATCATTTCTAATATCTTGAGTAGCATCCACGCCTCTTTATTTCTTTTCTTTTCTTTTTTTTTCTTTGAAATTGTAAGGAGATTAAATCAAGAAGAAGGAACATGGCAGAGATTACTCTATTAGATGCCAATGCCTTCCTTCATTGGATATTCGCTTACCTTTACTTTTGTAACTAGTTGGTCTACATTTGAGTGGAGAAATATTTAGCAAGTGGCATTGTAAAGTCCAAATTTCTGTCATATCCTAAAAGGCATGATGGGATTGTGGTAGATTGATGTGGGTTTGCTTCTATGCTCAAATCCCTCCATAGGACTTACCTTAATGAACTAGGTTTCTCAAGTGACTGTGCACATCTATAGGGATTAGTCCCATTCCAAAAGTGTAGGGATGGCAACAGGTTAGTTCAGCCAAAATTTTCACTAACCCTAATACTGTTTAGGTCAAAAAAATTGTTGGCCCTAACCCTAACTAGTACAAATCAATTCGGGTTAAGACCCTTATTGGCCCTAGCACCTAAAATATTTTAACACTTAAAAATTGGTTGATAATAATTATTGAGTAATTATGCCTTTTCGTATTAATAATTTCACCTAATGTAAATAAATTAGAACATTTTTACTAAAGAGAAGGTCCATTAGATCCATACCGAAATTATGTTTTTAATTACCAAAATACCCTTGATTTATAGTTTCATAAAAATATTTACAAGGGCATTTTAGTTAATATATAAAAGCATAGAAAACTATTTGAACCCTTAATATTTTCACTGTTAATAGTGGCCTTGACCCTAGTTATAGAAGAAGGCACCTCTTCTATAGGATGTCACAGGTTCAAGGTGGCTTGTTAAGAACTTGATTTGGCGCATTCCATGTCCTAGAGCTTTTGGTATATTGATTAATATAAAAGAGAGAGAGAGAGAGAGATAGTTGCAAGGAGTTAATATAAAAGAGAACGTTACAATATATTTCCAACTTAATCTTGTTATTCATAGAAAAAATATAGACTTTATTTTATATTTTGTTAGGAAAGTAATAGAATTGGCCCCTTTAAAATAAAAAATAAAAAAAATTAGCCCATTACTAATGGTCTGGATGGGTATGATTCTATGGAGGCCTAGTTTTTTGAGATAAGAGTTAGGATGTTGCCCTTGACATAGATGGGCTATGGTCCAAAATTCTCTTTCACTAGATAATTCAATTCGTTGCTGTTTTTAGTTATAAGACATCTAAGTATAAGATGGTTTGGTAATCGTCATGTATATATATTTTTAATCGCCCCAAAAACCCTTCGGGTAGTAGTGAATGGAAGGTGAAACTCTTGACTATTCATTTTAAAATTCAAGAAATAGTGGCTAAGACTATTTACTGAGTAAGAATTTTGAACTATAGTATGTCTGCGTTAAGGATAACATTCTAAATGACTTGGATCTTAATAAAAATAGGCCTACATAGAGTTATAGCCATTTGAAACATTAGTGAGGCTAATTTGTCAAAAATAGGGGCCAATTATATCACTTCCCACTTTGTTACGATAGAAGAGAATGTCACTAAATTAATTTTTCTATTTTAGAAATAAAATTTTCTATGACTTCTTGTCTAAAAAATACAAATTAAGAAGACGTCTTCCATGGATAGATCTTTTGTTGAAATTTCATATTAACAATTACTCTTATGTGCATCCAAAAATCTCCCTCATATTAAACTTGTAGCATGGGCCAAAGGTGCACATTAAGGTTATTCAAAGAACTAGAAGTCCCTCAAGTTTGAGAACATATAAGCTAAAATTAATATAGGATCAAATTATAAATCAACAATTACAGTGTTCTTCTAATAGGACCTAGTAATATACCTAAGCATCCATATTTATTCATAAATGGTTGTCATACACTTTGTTATAGAGAATCATTTCTAATATCTTGAGTAGCATCCACGCCTCTTTATTTCTTTTCTTTTCTTTTTTTTTCTTTGAAATTGTAAGGAGATTAAATCAAGAAGAAGGAACATGGCAGAGATTACTCTATTAGATGCCAATGCCTTCCTTCATTGGATATTCGCTTACCTTTACTTTTGTAACTAGTTGGTCTACATTTGAGTGGAGAAATATTTAGCAAGTGGCATTGTAAAGTCCAAATTTCTGTCATATCCTAAAAGGCATGATGGGATTGTGGTAGATTGATGTGGGTTTGCTTCTATGCTCAAATCCCTCCATAGGACTTACCTTAATGAACTAGGTTTCTCAAGTGACTGTGCACATCTATAGGGATTAGTCCCATTCCAAAAGTGTAGGGATGGCAACAGGTTAGTTCAGCCAAAATTTTCACTAACCCTAATACTGTTTAGGTCAAAAAAATTGTTGGCCCTAACCCTAACTAGTACAAATCAATTCGGGTTAAGACCCTTATTGGCCCTAGCACCTAAAATATTTTAACACTTAAAAATTGGTTGATAATAATTATTGAGTAATTATGCCTTTTCGTATTAATAATTTCACCTAATGTAAATAAATTAGAACATTTTTACTAAAGAGAAGGTCCATTAGATCCATACCGAAATTATGTTTTTAATTACCAAAATACCCTTGATTTATAGTTTCATAAAAATATTTACAAGGGCATTTTAGTTAATATATAAAAGCATAGAAAACTATTTGAACCCTTAATATTTTCACTGTTAATAGTGGCCTTGACCCTAGTTATAGAAGAAGGCACCTCTTCTATAGGATGTCACAGGTTCAAGGTGGCTTGTTAAGAACTTAATCAATATACCAAAAGCTCTAGGACATGGAATGCCCCACTTAGGATCATAATATACCACCATACTTCTGCATCTAATATCCATGGCAGCACACTCCGTGACAGCTCACACTCTAGATCAAGTTGCCCTCTCCCCTTTCTTTGGTAGCTTTCGATCTAGCACTAGGTAGCCCTTTCCACAAGTTTCCCCTTCTAGTATTTGAACCCTACACTTAACAAGTTTACACCAAAAGCCCCGTGGCTAATGGAACACGTCCAATCAATTTCTTAAACCAATGTTCCATACTATTGGAGGGCCCTCTTGCATCCATAACATGGCTTATGGGAGAACTATAATTCTCATTATCTTAAAAAAAAAATTCATACCTAGCCTATAAGTCGTAGCCTCTCAAAACACGTTACTCTTTCTTTGTTGTTGAATTGGGTAATAATAATAATAATAAGAAGAAGAAGAAGAAGAAGAAGAAGAAAAAACTTGTATTCCAATCCATTTTCATTGGACATTCCCTTTTTAACAATAATAATAATAATAATAAAACTGTATAAACAGTACCCCAAAGCAGCCTAGTTGAAAATTTTGGCCTTGTAGCTAAGCATTGGCATGTCCTCACGTTAGATATATAACTGTTGTTGGTCCACTTTCTATCAATTTAATTTAGGTCCGTCGGTAATGGAACATGGTATTGTAAACCTATTGACTGAAATCAATCGTCAGACCACCAATATACCCATATTGTGTAATAGCTCAAGAAAAGGCTCCTCGCGCAAGGATAGATTTCTGGCACTACTGCCCCACAAGACATTTGCCGTACTGAATGTATTTGTAGCCAGACTTTCGTACTTGCCTCTAATGGCATATCATAGTTTTTCTCTAAAATCACCTCATCGCAGAACGAAGTACGAGGGGTGCTGGTTACTGGTTTCCATGTTGGGCCCTTCAAATTTCAAAAGGTCGGGTCACTTTGTCTGCTTCATGAGCCAGAGCCCTTGGAAATGACTCTTTTTTTCTCCATTTGTTACATAGATTACCGTGCCTAAGTCTTAGTTTTGCGTACGAATTTATCAACTGCACTCTGAACGTACTTTCAGAATTTTGCACTGCAGCGTATGCCACACTGCTTTGCTTGCTCCAAGAGCAAGTACCCGGCGTACCATGTTTACAATTGTCACTTTTTTTATTTGTCATTTTTGCACTTCAAGCATCCATATGGAGCCATTCCTGAGCACTGGCGGTGGCTTACGGATTCCAAACAGCAGACCTAAGAAGTGGTAGAAACTGAGAACGACATGAGGGAGGCACCATTCTTGTTGGCTCAGACAAAGGTTCTTGCTAATTGCTAACATCGTTTGGTGCCCAACTATCCTCTGGAAGGGAGGAACCGGAGACCCAAAGCGTGGTAGAAACTGATTTACTTTCCAATTTGTCTACTAATAAGAAACCTAGTGCAGGTGTTACGTTGCAGAAAGCCAAGTGCAGGCTGTTACAGTGAGTTGGATGATTCCTTATTCTGCATTGCAACCGATACAGTAAATTCTATTGAAACTGTTGATAACAATGCTTCATTGGCCTCAACAAGGCAAGAAGTTCTTAGTTATATTTGCCAACAACGTCCAAGTCTAGTGCTGCTGCTTGCAGCCATCCCAGCTTGTTTCTAGGAATACACTTGCTTGCGGGTTCGCGTTGTCACTTTGCCTTTGGCTGGATTAAATTTAGGAGAGTGTATGAGTGATTTGCTTTGTAGTTCATTGGTGGTACCAAGGAAAAAAAAAATCAATCGTAGTATTCTGCGTTCAAAAGTAGTGGTAGAGAACACGATATGATGAAGAGAAAATCTGGTGAATGAACTCTTGGTGGTAGATTGGATAACATGCAAGAGAATAACAAATGTGGATAAATCATAGTGTGGTGATCCTGGGGGGCCACTGTAGAGTGTCAACCTTAAACTTCACAAAAACATGCCATGCCACGCTGAAGATGTTTGCTCTCAGATATATAAGACACAGTGGCCTGCATGGGGACTAATCAAGATCAGGTTCTTTAATATGGGGCCGTCTCTTTTATATTTGTAAATGGTATTATTGTATGAATATGAATTTGCATTTGAATAACAATGGTTCTGATCTTGTGGCAAGTGAATCAGTTGGCAGCTTCAATGAGCTTGATGGAATGGCATGTGCTTTCTGCTGGATCCAGCCTTGCCTTTCGGCTCAATGTACCGCAATCCAACTTCCCTGCATAACATCTGGAACACACCATTAGCCATGAAGAACGACAGAGGAACACGGTGGCAAAAGAGGTTCCTCTTTCATTATCTTAACAGGATAAGTCCTTAATCCTGTTGAAACACAACTTCACCAAACCAGGCCGTTTCTAATGTGTCTTTAGATGCAAAAGCAATAAAAACCCAGGAAATGGCTATCATAAAAGCACCTTTAGTGTCCCTCATCTCCCTTCTTTCCTTATAAACAGTCTCACTTTCTCTTGCATATGCACTCAAGTTATCTAACATAGTCCTTCTAGCCTAACATTTGGACCACTGGTAGCTTCAGCCTGCAACTTGATTGGTGCCATGTGGACCCAATCCAACCACCCATTGTTAAACACATGTTCATCATTCCTAACTAGTAGAATCCTTGCGAGCATTTATTCTAATCGTTACTCAAGTTAAGGAAAAAGAATCCAAACCCCCTTCATCTGTCTATAATTGAATTGAGAAATTATATGGCTTTTGCTTGTAGTACAACTGAGTACATGTGGACATAGCTAGATGGTTGCTGATCTTAACCGTTCGTCCTCTAGTGATATGCAACAGCCCGTACATATTCTTTATTTTGATCCATGTGATAGATTATAAAAAGTTAGTAAAGAGTATAATAGGAGAAATTTTGGTAAGGAAAATAAATTTTTAAAATAAATCTAGAGAATAGAAAGACGTGTTTTAAATGGGGCCTCCTGGGATCACGACTAGCAGTCTTTTCTTTGGTTTCTCTCAAAAGAAAACTACAAAACTTACAAAAAAGGCAAATGACTATATTCACTTTCTTTTTTTGGGTATTTTTGTTTGTAGCGAGGGAGATCTCGAATTGAGTTCTTTTTTTCACTTCTTTCAAAGCCGGACAGGGTCCCCCCACTGATATGGTCAGGGCCTAAGTGAAAGTGAAGTGATGGCGACAGAATTTCCAATTTTGTCCACCTTGGATAAGAATTTCAAATGTATTTTTGCGCAGATGCTTATCCATAAGGTACTGATGGACTAACACCTTCGTTTGATACTGGTTCAGCTAAATAAGTTGTTTGTATCAACTATCTAAATTGATCTCAAAACAGCGGATAAGGAAACATCAATTAGTCCACTTCTGAAGAGGCCCTTTTCTTTTTTTGATGAAACCCAGCTGTACATGCCTCAATACTCTACTTATCATTAATTAACAACCTTCTAAATCGTTTATTATTCAAACAAGCATCAAACCGATGCTTGGTCAAATTGGATATGTAATTATTGGAATTCAAAACAGTCTCCCCAAATCAATGAAATATAATAATGTACTTTATCGCAGCTAATAAATAATTCCTCCCTTCCGGTTTCTGTGATTAGCCTAATTAGTAAGGATTCGATGAATGACGTGCCATAAGTCTGCCCATAAAGATGGGGCCCAAAACGAGTCTTCTGCTCGCTGGCACACCTTCGTCTGATCTGGTTCTCTTCCGGCTTCGGGAAATGAGAGGTTGATCCTTCCCTACCATACTTCTCCAAGAACCGAAAAAAAATGAGGCTAGCATTTCCTGTTGATTTGTCCCTTGGACAGGGAGAGCAGTACAAGCATCGTGCTTGTATTGTTTGGAGCCATCAAATCACTAAAAAGGAACATGCATTGTGAACAAAGGAGATGAACTTGCCTCTCTTATTTGGAAACATAATTGACCGTACAATATGGATAAGCATACTATGGACCCCAGATAGCTCCAGCATATGCTGAAAAAAGTTGCTGAGATATAGAATTTGTATATGTTTTCGCCGATGAATCGATGCTGTGGATAATGCTAAGGTAGATCTTTTCTTTTTGTTGCTTTATTTATCTTGTTAAGTGGTCCCTTCTATAGTGATTATGTTCCCATATGCTATTCATGCAATAATTTATTAATGAGATAGACTATAAAGATAGTATCGTCTCACCATTCAAAACAAAAAATAGTATAGTCTTGATGGATGAAAAGCCTAGCCTTACACCCTGGATCGAACCCATAATGCCACACATTCAACCAAAACCTCCCCAGATGATATATTTAGAATCATTGGATGAGGAAAACTTTTATTTGGGTCTCATCCTTAACACACCCTACCAGATAAATGGCTTGGGCATTACAATATCTGGACCTACCTATACTTTTTTTCCGCCCATATTGTTTGTGTCAAATAATCAATCCATGATATAACTACCCATCTAGTGACACTGACACACGAAAAAAAAAAAAAGGGTTTCCACATATGAGAAGACATAAGATCAACTTATCCATCGATCACTTGGTTGATCAGAAAATCCTTTTAATTGCTACTCTACATACAGCTTGTGGCGAATGCAATACATTGACTCGTTTCCTTATTGAAAAGATGATCGTCCCAAAATATTACTCTTTCTAATGAGACTCTAAGTTGGTGAGAATCTGATGAGGTGACCTTAGTAGTCCCTTCAATGGATAGAAGAGATAAGGAGACAAGATGGGCAATGGAGAGTTGTAGGTCTCTTTGCCTCCTCGAGGAGACAATTTTAGAGGTTATCATATAGGTCATGGATTTGTGATCATGACTTGAAGAAAAAGGAAGAATGCACGTTGAAACGTCCAAACTAAAGTATGGATTGAAAATGAGAGGAAGATGCACAAATAAAGCCATGTGTTCCGTCAACTAATGTCCAAACACGTGGATATCAAATCTTGTATCTATAAATAAATGTATTTGTTAAGCACACTGCTATACTCGATTGTAGGACTTCTTCAATTGGCTATTGGCAATAAACAAGAGAAGAATCTGGCCCGTAGATGATCATGATTCACACCAAAAATGTAAAATGAAGAATGAAAAGAAAAAGAAGCAGAGTTTGTCAGCAAAGATAGTAGAAGACATGACCAACCGTGTTAATTAAGATGGGAAAATTTATGACTCAACATTTCTTGACCGTGGCAATTTGGGATCTTATAGATGAAATTAAAGAAGGGATGGGATCAGTAACTAATGAAGTTGTTCTCAACCATGTCAGGAGAACATGCAGATAATATGACCATTGATAAGAAGAGTAACTGATTAGGCAGAACCTCCCTCTTTCTCAATTATATGATGGGCTGGGAGTTAACGGGAGCACATGTCAGGCGCAAAGAAAAATGACTAGCGGGCTCACTTTGTGCTTTTCATGGATCAGAACTGCTATTTCGGACGAGCTGAGCAGTGAATATTACATTTACCGAAATAAGGCCTCTTTTTATGGGCCCTGTGGTTATAACGTAAACTGCCTCCATCCCTAGGCACTTGGGCGGGGTTTCTTGTGTCTGAACGGTAGTTTATAGATGCGATAGAGAAGATCAATCATTACACCATCCAGAGGCAGTTCCAAGAAGAACAAACAACAACAAAGCCCCTCTCACCAACAAGGAGAAATCCACAAGGGAGGATGACAGGAGATAAGCCCATAAAGTGAAGAAATAAACTGTCCAAATACAGCTCAAAAACCAAAGTAAGCCACAGATACAGCTCAAAATAGCACCCATAAAACCGTCAGCCTGGTTCTAGCTCTCTTATTCTCAGTTCCTCCAGCAGAACCTCTTCCTTTGCCAACTCGTTGGCCTCTTGGTTTGCTGCGGGCTTCACCTGCTAGAAATCATGAAAAACATCCCTAAGCAGGGACTTAATTTCATGCATCTCGTTCTAATATCTCCATGAACCCCTGTTGTCATGTTGCAACCACCTGATGGTACTAGCAAAATCGCCCGCGAATGTGATATGAAGCAATCTATAATTAGCCTAGATTTTCTCGCTCTTCACAAGGAAAAGATTTGTGCTTCCTGGCCTTCCCAATGCCAATTGGTGCTACAAATTGTTGCCATGCCAAGATTTGTGTAGCCAACTCCTAATCAAGATAAGGCTTTGATGATTATGATAATATCCAAATAAGTCAAGAGTTGGTAATATTGCATGTAAAATAAGTTATAAGGTAGCATCTTTTCTGAAAGGTTTTTTTGGCAAAATTGTCATTACTTTATGGCGTTTTTGCAAGAAAATTCAATGTTTTCACTATTTTACAAATTTGCCATTAAGTTTTCAAGAACTTTACAAATTTGCCATTCTGTTAGGTTTCCATCCTCCTTACCTATTAATTTTTACAAAATTACAAAATTATCTTTATCTAACAAACATTTGGTTGTTGGAGAAAGCGTCAGAAAATAGGGGCTGCAACCTGGCTAGCCAGGCGGACGCAGGCAAGGGCACAGATGACTTTGGTAGGTGCTACCCATTGGTATCTGCTTGCTGTTCTGGGGTGGGTGGGTGGGGTGGTTCGGTTTCGTAACACCAACCGGGCACGATCTAGGTATGTTGGAAGGGTGCCGTTTGGGTAGCACTGGCTAGAGAGAAGGAACTGGGTAGAGACGCCTCTGGGGTGGAGGCGTGGTTTGGGTAGTGCCGACCGAGGAGGGGAGCGAAATGGGTACCGAAGCAGCGGGTGGGGAGGTCTAGTAAAGCTAGCCAAGAGGGGGGCGATCTGGGTACCACCAGACTGGGGGCAGTCTAGGTACAATCTGCAGTTTGGAGACGGGGTGCGATCAGGGTACCGTCAGCCGTGGAGGGCAATCTGGGTAGCACCGAGGGTCGATCTGGGGATATGATCTATCAATCGGTAGTGCTGGTGGGACAGGCGTTGAAAAATGTGTGAAAAACAAGGGCTGCCAAAAGGAATAAGGGTAATAATAGTATTTAATAAAAATTAATAGAGAAAAAGGATGAAAACCTAACAGAATGGCAAAGTTGCAAAGTTGCTAAAAACTGAATGGTAAATTTGCAAAATGATGAAAACGTTAGATTTTCTTGAAAAACGCCATACAGTAGTGGCAATTTTACAAGAAAAACCCTTTTTGAAAAACAACCTAACTTATCCACCTATCCTTTCTCCCTAACGTCTCTCAAGAGAAACAGCGATAAAACAGTAACTCCGGCTCCAGAATCAAGTAGCCATGTAAACGAAGCTCTGCAAAACTTCGGTGCCACCACGAAAGGAAGGATGTCGAAGCTGTCCAAGACCCTCATTCAATGCTTGGTGAGTGGGTGAAACAGGGGTTTGTTTTCTGGATACTGTTATCTTCTGCGGGGAGTCCAGATAGGGAAAAATCTGGCTCTGGTTTGTTCGGCCTTCTCTTCTCCGCTGAGCCTGGCTAGGGAAAAAGTCCGGGTTTTCTGGGTTGTCCGGCCTTGTCTTCTCCAGCGAATACGGCTAAGGAAAGAAAATTTGGGTTTACCAAGTTGTCTAGCCCTTCTCTTCTCCGCCTGCTAGGGAAAAGCTTGGTTTTTACCACAAAATCTGAGTTTCCCTGGGTTGTCCAGCACTTTTCTCGGGCAACTTCGGCTAGGGAAAAAAAGAAAAAAATACCGAAGTGTTGCCAAACACGTCTAAATTAAAAACATTCAACTTAAATGATATATAAGTCAGAATAAAACAAAGGTTGGAGAAGTTGTATACAAAAGAAGCCTAAAGCTTGTTAACCATTGGTTTGATGCCCCAAACAAGTGTTGATGTATGGCCCCTGCAGAAAGAAACAGATCCCACTGTCGAAGTGTCATTGCAGGCTTTCATTCTGCTTCTATCAAATTCTGATATAAAATGTACAGGAAAGAAAATGAAAAAGAAAAGAACTCCAATACAATAACCCATCTTTAATTCTCATAAGATCACGCGCGCACACATATACACAAATGCAAGAAATACCCTGCATATACAGCAATCTTCACATCTCATTTTGCTTCTGTTTCAACATTTCACTAGTCACCATGACCAGAGCCCAATATAAGAAAGCGGTGATCAATGCTAATATATTAGAGCCAGTGAAGTACCTTTCAATGGGGACTTGATAATTAGACATAAACGCAAGTTCCTCAAGGGGGGTCAGTGCCACCAAAATCAGTCCTGATTTTCCTTCCAAGTCATGCAGACAAACACCAGCAAGATGACAGTGTGCTATGTTGTGCCGATCAGTAGCACAGACATTCTCATCCTGTAGTATATAGAAAGAGAACATTTAGATGCTTACTGATAACTTTGATAGACATGACAGATGCAACTAAGTAAGATGATGTTAGATAGTATTCAGCTACCTTCAAATTTGCCATCATCATGGATTTGAGAATCATGTCAGGTGCAAGTCTACTGATTCCACTTGTTTTCGTGATTGTGAATTGTAAGCACATCCACTAGTGGACTGAACACATCATTCGCCCTATGCACAGATGTACTTTTCAATTTACTTATGAAGCAAAAAGCAATATTCAATGAAACATATTCCCTTTAACAAGAAGCTCAAGAGACGCTACCTGCAAATGCCCAATCAGCCAGCTGTACCTCAAAAATCTCGGAAACTCATCTTGGGATCTTCTTGTTTTCCACCACCTCGCCGTCCCCTTCCCCTACCACCACTTCCTCTCCCTCTCCCTCTCCCTCTACCTCTGCCTCGTCCCCTTGAACCCTTATAAAATGACTTCCCATGCTTCATCTCCACAAGTGAATGCAGCAGCTCATCACACAAGATGCACCCCACATGCAAAGTTGCACCATCATTCAAAGGTGTCGTCTTCTTATTGAAATCCACTTCAATGATTGTCGAGTCACATTCATGGCACCGATCGCGTGTGGTTGAGATCCTGTGTGCACCGTAAGGGAGAAACACAAGGCAGTTGCACATGTTGCAGTAGAGCCTCCACTTGGGAGCACTGACCGGATCAAGGACAAGTGTTCCATTGCATTCAGGACAAGCACACACTCCTTGGGATATCACAGAATGTCGACACGTAGGGTGTGGACAGAGGAAGCAAGGCATGCCTGCTCCCTTCCCTAACTTACCTGAATTGCCATCCTTAAGGGCACCAAAGAGCAAGTCTGTCCCTTCAAATGGTGGGTTGTTGTAGCAGTAAGGACAGAGCGGAAATGACTTACCTTCTGGGCCGGCTAAAGAGAAGATTAACAGCTCAAAATTGTCAAGAGGGCACACTAGTTCCTTGTACAGCTGCGGAAACAACATAGATTGGTTCAGAAGAAAATTCTTCATGAGGCAGAAAAGATAGTAATATGGATCACACCCTTGCAGTGGATACATCTATGCTATGAAAGGAAAAGGACAGCTAAAATTGTTTTCCTTTGGCCCAGATGATGCATTATTACAAATTTGTTTTGAAAGCTATACACTTCTATGAGTTCTAAGTCTCCCATAAACTAACCCGATCCAGGAACTGTCTAGCTCAGCCAGAAAACAAGCTACATTTATTAGATAAATAGATAAGAATAGCATTCTAGTTAGGTTCCTTTTTATTTTTGTATTGGTAAGGCAAGGATATATCCACGAATGATGAGCCACACGCTCTTCCTAGGAAGAGTTGCAATGGGGCTTTCAATCATTGTCACCAAGATGAGATTGCAGATTAGGATTGACAACTATCTTATCAAGCAGTTAGAGGAAAATAATCATCATGAAAGAATTTCCCAAAGGGTCTGCCAGAAAAACTACTAAGTTATCTCCATGTGTAGGATAGCCAGTTTTTTTTAAGGATTCAATCCCAGTACTGACAGAGCCTAATAACTATTTGAGAGTACTAGAAAAATATTTCTACTGACTGAAAGGTTAACAAAATGTTATTTCTTTCCTGTTATTTGAGGCTTTGAGCAGTTCTCTTTTAAAATTGACAAGTTTGAAATCCCTTTGAGATCTCCAATGTGAACAAGCATTGATCCCTTCCTTTCAGATATCCAGGACAATTATTTAATTTCTTCAAGTGGCCAAGACTTCCTTTTGCAGAACTGCAGAACTTCCTGCAATAGCAGAATGCAGTCTAAGAAGGATCCTAAAAGCAATGTGCTGAACAGGCGACTAAGTATTGAAATCTTGAGTAGTGCTTTCAGTTTCATTCATCCTGCTCGTTTCTATAAGCAAGAAACAAACAGTAAGAGCATGAATTTTGCGCCCCAAGATGCATGCATGCTGGCACACAAACAGTTCTCATATCCTGGATGACCTATTCTATAAGCCAAGCCCTTGGTTTATGAAGCATTTACTCTTGCATTATTTCATTCATCTAAACTAACATTAAATAAGAAGAGAGATGAATAAACAAGAGCATGATGCCTAAAAAATTATGCATGCAAGCTCTCAGCGAAAAGTTATGTAGCAATCATTTCTAGATGAATTTGTTTCACCTTTATCGTGCCCTTTTGAGGAACGTAATAGACCTCCTCACAAGTGCCACAGTATAAACGTGATGGCTGGCTGGAGATGTACTTCATGTACCGGATGCACTTTCCGCATTTGCTAAGTAAACGCCCTGAATCAGCTAATGGAGAGAATTGTGCTTCAAATAATGCATCCATGTTGTCGATCTGCAGTGGAGGAGAGAGGCCGATGTTTCTTTAGGGAAATAAAATGAGCTGACAGTGTATAGAGATAGCATAGCTAACATGAGGACAAGACAATTAAAAATTATGACATGGTTCTTAACTGTTATTTTGCATATATTCTTATACATGGACCAACGTTGGCACATTCTGGAATTGAGTTTCTCACTTCAAAACTTGAATACAGACAGCAAAGCAAAATAAGTTCTTTTCCAGATTATTTCAAGGAGCTCAATTGTAAGTGTCTTCTCTGCATAATATCATAGCACTCAAAAGTATACAAATTTCAGAAAATTGACTTGGCACATATGCTAGATTGGCAACAACACATCCAACCTTGGGAACAAGTTTATTCTCAATGGTGAATGAAGTCATAAGGAATGGAGAACAGCCAACCAATACGTTGGACGCCATCCAAAGAAAGAAAACCCAAACCAGCAAGAGGGAAGATAATGTAGAAAGAGCACATCTGCACTAACCCAGCATACATACCTTCCATGTATGTGTTGCTGCTAAATATCAAAGCTCCACACCAATATGTTGCAAGAAATGCTACATCTCATCCTGCAACTTAAGATTTAGAACGGACTTCTGTATCCACAGAAACTAAGAAGGCATGAGCCGATCACCTGAACCACAAATGAGCTTGCATCTCCACATTACAAAGCCCACCTATCTACCACCAACAATAACATTCTTCCTTCTTGCGACAAATAATGGCTCTTCAGCTTGAAATTAAATCAATTTTTCTTCTTTGCTTCTTCCTACACCTAACACAGAGTAATCATACAATATCCTCTAACAGACCATTTGTCTCTAGATCATGTCCACTCTGCATATGAAGAACTAATAATAGCAGCATTTGTACCCTAGCTTCTTGATAGAAAATTGTAAATTGTAGACAGATAGATCCTCTTCACTATCTAAACATGTTGCTCTCTGGTATCACCATTTGTAGGGAATATCTATCGTGTTGACTAAATGCAACATTTAGGCAAAGAGGAATTTCTACTTCCTTTCTTTTCCAGTCACTTTCATGTTAAAGAGTGCAGATATGTAACCGATTTACTATGTACATCATACAAAAAGTTCCTTTTGACTAGTTGCTCAGATCATGTAAAGAGGAACTTGTATAGCTGACTGAGCTATTCAGGAGAATACAACCATTCTACGCAAAGAAATGGCACATAGGTAGATCAGGAAATAAAGCAGGCTGCATAAGCAACCAAGAACTTTACATCATAGAAATATCTTATGGAGATATTTCTTTTGAGTTATTATCACTAGTTTATTGGCTCTTTGGATGTTAACACCTAGGAAGTAGTGAAAGTCAATTTCTCCTACATCCTTCATGAAGAAGTCCTTTAGATTGTAATTAAGCATTTGTAGTTCCTTCATATCATTACCGAAAATTTCAATATCATTAATATACACCAACACAATTATATACATGCATCTGGTGTGTCTAATAATGGGAGATGCTACTTACTCCATCAATACTTATCTCCTCACTGCACCAATCAAGCCTGCAGCGAGTCTGCAAGTAGCATTTCATTCAACATTGGGAATCTTCTGTCTGCAGTTTTGTAGCTTTCAGGCTTCCCCATGTACAAGTCTTTCTTCTACTGATCATAGAAAAGTGCCCCTTGCATCCAACTATGACAGGGACCAACCAACTTGTTCTTTAAGACTATGACAAATCAAACTGCAATTCAAATGGAAGCTTTCTTAACAATTGTCTTGAGTCTCTTCACTAGGAAACCACTTAAGAGTCACTCAGTCGAACATGTAGTGGTTGCAAATACAGTTTCAGAACTTTATAACTCTCTACAGTTCTGAGCTTGCTAGTGGAATCCAGAAAGAACATACTTGAAGAGGACCATAAAGGAAAACATTGTAGACTTAGATCTAGGCATTTCTAGTTATCTTGTTGGAACGGTAGAGGATAAAGCATCAACCTACAGATCTTGGCCTTGCCTAGTCAGAGATAGTAATTGCTTTCTAATGGACCCCAATTTTAAAAAGATTATGACTATATGAAGTGAATCCCAACCATTTCTCATTCTGCTAAATAATTGAGTAGCTTGTGGACCATAGTTTTCTCTGTTGCAATTTATATTTGCCTAAGCTTTTTTTTTTTTTAAATGCTAACTTGCCTAAGGAGCTCATTCTCAGCTAGATTGGCATTTTGGGCTCTAGAAAGAGAGAGTTATGGAAGCTCAGCTTCGTTGTTCTTCTGATTTGTACAGTACCTTAAGAGAGAAATTGGTGCAGTTCTGGAGGCAAGATCAAACAATATAGAGGCCTAAAGGCATCAATGTCAACAATATTGTCAGGAGTGGGTATCGGCAATAAGGTCACTAACGGGGTATCCAATTCAAATAGTATAGACCCAGGGAAACTTTTAGCTGCAGTCAGGTACATGATGAGGTCCAATATTTGGATCCTGTAGTTCCTGCTACATCATATCAAACTAGACTACAAATGAATAGTTTGGTTGACCCTGGGCCAGCAGGTACCAATTTTATCATCAGGATCACAAGGGTTAGGGAGCCATTTTTTCTCTGATCCAGTTGACATAATGGCCTCATCTGAGTCTTAAGTGGGTACTTACAGAGGAAGGAATCAATATGCTAGTTGTCCTACTTTGAGGGGCACTGATCCGATGCTTTGATGGTCCATTCATTATTGAGGAACACTCCTCCAATGTGATTAGCTGGATATTAGGCAGTCAGCCCTACTATCATGGTTGGCAGAAGAACCCTACTGCTTTTTGTTCACCTCTCTGATGATAATAACTCGTGCACATCATTCAAAAAGTGGCTGTTGAACAAAGTAATTCAAAGTTAAAGAGAAGCATGAAAATGATGCCTACATGACAACAGATAGACCACATGAGAATTTCAATTGAGGTAACCATGAGAGTCATGCTGCAATAAAAAAGGTAAAAAGGAAAAGTAAGCAGCAAACAGTTAAAAACTCAAAACTTGGATGGGTATAGTAATATGTCAACCTATGATACACCAGTGAAGGCTGACTGAGTTCAACCATCATGAGGATGGTATTTGGATTGATATATACACTCCAGTCATGTAAAGTAAGGATAAATTCCTGGCTGTAGACACAAACCAACAACTATAAAGAACTACAAGGAATGTTAAAAAATGCAGAGTGATCATCTTTCTTAATACACAAAAATATGATGCTATTCTTATCACAGTGTGGATGTGCATGAACACTTAAGACTCAATCAGAACAATAAATTGATTATGAGGATAGAAATTGTATAAATTAGTTGGCAAAGCACCTGTTTAACAAAATAAGAGTACTTTCTTGTAAATTGTTGAAGTACATGCTGCACAACATGTACATGATCTGCCTGACCCTTAGCAATCAGGGTAATCTGTTGCTCAATGAAGCTTCGGATGTCTGGCAAACATAGGTCTGGATCTATACACTGATATCCTCTTATTAGTGTGGTCCCAAGTGTTGTAGGGACCAACCTCCTCCCAGCTTGGACCTTCAAGATACAAGTAGAGTATTCAGGAATTTAGATGGTAGAAGTCTTGCATATACTTCTGCCACAACAGTGATGCATGAACAGTGCTGATAGTTAAAAGATGCTTGAAACAGATATAACCTGAGGGCAATGCAAACATGATACAAGTTTTGGAAAGTATTTACAACCTGGACAAAGTTTCGCTCACATATATTGTTTATATGAACAGGAATAGATGCATCTGTGCCTATACCATTCTTTTCCATCAGAGAAATGAGTTCACTCTCGCTGAGGTAATCTGGAGGAGAAGTGCTACCCTGAAATTTGGAAAATCAATCATACTTCAATCAGAATACACTACTGATGCATGTGAATACTTGTTAAGGAAAACTAAAGCTAAGTCTAATACTGTAGGATTCTAATATGAAAGATTGATAATTTATATTAATAGTTGGGTAGTATAAGTACGTGGTAATTTCTAATGGTTAATATAAACTTAATGAAGGAACAATAGGTCAGAGAAAATCTACAAAGAAAGGATAAAAGTGCTACCTCGTATAGGTCAACTTTCAAAATTTTTATTTTCTCCCCCTTTGTAAACTGAGGAAGATTCTTCTCATTTAGAGCCATCCATGGCATGATAGATGTAAAGCCTTTGGATATCACATGCTGCCCAATACAGTGAAAAGACTCCGCCCCAGCTGAGAATTCTACTTTTGTCCTGGAATAATAGTGAGTTTAAAAAAATATTATAACAAGAGAATGGCTCATTCTTGGAAATAGAAATTTTGATAGAAAACCTCCTCATAATCTTGGTGGTATACAAAACCATAAATATAAAGTATCATAATAAAAAGGGCAGCCCAGTGCACGAAGCTCCCGCGTATGCAGACAACATTCCAAATGGAAAAGTAGAAGATCCAGCCACTTGTGAGTGGAGAAACATATGCCTACTTTCACCAGAGCTAATTTTCCATTAAGATATGAGATCTAAGACCTGTTGGAGACATTTGTATGACGCAATGCTCAGTTATCTCCAATACTCTATGTATTTTGGCCATTTGTATCATTAGTTTGTAAGTGTAGACAACTAGACACCTACTTTCACCTCCCCTGAGTAAAAACACCTGTGCCTAATGATAAGATTGCCGATGCATGTGAAAGCATGCTCAAAAACAACTAAGCTTCTAGGCCAAAGAGTTGTTTCTGTCATTGGATTATAAGTGTAGACATCCATTTTCACCTACCCTGACTAACAAATATCCATACCCAATGGCAAGTCTTCTGATGTCTGCGAAAGCATACTCAAAAAGAATTAAGATCCTGGGCCAAAAAGTTGAACTCAAGTTTTTGAAAAGATATACTACTCATAACAAAAGTACAAAGATTCAAACTCTTTTATAAACCTTTAGAAGAATGATTTAAAACAGCTAAAGATAGGATACACTGGATATAATGGCCAGTCCTAGCTTTCCATGCATAAGCACCCACATCCTGTGTATGCTGCCATTGTTCAGGCACACAATGTGGCTGGGATTGCCAACAAAAACAGAAAGTCATCAATCTCCACAGCAAAAATCCAGCTCTAGGAACTCAATGCTAGAATCTATGTAAAAGAAAGGTTTCCTATTGTAGAAGGAGACACAATTTAAACAGCTTCCAGTCCTCTTGAGCTAGGGTTTCTCCAGTGAGGCCTTTGAGAAGCTTCCAAGCAAGGAGGTACAAGGGTTTGGCTCAAAAGAGCTCAATCTTCCATTCACAGAATAGGCTTCCTCAGGGCGCGTGCACACCAGCATTGATCCTCCTTTCTTCTTCCGGAACTATAAAGTTCTTTCTTTCTATTTTGCAGCTGTAATTTGATTTTGTTCATAAGATTAGTTTTTCCTTTTCTTATACTATTCATGGGCAACATAAGATGCAAAGTAGTGTCAGCCTAGTAATCCCCATCTGTTTCCTCTAGAGCTTTTATTAAGGCCTCTCTCCTAATAAATAAAAGAAGGGACTTTCATATTAAAAGCTTCTATCATAGATTAAAAAATCTCCTTGCAAGTTTGATCTTTCATTTTGACTATCCGAAGATGCAAAACCAATATCATTTTTGTTATCTTCTTCTCAAAATTCCAATCTCTTTCAAAGGATTGAAATAAAACCAAATTCATTTTCAAAATTCTTGTATACATTATTTAACAAAAATCTTTCTGCTCAGCAGTATCGTTTATAATGGCATATAAAGTTGATTTGGGACTACAAAACTCAGTTTGAGAAAGACCTTTCTAATTTTAGAAAATCCAGAATTCCCTATACAAGGTGATTTTGCATATGCTGAGCACCTATGTACAAGTGCAGATTGCGTAGGATAACCGAACTTTAACAATGTGACTCCGTTAATTACTTTCTTTTCATGCTTAAATCATTTGATGTAAGCAATAACATCTTAAATAAAGACCGATCTTCAATTATGGGATTGGTGCCTAATAACCTAAATCCGGGAACTCAGCCACGCATGTAATTGTGGGTCAGCAGATTATGAAAGAGTCATTTTCATTGCCCTAAGTCTTGTAACTACAGGTAACACTCTCCAATCAAGTTGATTGTATTGTGGCGAAGGTCAAAGATGTAACCGAACTATTATCTTACATGATACAAAATATGATCCCAGAAACTAACCTGCTGTCAATTGTTGTATCACAAAGCATCGTGAATATAATACAGACTCAAGTTGGACCAGATAGTATCACCAATGACTGAAAAGTCAAATTTAACATCATAAAGGCCTTGAAAATGATAAGATCAAGAAAGGCTGTGGGGCCCGATGGTATACCAATAGAGGTTTGGAAACATATGAGAGATACTGGAGTAGTTTGGTTGACCAAGTTATTTAACAAGATTATAAAATCAACAAAAATGCCAAATGAATGGAGGAAAAGCTTTAAAGTACCAATTTATCAAAATAAAGGAGCACTAATTATTGCAGGATCAAACTTATGAGTCACACTACATTACATTTGGAAAGAGTGATTGAGATGAGGCTATAGCCTGAAACAAGTGTTTCAGAGAACTAGTTTGATTTCATGCCTGAGAGGTCTACCATGGAAGCTATTTTCTTACTAAGACAATTGATAGAGAAATATAGGGAGAGGAGGAAAGACCTCCACATGGTCTTTATTGACTTAGAGAAAGCTTATGATAAAGTCCCTAAAGAGTTAATATGAAGGGTGTTGGGTGAGAAAGGGATTTCGCGGTGGTATATAGACATAATTAAAGATATTTATGACGGAGCGGTAACAAATGTTAAAACCACTAGTGGTGAGACTGGTGATTTTCCTGTCACTATAGGATTGCACCAAGAATCGGCATTGAGCCCTTACCTTTTCATGTTGGTTATGGATGAGTTAACAAAATATATGCACGAAGAGATTCCATGGTGCATGCTATTTGCAGATGATATAGTCTTCCTTGATGAGACAAGGGAGGGCGTAAACATAAAGCTAGAGTTATGTAGAGAAGCATTAGAATCTAAAAGATTTAAAATCAGCCAAACTAAGACAGAATATATAGAATGCAATTTTAGCAAGGAGAGGAGTAGGAGTGGAACACCAGTTAAGATTGATAACCAAGAAGTCCCCGTAAAAGACCACTTTCAATACTTAGACCAATGATTCATGAGAGTGGAGAGATTAAGAGGGAGGTTACCTAGAAAATCTAACTGGGGTGGAACAAATGGAGATATGCATTTGGAGCTTTATGTGATCAGCAAGTGCCACTCAAACTAAAAGAAAAATTCTATAGAACGGCCATAATGACGGTCATGCTCTATGGATCAAAGTGTTGGGCAGTTAAGGAACATCATGTTCATAGGCTGAGTATTGCATAAATGAGGATGTTGAGATGAATGAGTGGCAAGACAAGAAATGATAGAATTAGGAATGAAAACATTAGAGGAAACTTACGGGTAGTATCAACAGGTAACAAGATAAAGGAGATTAGACTTACATGATCTGGACATGTCCAAAGGAGACTCAAAACGGCACCTATTAGGAGTGAGGCAATGCAAGTAGAAGGTTCTAAAAGGGCAAGGGAAAAACCCAAAAGGACATGGATAGATGTGGTAAGAAAAGAATTAAAAACTTTAGGACTAAATTAAGCCATAGTACATGATAGGGCGGAATGGAGGAATAAGATTCATATGGCCGTCCCCTAATTGAGATAAGGTCTTGATGATAATGATGTTGAGGTCCAATAACAAATTCTTGCACTGGTCAACTTTACATAAAGAAAGCTACAAACTTGTTCTCTTGACTCAAAACAGCACCTATTCTAATCTTCCAGGCACCAAATTCCACCACAAGTACCTTCTCAAAATCTAGTAGGGCAAGTTTAGGTCACTCTCATATTTTTCTTTTTACTAGCTGCAAACTTTCTTCAGCCTCAATTGTTCACTTGAAAGAACCTTTC
The DNA here is from genome assembly GCA_035236585.1 of Warburgia ugandensis. Lineage (NCBI taxonomy): Eukaryota > Viridiplantae > Streptophyta > Magnoliopsida > Canellales > Canellaceae > Warburgia > Warburgia ugandensis. Next base: position 9,363,795 of record CP141134.1, on the reverse strand, counting down.
TTCATTGAATCTGTGATAGGAGCAATCATGGTGATGAAATTACAGATTAATCCCATATGAAAGGATGCTAATCCATAAAAACAGCAAACTACAATAAATTTGACCAAACTAGGATAGCCTTCACTTTAGATTGATCCATTTCAAGCCTTCAAATTTGACCCCATTTGTCATAAAAGAGCACTTCTTTAGGTTGGCAAATAATTTCTCATGCCATATTGTACTAAGAACGTCATACCAAATGCCATTCATGAAGCTTCTTGGTTGAACTGTACACCAATTTGACAAGATACACTACTACAAACCTCCCAATAAATGGTATCAGGTAGTACACGATTCATCATTCTCATGATTGTGCTTGGTGCATTAGACAATCTAAATGGCATTACCAACACTCATATAGTCCCACCCACATTTTAAACACCATTTTCCATTCATCACCAGCTCAAATACAGATTTGATGATAACCACTCGTCAAGCATATCTTGGAAAATACTTTTGCTCCAAACAATTGATCTAGCATATCATTCAATCCAGATACATATTACATGGAAGTGATATTAGTAGTGATCTTGTTTGAGGCCCCACTAACCACTAACATCTAGTAGTGATCTTGTTTGAGGCCCCACTGACCACTAGTATCTTAAGGTAAAAGGCAACCAATAAAAGAAACTTGGTGGTGGAGTGGGAGTGAGGCACCAACAAAGATTGATAACCAAGAGAGTCTCCCAAAAAGACCACTTTCAATACTTGGGATCAATAATTCATTACAATAGAGAGATTGAGAGGGATGTTACCCAGAGAATCCATGTGGGTTGAAACAAAATGAGATGTGCCTCTGGAGTTTTGTGTGATCAGCGAGTGCCACTCAAACTGAAAAGAAAATTATATAGGATGGCTGTTAGGCTGGCCATGCTCTCTGAATCAAAGTGCTAGGCAGTTAAGGAACAACATGTACAGAGGATGAGCCTAGCTGAAATGAGAATATTGAGATGGATGAGTGGCAAGACAAAAAATGATAGAATTAGAAATGAAAACATCAGATAAAACTTAAGAGTAGCACCAATAGCTAACAAGACAAGGGAGGGTAGACTTGGATGGTTTGGACATCTCCAAGGAGAAGGCCCAAAAGAATGTGGACAGAAGTGGTGAGAAAAGATTTAAGAACTTCTAGACCAAATGAAACCATGACACTTAATAGAGGAGAATGACGGAACAAGATTCGTGTGGCCAAACCCTAATAGGGAAAAGGCCTAGATGATGATTAGAAAAGGAAACTAGACAACGTTTAACGACAGTTACCTTATGATGGAATCAGCCTCTTGTAAAAATGCAAGGTAAGGCTGACTACTTTAGGCCATTGTGGCCCGCCCCTTCCCCGGACCCCGCATAGGCGGGAGCTTCGTGCACCGGGGCTGCCCCTTTTTTTTACCTTATTCCCCCACTTCTTGGACCATACAAACTTATAAGGAAATGGATGGGTCTACACTTCTAACTAAAGCTTTGAGATGCTTCTTCTGAAATTGCATTGTTACAGCTACTGCTATCAATAACCAGCTTGCAAAGTTTTCCACCAATAGTGCAAGTCATGTGGAAGGTATTACGTGTACTACGCCTTTGTTCATGTATAAATAATGTCATGATGATATCATGACAATGTAAAACAACAATCTTCCAAATGCCTATCTTTCTTAATCTACTTTGGTATGTTCTCTGTCAATTTGAAGCATAATACATACTAACTTTGTTTTTTTTTGTCAGAATTGACTAAATCCTTCTAAAAGTTGGTCGCTTCTTTTCTATGTTAGAATCATTGCTGGTACTTCATTTTGCTGCAATGATCTCACACGCATTTCTGGTAAAAATTCAAAAGCTTATGCAAGAAAGTCTAATAGAAATTAGTCAAAAACTATCGTATCATGATCACAACTTAGCAACCAGTATTGCAAGAATATATTAAACCAAGCATCTGATGACTTTCACAACAATGGATAGTTAGCACTGTCGATCGCAAGTATCAGCTTACAGTAAGCATTTATTCACTGATCTCATCATACAAGAAAACATGTAAGAATTCAATTTAACTAGGATAAAAGTTAAGGAGGTTCATAATCCCCATCCATATTTTCCCAAAATATGAAGAAATGAAAACGGAAAAATAATGCTAAAGCAAAAAGAGTTGTGAAGCTGATAACCTCATGTACTTGCAGTCTGAACTCACTGTCCCAATAAAATGTTGGGTAATGTACTGATACAATCGCCAAGCATCATTGCCAAGCATCTCCACAGTTGCTGGTCGCATTGGAGTTATTGGGGGATGATCACCTGCATCAGTTCCAGTCCGAGGCTTTCGGAAACCATCAGTTATTAGGGCCTGGACGTCATTACCCCATAGCGGACTGTTAAGTTGTGCTTCTAGTGTGCCTCTGAAGTCGAAAGAGGCAGGATAGGCTGTGCTCTCAGTACGTGGATAACTGTTGTGTGGTCATCCAAACAGAATGAAGTGATCAGATCAATGAAAATGTCAGGAAAAACAAACAAAGAATAATAAAGGGTTATTCAGTTTAGTTTGATACAAGATCAATGGTCTAACTCTAGAACTAAGCAAGTAAACAAGTAGCATTTGCCTAAAAGTCCCAAATAAGCAAAGGATACATCTGACAAGAGGTAACCCGTGTGCCAGGGTGTGAATTTAGAAAACAGGACATCACAGGACAGAAAGATCCGACAGTACATAGCCAATTCACAACTCTCAACATAGAGAAAACAATGTGAGGCTAGAATTAGAAACAGGTAAATGCTATGAGTGTCAAAAGAATATCATGTATGCTTATATCATGGTAACAAAACTCATCAACTTGGTGCAGAACTCAGCCAAGTTAACACGATTCACGTTTTTCACATTTCGCTTCCTGGACTTGCCAAGTTTTGAAAGTCCAAGAAAAGAGGTATTCCGACAGCAGTTATCTGCAGGTAAAACTGCTGCTAAGAAATATCAGATGAAACGAGCCCCACTTTTGTCCACATCAGCCAAGTACTTGTCTGCAGTTAAGCCACAACAACTCTGTTTGGCATCAGTTGCATTGTCCACATTTCAAGTTTTGATACTATGGGTTACATTGAGTAACTCAGAATTTATCCATGCAGATTTTGTTCTGCTTATGTATTGATCTTTTGATTTCAAGAGCCACAACAGGAGATGAGAGACATGATAAGAGATATTATAGAGCATTAATTTTCTTTCATTAAGACAAAAAAATTCATTCAATTCTCAGATTACAAGGAGCAACAGTCTTTGCCAGGCATACAAAGTTTGGGCAACTCAAGAAGGATAATAAATTATCATATCTCAGGTCTATCTAAATGTATCTACTCTTCGTTATTTTAACCTATAATTATTTCCTCTTGACCTCTTCTAACATTCCTACTACGTTCTCCACCAACATCAAAGCACTTAAAATGCATATCTTCTTTTTCTTTCTTCTTGCTTTAGTTTTCAACTTTTCTCTGAATATATGCACAAATCTAGCCTCTGTGCTCTCAAAACGTTTTTCTTCTTGTCATATAACCTGAAAACCCCTTCTTCTTTTTCTCGTATCTTAGAAGACTGACAAAGACCAATGCTCCAAAATTTCCTCCTTAAAATAGCTTCACTTTGTATTCTAGTCAATTTAAATATTCTAAACAAACCTTCCAATTTCACATCTGGCACTATTAATTGACACATCAAGAGGGATTTTTGCCAAAATGTCCTTATTTTAAAAAGATAAGACCCAAAATTGCCACTGAAGGTTTGATGTTTGGCAAATAGTTTTTAAGTTTGGGACTTATTTGCCAGAAGATCCCTAAACTAACCATCATCACTTGCTGGCTATCTTTGTTTTCAACTTTACATGTTTACTAGCATTGTAAGTTTTAAATTAGATTAGTCGGTCTTTGCTTGTAATTCAAGCCCATCTTAGGGTAGGCCCCATCTTAGTGAACTTCATGATGTGTGACTAAATCTACATGTGCGATCAAGATGTGGGGAGGATTGTAGGGCAAGGATTGTGTAACATTATATCTATTTGCATCATGGTCTATAAGGGTGATTGAAAAGATATGGATGGTTAGATCACCATAAGTTCATACTTGTAGCCTTTAGTCATCAACATGTAGGTTCCACAATCACGGCTTTTATTTCAGGCAACTAAATTACAAGATGCGGCCCATGTTTCTGGTAGTTCAAACATTCATCTTAAGGGCTACACTTTGACTAGGCCAAGGCCCCAAAATGCTTGCCCATTATCTTAATATATATCATTCTCAATTGAAAGTGGATGTCTCAGTCATTTAAAGAAACTTACAAAACTCTTATTTCATTTTATGGTAGGACAGAGAGGTGCAAGTTTAAAGATAATTGAAGTTTTAAAATGAGCATAATTATTTCAATTAGGCAACAACAACAGCTGGCAATTGACTGCAATTAGCGTTAGGGATAAAGGGCAGCGCAGTGGACGAAGCTCCTGCATATGGGATCCAGGAAAGGGGTGGATTACAAGTCTATATTATGCAGCCTTACCTAGCAATTTTGCAAAAGGCTGTTTCCACGCCTCAAACCTGTGACCTCAAGGTCACACAACGACAACTCTACCATTGCGCCAAGGCTCAATTAGCAGTAGGGATTTGGCAAATTACTATCAAATCTAAACTATTCGGAAATTAGTAAATTTTGGATGACTATTTAGGACATATTTACCAAAATGGGGACTTTTTGGCAAAAATCCCTTTTTCTAATTCAATAAGTATTTACCAAATTAAGTGAATAAACAAATAATTCACTAACATTCTTATATATTACCTGGAGATCTAGTTGCAATTTCAACTTCCAGAAAAACAACCAATCCCAAATTTTCCAAAAAACGTATTCTGCTTATTTATTCTCAAATCCAAACCTCGTAAACTGTGAAGGAAAGGACCTTCAAGCATGTATCTCCGTAACAAAGTGGCATTGACACATGATCTTGTTTCGACACAATGAAATTGATGCACAAATGCCATTCTCGACATTCACCAGATGGTAAGCCTCCTGATAACATATGCTCTTTCTAAATCCATTGTGACAGTTCCAGCTGTTTGTCTGACACAGATCTTAGATGCAAGTTTCGAATAAGGTCGATAGGGTGGACAAGTGTCTTAAGCTAGTAGGCATTATCTTCTGATATGAGCAATCTTATCCTTCAACTTTAGAAAAATAAGAAGATGAACAACAAATATAAGTTAAGATATATTCTAGATTATTTCATGTTAGGTACTTGATAGCATGAAGAGACCATGCAGCAAAACTGTGATATGGAAGGAAACTGATGAAGCCTTGATTATCTTCTGCAATAAGCAAATCTTATCCTCCAACTTCAGAAAAATAAGATGATGAACAACAAATACAATCAAAATGCTACATGTTCCATTGTTAAACAGCACATACAAGTTAAGATTTATTCAAGATTCTTTCACATTAGGGACTTAATAGCATGAAGAGACCATGCAGCAACAGTGGGATATGGAAGGAACCTGATGAAGCCTTGAGTATACAGACGTTCTGCCAATTGCATGGCTATCTGGGGACCAAAGCCTAATGCACTTGATGCTACCTGAAAAAAAATAAGATCCCAAAGAACTTAATTTGCCTCATATGCACAGCCCCGGCAAGTGAAAAAGTGAGAAACAACATCAAGCAATAAATCTATCAATCCATTGGATTAAAAAGGTCATAATTACACCTCATTGCTAATTGAACATATCAAACACCTCAAATGAAATAATACTATTAGTAAAAACTTGACATGTATTGCAATATTTCTCCTTGTATTGTTTTTTTACTCTTTTCAACTCAGACATGGTGGTGTTTGTTCTTTCCTTAGCCATGATATGGGTATGATAGCACAACAGAAACAACATATACTTTCTTGTTGGGCTTTGTATTCTATTGGATCCTCCATGATCATGCGCAGGAATGAATAAATCATAACTCCAGAGGTGATTCCCATCTGAACAAAGTTCTCTCTATCATTTATTTTGTTTCTTTTTTTGGAGTGTTTAGTTTGTATGGCCTATTTTCCTTAATTAGACTTAGCAAATCACTTCAGGAACACCAAGACACATATATCCATTATGTCAATTTTACAAGGACTTGATACTCTTTCAAATCCATTCATGAAAGTGGCAAGTTTTTCCAAGGCCTACAAAGAGAAAAAAATACAAATATACACTACTACAAATCTTTCTTTAAGATGAAGAATGTACTTCAACAAATTTTGTACTCGTTGCTGGATCACTAATAGCTAAGCTCTAGAACTTTGGCATTTTCAGTTTTGGGATCTCTATCCATTTCCGATAGCATCTAGTGTCAGTTCTCTGGTTTCGCTTTCCTGTGGATCTCATTAACAAGTCCATTCATATATTATTGAAGTGATTGAACACTGTTAGGATAATTGAAGACTTGACATTCTTCCCATAGCTCGACACAAGTTTACACACATAACAAAAGTATGAACACGTGACTGTTGCACCAATAATTGTGAGAGAGCACTTATAGCATCCGACAGAACTACACTTAAGAGGTAACTTTCATAGGGATAGTATCAAGCGATCACTTACAAGTCCTCTTGCTAACAATGCCACTTGCAAACAGTCTTAATATTAAGCATGGGAATTTCATGCACCAACCACCTCAAAATCCCTGGACTATAAATTATTACCATTGGGTTGGATGGAATTAATTTAGTGCATTCGAGGGTTCTGAAGTAGTCCAATGGTGGGAAACAAAAAGTTTGGATTGGAGACTGGGTAAATGAAGCTCATGTAGTTGGAAGTTACGAAATAGATAGACTGCGGGCTTAATAATCTTTTGGTACGCATGGTAGCTTGACTCTATAAGACCCCAAATAGTGTATGTATTTCTGTTTAAAGCTAAGGTGTTTTTCTTAACACAATAATGTAGCTGAAGTATTATACTCACCTTCAGAAATTTTATAAAACGATTCTGTCAGTTGTAGCAAGAGATCTCCCAATTGCACTAGAAAGCCAAATCTCTTCAAGAACATTATATTACTATGAGGAAAGAAAGCATTTCTAAAGTGAATAATAGGTAAAGATATAGAGTGGAATTGAGTTGTTGGCAGGTTTTTAATGTGAATTTGAGTTGCATTGCAGAGACACAAACCAGATGGGTTGTGATAGATCCTCCTCTATTATCAGTTATAGATATCCCCTGGTCTTTCACTCTTGAAGGATCAGTTGAAAGAGGACGTACATAGGCTACAAAACAAAGGGTAATAAAGTTAATCAGGAGCCTCCAGTGGTCAAATGAATCTCAGCGCAAACTAATGTGCCAAATAACTTCACCCAACTGCTAAACCAGAAAGCTGCCAGTAATCTTCAGATAGCTGATTCATATGTTGTAGATAATATATAACCCATGGTCAGTCAACCTCTGCACTCTGGACTGCCTAAACACCTTATGGTGATGAGAATAGCTTATGGAACTCTTCCTGGACTTTCTAGAAAACGAACCATACATGTCTCATCTTCTTTAAGACTCGAAATTCAAACTACTCCTTAACAAAGGCTCTGAAATTTATTATGTTCTTTGATGTTAGTTATGTACTATTTTATGACCAATGGACAATAAGCCTGGTGGGGATTATGAAATTATAATTCTCAAGTGCCTAATACACTAGTTGTTTTGCATACCCACAATAGTATGTTACCCATAGATGGGTTTAACAATTTTGGCCGTCAATCACTTATTGACACTTAAGCCATTACTTCCAGTTCATGTCCAATTAATTCTGCGAATGGTAAATGTCAGATTCCTGAACCTCTAAGGGTGTGATTGGCAGCACTTAAAAATAATTGCTTATGGATGTTATGGAGTTTATTATAATAGCCAGTCATAATAATCATGAGTAGTAAACTTGATAAACAGTGACAATAAATGCTTATTTTAAGAGCCAGTAACAGCTCCTTTATAAGCACCAAGATTATACTTAAGAGTTTTAGCAACCATTGTTCTACCATTTCAAAGCACCTTCTGTATATTGGCTTCAATGTCATATCAAAGTCATAGATGATGAAACTCAAATGGTTTGGTTGAAATTAAAGAAAGAAGATCAGAGGCTCCTAACTTTGGCCAAGTCATCCCTAAGTGAGGCTAAATGCAGTTTGAGCGTGACATCCTAACATTTCATCCAGATAAAGAAATCAAGGTTTCAGTAAATTCCCAAAATTCAGAGAAAAATGGCGTAGGCCAGAGGAAGCGCCATGACTTCTTCAAAGTTTCCCATACTCTCATTGAAGAAAAGCAAGTACCAAAATTTAATGCAAATGCTATTTTGACATCATGGACTAGGTCTCATTTCCCATATCTTATTTTGCACCATAACTCTCTTGTTGACTACCTCAAACTTATCCCCCCCTTTTTTTTTCTTTTTTGAGGAAAGACTACCTTAAACTTACCTGAGCATAGTTTGTGATTTCCTATGTATGTTTGGTTGTCTCAGTTTTGTTAAAAAGCTAAATCCTTCTAAAACTAAATTTTCAAATTGACATATCAAACATGTCTTCATTGCTCACTGTAGGTATTAAAATGGCTACAAGTTTGTTGTACCCAATCACTGGAAAACAGTTTATCTTCACAAATGTTGTATTTTCTGAGGATATACAATTTCTTCCCAAGGGATAGCACCACTATAACTCGACTCAGAGAAATGTAAGTGAGATAAGAATATTCTCAAACCTGTTTCTATCGTGAAGGAGAACTGGATAGTTCCATTCCTTTCTTAAGTCAAGAAACTCCATAATAAACCAACGTGTGTAGGAATCATCACTTGCAATGAGAAAAGGGGAGGTGCAGAACTAGTTAAGATCAGCAATCAGGCTTTCAGGTATACCTAGACCGTCATTGACTTTAGTAGATTTTGTTTATCTTGATTTAACCATTGCTACAGAAAAGAAAGAAAAGAAGAAGAAGCAGTGAGAGAGAGATCTTCCTCATACTGTTGCAGCTACTTCCTCTCACACCACCATCATGAGGCTACAAGAAGTTAATACACGACCCAAATAGAGGAAATCATTGAAAGATGAAGTGCAAAAACCTTAGAGAAAGTATCAACAAGGTTTAGGTCATGTCACCTAAGGCAAACAACTTCTGGGTTGCCAATGCATGTATATACAATAAAAAACATCTATCATGTATGTGTGCTGTATGATATATATGGGACAAGTGAGAAAGGACTTGCCTATCAAGATGTTGAGAAGTATAAATACCTAACGGAGTTTCTAAATGATACACTCTAACATATGAAATGCATTATCTAGAGATAATTTTCTCCTGTTGCCTAGCTAAACAAGGTTCAAGGAGTAACAGTAGAGTTGTCATTGTGTGACCTAGAGGTCATGGGTTCAAGGCGTGGAAACAGCCTCTTGCAAAAATGCAAGGGAAGGCTGAATTCTATAGACCCTCCATGGTCCGCCCCTTCCCTAGACCCCGCATACGTGGGAGCTTCGTGCACAGTGCTTCCCTTTCTTTTTTGCCTAGCTAAACAAGGCGGTGGCCTATATTTAGCTGGTACTCAATTATAAGTGGCACAAGAAATTTATCCATGATCTGAAAGAATTCCTCCACGTAAATTAGATGTCAAGAGCATTCTTCTACAAATTCAGTTTTAGTTGTCCAAACATTGTGCCACCTGTAAGACAAAGGCAAAAGACAAACTTCAACTCAAGATATATTTCATTAAGATGTTTTCTGGGGAAGGGACGCAAATCCTACCAGAAATTGTTCACGTCAAACAGAAATATGGTATAAAAGTACTGCATTCTGGGTGATAAACTATAAACACCCTTTTGGAACTTGAGGACAACCTCTCACTAGATGCAAATTATGCTTGTTGATAATGCTGGTAGATAGAGAGAAAGTTGCACAGAAAATCTAACGCATACTTGGCTTGACCTCATATGTGCAGAAGTGTCATCAGCCATTTCATGCTCCTAGCTGCATGGAAGTTGCCCATAATGTTCTGAAAAACCTAAGTTATTTTCAAGTGTGACTGTTGGGCCAGGAAGAAAAGAAACTTGATAATAAGCAGTGTTCAGAAAGAACTGGAGCTCAATTTATTGATGAAGTGGATGAATTACAGGGAACCTTACAATCAATCAAGCAAAACAAAGACTACTGGAACTAGTGGGAAGTAGGAACCTCAGTTCCTCCTCTGCACTTCCCACTCCCTTTTACTTTCTTCCTTTTCTTCCTCTCTCCGTCCCTCCCTCTTCACCTCCTTTTATCTTTTCTTTTTCCTTCCATTCCCGTCCCCTTCTGTAATAGACTGGATATCTGTATATCCTAACTGACTTCCTGACTTGGTTGTTAACTGACTATATCACAACTAATTATATCCTAACCAACTACTGCCCTGGATCATCTTCTGGAGAAATCTTTTGCCAACAAGTGAATTTCTGTTTCCTTGCAATTATATCTTCTTTCTGGAATACGTGTGGTGTATGGGAGGTCTACGGATGGCCTAAGGGAAGGAAATGGCAGTATTTGGAAAGACGGTCTACTACCACCAGAATAGTATCCAGCCCCTTAGATTTGGGTAAGCCGCCAATAAAGTCCATAGAAATGTCATCCCAGACTTGTTCGGGAATGGGTAAAGGCTGAAGAAGACCTCCAGGTTTAAGAGCTTGGTATTTATTCCGCTGGCATACCTCACAAGAAGCCACAAATTGCTGCACATCCTTTCGCATTCCCTTCCAAGAGACCACATTAGAAAGCCTTTTGAATGTCCTAAAGGTCCCTGAATGTCCACCTGCTGGAGTGGAGTGAAATTCCCTGAGTAGGATGGGAATTCGAACAGAAGTTTTAGGGATAGCGAGTCTATCATAGAAGAGCAAGTGGCCATGACGCAGAGAGAATCCTTTGTGATGGTTCAGGCCAGCCAATAAGTCCTGGAGGATGGGGCCTAAAGTCCCATCGAGTCTGATCTCCTCTTGTAAAGCTTGTAAGGCTGAATGCTGGACTACTGAAAGAGCAATGAAAGGAGAAGGGTGCATCAGGTCTGATGCATGCTCAGGGGCAGAAGTGTTGTGTGCATCAGTGAAGCCTTTGTTATCTATTCTGGAGAGGGCATCAGCTGCCCGATTATGCTTGCCTGGTTTGTAGTGAATGTCAAAGTTGAAACCCAGTAATTTGATTAGCCACTTCTGCTGCTCACTGCTAAGGACGTTCTGGTGCAGGAGGAATTGGAGGCTCTTTTGATCTGTTAAGATAGTGAACTTCTGGCCTAACAAGTAATGGCGCCACTTCTGAACAGAGAGAACAACCGCCATAAGTTCCCTTTCATATACCGATTCGGACTGAGCACGGGGAGAGAGTGATTGGCTGAAGAAGGCAATTGGCCTTCCCTCTTGCATGAGAACTGCTCCAATGCCTTTACCCGACGCATCAGTCTCCAAAATGAATGGCTTGTTAAAGTTGGGAATAGCTAGTACGGGCACCGTCGTCATGGCGTGCTTTAAGTTGTTGAAGGCTTGTTGTGCCTCCATCGACCAATGGAAGCTATCTTTCTTGAGAAGATTGGTCAGGGGTGCAGCAATAATGCCATAGTTTTGTACAAATTTGCGATAGTACCCGGTGAGGCCCAAAAAGCCCCTTAATCTTTGTAATATCTTGTGGAGTAGGCCAGTGGAGCATACAATCTATCTTTGAGTTATCAGCGGCGACTCCATCTGCTGAGATTATATGGCCTAAATATTCCAATTGAGATTGTGCAAAGCAGCACTTCTTTTTGTTAACAACTAAGTTATGAGAGGCCAACAATTTCAGTACCATTTCCAGATGTTGTAAATGTAGGTGAATATCAGGACTGTAAACAAGTATGTCATCAAAGAAAACCAGGACGAACTTACGGAGATAGTGGCGGAAGATGTCGTTCATAAGAGCCTGAAAAGTGGAGGGTGCATTGGTCAGGCCGAAGGGCATGACCAAAAACTCGTAGTGGCCCTCATGCGTCCTAAACGCCGTCTTGGGAACATCCTCTTTCTTGATGCGAATTTGATAGTAGCCGGATTGAAGATCCAGTTTAGAGAAAACAGTAGCTCCACCTAGTTCGTCCAATAATTCATCAATTGTTGGGATGGGAAATTTATCTGGAACGGTGATCTTGTTAAGGGCGCGGTAATCCACGCAAAAACGCCAACCTCCATCTTTCTTCTTAACTAAGAGTACTCGGCTGGAATAGGGACTAGTGCTGGCCTGAATGATGCCCGCCTCCCACAATTGTTTGATGATCCGCTCAATCTCGTTCTTTTGGCAGTGTGGATAACGGTATGGCCTGATATTAGGTGGTGTTGTATGGTCTGGGACCCTGATGGCATGATCTTGTGGTCGGTTAACAGGCAATTTCAATGGCTGATCAAAGAGATGGGCATACTGGTCTAGTAGAAGTTTTAGACGGGGTTGGTCCGAAGGTGGTGGTTGCGTGTCCAGTTCTAGCTGAAGGCCTTGATACTCAACCATGTAGCTTGCACCGGAGTAGGGGATGGCACGTTGTAGTGCTTTGAAGGATAAGAGTGACCTGGACAGGGATGGGTCGCCCTTAAGAGTAACCCTCTGGCCCTGCACGACGAACTCCATGGTGAGCTCGAGGTAGTTGGCCGAAACGTTGCCAAGAGTACGCAGCCATGCCATGCCAAGAACCATGTCTGTTCCGCTCAGTTCGAAGGGATGGAAATGGTGTTTGATGACCAACCCAGGAAGGCGCAGGACTAGGTTGCGGCATACCCCTGAACCACGAATGCAAAATCCATCTCCCACCTGTACTCCGAACAACCGAGTGTTGGTGATCGGAAGGTGCAAGTCGTCAACCAATCTCCGGGATATAAAATTATGGGAAGCCCCCGTGTGGACAAGGACCACCACTTCCCTGTATTCCAGAAGCCCACGTAATTTCATAACGTTGGCGACCGACATCCCCACTAGAGCTTGCATGGATAGCTTAAGTCGGGTCGTTTCCTCCTCGCACTGGCCTTCATCGTCGGGGTTCTGGGTGTCCCGATCTTCCCCTTCGTCACCATCCTCGCCTAAAAGAAGGACCTGCAACTGGCGATTCTTGCATCGATGCCCCGGAGAAAACTTTTCGTCGCATCGAAAGCAAAGCCCCATAGCCCGTTTCTGCTGAAGTTCTTTCTCTGTAAGTCGCCAGAAAGTGTCCCGCCGGGCCGGGGAAGGTTCTCCCATGCGGGATGGCCGTTCTCCCCGAAACCCTAGCTCCTTCGTCGTCTCCGGAGAGCGGGCGTAGGTTTGCGTGGGAAAATTACGAAATTGCCCTTGTGGGCTAGTTTCAACGGCAGGGCCCTTTTGGGAAGGCCCATGACCCCACGATGTTCGAGGTCCAAGTCCACTCTTGTTCCCTTGGGCTCGTACTGCTCAAGGGCTTCATTTTTTTCCTCGATCTTCTGGGCCAGGTCCATAAGCCCAGCTAGCGAAGCGGGCCGGAACATCTTCACCTCGGCCTTTAACTCCTCCCTTAGCCCATTTAGAAAAGCCCCCCTCAGCAGGTCGTCGGGCAGATCCACCAGGGGTCCCGACATCAGCTCAAAATCTCGTCGGTAGTCGGCGACGGAGACAACCTGCCGGAGTGACAACAGGGCCTCGTAGTCGTCGTCCGACTGCGATGGCCGGAACCTGTGGAAAAGGGCAGTCCGGAAAATCTGCCAAGAATGGACCGGCGATCGGGCGTCAGTCCAGAGAAACCAGTGGAGGGCTTCTCCCTCCAAACACACAGACGCCGCCGTCACCTTCTCCCCTTCCGGGAGTCGGTTTAACTGGAAATACCGCTCAACTCGACAAAGCCAGCCATGAGGGTCGTTGCCGTTGAAGATCGGGAGGTCCAGGCGTCTGGGTTCGAGCCTCGGGATCCCCACCCGATGACTCCCCTGTCTCCGGTGCTTGCCGTCCTCTATCCCCAGCTTGATTCAAGGGCGTTTCTTCCCCACCCTGCTTCTGTCTCATCCAAGCCCGGATCTCCATCAGGTACTCTCCTATAGCTGCGACGTTGGTTTGCAATCTTCCTAGTTCTTCTTTCATGCTGCCTACTTCCGATCTCACATTCTCTAAATCTTTTTCCATGTTCTGTGCTTTTTCTGATCTGGTTCTTACCATGTCCCACGAATGAAACCATGCTCTGATACCATTGTTGGGCCAGGAAGAAAAGAAACTTGATAATAAGCAGTGTTCAGAAAGAACTGGAGCTCAATTTATTGATGAAGTGGATGAATTACAGGGAACCTTACAATCAATCAAGCAAAACAAAGACTACTGGAACTAGTGGGAAGTAGGAACCTCAGTTCCTCCTCTGCACTTCCCACTCCCTTTTACTTTCTTCCTTTTCTTCCTCTCTCCGTCCCTCCCTCTTCACCTCCTTTTATCTTTTCTTTTTCCTTCCATTCCCGTCCCCTTCAGAATGTGATGGATATCTGTATATCCTAACTGACTTCCTGACTTGGTTGTTAACTGACTATATCACAACTAATTATATCCTAACCAACTACTGCCCTGGATCATCTTCTGGAGAAATCTTTTGCCAACAAGTGAATTTCTGTTTCCTTGCAATTATATCTTCTTTCTGGAATACGTGTGGTGTATGGGAGGTCTAACAGTGACATTCAGTAGAAGAGCAACAGACATCTAGATATTGCAGCATCTGTAGATACCAACTTGGTGAATTTAACAAACTATGGTGAATCTACTTAGGGTATGTCTTCTTTTCTTGGAAAAAAACCTGGTCAGTGGGAAAATAAGAAACAGGATATTGTCACCAGACTCATCATTGCAGTGCAAACACAAAGTATCTGGCAATGGCAATGACTCAGCCAAGATTAATTTAACCGAAGTACCAGGTGGATGGCAATTTAGGTGTAAACTAAAATGGTGTATGCCCATGTCCAGCAATCATGAAGTTTCAATACACAGCAGCTATCTTGTATGTCATGACTGTGATTAACTAAAATATGAGTTGCTTCCAATATTGAATGGCCATATCATGAGTTTCTCCAACCCATTTCTCCTCTTCTTCTTGCTCTGCTTTCTTTTATTTTTCCCTATTACATAATAAATCTACAAATTTATAATTTAATCCAGCCAAATCTCCTATTCCTATTTTTGCATATGATGTATGCTGTTGCTCATGTTATAAGAAAGACATACCTATATCCATGTTCTAAACTTCAAAAATGTCAAACCGTATCTCTGCCACCCGTCCTCTTTTCCATATCTATATCAGTAAGTGGAAAGATTGGGAGGGAGGTTACCCAAAGAATCCAAGCAACCTGGAACAGATGGGAATGTGCCTCTGGATTTTAGTGTGATCGGCGGGTGTCGCTCAAACTGAAAGGAAGATTCTACGAGATGGCTATAAGGCCGGCCATGTTCTATGGATTAGAGTGTTGGCCAGTTAAGGAACATCATATTCATAGGATGAACGTAACCCAAATGAAGATGTGGAGATGGATGAGTGGCAAGACAAGAAAGGATAGAATTAAGAATGAAAACATTGGAGGAGGCGTAGGAGTAACACCAATAGGTAACAAGATGAGGGAGATTAGACTTAGATGATTTGGACATGTCCAACGGAGACGGAAAATGGCACCGATTAGGAGTGAGGCAATGCAAATAGAAGGTTCTAAAAGGGCAAGGGGAGGGCCCAAAAGAACGTAAATAGAAGTGATGAGAAAAGATTTTAAAAGTTTGGGACTAAATGAAGCCATGATGAGGGGAATGGAGGAACAAGAATCATGTGGCCGACCCCCAATCAAGATAAGTCTTAATTATGACGATGATGATATCAGTAAGTGGACATTGCAAGTTCCAAATAGCAAGCATTTTGTTGCTGAAGATAATAGCTGGGATGCTCAAAGATTGTCTCGAATATGTTGTCACCCTTGACCAAGCACTGATTACTCGGGTGATAGAGGTTGAAGCCTCACACATTAGGACTGATGGATAAGTATTATAGTTTACAGTGGTTTACAATGCTCAAGGATTAAACACTGAAAGGGTACAGAACTCTCTGAGAAGTTTCCTGAAGTGGAAATACCTCGTAATATTTGATTGATTCATTATCCATGCAAATCCAAGAAAGTAACATATTGGTTAAAATGGGATCCATGTAATCATTTCAGAAATTCATTAGAGCAGCTGAAGATGAACGCTTTTCATGAAATAAAAAAGCAGATTACGGATCTCCTGCCTAAACCTCCAGAAAAGTCCAAGTATTCTGAAGGCCTACCATTTATCATGAACAAATTACAGCGCAACTGAAATGCTAACCAAGAAATAATCACTTACTTTATGTTTCTGCACCAATCGAGAAGTTTGTTATTAAACAAGGAAAAAGATTCTGGAGGTCACAGGAATAAGATTATTATAGTAACACCTGGTGAAGTAACAATATTATAACCCAAACAGGAAAGTTCTAGCCATAGTGAACCAAGTCTTACTTCAACATATGCCTGGTATCTCTCAGAAACACATGATCCGGTCAAACACTATAGCCATTGTCAATATGTCATTGCAGACTGATTTGATAAAATTAGGGAGAGTATTAGCAACATCTATATAAACAGCCAAATCACAAGAGGCATGTGCATTTTGAACATGTCAGGTGTTGAAGATGTTGATCTACTGCATCTAGAAATATCTCTAAACAAACACTACTACACAAAAGCCAACTCAATATTCCCAGCAGGTAAACTTCAGAATTTAAAACACAGATCAATGAAGAAGAGAGTCAACTTAATCTGCAAATAAGTCAATTCTTAGGTTATGTGGACAAAATCATCACTTGAAGGGTGTGATTCAAGAAGTAAATGTAATGCTAACAATTCCAAATGGTACTTACCTTAAGCATATTCACTGTGTTAAGGCCAGAAGGACGACCCTTGCTCTCTTGTTGTTCTGATATATCAGTTACTATCAGACTTCCATCTTCAGCCACTAACTTTTGAAACATGACTGAAACCTGCAGATATACATGAGACACGGAGTAGGACAGGAAGAACCTGAGAAAAGAATATACAGGTGACAAGCTAAGAGATGTTCTTACATCAAAGTCAAACACCTTATCACGGTCCCATTCTAGTTGAAGTTCATAGCCATTCTTTATAATATAAGGATGCAGGGCCCAAAACTTTTCTGGTTTAAATGTAGTAATTTGCAAGTAGCGTTGCACACAAAATCCAAGAGTAGGGGTCTGACACGGTCCATAGCTGGAACAAACAATAAAGGCATGATAAGATCATGTCTGCAATAGATATATGAACAGCAGCACTATGCATCAACAAGGAAATCTTTAAAATTGGCAGTTTTAGACCTTTCTTGGATACAGAGGAATGTAAATAACCATAACAGCATGCCTTTAACAGCTAAATACGAGCAACTCAACCAGTTAATAGCAATGACTTTTGTATTACAATTTCCATGGTTTTTCAACAGTAGTAAATATGAAATTAAAATTCAGAAGTCCAAATGCTTGACAGCCAATTAACCCAAGTCCCAATGGAGGTGAAAGACAAAACGGTTGAGAAAGAGTAAAGATTCACCGACGAATCTTAGCAATAAAAATAAGTTCATCTTGTTAAAGAGGATAGATAGTGCATCACTGACTAGAGAGACATATCCAAAGAAATAATCAATGCCTATGCCTCTTTCACATTTTTTAAAAGAAATAAGCCCTTTAAAGAACTGTAAAACCTATTACTTGCTAAGCGAAGGTCAATTTTCAAGAAGGAACAGAAAAGCAAAGCTCTAGCGCGCATCTGAAACTGTGAGACAAGGAAGTGTTCAGAGAAGGAACACAGCCCAAGGTAAAAAAACGAGTGCAAAATGACATGAGGACAACAAATCCAATGACTAAGGTCTGCAAAATGCAAGGTGAGGCTGCAACCCTTTGTGGCCCACCCCTTCCTTGGACCCTACATAGCGGGAGCTTCATGCACTGGGCTGCCCTTTTTAAGGTCTGCAAAGGAATGGCATGTTTAAAATAAATGCAGTTCACAAGTCAATTTATCTATTTGCCTGAATATATTATTAGCAGTATATTAATAACATATGGTCTAGACATGGACCAAGGAATTGGGGCATAAATGGTATAGCCAGAACCGCAAAACCGACAGGAACCAGACCAAAAAGTTATTGTATTGTTATTCAATTGGAACCGAAATATGGTATTGTTTTTCATTTTAAAGAACCGAATCTTATTGGTGAGTATCAGTTTTCATGCTTGGGTACTTGGATAGAACCTGAGGACCGAAAAAATATTAATTTACTATAAATATATCCTTATAATGTTATTTTAAACTTTAGTGTATTAGATGATAATATAGTAATTTAAATCTACTAATTAGTTATTTTTATATTTAATTTATTTTAAATTTAGGTTAGTACTTAATATCGAAATTAGTTATGGATGGCCTATTGTGGTTCATAGGCATAGTGATTATTGTAAAAAGGGGGCAACCAAAATCTAAAGCTATAGGATACCCCCGAAAGAGCCAATAATAAACTTCTCTTTTCTTTCGTCTTTAGAAAATTAGAAACCAAAACAAAATCCTTCTTCTAGCTTTTGTCTTCCCCTAAATGCTTGCTGATTTCAACTGAAAGAAAGAAGGGAAACCATAATTAAAATCCTCTTCTATCTTCTGTCTTCCCAACTAAAAGAAAGAAAGGGGAAAGAGAAACCAAACCCTTACTAGGCTACTTCGGCTACCATTTCTTTCAAAATTTTCTGCAACTACCCATTCTTGTGAATCTTTTTTTACTTTTTTAAGTTTAATATATTGAACAAATCTTTCATTTTCCTATACAATTACAAGTTGCCACTCTAATTCTTTACCTGTAAATAACATAGTTGATTTTCTTCAACAAGAAGGTTGAAATCTTGATACTACATGTTAGTTTTTTAAATACTTTTCATGTTGACCCTCTTTCTATGAACACTGGTTGTTACTTTTCATGTTGACCCTCTTTTTATGAACAGTGGCTCTTATTTTTCATGCTGACTCTCTGTGTCTTCTCAAACATAATTGCTTGCCTATTTTGAGTTCATGCCATAGTTAACTTCTATATGCAGTAGGTACCAACATGATATGTGTTTTTAATTCCTATGTTATTTCTTATGTCGTATTCTTAACTGCCTATATAATTGTTAAACAACAAATACATGATTACCTAGTATATAAACAAATAAATAAATAAAAATAATGTGTAACCTATCTTTCCACATCTTAATTGCTGTCTTTTGCACTGTTCTCTTTTATGTATTAGAATCATTATATACCCCAGAAACGGACCTGAACAGTGGTATGGGAATGGTTTTTAGATTAGAAACCAAACCCCAGAACCGAACCCCATAATGGTACAGTAACAAGAAATATAAAATATTAATGGCACACAGTTCTGATTTTCCATAGTACTGGACTGGAACCAGACCACTTACACCCCTACCAATGAATCTGCATCTACTAGCAGACTAGGTATTTTCAACATCAGAAACTTTAATATAGGCTCTTAACTCCAGAAGTGCATACAAGAAACTAATGATGCCAAGCAACCAAAAAATTTCTCCACTAGGGTGATTCTATCACTATCTTTCTTGGTGAGTACGATAGCTAAGGACTCCAAGTCACAACAATGAAATGCTAAATAATGGACGGGTTGAGATTTTTTGAATGCATGAAATTGTTTAGATGAATGGATTGTCTAACTAATTGGAGGGTTGAGATTGCTCAGATGAATCGCTTAGAATACTACAATGTCTAGGCCTACATACACCATATGTCATTTATCTTCTGCTTTTGACATACAAATCTTTGTATGTTAGATTATGTTAATTGCTCGAAATTGTTAAAATAATGGACGGGTTGAGATTTTTTGAATGCATGAAATTGTTTAGATGAATGGATTGTCTAACTAATTGGAGGGTTGAGATTGCTCAGATGAATCACTTAGAATACTACAATGTCTAGGCCTACATGCACCATATGTCATTTATCTTCTGCTTTTGACATACAAATCTTTGTATGTTAGATTATGTTAATTGCTCGAATTAATTTTTTCAATAAAATTAAGAAAAGCAATTTAAAATTTCATCATCATCAAGGCCTTATCACAATTACGGGTTGGTGATATGAATCCTATTCCTCCATTTCCCTCTATTAAGTGACATGGCTTCATTTTAGTCCCAAAGTTTTAAATCTTTTCTCACCACTTCTATCCACATTCTTTTAGGCCTTCCCCTTGTCCTTTTAAAACCCTTGACTTGGGTCACCTCACTCCTTCTAACTGGTGCCATTTTTGGTCTCCGTTGGACATGTCCAAACCATTTAAGTCTAATCTCCCTCATCCCATTGCCTATTGGAACTACTCCTAAGTTTCCTCTAATGTTTTCACATCTAATTTTATCCTTTCTTGTCTTACCACTCATCCATCTCAACATCTGCATTTCGGCAGACGCATATCCTATGCACATGTTATTCCTTAACTGCATCTGATCCATAAAGCATGGCCAGCCTTACACTCATCCTATAGAATTTTCCTTTCAGTTTGAGTGGCACCAACCAATCACACAAACTCCAGAGACACATCTTCATTTGTTCTAACCCACTTGGATTCTTTAGGTAACCTCCCTCTCAATCTCTCTACCCTCATGAATTGTTAATCCTAAGTATCAGAAGTGTTCTTTTAGGGAGAGTTCTTGGTTATCAATCTTTATTGTTGCTTCACTCTCACTCCTCTCCTTGCTAAAATTACATTCCATATACTCTATTTTAATTTGGCTAACATTAAATCCTTTAAATTCTAATGCATCTCTCTATAACTCCAGCTTTGTGTTTATGCCTTCCTTTGTCTTATCAATCAAACTCTATCATCTGCAAATAACACACACCATGAAATCTACTCGTGCAGATGTTTTGTCAACTAGTCCATAACCTCATGCAGATTCTAATTTAAAATTTATGGCTTAAAAAGATTTTGTCAAGACTCTATGTCCCTGGGCCCACTTCTCCATCCCATCCCCATAACCTAATTCAAGTAATAATGAACTTCCTACTACTTCAAGATCTGAATAGGCATTTCCCGCATTGGAAGAAGAACCATAAATAAATTGAAAGAGAAGCAAAACATATAACATAAAAAAAAAAAGAGAGAAACAATTCATTGAAGTGGAAATAATTTGAACTTTGATAAAAAAAAGGCTAGTTTCCAAAGAAAGTAACATTGGTACACATGTATAATTTATGATAGACTAGATTAAGGTGTTTTGCATTCTCTTGTCTATGAGAACATAATCAAGACAAACAAGCTTAGAAGAAGACAATTTGTCAAGACTTTGACTTTAGTAATTGAACAAAACTAACACATCCATTACAGACATTGATAGTAGAGGTTGAAGACTCTCCCATATGGTGAGGTTTAGAGTATAGATTGGCAAATAAATTCTCTCGAATTGAATGATACTCAGGAGTAAGACATAAGACAGGTTTTACCATTCTAGATTTCAGTAATTCTCATAACACAAGTCATTGGTAAGGGGCTGAAGCTGATAGATATTAAGTTCTTCCCCAGATCTCTTGTAGAATACTCAGTACTTACCAAGAATCTGTTAATAGCAACAATATATTCTCAAATAATGCAGAATTTCAGGATATATTTTCGAGGATAAATATGTTTCTTTCATAGTATTTCATACTTCTCTGATTACTAAATGCAGAAGTGTCACATTAGCACTAATCAGGGTCCCATAGCATTCTTCGTATTGTTCATCACATTACTTCATCTTCGTACTTTAGCCTTTCTCTGGCCCCCAAGTGCTACCTCTCAGATTTTAGTCCTAACAAGATAGTTAGGAAAATTTACCTTCATGATTATCATTTGAAAGATCCAGGAAGAATATCAAAGTGGCTACATTTGACTGACCCTCACTTCTCATCAGTGAATGACACAAAGTTTCAACAAGCAGATAATTGGTTCTGGACCAGAGTGAGGAAAAAATCAACACACATGGAAATTGGTAAAAAATTACAAATTTCAAAAATCTCAGATCTCTCTCTATGTGGTTGATAAAATCACGAAAGTTTGTAGTAATTCAAATTTCAGCAGAGGTTTCCTAACTTATCTAAGCTGGAAAGTGCATCATTTCACAACCAAGACTTCTGGTTCAAGTCCATTCAACACTAAAGAATAGAGGAGAAGTGGGGGGGAGGGGGTGGGGTTTGGGGAAGAAAGAGGAGTTCAGGCGTGGATAGGACAGCCCTAGAAAACAAAGCTCAAAACACATCATGCTTTCCCACTATATGCAAAAGCTGCCTAAGGTATATCATCTTTATTCGAATTAGGCCCAACCAAGCCCGGATAAAAAAGGAGGAGGGTTTTGCATTAGGTGTCAGCCAACAAATAAAACCATTTGGAAGAAGTTGAAGATGATTTTGTTATTTTCTCTTCTTACTTGCAAATGAATATACATATGTATATTAGGTTGTAAGTAAGAAGAGAAGATAATGAAAATCATCTACAGCTTTTTCAAAGTATGGCAACCCTAACAAAAAGATGAATCAATCATTGACATTCTCTCAAGCTAGGGCGTCCCCCATAAGCGGCGCGCTGCATTGGATTCCGCGTGCAGTGAAAATGGGCAAAGGTTGCTAGGGCATTCCCCCATAAGCGACACACTACATTGAATTAAATGTACAATGATTACCAAAAAGAACAAAGAAGGATCACATACAGCAGTACCTACAAAAGAATAGCAGTTCAATAAATAAACCACAGAAAAGATTGAATTAAATAGCTCCATGCTTAACTACTCAATTCTAGAGGCTCTCATCATTAAGTAGAGCAAGATCCAAGCTGTATATAGGAATCTGACAAGGTAATTTCAGTTCAGAAAAGTGAAACATGTATAAAAATATAGAGAGGACTTGTAGAAGTTGTATCATACATTACACAGCATTCAAACCATAAAAGAGCAAACAGAGAGTGAGGGGGATATACGAAATAACTCTTGAATCAAGGTTCCCATATTTCCCCTGGAAATATCGACTCTGAAACCGTGTAAATGCAACTCCAACTTTCAAATCTATCTCTTGGCGTGCATCAACAGCCAATGCTTCATTTCTATTTGGTTCAACAAGGCTGTTCATAGCCTTCAATATATCTCTCTCAGTAACAGAAGAAAACCGAGCTCGATACAGTCTTCGGCCAGAATCAATTTTGTGAAATCCAGTGCATTCGATAACTGAAAATTGAATACCAATAAGATAGTTCAGTGTCACTTAAACATTTCAAATTGATCAAATCAAATTCTGCTTTGGACATGCTCAAGCTGGTGTTTATTAATGTTGAATGGAATCAAATAGCCGTAAATAAGTTATTTGACAAAATAGCTTGGTTATCAAATACATCCAAGGATGACTGGTCATGCAAACCAACAAGTATGAATAATCTAAAATCACCATAGAAAGACACAACAATAGAACTTCTCAATGATTCGCATTAAATAAAAATGGAAGAAACATAGAACTTGAGACAGTTCAACAATAAGGGCATTATTTGTAAAGTAGGCATGTATAACGACGGATAGCTAGATAATGGTATTGGCGACATTATAGAAATTTAAAATGTTCTACTTAAGCAAACGTAGTACCTATTCCCAATAAAATGTTTAACTTACCAGTGCACTCAGTTATGTTGGAAAGACAGGCAGAAAATAGTGAACATTGTACTTACATAACAATAACTGTCAAAAAGGAAGATTCAGAGAAAAATAAAACTATAGAATCTAAATGTCTTCCATAGTTAGCAAAGTAATATCTTACCTCACATGACTTAGTCATGAACCAAGGGAAACAAGAAATTAAGAAACAACATTGTAGAAACAAGATGAAGGAAATTAAACTTAGACGGGTTTGGACATGTCCAACGGAGACCGAAAAACACACCGGTTAGAAAGAGTGAGGCAATCCAAGTAAAAGGTTCTAAAAGGGCAAGGTGAAGGCCCAAAAGATCATGGATAGAAGTGGTAAGAAAAGATTTAAAACTTTGGGACTAAATGAAGAAATGATACTTAATAGAAGGGAATGTAGGAATAAGATTCATGTGGCCAACCCCTAATAGGGGATAAGGTCTTGATTATGACTATTATCCATTAACAGTCAGCTGATAAATGCACCAAAGTAAGGCTCTGAATCAGTCAGAATCAGATTGGATCCACCCATTCCGCAATCCTGATCACTAGGGATTCCATTCAGTTCAGATCCTAATTGGACATTCTTTGGTTCTTGTTCTTGATGTTCAAATCCTAGTTTATAGGACTGGGGTCAGATCTCAGACGAGCTTGAATATAATACACAGGAGAAAATAGAAATATGACCATTTGACTGTACACAAGAACAGAAAACCATCGCCTCATGCTTTTGTTCTAAGAGGGCTGGTAGGGTCACTAGCGAGGACGAATACAACTTGAGGAAAGAGATGAGGCAAAGTGGGAAACATTGGTGGAGAATTTCCTGTATAGCAAGAAAATTAGAAAGTCAACCTATTGACAGCCCTAAGGTGAGAGAGACCTAGAAGAAAAAGGAAACCTGAATTTGTTAGTCTTTCTTACAGATTTACTCATATCAGTATACTAAGATTTTGATAATAATAAGGGGCACTTTAGTCTTCTAGAAAAAATTAAATCAGATTTAGGCACTTGCTTACATTCGTCCAAATAAAAATTGGAACATACGAACAGTGATCAAATTTGATTGGACAGATCAATTACATAATCATATACTGACCAAATCTAGTCAGATTATTCAGATCGGTGGGACTGATCTAACAAACTGAAAACCGTACAGCAAAGTACCTATGAAATACAGAAGACAAGATATCAAGCAGCAGAACCACAGAGTGATAAATATTGAAAAGGAAGATCTAGAGGGAGATAGCAGTAGTCTCAACCTCTTAAATCTTAAAGTTCTATTGACTGATTATTATATGCCAATCATTAGTTATTAATCAGGTTAAAGAAGGAAATAACATAATACTAAAACAATCAACACATCAACAGTCCCTGCTAAGTTGGAGCACGAATATCTTTTTCCCTTCTTTTTTTTTTTTGTTGGCAAAAGAAATTTCATTTGTCAAGAATGGGATTCAAACCCATGCCCTCTGGACCAGTACCTGAAACTCAATCACTAATATCCATCCCACCTTGCATACATTAAATGGCACCAAACTCACGCACAGATTGGTGGATATATCAGCCATTAGGAACAGCCAAAGGAGTGCAAAACTCACTGTTGTTATCCTAACATGGCAGTTCTACTCTCCAATAGAAGACTGGTTTGGGTATATTGTCTACTGTTGTTTGGTTGTCATGAAGTATTTTTATTGTGCCCAAATAAAACCCAATCTAAAACTGACTTCTATTGAGTTTCACGAATCAGTAAAAAGAAAATACATCAGAAAATGTCTTAACTAAGAACCTTTGATTATGAAAGAAACCAAATAGTTCCATGACTAGATTTGATGAAGAAGCACAGCGAACCATAAAGTTCAATGTCCAGCGCCACTCTTAAACAAAATCAAAGCAAGAGCAGAACAATCCAAATGAGGATTTAGGTGGTCAAATGAGCTTTTTATACATTAATACCAGCAATTATTATCAACTACTGTACCAGAAGCAATTTAACAAGTCTTGAAATATATCCCATACTACTCCCAATGATGCTGAATCTCCATCCAAAAATTGAGTGAATTTATGACATTCTTGACACATCTATTCTTTGGACAAGGAGTATTTAGATAAGGAAATGCTAGTCTCAAGTATCTTTTATCACTACAGCTGAGTTCCCTTAAACTTTGATTTGATCCATCTACGTGCATTGTTCTTGGGTTTGAACACAATATATCCAGCTTGTAAGAAGATCTGTGTTAGACACGGAACAATGATCACCATTACTAGAAAAAGAAGAATAAGTCATATTGTAAGTTTTTGCATAGACACTTACCCTCTTAATGAATGGGCCCCTCTCAACTACCAACAACTATGAAGAAATATGTCTAAAGAAAGAAGAACAAGAAGGATAAGGAGCAGGAGAAGTTTTGCATGAGCACCCTCTTAATGAAGGGGCCCGTCTAACCTACCAACAGCAATGGAGAAATATGTCTTAAGAAAAAATAAGAAAAGAACATGTAATGGGACCTACCAACAACTTAACTAACACTATCTCAACAGTCAATAGCAAATATATCAGAATCCTATACTATTCTGTAGTGCTCTTTCCTCTATATCACCTTCTGATGAAATGATGCTTGCAGTCAGGCAATGTCTTCAGTATTTCAAAAGCATACTAGCACCAAAAATAAACAAAGCAGACTTTCAGGATAGGTCATAGTAACAGGGACCTGAGCCCGTCAAAGGTAACAACTAACCATTTCATGCAGCTGTAAAGACCTTATAATTAAGATGTATGCTTCTGAATATAATTAAACTGGAAAGCCAAAGGTGAATATGGCACCAGTTATTAAATTGCTATCCTGCAAATCAACTTTCATCATACGATACTTGACAAGTTTCCTTTTTTTCCTGTTTCTGTCCCACATTAAAGTTCATAAATAAGAAGTACTTCAATTACTTACTCAAACAAATCATTATCCACAAGAAATTTGTATTGAACCATGCCGCTTATGTTAAGCCTCAGATCTTGAAACAAATCAGGATCCAAAGTGAACTCTAGCAGCATATTTCAATGAGAAATGACTCCACAAGCTTTACCACAGATGCATAATTTAAATCATTGCACCATGACAATAGCAAACTTTATACTCCATCCAAGGATAATACTTTTTATGGGTTGAAAATTTCATTCATGCAACCCCTTCCAAGAATTACAGCTGTTACAGAATATATAAATTGGCCTTTATTCAAGTATTTGTCTGAAATAAAAAGCTTGACATAGGAAAGCCTAAAGTTAAAAAATAAAACTAAGTCACGCCAATGCACAAAAATACCAATAAAACAAAAAGTTAGCTTATATTCAGAAAGGAATTTATCTTACCTTCATAGCATATATTCTCTCCTTCACGATCGCAGTCCAACCATAATACCAGATACCCACAACCAGCAGCTTCTTGCCTTAGATGGCGGCAAATATGAGCCTTTATGTTGAAAAGAAAATGAAAGCACATTTAGGGACAAGAGCTTACAAAAAATATAAAGACATATCATATCACAAGTTATGCAGCCAACATAATATGCTTGTAATCTTCATCTTTTCCATTTCTACATGGAGTTCTAAATTCTAAAACCACAAAAGAAGAGACACTGTGTTCAAAAGAAGAAGGCTTTTCAAGTTACCTTAGCTATATGGAATACTGGGACTCAGGCATCTCAGTAACCAACATGTTACAGAGAAGTTGGTCCCTTTTCAACAATCATGGAAGTAAATATTGAACATAGTGACAGAATTTTTACCTATATGTGAATAATGAATGAAAATATGGACAAAAACATTAACAAACTTGTTTCGGAGGAGTGAGATCATGGAAGGAACAGATACTAAAAATGCCAATAAGCAAGAGTCAAAGGCATTGTCTGCATCAAATAGTACTTCATATTTGAGAAGGGTATGTCTAATGTGCAGGAATCGATGCATCAGGCCAGAAGTACACCTCACTGGTGAATCGCTGATTGGGGTCTCTTTAACTTCTCTTCCTCATCATACCCACTAGCTTTTACCAGTTCCAATTGTCCAGATTAGCCACTGCACTTATACCACTATCCTTCATCTAGGGGTGTTGGAGGCACCAGCTAAGTTTAAGAGAACAAAGAATAACCTGAAAGACCCTAAGGATCAATCCCAAAGATAATGTAAGAGTTAAAAAGAGCGGCAAGAGAAACAAGTGACACCGTCGATCGGATCTCTTTTGCTATTAATCATTACGCTTTGTGTAATTGATGAGTCCAAGCAAAAGGATGAGAAACCCAACATTCACAAATAGAATTGAGAAAATAAACATCCAGAGGGAAGGGAGTGGCTCCTCCAATACTTTGGCAGCAGAACCATCCTGAAATTGAAAGGGAGAAAAAGGACATTCTTCTTGGTTAGTAGTGGCACAAGCAAAATCAACATCAGAGCCAGCACCCTGGGATTGGCAGTCTGTGACTGAGTTCAGCTAGATTATGTATTTGGTGAAGTCCTATTTCAAAGGAGAAAGAAGCATGTGGTCGAGGGTCGTTCAATTTGGAGTCCGAACTAGGAGCACATTTAACAGCAGAATTTTCTGATCCACCATATTATCTTTGTGAAGAAGACCCCTGTGAGAGTATTCTCCAAATCTCATTCATAAAGGTCTGACAATCAACTGATCTCTTCACATATAAACTGTTTGGTGCCACAGTTTCATGTAGACAAACAAAAAATCAGAATATCAAGCAGCCTCCTAACTTTTAGATCTGTCAGTGCAGCCACAAGATGATACACAAAAAGTTGAACTCTAATGGAGATAGACGTATAATTTAATCAATAGTTGGTTCATGAGAAGTACAATTCCGAAGCTTTCTGGAATAAATAGGAAGTTATCAGTGTTGATGTCGTGACAGATTGGACCGTCAAGTTTCACACAGTTCCATATCTATGGATACTGCAACCCAAGATTAGATTGGGTTTACTGTGGCACTATGTTAATCAAGAGATCAATTGGTGCCATTGATTGTCATCAACTTTCTTTTAGAAGCATCTTCTAAGCATAATCGTTTTCCAATTTTCTCCACAGTGAGAAGATATCTTTCGTTCTTCCAAATGATTTTCTGTTATCAAACATCTAATCAATGTAATCTCCCCCTGATATTATTCTTACTCTATGAATGGAAAAAATAAGCAAGGGAGAAAAGTAACCGGAGCAGGCTATCCATAGTCAAGCACCATGTAATTGCTCATGAGAAGTGGATATAGGATGACACTTAATGAAGGATCAAAACAGTATGTAGCAAAAGTTAGGTGTACGTGAAGACTAAGATAAATAAAACATAAAGAAGAGTTCTTCTCACATTATATCCACATTTTCTCTTCCTCAGTAGCAATTAACCACATTATTTTTGTTCTCTCATAAAATATTGGATAGAATGCCAGATCGATGCAGCTTGACTGCCATAAAACATAGGACATTATAGTAATTTCTTCAACATAGAAGTTCACAATTCATCACAGTCATACCCTCTACCAACCTCTTCATTGGTGCAAGCTACACAGTTTGTTCCTTACTCTACTAACCAACCAAAAGACCTCCCATAAATATCCAATATTCGAAAGTCAATCTTGTATAAGCAAGAAACCCTGCCTAACAAAACCTTACAAGAAAAAAGATTAAGAAAAGAAAATTCCTGCCTGATCAGCATCATAGAAGGCTAGGATGTCAAAAATCCCATGCCTAACCAAATCATACATGAAAGAAGATTAAGAAAAGAATAAACCCAGCCCAATCAACATTACAATAGGCTAGGATGTCAAAATTGCCATTATTTCTACACAGTTTCTATGTCTGCTAGAAGATATGAGAATTTCACTGCAATAAAATACACTCCAGGTAAAGACACAACAACTTCTATCCCTAGGAAATATTAGAAGTGACCAAGGTCTTTGATCTCAAAGGCCTTCTGCACGTATTGCTTCAGTTGTTGAACTTGTATTTCGTCATCTCCTCCGAGAATGATATCATCAGCACATGAAAAGTAGCAGCACCTTCTTGCATTCGTTTTACAAGCATGTCATGACATGCATATATTTTTCAAACCTGGTTTGGAAGCATGGACTATTTAAATCCTAAACCATGTCAGTGTAGTTTGTTTTAGACCACATTTCTGGAATCCACTACTCTCCCATTCTCACGTCATCTATCAGCAACCATGGTTCTTTTATCCCTTTCAAAGTCCCAAGTAGGACTGTACTTTACCATGTTAGATTCATCTTCAACCTACACAGACATTTTCTCTACACACATTTGACCCAAGTGGCAAGTTTAATTCCTACCTAAGGTTTTCACTTCACCTTCTAGAGCCTTCTTCCATTTGACGTGCCATTGCTTCTTCTAGTCATTCTGGTTGCAATGAGAAGTAACTGTAGCAAAGTTTTACAAGACAGATAAACAAACTTGAAACAAATTAGTTACGGGGATGTGTTTGTGCAATATCTCTTCCATTTTCTAGATGCAATGGGTAATTTAGGATCAGAACAGGAAGTATAGTAAATCTAGAAGCCAAAGGAGATAAACCTAGTAAGGATCAGACTCCGGTGGATTGTGAAGGTGCAACTCTCATTTTCCTCCAACCATGATTCACTTTCATATCATTGCTCCACTGGTGAATCTTTAGGACATAAATGGAGCATGCAAATGAATCTCCTTGATAGGAACAGTAAGAACCACAGTTTCATCCTGTTGTAATCATGAAGATTCTTTTTATTCCAACAACATTTGTCACATCTTAAAAATATAACACACAAGGATACAATATTTTCTCTACTGATGGTTTTGAGCTTGAGAATAGGTACGAAGATACATAATGGCATGACTAGAAGAATCTAGATGAACACAAATTTCAAAAAGATAGAGAAATATAAACATATGAAGAGGAACAAAAGATGGTGAATCAACAAATTTGAGACACCCAAGAGGAGAATATTACCCATCAGAACACATTATAGCCAACTGATTACATAATGTGCAGTCGAGTATAGGATCATACCAAAATCTTTTTGTGTATAACTACAAGGTGAAATAGACCAAGTAACTTAAAACAAGTGACAATACTTTGGTTTTGCTGTAATAGTCTACCAGGGTGTATTAGGATGGGACATGTGTTCAGTTCCTGTACTTGACAAGTCAAATGCAAGTCCTATCCACCACCTCTACCTTTGACATATCCTAGAGGGACAACTCTTTAACAGAGTCTGCTGAGGATCCACTTTTTACTTCATCTTAGAAGGTAGCGAAAGCAGGATCTACAGAGAGAGTGTGTTATGGAGCGGATCATTTTATAGAAGGATCAGGTTTTTTGTTCCTTCCAACAGCAAAAGGAAAGAAAATTTATTACAGATATATCATGACTCACCCACTACAGAAATCAGCGATTCTTTAAAACATACAGGCTGCTGAGAGAGAGGTTCTCATGTAGAAACCTAAAGGGGTACGTCAAGATTTCATCCAGTGTGGCAATGTGTGTGTTACACAGCAGGATCGATTTGGGGAAACTTACTCTAGAAGACAGGGCAATCAGAGATTAAGACAGATGGCCACTGCATAATGGCTTTGTGACAGGGACAAGTGGATTGCTAGCATTGGATGTAGGTAATTCTGTTAGAAAAACTCTGTGGTAGGGACAGGTGGAAGAACACCACTGGTCTAAGAGGGAAATTCTGTTAAGAAGGGGGATATCAAGGGAATTGGAGGAGGACAGGTGTGATGGAATTCTGAGTGAAAGGAGGTTCTAGCTCCTCGAAATCTAGAGAATTTACTATCTACCATCTTATTCTTTCTTCAATCCTGTTGTTTCTGCGAATTGTACATCCATCCCGATCCATCAACTGGTATCAGAGCACTCGATCTTGGGGTATGGTCAGGACCAGAATGGAGAGAACAGAGCTCATGGAGAAGGAAATGGAGGGCGTGTGAGGAGAGATCGACAGTATGAAGGAGGATATTGCAGTGATGACTGCAAGCTAATGTTACTGCCACTAGAGACTATCTGCTGGAGATCAAAAACTAGATGCGACCAAAAGGGGAAGCAGCAGAGGGGCAACCACATCGAGATGGCAAGAGGAGAAGGACGAAAATCGGCAACACCTTTGGTGGCCGGAATCAGGTCTCTCAAGGTTCTCAGGAGCCACACTGCCACGAACTCCATCCTAGGAAGCTCGATCTTCCCGTTTTCGAGGGAACAAATCCTTGTGGCTGGCTTTGTGAAAAGCATAGCGATATTTCTAAGTGAACCAGCTTGCCGAGGACGAGAGGGTTGCAGCTGCTGCCATCTCTCTAGAAGGAGATACACTCCACTAGTTTTTATGGGTGGCTTCTCATACTCGTCGCCATTTGTGGCCCTTATTCCAATCATCCCTCCTCCAGCATTCCACTCTTATATGAGGCACTTCTAGGGCTTGACAAGAGGGCTCGATCAACAATTATCACCAATCTTTCAAGCTGATGTCGGGACCCTTAGTGGACCTGTCGGATGAACTGTTGAAAGGGGCTTTTATCAATGAGCTACAAGAAGACATCAAGGCCGAAGTCAAAATGTTCAGGCCCGCATCCTTAATGGGCTTATAGTGTTGGCCCACAAGGTCGAAGAAAAGAATGTGACACTGGATGAAATGAAGGCCAATAACAGTCACCCAAGGCCTAGGCAAAAATTCTCAGGGTCCAACAATATCTACTCAATGGGTCTTACAGCTACGGGGGGGATATCAGGGGCATTTTTGTAATTTACCCCAAACCGTAAACTGCACCCCAAAGCAACAAAGGAAACATGCCACCATGCTGATTGGCAACCCCGTGCCAGTGATGCCAATTCAGGTCAACGAGATTCCTTTCACCAACTGATTGATTAGGAATTGCAGCAAAAACAAGCCATGGGACTGTGCTACAAGTGTGATGTGAAGTATAATCTCAAACATCGTTGTAGAAATCATCAGCTGCAAGTTCTTGGCCAATGATGACGATGACCCAGACCCCAGTGAACCTCGACCCAGAGAAGAGCCAGACCAACTAGATGGGGAGAATCAGCAGCTCGAATTGTCAATGCATGCAATCATCAGGCTTACAAATGGAAACATCATGAAACTAAAGGGAAACCTAGGTGACAAAGAGGTGGTGGTTTTGATAGATAGTGGGGCTTCTCACAATTTCATCACCAGAGGTATAGTGGATGAGCTGCAAATTCTAGTCATCAACACAAAGACATTTGGAGTTCAGGTGGGTGACAGACATTGCATTCGGGGAGCAGGAATTTGTCGGGATCTGCTACTCTCTACCTGGCATCAACATAAAGCAGGATTTTCACCTCTTCGACCTAAGTGGAGCATAGGTGCTTCTGTGAATAGTATAGATGCAAACGCTGGGTGAGATTTCAGCTAATTACCATAATCTCACCATGAAATTTTCAATGGAGGGCAGATGTACATCGTTGCAGGGGGATCCTTCATTAGCTCGATCACTCATTTCTCTCATATCCGCGTTGAAACTTATTCCCAATACTAATGTTAGCAACATGGTAGAATACCACCGCCTGCAGGTTGACAACGATCAGCAATGTGAAGAAACACATTCTTGGTAACCTCCGCTTCTAGACAGTTCTCTCACGTATTTGATCAACCTTTGAGCTTACCAGTTGCTCGCATTCAAGATCATGTCATTCGATTGAAGGAGGGGACCCAGCCTCCCAATATTAGACCCAACCAATACCCCCACTGTCAAAAGAAAGAAATTGAATGGATTGTGACAGAATAGCTGGTTACAGGTATCATTCGTCCTAGCACGAGCCCCTTCTTGAGCCCGATGCTTTTAGTATAAAAAAAGGGATGGAGGATGGCAATTTTGTGTTGATTATCAAGCTCTGAACAAGATAATAGTCCCCGATAAGTTTCCTATACCAACAATCAACGAATTATTAGACAAATTGGGTGGAGCCACTGTTTTCTCTAAGCTTGATCTCAAATCTGGCTACTACCAGATTCACATCAGGGAGAAGGATGTAGCAAAGACCGCCTTCAAAACACATGAGGGTCACTATGAATTCTTGGTCATGCCCTTCGACTTGACCAGCGCTCCATTGACATTTCAATCTCTTATTAACGACATCTTTTGTTCCCACCTTCGTAAATTCGTTCTCGTATTCATTGATGATATACTGATTTATAGTCCAGATTTCCACTCACATATGGAGCATATCATTATCGTCTTACAGTTTCTCGGAATGCATAGACTAGTTGCCAATAAAAAGAAGTCTACTTTAGAATACCTTGGCCATGTCATTTCAGCTGAAGGAGTGGCAGCCGACATTTCCAAAATCCATTGCATGCTTTCCTGGCCAGTTCCACATGATGTCAAAGCTCTTAGGGACTTCCCAGGACTCACTGGTTACTACAGAAACTTTATCAGGAATTATGGACTGCTTGCAGCTCCACCTACTCAACTACTCAAGAAAGATGGATTTCAATGGGATTCCGGTGCACAGCTGCTTTCGAAGCATGCCATGCCAACTCTTCCTGTCCTTGGTATCCCTAACTTCTCTAAACAATTTGTGTTAGAGACTGACGCTTCCGGTGAGCGAGTAGGGGCTGTGTTGATGCAAGAAGACCAGCCTATAGCCTTCTTTAGCCAAGCACTTTCAGTCTACTCACAGTTAAAATCACTTTATGAGCGAGAGCTTATGGCCATAGTGATGGCAATACAGAATGGCATCCTCATCTGATGGGTAGACATTTCGTAATTCAGACAAATCAAAAAAGCCTCCGGTTCTTGATGGATCAGCAGGTACTTAACAGTGAGCAGCACAAATGGTTGCTCAAATTGGTGGGCTTTAACTTTGAGATTCAATATAAACTAAGTTCTGAAAATATAAGGTTGTTGATTTTCTCTCGTGATGCCTGAAGTTCTATGCTTTAGACTATATCGACCACTACATATTACAAACAACGCTCACTTTGCAGAGTTTTCCTTCTATACCAGCAGTTGGAAACAATGGTTTGCAACTCTTTGCCCTCTCGGTAGCCAGTTGTGCAAGAGTAGACATTCTAACCAACAACATACAGTCATAACCGAAGCTTTCCATCTTATTAAACAACTTTTGGTTGATCCAAACAGCCACCCCAGCTATACCTTCAGGCAAGGCACATTATTCTTCCATGGCCACATGGTCCTTCCAAGGAATTCACCCCACATTGCATTCTGATTGCAAGAATTTTACTCTACTCTAGGGGAAGCCATTCAGGTTTCTTTCGCATTTACAAACGCATTTCTCAGGTACTACATTGGCAAGGGATTAGACAGGACGTACAGAAATTTGTTGCTGCTTGCAACATATGCCAAGGCAGTAAATATGCATCCACCAAACCGCCAGGGCTTCTCCAACCCCTTCCTATTCTGTTATTCGCTTAGAATGATATCACAATGGATTTTATATGTGGTCAACCAAAAGCCTAGGGATATGACACTATCTTGGTTGTGGTGGATCACCTCACAAAGTTCAGCCACTTTCTCCTGCTTTGCCATCCATACACTGCCAAAGATGTTGCCTTTCTCTTTGCTAAGGAAGTCGTCAAGCTACACGGGTACCCATGATCCATGGTTTCAAACCGACATCATGTCTTCATCAGACATTTTTGGAAAGAATTGTTCAAGTTAGCTAGCACAGTCCTAAAGATGAGCCAAACCTATCATCCTCAGACCACTAGCCAAATGGAAGTGGATAACTGCTGCCTAGAGACTTATTTACGTTATTTTGTAGGGGGTAAACCAAAAACCTGGTGAGCTTGGATCTACAGGGCTGAATATTGGTATAACACCACCTTCCACAGCTCAATCAGAATGACTCCTTTTCATGCTCTATATGGACGGGATCCACCAGTCTTACTCAAATTTACAGAAGGTGAATCTGTTGTGGAGGAAGTCAACCGACAAGTTTCTGACCACAACGCAATCCTATATGAATTGAAACACAACTTAGAGAGAGCTTCACGCATGAAAACTCTATCAGACGTGGGAAGACGAGACTTCTGCTTCCAACCAGGCAACTCAGACTACTTACAAATAGATCCTTATCATCTCAAATCATTAACTACAGAAGTAAACGAGAAGCTTCCCCTCAATATTACAGTCCTTACACAGTAGTTGAAAGAATTGGCGAAGTTGCATATCGACTGGAGCTACCTTCAACTGCCACAATCCATCCTGTTTTTCATGTTTCGCAACTAAAACCTGCTGCCATTCCCACTATCAGTCCTCAGCCGCTAACTACTTGCCTATCTGAAAGTTTGGAATTCCTGGTATATCCATCAGCTGTCAAACAAAATCATCAGCTACAAAATGGCCAATTTGAAGTACTTATTCCACAGGAGGGTCTTCCGGATCACGACAACACTTGGGAATTATTCGATGGTAACCAGACACAGTTCCCTGCCTTCCACCTTGAGGACAAGGTGGCTGCTTTAGGATAGGGTATTGTTACACAGCAGGGTCAGGTCAATTTGTGCAAACCTACTGTAGAAGAAGTGGCAATCAGAGATTAAGACAGATGGCCACTGTATAGTGGCTTTGTGACAGGGACAGGATGATTGCTAGCATGGGCCTGTGGGGAAATTCTGTTGGAGAAACTCTGTAGTAGGGACAGGTGGAGGAACACCACTGGTCTAAGGGGGAATTCGGTTAAGGAGGTGGATATCAAGGGAATTGCAGGAAGAGGAGGAAAGGTGTGATGGAATTCTGGGTGAAAGGAGGTTCTAGCTCCTCAAAAGCTAGAGAATTTACTGTCTACCATCTTATTTTTTCTTCATTCCTGTT
The DNA here is from genome assembly GCA_035236585.1 of Warburgia ugandensis. Classification (NCBI taxonomy): domain Eukaryota; kingdom Viridiplantae; phylum Streptophyta; class Magnoliopsida; order Canellales; family Canellaceae; genus Warburgia; species Warburgia ugandensis. The sequence goes on along the minus strand of CP141134.1, from coordinate 9,327,170 downwards.
GTTTCTGCGCATTGTACATCCATTTTACAGTGAATTCAAGCTTTCTCATTTTGATCTTCACATGTTTCATTGATCTGTTATTTCAAGATTGATCCTAATCCATCAGTGTGCAAGGAGATAAAGCACAAGAACAGCTACCCTGGTGCACTTCAGTCATTGCCCATTTCTGATGTAAAGTGGAAGAACATTTGCATGGATTTTATCATGGAATTACCTAAGTCCGGAATGGTGCAGTTACATTTTATTCTGGCAGTTAGGTTACAAAACATGCCATTTTATTGACATGCGATTGCACTAAAGAGTCTCGCAGGCTGAAATTATTCTACCAAGAGGTGTTTCAACTACACAGTCTCCTTGAAATGATTATCAGCAACAAAGTCACTCACTTCATGAGCTCCTTTGGCAGCAGCTATCCAAGCACAAATGTACAACATCAATGTCCATAATGAGTTACCACTCTCAGATAACAAACAGATTGCAGGCTATGTGCTGGAACAATAGATTGCTCTGTTTAGATGGCCTATGTATGAGCAAATACTGCTGCAAGATCACCCACTATGTCATTTGGCATGACATGGTCTATTGATACAGCTATGACGTATTGATAATTGAGACTAAGTTCTTACCAACACCAAATTATCAGCAGCAAGAGATACTATTTTTTTTTTCAAAATGGCAGCAAGAGATTCCATTGAGTTTCACAAAGATGTAAAAGCCTTCCAACAGTTTCAATAGAGCACAAACTAGCAAAAGAGTTATGCTAACGGAAAGACAGTGGAGTTGAGCCTTCAAGGAGGAGATTTGATTTATCTAGACCTGCGCAATATTGACAGTCAACCACCTCTGCTGATGCGGAAAGACTGGAGTTGTATGCAATGTGAACCAGGATACACGAAAAAGAAAGTTACAGATTCTACCATCACCGAATACCCAGTGCAATGGCGGAAATTACCACCTGAAGATGCCACATGGTAGCCCAAGTCCAAAATTTTAGCAGTGTCCGGGGGAGGGTTGGAGATTGGTCATGTGCCAAATTTCAGGTTTGAGATGGTGGAACAATCCAGTCAGAAGAATAAAAGGTGCTTCCTGTCTCGTCGCCACATTTCTCTTTGGTTCATTACAAGAAACAAAAGGGCTCATTTTTTACTTCCCTCCCAACTTCAAGAGCCGCTTAAGTGGTGGAGGGTTTCAATGTAGACCATCTTTCATAAGTTGGATTTTCATAGATGGGGCAATGGAGCATTAAAAGCATGGAGAAGCCCTTTGGCAGATCATGTGTTTCCATGAAGGAGTATTGGTGTGCAGCTATCCAGAAGTGTGCTTTCCCTTGAATGCAGCATAGACACAGTGACTGTGATCTCCTTCTTCTTCCTTTAGCATTTTCGTCCTTTTCACTCCTGCACAGAGGGCTTGCACAATCTGACATTGTCTATGACCTTGCAGTTGTTTGGAGGGAAGATCTGTCCTCAATTTGTCATATATTTCCATTAGGGGAGATAAACACAAAATATCCTATTTCCATTTTTTTCTTTTGGCTGAGATTTATCAATATTCTCAATGCTATTCAAGATCAGCTAATGTTGTTTGGGGGTGTTGTAGTACGTGTGAAATGCCTAATATTGACTATGACTATTAAATTTCCATATACAGCAAGCTTCTCTACAAATTGATTAGCAGCAAGCTTGTCTACGAATTGTGTTTGTGTGTAGATCTTGAATCTATACATTGCTGGGTTTTCTCATATTTACTACTTCCAGTCCATTCAGATACCACTGAAACATGGCACCAAAGAAGACCAACAGCCACCAATTCATACCACCAAGAGTAAGATCAATACCCTTTCATCAACCATAAAACATAAAGAGAGCACATCAGGTTACCAACCTTCAATCTAAAGACAACCCTGAGCCCCTCCCCAGTTGCCTAAACCCAATCCAAACCAAGACATTCATTCTATGACTAATAAACCCAGCTTTATTAAATATTTGAAAGAAATACTTAACAGTTCAAACATTTAGTAAACGTTGACTAACACTGCACAAGATCTCAAAAGCATGTTTGTATTGGCTGTTCCATAAGCTTCTAACTCATGCACACAATAAAGTTCAAGCAAATAAGATAATAGAAAATTACTACAAGGTGAAATTGGCCAGAAAAATAAACTAGCCTGGAAATTATACCTTCGGGTTTGATTCTGTCCTCAGAATAGGAGCCTCGAAAAGATCCATCGGATCAATTGTTTCCCAGTTTTGATATGTTGGGGGGAAGTCGACACTGCAATCATATGTAAGAAGATGTAAAATATTGATAATGGAATGCTAAAGGTTAAGTGCAAGAAGATGCACAGAAACAATATAATCCTGAAACATGTCCTGGTGAAATTCGTCTCATATCATTCATCATTTTTGTTTGTCTTAAATAACCTAATCTCTTCCAGGTCCTTCTGGTTTAGCAACCTCCATTCACTAGATCAGATGATCCTACATGCACTAGTGGTAGGGTTCTTTATTGGGCCAACAAGGTAGAAGAAGTTTGTTCATTGCAACAAGAGAAATTACTCGATTACAGGAGCTTCTAATGGAAAAGGCTGGTCAAGATTTAATAGCACTTGAGCATCCCCTCAAAGGTAAAAAGTGGCAAATGAGCGGATATTAAGAGATTTAAAGCAAACAGAAAGCATAGGATTACAAGACATTGGGGATTATGTGGGACAGACCTAAGTTGCCAGTGCGGAAAAAGGAAACTGAAACAGCAGGAAATGAGTAGGTTGAATTGGGGAAATGAACCCCGCTCCCAAAAACATAATAAAAATTATAAAAAACCAGAGAATTATTTAAGAATACAAAAAAAGGAAGAAATTACCAAAAAGAGGGAAAAAAATTTTAATTACAGATATTCATGAATCAATTAGACACACAATATATCTGAATGTAGAAGAATAAATTGAGTATCATCATCAAGAGCTTATCCCAATTAGGGGTCAGCCACATGAATCTTATTCCTCCATTCGTCTCTATTAAGTACCGTGACTTCATTTAGTCCCAAATTTTTTAAATCTTTCCTCACCACTTCTATCCACATTCTTATAATTCAAATATAATTCCAAACCAAAAGTAAGATTCATATAATATTAAAATCCCTCATCATCCATTATATCATTAATGGATGCCATAATTCACCTAAAATAAAAACAAAGCAACACATGAACAAGAAATAGGTGCAAAAATAGAAGAATATCACAACACAATTAGAAAAACAGAAGAATCAAAATACACACACACACAACAGCAGACTGTGCTAACTGCTAAGAGCCTAAGATGCCTATTTATATAAAATTATAAATACATATTACACAATACATAATTACAACGTCAGGAGACTCAGGACAGTATTCTGAAATCTGAAATGAGGCATGAAATAATGCTAATTACATAATTAAAAGAGGCAGGATCCAAAGTTCTAAAGAACCTAAACTAAAAATCAGGACATTAAACTGAAATCATCATCATCATCAAGACCTTATCCCAATTAGGGGTCGGCCACGTGAATCTTATTCCTCCATTCCACTCTATTAAATATTATGGTTTCATTTAGTCCCAAAGTTTTTAAATCTTTTCTCACCACTTCTATCCACGTTCTTTTGGGCCTTCCCCTTGTCCTTTTAGAACCTTCTACTTGTATTGCCTCACTACTTCTAACTGGTGCCGGTGTTAGTCTCCTTTGGATATGTCCAAACCATCTAAGTCTAATCTCCCTCATCTTATTACCTATTTGTGCTACCCCTAAATTTCCTCTAATATTTTCATTTCTAATTCTGTCCTTTCTTGTCTTACCACTCATCCATCTCAACATCCTCATTTCTGCGACGCTCATCCTATGAGTATCATGTTCCTTAACTGCCCAACACTCTGATCTATAGGGCATGGCCTGCCTTATAGCCATCCTATAGAATTTTCCTTTTAGTTTGAGTGGCACTCGCCGATCACATAAAACTCCAGATGCACATCTTCATCTATTCCAACCTGCTTGGATTCTCTGGGTAACCTCCCTCTCAATCTCTCCACTCTCATGGATCAATGATCCTAAGTACCAAAAGAGGTCTTTCACGAGGACTTCTTGCTTATCAATCTTGACCGGTGTTCCACTCCTACTTTCCTTGCTAAAATTATATTCCATATATTCTGTCTTAGTTCGACTAATTTTAAATCCTTCAGATTCTAATGCTTCTCTCCATAACTCTAGCTTTATGTTTACACCCTCCCTTGTCTCATCAAGTAAGACTATATCATCTGCAAATAGCATGCACCAGGGGATCTCCTCGTGCAAATGTTTTGTTAACTCATCCATAACTAATGTGAAGAGGTATGGACTCAATGCCGATCCTTGGTGCAATCCTACAGTGATAGGAAAATCACTAGTCACGCCACTAGTGGTCTTAAAATTTGTTACTGCTCCTTCATACATATCCTTAATTATGTCTATATACCCCTGAGAAACCCCCTTACTACCCAACACCCTCCATATTAACTCTCCAGAGACTCTATCATAAGCTTTCTCTAAATCGATAAAGACCATATGTAGGTCTTTTCTCTCTCCCTATATTTCTCTACTAATTGTCTTAGCAAGAAAATAGCTTCCATGATAGACCTCCCAAGCATGAAACCAAACTAATACTCCGATACACTTGTTTCATGTCATAGCCTCTTCTCAATCACTCTTTCAAAAAGTTTCATGATGTGGCTCATAAGTTTGATCCCTCGATAATTAGTGCAGCTCTGAATGTCACCTTTATTCTTATATATTGGTACAATAGAGCTTTTCCTCCACTCATCAGGCATTTTCTTTGATTTTATAATCTTGTTAAATAGCTTGGTCAACCAAGCTACCCCAATATCTCTCATATGCTTCCAAACCTCTAGTGGTACACCATCATGCCCCATGGCCTTTCTTGATTTCATCTTTTTCAAGGCCTCTTTTACTTCAAGTATTCTAATCCTACGTTCATATCTATAATATCCAATGTTATATAGATTTATATTATTTTCAATCCCTATATTCTCAGAGCCATTGTCATTTAATAATTTTTGAAAGTATATTTCCCACCTTTGTTTGATCTCACCTTCTTTGACTAATACCCTTTGATCATCGCTTCTAATACACCTAACATGATCTAAGTCCTTACCCTTTCTGTTCTCTTACTTTTGCAAGTTTAAATACATCTTTCTCACCTCTCTTGTTCCTAATTTATTATAGAGCTCATCATATGCTTTAAGTTTAGCCTCACTATTCTCTTAGCGTTTTTAGCATTCTTATATTGTTCATAGTTTTCATTATTTCTAATCTTCTGCCAAGCTTTAAAACACATCTGTTGTTCTTTAATAACTTTTTGCACTGTTTCACTCCACCACCATGTTTCCTTTGCTAATAGCCTTTTACCTTTAGATACTCCTAAGACATCTTTCGCCACTTTCTTAATGGACTCAGCCATATTAGTCCACATGGTATTTACTTCTGTTTCATAGTTCCAATTTCCTTCTACCATCAACTTCTTTTTTAATGAGGTTATTTTCTATCCTTTTAAGTTCCACTACTTAGTTTTTGGATGTGTATTAAGTTCAGTTCTTTTACTCCATCTTTTAATATGGATATCCATAACCATTAACCTATGTTGTAAGGTTAAACACTCACCAAGTATCACCTTACAATCCTTGAATATAGATCATTCATTATTCCTAAGTAGAAAAAAGTCTATTTGGGTTTTATGAAGTCCACTTTTAAAGGTTATTAAGTGTTCATCCCTCTTCTTAAAGAGTGTATTTGCAATGGCCAGGTTATATGACAAAGCAAAATCGAGGATATTCTTCCCCATCTCATTTCGTTCACCTATACCATACCCTCCGTGTATTCTATCATATCCTTCCTTATCTTTTCCTACATGGCCATTTAAGTCTGCTCCTATAAATATCCCCTTAGTGTTGGAAATTTCTTGCATGACTCCCTCCATATCTTCCCAAAACTGTCTCTTGATTATATCTTGTAACCCTACTTGTGGTGTGTATGCACTTATAACATTTATAATCTGCTCTCCTAAAACAATTTTTATTATTATAACTCTATCACTGATTCTTTTAACGTCCACAACTTTATCCTTTAATTCCTTATCCACTATTATTCCTACGCCATTTTTGTTATTTTCCTTTCCTACGTACCATAATTTATACCCATCTATTTCTCTAGCTTTAGCCCCTTTCCACTTGGTTTCTTGGATACAAGTAATGTTAACTCTCCTACGTTCCATTGCGTCTACTAACTCCAAACTCTTACCTGTCAATGTCCCTATATTCCATGTAGCGATGCGAATCTTATGTTCTGGAGATACACTATTTACTACCGCCTTTCTCAACCTTCATGGTATGAACCCATATCCACTTTTCACTGCAACTGAGTTTTGATGCAACGCGTCGCTTCCGAGGGGACGCTCTAGCAGCCCTTGCCCACTTTTCACTACACCTGGGATCCGATGTAGCGCGTCGCTTCTGAGAGAACGCCCTAGCAACCCTTGCCTATTTTTCACCGCACCCGGGATCCGATGCAGGGCGTCGCTTATGGGGAACGCCCTAACTTGAGGGAATGTCTGTTTTCGATTCATGTCATGTTTGGGTTGCCGTAGTTTTAAAAAGCTAAAGATGATTTTCATTTCTTCCTTATAAACTAATATACAAATGCATATTCATTTGCAAGCACAAAAGAAATAACAAAAATCATCTTCAGCTAAACCCTTGCCGGCTGGCAACCTGACGCAAGGGTGGCCGTATTTTAAGAAGCTTGAGATGATTTTTATTTCTTCCTCACAAACCAATATACAAATGCATATTCCTTTGTAAGAAAGAAATAACAGAATCATCTTCAACTTCCCCCTTGCCGGCTAGCACCTGACGCAAGACCCTCCTTTTTCACCCGGGCTTGCGACTGGCATTGGCGGAGTTGGATATTAAACTGAAATGAAGTATGAAATAATCACAGAAACGGTAACCTGAAAATTCTAACCTAACTAAAAAACTGTAAAACAGTACCACCAAAACAACATTCTAAAAAGATCTAAACTAAAAACTTAGCTATAATCAGTTAATAAAACATGAAATATTCAGCAGACTGAAGACTGAAGAAAACTAGAAAAGAACTTTAATCAGAGGCCACCAAGACCAATGGATGCATGCCAGAAATTGCAGATGCCACTAGAAATCCAAAATCCTTCAACTTTTGGGGCTGGAGAGAGAGAGAGAGAGAATAGAAATTCCAAAAAGAGGGGCTTACGGTTCTTCAGTTCTTCAACAAGATAGAGATAGAGAGAGACAAGGAGCATATTGTCACGAGGTCGCAATTTCACCTTTGCTAAACCCGTGCAGCACTTGTGCGCAACTCCTTTGCAAAGCACAAGTCAGCCTTTTACTCCCCACTCTCACTTGCTAGGGCTACACTCGCTCAACCACTAAAGCAATGAGAGAAACTCTGAAATGAGACTTACTCAAAGAAAACCTGTTATCCCTTACTTGAACTAAATTGAGTTGTTTACAATGAGCTTGTCTTGATTACAAATGAGGAGATAACCCCTATTTATACATGCTCACCCCCATACACCTCCTCAATGGATGACTAGGATTGTTCCAAGTATCAATATATCAACGGTCTAGATCATATTCTGGAACCCTCCTACTCTTTCTAGATTACTCTACCATTCTCCTAGAGTATTTGATAGACCTAAGGGTTCGATTGTTGAAGAAAATCATTCAACTGGAAAAGAAACTCAGTTTATTGATGAATAACGTGAATTACATATGATTTCATGACAAGCAAAGGTAATGGATCTGAATGTAGGTAAAACAAGCAGGAAGTTAGGAACCGTAGTTCCTCCTCTACACTTCCCCCAGTCTTCCTTTTTTTTTCCTCCCCCTCTTCCGTCCCTCTCTTTTCCCTTTTATCATTCCTTTCCTTCCAACCTCCTCAACCCTGTATCCTTAATTGGTACCTACATAATATTCTGAAATCCCTTCCAACCGATGGGATACTAACTGTATATCTGATATATCCTAATCAACTGACTACATCTTTTCCCCAGCTGGCTTGTAACCAATTGATCCTCTTGGCAAATCTTCTGTCAACTGACCTGTATACGGCTCTATTGTTGTAACTACCTCCTCCTCCTAGAATAAGTCTGGAAGATTGGTGATGTAACAATTCCCTCCCCTAGTAGTTTCACCTTGTCCTCAAGGTGGAAGGAGGGAAACTGGTCATGCAGTACATCATAGAGCTCCCAAGTGTTATCACACTCAGGCAGATGCTTCCACTTCACCAAAACCTCCTTTTGACCATTTGGTAGTGTCCTGAATTGCTTGATAGATTCGGGATGCACCACAAGTTCCAATTCTTCCGTCAAACCAGTAGGTAGGGGTTGAGCTTGGGCAAGGTTGGACAGGGCCTGCTTCAGCAAAGAAACATGGAAAACGGAATGGATTCATGTAGTAGGTGGTAAATCCAGGCGGTAGGCGACTTCCTCAACGCATTCCAGGACTGGATAAGGGCCATAAAACCGGGGTCTGAGCTTCTCATTGGGTTGTTTAGCCAACTTTTTGAACTTAAAGGGTTGTAGCTTCAGCAATACCTGTTCCCCTATTTGGAATTGGACGTCCCTACGAGCCTTGTCTGCTTGGGACTTCATTCTGGCTCGAGCCATTAACAAGTTACCCTTGAGTTCTTGTAAGATGACATTCCTGTCTCGAATTTGTTGGTTTACTGCCTCCACTATAGACCCTTCATCCGAAAACCTTAATAAGGTAGGAGGATCACGTCCATACAGTGCCTTAAATGGGGTCATTCCAGCATCTCCTTGAAATGTGGTATTGTACCAAAATTCTGCCCAAGGGATCCACTTGAGCCATAGCCTAGGATGGTGTGAAGTGAAGTAGCGTATGTTTCCAGGCATCGGTTGACTACTTCCGTCTACCCATCCGTTTGAGGATGGTAAGCAATACTCATCTTCAGCTCCGTCCCAGCCAACTTGAATAGTTCTGTCCAAAATTGACTGATAAAGAGTCGATCCCGGTAGGATACTAAGGAACGAGGGTACCCGTGGAGCCGCACTACTTCCTTAACAAAAAGAGTGGCAACCTCCTGAGCCGAAAACAAGTGACCTAATGGAAGGAAATGGCTGTATTTCGTGAGACGGTCTACCACCACCAGTATGGTATCCATCCTTTGAGATCTAGGTAAGCCTCCAATAAAATCTATGGATAGGTCATCCCAAACCCGATCAGGGATGGGCAATGGCTGGATGAGGCCTCCAGGTTTGAGCGCTTGGTACTTATTTCTCTGGCATACATCGCAAGAAGCCACAAAATTTAGGACATCCTTTCTTTAGACAGCCTTTTGAACGTTCTGAAGGATCCTAAATGCCCACCTGCTGAAGTTGAATGAAATTCTTTGTGTAAGGTGGGGATTCTTGGAGAAGACTTAGGAATGACCAATCTGCCATGGAAGAGCAAGCAGCCATGTCTTAAGGAAAACTCGTTGTGACTGTTGGTGTCGACCAGTAGATCCTGTAAGATGGGCCGTAAAGTGTCATCATGGCCAATTTCATCTTCCACCCCTTGAAATCCTGGGTGCTGGGCTGTAGAGAGGGCTAGTGAATGGGAAGGGCACTCCAACCCCGCTGAACTACCAGAGTTGGAGTTGGTGCAGGCATTGGAGTTGTCAATGTCAGACCTACTGGAGAGGGCATCAGCTACTCGATTCTGCCTGCCTGGTTCGTAGAGTTATTGTCTGGCCTCACACAATCAACTGCATGGTGAGCTTACTGTAGTTCGCAGAAACCTCCCCGAGGGTTTGCAACCAGGCCATCCCGAGCACCAAGTCTGTTCCACTCAGGTCAAAAGGGTGGAAGTGATGTTAAATCACTAGCCCAGGAAGACGCAGGATGAGATTCCGGCATATCTCATCTCCACGAATGCAATACCCATCTCCCACCTACACCCCGAATGGCTTGGTGAGGGTTACCGGAATCCGTAACTCGTCAACCAGCTTCCGGGTGATGAAGTTATGGGATGCCCCAATGTCCACCAGGACCACGACCTCCCGTTGTCCCAAAAACCCCTTCATCTTCATGACATCTGCTACAGACATCCCGAAGATGCCTTGCATCGAAAGCTCCAATCGGGTCATCTCGTCTTCGCGCGGATCATTTTCCTTAGTGATCAAATTGTCAAGGACCTCGCCTTCTTCATCCTCCTCTCCCAAAATCAGCACCTAGAGCTGACGATTTTTGCAAAAGCCCCATAGCCCTTTTCTGTTGCAGCTCCTTCTCGGATAGCCACCAGAAAGGGTCGCGCCGGCCCGAGGCCATCTCTATGCAGGAAACTCATTCTCCCCGAAACCCTCCCTCCTTTGTCATCTCTGGCAGCTTGGTTAGGGTTTGCGGGTGGAAATTACAGTTTTGCCCCTGTGGGCTAGATTCAAACATGGATCTCTTTAGAGAAGGCCCATGGGTCGCCGCTAACTTGGGCCTGAGCCCGCTTCTATGTCCATAGGCTCTCGCTTGCTCGAGGGCCTTGTTTTTTTCTTCGATTTTCTGGGTCAGGTCCATAAGCCCAGTTAAGGAAGTAGGCTTAAACATTTTCACTTCAGCCTTCAAATCCTCCCTAAGCCCATTAAGGAAAGCCCCTTTCAGCACCTCTTTAGGCAGATCCACCAAGGGGCCCAATAATAGCGCGAAATCTCACCTGAAGTCGGCGACGGAGGAAGCCTGCTGGATTGACAGCAAGACCTCGTAGTCGTCGTCGAACTGCAATGGCCAGAACCTCTAGAGGAGGGCAGTCCTGAAGGTGGCCCAAGATTGGAACGACGACCTCGCGTCTGGCCAAAGGAACCAATGGAGGGCTTCTCCCTCCAAGCAAAAGGATGCAGCGGTCACCTTCTCCCCCTCCATCGCCCCGTATAACCACCCCAGAGGATCCCGTCTGTCAAATATCAGAAGATCCAATCGCCAAGGTTCCATTCTAGGGTTTTCTGACATCATCGGCGAACCTTGGTTGTCCCCGCCCGATGATTCTCCCACTCATGATGCCCTGGTTCTTCCTCGATCTCCAGCCTGATTCGGTAAGGTCTCAGCACCTTCCTGCCTTTGTCTCATCCAAGTCCTGATTTCGATTAAAAACTCCCCGATCACCGTTACATTAGTTTGCAACCTTCCAATATCCTCCTTCATGCTCCCCACTTCTGCTCTCACATTCTCCATCTCTTTCTCGATGTTTTCTGCTATTTAGCCCAGAATCAGATCAAGCTCTGATACCATTGATAGACCTAAGGGTTCAATTGTTGAAGAAAATCATTCAACTAGAAAAGAAACTCAGTTTATTGATGAATAACATGAATTACAAATGATTTCATGACAAGCAAAGGTAATGGATCTGAATGTAGGTAAAACATGCAGGAAGTTAGGAACCGTAGTTCCTCCTCTGCACTTCCCCCACTCTTTCTTTTTTTTCCTCCCCCTCTTCCTTCCCTACCTTTTCCCTTTTATCATTCCTTTCCTTCCAACCTCTTCAACCCTGTATCCTTAATTGGACGCTACCTAATATTCTGAAATCCCTTCCAACTAATGGGATACTAACTATATATCTGATATATCCCAACCAACTAACTACATCTTTTCCCAAGTTGGCTTGTAACCAATTGATCCTCCTGGCAAATCTTCTGTCAACTAACCTGTATACGGTTCTGCTGTTGTAACTACCTCCTCCTTTTAGCTACCTCCTCCTTCTAGAATAAGTCTGGAAGATTGGTGATGTAGCAATATTCTAGACTTCACTACATAAGATCTAGATATTTACAAAGAATTCTCTAGAAACTAGGCCTCCTAGAATCAGGCCTTGTTCCATAGATCCAGGAACATAGACCTAAATCCCTCAACCCACATCCACAAGCTACGTAGGCCTTCTTTGGAGCCTATAGGCCTTAGTCATGGGCCATGCAATGCAAGTCCGGGGCAAGATGCTGCTGCCAGAAGTAAAAAATGGAGGTAACAGTCCATGTGATTTTACAGAAACATCAAAACTTGGTTCACTGAACAGGGAATTTCATTTCTCCAAAAAATTATTCTCATTTCCATAATCCTAGGAAACTCATTTCCCAAAATGGGGAAACAAGTTTCCATGCCTAGTGGGGAAACTGTTAGTTTTCTGTTTCCGAAACACGATATGGGAAAATTTGTTTCCCCGCCCAATGGAACATTTCCTACAATTTAGGGACAGACATGATCGTGGAGGACAAAAAACAAGATCAATTTGCAATTCCTAGTCATTTCCCCATCTGTATGTGCTCAAAGTAAGAACAAGGAGTGGAATTATAAAAAAGGGCAGAAAGAAGTTGGAAAAATCTTTTGATCGGTGAATGGCCCTTAATTGCAACACAGCATATAAAGCACTAAATATAGCAAGCTGCAACTAGATTGCAGTTGGAAAAGTCTTTTATGATACAAGCAGCACATCCAATCTGGTTAAAGACTGCCATACTTGCAGCGAATAGTAAAAATAGGACTACAAGCTTCCTCTTTCCATGATTCAAAGCAGCATGATCATAAAAATATTCGCATAGAGCTGGATGATTACCTTGGAGAAAATATATATTCTAGGAAATTCTAATGATGCCCATTCTACCATATGGTTGGATGGGTGGGTGAGTAATTTCATACCGAATTTCTTGTTTATTTTGCAAAATCTACAATCTTCATTAAATCTATAGATTCATTGGAAATTGCCAAGAATGCCAATGTCTATTTAAAACTTTTCTCCAACAAGTTCAATGCGCAGGATTACATAATGCTGCAGAATATAACCAATGAGGATCCTACTTATGAAATTACTTCTAAGAATTCAGAAATCAAATGTGAGAATTTCTACAGGATCCTTTGTATCCCATATGCGACTTCACAAAACCAGGTGAGTACCCTTGTGTAGTGAGTACCTCAAAGACAGCACGAGAACCAAGCAGTAACAAACATTACCAATAAGGGGTGTTTGTATTTGATGAAAAATAAGTCCACCAAAAGCAAAGACAAGTTTCTGCTTCAAGGTCTAGGTTCACCATAAACTTGTAAGAAAAATGAAATTATGACACATGTAACTTATATTTGATGCTTGTCACTGATGAGTATAATAGAAGTTTAGATTTGATAGTTTTACAGAGTTCATCTAGTTCAGTTGCAATCACAACCAAAAATTTTGAAGAGCCTTTTACTGAGTGTTCTTAGCTTCATAAGCAATGACAAGCATATTGTGGACAAGTCATGACCTCTTTTTCTCCTTTAAATAAGACGATCAAAACTGATAATTTTCCAAAATCCCAAAGCCACAAAACAAAACAAAAAAATAAAAATGGGAGAAGTTGCAACCATAATTCATACATACAAAATCTATAAATGTCAAATACAGATAGAACGGATATATAATAAGATAAAAAAGACAGTAAAAGGTAGCAAAATCACTATGCAAGAGAGAGAAGGTACCAACATAGAGAAGTAAATTCTTCTAAATTTTATTTTCAAATTAAAATATAGTCATTCAACTTTTTGCACCAATTTTTACTTCAAAATGCCCTTCTATCATTTCAGTTTGAATTTGAAAAAGAAAAGGGCATAGTGTTTTTTTATCAAAAATGTGGCTTGTCGTTTGCCTTAAGTAATTTAACATTCAGTTGGGAGTCAGTAAGCTAATAGGTTTTGGGGTTACAAGAAAGAAAAAAAAACATTGCATTGCTCTTGCTAGATGTCCATGCATGAGTGCATGACTCTAAAATTCAAAATTAAGTTAAAAACCAGATAAAGTCAAAGTTAATAGAATACAAACTTGCTAATTTCATTTCAATAATGATTTTGTAGGAGCCCAAAGCAAAATTTAATTATCAATTTAAAGAAAAGTATAAACTTTTTCATGCAATTTTCTATAAAAGCATGTCTAAGAGTGAAGAAAAGGATAAGAACTCCCATCCTAACCAATCGCACATCAAGAAAATGGGTGAGAAAAGAGGAAACCACATATAGCAACCAAAAATCCACCAGTAGCTAAAACCATCTACCTAAAACCAAAACCATCATCTCTGAAACATGGTGAAGAAACCAATGATGAACAAGAAGAAGAAGAAAACTGCCAAAATTGAAACTTATCAACTGGCTAAAATCAACAAAACACCAAGACCTAGAAGAAGGGGATCCAGAATCAGTATCTTGACAGTTGACATGATGGCCTCCTCTCTTTAAGTATGTGACAGATCTTGTCCTTTCTCTAAGGCCACAAAGCAGAAATTGATTCTGTTTTTTTGGTACTGGTTTCCAGTGTTTGGGCAAAACAGAAATGAAATTGACAACATTGTTAAAAACCTAAGTGTTTGTCGGTTTGAGTCTGGATATGGCCTTCGCCAGTTAATAAACCAAGTCTCACGTTAGCCAAGCAAGTTTATAAAAATACATGAATACATATACATGTGTATATTACATAACAAAATGCAGGCAATAATAGCAGATTAATAGAAACATAACTAGTGATTGTTCCCAATTAGCTCAAAAGGTACAAATGAACTAGTTTAAGAGAAATGTTTAATGTATCATACAATGCACAAAACTTCCAAGCCCTTGATGCTATTGTTTCAGATAAACAATGGGCCAAAAGGAAGCAGTGTGATAATAGATATTTCCATTTCAGTGTATGCAAGTTGCGTCAGTCTTTTGTTGTCGAAATTTTATTATAAGATTCAACGTTCAGTGTTTGAGCACTCAGCCACATTGGTTTGCTGCCTTGTCTCACAACCAAGATGTTCTGGATTCAGATCCACTCACCATAAAAGGGTTATGAATGATAGTTAAAGGACTTGCATAGCTCTCACAATTCAAATAAACTAGCACACACTGACATTGCCATCAAGACTAGAATATTTTCATCACAAATGCTACAATATGTAATTAATTTGCTTGTTCAATACATGAAAATACCTGAAAATATGCCCAATGACAGATGTCACTTTGTAATGTGCATGAAAATCCCCAAAGGTTCCATCAAATTCATGGACATCAGTACTGCCCCGCCGTGTAGACATCTATGACATCCAAAAAATACACAATATAAGTCAAATGTAACAATGAAATACCAACACTAAAACAAGCAATAAATGCAAAGAAAGGAGACTTGGAAGATCTAATAATACAAATCAAGAACTAGAAGGACTCAACAGATATCAATTAATTGAAGGTAATTCATAATTGTGTACAAAAAGCAATACACTTACAAGGAAAGGAGGAAACGAGAAACGTGATAAGACTGATTAAGGTTAAATGTATTGCATGATTATTACAACAATGTCACCAAAAATTAATAGATACCGAGCAGCTAACTTTTAGTAGTACCATAAGATCGACATTATCTAATATATTATAACAGAAACAAATTCAAATGACTAAATAGAAATTACTTATGGGAAAATTATGAGATTATGGGTATCAAGCAATGAGTAGGACTTCCCCGTGAAAAGGATATCAAAATACTCCATCATCTGTGAGAAGAAACTGGAGATATACTACAAACCAAGTACAGATATACTCCCAGGTTCAAAGACACTTCTTCGAGAGTTCTGCAGTGGAATTGGAAGTTGAAGAAAAGTAGATCAAAGCAGAGAAGAGGAAGGCAGAGTTTCAAGTCATGGAAATGACAATGAGGTTATTTTGCAGCTTGTTTATCAAGATGGCAACAAGAAGTGATTAAAATTCAAAACTGCTAGTTGGAATCTTGACATGGTGGTCTAGAAGTTATTCCCATCATTGGGCTTGATCATCAGGTGCTTTTTGTCAAGGTCAAACAATAACTCTTTTTAACCATATCCCAAGAAAGTTGAAGTTGAGAAAGTGGAGGCAGGGTTACTAGAGAGTTCTAGCATGGAATTGGAAGTTGAAAATTTTTAATTCCCAGCAGACAAGGGGAAGGAAGATTTTTAAGTCATGAGAATGACAATCAGCTCATTTTACTGCTTGTGTATCAAGATGGCAACAAGAAGTGCATCAAGACTTCTGGCTGGGATCTTGACATGGTAGTCTTGAAGTAATTCCAATCATTAAGCTTGATCATTGGGGGATTTTTGTGAAGGTCAAATGGGAACCTTTTCTAACCATATCCATAGAAAGTTGAAAAGCAAAGCATGGTTACTATGTACTAAGAGAACCTGTTTGCAGTAGTTATACACTATGTAGTCATAGGCGCAGGGCACACCCAGGCGCAAAAGGCACAAAATTATATTTTTAATAATAATAAATTATCTAAAAATGCTAAAAAAAACGCTAAAATACAAAAAAAAAGAATGAAAAATACATCATGCATGAAGAAACAAGCATGGGAAAGCTATATATGAGGATGAGAATAGGTATTAACTAATAAATATAAATAAAACAATTTTTTCTAATTTTCTTAATTTTTTATTTTCGAAAAAATTGAAAAAAAAAAATAACACTAAAATACAAAAAGAAATGCATGAAAAATACTTCATACATGAAGATACAAGCATGGGTAAGCTATATATGTGGAGAAGAATAGGCATTAACTCATCATCATCATCATCATGACCTTATCCCAATTAGGGGTCGGCCACATGAATCTTATTCCTCCATTCCACTCTATTAAATACCATGGCATTAACTAATAAATATAAAAAAAACAATTTTTTCCTAATTTTCATAACTTTTTTTTGGAAAAATTAAAAAAAATAACCCTAAATTACAAAAAAAAAGATGAAAAAGTTATCACACATGAAGACACAAGCATGGGAAAGCTATATATGTGGATAGAAATACGTTTCAATGAAGAAATATGAAAAAACGACGACTTTTTATTTCCGTAACTGATTTTTTTGAAAAAACAGTAAAAAACCTAAAAACAAACTCAAATCTAGAGGAAAGAAGTATAAAACTCAAATGGAATGTTTTCTTATACATATAGAACTAAAACCCATCAAGATCTATGGAAAATAGTTAACAAAAAACAAAAATTTTGAAAAAATGGTACTGGTTTTTACGTTTTTTACAGAAACTATATACAAATGCTAAAATTCGTAAATCCATACCTTTTTTGCTTAGAGCTGTGAAAGATCAAAGAGGAATGGTCGTTTTCACCTTCTCAGTAGGTTGGAAGATTGAAATTAGGGTTGGAAGGTGAAAAACGCAACAACAAAAAAAACAAGGTTTATTCGTTATCGAGTAAGGGATCTGCACCAAGAGTCGCGGGCGCACCTGGAAGGGGTGCCTAGGCGGACCCAAGCGTGCGCCGAGGCGACTGCGCCTCATTTCCTCTGCACCTAGCACTCTCCAGGCGCTTACCTGTCGACTTGCACCTAGGCGCGCCTTTAACTACATAGGTTATACATGCTACACTATTTACTGCTTTTCACTAAGAGAAGGGGAGCCTTGGTGCAACAGTAAAAGTTGCTGTCATGTGACCTTGAGGTCATGGGTTCAAGGCATGGAATCAGCCTCAAGAAAATGCAAGGCAAGGCTGCCTACTATAGGCCCTTGTGGTCCGCCCCTTCCACGGACCCCGCATATGCAGGAGCTTCGTGCATCATGGCTTAAAACACTATTTACTACTTTTCTACACAACCAGTACATTAGATAGGATAATTTTTCCATCATACAACTCTTCAAAAGTAGGGCGTTCCCCATAAGCGATGCAGTGCATCGGATCCCAGGTTCGGTGAAAAATAGGCACGGGTTGCTATGGCGTTCTCCTAGAAGCAACGCGCTACATCAAATCATGAGTGTAGTGAAAAATGGGCAAGGACTGCTAGAGCATCCCCTCGGAAGCGCACACTACATCAGAACTCAGGTGCAGTGAAAAGTGGACATAGGTTTATGCCATGGAGGTAGAGAAAAGCGATAGTAAATAGGATATCTCCATAGCATAAGATTTGTATCGCCACATAGAATATAAGGACATTGACAGGTAAGAGTTTGGAGTTAGCAGACGCGATGAAACATAGGAGAGTCAACATTGCTTGTATCCAAGAAACCAAGTGGAAAGGGGCTAAAGCTAGAGAAATAGATGAGTATAAATTATGGCATGTAGGAAAGGATAATAACAGAAATAGCGTAGGAATAATAATGGATAAGGAATTAAAGGATAAAGTTGTGGACGTTAAAAGAATCAGTAATAAAATTATAATAATAAAACTTATTCTATGATAGCAGATTATAAATGTTATAAGTGCACACGCACCACAAGTAGGGTTACAAGATATAATTAAGAGACAGTTTTGGGAAGATATGAAGGGAGTCATGCAAGAAATTCCCAACACTGAGGGGATATTTATAAAAGCAGACTTAAATGGCCATGTACGAAAAGAAAAGGAAGGATATGATAGAATACACGGAGGGTATGGTATAGGTGAACGAAATGAGAAGGGGGAGAATATCCTCAATTTTGCTTTGTCATATAACCTGGTCATTGCAAATACACTCTTTAAGAAGAGGGATGAACACTTAATAACCTTTAAAAGTGAACTTCATAAAAGCCAAATAGTAGGAATACTAAACGATCCATATGTAAGGATTGTAAGATGATACCCGGTGAGATTTTAACCTCACAACATAGGTTAATGGTTATGGATATCTCTATCAAAAGATGGAAGAAAGGAAATGAACTTAATAGGTATCCAAAAATTAAGTGGTAACCACATTCACAAATAAGTTGATGGTAGAAGGAAATTAGAACTATGAAACAAAAGTAAATACCATGTGGATTAATATTGTTGAGTCCATTAAGAAAGTGGCAAAAGATGTCTTAGGAGTATCTAAAGGTAAAAGGCAATTAGTAAAGGAAACATGGTGGTGGAGTAAAACAGTGCAAAAAGTTATTAAAGAAAAACAGATGTATTTTAAAGCATGGCAGAAGACTAGAAATAATGAAAACTATGAACAATATAAGAATGCTAAAAAGGTTGCTTAGAAAATAGTAAGTGAGACTAAACTTAAAGCATATGATGAGCTCTACAATAGACTAGAAACAAGAGAAGGTGAGAAAGATGTGTTAAAACTTGCAAAAGTCAGAGAACAGAAGGGTAAGGACTTAGATCATGTTAGGTGCATTAAAAAAGATGACCAAAGGATATTAGTCAAAGATGATCATATCAAACAAAAGTGGGAAACATACTTTCAAAAATTGTTAAATGACAATGGCTCTGAAAATATAGGGATTGAAAATACTATAAATCTAAATAACATTGGATATTATAGATATGAACGTGGGATTAGAATACCTAAAGTGAAAGAGGCCTTGAAAAAGATGAAATCAGAAAAGGCCATGGGGCCCGAAGGTATACCAATAGAGGTTTGGAAGCATATAGGAGATATTGGGGCAATTTGGTTGACCAAGTTGTTTAATAAGATTATAAAATCAAAAAAAATGCCTGATAAGTGGAGGAAAAGCTCTATTGTACCAATTTATAAGAATAAAGGAGACATACAAAGTTGCACTAATTATCGAGGGGTCAAACTTATGAGCCACACTATGAAACTTTTTGAAAAAGTGATTGAGACGAGGCTACGACATGAAACAAGTGTATCGGAGAATCAGTTTGGTTTCATGCCTGGGAGGTCTACCATGGAAGCTATTTTCTTACTAAGACAATCAATAGAGAAATATAGGGAGAAGAGGAAAGACCTCCACATGATCTTTATCGACTTAGAGAAAGCTTATGATAGTCCCTAGAGAGTTAATGTGGAGGGTGTTAGGCGATAAAGGGGTTTCACAAGGGTATATAGACATAATTAAAGATATGTACGAGGAAGCAGTAACAAATGTTAAGACCACTAGTGGCGAGACTAGTGATTTTCCTATCAATGTAGGATTGCACCAAGGATCGGCATTGAGCCCATACCTTTTCACATTGGTTATGGATGAGTTAACAAAACATCTGCACGAGGAGATTCCCTAGTGCATGCTATTTGCAAATGATATAGTCTTACTTGATGAGACAAGGGAGGGTGTAGACATAAAGCTAGAGTTACGAAGAAGAGCATTAGAATCTAAAGGATTTAAAATTAGCCGAACTAAGACAGAATATATAGAATGCAATTTTAGCAAGAAGAGTAGGAGTGGAACACTAGTCAAGATTGATAACCAAGAAGTCCACGTAAAAGACCACTTTCGGTACTGAGGATCAATGATTCATGAGAATAGAGAGATTGAGGAGGTTACCCAAAGAATCCAAGCGGGTTGAAACAAATGGAGATGTGCATCTAGAGTTTTGTGTAACCGGCAGGTGCCACTCAAACTAAAAGGAAAATTCTATAAGATAGCCATAAGGTCGGCCATGCTCTATAAATCAAAGTGTTGGGCAATTAAGGAACATCATGCTCACAAGATGAGCATCGCATAAATGAAGATGTTGAGATGGAAGAGTGGTAAGACAAGAAATGATAGAATTAGAAATGAAAATATTAGAGGAAATTTAGGAATAGCTCCAATAGGTAACAAGATGAGGGAGATTAGACTTAGATGGTTTGGACATGTTCAAAGGAGACCAACAACGGCACCAGTTAGAAGGAGTGAGGCAATACAAGTAGAAGGTTCTAAAAGAACGTGGATAGAAGCGGTGAGGAAAGATTTAAAAACTTTGGGACTAAATGAAGCCCTGGTACTTAATAGAGAGGAATGGAGGAATAAGATTCATGTGGCCGACCCCTAATTGGGATAAGGTCTTGATGATGATGATGATGATGATGATGATGATGATGATGATGATGACAACTCTTCAAAAGGTGTCACTCATAGTAATATATATTTCTGGAAAAAAAAATTAAGGACATGAGAATGCAAGTATTCCATTACGTAGAAGACATTCTTTGATATTGATTATAACATGAACTTCTGTGATATCAAACTATGAGTAGCATCATGTATAGTAGTAATGGGTAACAAAGAATTGATGGTTCAATATATACTGTGGGAATATGGCCCCACCAATCATAAGGATTAGAATTTCAGCTCAATGGTAACTGTACAAGAAGAACATAGCAAGGAACTAAACATGAACAAGCCAGCTATGGAGATTGTTCCTTCCCTAAAGAGGAAAATGATACCACCTACTCATGCAATTAAGCTTGATTCATGCACATTGACTATTCGAAATAGGCAGTCGTTAACTTGTCGTACATAAAACTTGATTTATAGGAGGATTGTGCAATCCAAAACAAACACCTCTACCGGGGGTTAACAAGATAAGTCAATGAACCAAGTTTCTGATATGTGTTTCTTGATTTCAATAAATTACTAGCTGGTTGTGACGGCTAGTTGGATCTGTTTGGTTGGTTTGGTTCATCTTTTGAGTATTTTTAGGTGTTAACCATGAGATATGAGATTTTTTAGAAGTTTTAGCAGTATATGGGATGAGTTGGCAGATGAGTCACTGGCAGTCCACTATTACTATCAAAAGCTTATATCTAAGAATCAGACGCTAAACACCCTCGGAATCACACTTCATCTTGTTTTTGTTATTTTCTGTAAAGACAGATCGAATCGAGAATTCCAAACACCACATTCTTTAGTTCTCAAAAGGATCAACCAAGATGCTTTGGTACAGTGAAATGATGAACACCACAGAGGGATTATAATTGCAGTTTCACCATATGGCAAATTGGGAGTTACGGACATAAAGCAGGTAACTAACTCCTTATTGGTAGTAATTAGTTACCACTATAACATTCATCTTTTTACTAAATGATGAACAGACCCAGGCAGGTTTTCCTACTGTTTCAGATTCAAGAATATTATGAACATCTGAACAGCTTAGTGTTTTAAAATAATTTGTTAAATACTAAAGGTTCGTATGTCATCCATAGGATATTAGCATGATTGACCAAGTGCTCAGAGTGAGACAAAGTCTGACTATTTGGTCTTGGTTCTAGGGAAAATTTATGACAACAGGTAGACCTAAAGTTCAATAAGACTGATAAGAATCTAATGACAGCCTGTTCTATATGTAAGGCTCTGATCCAAGTTATCATCCTCTAAAGCATGAAATGATGAGCTCATTTCTTCAACCGAGAGAAGCTGATAATTTCTTTTTAAGAAACTGTAAACTGATATCTACTTTGTCCACCAACCAGGTAAACACTTGTTTTGGATCATGCGCATTAGCAATGGTCAGTTAGTTGTTCACTGTAGACTTCTTCCAATGGGGTCATTTTCAACAAGAAGCTGAAGAGCACATAATATAGCGCACGACAATCGCTTACCATATTGCTTGGGATGGTCACCAGCAAACATAGCACGTAGTTTTCCAAGCATCCATCAACTACCCTCTAATGGCTGCCCTACAATGAACTCTTTTCTTTGGCATGACATGAAGTCCAAAAATATGCTCCGCAAATGCTTCGGCCACCCAGAAGCATTATAAGAATGAGATAAGAAATAAAGTACACATTTGAATAGGTTATTGAACACCACTGCAGTGACACTCTTTACTTGAGAGAAAAAAAGCCCTCCAAATGATCCATAAAACTATAGGTCAAATCTCGTTGGACCTTACCACGAGTTGCAGTAGACCTGGCGATGCCAGTCTCCACACTTGTTCCTTTGGCAAAGCTCATGATTTTGATTCCGCCACCATAACCTCTACATCAAGAAGACCAGATAGTGGTCTTTCTTCTGTAGAGGTTATGGTGGTAGATGAAAATCGTGAATAATCTATTAGTGAAACAAGAAATGAAAGGGACATCATCCAGACTGAGTGCATGCAGATTGGAAGTTCCCAAAAGCCCATTAGCTTAATATCAACTTAAGTTATAAACCCACAGCTTATTTGTAATATAGGCAACTCTCAGTTAATTTAAGAACACATCAGAGACATAACTCAAAATTAGAAACCTCTTCCCTTACGCATATACAAACACAAATGTTTTTGCTTATCACCTCGATACCCTCTTTCTCTTCATTCATCCAGACAACTAGACATGCAGATTTCTCCTCAGTTTTTTTGCCTCTCCCTTTTAAGCTGAGGCAGCCTTTCATACAGTTGTGCTGATATGAACACGCTTCCTTCCCTATTTCTTGGCCATTCATCACCATTATAGCTTCCTCATGAAACTGATCTGGGCTCTCTTACCTCCTCTAGCAGACATTGGGAGCACGTTATTGCTACATGATAAGCCAAAAGTTATCAGGCATCCACGTATATCTTTATGGGATATGTTGACTACCATAAAGGACACTGCTGATATTGGCCTCTCTACTTGTAAGATACTATTTTCAAAAAATGTCTCACCTTTGCTGAGTCGCATTTCTATGAGCTGCACAGTATCCAATGCAAGATAAGCGGGGTAAACCTCTTCAGAGATACATTCTTCTTCATTCAAAGTTTGTTCTAAGTTGGTGATTTCTACACTCAAGTTCTACTTACAGCAGCACCTTCAGACACATGCATGGTATGCTACCACTAGCTACCTTGTCTGTCCTTATAATAGATTCTGGTCCAAACATTAGCATAATGACCAGTATGCCTTCACGACTCAGGCACATGCTATTTTTCATGAGTCTCAGACTTTTTTACTTGCCATAAGAGATCAAGACTGGGTAAAAGCTATCACAGAAAAGATGCATCCTTCAAAGGCAATGGATGGGTAGTGGTTTTGTTTGCAGATGGGTGTATGAAGTGATGCAACCCAGTTCAGAGAAAACCTCCCTAGAGTAGTTCAAGTGATGCAATTATCCATAGCACACACAACTATATAACCAAATGGACCTGAAAAGCTCCAACAGTAAGATATGTCTTGGGGTCACCTACAACAACAGAAACTTGCAGGGAATGTGGAATTTATATCACTAACTGCTCCAAAGAGTTTCAGGTTGAAATTTCTCCTATAGGCCACTTTAGTACACTCGAAATGATGTATGGACAAAGCTGATTTTCAAGAAATGACTTTCTCCCAGCTTGGCAATTACCAACGAAGCAACTCCATTTTCAGTACCATTCATTTACTATAACATGGAACAAAGAAGCAAGACCTACAGAAAAACAGAAGGCTTCTGGCTGTCAATCCCTTATTTACAAGGTATTTTCTATTTCTGTATCGGTAGGTAGTACTTCTATTAAATAATTATAAAAATTAAAATTTCCGAAGAGTATTTCAAAAGGTCATGCCATACCAAAATAATTAGATAATAATAACTTAAATATCTTCTTAATCGTGATCTGTTTCTCAAAAAATGTTTAATCCTCACTAATTTTCATACTTAAAAGCCTCAATAACCAATAAAAAAACAATTCTTCTGGTTGAAATTATAAGATTCTAATGTATATAGTATAAGTGGTGTTTCTTACTGGGGACAAACTTTTGAGAAACTAAACTAGATCATAGTTTTGGATGACTACCAATTGGAACAAAAGAAGACGCACTACAGATGATAAACTTAGTTGCAAACCCATGAAAATGAAAATATGGAAACCAGACTTAGGGTTTCAAGAAACATAGTTAGGTTCATTTGCATGACTTACACGACCGTTTGAAAGTGCCGTGGCAACGGAGAGAGCGATGCTGGGTTTCTCTGCAACCTGTGCAAAAGACAGAGTGGGAACGAGAGAATGAAATTCGTATAAAGGGAGGAATTATAAGAAGAAGATTAAAAGATTGCTTTGAAGAACATGAGAGAGAGATTCTCCGTCTCACTCACCATTAGAACTTTGGGCGCCATTGTTGCAGTGTCGAAAGAACTAGAGGTGGATGAACAAGCAACACTGGACTCTTCGGCCGTCTTCCCTTTGGCTTTGTGTTTTGTACACGAAGAAAGACTCGCGGCAAAATGAAGACAAAAGAAAATGAGTAATTAGCTTTTAAAATGGAAAACAGAAATGTTGGTCAAGTGCAAGCTAACTCGACATTGCCCAAGCTTGCCAATTTTAATTTGACAAGAGCTAGTTCATTTAGCTGGATATTGAGTCCAAAATATTATTTACTAGATGTAACCTGATCTAACCCGACCCTGGAAAGTTAGATTTTGCAAAACATCAGGATGAGCCAGGGCGAGTTTGACTTAAAACAAGTTTGTTTTTGTTTGACTATAATTTTATACAATATTTAATATTAAAACAACCTACATTCAAGTCAAATTCTTGTAAAGCCTGTCTAGCCTCGGGCCATTTTTTATTTGAGAGAAGGAGGGAGATTTGACAAAATTATCCTTTCAATAGCTACCATGATCCAAAAAGATTTATAATGCCCCTTTGTTATATTTGAAGTTTGAGCTTTGTAATCTTGATAGTATGTTAATCTTTTAGTTAGTTTGTCTCTCATATGTATTGGCAAAATGTTAGGACCAACACATGATCCCAATATGCCAAATGGCTGTAGGTGTGTTCCCTGCTACAATAATTCAAATGGATATATATTGGAAGGAGGAGGAGTCAAACTTTGAATATGTTAGGAAGTATAGTGTTTTGGATGTTTCTACTCATTGGGATGAGTAGAAGTGTTGTCAATATGTTCTATCAATTCCCATGTGGAAATTTAATGTATTTATACTAATATGCATCTTCAATGGCTTAGAGAGCTAGAGCCAATGAAATACCTAATGAAGTTGAAGAAGGCTATGATAAGTTAAGGAAAAAGATTTCGTCCATTTCTTCATACAATCTCATGAAAGGAAATGCTGACCAGACATTTAGAAATTATTTATCCTCACTGCCAACTGCACTCAAGCCTTCAAACTATGAAGCAATGTATCTCCAGTGAGAGCTCCCTAACATTTCATCATTCAGAGAACTATAGCAGAGTTTCAAACAAGAGAAATAGAGAGAAGTGCATAGAAGAATAAGTTCTCTATATATTACCATGTCAATAGATACGTCTATTTATAATATTGTTAGTCAAGAGTTTCCAACATTAATGGAATACTCGAAAGGTAACTTATGCTAACATATTTAAGATTGAGTATCAATCATTAAGATTGATTTCAATACAAAAATGATAAATGAAATCTACAAGGATGAGAATTCACTATGGTAGGGATATGGTAGTATATGTTAAACCACACACCCCCTCATAAATCCACGAATGCAAGGTTAGTAGAACATTGAGTTTGGATCGAAACTAACTAAGTCATTTGGCTGTGTAGCAACTCGAGTTTTTATAATATAAATATTTATTTTGCACGGAATTGATAACAAAAGGCTAGTTGGCTCTACTAGTTACATGGTGGGTATGAATACTTTAGAAATAGAGTTCAAATCTCTAAATTACCTATAAAACAATCCTTTTGGATAAAATTCCTTACCAAAAGTATAGGAATGTCAAATTGGGATGGAATAGGATAGGAAGGAGAAGTATATATAGAGATATGATAGAATACAAAATTGTAAATAGGGGAGCCAAATAAATTTAGCTAAGATGAGAAAAAAGAAGAGAATACGTGAAAAACAAAGAAAGAGAGAGACAGAGATTGGAAAGGTAACTCGGATAGACATCTTTCCTTGATCAAGTTTTCATATAATAATAGTTACCACTTTATCATTGGCATGGCACTGTACAAAGGCATTGTATGGTAGACCATGTCAAACACTGACTTGTTGGAAGAATATTGGTGAACGATAGTTTGTGAAGTTGGAATTGATCGAACAATGTGCAAAGAAGGGACTAATTATATAGAAGCAGTTACGGGCTGCCCGTGGTAGGCACTACGCAGATAAGAGGCATAAAGACCTAGAGTTTACAATTGGGGATCATGTATTCTTGAAGGTCTGATCAACTAAGGAGCTAATGAGGTTTGGAATGAAGGGCAACTTGAGTCAAAGATTTGTAGGACCATTTAAGATTCTAGAGAGAATTGAACAAGTGGCCTACCAGCTAGCACTTCCACTACAATTATTAGAGGTGCGTAATGTATTTCATGTATCAATGCTTAAGAAATACATTCTCGATCCTACTCATGTATTGGAGCAAGTACCAATCAAACTGCAACTTGACTTGACTTTTATGACAAAACCAATAGAAACCCTAAATTGGAAGGGTAGGCTTTGAAAACAAGACTATCCCATTAATCAAAGTCTTATGGCAACATCATACGATTGAAGAAGCTACTTGAGAGGTAGAAAGTGACATGAGAAAGAAGTTTCCCGAGTTATTCACTGAACTACCATGAAATTTCTAAGATGAAATATTTATACCACTAAGGATCATCCACTCTCTGCAATTTTGGACAAGAAGATAGTTTTGCTTTTAAGAGGTGGGAGGCATGGGAATTTTTTAGTTAGATTGATTTTAACCATGTGTTTAATCCCATTTGTACTCACCATGAAAATGTTTTTGGTTGTATGTTATTTTACAATTATATATACTTGGATTTTATCGATTGATTTATAGCACGAACACTATGAACATATCTTATATAGGATCCTATTTGTTAATCCACGTCACAATATGTACACTATTGTAATCCACGTTAATCACAATCAACTGATCTTATACAAGCACTCTATCCATGACGAAATCTAGACTTGAACATTGATTTCATGCTCACTGGGGTGTTGCTTGCTATCTTACCTTGTCCACTGGTTCCAAGCATGGCACACTGACAATCATGATACATTTATTCATGTATCTTATAAGTACATGCATCATGCTTATATTTCATGAAACACGTACGATCATCTCATGTTCAAAGCCGCGCACATGTGTATTGTTATTTATACCCACATAAACTATTTGAATGAGTATACACGCATGCTAGATTTCTACTATAGAGAGATTATGCAAACAACCATTATCATGTGAACAATAGATGAGTGATTAAACCCATCCCTAATCGAAGCCTTGCATGCAAATAAATTCATGTCTTGAACTATGCTTATTCACACGTTAGACTCCTGTTAAAAAACCATAAGCATAACATCAATTGATGAACCCGACATTTGGCGCACATTCAAAATCATGCACACCGGGTTAATCTTAATCCCATAGTCGTGTGCTAAATAAGTTGGCACACTCTTTTATCCACCAAGGATCATAGTTGATTCAAATTTCATTCACTGGTCTCATACTAAATGGGTAAGTAGGTGCACTCTTTCTCTCAAGATCTATCAATGAAGACAGTAGACCTTAGTTTCATCCATTGATCTCACAAGCATGCACATTCTTTTATTTCCTTAATTCATCAATGTGCAACATTGATTTGTTTTGATCTAAGCACTGGGCATACACAACCATTGGTTAGATCCATTGCGCACATGTTTGGTATTGCAGTTGGTCTTCTTCTAGAACCCTACGCATCAAGGCTTAGTTGTTAGATGTGCACCGGCCCACAGTTTGGTATGAACCACGCTCAGAAGTTATATTCGATCCAAATCATGTGGATATTAGTTTTAAACACTTCAATTACCATTGCTTTGAAATCTGTCCATGCACGTCTCTATTTTAATAACTACCGCTGTAGTTGATTCAAAGCCAATGCATGCACATCTCATTTTATGTATTGGTGCTATGGTTGATTCAAGAACCAATGCATGCTTACTTAGTCATGTACCCTGTTACCATTCTTTAATTGACAAACCAGGGATCTACACATCTCGTTTTTATGCCTTGCTACCATAACTAAATCGTATATACATGTGGATGTGTAGCATAGCAGATCTCGCATACAATTGACCTCGCGTACAAGTGCATGCACTCCATAGTTTGATCCCCCATACAAGTGCATGTGCACATGGTTCCCATGTCCAACTACTCACGTGTTATCTGATCTCATCTATAAGTGCGAGAGAGCACCATTTTCTCCCTAGTTTCTCAATAATAATAAAAAGTGAAAGATGATTAATGGCAGTCATTCGTTTCCCACATCAACAATGTCTAACTAAGTTGGTTGCAGCCAACTCAACATCTCCTCTAGAGTATGCTTAATCACAAGTTTGAGTTGCCACTTGTCCCTTTGGCTAGGGATTAGATTTAAGAGTGAGTGTGAGCGATTTGCTTTGCAATTCTTTGTTTACTCTAAAAAGAAATCCATTTTATTCCCACATGGAGTTCTTAGATTTAAAATCTTTGCCATGGGTGGCATCCTTCAAATTGTGGCCCATACCATATGGATCATTAGTTGTCGTCCCAATGGATCATCAAATTGATTGGTGCCACATGTTCTATTAACCATTCATAATGTTCCAAACATTGGATAACATATGACACTGAAATATGTAATCATAAATTTTTAGATTTTTGGTGATTTGAAAGTTGTGATTAATGATGTGAGGAAAAGATAAAGCCAAAATGAAGTGTGTAAATTTAGAAAGAATGTTAGAGACTCATGGATGGGAGACGAAGATGGATAATCAAGGACATATTCAGACAAGGTAATGATACTGCTAACTTTTTGGCCAATAGAACATGGACATTGAGAAGATAGTAATGCTAGAAAGACGTTCCTTCTTTATTTAAGTTTGTTTAAAAATGTCATTGCCGCTGAAAGAAAAGTACATTGTTTGCCTTTGCTTTTAATGAATTTACAGTTTTTTTATTGTATTTTAAATGTTACCTAAGTTTTGTGTACACCTCTTGACATCATCATTGTCATCATAAAGCCTTATCATGATTAAGGGTCAGCAACATAAATCTTGTTGCTCCATTCTCCTCTATTAAGGGTCATGGCCTCATTTAATCTATAAGTTTTTAAATATTTTCTCACCACTTCTATCCGTGTCTGTTTAGGCCTTTTCCTTTGCTCTTTTAGAGCCTTAAACTTGGATTGACTCTCTCCTTCTAATCATGTTGTATTCGGTCTCCATTAGACATGTCCAAACCATCTAAGGCTGCCCTCTCTTGCCTATTGGTACTATTGCCAAGTTTTCTCTGATGTTTTCATTTTTAATTCTATCATTTCTTGTCTTGCCACTCATCTATCTCAACGTTCTCATTTTGGCTAGCTCATCCTATGCACATGTTGTTCCCTAATTGGCCAACACTTTGATCCATTGAGCATGACTGGCCTTATAGCCATCCTGTAGAATTTTTCTTTCACTTTGAATGACACTCATTGATCACACAAAACTCCAAAGGCACATCTCCATTTGTTCTAACCCACTTGGATTCTTTGGGTAACATTCCTCTTAATCTCTTTGCTCTTATGAATTATTGATCCCAAGTATAGAAAGTATTATTTTCAGGAAACTTCTTGGTTATTAATCTTTATTGATGCTTCACTCTCACTCCTCTCCTTGCTAAAATTGCATTCCATATATTCTTAGTTTGGATAATTTTAAATCCTTTAGGCTTTATAGCATCTCTCCATAGCTCTAGCTTTGTGTTTATGCCTTTCCTTGTCTTATCAATGAAAACTATGTCATTTGCAAATAACATGCACTATGTAATCTCATTGTGTAGATGTTTTGTTAACTCATCCATAACTAATGTAAAAAGGTATGGGCTCAATGCTGATCCATAGTGCAATCCTGCAGTGATAGGGAAATGATCGGTCTTTCGAAAATCATCTGTCTTTCTGCTAGTGGTCCTAACGTTTTAACCACTCGCTCATACATATTATGTTTATATGCTCCCGTGAAACCCACCCAACACCATATTAACTCTCTAGGAATCCTATCATAAGCTCTTGCTATGTCAATAAATACCATTATCTCATGTTGTAGCCTCTTCTCAATCACTCTTTCCTAAAATTTCATAATGTTGCTCATAAATTTGATCCCACAATAACTAGTGTTGCAACTCAATATGTCTCCTTTATTCTTATAAATTAGTATGATGTAGCTTTTCCTCCATTCATCTAGCATTTTATTCAATTCTACAATCTCATTAAAAAACTTTGTTAGCCAAACTACTCAAGTATCACTCATATACTTGCAAACCTCTATTGGTATATTATCACCTCCCAAGGCTTTCCTAATTTCATATTTTTTAATGCCTCTTTCACTTTGGGTATCCAGATCTTACATTCGTATTTATATAGTCAAATGTTATAAGGTTTAAGGTTCTTTCAGCCTCTATGTTCTAATAACATTTGTCATTTATTAATTTTTAGAAGTAACTTTTTCACTTTTGATTAATCTCATCATCTTTGACTAGTATCCTTTGATCACCACTTTCAATGCATTTAATGCGGTCTAAGTCTTTACTCTTCTGTTTTCTTATTTTTGTAAGTTTGAACATCTTTCTCACCTTCTCTTATCTCTAATCTATTATAAAGATCACTGTACTCCTTAAGTTTAGGCTCACTTACTACTCTTTTAGCAACCTTTTAGCATTCTTATATTGCTCAAAGTTTTTGGTATTTTTAGACTCCTCCCATGCTTTGAAAGACACATGTTTATCTTTAATAATTTTTTGTACATTTTCACTCCACCACCAAGTTTCCTTTGTTGGTTCCCTTTTATCTTTAGATACTCTCAAAACATCTTTTTCCATTTTGTTAATAGACTCAACCATATCCGCCTACATGATATTTACTTCTATATCATTATTCTACTTTACTTTTGCCATCAAGTTGTTTGTGAATAATGTCATCTTCTCTCTTTAAGTTTTACCACTTTATTTTTTGACACGTATTAAGTTTATTTTCTTTCTTTCATCTCTTAATGTAAATATTTATAACTTTTAACTTGTGTTATGTGGTTAAACTCTCAACGAGTATCATCTTGCAATCCTAACACATTGATCTTTTTGTATTCTAAGTGAAAAGAAGTCTATTTAGCTTTTATATTATCTACTTTAAAAAGTTAATAAGTGTTCATCCCTCTTCTTAAAGTATATATTTGTTGGAGCTAGGTTACATGTTAAAGTAAAATTGAGGGCAGCTTCCCCCATCTCATTTATTTATCCAATACCAAACCCTCCATATACCCTATCATATTATTCATTTTCTTTTCCTACATGACCGTTTAAGTACCCATAAATATTGCTTGCATATCTTTTTAGAACTGTCTCTTAATTCTGTCTTCTTACCTTACATGTGGGGCATATGCACTTATAACATTTATTATGTTCTCTCATAAGACAAGTTTTATTAATAAAATTCTATCACTGGTTCTTCTAATATCTAAACTTTATCCTTTAATTCTGTACCCACCATTATCTTTATACCATTATTATTATCCTTTCCTATGTATTAGAGCTTATACCCATCTATTTATCTAGTTTTAGCTCCTTCCCACTTGGTTTCTTGAA
This sequence comes from Warburgia ugandensis, assembly GCA_035236585.1. NCBI lineage: Eukaryota > Viridiplantae > Streptophyta > Magnoliopsida > Canellales > Canellaceae > Warburgia > Warburgia ugandensis. The sequence continues at coordinate 9,294,937 of CP141134.1, read as the reverse complement.
CACAAGTTATGTTGACTCTCCTACATTTCATCGTATCTACTAACTCCATACTTATTGATGTGCCTATATTCCATGTGGTGATAGGAGTCTTATTTTCCTGATCTAGTCTCTTTAGTTGCACACATCTAGAATTGTACGAGAACCCCTGTCTACTTTCCATTGCATCCAGGATTTGATGTAACATGTCGCTTATAAGGGAATGCCCCAGCAACCCTTACCCATTTTCTACTACATCTGAGATCTGATGTAACTCGTTCCTTACCAAAGAACACCCTAGTAGCCCTTGCCCATTTCCCATTGCATCCATGCTCTAATACAGTGTGTTGCTTATAGCGAATGTCCTAGCCTGAAGAAATGACTTGTGCTTTAGATTCATACTAAGGATTTGTCAAAGAATTTTATGTTGATTAGAACCTAACACAACCCTCCTCTATTGGGGCTTGGGACTGAATGCGAGATCATAAAACCACACAAGCGAAGCTGTACACCTTTTAACAACCACAACGTTAATCATGATTTCTACCTTTTGCCAAGCACTGCTGATTTATAATCATACAGGTTAGACAATTTCTCATGTTAAAGAAAAACATGAAATACCTAAAACTATTAAATGTATTACTTTTTAGATATACTAAGAATATCACTTTTGAATAATCTATTGGAAATGGTTTATAACTTCCCAGTTTTGCCTCTAAATAGAAAACCAAATCTATATGAAATTAAAGCATATGATATATATTTCATAAGCCTTTGCCGGTCTATTGTTAAAGCTCTTATAGGAAAAATCAGTAAAAGAGTAACTACATAAGAATCTTGCCATGACAAAGACATACAAGAGGACGAGTGAGCGAAGTAGTAGCCAACAAGTGAAGCTTGAGGCCAAAAATTTTTCATAAAGATATCTTCAACTGTAGTTTTCATTTTAAGAAGGGGATTGATATCTACAAGCCATTTTATATAGATAGGTAGGCATTTTGTTGCTTGGTGAGAGATGACAAACTTCATTAAGCTATACTCTTACAAAGAAAAGAAGAGAAACATTATTACTAATATGGAGATGAAAATACCCTTGCAATGAACTATAATTTTCAAGCAAGTGTCATTATTTCTATAACTTTCTTCATCAATCAATGAGACAAAAGCAGTTTAATTATTGTTTTTGTAGTATTTTTTACTCTAAATAGTTCCACTACTCACTCCCTCCCCCTTGTTTCTCTCTTCAATTCCCACAATTCCAAAAGCTTGAGAAGATGAAAATATAATCATTGAATCTGGCAAGGAAGAACTTCAATATGGGGTATCATATATATGCCACTAGGATTAGATTCCCTTTCTACAATTTGTCTATTGTTGCACCTCTTCTACATTTTGGCCAAACTGTTGTTCTAAAAATTATAACTTAATTCCTCCATGCATTACTATTCTATTTGATTCATTGGAAAGTTGTAGGCATCATGTTTAGTGTTCAATTTTAACTAAAATTCCCCTAAATTTGCATTTAAATAGATAATCTAACCCATCAATTTTGAATTTTAAGATTAAATGTGCATTTTAGCCCAATTTGATCATCTTACTGTTAATTTGCTAAATTTAATGGCTAGATAATCATCAGAGATGATTAGATGATTAAATTATTGTTCAGATGATTTTAATTGGGTTTCACATGTTACATATCAGTCGAAATGGAATTGGATAGCTAAGATAAAGTTAACTAGGTTAAGATCGTTATCATGGATCAAATGGATAAAAACTAAGGAGTTGAAGACAGTTGGGTAACTCAATTTGGGTAAGGAATAACAAGTTGAGCAGAGAAGTTGATTTAGACTTAACAATAAGTAATAAGGAAAAATCTATATAAGAAAGAGAAAGGGTGTTGCATGAGATAAGATTTTGGACTTTCACAATTAGAAAAGCTCCACAGTGGAAGAAAGGAATTGAACCCAACTTCGGTTTCTTCTTTTCCTCTCATGACTACTCTAATGATCTCAACCAATCCATCTCGCCTAGCCTCTCTCTTAGAACACTCTTAGCTGATTTTTTATCTTTGTCGTTCTTTGCCTCTATTCCATTTTATTTTCATCACTATTTTTAATTCTAACTGAAACCCATTTTCACACCATTTTTCCTTCCCTCCACTTTGTTATGAGTATAGCCTTTGTTCTCATTCATTCTTCATCCTTGATGTCCCTTAGTTATTCACCTTCTATTTCCTTTATCATCTCACTGTTTGTCACCATTGTTCTTTCATCATTCCTAGTCATTATTTTCCATTATTTGTCACTGTTATATTCATCTTTTCTATTCAGTGACCATGGTTATTGGCAATAACTCATTGAATCTATCGTTTGGGCTCATAACAAATTCAAGGTTGCTCCTACTACTCAACCCAAAGCCTTGAGTTTATTGCAGTAACAATAGTCCCTTGTTTCACCAGTAGTTTCTCCTCTATTTATCATCGTCCTACTTTGTCTTCAATTGTTGGGTTTTCATCCTCATTTCCACTGTCAGATTCCCCTACTTCCACTTTCATATTTTTTTCATATCTTATCTAGAATTTTTCAACCTAGTTTCATCGTCGTTTTCCCTCTTGTGTCTTCATCATCTCAACTTCAGCTTATTATTCATTCCTTCACTATGCTTTCTCATTTCCTTCATGCTTTCTCTCTTCTAGCCACCCTTGTTCACCATCGATTTTCTCTATGATTTTTTCCTTTGATTTCCACCCTTTTAGCCTAATTTCTTTTATTTTTGCTACCTTTAATTACTTCAGGGAAAACCCACTTTGGATTTCATCTCAATCACCCATCTCCCTTCTATTCAGGTAGCTCAAAATGACATAGTGAGCTGTTTGAAATAGCCCTTGTTGTCTTCTTCCTCTCGGTTTCACCCTTTAAAAGAAAAACCAATCAAATTCTATTTATGCCCCCACATTCCATTAATAACTCTTTCTGTATGCTATTTTGTCTTTTCCCTATTTCATTTTTTCTTTCTTTCTATTTTGTACTATTCTTAGTAAAGCTTAAATGATTATAGATTAGTCCTTGTTTAAGTAAAGCCTAATTGAATCAATAGTTCATCTTTAATTGACAAGACCATCTTAATTTCAGTTTGATCTCTTTTCAGAATTCAAAATAGCTTTCAAATCTTCGTCTTAGTTTAATTCCTAGTTTATCTAATGTCTCTAATCTTACATTTAGAGACATAATAGCAATCTAAACTGTCCAATTCAAGATTTATTCCATTGATCTAGATCGTTAGTTTTTTAAAAAACTTACTTAATCCATCCATTGAATCAGTAATTAGAAACATCAGTGCATGAGTGGTGAAGGTTAATCAACTTGGATGTGACCAGATTTGTTGGATTTCTCTATGATTAAGCTAGAAAAGTTGATTTAGCTAGTTATTTTGTTTAATTCTCCTTTCTTTTGAGTTTATAATCATGTACTTTCTATTAATCAATATATTTGAGTTTTAAGTGCACTGGGAGTTATTTTTTAAATTAAAAAAAAAATCAACTTAAATTTCATTTTAACTCTACTTTTTAAGTTGAGTTCCCATGGGATCAACCTGTACTTGCACTAACTATGCTGCAATAGCCCATGCACTTGTAAAAAACAAACACATTTTGATAGATCCCTACATAGTGGAAATTAAGGGATAGAAAATTCAAGTTTTTTTTTTTCGAGTTATAACAAGTGGTTTGCATTAGTACTTATCATGATATAAGCTCCATTAATCTCAATCTACACCTTTCATCTAGGCAGATCCTCCAATGTTCCAACTCTAATTTTGGCTGTATAATCTTAACATCTAGTTTAATAAAACTTTTATACTTTAGATGTGAATGGCATGGTTGTACATATATCATTAGCATCACCTTACTCAAGTAGTGATGGCAATGGTGTAGGCTAAATTGGGGCCCTACCCCACCATGCAATTGCTTGGGGCAAGTTGAAGTAGGAAATTAGTGAGCCACACTTGTAATGGGGCATAAATTTTATGACTTGGGGTGGCGGTGGGGTGGGGTGGTTGGTGAAGAAATTTTGTGGGTCAAATTGCATTTTTCATGGATATTTATATACCAATACCCATGGTTTTATTTTTATACTTTAGTTGTAGGACTTATTTTGTAAAAGTGGATACATACGTACAAAAAGGATTAGAAAACTAGAATTTCTCTTACATGTTTCAAAAAAGAAGAAGAAGAATAGGAGATAAATAAAAGAGATATCTCAATAATCATGCAAATATGGGATATTGACCTGCCCTATGGTGCTTTGCCCCGCTCATAATAGTTGATGGGACAAGGTGGGTTTTTCACAATCTGCCTTGCCTTGCAATGAGTTGCAAATTTGAGTGATCCATGGTAGGATGGGGCAAGGAAAAACAAATGGTGGGAGGGGTAGGGCAGGTGAAAACTCACTTCCTCTAGCCCCATTTACCATCCTCAACTCTAAGGGACCCTCATTACTTGAATGGTATAGTGATACACATTGTTACAGTTTGATTTCCTAAACATCAATTTGAAGCTTGCAAACAAGAGGCGCATAATATATTTTTTACATGGCAGTGACCTTATTCATTCCTATAAATAGAACTTTAGTAGCAAAAACTTCATTGCCATTTTAGTATCCCAAAACAACCTATTTAACAGGAGTAGCAAGGAACAAAAAGCTAACTTACATCCAAGATGTCACAACTTAAAATGCAAACACAATGATAACTTTGATAAAATGAATTGACTTGGAATCAATACTGTAGAAAACTTAATGCAGAGATCTAATTTAATATTATTGGTGGAAAAATTTGCCAATGGAAGTATTTGATTATATTCCGAAAGAAAAATCCAATGGTAAAATTATTTTCCTTGACTTAGCAAAATACAGTAAGCCTAAGATATAAATGTAGAAAATCCAAAAAACTCAGTCAACTTCCAAGTCAACGAGGGACATTCTCATACTATACTTATATCATGTAATAGGAGCACAAATACAATAAAACCAACAACCAATGACCAATCTCAAATCTTTTTATTGCATGGACTACCTAAGAAGTGGCTTTTAAAATGAGCCATTAGATCACCATATGTTTGAGCTTGTGCAATTATTAAATCGATGCACTAATTTACATGTATCACCATTTAAAATCTTACCTATAGGCATACTTCATGTACAATGTTAAAGTGGTTGAGCTACCCCATTGCTAAAGGGCAGGCCTAGTGAACGAAGCTCCTGCCTATGCTGGGTTTGGGGAAGGGGTGGACCACCAGGGCCTAAATACACATCCTTACCTTGTACTTTGCAAGAGGCTGTTTCCACGCCTTGAACCTGTGACCTCAAGCTGCCTCATTGGTAGCTCATTGAAAACCCTAACCAAAGACGAGACAAAGGAAAAGCAAGTATAGATCCACAATTAGAAACTGTGTTCAATCACTCAGGGCTCAGGGAACGTTTCTTATATAAAATTAAATGACTATAATGATTATTTGATTAAGGAAGATAGGCATTTTAATATGATATCTCATAAACATTGATGGATGGTTTTAGCATCGCAAAAACCATGTATAGGGGAGTTTAATTTAAAGAGTCTTTGGTAAGATTACACGTTGAAGGGAGGAGTGGATAGAGTACACACCCCCTTATCCATACATGCAAAAACATTTTTATAGATCTAAGCTGTTCATCATGTCCATTTTACCAAAAATAGGCAACTCATTTGTTTTGAAAAAATAAATAAAAATGGACGACCATGAGTTATTGAACTAAAGAAACATAGGTCATAGGCTACAAATCCAAAATACATAGCATTTGATGTTTACACTAAAAGGGCAGCCTCGTTGCCTGAAGCTCCCACATATGTAGGGTCTGGGGAAGGGGCAGACCCCAAGGGTCAATAGTACCAGCCATTTAAGGTCACACGACGACAACTCTATCGTTGCGCCATGACTCTTCTTTACTACTTATACTATTTCTAACATGACAAATAGGTTATATCCAACAAAAAGTTTTAGCATACATGCAAAAGGGAAATGTAGTCTTCCTCTCCCCTTTGAGTGTGTATACTTAGTGGGATTCTAATTTAAAATTGTACGGAGTTTCTAATTAGTCCATTCTTGTGATCAAAATTGCAATATACAATATTAGAATCCTCCTCTTCTCGAGCGTATATGCTTACTGGGATCTAATTTAAAATTGTACAAAGTTTCTAACCTGTTTGATTCTTGTAATCAAAATTGCAATATGCCATATTAAAATCATCCAATCCGCAGTTTCTTTGAGTAACCAGGTAAATGAATGGCTAGGATCATCTAAAAGTAGGCCCCAAAGTTGGGCGCTTATGTATACACACTTTAGATGCACGTGGTTCTAAGTTAATGCCAGATAAAAAAGATTTCGGTTATAGTTTTTCTTGTGATGGTCCAGGATGAGGAGGTACTTGCGATATTTCAGCTTGAGATGCATTTTATTTGACAGTTTTTTTGGATGCTAAATACCATTGGATGGGTTACTTTTAATTGGCATTGGAAGCATATCACACTCTGGCAGGATAACGTTTCACCTTATAAGGTGCGTTCCTTATACGATGTGTGTCCATCGAGACCCGGACTTTGTGAACCCAAGTTCCACCAGTCTAACCAAAGCTTGAGTTAGCTTTGGTGAACCTAGCACAAGAGTGCTAGTGGGCTGACCAAAGCTTTGGTTAATCTTGGGGGGTTTTACGTAGTTTGGGTTATTTGTCCTGACACTCTATAAATGCCCCTCCACATACTCTTGCAGAAGTGAACACACTTGTCCGGCTTGCTGTTTCTTGGGTATCGCAGGTTCTTCCGGGGGAGAGATACCCTGCCAATTCCGATAGACGAAGAAAACATGGATTCTTGTCGTCCTAGGGTTAGGGTTTAGATACCCACTTTTACAGAAAAACCCAGATAAGTACACTTCCTGCTGTTTCAGGCGGGTGTCATTCTCCATGGCTCGTCAGGAGAATTTCTTCGCCCTTTTGGGAGAAGACGAATCCGATGATGTGATGACTCTCGCTGCAAGCGTTGCGGCCAAAACTGCCCCTGCCGAGAAAAAACAGCCGCCATCGCAGAACAAGAATCAGCAAGTTCCTGCAAAGTTACCTTCCAAGCCTCTTCCGCCCGCTGAATCCGGTAAAACTTCTTTTCTTCCCGGTTTTATGGCTGGAATTTCTTGTATTTGAGTTTTGTTTTGTGTTTTTCGTATTATATGATGGCGTATTTGATTACTTTCAGTGTAAACAGGGAGAACTTTCTTGTTATTGTTCTTTTGTTTGCGCTTTTATTTCTGTTGGGCACGACGATAACACTCCACGGATAGTGATCTTGTACCCTGACATTGGCGGTCGTAAGACATAGATAACATTATTTAGGAACAAAAAAGCCCTAATTTTTAGGGTTGTTTTATCTATGTTTGAATATTCTATTCATGCTTTAGAATTGCCAATGGTAGGAGTTAAGATCACTGTCAAATTGATAATTTTATTCATGGTTAGCTAACAAATGCTTTTTTTCCTCGTTCTGATGGATTCATTTCTAAGTTTCAGTTAGGGCAGAGAGAGGGAGAGGAAGAGGTGGAAGGGGAAGAGGGTCGGGAAGGGGTCGATACGGTGGGAATGATGGTGGGCAGTCTGGTAATGGGCGGGTGAATGGTTATCAGAGGAATTTTGGAGGGGAGTCTGATGGAAATGCCGGGGATGATGGATGGCGTGGGCGTGGTCGTGGTCGTGGAAGAGGTCGTGGGAGAGGGAGAGGGTTCAATGAAGATCGTGGATTTGGGAATGAGAATCAAGGTGGCAATGAGAATCAGGTTGGGGAAGGCTGGGAAGATGGTAATGTTGTTCGTGGGAAGTATGGGAATGACGACTGGTCTTTTAGAAATGATAGAAGGCATGACAATGAAAACCATGGATTTAGGGGCAGTGAGGGGCGCAGTGATGGTGTCCGTGATGTGAAGATTGAAGGATGGGACGAGGGGGAGAAGAAAATGGATGTTGGGGATGGGAAGGAGGAAGGTGGAAACAATGATGGAGGGTCTGGATGGTATGTATTCAAAGGCTCTTCTTTCTTTCTTTCCTTCACAAAAATCTCTTCATGTCTGCATATGTGTCTCATTCTCTTTTTATTTTGGTCGCAAATAAATAGCTAATTAGTATATGTATACTTAGTATTCATTCACATGATATCTTGATAAACTCAGGCTAATCTACCTCAATTGAATCATTCATATAAACTCTTGAGTTGTAAATTCTGGAAAATATTGCTTATTTCATCCATCTATTTGTATAAGATATTCTTTGGTAAATTTCAGGTTGTTGTTGCTCTATCCATTTATTCAGACATGTTGTTCTTTGCCAAATTCTAGGCTGTTATAGCTCCATTCCTTCATTTATATAAGTTCTTTGGTAATTCAGGCTATTACAGCTCCATTTCCATGAAATTGATCCATTCACCCTCTTTCTTTTATATCCATTGCCTGTTATTGCTTTTCTGATGAAGTTTTGAGGCTTACTTGTCTTGTATTTTGCATTATTGTATGGTTTCTGCAGTATCTTGTTATGATATGAAATGTGAACCTTCCTCTTGGTACCTATGCTTGTTTTTAGTGACCCAGTTTATTATGATGAGTAGACATTTGCTTGAGAAGCCATATCGTTAACTCACAACTGCAATTTTCTTATAATAATCTGTAGGAGTTTGAACTGACATAATTATCTTCATCATCCAAGGAAGCTTGTAAATCTTCATAATGAACATTTTAACTAAGGTTAAAGAAACTACAATATTTGTGGGAGATAGAATAATTGTGCCACTAGCAGCTATCTCATGTTGAAGATGAAAACATCTTATGAGCAGTTGATTTATGAAGGCAACCTACTTCTCTATCTCTCCTCTCCCACAAGAAGATACTGCAAAGCAACAACAGTAGTGGAAATTTGCACGGTTCCATGCATTAAATGAAAGACATTGTTTTTCTCATTATTTCTTGAAAGATTTTATGGCGCCGACATTCTCATCCATCTGACCCTTAATTTTTACCAATGAAGCCAGCTGGTTTCACTGCGCTTAGTCACGGAGCAACTAGTCTTTCCTACCTTCCTGCTCTATAAGTGAAAAAAAGAAAAGAAAAAAAAGAAAAAAAAAGAAACAGTCATATGTTTTTTAATAAGCTTTTTGTGCATTTTTATAGTTTGAGATCATTGATCTCTCCCTCTTTTTCGTTATGTGAATCCTATCACACATTGTTCTTCTAGTGCATGTACTCATAAAATTTGTTGTTCAAGATGATCTTGGTGAGGTTTTATCAATATTTTGTTTGAGACCTATTTATATACTTGAAAATTTTTGTATTTGATAAGAAAAATCGTGTTTTAATGTTAATTTTATATAAAGTATGAGAGTGAGTCTGGTCATTGGAGGAAGTATGCATAAACGTCGAAGCAGAGGAATAATATTCTCTAAGAGATAAGAAAGATATGAACAAGGCAATTATCCATCTGACGAGAGGATTGAAACCAAGAATCCATTTTCACTGACTTGAAAGTGAACATTTGACAGGAAGTTTGAGAAGCTTGCAGCAGAACAATATTGTACCCCTTCCCACTTATCATGCATTCGACCAGGTCTTCCAGTTTGAGGAGTTTTTGAGGACGTGGGACTAGATTGCAACTAGTATTGCATTCTGGAGTCATCATGTAAAATAATTTAAAATGGTCCTATCAACAGCTGATAAAGGAAAAGAATTGCAATCATGTTCTACTAACTCAGTGAAAGAGGAGCTGTTGCTATTTCTACTCAAGGTCTGTCTTCTGTTAGATTGGAAATAGAACTTAAATGAGAGCTCTTTTGCTTTTATTACAGTTTTGCTCTTTAATGTGAAACTTACATTTTGATCTTGATCTTTTTTCTGAGAGAGATGATAAATCCAAGGGTGCACTTTAGTTGCCTATTGCTTGCCTTTTTTATGGTCTATGCCATTCAAGATGTTGGGAATGGCTTAGATAGGGCTTTTCTTGCCTCTTGCTTGCTTTTTTTGTGGTCTAAGTCTTTCACAATGTTGGGAATGGCTTAGATAGGCCAAGTACCAAATTTCATGGCCATTACATAATTTATCTTCTGTTTCTTTAAGTTGAAAATTACAGCCATACTTTATCCTCTGTTTCTACAAGTTGAAAATCACTGCCAAAGAAGCATATGATAAATTATCTAATGAGCATGAAATTTGGTACTTCGCTTGTCCAAGCCATTGCCAACATGGTGAATGGCTTAGATCTACAAAAGATGCAAGCAAGAGGCATGTAAAGTGCACTTGTCCTTGAAAGATCCATGTATGCACTTGGATTTATCATTTCTCTTTTGCTAAACCGTTTTTAGTTTTGATTCTTGGGTATTACCAGACTGCGAGGAGATTTAGCTAGATTCTTTTCAGGTTATGTGGCTAGTAGTTTGCTTTTGGTCCTACATTTTTAGCTTGCTTGTGCATTATAACTGTAATTACATTCTACCGGTCTCTTCTTCACTGAAATCATGACTCTTGTTTGTTGGAGTGGAAACGTTAATTTTGTTTAATGTTCCTCTTGTAAACATAAGCATAATGCTGTCTTTTGTGCAGGGATGTTCATGAGACTACTGAAGAACCAAAGAATGTGGAGATTGAACAAGCAAAAGGGGAGGAGGATGTTTCTGACAAGAAGGCCCCAGAAGAAGAGGAAAAAGTAATTTTCCATTTCTTTTGGCCCCAGCTGTGAATCTTAGCACAAGCACGTGTTTATGATAAATATGGTGGAAGCATGTTTGTGCATACCTATATGTATCAAGAGTCAAGACACTTGCACATCCATGTATAAGTATTTGATTTGCTTTAATGGATGCCCTTCTTGATACCAATTTTACAGGAGATGACCCTTGATGAATATGAGAAGCTAGTTTCTGAAAAGAGGAAGGCTTTGGAAGTTCTAAAGCCAGATGAGCGTAAAGTTGCTGTCGACAAGGATTTTGAGTTGATGCAACTTATTGAGAAAAAGAAAGAGGATATGCTTTTTGTTAAGTTGGTGGGTTGATGGCTTCCATCTTTGATCTGTGTTACTCAATTAAACATTATCATCTATTGTGTTGACATGGTATCTTTGTTGATTCTGTGTAATTCACTCAGAAGTCTGAGAAGGATAAGTTGAAGAAGAAGGATAGCCTTGAAAAGGAGGAGAAAGTTCGGAAGGTACTGTTCTGCTTTTTCCATTGACTTGATTTGATTCACGATCACTTTGAAGCATGTTGTACTCTGTGGGGCATCTTTTATGCACTGTGATATTCTTCTGGTGTTGGTTTCGTAGTGTTATTGTTAAATTTGGATGCTTCAACTGGAATTTGCATGCCAGCCTGCTCTATCTCAATTTGCTGTTTCCACATCTTGAGTTCGGATAGATTATGGTTATATGCATTTTTTCATGCCTTTTTATCTTGGAGTATTTGAACTTTCCAACAATTGCTTCCTTGGTTTCAATAATATTGAGTTGGCAAAACAAAATTTTCTTCTGTGAAAATGGCATATCTCTTATATGAAAGTGGATCACTTGTCAACTGAGGGCCACTTGGTATCAACTTTGTGCAAGTCCACCATCGATTTGTGGCTATATGCAGCTTAAATTGAATGCAGACCTCTAAATCAAAACCAATTAAAGAATCAAGTCACAAATTCCTTAAAGTTGTGACCTGGGAAGTACTAGATGTTCAAATAATACACGCTGTAGGAAATGGCATACATTGGAAAGAAGCTTTAGTTTCTTTTGTTGTAGCTATTTCTTTCTTCCCTATTCATTCACCTGAATATGATAGCATGGCATTTTTCTCTTGCATCAACACTATGGAATTCTTATCTCCATCTGCTTCTTTTTTCCTGGAAAGAGAAAATACATGCTGCTGGCTTTATTTATTTATTAAGTGCATACGGCGTGTATATTTTTGTTTTCTGAGTTTCAATGGTTTAGAGCCACCAAACTGGAAACAAACAAGCTGAAGAGATTTTGAACAAACTACAGCAGGAAAAGGGAAAAAGGATCTACGACAAAACTGACCAAGATCCACTGCTTCCTTAGTTTAATGAGCTCTTGAGAGGAATTCTAGAATATATATATATATATATATACATATATATATGGTAGGAAAAGATTTATGCAAAAGGGAAAATAGAATTCACACTCTTCTCTTGCATTAAGATTGATCCATCTCTTCTCTTGCATTCTTGTTGACCCAGACTTCCATTTCTGAAGGTAAGTTGGGGCTGTTGGCTTCTCGTTAACCATTTTTGGTCTCATGTGCCACATGTAGATTGGTCATCATCATCATCATCAAAGCCTTATCCTAATTAGGGGTTGGCTAATGTAGATGGGTGGATTCATTAATTAAGATGCTAGGCATGAATTTCCTATATTGTATATCCCAACTTTATTGAATCATTGGAAACTTCAATTAGGCTGCTAGGCATAAATCTCGTATCCCATATATCCCAGTTTGATCAAATGATTATAGTGTCTTAATCAGTCAAGCTTGGTTGAACTAAGAAAGCTAGGCTTCTCTGATGAATGAGATGTCCACTTGGCATATAAATGGAGCTTTGTGGTCTCTTCACATGACTATATGTGATCTGTAGTCTTGATTGCACGTGTATCTGTGTGGAACAGAACATCGACTGTTGTGGTTAATCCTGAGGTACTGCATATTGCCAATCTGGTGGGTAGACTGAAGTTAGCAATTAAGAGTTCAGGAAATCCATTTAGTAGAGATGACAGCAGTCTATTAACAGTACTGAGATGAGGCCAGAATAATTTTTGTGGTGAGGATCCCAGCATTATTTTAGATATGATTCGTGTCTTCAATTTGGATGTCTGATGAAAGAACATGAAGAAGATTTGGCTGATATATTAAGGAGGATTCATGAGCAGGTGGCTAGCAAATTAAACATGGTAATGACAAATATGAGGAACACTGAGGGCGGAGATTGAGTTGTCGTTGAAGTTGGTGATCATGCCTGGACTGTTTTGACTCTTGACTATAAGTGGTACCCAGATATGGAGTAGAACAAGCTCAGCATATATGAAATACCAGAGAAGATCAATGAAAACGAGTATGGCTTGATGTTGGCCATCTGCATTAAGCTTTCAGATGTCTTTATTGTTAAACATCTTATAGCTTATCAAGGATAATTGTTTTGTGGAGTAGATTGCAGCGTGGGAGAGATGTTTGTCTCTTCTAGAGGGACTGATGCAGAGTATATGAAAGACTTGGAAAATCCTAAGAGATAGCAAAGGATAGGCAGGTAGTAGAGACAAGTTGTTAAAAGGATTGGTATTATTATTTTTGATCCATTAATTAGACGAGCTTAGAAGGGCAGCCTTGGTGCAATGGTAAAAGTTGTCGTCATGTGACCTTGAGGTCACGGGTTCAAGGCGTGGAATCGGCCTCTTCCAAAATGCAAGGTAAGGCTGCCTACTATAGACCCTTGTGGTCTGCCCTTTCCCCAGACACTGCATAGGCGGGAGCTTTGTGCACTGGGGCTGCCCTTTTGCCCTTTTTTAATTAGATGAGCTTGTTTAGTGGGGGGTTAACTGTGTCGTTTGTCATTCATTTAAAGGTCATGCCACTTTTTAGTAGAATTTCCCTTGTAGTTAATTTTGTTAAGTTTATATAACAGACCCTAGCGGTTAGATTAGAAATAAATAAAGCCTCAGATTAGTTATCTTGCTGCAGCTCATCCTCTTATTTATAGCTTAATTGGACTTGAAAAAGTTGAGATTTTTCAACTGATTTGTGAATGCTATTGAGGGCTTTTGGTTGCTCCCCTTTCCTGTGGCAAGGGACAGTTAGGGGGAATCTTAGCTTCTTCGTGGATAGTTGGATCCTTGATTTCATATGTACCTTCTCTTTCGCACTAGGGAGCCAGCTTTCCTAGGATTTGAGGAACTTTGGAGACAATATCTTTCTCCAGGCAGAGATGGATCTGGCAGATTCTAATGAAGTTGATGTCTTGGTCTATGACAAGGAACAAGGTTTCGAATCCTTCCCATTCCATGCATGTACTATTGGGATGTACGTCCTTGTTGATGTTCAGATATTATGTTTGCAGGAAAGATTGCAACTGTAATTTTCCATAGGAGGAGCTGATTGACTGTATCAGACCTTATATCACTCTTCCGTTGTGCTTAAAAAGCCATGGGCTCTTGTTTGAGCATTCATTTTATCTGCCCAAACACTATGATGGACTTTCTGGTCCACAATGACAGTCTAAGCGCAAGAGATATATACCCTCTGGAAGAGGTTTTTGGTGTTGCTGTTCTTTTGATCTTAACGAGTGGAGTCATGGGTGTGTTCTTTGCATTATTCCTCATTTTCTAAACGATGTCTTGCATCATTCAAAGCCCAAAAAAAGGAAAAAAAAGAAAGAAAACCAAATATATGGTTGTTTGTTATTATCCTGGTTCATCCTGACATTAGAATTTTGAAACACAACAGACTGAAGAAGAAAGCCATAAATGTGGGGTTATATATCTAGCACTACTAATTACGTATCAAAACCCTTCCTATCCTCCCAATTGGCTACTGATTTCTTTACATATCTGATGGATCCCCCACGATCATAGGACAAGGTCTGATCTGTAATTTTTCAACTGTGGACTACAGAAACTAGTTTTCAACTAGATGCTGTTGAAGTAGTAAGATGGTATATGGAGAATCTAACTATCAAATTCCTCTATAGTGTTTGTTAGCTGAAATCAGCCAGTTTAACTGCTGCATCTTGCTTTGCGTTTGATTTTCAAAGGGTGTCGGAACTGCTGTTATTACAACAGCAAAACCTGTTCCCACAGAGGTCAAATTCAATATTGTTCCTTGGTCAAAAGTTCTTTCTAGAAAATCTCCAAGGCGGCTTCTGCCAGATCATCCGATTCACCTAAATGAAGTTCATCTAAAGACATCAAAATAATTAGCATGTTTTATTGAAAAGAGTTTCTGAAAGGAGTATTGAATAAAGATCGTCTTTGTTCTATATTCAATTTCTTTTTCCACCAAGACTATGAAAAGGCAGCCATATAGCTAAATCGGATGAGCTGGAATCTCTGAAGCAGTTGAATTATCTATGTTCACTCTCTAGGTTCTCTGTCTTTTTTCGCTCTTTGCATTATCAAGAAAATGATCCGATTCAGACGAGCTTGTTTTGCTTTTACAGTCCATAAGCATAAATGAATTTCTCAAGCCAGCAGAGGGTGAGAGGAGTATGGGCCGTGGGCGTGGTGGACGAGGCCGTGGACGTGGAGAACGAACTGGTTTCAGGGGAGGCTTTTCAGCACCCAACACTGCAGTTAATGGTGCTCCTGCACCTAGCATTGAGGATCCTGGCCAGTTTCCAGTTTTGGGAGGAGCAGTTAAGGCATGAGTTTTGTTAGGAGGGTGGATTACTGCTTTTCATGGTCTCTTATGAGAACCTGTTTTGAGTTGGTGCTTTTTGTCCAATATGATAGAACAATAATGGGTATCGTGATTAATTATTATCATGTATCAGTGAAGTTTATAAAGCGGGTTTATTAGGGCTGGGAGACAATGTACTCGTTTCTTCTTCTTCTTCTTCTTCTTCTTTTTTTTGGGTGTTTGTGCCTTTTTAATATACTGAACCTTTTTTAATTTTTTTTTAAATCGCAACGTCTTGTTGGTGTTAGCTTGTACAACTTGTTATTTCTTCTAGGGTTTGGAAATCTGACAACTTTGCAAATGGTTATCTTACCTCATAGCCCTCGCCTGGGTTACACTGATCCTTCACAAGAAGGGATGTTTCAGGGCTAAGTCAGTTCCACTGTTACTTTTCTTGACCTGACGGAAGCGATCAAAGGGACGTCAACCCATTCGAACCGAATGTCAGCTGCTTAAGATAAGCCTTGTCACGAACAGCATCGCTGCTTCATCGGCCAGGAGGAGCATCTCAAAGTATGGCTGCTTTGTTGCACCCAGTAACCGGGCAGCGCCACGCAAACATTAAGATTGCGTCATGACGAATGTCACAAATGCAGGTTGGTTCGAAGGATAGTATGCAGAGTTTAGTTTCTTCGGTGAGCTTTTGACGAGGCATGTATAATTGGCAGCAGGTGAGATTTCACGCTGGGCAATTGCACTTGATTAGCTTGTGTCAGAGCCTATTATTGTTTAAGGCTTTATCATAGCTTCTAAATCAGAACCTTGTACTGGTTCATGACCTTATCCTTTTAAAGTTAGGAAGCCGTGGGATTGGAGAAGCGCTGCTGAACAGGAAAATGTTACAAATTTGGCCAATTTTCTGCAGTCTTTCTTCTCATTGAAAAATCTGCGTTGGATAATCGACGGCAATTGATGTGATTCCTTCAAGCTACGACTGTTTCATTCGTGACGACTTCTGTTAGGTCAGGAATTTGTGAGCTGATCATTAAGATTCAAGCAGGAACCATTTGCTGAAATTATGGTAGGTGGGTTCTTCTGCATGATCTCTAACTGAGCCGCGAATGTCGGTCGGACGCTGTGAAAATTGGTTTTTTTTCAAGAAACTGGGGGGTGAAAATATCCACATTGATATAAAATTTTAAATTTCCCATTCTGTAGCTGATGTTAGTTACATTTGCTTAGTTGTTGGATTGGTAGTTTTCTTGAACACGATGATCTTTAGAGTTCTAGTGGGCTTGATGGTCCAAGAAAGAAGTATCATTTCTAGTTCAAATAAAAAGGGCAGCCCCGGTGCCCAAAGCTCCCGCCTAGTTCAAATGCAATCAGGAAATTGATGTTCTATACGTATTTCTCTCTCTTTCTTCTAGAGTTCACCAGCTGCGTGCATTTCTCTATTATCTTTTAGGTGTTAGGCTTATTATATGCGAATTGTGCAATTTGAGTTTGATGTATCTTTGGCTCTCTCTAGATTTTAGGCTTTAGAGGCTTATTGGATATTACATACTGCAGTCTGAGTTTAACATCTCTTAAAGGTCGTTACATATTTATTGGGCTCGTGTTTTGCAGTTCATATCTCTAATCTCTTATGGCAAGCATTAGGCTTTAGAGGTTTATTATTTGTGCATTTTGCAACTGAACTTTTGGCTTATTTGGAAGATGTTGGATATTTATTTGGCGCATATTTTGCAGTTTATAAAAGTACAGATTAACCATAATGAAGCAAATGAATTGAGATATAGATTGAGTTCGACTTGGTTGAATTTCAGAGATGAGCTGCTATATTCTTTAGCTTTTATTTGGTGGCTCAACTTCTTCAAGAAGTGTATTTTGAGCAATGCCTCTAAGTTAAGGCTTATTAGATTGCTTTGTCCAGGTTTTTTATATTTTCAACAAAAGTCCAATCAAAAGTTATGGATGACTCATTACACAAAAATTCAAAACCATCTACTAATTCAAGGCCTCTCATCCATCATAGCCTTCAAATGAATGGTTAGACTAGATAAAAAATCAAAGACACACACACACACACATTTAGGGGGGTTGGCTCAATGGTAAAAGTTGTCGTCATGTGACCTTAAGGTCACGGGTTCAGGGCATAGAATCAGCCTCTTGCAAAATGCAAGATAAGGCTGTCTATTATAGGCTCTTGTGGTCTCTCTTTCCCTAGACCCCACATAGGTTGGAGCTTCGTACACCAGGGCTGCCCTTTTATATATATATATATATATACTCCACATACCAAAAGCTACAGTCATAAAAAAGTAGATAATTTTATACATAACTCCGTCTTAGATCACATTTGATAAAATTAATATAAAAGCGAGCCCCGCTTGCACTTCAGCCCGTTCTATTTCCAGAGTAAAGATTTGAGCTAGCAAAGCTTTTCACGTTGGTTGCCAACTCTTGTTGAGTCTAATCACTTCCTTGAACGAGCAAAGATGAACTTCCAAGGGATAAGACTTACATGACATAGCTCCTAAAAGTGGATTGATGATCTTGTTGGTCAGGGGCTGATTTGACCGAAGCGCTTATATGACTCCCTGAACTAACGTGGACGACCTGGTACTCCTAGCAAGAAAGCGTCCACTGTGTTCCTGCTAATCTCGGTCTTGCTTTTGCATCATCAGTAAGCTGTTGTTTTCTCATCTTCTGGAAGTAACAACCACCAAATAAAGTTCAGATGCTTTCCGATTCTGTCACTGAATCATTTTCATCAAGAAAAGAATCTTGCACTTTCAATCCCCTTGCCGGGGTAATATTAAACAAGATCTCTATGGGGTGTTTGGAAGGGTAGCCTTGGCACAACGGTAGAGTTGTCGTCATATGACCTTGACGTTTTGGGTTCAAGGAATAAAAATGGCCTCGTGCAAAATGCAAAGTAAAGCTACATACTTTTTACCCTTGTGGTTTACCCTTTTCCCGGACCCTGCATATGCAGGAGCTTCGTGTACCAGAACTGAGGCTGCCCTTTTTATTCAGCTAATTTCAACATCCAAGCAGCTATCTCCCGGTACCAACGTTTTGTGCTGGGTTCTTCGATTAGTGTAGATAAATGATAAATGCCCATATTTTCCATGGAAATGTAAGTGGTTGCTATGGGTGGATTACACTTCTTCCACGGTCAAAATCATTGGACATCCTAGTCTTGCTATAGATTGCTGCCACACCATAATTTTCCATCTTTTGCATGATCCTAGACTTTCGACTTATGAAGACAAATAAGGAGCATCAAGTTCATATACTTGTACATATACTTGTTCATTTTATTCTGAAGCAGAGAATGTGCATCCATCATATAAAGACAGGACCCAGTTTTTTGGTGATCAAAATATTCTAGACCCCCTTTTGGGTAAGAAATGCTCCAAAATCTTCTTCCTTATATGACAGTAGTAGCCCCTAGTATTCTGGGCAGCAAAATCAGACTGGTCAGACTTTTAGGCTTTCTAACGTAGGGCTGCAAGTAGCCTTTCCCGAGGGAGGTCCATAGGTCAGAAAGGAAGACAGAAGCTGTAGAGTGAATATAATTTCACTTTCATGATTGAGACGAGGGTAGCCTTGTCACAATGATAGAGTTGTCGTCTTATGACATTGAGATCACGAGTTTAACGTGTAGAAACAGCCCCACGTAAAATGCAAGATAAGACTCTGTACTATTGACCCTTATGGTCCCCCTTCCATGGACCTTGCATATGCAGGGAGATTTGTTCATCAAAGCTGCCCTTTAAGTTGAGATCAGGATAGTCTAATGCTGGTGATGTATGCGGGCGTTTCCTACCCATTTTTTTGTAGCAGGCAAGCGAGGCTTTTAGTCAATATATAACCCGAAAGCGAACACACACATGCACGAGCATAACTCAAAACCTGTGACCTTGCATAGGAGAGTCTCTTCTTGCCCTGCTGCACTAGAAGGCTATTGGTGGAGGCATTTCTGATTAAGATACTTAATGGTTATTTTAATTTTCTGTTAGATATTGGATTTCTTTAAGAAGGGAGTCTTGGTGCAACGGTAAAGTTATTGTCGTGTGATCTTGAGGTTACGGGTTCATGGCGTAGAAATGGCCTCTTGCAAAAATGCAAGATAAGGCTGCATACTATAGACCCTTGTGGTCTGCCCCTTCCCCAAATCCGCATAGGTAGGAGCATCGTACACAGGGGCTGTCCTTTTTATACTGAATTTCTTTGTGCTTAACCTTAGCAGGGATAGTTTATGGTATGACATGCAAAGGAGTCTACCTGTTGTAGGGTAAATTGGTTTAAGAAACTAACTTAACGTCGCGTTAGTCGTAGAGGTTTGGCAAGTTTTTAACATTTGGTATCAGACCAACCATCGGGTTAGGAATTTGAATCCCCAAGGGAACCTGTGAAAAGGGCTACTTAGTCCAGACTGTAAGCCACCATAGACTTCAGTCGCTGAAGCATTGGTAGGCCAACTTTGTGCGTAAAATTTGTTCTGCCAACCAACCCAACATTGCAAGTGGGGAAGTCATCGAGAACTACAAATTTGTGGTCGTCGTAGTCAATTAATAGCGTGCGCACTCCCATTCTTGGCATATGTCGCTGCGAATCATAGTTTGACTAACCTTCTAAGTCTGCACCTGTGAATCTGTCTTCCGCTGATGGCATTAAATTACCCGTGCGACTGGAGAAGTCAAGTTATGAATTGCAACATTTGCTCATCATCTTCAACAACCAAAAGTCCAATCCAATAAATGGGGTTGGAAAAGTTGCACTTCTCTTTTAAATACTGGTGCAATGAAGTCTTGCAGGTTTTTTAACTGACTCTTGACCAGGGTCTGCGTGCCCTTTGGTCCCAGCTCAAGTTCTTGTGTATTTAGGGTTTCGGGATAGAGAGGACCATAAGGGCTAATAGTACGCAATTTTACTATGCATTTTATTATAATATATCATAATTCAAAATGCAAAAAATGAACGTATATCCCAACAAGGTATTTGGTCTAAACTTTGCTGGCCAAAGCTCCTATTCATGATAATTAGATTTTAAAAACAAAAATTAGTAGAAGCTGACATGAACATGGGAACCTAAAACAGGTCACCTTTTGCAAGATTAACTTTATCTTGATGTAGTTTCTATCATTTAAATAAAACCATGATTAAGAACTTCAAATCATCTGCTGAACTTGATAGAGGTCAAACTCATTGTGGTAGAGGCCCCATATTTCCAAACAATTTATAACCTTAGTTTACCACTTGTGATGGATTTTTTTTTTATTTGAAATTTTTTACAAGCCAAGAATTACGAAACAAATCACACACATCCACTCCCCGCAGACACACACTCCTAAATCTGATTCCCAGCCAAATGAAAAAGTAGGTCCTCAAACATGCGACTAAACATATTCCAAGAGAGATGTCGAGTTGTTCACAACCAACTAAACTAGACATTGGTTGGCTGATGCGGATGAGTTAACGCATTGCTCTTTCTACATATTATTCACTTTGTTTTTAAAATTGGTGAGCAAAACCATCGTTCGAAAGAGCAGATCCTAATAAATCAAAAGATAAAAACATTTAGTCCTACCAAAGGAGGTCTAACTACCAGAGAGCAAGAGCTAAATTGTAGCATAATTTACACAAGGGCTGAGATGTGAAAGGGAAAGTTACTGCTATCATCATCCAAAGCATGTCATTTTCTACATGTCTAACTTTGTCGTCGTTGCAAAGTCTAGTTCATTTGTAAAGCCTCAATTAAAAGCTTTAGAAGAGGAGACTTGGCGCAATCATAGAGTTGTCGTGGTGCAACCTTGAGGTCATGGGTTTAAGAAGTGGAAAGAGTCTCTTGCAAAATGCGAAGTAAGGTTGCCTATTATTGACCCTTGTGGTCCGCCCCTTTCCTGGACCATGCATATGTGGGAGCTTAGTGCACCAGGGCTGCCCTCCTTTAAATTATCCTCCAATCGACAAGTAATCTACCAAATCCAAACAACTTAAGGGCATTATTTACTGTATAGGGATGGTTTAAACCAACTGTACCGATGTCAGTCCCAAGCTCGGATGAAAAAGGAGGAGGGTCATATGACCGACCATGCTCTATGGATCAAAGTGTTGGGCAGTTAAGGAACATCATGTTTATAGGATGAGCATTGCGAAAATGATGATGTTGAAATGGATGAGTTGCAAGACAAGAAAGGATAGAATTAGGAATGAAAACATTAGAGAAAACTTAGGGGTAGCACAAAAAGGTAACAAGACGAGAGAGATTAGACTTAAATAGCTTGGACATGTCCAACGAAACTCAAAATGACACCAGTTAGAAGAAGTGAGGTAATGTAAGTAAAATATTCTAAAAGGGCAAGGGAAGGCTCAAAAGAACTTGAATAAAAATGATGAGAAAAGAGTTAAAAACTTTAGAATTAAATGAAACTATAATACTTAATAAAGGGGAATGGACGAACACGATTCATGTGACCGACCCCTAATTGGGATAAGGTGTTGATGACGAGGACGAGGACGATAATGACGAGGGATGGTTTAAACCAATACTAAAAATGAAATCCCATCTCTTGAATATTTAAGTGTTCACATTGCATGTGAACCCAAGAATAAACTTCGTCCTTTTTCCACATTTTAGTGACTAACTACCCAACCCTTTCTTCTTTTCAGCATCCTGAAGATAGAAGGCGATGTTTTCAAAGATGGGAAGAAGCCGAAGCAGCAACAAATCATGGCCTGAAAAAGGCAAAAAAGAGATCAAAATGGTCATGCTTTGATAATGGCAGTGGGCTGGAAGCGTGTGTGTGTGCTGACGACGGATGTATATATAAAGAGTTGGGGAGTTTCGTTCTCTTCTCCAAGCAAAGCAGCCAGCAATCTCATTTTCCATTCATGCTATGATGGCGTCAATGGTGGGAAGTTCACTGCATTGACTCATCCTCTAGTCTTGGCTGGTCTCTGTGAAACGAGGCTTCTAATGGCCCTGATTTAATCCTCTCGTCATCCTTACGTAGAGTGAACCTAAGAGGAAGAACAAACAATGGTGGAGAACCTTTCGACTGTTCGGACGAGTAGATCATCGTACTCACTATAAGTAAATCTGGTCAGTCAAATAGACGTTTTAGATTGGTCATGCACACAGTCACAAAATTCTCCCAATAATTGAAACTCTCTTGAAAGTGTTAGCTCTTTGATCACCCAATTTGTTTCCGAACAATTCAAAAGTTTTTAAATTTGTTTTTTACCAATTAAACACCAAATTATTAAATCAAACACAATGCTTATCAATACTTTACTCAATTCTAAATAGTTGTATTTGTTAGTTTAATTTATTTATAAATTCGTGCAACGCTAGAATTGTCGTAATGTGACCTTGAGGTTATGGATTCAAGCCTCAAAAATAGCCTCTTGCAAAATGCAAGTTAAGATTGAGTACTATTGACCCTTGTGGACTATCCTTTCCTTAGACCCTGCATACGTGGGAGCTTTGTGCACTGGGGCTTCCTTTTTGTTATTTTGAAGTTCAAAATAAAAACCAAATTCACGTCAAACTCATGCTTTATTTTTTAATTTTTTCAAACATTAATTTCTAAAATATTTTCAATATTTCACTTACCAATTTATTCTCAAATCTAAACTTTGTGACTATAATCATACAGGAAAACATTTTCACAGACTGCCCTATCCTTATCTTTATCTCCCTCTACTCTTCTATGTGCATCATGGGATCTTTTTATACCAGAATGTAGATGGCAAGGGACAAACTTTATCCTTTCAGTTTGGATAGTTGCTAGGGTACAGTTCAAGGGAAACCATTAGAATCCTGTGGCATCCAAGGGAAGGGTCTGTTTCCCATTGGACGATGCAGGGACTGATCTTTTCGGATGTCTACCATGTGTTATGGGGCTGTATGATCATGGCTGGGCATGCTTTCACATGGAAAAAAATGAGCAAGCAAAAGTATGTTGAACAGAGTGTTTCAAAGACCAAACCAGTTATCTCATAGATAGTAGGCCATGTAGTGGATGAGCCCCGCACCAAAATTTGAACCATTTCACAGTTCCAAGTCTCCGATTTGTGACCTTCAAATGAATAGTTATAATGGAACGAGAGACTTGGCGTAATGGTTGAGTTGTCACTGTGTGATTTGGAGGTTACTGGTTTGAGGCATAGAAACGGCCTCTTGTAAAATGTAAGATAAGACTGTGTGCTATAAACCCATTGTAGTCTGCCCTTTCCGGAACCCTGCATATGCGGGAGCTTAGTGCACCGGGCTACCCAAATGAATGGTTAGAATCCATTACCTAGTGCTCAAAGTACCCCTAAGGTCAACACTCTTAATGAGCATTTTGCTAGGGTAAGTAACTTTTCTTCAAAAAAGCTTCCGTCAAAGTAGTTCTGCTTCTAGCTAATCCACTTTTTAGGTAAAACGTTTCCATCAGAAAAATAGTAAAAGTTGTCATGTGATCTTGAGGTCCCGGGTTCAAGATGTGGAATTAGCCTCTTACAAAAATACAAGGTAAAACTGTCTACTTCAGGCCATTATGCCCTACCCCTTCCCCGAACCCTTCATAAGTGGGAGCTCTGTGCACCGGGGCTGTCTTTTTTGTTTCCATCAGAAAAACGTTGAAGGGATGGAGAATGCCACAGCTGTTGCCATATTTTTCTTTCATGTTCAGGAAACTTCCAGTGAAAAGGTTAAACTGGTTATGACATAAGTTAGGAAAGAGAATTTCTTGTTCATAATGTGAGAAAATGTGGAAGATTAATTGAAAGAATAGTTCAAAACTCAATTGCTTGATTTTAGGTCGGTGTTGTCATGTGACCTTGAGGTCACGGGTTCAAGGTGTGAAAACAGCCTCTTACAAAATACGAGGTAAGGCTGCATACTATTGACTCTTGTGGTCCGATCCTTTTTTGGATCCGCATATGCGGAATCTTCGTGCTCCAGAGCTACCCCTTTTACTGTAACATCCTTATATAAATACTCACACATCCATGATAATAAAAAGAAGATATAAGGAGCGACAAAAGAAAAATATTTGACATGAAATTGCCAAGAAATATATGGTTGTCTATAAACGGGTACCCACGGAATGTAATATGTGAATACCCGTTTATCTGTCAAAATACGCAAATTAAAGCTTAAAATTTAGATCCATGTAATAAATTTATAGGACTAATCCAAACCTTGAAATCCATGATCTGCACGGATTTATCCATAGAGACCCTGTGGATATTCGTTTATTCGCTTATTTATCTTTTGGGCCCACAAAGGAGATTAGAATGAATAATACTCAGAATGAGAAAGTCTTTATTATAAAATTATAGAGACCCAATCTTGAGTGAAATAAATACCGCGACTTTGGTCTTTTTCAATAAAACCATCACGTAGTAAATCAATAAAACCCAAAATGATTTTATGCGATAAATTACTCTTAAAAATTAGTGAGATTGCAGATTACCCGCGAACATATTGGTGCTGATTGGATTTGGATTGGAATGTTTGAATCCTTCCATAAACAGATTTGAGTATGTCCAATCCCTTTAACCCATATGCAGGACAGATCAGATCAAATTTGATTTGTTCATACATTATATTTGACAAGATCACAAGTGATGGTCCCCCTGCTAAATAATCCTAATTACGAAACACATAACCTTCGCCTAATAATTCGAATCAAATACAAATTTACCAAATTAAACATGAATTTAACAAATAATTCGTTAATTCTCTAAGGTTAAAAGAAAAACTTTATTAAACTAAATTAACTTGGCCAGAATGAAGAAGTGCTTTGGGATCTGAATCAACTCACCTCTCGGGGAAAAAAAAAGGAAAAGCCTTATAACAAATTTAAAAAAAAGTTATATTAACAAGCGGAGTTCATGTACCCGCACCCAATATATATATATATATATATTTTTCTGCAGTTTTGGGATAATTGCCTGTCTTGATCATTCTCGAGTGTGAATTCATGCACCAAATCAACGTTTACATTTATTTTGTTTGCCATTTGACTTTGCAAAATTCAGGCTGCCTCATGCTTCTGGACACGTGACTCCTAGACAACTTGGCTGCCAATTATTATTATTATTATTATTCAAACTTACCCACAAAAATCTTCTAATCGGATGGTTATAATCCATCTTGCATTCCTCAAACCAACGGTTAGATGGTGTAGGATGGGCCAAACAGAGGAATCTGATCCCATAAAGTGTGGTCGTTGGCATTCCAATAAACTTTGTGTAAAGCGACCCCACCTTACCTGATGGACTCCGTGTTTCCGTCCGACACGACGAAGTCTATTTCTTGTTATTTTGTTGTCCGAGAGAGATTGTTGTCCGAGAGAGAGAGAGAGAGAGAGAGAGAGAGAGAGAGAGAGAGAGAGAGAGAGAGGCTTCAGACAAATCCATGGATTCTTCTGCTTCCATTCTGCAACAAACTCTGCTTGTTCTGTTCTGCTTGTTCATTCTGGCTGTAAATCAGAGCCATTCTGCGAGGAATTGTTCTTCCCAGACATTCTACAACAGCAAACTCTTCTCCTCCTGCAACGACCTCCCAACCCTGAACTCCTCCCTTCACTGGACCTACCACTCCACCAATTCCAGCCTTGATGTCGCATTCCTCGCCCCTCCGGCAGCACCCAACGGCTGGGTCTCTTGGGGAATCAACCCCACCAAACTTGCCATGCTGGGGACGCAGGCGCTCATCGCCTTCAGACAACCCAACGGTTCCATGACTGTTCAGACCTTCAACATCAGCGACTACGGGATCAAACAGTCTCCGATCGATTACAACGTCTCCAACCACCAAGCCGAGTTTTCCGACGGTTCCATGAAGATCTTCGCGACGTTCGCTTTGCCCCAGAATATGACGGAGATTAATCAGGTTTGGCAGGTCGGAAGTTCCCTTAATGGATCTCTCCCGGCGAAACACGCTTTTGCGCCGGAGAATTTGAGATCTTTTGGGAAGTTGGATCTCGTTGCCAGTGGGTCGGCGCCTTCTCCTTCTGCTTCTTCACCCGAATCCAACCCGTCGTCTTCTCCTGAGCCCTCCACGCGTTCTGCTACCACATCATGGTCATTTTCCGGTTTGTTCTTGACGTCGACAGCCCTTTTTGCATTAATTCAGTAGTGGCGGGAAGGAGAGGGATTTAGCGGTGTTTTTCTTTTCGGAATAAATTGTTTTTGCAGTTTGTTTGGACTTTCGTTGTGATAATACGATATACGTTTCTTTCTTCTAACATTGTTCCGATCTTCTGGTGAAGCGGTAGCTTGCACTTTCTGCTGGCCGCTACGTCTCTCATTCGCTGATTCTTCTGTTTGGACTGCGAATCAGAGAGACTGACGAAGTCGATGCCTAACTCCGGTCTTGCAAAACCATAGAAGTCGTTCTCTAGTCTAGATTAATTGATTATGTTGGGTGTATTAATTTCGGATGTTTAACATTTAATTGACTGAAAAAAAATAGAAAGCAAAAAAGTTAGAGAAAATAATAATTAAAAACATTTCTCTAGCCAATTAAATATCATGCGGAATTTACACTTGTAACTTCTTATTGAAATTACTTTTAATATATATATATATAAATATAATTTAAGCTATTTAATGAAAGTGTAAAAAGTGGGTGATATTTGATTAGTTGAAAAAAAGTTATAAGCAGAAAAAGAACCTTAACTCAAATGTTACCTGCACTTTATATTTGTAATTCTTTGTCGAAATTACTTTTCTTTATTGCAGGTGACATTTGACTGGTTGAGAAAAAGTTTCTAGCTACCATTTTCTCCAACTTTTTCTAGTTATTATTTTTTTTAGCCAATCAAATGTCACCTGTTCCTTGCACCTGCATTAAATAAATAAATAAATAAATAAAATGCAAATGTAAAGTTATCATCGTATGGCCTTGAGGTTATGTGTTCAAGGAGTGGAAACAACCTCTTGCAAAAATACAACTTAAGGCTACATTATAGAGCCTTGTGTCCGCCCCTTTCCCGAACTCCATATATGCGAGAGCTTCGTTCACCAAGATTGCCGTATATGCATGTAATATTAGGGTTAGATTATGTGAATGAGTGAGAGTTTGTACATAAAAAAATTGAGGAGAGTTGACTTCTCATCTTACTCTCTCTTGTAATCTGATCAGATTGTAAAACCTCCTCTTCTAT
Source organism: Warburgia ugandensis (assembly GCA_035236585.1). Lineage (NCBI taxonomy): Eukaryota > Viridiplantae > Streptophyta > Magnoliopsida > Canellales > Canellaceae > Warburgia > Warburgia ugandensis. Next base: position 9,267,346 of record CP141134.1, on the reverse strand, counting down.
AGATATAGGCCAAGTTTGAGTGATCCAAGTAGCTCTCCTTGTCTTTTATTTTGTGTGATTGAATCCATCTTAACAAGTTTTATCCTAACAAATTAAAGCAGGCAGGGGCTTTAATTTGACTCACCCCTCCACGTTAAACACAAACTCTACCTTGTGACCTTTTCTTAAAGGTGAAATTTCAACTTCTGTCCAGCATTTTACTGATCCAACTGTACCTTCACCTCTTGCATTGAAAATCTCCTGCATTACCCACTCTTATCTTAATCAACCTCCTATTTTTACACTCCGAAAATCTCTTCCTAGTGGCTTGGTGGACGACCAACGATCATCACATGGAACCTCGAGACCGAGGCTGTTATGAATGGCTAGATCCGTGTCCCACAGATTCATGAAACGTGTTTCACGGTTTCAGAGTACGAAATCTTTTCTTTCTCTGATCCATCGCCTAGGAAAGGGCACCCGTTGGTCAAGGCGAGTTCACTTTATTGCCACTTGTTCTGCGCTTGCAGGACTATTGCTCCTTGATGACCGACAATGGAACAAATTATCTGGTGAAGATGGGCTTCAAGCCATTTATCTCTACATACTTAAGTTTTAAGACTTTAAGTCCATCAGCTTGCCTGATTCGGCCTCTTAGTTAGACAACCCATATGTATTGGGCCAGTCATTCAATCAATTTGGGGGTTGTAACTCGGAGGCTGGAGTTCCAATCTTTGCTGAGCAAGTGCCTTGTAGTGCAGTTTCGAGGTGCTTATGGGTGCGTATGTGTGTTCAACATTGACAGGAAGAAATTGGTTCAATCTTTGCTTGCCAATAAAGTATTGAAGAAAAGAAGGAAACTTGCCAGCCAATCTTAGGGAACAGTTTTTCTGTTTAGGTGCAGATAGTCCGCATCTTCACAGACATGTCTATTTCATCGACCACAAAAATTAGCAGATGGCACTTGACTAGAGGAAACTCTAAACAGAGCTTTGTCTAGACAAATACTAAGGTAGTGGGTTGTTGACTTGCACGACAAATACTAAGGTAGTGGCTTGTTGACTTGCAGATTTGATTGTGCACAGATGGCACATGTGGGTGCTATAAGTCTTTGTTAGCGTAAGCGATGACTTTCGTTTGTAGCACTCTCAAATTCTTGCTATGTGGCCACACCCCACGAAGCTGGATCAATTTCTTCGGCACCTGTGAGCAACCTTGAGCCTTGGTCTCCTTGTAGTGCCCCTACAATGTAAGGCCTTTGCTATATGAAGCTTGTTTATCTATATACTAATTTCAGAATAAGAATAGTTCACTTCAAGTATTGATATGATTATTTTAACTAAATTTAGTATCATACGTGTGATGATCATAGTACCATTTGTCACTCTTAGACCGGCTTATTAGATAACTATTAGAAAACAAACTTTTTGGCTAGCTCATAAAAGAACTGCTACAATTAATGTTAAAAATTGATTTTTTTTGTCTTTTTTTTCAATTGTTTTGGGTATTACCAAGAAGGGAGCTTGGCGCAATGGTATAAAGTTGTCATCGTGTGACCTCGAGCTCACGGATTCAAGGCGTGAAAACAGCCTCTTACAAAAATACAGGATATGACTATGTATTGTTGACCTTTGTGGTCCTTCCCTTTCCTGAAGCCCACATAGGTGGAGCTTCCTGCACCGGAGCACCTAAAGGGAGGAACCTTCTTTGTAAATACCATTTTGTTATTCCATGAAATAATGGAACAAATGGCAATACCAGTACAAAACCATGTGTTTTGCCCATTCTTCTTTAACTACCTTATTTGTATCCAGCTACAATCTATTTAGCCAGATACTCCATAGGGTCTCTCATCAGGCAATCCTTTCTAGCTAGCATAGACTTTTCTTGGTGAAGGAGAGCCTTGGCGTAATGGTAAAAGTTGTCATGGTGTGACCTTGAGGTCACAGGTTCAAGATGTAGAAACTGCCTCTTGCAAAATGCAAGGTAAAGCTGCATACTATAGGCCCTTGTGATCTGTCCCTTCCCTGGACCCTGCATAGGCGGGAGCTTCATGCACTGGGGCTGTCCCTCCTTTTTTATAGACCTTTCTTGCTGCTTATTCCTACAGAATTGGCTCGTCACAAAATGGTGAAGAATAGGATCTTTTAAGTTGTCTTGAAGCCATCGTTTATTTCCCACCTCCGTAAGCGATTGAGGCTCCCTCCAGACACAACCTTCAAATGAGTTCCATTCTTGGCGTTCAGCAGGAAATGAAGAGCAGTACAACAAGAAAGATTAAAAGGTCAGGGCGACAAACAAGTGTGGCACTTGTACAACAGGGTTTGGTCGTTTTCATTCTGCAAGATATTGATGCTATCTGTTTTTCCTATCACACAATGCAAAACTCAAATTGTGGAACCATAATTCCACTTCTGACCTTAATCCCTACATCTGTATCGACCTCCCTTTGTTTGTACAAAGTTTTACGTTTGGATTGTGCATTTGCTAAAATATCAGGCTACAGATATTTTACCCTGGTTTTGTCACTTGAGAAACACTGACTAACTCGGGACTGCAATTATATAACGATGGATGAGAGGTAAGCTTGATCGGATTAGCAAAGTGAGAGAGAGAGAGAGAGCTCTCAATGGGTAAATTTTTAAGAAGGGAACTTCAACATACAATTGAGAGAAACTGCAGTAACCTTTAAGGTAATCAACCAGAACCACACTTTCACATAAATGGGCCCTGTTAGTAGCCAAAACATTATGATTATTGGATCATCCCCTTTACAAAGTTTCTAATGGCAGGCCTAGTCGATTGGTAAAAAATGCTTCCATTTTGGCTGCTAAAATTATCAACCGAGGATGGTTTTTAGAAGAAAACATATGAACGGGCCTAAAAAAGTAATCTGGAAGGCCCATTGTCTACAAGTGGGCAACTTCATTGTAACATACAATGATGTTGAGTCCTGAATGGACCATTCCTTGGACCACATCCCCAATTTTTTTACATCCATCAACGAGAGACATCTTCCATTCAGTAGCATGAATAGTTTCCTCATCAGAGGTGGGTTTAATTAGTGCAATGGTTAAAGGAAGGGGAGATAGCACCAAGCGCAGCTAATAATCAGTACAAAATGTAAAACAAAGCATGCAAATACGTAGTCCATAATCTCTGTCCCGTAGAGCAGGCTTCTACAGTAGTAATTGCAGGAGGCACAGCCATTTAAGTTTCTCAAACCCTGAAAAACACCTTGGAAGACTTGCGTCCCTAAGGATTACTGCCATTTTCTAACGCTAAGATATCTGGCTTTTTAGCGAACAATAAATACAATCCTAGTTGTTCCCTCACGAAGCCATTTACTAAAGAGTATAGACAGCAACCCTACTTTTTTCAGCATGCATAACCCACGTAAGTAAACGGCCCAGCCAGACTTATGGCTGATTGTACTATTAACGGGGTGCATATATATTCTCACTATGTTTTTGTACCCTTTTTTTTCTAAGAATCATAGACTGAGGAAGGGAGTCTTGGTGCAATAGTAGAGTTTTTGTCGTATGATTTTAAAGTCACATGTTCAAGGTGTAAAAAACCCCTCTTGCAAAAGTTCAAGGTAAGACTGCATACTATAAACCCTTTATGGTCTGCCCCTTTCCAGACACAACTTATGCAGGAACTTCATGAACTGGGCTGCCCTTGTTAGAATAATAGTACTGAGCAGGCCAATTCAACATGGAAAATACACAAATTTTCTTTGGCCTTAAGAAGAAGAAGTTACTGGGAATTTTTTTAGTCCAAAATCTTGTGAATCCATCAACCATGTCCTACTCTTCTTCTTTCTAAATAAAATAAAAATCTCAAGTTAACTAATTAAATTCCTTTCTCCTGTTTATCATATCTTGTGCCATCATCTGCCATAAACATACCCTCATTAGGTCTTCATAGCGTGGATTAAGTAAAGGAGTGGTTATGGGTTGGCCTCTAGATAAGGTATTGGAAGGTCTTCCTCCCTTTTGTTTCATCAATGAATTAGTTGGAAATTGGTAGTACCCCATCAGATTTGACAACAAACGCGACCAGATGACATAAACAGGGAACTTGGTTTCCTGAGCAGTCCATTTTATAGTAAAGAATAATAGTAGTTAGGATCATGCAGTGGAGAAGCTTTTCTGTGCATGATCCACTAGAAGTGACTTAGAAAATGAGCAGTTTGGATTTGCCAAATATTAGGCTTGCCCCTGAACATTTCAGCTCCTTATGAATCTGGCATGGACCAATAATTTAAGAGTCCTTTCTTATGGTACAAATATTTATAAACTTAAGGCAGACACATACGTAATTAAGGATCACATTTACTTCGAGCTGATGGTGAAACTACCTACTGCTTGAAAGGCCCCTTTTCCACCACCTTTGCTCGTATAAAAGAGTTCTATGTTTAGCACCCAAGTAGTTCACTGTTTGCTTCCTGCATGAGCATTGAAGTTCGTACCAATAAAATTTGGTTTAGTGCATGCACATAGTTTGCTAGCAAAGGCCCCATCTTTTCATTTTTGAGTAATTGTTTAAAGGACAGTTTTGGTACACGAAGCTTCTGCGTATGTGGGATCCTGAGAAGGGGTAGACCTCAAGGATCAATAGTATGCAGCTTTATCTTATATTTTGCAAAAGACTGTTTCTACGTCTTGAACCTATGATTTCAAGATCATACGATGACAACTCTACCGTTGTACCAAGGCTCCCATTTTAAGTAATTGATTATGCTGGTCAAATTCACCCTCGATGGAAGCTGCCAAAATCTCATCTAATAAGTACCCCCAAGGTGGGCTCCTCCCCTTCAAGTTGTGGACAGTGTTGATAAAAATGAATTCTCTGCTTAGTACGTCCACACTTCAGGGAGAGGGTCACCTTCTAGTTATCTCTTGGATAAGATTGTTGGTAGCCCGCCGCCTAAAATATCTTAGGAGGGGTATCCGATGAACATGAACTGAATGGATCATTCAAAAGCTGCTGGGAGGGAGCCCGTGAACCCTAGCACTCTAGGTGTCCCAATCCAGTGGTGGGTTGGAACAGATTTTTGGTACATCAACTCACTCTTTACTAATAAACTATCATTCAAATAATCATTCATGTAAGGAATAGTCAACAACACTACTTGGGAACGACAACAAGTTGAATTGGGGCAGATTTTTTTTCCCGGCCCTAAACCTGCCGTAACCAACTTTGAGTTACAGATTTCTGACCCTGCTATTGTTCAAGTAAATAGTTCCCTGCCCCTAAGACATACCCATACAAGTCAACTCGCTTCCAATACTGTTACACTTTGCTTTTAAAATTAAAGGAACATTAGTCCAACATTAAAAGGGCAGTCCCAATGCACTAAGCTCCCGCTTACGTGAGGTCCAGGGTATGAAAATTCTAATTTTTCTGAAATTAATTAATTTTTTTACAAAAATTGAGATGAAATATTATATTTAATATAATATTATTTTTTTAGAAAAAGAATTAGTCATGAAACATAGATATTTGGAATCATTCACTGAAAATTGGTTAGAATGTCTACAAGCATACTGAAATTTGAGCTCGGGAAAAAATATTTATTTTTCATAATTTTTGTGAATTTATATTTACCTGTAGCGCATAAAATGGTTAATTCACTTTTGTGTAGGGTCCACAAAAGTGAAGTGAGCTGGGGGACAGCCAAGTACAAGGAATATCAATGATGAAGAATAAAAATCATGAGAAATCTCTTTTGAATTTAATAAAAAAAGTAAAAAAAATTATTTAAAATAAAAATAATTAAAATTTTAATTAGAATAATACAAAAATAAGCCTATAAATACCACCCTTAACAATCCCACGAAATTGCACCAAAATTTTCTCCCCACTCTCTCTCTCCCTTTCCCTTTTCCTCTCTCTTTCCTCTTCTTCTTCTTCTTTCATTTTCCTTTCTTTTCTTTTCTCTCTCCTCCTCCCTTTACACTGCATGGCGCATTTGTGGACACACTGGAGGGAATATTCTCCCAAAGAGTGTCGGGCTCATCGTCCCCGATTGCCTATTGCCGGTTACTACTTAGTACACAATGGTATCACCAGTGGAACGAGGCAGAGATGGGCCGCTAATAGTCCCCTTCAATCCGCAAGGGCTAGATTAAATCTGGGCCCTTATTTTGACTGAAAATTTCAAACTCTAAGTCAAAGCTCATTTTAACTCTAAATCAAGATTGGAAAGAAGCTCTGTATTCTTGGTGAAGAGTAGAATCTACTAGAAATATAAAATTTAGGTTTTATTTACTGTAAAATTCTATAAATTACAAAAAGTGGTACTAATTCCAAAGATCAGTCAAATCTAGCATGATCAGACCTTAGATTTTTGATCCATTGGTGATATCATGATAAGGGAATATGAGATCATAAGTTAGATGTGATTGATTTGGAGTAAATTAAGAAATTTAGCCTTAATTGATGAAAAATCATAAAATAACCACATAACTACTTGATCTTAAAGATACAACATGATTAGAACATGTAAATTAGTTTGAATGGATATCTAATAGTAAAATAATATAAATGAAAGGGTTTAATGTAATTGATTTGGCAGATCTTGATCATTAAAAGTAACAAAATCTTTGAAAACACATAATAATTTCCTTGATCAGATTGATCAAGGATGATCAGAAACTATGAATTAGTATGGATGATGATCTAATGATAAGATCATGAGAAATGAATGGCCTGATGTGGCTAATTTGGGATAGATAGAGATTTATGCCCTTAATTTTGATAAAATGACTTAAGATCTTCTTGATCGGTTGGATCAAGAAAGATCAGATCATATGATGAGATACATTAATGATCTAGTGACAATATTACATTAAGAGAATGTGATAGAACTAAATAAAAATAAAAGATCAAGATTTAAGCCCTTAATGGGATGAAAAATGAATATAAATTAAAATATGATCATTGGATCAAAATAGACAAAGATGATATATTCAAATGAGAATGTGAGTTATATTATATTCTATTGTAAATGTTCTTTTAATTGGTTAATAAGTTTAATTGTTAAATTTATTTACGCTTTAATGTTCATGTTATGTAAATTACATGAAAAATATAATTAAATAAAAATAGATATTGATGAACATTTACAATTAATATGGACATGAACTTAATGATAGTAAGGGTTGTAGCTAGTAGAATAATATAAGGAATATCATTTTCTTGGCCCAATATAGGAGAATAATAAACATCCATGAATGACATTATTTATGTTCATGAACCTAATTTAAAAGCAAGTAGAAATGGAACTTAGGATATACAAGCTCACAGGAATCTTATAAAAGGTTGAACTAAGGTCACTCAAGTAAATGCTGAACATGGTGGTTAAGGGGGTTCTCTAATAGAGCCTCCCTCTTCCCCCACCTTCTGGTGACGTTTGTTGAGGTCTAAACGCTTCCTTACATGAGGAATGAATTAACTACTATGTGAGTAGCTTTTAGTTGGTAAACCTTAGTCAATTGAAAATAAGGGGAGCTGTCTAGAATTAGGAGTGTATAAATTATCTTCAACTAGTAAAATATTAACTAGTTGAATAATAATAAGATCATAAAAAGATAGTAAAATATCTAATCCTAATAAAAATAGTAATTAAGATAATCAAAGATCAAACAAGATCCATAGGGAAATCTTGACTGATCAAGAATAATAAGAATCATAATATTGTGTTAGTATGTATGTTTTTGAATTAGTATAAATATTATATTCAAATATAGATCAATAGATTAGACCATTGATCAATATGATCCAAGGAAAAAAATCAAAATCATCCTATGTAAAGATGATCAAAATAACAACTAGGAAATATAAAGGAGTTAAGGAATGACTGTATATATATAATTTGACAGATACTATGAAGGATATGGTGATTAAGATCAATGAGAAGATAGATTATTGAAAGTAAAGGTAGGTGGACCTTAAAAATATATTCAATGCAGAAGATACATGTATTTTACACATGATCTTATCATGATAACTATAGATTGATTATAATTGCCTTACAATTGTTTATGAATCAATGAATGATGTTGAAATGAATACAAAGTGATTGATTAAGTAATTATGAAATTACTTAAGGTAATAAATGATGTTGAAAGGAATACAAAGTGATTGATTAAGTATTTATGAAATTACTTAATGGGTATAATGAGAAGATTTGAACTATATAAGTTGGACCCATATATCTTAAGGAAAGAAGTTATAGGCATGTCTTATTATAACCAAACACTCAGTCTGTAAGTACGAATTATTATTTTTCATACAAGCATGGAGGCTTGTAATTTTTATTTCAAGACAAGCTTATGCTTGGGGATGCCAATGCTAGGAGAGTTATGAGGGTTTGGCCACCCGCTCTCTGAAATTGATTATAGTGATGATATCATGCCCAAAGAGAAGCAAAATGTCGGGTGGGGCAATTATGGGAAGGTCGCAATTATGACAGTCATAGTTCCCCCCATACGACCATGGATTTATATTTTTCACCTTGGTATCAGTGGAGTATTGAGCAGTTATCTAGGCGCGTTGTACAGATTGAGACTGTAAGCATGATAGTCCTTGATTATTTTGCATTATGATGTAATTGATTATGGTATGATAAGATGCTTTATGTTATGGCATGATGAGATGCCTTATGTTATGTCATGATGAGATGTTCGGTAAAAGTTATTACCGATATTGTATTGAAGGATAATTCCTAATATGGTATGATTATATATTAACACTTAGTGTTAATATTGAAATCAGTTTGGAAATGAGATATTATTGATGATATTGATTATATTCATGATTTTCAGTGGTTTTATTTATATGTAATATATATATATATAATTCACATAATGAGTGAATGATGAAAGGGTTATCTAATTATATAAATTGATTTATATCATGGATACAAAGAACTGTTGATTTTGAGATATATTGATTATATTTCTTAAATCTCCTACCAAGCCTAGCTTGCTGAGATATTTTAAACGTTTGAATGTTTACAATATCTCAGATATAGTTAAGGAAGATTGAAAGCTCAAGACTTAAGGATAATCATCACTAGACTACTATTCATGGTATTTACTTTGAGTAAGATTGTATTGATTGTTTTGTAATTTGGATTGTAACATTTGGACAAGGTATGCAATAACTACTGGGATGTGTATGTGAACTAATGGATTAATCCTAATTTTAATAAAAGTATTTTTATTGTTATTCAATGAAAATTTTATTTTATACAAAAATCTATGTAGGATAAGTAATTTGAGGAGGCACTCGGGTTTTTGACAAATCAATTTCAAAGAAAATATGTTTTCGTTGTTTGTATTTAAATTTTTTTCAAAATAAGGGCCATACCTTTGCAAATATTTATGAAAATGTATTATAAAAACTTGGGCTGTCACATAGGGAAGGGGCAGACCACAAGGGCCTAGAGTAGGCAGCCTTACATTGTATTTTTGCAAGAGGCTGTTTCCATACCTTGAACGAGTGACCTCAAGGTCACACGACAACAACTTTTACTATTGTACCAAGGTTCCCCTTCACATTAGTCCAACATTACCTATCTATAAGGGAAGAGAGTAAAGGCATCCTAATATAAAGCTTCCTCCCTTTACCTTTGTTTGTGACAAAATTTACTTTATGCGAGTTGGTCCTACTTAGAGGGATGCATGTGTGTGGTGCACCTAGTGCAAGTGGTCCCTATGTGTAGGCCTATCACTGCAGAGATGGTTCACTGCTACAAGGTTTGACTATCTTTGTGGGGCCTACTAGTGTAAAAAGATAGTGATATGGTGGTTTTGAGAAGTAAGTTGGGAGTCTTGTCTACCAAGTTAGGCTATTTGATACTAAAGCAAGGCTTTGTTATATAAGAGAGTGACCTCTAGGCCTTTCCTTGCACTATCTCCTCTCTCTCCCCACATTTCTTTAGTTTGTTAAGCTGAGATATTATCTATTCTATCTACTATTTATGATTTGCCAATTAATGCATTATCTATTGTATTCTCTACTTTGGTTCATTATTGAGTTTGCCCATAATTGGCATGCTTTTCAAGAGTTCTACTTGTAAAAGTCTTTGGTTCTAGAGTTCGAGTTAGAAAGATAAGACGTGAAAATATATTTTTCTAGCACTCTTGTTCTAGTATTTCTGAACTTGTAGAATTTGTCTTGCATGTAGTTTCTCTTGAAACTTCAGATTCCACATCCATTTTGCATAAATAGATCTGTGTATGGGAGTGGGTCTTAAGGCCCCACTCAAATTAAAAAAATTTTAAATTGTATATAGATAAAATTCTTTTAAATTGTGTATTGATTTATACATGACCTAGCTGGAAATGACCCACAAATTTGTTTATAAATTTTCTTCTCACTCTATTACTAAAATGACCTACTTATAAATTCTATGATCTATAGTATTTGACTTTTATGCTGTCCTTAAATGTAATTTACTCTTTTCCACTTAATCAAGAAATTCAAAAGTTGATTTTTAAGGGTTTATTCTATTTTAGAGCAAGGGGGAAAAGAAGAGAAAACTTTAAATCTAAAGACAATTTAGGTAGAAGAAGACTAGAGAAGAAGATTTTAAAGGGTTTCTTGCGCTTTTTTTTTTTTAAAACCAGAAATCCAATCGTCTGAAATGGGTATGTATGATTTCTCTTTCTTCATATATGTTACAGCTCTCCTCAGCTTTTCTATGTAAATTTTCAACCTCCAAGAAAAGATAGAGATCTTCTAGAGTTTTTTTTTATAAAAACATTTTCTAGGTTTTTCAACCTCTAGGGATTGCCTTGAAAATCTGTGACATCTTCTGGGCATCTCCCTGTTTTTTAGTGAAAACACTCATGAAATCTACACAGACTTCTAGAGATTTATAAACATTTTTCTGTGCCCAAATGATTCTAATCATCCGGAATCAATAAACCAAATAGGAAAAACCTGGTTGAAAAATCACCAACAGGAACCTTGGTGAATTGTAAATCCTGCTAGAACTCTGGCTAAGGATAGCCAGGTAACTGAGTTTCCACTGGACGGCGGCTTTTCCATGTTGGTGGCCTTTTGAGTGTAGATGAAAAGCACTACTTGGTACTTTTAGTAAAAACTTGTGCTAATTAACCATTGCTGCCTGCTTGCTTATTCGTTATCAGCATACTTAAATGTTTAATAATCTAAGTTGCTACTTTGGGGTAGACCCGGTGCTCAAAGCTCCCGCCTATACGGGGTTTGGGGAAGGAGCGGACCACAAGAGCTTATAGTACGCAACCTTACCTTGTATTTTTACAAGAGGCTGTTTCCACACCTTGAACCCATGACCTTAAGGTCACACAACAACAACTTTTACTGTTGTGCCAAGGCTCCCCTTCGTCTAAGTTGCTTACTTTATTTATGAATATTTATGAATTTGTTTTGTATCCCCACTTTCCTTGCATCCAACGGATGTTCATAAGAGAAACAACTTGTTTCTTTTTGGCTCAATCATGTGATATGTGCTTATGACTTATAAGTAGTGTTTACAAATCAGAACCCAATCCTGTTGCTGTTATTCAGCTTTGGTTTCTTTTGTGAATATACTTGATTTCTGACTAGGAAAATTGACCTTTATTAGCATATATTAAACTCTCAAGATAAATTTATATATTTACCATTTTGATCTTGTTTTGGAAGTGAATTGAGTTATGATATTGTTTCTATTTGAGAAGTTCGTTATCATTTGAAAAGAGATTATGAAAACTTCATTTTCCGGCATTCATCTTGAAGACAAAAATTACAGACTAATTTTGATCGTGCAAATTAGTTGAGGTACAGATTGATGTTGCCTTGGATGAATTTCAAAGATAGAGCTGCTATATCCCTCTCACTGATTTGGAAATTTAACAATATTGAAGAAGCTTATTTTATGAAATCTTCTAAGCTAAGGTTCATAGAATTCAGTTTGTATAAGATTTCCAACAAATACCTAAAAAATAGACCTACTACCGTCCTTATGCCAGGCATATGTGCATCCACCATGAACTAACCCATAAAATTTCACCATCATCTAGAAGAAAAAAGTAAAGAATACAATATAATGGCACATAGAGTTTGGTGTGGGAAATTATATTCTTAAAGAAGAAAGCAAGCGAGCTGGTAGGCTCCAGCATTAGATAATCTGATTCCATCCTGTTAGGCTTTTCCCATTTAAGCCCTCTGCAAAAAAGAAAAAAAGAAAAGAAAAAGGAAAAAAAGAAAAAAAAAAGGGCCCATTGTATCCTTGTGTGTCTAACTCTTAAATAAAAAAAAATAAAAAAATCCAATGGTTATGAGTGCCATGTCCTGCCAATTAAAGGAAGGACAAACAAGATGGATCGTTAAATCATATCTTAGAAGAGGTTTAGTTAGATGAGTACAAAATAAAAGGGCAGCCTTTAGTGTACGAAGCTCTTGCCTATGCGAGATTTAGGGAAGGGACGGACCATAAAGGTATATAGTAAGGGTACGGAACCAGTCCGGAAACTCAGTTTGCATAGCATTTCTCTTTTTATAGCTCTTGTTCTGATGGTCTCTTGTCATCCTTGGATCCTACAAGTTTTGGATCCGAATTGGTGCTCGGTTTTGGCTTCAAATTGTTTATACGTCTGATTATGACTTGATGTGGGTGGACCCAGGGGTCAAGACTTATTCAATCAACGTAAGATCAGCAACAGAAGAATTGATTTGTGGTTAATCTACTAGGGGATCAACGGATTAGATCCTACCATTGTTATTATGAGGAATAGAGGTGGTGACATCAAGCAAGCATCATCCTTACGTAGAGAATGAGGAAGGATTGGAGATACTGGGCAGATGATGAATATGGTCTGTTCCAAATAGGACATAAAAGTTGGAAGTCCGAAAGAAGTTGCCTTAAAATCCACCAGTCCTTTTCTTGCTTTCCCTAAACCAATCTCCCACTAGTCACGTACTTGACAAGGTAAAATTTCCAAGTCCAAAGATGTTGTTAAGCCATCAATCAGCCCCAAGTCATTATCTTCTTTTTAGAGTCCACACCAAGTCGGTTTTGTTAAGTCTCTATACTTTGCATCTGCCGCCATGACCTTTCTTGTCCGCTACTCGTCTATCTGATCCAATCATCTTATTCGCCTTCTTAGATGGGTTAGCTGCAAAAACTTAGAATTATTAGTTGCTTTTAGCTATTAGTTTTTTTAGTTTTTTTTTTTTTTTTTCAATTAAAAAGTCCAATAATTATGATTAGAAACCTTTGAACGTAAAAAAAGAACAAGATGCTAAGGCATCCAATGGACATGAATTTTTGTAGCTAGAAGGGCCCAACCAGGTTCTAACGAAGGACCACTTGGTCTGCAGTCAAATGCTCTACTGCTGAGCTATGGACCCATGATTGGTTGGAGTAAATAGGCTAGCTGCAAAAGTCTTGAACCATTGGTTGCTTTTAGTTACTAGTTTTTTTTATAGTTTTGTCAATTAAAAATTCAATAATTATGATTAAAAGCCTTTGCACTGAAAAAAAGTTGCTAATCCATTTGATGGACGCAAATTTTTGTAGTTGGAAGGGCCCAATTGAGTTTGAACAGATGATCTCTTGATTTGCAGTCAAATGTTCTACTACTGAACTATGGAACCGTGATTGGTTGAGGTAAATAGAATTTATTGAATATACATACATACATACATATATATGTATAGATTGGCTGAAAAAAATTTAAAAGCAGAAAAAGACAAAGGAAATGATAGTTTTTTACTTTTTCTCAGCAAATTAGGTGTTAGCTGTTCCTTACACCTGCAATAAATGATTGAAATTATCATTCTCATATATATATATATATATATATATATATATATATATATATATATATTCACCTGCTCCTTGCACCTACATGAAATAGCTGAAATTAATATACCCTTATATATATATACACATACACACACTTGTTGGGGCCTGCATGAGCCATGTAAGCTATTCATTTTTGTTGTTAGGTTGTGATGGGAGATATCCGTTGATCATGTGAGCAAAGCCATATGCTTTGGTTTTCAATGATCTACAAGTTTAATGGAATGGATCATCACATAGATTTGCCCACATTGACCCGGAATTGATCCACACAATCCTTCACTTATACATAGATTTATGTTGGGACGGAAAAGGATCGACAATTTTTTGCCAACAGGCCTTTACGTTCATCTTTAGAATCAACATAAATAACTCAGAGAATGCTAAGAATAAATCAGCCCAAATGAAGTTCTAAGAGAAGTGCCACTTGAGACATTGATTTGTACTTCTCCCTTAAGCAGCAGTGCCTTTCTGCTTCTAATTATATTGCCTTTGCATGGCAAGGTCACTAGAATTCCTAGCTTGTTACTCAGCATTTTCAAAACCATGCCCCCCCAATACCTTTGGCCAGCAGTGTCCACCCAGCGAGCTGGCTGCCTCAACTTTATAACCTGTGTATTGCCCGGTATCAAGTGGGGCCATTCTTATCAAGAGGAGTAAAAACCTAGTGTTGTATCTTTGTGCGCTAGTATTCATCAATAAAGCTTGCATCCCCTTTTCTGCTCTTTCACTTTGTGGGCACTTAGCTTCTTTTAACCCTACAAAATCGACGATTCACAAGAGTAGAGAAATTGAGAGGGAGGTTATTTAGAGAATCTAAGTGAGTTGGAATAAATAGAGATGTGCATCTGGATTTTTGTGCAATTGGCAGGTACCACTCAAACTAAAAGGAAATTTTTATAAGATGGTTATAAGGCCAGCCATGTTCTATGGATTAGAGTATTGGGCAATTAAAGAAGCATCATATTCATAAGCTGAGCATTGTAGAAATAAAGATGGTGACATGAATGAGTGGTAAGATAACAAGAAAGGATATAAATAGAAATGAAAATGTTAGAGGAAACTTAGGGCTGACACTAATAAGTAACAAGACCAAAGAGATTAGACTTAAATGGATTGGTGGTGAGAAAAGATTTAAAAACTTTAGTACTAAATGAAACTGTGATACTTAATAGAGGAGAATAGAGGAACAAGATTATAACAGCCCGAGGGCCTCACACACAACAATATTGTCTGTTTTGGAGACTGGGGCCCATATCACCCAGCCTCTGCACGGCTTTGTTCTTCCCTTACGCGAAAAGGCCTTGTTACATATAAAGTCCTCATAACTCTTATCAATAGCCTAGTAACTTTCCCCTTAACGATGTGGGACTAACTCTCAAACCTCCTATGCGCCACTTAACAGCAGTCCTACCCCCCTTAGGGAACACGCATCCTCACGTGTTGCACCCATACGTACCTAGGAACCATGTGTTGGCTAGCTCACACTGGGTCAAGGGTTGGCTCGATACCATTATAACAGCTCGAGGGCCCCACACACAATAATATTTTCCGCTTAGGAGAATGAGGCCCATATCACTTAGCTCTCTCATGGCTTTGTTCTTCCCTTACAGGAAAATGCCTTGTTGTATGTAAAGTCCTCTTAACTCTTATCAATAGCCCAGTAACTTTCCTTTTAACAATGTGAGACTAACTCTCAGACTTGTTAGGTGTCACTAACTAGCAGTCTTACTCCCCTTAGGGAACACGTGTCCCCGTGTGTTGCTCCCACACGTACTTGAGAACCACATGCCAGTCATCCCACACTGGGTTGGGGGTTGGCTTTGATACCATTAATTGTTGTTAAATGGCGCTTGGTAGGTCTAAGAGTTAGTCCCACATCGCTAAGAGGAAAGTTACTGGGTTGTTGATAAGAGTCAGGAGGACTTTACATGCAATAAGGTCTTTTCTTGCAAGGGAAGAACAAAGCCATGCGAGATCTGGGTTATATGGGCTCCAATTTCCAAAGTAGACAATATTGTTGTATGTAGGACTCTCGGGCTGTTATAGTGGTATCAGAGCCAGTTCTCCTCGTAGTGTGGTGGCTAGCCGCACGCGAGAGCCTAGTCGTGGCTATTACGCATGGACGCGTATTTCTTAAGGAGAGAAAATGTGAAGCCCTAGGCCGATGAAAGTAGGTCAAGAGAAGGCTGACAAGCTCTTAAGCTGGAGTAAAGGACAAAGAGTTAATTTCACATCACCTGAAAAAAAGAAACTAGGCTGTTTATAAGAGTTCATGGAACTCTAAGAGTTACAATGCGTTTTTCTTAGAAAAAAAAAAAAAAAACAAAGCCACGAGGAATATATGAGCGCCTCAAAACGGACAATATTATCACTCTTAGAACTCTAAAATATTACACATAAGTAACACTAAATGAAATAAAGTTTTGATGTGATGATGGTAAGAATCATGCAAGCGCATTTTCCTAGGCTCATGCGCTTATCGAAGAACGTGAAAGACCCGTGACACGAGTCACACACATGATAAATAAAAGAATTGACTTGAGAAAGAAACAGAACAAGAAAGATTGGTTAGGTGCAACGATGAGTTTCCATGCATCTGCTTGAACTTGGGGCGAATGTGACAGTGACACGATACACGGAAGACACACCACAAAACCATAATTCTCAACCTTGGTGGGCCGCCTCTCCATTCTTACTGTGTTAGCGAAGTTGCTATCTAATTGCTGTCCCTCACTTTCCTGTTCTTCTTTAAAGAAAATATGATTGATGTTTGTAACAAAGCACAAAATTTTCACCTACTCTCTCGAGTAGGTAATCTCTTTTCTTTTGTCTTTTGTCTATGAAAGATGGAGATTATTTTATTGGAAATAAGAATACATTACACAAAGAAAAGGCTAGAAGGAAATAATAGGGATGGGCTTGAGCAATTTAGCCAAGATAAAAAAGGTAGTCTTGGTGTATGCAGCTCCTGCATATATAGGGTCTAGGGAAAAGGCGGACTATAAGAGTCAATAGTATGCAGCATTATATTGCTTTTTGTAAGAGGATGTTTTCATGCCTTGAACTTATAAACTCAAGGTCATGCAACAATAACTGGACTATTATGCCAAAGTTCTAAAAATAAGTGAGCCAACAGGTGCTGCCATGTTAATTGAATTTGAACAGACAAACATGGAAGTCCTAACCTCACTGTTCCTATTTGCTGGATTTTTGGATTCCATTGCTCCTGTGATAGGAACAGATTTAATGTGGGAGAAGGATAAATCAGAGCTTTATATGGTGACTGGGCGTGTAGATTAGCACAAGAGTGCAAATATCTATTTGTCTGTCTATCCATTTGGGTCCAGTGGATGGTGATCCAAAGTTCTAAGCCACTAATTTTCTGCGCCATATCTATCATGGGCGTGTGCCAAAAACCCTATCCGTTGAATGACCCTAACTACTAGACTCGTGTAGGTTGAAAAAAGTGGTTCCAATTGAAGGTGCAAAATCCAATGTTTGTTTACTACAAGATATGTGGTTGGGAATCTGTAGATCCCTAACATCCGGGACCCTCAAGAACTTTCAGTTTACACAGCGTAGCACTCCCACATAAGTACCCTAAAGATTGTACGTTTCCTCAAGTATCTTCAAATTCAATCCATTCTGAAGTTGTTTAAGTTTTAACCCCCGCCAAACACCACCGCCCCCCCCCCCCTCCGGGCTTCTCTCTCTGAGGTTCTGAACTAGATTCATGTACGTCCTCTGCCCTGACAATCTGTTTCTTCACGTAGAAGCGTCTGCCCATGTCCTTTCTACATCTAGCCCTTCGCACAAAGACACATCATGACTGAACAGTCAATTGAAGCAAATCCATCTAAATGTGGCCTGCTCACAATAAAGCCCAAAACAGCTTGCCTGATAATGTGGCCTGCTATGTGTCCTTGTGGTAAAAGGAAACAAAAAATTCCAAACAAACCTCTCAGGTAGCTGTTGTAAGCATGGCCCTCCTCCATCAAGCCAAATTCTCTTCCCACGCACCCCTCTATCTGTATCTAGGTCTCTCTCCATAATTCATCAAAAGCCTGCAAAGATGGCTTAGGACCATCTAGAAGGGGGGGGGAGAGAGATGTTTTTGGTGAAAGTACATGTTTTAGCAAAACAGATGGGAAGAAATAGTTCCCTATCATTGAACCTTGAATCCTAGCAACAAAGTTTACTTTATGGAAATCATGCAAATGTGTCTTGAGCACATTTGTCATAGTCATTATCCACACATCATCATGACACAAGCGTGACTATGAAGACCACATTGGACCCACTACTCGTAGTGGTCTCTCCATGATACACGCTGCCTTGTACCAAATGGGTCCTTTCCATCTACAAAGCAGGATCCAATAAGTGTACCAATTAGATTCGTCTAATTTTCTTCTGATTGGAGGCTTAAGATTAGATAATTGAAACCAAACTAACAAAGCTTGTTTTATACTTTGACTTCCTCGGATTGTCCAATGGCTATCAAACTAGTGACTGATGACTCACCTCTGGTAGGAGCATGCCCACTTGAATTAAATAAACTCACATTCTCTGATTCCCTTCGTTGTAGTAATTCATAATTGGAGGAGAGTCTAACACGCTTTCTAGAAGCATTCTATGCTGGTTGAGTCTCAGAGTGACCCTTGGGTAAGACCCAAATTTCCTCCTACTCCCCATCTACTCCCATTTTCTTCTATGTTGACATTCTTACAAGCCTCTCACTTTCCTAACTCAGTCCCCATCTACTCACATTTTATTCTATGTTGACGTTCTTACAAGCAATAAGTGTGAAGAAGAAAGAAGCATCTTACCTTCCGAAAAGAGTGCACAATCCTAACAATATTCAATAAATATGGCATAAAGCTCAAATTTGAGAATAATTCAGCAAAAGAATAGTTAAAAAAAAGAAGAGAACACAATGGGAAGTGAATTCAACTTTTGGATTGGGATTAGTAATTATCGACGAATAAAGGACAGTCTGGGTGCACGAAGCTCCTACCTATGCAGGTCTTGGACCACAAGAGTCTATAGGACGCAAACTTACAATTCTATCGTTGTGCTAAGGCTCCCCTTTTAGTAACCATCAACAAATATCATAAGAAAATTTGATAAATTCCTCACACGTTCTTGAACATTTATATTTCCAGAACTCAAAATGCAAGCGTAACTACCACCACAAATGCACAGTGTGATTGACTGCAGACAACTCGGCGTCTTTCTTGAGCTGCTTCAAATGTCTAGTGTAGTTGGTGGCAAACAACTAACGTCTACCTCTTTTCTGGGATTAGATTTAGTAATGTGTGTATAATTTGCTTTGTAATTAGTCGCTTTCAATTAAAAAATAATTTGTTACTTTAAGTGACCTTTTTTTAAAGATGAAAGGATTTCCCAATCCGACTGAAAATGACTTCCACTAATGCAGAGGCAAGATGAAAATGACTAACACTGTGGTATAATTATAAGAGAATAACGTACGTCCTTATCAACGTATCGGACCAACAAACGAGGAACGTGTAACTCACGGGTAACTTTGATGCCCGTGATGCATTTCTAGTCATCTAACTAATAGCAAAACTCAACTTTGATGGGGCAGCAATCTTCCTCCCATCAAACTAGAATGTCTTCACAGCTCAATCCTAACCCCTTTTCTTCCAACAGGAAAGAACTTAATTGAGATTTAATCACTTCTTTCACCTAGTAAAGCACTAATCTGTCTCGGGCAAACAAGAATAGAGATCTTACTGTAAGGTTATGACCACCAAAACATGTTTCAGAAATGAAGTTCCATCAATTTTGATAAGAAGAAAATAGAAGTTATTACTCATAATTCATTTCATGGTGAAACACACAGACCCACAAGAGTTGCTCCAAACTGAACTACAAACTAGGAAATGAATGGAGACTCTTAAAATCCTGACCCAGTGTAGAACATAGCATATAAAAATCTGCAAATGGCAAGAACAAACATACTGCAGTAAACTGTGAAAACTTCCCTATATAAAGTAGCAAAACCCACTATGAGATGCTCAATCTCCCATACAAGGAAGAAAATGTGAAACAAAGACGTGGAACCCCCCCAGCAGAGTGCCTTAGTATCATCCTGTTTGGTGTCTGCCACCATTTGAAGCAGATGCGCCATCATAGAGCTTGGTTGCATTACCGGTCTTCCTTCTCCTCAAAACATATATCCATGTAACAACTTCCAACAAAGCAGCAATTACGCCCAAGATGACAATCACAATGATATAGGCAGTTCTCCACTTCTTTTCCGGAACCAAGATATCTAATCCTTTGAAAATGTTGATAATGCCCAAGATGATTGTCGTGTATCCAACCGAATGGTGGTAATAATTCCAGTAGGGGCGATATTTGTGATCCTTCTTGGGCCTCAGAAACAATGCAAAAACCTACAAATCAAGATGATTCCATCAGAAAGGTCCACGACCATCCCATGCAAAGGAATCTCATACAGCAGTAGGAACTGATCATCCTCGTGTTTTGATATATTACTTTGAAAGATCCTACAACTTTATTCTTATCTAATTCTCTTACTGGAATTTTGAATGTTCAACTGTTGTGAAGGATAAATCTGTAAGCAGCAAAAATACTGTAGGAAACGCAATACAGCCTCAAAATAAACAGAAAGATGCCTTCCACATTTTGACAGGAAACAAAAACGCTATCAAAATCATGATTGGTAAATTTTGCAAGTGGATACTGCACAAAAGATCATGTCGATAACATGAAGCAAAAAAAGTGAGGTCTCCCCAAAATACAGAAGGCAACTGACATTTTTCATGTGAAAATTAGAAACGTTATCAACAAAATCGGCAAGTTAACAAATCTGTAGCATGAAAGCTAAACAACAAATCCATTCTAAAGAACAATAAACATATGCACTTTTACCATTTCCTTTATTGAGCTCAGCAGTTGAACTAATGAATGCAAGCAAAGAACGAAAGAGAACTAAAAATGGGATGTATTACCTGTAAGGATGCCAGGCAGAAAAGAGCAATTCCAATGTTCCGGTGAGTGGTGTACCTAACTCCCTTTGATTGGTTCCCAAGCTTGAGGCCGGTTATCCAACCAGCAACTCCAATGACATATGCAGAGAACTGGCAAGACACATGAAGATAGAACCAAGCAGGATCTGCAGACTTGAATGTCCTCAAATACCTTGCTATGATTACTCCGATGGGCATTAAAATTCCCCAACTCACAGCATTTAGCACTCCATGTATCTACAAAACCAGAAACATTTCATCCATTTTCAACTGGAAACAACAATAGATAACAAAGAGTCTGGAGAGAAGCAAGTGCTTTTCAAGATGATATAAGCAATTCATATAACTAGATACCTAGTTCGAATGTGAAACCCGAAGGGCATCATGTTGATACTTTTAAAACAGGAAGTTCAAAAGTTTCTTTGACTAATTCTAGAATCCTTTCCAAGATCCAACTCTCAGCAGAAAAGATCTATGCAGAAAGAATCAAAAGATTCATAAGAGAAACAGAGTTAAACCAAGAGCAAATTACACCAAAATCATATCTGTAACTTCTGTCTGCAAAACTAACTCTGAACCCTCCTCCAGGAACTGTTCCACAGTGGTCATCTAAACCAGACAACCCCAGAATTCAAAGTGATAAAATAAAAGAAACAAAGTTTACAACTTCCCTTAAATATAATTCTGCAACAGCCCTTTCAGATATCTGACTCTGAGTAGAACAGATTAATATAACAAGAACCTAAAGATTACCCACCACTATCTATTCTTGATCGTCAAGTATACCATAAGAAAAATGAAAATGTTTCTTTGCCAAAATCTTATGGTGCAATTTGTATCCATAAAAACAAATTAGTTTCTGTGAAAAAAACAGCCAGAGTTGGAAATTCCATATTTTTGTCAAAGTGTACTCTATAAAAATCCTTCCTACAGTAGAAAACAAAAAAATTCCCAAGACTACAATAGAATGGAAGAAACCAATAACATTGTAAAGAAAAAAGGTCAAAAAGATGAGAGCCCAAAATCCCACTTGCCATAACTATAATTCTTTGAAAGTCTAAAACAAATTATTCTGCCAAAAACTAATCTGGAATTTGCATCCACAAAACCAACTCCAAACTCTTTACTTTGTTTCTCCAACGCAAACAACCATATTTTGGAAAACAAAGCAAAATTTATACTTTCTCTCAAATCTAGAATCTGGATAAACTATCTGAAAGACCATCCAAAAATGTGAAAGAAAGGAAGATAAAAACTTAAGAAAACAGAAAGTCGAAAATAAACAAAAATTAAAACAAAAACCATGTTTTTGGGCAAATCTACTTTTAAAATACCATTTTCAGAGTACAAACTACCAGGTATGAAAAAAAATTAAAAAATCCCCCAAAACCATAAGAAAAATACAACTCATCTTTGAAACTCTAAACCAATTAAACTTTAAACATGCACCATCCAACAGTTCCACATATTAAAAAAGAAAAGAAAAAAGAAAGAAACAAAAGCGCAATTCCATAATCGAATAAGGGGAGAGAAAAAAAAAAACTGAATGAAAACTCACATTTCTCTTCTTAAGTTTATCATCTGTCCCTGCACTGCTGCTACTACCACTCTCTCCTTTCAACAAATCCAAAGTCCCCTTGGAATTAAGATTGGCCGGAGTCACATCATGTTTTGCGGGAATACCAGAATCTGAAACAGCAAACCCCACTTGCCAAACCTGATTAACCGTCGTCATATTCTTGGGCAAAACCATTGTGGCAAAAATCCTCATAACCCCACCAGAATACTCTCCTTCCATGTCTGAAACCTCGAAAGCAATATCCGACGGCGTAACCGAATCATAACCGGTTATATTGAAAGTTTGCACAGTCATTGAACCGTTGGATTGCCGAAATCCGATGAGAGATTGCGCTCCAAGCATGCCAGCACCTGTTGGATTGATGGCCCACGCAATCCAACCGGTGGACTTTGCAGGTGGAGCCACAAAAGCTATAGAGAGAGAAGATTTGGAGGCATCATATGACCAATGAATGTAGGCATTCAGGCGCGGGAGGTCGCTGCAGAAAGTGTAGAGTCTGTTTTTGGTGAATGTTTGGGAAGAACATGTGGAAGCGGAGTGAGAAGGGATTACTGTGAGAATTAAGAGAGAGAAAATGGCGGATACTACAATGAAACCCATGGAAGGATTTGCAGAAGTAGTGCCCGTGAAAACAATTTCTGGGTTCTCTCTTTCCTGAATTCTGAAAATCGTAGAAGCGAGAGAAGAAGGAAAGGAAGGGTGGAAAAATAGGAAAGGTAGATCGAGGAGAAGGAAGGGAAGGATTTTCTTTGAAACTTTTGGTAAGCACGCGCTTTTCAGGTATGGAATGGAAACGAGGAGGCCAGAGCTACTTTACATGGTGCCAGAGGTTCTGGAGATGAGATGACATGAGATGAGATGAAACTTGAGATGACTTAAGAGCTGACTTGAGATGACCAAAGTTGACACGAGTTTGCTAAAAATTCAATTTAATTATAGGTTTAAATGAGATGATTTTCATCTCAAGCACCACCAATAGTCCATGCTATCTCATATCATGTTAGATAATCTCAACTCAAGCATCACTGAATACTAAATTTCTAATATTTGAATAAGGGTGCTAGTAACAATTTGACCACTTGGTTTCTTTTCTATTTCTAGAAGCCTTGAGATGACTTAGGTTGACTTGAGATGACCAAATTAGGCATGAAGCCACTGAAAATTTAACTTAAATATGAGTTAAAAATGAGAGATGATTTTCATCTTAAGCAACACTGCAATGAGATCAAGCACCATTAACATTGATATAATCCATATCATCTTATATCATATTAGATCATCTCAGCTCAAGCACCAGTAAACATCAAATTTCTAATGCTTGGATAGGGGTTCTAGTAAGAATTTAAAAGGGCTGGTTTCTTTTCTATTCCTAGAAGCCTTGAGATGACTTAAGTTGACTTGACATGACCAAATTGATATGATTTTCATCTCAACTCATCTCAAGCACCACCAACACGGAAATGAGATCAAGCACCACTAACAGCAATATAAGTGGATCATCTCATATCATATAAGATCATCTCAGCTCAAGCACCACTGAACCTCAAATTTCTAATGATTGGTTGGGGGTGCTAGTAACAATTTGAAGGGGTTGGTTTTTGTTATTTGTTCCATTTTTGAATTAGGAGGAGGTTTCGTTGCTGAACTTATGCCGGGCAGAGCAGGTTTCGGAAAAGAGCCGAATTTTCTGTTTTGTTCGATCGGGCCCCACTTTTTCTATGAATTGCCCCACTTATGCTTGATCCAGCCTGTTCGTATGATTTCTCGTAATATAAATCTGTAGCCCATGTGAATGGGATGATTCTAATATCAGGAGAAATGTATGTTACTCCCAAAACCGTTGGTTACAAACTTTGGATGATTCCATGCTAAGTGGGGATGGACGGCTACAAATTCACTAAACGAATCATGGTAATTTTCAGGCTGCAAGATATTGAAAATTACGATATTAGGCCAACGGTTCAGATTACCACAAATTAAGATGGCGGCCATCATGTGAAAGCCGGGCTACTTTGGAATGCAGCATCTTCAATTCATCTTGCATGAAATATCTGTCCAATAAATCAGATGAACCGTCTGGATCAAGCCAAAGTGGAGCGTTTCATGAAAAGAGTGGGGCACAACAAAATAGCTAGCCGTGTCATCACGCCCTACGGCAGCAATCCTCGTGCACGAGTGGATTATGTGTAACAGTGTAAGATACATTACGCAAAGGGCAAGAATGATCAAGTAACAGGCCAAAAATAGTTTTGGACATAAGACAGGCAAGTTTTCTAACGGACGTGCCTTCTTTTCTCTCACTTCATGTTAATTTTTTGAAAATTGTTTTATATTTAAAAATTATAAAAACTTCTAATTTGTTCTGGAAAAAGTTGGGACATCAAAAAATCAAAAGTTTTTCAAATAAGTTTTAATTTTTAGAGAATTTTGAACTGTAATTTCATCAAGGAATTGCAAGTGTAAAGTGCATGTAACATTTAATTAGCCTGAAAAAAGCTTTTAATTATCATTTCTTTTAACTTTTTTTGTTTTCGCTTGCATAAAACATCTCTCTCTCTCTCTCTCTCTCTCTCTCTCTCTCTCTCTCTCAGGACGGATTCTTTCCTCCTAAACATTTAAGGAGTTAGATTTGGTAAATATAGAGGTGTAGAAAAGCATTTAGAGAAAAAAAAAAGATCCTTTAATTGCATATTGACAGCTTGGTTTGAATAGTAATAGCAAATAACTATAGTAAAAGATTTTAAATTTAAAATAAACTAACAAGCCAAATATTCGTAAAATTTGACAAATGTTCATGAAAGATTTGGGAAAAAAGAAAAATCATTTTTTTAGATACGAGTTTAAGCTTTTTATTTGATTTTTTACTAGATTTATAAATATATTTGAGAATTTGGCAAATTATTTGTAAAATTTGAGTTTTGTTAACTAAAATTCATGTTAATTTTTTTAGTATTTACTTCAAATTTTAAAATTGTAGAAACTTATGATTCATCCTAGAAAAAGTCAAGGTATCAAAAAGTTAAGAATTTTCAAAAAAAACTTTAATTATGTGGAGAATTTTGTGACTATACATATAAAATTAATTCTTCAGTGGCTTGACAGCTTCATGGGAATTGTAATGGTCTATAGAGTAGCTCAAATTCATAAGAGGAATGCTAAACTAGCCCCACTATGAGTAAAGTCTACCTACTACATTTTCTAAAGCCCAACTTCGAATGATTTGACTCATTCATTTCATTGATACATATTTAAATATCATACGGAAGCATGTGATTTGAATGGCTATAGTATGTAAAAAGCATATGAGAAACTATACTTAGAAATGAACATTTTAAAAAATTTATAAACGACACAATTTCTAGATGCTAGAATAACTCATGCCATATGATTTTTTATCTATAAAAAATCTTAAGTTCAAAGGTGGGCTCTGAAATATGTGGTCAGTCCGTACCTTATAGTGCAGCTAATTTAGTATTCCTTTATTCATAATTCTTTTTTCTATAGTAATATATGCACTCCTGGGAGGATTAAAGATTGAAAATGATTAATTCCTCAAAAGATTAAGGTAGTCAGAATTTGTAAGTACATAGATGTAGAAAAATATTTAGAGAAAAAAAATTGGTGCCAAATTTGTAAATTGATGAAACAAGATTGAATAAAAGGTGACTTCCAGTGGCAAATAATTTCATTATGAAAGATTCATAATCTTTCAATAAAAAAATTTCAATCCTAGTTTCAACTTTACACCTGCAACTAAGAGTTACTAGTATAATATAACAAAAGTTACATATGACTAATAGACTTTTCTTGATTGAACCTTCACCTACAAGTATAGTATAACAAAAGGTGTCAATGGTGCTTTAGATGATGATTTGATATAATACGAGATGATATGGACCATATCACTATTATTGATGCTTGAGCTGAGATGAGATGAAATAATATATACACATCTCATCGTTAGTGATGCTTGAGCTGGTATGAGATGAAATAATATCTACTCATCTCATAATTAGTGGTGCTTGAGATGAGGTGATATGAAAATTGTCTCAGCTTAACTGACAATTAAGTTGATTTTTTAGTCATCTCACTTCATCTCGTGCCAAATTTGATTATCTCAAGTCAGGTAAGTCATCTCAAACTAGATCTTATATCATCTTGTCTCACGTCAACTTATTTCATATTAAGAACCACCAACACTATACAATAGATCTTCCTATTAGGGCAGCCTTGTTGCACAAAGCTCCCGTGTACGCAGGAGGGTCTAGGAAAGGGCAGACCACAAGGGTTAATAGTACGCAGCCTTACCTTATATTTTGCAAGAGGCTGTTTCCACCCCTTAAACCCATGACCTCAAAGTCACATAATGACAATTCTACCCTTGCACCAAGGCTCCCCTTCGTAATAGATCTTCCTATTAATGATGCTAATCACTGTGCAAGTTCACTAGCTTAGTTTATTGAGAAAAACCCTAATATCCTAGTGACATGGTGAAAAGAAGTGCCTATCAAATTAACGCTGGGTAGTGGGTGTGCAAGTTCACTAGCTTATTAGTTTGTTTAAAGTCTCACAGTCTCTATCAGCAATGGGACCTACAAGACGAAAAATGAACTCATTATCAGAGATCATATAGTAACGGGAACTTTGGTGCAACAGTAGAGTTATTATCGTGTAACCTTAAAGTCACAGGGTCAAGGCGTGGAAACAAGCTCTTAGAAAATACAAGGTAAGGCTACTTACTATTGACCCTTGTGGTCTGCCCCTTCCTTGGCCCCTGCATACATGGAAGCTTTGAGGCTGCCCTTTTTTATATAGTAATGGGAACGCCAGTTATCAAATCAACTCCTTGGATCACGATTTGTTACAGTCATGATCTTTCCCCCTCTTCATAGTCTTACTTAACCTATAGCTGTTAAGATTGATTATATGTTTGTAGTATAAATATACATGTAAATGGTAAGAGTAGTATTCAATCCAAATTCCATTTCTTATATGGTATCAGAGCATCTTACCACTCTTACTAGCTCTTCCCTTTTTCGATCCGTTTCTTAGCTTCTGTCATGGCCTCTCAGAATGATGATTTCACATCCACTTCATCTAGTATTCCTGATCCTGGCCCATACTTTAGATTCAACCTCTAAGAAGCTCATCTCCATCAATGCATCAGCCCAGACTTCCATCAAGCTAATTGCTTCCAACTTTCCAACTTTCTCTCATGGCAGTGTCAATAGAATTCTTGTCTTATGGGGTATAATCTTTCTGGATTCCTAGATGGGTCCTATCCTTGCCCATCTTCTACCATTACTACCAAAGGTAAAATGCTCCCTTGTTAAATGCCATCTCACTTCTATAACTGAAACTATTGCTGCAACACTGGTTTCAGCCATGACATCTTACGGTGGTTGGTCTATTCTTGCTAGATTTTATGCTAGAAAATATAGAACTTGTGTCCTTCAACTGAAGGATCAACTCTTGGAAACACGGAGAGGATCTCAAAGTGCTGCTAACCATCTCGCTGATGTGAAAGGGGTTTTGTTGAAATTGCTACCATTGACAAACCTATTGACATGGAGGATCTTTCACTGCAAATACTCGAAGGGCTTGCATCTGAATATAGAGAGTTGAGTGTCTCAGTGTGCATACGAGTCTTGCAATTCCTACAACAAAACAACAATTACAAGGGCAAAGACACTAATCACCAGCATTATTACACCAACAAAGGAAACAATCAACATCACACATTATGGGTGCAGCAAGGAAGCCATCTAGTTTGGGACCAGAACAAGTTGGCTATGCCATAGTATCTGACATATGTTGAAGGAACGGATGAATAGACCTGCTCACCGAAGAAAGATTGGTTCTCAGTTACATCCTTTGTCTTTGGGTCACAAGAAATGAAGAACCTAAAGAGATGCTGGTATAATATGGGGTCTCCCCCTCCAGCGAGATAAAAAAAGGTTTACTTAAAGTTCCACTCGTTCCTGTCCAAATGTGTGAGAACAAGGGGGATTAGCCAAGTTCTGTCCTAATCCTCATCCCCTTCAAACACCATCTACACCACCTCATCCAACTGCACTTTTCAATCTTCATAGCTCATGGATTCCGCAACCTCTCATCACATGACTTCGGATATAGGAAATTTCTCCATCAGTTTTGAGTACATTGGTCCAAATGAAATAGTTACTGGTGACAGAACAAGTCTCAAAATATTTCACATTGGTTACTCTCATCTTCATGAACTTCTTTGAGCTCCTGCTATTAAACAAAATCTCATCTCTGTCTCTCAATTCTGTTGTACCAACAAGTTATCCATTCAATTCTTTTCGAATTGTTCTGTGGCGAAGGATCTGATGTATGGGGTAATCCTACTTGGAGGACCACTCAAGAATGGTACCCATCAGCTTCCTTCCCCATGTGCGTTTCCAGCGGCAGTTCACGTACAGCATTTGTTGCAGAGAGAACCTCATTTTACATGGCTGGCATCAACGTCTTCGTGTCATTGCTAATGGTTTTGGTTACTACATTTTGTTTACGACAACCATTCTCACTGTGTGGGGGGGAGGAGCCCCGGTACACGAAGCTCCTTTGTATGCAGGGTCTGGGGAAGCGGTGGACCACAAGCTTATCTTGCATTTTGCAAGAGGCTGTTTTCACGCCTTGAACCCGTGACCTCAAGGTCAAACGATGACAACTGTACCGTTGTGTCAAGGCTCCCCTTCGTTCTCACCATTCTTGGATAGATCCACTAAAAATTAAATCAGATGTCTTCTCTTTTTGTTTATTCTAAAACTCTAGCTCAAACGCAATCTGGCCGTAAAATTAAGGAATTCCAAGCCGATGCGGGTGGGGAATTCATCAAGTTAAAACATTTTCTTTTTTTGCACTCTGGTACTGGTCACATACTTCCTCACACTCGAACAGAATGGCATGGTTGGGCACTGTCATCAACCCATTGTTGAAACTGCCTTAACTCTAATGCATGAGGCCTTCATTCCCTTAATCCTGAGGCCTTACGCATTCTCCACTATAATTTATCTACTTAATAGGCTTCCCACTAAAGTAGTTCAATTTGAATGTCCTTTTACTAAGCTCATCCAAACTTCACCAAATTACCTAAAGCTTAAAACTTTTGGTTGTCTTCGCTTTCCTAAGTTACGTCCACATTCGTGTCATAAATTTGGGTCTCCTTCTTGATTGTGTTTAATTTCTTTAGATATTGCACACAGCAGAAGGGGATCCTAGGCACACTGGTAGAGTTCTCGTCGTGTGACCTTGAGGTTACAGGTTCAAGGGGTGGAAATAGTCGTACTATTAACTCTTGTAGTCCACTCCTTCCTCAGACTCTGCATACTTGGAAGCTTTGTGCACGGAGGCTGCCCTTTATTGCACACAGCAAAGAGCTTATAAGTGTCTTGATTTTACACCTAACCTTATTTTTGTGTTCATCACGTTGCCTTTGACGTGTACTTTTCCTCTCGTCAACATGCCTGCGGTAGCCGCTGCAATCCCAAACCGTCACTTCCTTGGATCCCCCACATATTAGTACTCCAGTGAGTCCATCTATTTCTTCCTCAACAGCTGCTTCACACCACCCACCACCCTATCTTCCTGCTATACTAACCCCTCCTCCAACTTCCCTACACCATCTTCATCTAGCGTCCCACGCTCTCACTCACTTCCTGACCTCACAGCCTCCCATACCAATCATTTCGCCCAGGTCTAAGTGCTATTAGCCCCTCTATGCCAATCATTCCATTCTCTCCTCCCCGTACCCATCAAATGGTCACAGAATCCATGACCGAAACGTATTTTCATCCTCTTCTGTCGTTCACTGAACCTATCTACATACGTCAAGCGCTCGAGGATCCTCTATGGGCTGCTGCAGGTTTCTCTGAATGCATGGTTCATGTGCATAATATGACCTGGCTCTTGTTCTTCGCAAACCTCACTACGACAGCATTGGATGTAAGTGGGTGTTTCGCTTAAATCAAAGACCAGATGGACTATCGAGCACAGGAAAGCTCACATCGTTGCTAAGGGCTTTCCTCAGAGACCTGGTCTTGACTTTCATGACACTTAAAGCCCAATTATTGAACCCACCACCGTGCTTTTTCTTCTCACCATTGCTCTTACTAGTGTTGGCCAATCCGCCAATTAGATGTTGCCAATGCCTTCCTACATGGAAGCTTATCCAAGAATTTTTGTATGATTCAGCCTTCCACCTTGAAGGGGAGAGTTTTCGTGGCGTGACTTCAAGCTCACGGGTTCAAAGTATGGAAATAGCCTCTTGCAAAAATGCAAGATAAGAATGTGTAATGGTCTGCCCTTCCCTGGAATCCATATACGCAGGAGCTTTGTGCACTAGGACTGCCCTTCTTATTCAGCTTCCGGGTTTGCAGACAAATCAAAACCTGATCATGTATGTCTACTGTGAAAAGCTCTTTACATCAACAAGCGTTTGGTTCCAAAAACTTGGTAGCTTCCTTGCCGATCATGGCTTCCAGGGTTCTAAATCAGATTCTTCATTGTTAATTCTCAATCCCAATGG
Organism: Warburgia ugandensis; assembly: GCA_035236585.1. Lineage (NCBI taxonomy): Eukaryota > Viridiplantae > Streptophyta > Magnoliopsida > Canellales > Canellaceae > Warburgia > Warburgia ugandensis. The sequence goes on along the minus strand of CP141134.1, from coordinate 9,236,372 downwards.
TGCAATCATTTACCTCTTGAAGTATCTATCGGCCACCTTCTTTATGAAACATATTGGCCATTTAAACCAATTAAACTATTTTTTAGGCATAGAAATCTCTCCTATTTGTTCTGGAGCTTTATTCAATCAACTAGGGCTGAGCAAATGGCAGAGGAAAACCTAAATTCCTATCTTAAACCCAAAGTTTTCCGACTGGACGTTCCATCCCAAATAAAAGCTGGGATGGGAATGGGACAAGCTTTCTATGATATGGGCACCTATTTCTGATCTGATGTTATGCATACATACAACTTATTATTAAAAAAAAAAAAGCATTAAAATCTTTGTTATGAGAGAAAGTGGTCTTATTTGAGAGGGGGGTGACTTTTAGTTTTTCCAAAATACATTAATAGCTATCATAAAGCGATTAAGAAAATGAATAAATGTTATTGTTATTATTTTATTTTACTATTTCATTGTAGAACTAGTGAGTTCAATATTGGATCTAGTTGGAGATTTGGACAGTTGGTTAATTGTTCTTTTTAGAATAAATTTTTTTAATGATTGGTACTTCTTTTATTAGAATTTCTTTTACATGAAATTGTGTGAATTTTTTAATATTAGCAGTTAAATTTTTACATTAACAATATTTTTCCTTGAGGTTTAGGTAACCTTATATGTCACTTGTCCCCAACTGGGATAGCGAGGAGACAAGGACTTTGTTTGGGGTAGGATGGGACAAAATTTTCTGGGATGGAATAAGATTTTCTCAATGCTGCCTCATCCTGTTGCATGCTCACCCTTATAGCCATTGATAGTATATAATGAATATTTTGGAAGCTAATACATTGTCTACCTTGGCAATAATGCCATTTTTTGGAGCTTTTGTAAGCAGAAAACTATGGCGCTCATCAAAAGGGCAGCTCCAGTGCACGAAGCTCTTACCTATGCTGGGTCTGGGGAAGGAGTGGACCATAAGGGCCTAAAGTACACAACCTTACCTTGCATTTTTACATTAACAACCCCAACTGGGATAGCGAGGAGACAAGGACTTTGTTTGGGGTAGGATGGGACAAAATTTTCTGGGATGGAATAAGATTTTCTCAATGCTGCCTCATCCCGTTGCATGCTCACCCTTATAGCCATTGATAGTATATAATGAATATTTTGGAGAAAGCTAATACATTGTCTACCTTGGCAATAATGCCATTTTTTGGAGCTTTTGTAAGCAGAAAACTATGGCGCTCATCAAAAGGGCAGCTCCAGTGCATGAAGCTCTCGCCTATGCTGGGTCTGGGGAAGGAGTGGACCATAAGGGCCTAAAGTACACAACCTTACCTTGCATTTTTACATTAACAATATTTTTCCTTGAGGTTTTGAGGTAACCTTACATGTCACTTGTCCCCAACTGGGATAGCGAGGAGACAAGGACTTTGTTTGGGGTAGGATGGGACAAAATTTTCTGGGATGGAATAAGATTTTCTCAATGCTGCCTCATCCCGTTGCATGCTCACCCTTATAGCCATTGATAGTATATAATGAATATTTTGGAGAAAGCTAATACATTGTCTACCTTGGCAATAATGCCATTTTTTGGAGCTTTTGTAAGCAGAAAACTATGGCGCTCATCAAAAGGGCAGCTCCAGTGCACGAAGCTCTCACCTATGCTGGGTCTGGGGAAGGAGTGGACCATAAGGGCCTAAAGTACACAACCTTACCTTGCATTTTGTAAGAGGCTGTTTCCACACCTTAAACCCGTGACCTCAAAGTCTTACAATGACAACTTTTACCATTGCGCCAAGGCTCCCCTTCCATGGCGCTCATCAACGGAAGCAAAATTTGCTGCTGTTGCTAATGTTATGGCTGAATTGTGTTGGATTAAAGTTTTACTGTTCAAGCTTGGCCTACATCATCACAAGCCTGCGACTGTCGTTTGTAACAATCCTGGTGCTTTATACCTAATTGCCAATACAGTTTTTCACTTGAGGATGAAACATGTGGCCGTCAATTTTCATTTTGTTCACGACCAGGCTGCCAAGGGTTATTACTAGTTCATCAGATGTTCACATCTAATCAAATTGTTGATGCCTTGAGAAAGCTACTCACTAAGTCTAACATTTGAAATATTCCTACGCAAGTTTGGGATTCTTGATAGATTGCTAATCTTGTGGGGTTGTATCGGAGCATACGATAATCGAGTCAACAGGAACGCCAATCATCAAAATTAGATCCTTGATTTTGAATTATGAAGGGGAGCCTTGACACAATGGTAGAGTTGTCATCATGTGATCTTGAGATCACGAGTTCAAAACGTGGAAATAGTCTCTTGAAAAAATGTAAAGTAAGACTATGTACTGTAGACCCTTTGTGGTTCGCCGCTTCCTAGAACTCTAAATATGAGGGAGCTTTGTGCACCAGGTGCGACCCTTTTGCTGACCTCCTAATCGGGATAAGGTCTTGATGATGATGATTCATAACCTTCATTATCTTTGCCCCTGTTCCTACCCTCAGCTAAGCTACAGCTGCTGCACTTATTCTTGAGATTGACTTTATGCTTATATACATCATGTCGCCTCTTCTTATTACGCTTTGTGGAGGTTCGAGGTGACACTTTCTCTTGCTGGGAGATTTCAAATAGATTTAGGATCTGCTTCCAAACTCTTTTCCGTAAACAAAAATACAAAAGAACCTATTGAGTGTCTGCAACTTTAATGGTATAGTTCTCTACACTCATTTTCCCATGTAGGCTTAGAAATATGCTACCTTGCTTAGTCAAGCTAGTACGTTACTTATCTACCAGTTCTTTAACATGTATCAAGCCTAAGTGGTGTCGCAGCAGGTAACATAGCTGTTGGTGATACTAAGGTGAAGAGTTTGAGCCTCTCTCACCCCAATTTCTTTATCATCTCACTTGTTATAATGATCATGAAGGGGACCATTGACGCAACGGTAAAAATTGTCGTCATGTGACCTTGAAGTCATAGGTTCAAGGCGTGGAATCAGCCTCTTGCAAAATACAAGGTAAGGCTGCTTACTGTAGGCCATTGTGGTCCACCCCTTCCCCGAACCCCACATAGGCGGGAGCTTTGTGCACCGAGGCTGCCCTTTTTTGTTATAATGATTATTTCCTTTATTTTTCTTTTTCCTTCTAAAGAATTGAATGAAAATATTTTCTTTTAAAATGAAATGATCACCACCTCTGTTTGCTAGGAGCTAGCAAGAACCTAGTTTTAGGGATTGAAGGCCATTGGGAATCGATCATAGAAACATTGAAGAACTAATATTAAAAAATTCAAAGTCATAAAGAAGAGGCAGCTCGGCATCTCATCTGGGATACACTTAGTCATAGGTTTGAGTGATTGCTTTCTCCTTTAGCTAGGAATTAGATTATGGAGAGTTTGTGAGTGGATTTGCTTTGTAATTCTTTTTTGATGATTGGGATCTTATCGTCACACCTTGGAAGAGTGGTCAACAAAGATCTTATCCATTGGTTGATTCTAACCTCCACTGTCTAAGATTTTAGTCATTGTTGTTCAGTTGAAAGCCATCTAGCGTAATTGGTCACGGATAGTATGGCACCTCTCCTCTATATGCTTGGTTGAAGGTAATAGGCTTGGGCAGTTTGTTTAGCAAACTCTTTAGTTTAAATAAATAAATAAATAATAGTTATCTGTTCTACAGCCCATATCTCCCCACAGTAGTTCATATCATCCGTAGAAAATATTGATGGTTCAATCAAAGTATAGGCTGGAGGAGCTTCTTGGTGATCAGAACCGTTCATCTAGTGGACTGCAAGTTAGACTTGGGTCCAAGTGAACGGCTCAAATAATTTGAAGTTAAAACTTGAAAGTCTTGTGGGTTTAAGGCTAGTGCAAGATGGGATGAGGGACCAATATGAACAGGTATTCTAAAAAACACAATCCAAAGTCTTGGAATTGTTTGGATGCCCAAAAGTAGCCTATAGTGGCTAAGACGTTTTGGTCGATGCATATGAATGATTTGCATACTAGCCCAGCCAGTTGTGCTGTTACCCACCATGAACTACTCTCAATTCCAACCCATAATACAATTGATGCTCTTTTGATTCCTCTATTAGAGCATGACAAAAGGGCGCATGTAGGCCACAAAATGTCCCTTAGAAAAGGGATACCTGGGCCCGGTCACTACAACCCACTTTGCGAAGAGGCACACCTTCTTTAGAAGTTTTGGGCCTATTTTGCCGAGTTCTTTAGAGAGAGTTCCCGCACCCCTAGGTATTCTCTACCTACCCAACTATGTCATAGATATTCTATATACCCAACTCAATACCATTTATGAATTGCAAAACCAAGGTATTCCTACTCCATTGTTCCCATCAAATCCATTAGACATGAAACTTATCATCCTATGTTGGAACAAGTTGATAGGATCCCCTTTTTATGCCCCCATGCCCCTCCCATGTGGCGACATGAGAGGCAAAAAGGCAAGAGAGGGACGGGCTTTCTCTTGTTTTTGGTAAGATTGACTTGGGAACAAATTAAATTGGGAGCTCTATTGCAGAGTTCAGACTAGCTATTAATGGAGAAGATATGGGAATGAAGGAACTTGTGATTGTGGAAGATTCTATTAAAGACGAGGTTTTATTGGAAGAAGATTTTGTTTAGCATGTTCTATTCGATACTTGTAGGAAAAGAACTCAACTCGGTATTGTTAAAAAAGAGAGGAAGCAGAACCAAGTCAAGATGATACCAATCAACCCCTTCTTTTTGCGCAAAAGATCTTACCATTTCTAAAGGAACTTAAGCTACCTCTCTCCAAAACAATGCCTAGATCATTATGCCTTTCATGTTGGTCGGAACTTACTTGACAAGGAATTTTACTACCTTAGGACCATTATAGTTATGACCGCTGTTAAAAAATAGAAAACTTTTAGTTAAAGAAGGATCTTCCTTCGAGGGAGAAAAAACTTTTTTCTTATTAAAATGAAATAAAATTCAAAATTATGTAGAATATATCTATTCATCATTGTCAAAAGGGCTTCCTCCAAAGCATAAGGTTTTCTGAATGTATATGATGATATATAGACCGATGGATCTTCCATGAATCATATGACGAAGTACCACATGAGTTGATTTGGTACCTCCTAAGGAGTGGGAAGTGTCATTCTAACCCTTCTTAAGGGATTTCATCCACAGACGCAAAGTTTATGGTTGATTGATATTGCTCATCATCGTTTAGCTATTGCATTTAGCTAGTTATGGCTTTGAACTAACTTACGCCTTACCATGGCATTACTCTACCACTGAGTTAAAAGAAATATTCAAATATTTATTTGAAGTGCATTTTTATTCATAGCTTTGATTCTAATGTTTCCTCAAATGGATTACATTGAATATTTGAGACAAGAAATGCATCCTAATTTTAGGATGACAGATCCTTCTAACCTAGTCCATTTAATTTCTTTCTGGGAGCTCGAGGAAATGCATCTCAACCAAAAATGAACAATTCAAAATTTTAATTCTGTATGATTGAATAAAAATTCAATTGACCATTTGGTAGAATTGCTATGCTTAGTTAGTGACTTGTTGGTCTTTTTGTGGAGTTGGATTCAGAGAAAAAAATAAAAAAAAGAGTAGCTTATATATAGGATGCTAACCTAGCCAACGCTTAAATCAGTCACTACCTAAACTTTTTTAGTTCAACCCAACATTACCCACTTGTCCAACTGTTACTAAGCAGTTTTTGGATATCAAATGGACCTCCCATGTGGTTACCTCCAAACACAAATAACAAATAAAAAGTTATTCATGTGGATACATGATATATGGATAAGTACATGTATATGCAAGTATAGTTGTTCTAAAATGGATCAGCAGATATTTGAAACAGTTTCTATTCAGTGGCCGTGATTATTGGCAAAAACTCATTGAATCCATCATTTGGGCTCATGACAGATTGAAAGTTGCTTCTATTACTCAACCTAGAGCTCGAATGGTTTGTAGGTGTATCCTACCTTCTCCGATCCATTTGACACATGCAAATAAAAAACTTCATTTCTTAAAAGGGTTTTATCCTTTACCCCTCAATGCTACGTTTGGCATTGAGCATTTACTCGTAAGAACTAAATTCTTTGCAAGGATAATTGCAACTCCATAAAATTGAAGTTGGCAAATAGTTTCTATATAAATGAACAATATATTGAGAAATTGTCGATATGTAAGATCATCGTTGCTACTGCAGGTCTTTTTCACATAAAAAGGGAATCTTTTGTTAGCTCAAATGGTTTCTAAGGGTACCTGACCCTCTTTGATCCATTAGACACATGCAATTTCTTTTTTACCATCTAGAGTAACAATGAGTGGAAGAACACCATACATTGATGGTTGGTGAGGACCCATATTGACTATCATGGGGTCTTTCTTACCATTCGAGCCTTCTTCTTCTTTTTTCCACGCTTTTCCCCAAGGTTTGGAGAAAGCAACAATATATAGGATTCCCCTAGTCCTCCCTTCCCTAAAGGAAGAAGGTGAAATTCTTTTTCCTTTTTGTAGGGACTAGCTAAATTCTTTGTTTGGTAAGTTCCAATCTACACGAAAAGCACAACGATTTGGGCGCTGTCTTGAATTTGTTTGTTTTCCAAGGTCTCAAAATGGTATGGAAACATATAAGAACTCTTGAATGAAAATTGAAAAGAGAGGTAGCTCCAGTTCCTTAAGAAATGATGAGATCTTTAGCAAAAGAAGAAAAGGTTGATCCATATAATCTCCCTCCTTGACAATGAAATATTTTGATATGGGGATGAACATATATACTAGTTATAACATCAATAATTGATTGTATCTCGAGACGCTTATAGAACCAATCTCTCTTTTTACACACTCGACTTAGACATTAACATTCAAGAGTCTTTTGCTTCAAATTTTCTTTATGGAATAAGGTTAAATTAGTATGAAATTATTTGTTCCTTCATGCTTAATATAATTACTTATTTCGGCTTTCTACTAGCTACTTCATCTATAACCCCAACTCTATTAATTGGTCTGAGCACTTGAGAATAGAGTACCCATAAATTAAATTCAAGTGAGATTATGTAGTTAAACCTTTAAAATACATTACTTAAGAATGGCTATAAATCATTGTAATAATAGAATGAGTGAAAATCTGTAAGCCTACTTGGTTATTGTGTATTTACTTATAAGAACTAAATTCCTTACAAGGGATAGTTGCAGCTCTATAAAATTGAAGCCGACAAATATTTTCTTACAAAGAGTCATATATGTGTAGATGACATGTAGAAGATAGTTGGAGTTAGCAGCTCTCCTAGGGTTATGTCATTTGGGATTCCTGGGTAAGAGGATCAAGTTGGCCCTTGCTTGATCCACCCTGTTAGCTATTTTGAGTGCAATGCCAATATCCAGTAATGTCTCTGATCAATGACATACTGCTATCAGAGTAACTTGCTATAAGATGGCTGACAAATGTCTAAAGTAGTTGATCCCAAACAATATTTTCTCTCAAATATGCTTGGTCGCAGGTTTAAGTTGCTGCTTTCCTTATTGGCTGGGAGTTAGATTTATGAGTGTGTACGAGTGAAATGCGTGGGTAATTTGCTCTGTAATTCTTCGCTTGTATCCAAAATGAGAAAAAAGAAGCCTAGTTTTTTAGAAAGAAAAAATACAAATAAAACTATTGAATGGAGGAGAACAGCCCTTCCCCTGGCATTTACACCCGCCCATCAAACTCCAAATACATCCCTGTCCAACGAGGACAAGCGCACAAGCAAACACCCTTTACATCAAGGACTTGATAGAGTATAATACCTTAACCTGAGCTTCTCGAGTAGGACTCCTTTGGCTAGGATATCAGCGGATTGTTTTGCTAATCGTTTGACATGAGAGAAGGAGATTCTATAGCCCGCTAACATATCTTTGATATCATCCAGTATCTGCTAGCATCTCCAAGGAGGATCATTAACCCATTTAAGCAATCTTAAAGAGAATCCCCTTGAATAATAAGTGGGAGAAGTTTGTTCTGTGACCAAACTGAAACGCCATTGAGGATGGCAAGCAGCCATGCTTTCTGCCGCCTCAGAAAACCAATTGGGCCAGCATAATCCCAGAGGGTATTCCCTGGACCATTGCTGAGAATACCACCAAAGCCACTACAGCTGGATTCCTGTACGAGGCACAATCGAAGTTATAACTTGAAATGCCGTGGAGGAGGCAGAGTCCAACCAGGCTGGGATTTATCTTTTGGTGAACTGAGGTCTATAATGAGGCTCTAGTTCCGAACAGTACAATCCACAGAATTATCACAAAATTATTTCGAGAATCATACGACCATCCTATCAGTCTGAAAGCAGATTCATTAAGGATGGAACCAAGTTACAGCAAAATAACATGAATATCACAACAGTTTCGCCGGGTTTCAAGTTTGCAGCAGCCCACTAAATGCAAAGCTCTTCCAACGATGCTGGCATAGTCCAAGACATATTACACTTGTTTGGAATGAAACACGAGGTTTATGAGCCACCAAACATTGTATGAAGCAATGGCCCCTGCTTTCACTGTCGTTGTGGCACGAACATCACCTTGAAGGCCCTCAAATACCTCTTTTACTCAGTTTATGGAAGGTCATGATTTGTTAAGAGGCAAGAGCCAGGCAAAGATGGTGACTCTGGTAGGGATCTTAGGAAAATAAACAGCAGGCTTAGAGAAAGAATAATAGAGAATTGGATGAATAAATTTAACATTAAAAGAGTACGATATATATATATATATATATATTTACATCAATTATTTCTACCTAGTAAAATATATTACAGTGATATTTCTTAACAAGGGACTTTCGAGTTCCAAATGAAATTGGCAAGAGACCAATCCCTACTTCTCCAGACCCAAAGATTGTTGGCACTTTTGACTGAGAAATCTCCATTCACGCCAGGCATCCAAATATGCATGTCATCCTTGTATCCGACCGGTCTATGCTTCCAGAATAGCCTCCAAAAGAGCGTTCAACTGGTGGGGTTCCAGGCCTCTAACAAGTCTTCTCAATTGGATATTCCAGTGAGCTCTACGTTCCTCAACAAAGAAGAGGTTATGAATTATAATGGCCTGATCTTCTGCTGCCTTGAAGATCCTGACATCAAATTGACACAAAGGTCTATCCCCATACCACCAATCAAGCCAAAATCTGATCTCATTACCCGCATTAAACTTACACTTTATGTTCTGTTGGAAGAAGTTGAGGCTGGTCCTGATTTCTTTCCCCATAACAGAGCCTTTTCACTTTCCAATGGCTCAACGCACCATAGGTTACTGGGTTTGTATCTCTCCTTAAGAGTATTATGCCAGAGACTCTACGTCTGCAAATCTCCATAACCAGTTGGTCAAGACAGCATTATGCACTTCCTTGAAATCTCTAATGCCCAGGCCCCCTTCTGCCTTTGGTTTACAGAACTTGTCCCATGTAATTAAATGATATTTTCCTTTCTGCCCCTCCTTTCTAGAGAAAATTCTTCTGGATTTGTTCAATCTTTTTGACAAGCTTAGCTAGGTACTTATAAAATGATATGTAATGCACTAGAAGATTAGCCATTGCATATTTCAGCAGGGTTACTCTACCCCCGAAGGAGAGACATGCTCTTTTCCATGTCCCTAATTTATTCTGAAATCTCTCCATAACCAGATCCCATAGAGCAGCTATTCTTCTACGCAAAGGGAGTGGCATTCCAAGGTAATGATAAGGGAGCCTGGCAATTTCACAGTGAGGGCAATTAGCAGTTTCAGAGATTGCTGAATCATTCACCATAATTCCAGTTACTTGGGATTTGGAGAGGTTGACCTTTTGGCATGAGATAAGTTCATAGCACCTTAGTAATGCTTTAATTCTCGAGCCTTGATTTGGTACATTGCCTGCAATGCTTAGGGTATCATCTGCAGACTACAGATGGGAGAGAGAAAGTTGGGAGTCTGGAACTTGGTACCCAAAGAAAAGCCCATTCTCAACTGCCTTCTTGAGTTGAAAACTTCAGCAACGAGGAGGAAGAGGTAGGCTGATAGAGGGCACCCCAGCCTCACACCCCTTGAACTCTTAAAGAAGCCATGTGGACTGCCATTAATCAATATGGAGAAGCATGCCGATGATAAGCACTGTTGGATCCATCTCCTGCAGTTTTCACTAAGATTCATCTTCAAGAGAACCCAATCAACGACATCCCAATCAGCCCTATCAAAGGCCTTCTCAAGGTCAAGTTTGCAAAGGAGTCTCTCGTATTGATCTTCTTTATAAGATCGATGTTTTCTTGAGCCACTAGGACACAGTCCAAAATGTTTCTTCCTTGGGGAAACTCGGATTGCTGATCTAAAATCGCCCCATTGAGGGGCCATCAAAATCTAGCAGCAAGCACCTTGGCCAAAATTATGTAAATACTTCCAACAAGGATGGTGGGCCTGAAGCTTATGGACTAATTATGATGACCATTCATACAAGAAAACTATAAGATAGAAATTACACTTTATATATATGTAATTTGTTAAAGGGAACCTTAGCACAACAGTATAGGTGTTGTCATGTGACCTTGAGGTCATGGGTTTGAGGCATAAAAATAGTCTCATGTAATGCAAGTTAAGTGTAATGACTCAAAATTTTAAGATATTCTTGTCAAATAATAGTAACACTCTTTCAATCACAATCAATCATAGTGTTTGTAATTTATAAAAGTTTTATATTTTATCTATTTTGAAAAATAATTATATTGATCAGTGGATAAATGTTTTATTTTATTTAAAATATGTAAATAGAGATTTGTTGAAAATATCCTCATAACTAGATCTTACTCACAAAATGAAATCCAATGCCTTAAAAAACACTGAAAAAGGAGTTTATGTGAAAAAGTTATGCTCGTTGGAAGATGAAGGGTATTTCGATAATTAAAAGTTCTAAAAAAGAAGACAAAGAGTTGAAAAATGCAGGAGGTAGTTTTGATAACGACATCCCTATCGTCATCCCTACGTAATCACTCTGCGTCTAGCCTAGAAAAGTGGTAGGCGCCGCCCCCTTTCTCTAGTCTTCCTTTGTAGCACCGGAAAGAATGGCGGCACCGCCACGAGACGGCATTGCCTCTGCCCTCTATAAAACCCCATCTCCCCTCTCCTCCTCCTCCATCACATCTTCGTCTACACCACTGACCACCTAGGGTTATGGCAGACATTGATCGAGGGTGTATACATCGGAGAAAGCTCCGTCAAACCCCTTTCGGCTGCCCAGGTAAGACTCTTCTTCCCTCTCTTCTTTCCTCTCTCCGTTCTGGCGTTTTCGTCTAGATCCAAGCCGGATCTGGTCTCACCAACCGAGAAATCACCTGTGAAACCAGTACCGGTGAATCTGCCTTAGACCCATCTCGTTGACAGCTTAGATGGGAGATCTGAGCCGTCCGATGAGATCAGGGACCCCAAAAACCTAGAAAACCTAAGATAGTGGAAACATAGAGGCATCCTGGACATTGATTAAGGACCAGGATGATTGGATGGTTCAGATCGGATTGCCTCATTCGATCAACCTGATCAAGTACTAGGGGCACACACTCGTAACACACATCCAGAACGTGCGATCTGGAGTGTCCTTCAAGCATGTGCAAGCATACTGGTGTGATCTCGATTCGATTGGGATGCACATGCATCCTGGGAACCATGACGCGTAGACCTTGTTTTGTAGAATCTGGATTATTTATCTAACCTACAATACTAAAATTGCAATTAAGAATGCTATATAACTCCGATCGACAATCCAAAAGAACCGTTGCGTTTGTCTTGATGACGCAAATCTAATTATACAATAAAATTTAAGATAAAAAAACTATTTAATGTAACTATAGCCTAAAAACCATAAAAATATTATAAATCTACAAGATTAAAAATGATCAAATCTCATAAATTGATCCATTGGATGCATTAGAAGATCAATATTCAAAGATCAACACTAAATCACATAGATCAATTATTATAAGTGAGATTTAGCCTAAAGATATACCAATCGAAGATCTATAACCTAAAGAATAGATCTAGCCGTTGATTTGTAAATCTAATTAATGATATATAAAGAATAGAAAATAATACTTGGATTCTTATTTCCAAATAATATTTAGGGCCTCACAAAGGTGATATAGGACGTGAATTGAAGAGAAACGCGATCCAAGAGACATTGAGGGAGGTAATATGATATTACTAAGTTTTCAAGTGTATTCCAAAATTTAAATGATTTACTTAACTTTATTACCATGTTTAGTATGTTTTTTGAGATATGATATTATTATAATAAGTATGTGGATTGTCTTCATGATTTATGATTTTAAATGCGATTGCTGGCATATTTCATGAATAGTCTTTATATATGCACTGCATACATGTTTTAAAACTAATTGCATAAATTGCATGATTTATGATGATTGAGATTTGGAATATATATATATATATATATATTTTGTGTTAAGAGCTTGGTGGGCACTATGCTGAGAGGTTGTTTATGTATAGGGTTAGCCTCTCTGCCTCTAACCACTAAAGGTGGTAGATATCACTGCCCAAAGCGGCATTTTCTTTTCCTCGTCTTCTGTGGTAAACAAGGACAACTACTGGACGTATTCATGGCACCCTTTTCGAGGACATATCCATAGTCATGTGGAGGCTATGATAGGCTAGTCTCTAGATATCAGAGACATACGATTCCAAAATATGTTCTGATTATAAGCATAGCTAACCTTATGATTTTGGTTTTGATATCGATATGCATAGAGCATTAAGATGGTCGTAGACGAGTACTCGTGACTAGTCGGCTTGATATGTTCACCGACCCATCGGCTTGATGTGTTCGCCGAAAATTCTAGTACATGAATTGATTGACTGCTACTGTTTTTCTTAATGATTATATTGCTAATTAATGGATTCGATAAAAGTTTTATAGTTTGAAAATGTGTAAATGAGTTTTATAATTTATGCATAAATACCCCTAGTTACACAAAACAGAATTGCATGATCTTGTTACTCTTCTTGAAAATTACGCCTCTTACATGCCTTGCTTTTAAATTAATAGTATCAGGTCACCTACTGAGTATGATGAATACTTAACCAAATCCATTATTTTTTAGATTAGACAAAGTACGATTAGAAGGAGCTTCAGAGAGTGTTAGTACTATAATCAAGTGAACGAAGTAAAGCTAAGTGAGGAAATAATTGTATCAGATTTCATACAGAGGAAATAATTGTATCAGATTTCATACAAAGTGATCCTTTTAGTATTTGATATAAACTTGGTTGTAAGTAATTATTTATAATTTGAGCTGTGATTAACAATCTTGGGAATGGTAATTATTCATTTTATATTTTGTCCAAAAATTGCATGGCATAATTCATTATCTGTTCATTGAGATTAATTAATGACACTTGGGGTTTTTGTGAAAAAGTTTCAAAAAAAAGAAAATTTTCACTCCATTCATTTTGACAAATTGTTTTAAAAATAGAGATCAATCTCACAAGTAAAAGCTTGTTATTTTAAAATTGCATTATAAAAACCCAAGTTGTCACATTAAGGCTGCGTACTATCAACCCTTTGTTATCCATCCCTTCCTCGGACCCTATATATGCGGGAGTTTCATGTACCGAATTTCCCATTTCATATATTATTTGTTGTTTTAGGGGAAAGTAAATTGCACCGTATGGTTCCACTTTTATACTCTCTTTTTTTCTTCTTTGGGTAAAATATATTTAAAAAAATTCTTTCACCAATGGAATCTATAAAAATGTATCTCTCGCTCTTCCTCATACGTGCTCCACATGCATTATTCAATCTATTAATCTAACATTTGACAAGAAGCTGTCCTATTGTTGCTGAATTTGTTCTTTTTAGTCAAAGCAAAGAATTGAAGGGGAGCCTTGGCCTAATGGTAAAGTTGTCATGTGACCTTGAGGTCATGGGTTCAAGTTGTGAAAATAGCCTCTTGTCAAAATGCAAGGTAAGGTTGTGTACTATAGATTCTTGTGGTACGCCCCTTCCTTGGACCCTGCATGTACAGGAGCTTTGTGCACCTGGGCTGCCCTTTAATCAAAGGGAAGAATTCCGCTAACAAAAACCAAACATTAGTTACATAAGCAGAAGTAACAAATTCTAAATAAACATACTAGATAAAATGATAGTCCTTCACACGTACAAGATGTCTTCATTCTAATAAACCAGTTAGCTTACTGGTCAGCCACACTGTTAACTTCCTCACACACACACACACAACGCATACAAATGACAAAAAGTGACCTTGGCAAACTACTTCAGCAGATATCTAGCTATCCAGACATCTTCCTCATCTCCATAGGTTGCTTTCTTTTTTCTTCCAGATCAAGAGCAACTTTAATGGCTTTGAGACCATCCATCGTTTCTGCCCCATTATTTGATTTATGTCCAAGGGAAAATGCAAACCCAGAAATCCCTCGTGATCTCTTAAAACTCACCCAGACCATACCTCACCAGGATTGTTTTCTGATGCACCATCAAAGCAGGTTTGAATAGAGTTTGGATCCGGAGGTTTCCATTTAACTCAAGAAGAATGCTCTTGGCATCATAATAATACTTTTCTGCCCCCATCCAGTGAGAATCTCAGATTGAGACTGAGTCGCCATTGGGAAAGTCTTTAGACAGTTCTACCATGAATAATGCGTTTCAGTTTTCTGAGCAAGAAGAGTTGTCATCATGTGACCTTGAGGTCACGGGTTTAAGGTGTGAAAACAGCCTCTTGCAAAAATGCAAGGTAAGACTGTACTATTGACCCTTGTAGTCCGCCTCTTCTCTGGACCCTACATAAGCGGGAGCTTCGTTCACCGGGCTGCCCTTTTTAGTTTTCTGAGCAAGAACCGCAGCTTCACGTAACCGACAAGGACTCTTTAAGTTCCAATAACTTACCCAACGACTTTCCAACTTCATTGGTTTTTCCTGCCTACAAAATACGATTCACTTGCTATAAATATACCGATCATAATTGATAACATTAACAAAATCTTACAGATAAGAGTCATGGTTACTGAAGATCTATGATACATGTATAGCTCATGAAATAGCAGATCATTACCAGTATATGTTGATCTCTTAGTGGGAATAGAAGTGAGGGTCATGCTAGATTCCAGGAAGACATTCAGCAGTGTCGATCTTTTAGTGGATACACAAATAAAATCATGATTGAAATTGGCATAATATTGAAATGACAAATGCAACTGAGCGCTTCATTTTCTTCCTCTCTTTTCTGGTTGGTTGTAGCTCCAGTAATCATACTTCATCAGGGACACCATTCTCATCATCCACAACTGCTTCTCAAGCTTGCCGCCAACCTCTAGGCCGTAGGGACAGATCCTTGGATCACCTTGGAGCAGCAGCTGGTGAAAATGACCTCTATATAAATCCAAAACTCCCCACTACAAAGCAAGCAATAGGAAAGGCAAATCAGCAAATATTACACTTTTGGAGATTTAGCCACATCAATGTTTTTCACTTCTATTCAGTTAATCATGTCTACTTAGAATGTAGCTGGCTGCCAGCAAAAATGGGTTACATTTTTGTGACGAGAGATGAAAGGCTTCCTTGGTTGAAACATGAAAATAACCAGTTTTAAATAAATTGAAAATGAAAGTCTCTTAACTTATGGAAGATCTAAGTTATGCATCTTGTTCGAACTCTCCTAGGTTATCCATGCACAAAAAGTGGTCCTTGGATGCTCATAGCCTATGTTTGTTTATGCTTTAGATCACACTAATTAATATTTAAAACTAAAAAAGTAATGGTTATAGTTATTTGATTGGCTTGATTTTTCATAAGTAGGTTAAACATGGGATGCTAAATATAAAAAAAGGGAAGCCCCGGTACACGAAGCTCCCACCTATGCAGGGTCTAGGAAAGGGGTGGATTACAAGGATCTATAAAGCCAATGTCTCATCTCAAACACAAGTTTATATATACATTTTGGATTAATAGGACTTCTGGTAACATGAGAAAGTAAATAGAGAGTGGAGAGAGAGAGAGAGAGACAAATTTTTAATTATCATGGAAAGGTGATTAGATAAGAGAGAGAATGGGTGGTGGGGTGAGAATAGGGTAGATGTAAGAGCTAGCAAATTAGAAAATCTCAATACATATTTAAAAGTTAGTTCTTCTAAATTTGAAACCTTGGTTAATAAATTTTGCAAAAGGAGACGGTGAGTTCTTGTAATTGATAGCTTGATGTTATTAATTTTATAAAAATAATTAGAGAAGTGATTTATGCAAGAGTGCTAACCACTCTCACATCTTAGGAGCTCTTTTGAGAAGGCATGTGGCCTATTTAACCCACGATTGATTATGATGACGTGTGGTTTTGAAACACTGCTAACCATGATCTTGGGCTTAGATGACATGTGGCTTGCAAAGCAAACTCCCAAGCCACAAGAGCGGTTAACATCGTGTGTGTTTATCTATATATATATAATAGGCTAGTTGCATGGATCAGGAGTGGATCTTCAGTTCGCTCAAGGCTGGCCTTATCTTGGACTTGGTTGTCCCTGCTCTGGCCGTAACGGCATCCCTTTGGGGTATTAGTCCACCTTAGAACGAAGATCTTGTATGTTTAAAGTATTATTTAGCCTATTTCATGCCTAATCTATTTGGTTATGCTAAGCTTTAATTGTTGCGGCTGTTCGTATTATACTATGTGTTATTCTGTTAAATTTTTTGCTACATCGCCTGAGCGTTTTTCCCCATCTGCTGAGAGTATTGTGTTAGGGGTCTCTGTGGCTGTGGTTGACAAGCAAATTTGTTTAGCAGTAGTAGCATGTGGTAGAATCTTGCTGTAATTCGCGAATGATTTTAGTTTGGTATAATCTCTGTTGATTAGCATAAACCATGTCTAAGTTTATGCTTTATACATACCCTGTTTTACTGTTATTTGGTCTATACTACTCGCTCATCTCTCTGCCTTACTCTTATGGCAAATAATTCTGACTTTCATGTTAAGAATTCTAGTCTAGTTGAATATCCTACAGACTTTGAATCTTTATATAATTGGACTCTCCCTTCGGTAAAACTGAAAGAAGTTTATAATATTGGAAAATTTGATTTCTCTTCAAACAAAATAATAAAAAACATGGAACAAACCATCAGTCTTGATAATACCAAAAAAATAATAAATTTGTTTTCTAAAAGTGATTTAAAACATTATATGAACTCGGGAAAATATAAGTTCATTCATGTTGGTTTAATTCAAATAGGCTTTAAACCGTTAACTCTTAATTGCCTGAATGCTTCTATCCTTGCTATTCTTAGGGATGCAAGATGCCTGGATTGGGCTCCTTCCCTAATGGGAGTATTTCAAACTAGTCTTTGCCATGGACTGGTTTATATCAATGTTTTTCCTGACTTCACTCTGTCTTTAACAGATCCAAATCTCTTTGATACTTTGAGTCTTTATATTAAGACTCATGATTATAATTTTAAACTAGGATCCCATGCAATAGCTCTCACTTACAGACTTCAATTCAAAATCTTACCTACCTTGGATACTAAAGCCAAGCATAAATCTCCAAAAGATAAAACAGTTTTAATAGAAACCAATCTTTTATCTTCAGACATAGCAGTTAACAGAACTCTCAAATGGGAAGAAATAGATTTCCCTCAATCCTGGCAACTCTAAGAAGCTATTCCTCCTAGAAGATTAAGTGATCAACGGCTTGATTAGATTATCCAAACTAATGACGGAGATGTTGAAATCCGTTTTGACAACAAGCGATCCTTCCGCCTTCCTAGAATTACTTCTTGCTCCTCTAGTTCATCTCGATTCTCTGTGGACAATAGACAAGACATAGAAAATAAACCTGAATCAAGTTTAGTTGAAGAATTAAAATTTTCAAATAATAATATTGTCCATCCAATTTACAAAAATACTTCTCAGGATACTACTCCTACTTCATCCGAGATGGCTTTTCATTTGTAACTTGCATGGATTTTTCTCCCGGGAGTTTACTGAGAAAAGCAATTAGTGAAGAGCGTGCATTGACATAATAAATTAAACCAAAGTAGAAAAACTTATAGAACGACGCTCATCCAAAGCAAGAATTAAAACCCAATATTATAGAAAGGACCCCGAAAGGGATTTTATCACTAAGAACTGGGAAGATAACAGAGAGGGGAAGGCAGCAAACAAGGCGCAAAGGAAGCAACCAAGCAAGCGATGCCTTGAACTGAAATAGACTCGACTTAAATAGACATTTGGATTCCAGACTTAACATGGTTTGGAATCCAGACAAATAATTTAAAAGACAAGAAAAGACTAAAGCAAAAGACGACATGACAAAAGAAAAAGAAGACAGGACAAAAGAAAAAGCAAAAGCAAAAGTAGTGTGATGACCCGGGTTTTCTTATGCATTTTTGAATGCAATGTCTAATTTCCTAAGGTGGGATGCATCCCTATTTGAAAACCATTTTATAAAAACCATGCAATGCAGCGGAAAACCTTTAGTTTTAAACTCATTTTTTGAAAACCCCGAGTGTCATTTGCTTTCACAACAACTAAGGTAGTTTTTGAAAAACTTCAGAAATCATAAATGTTTTTCCCCAGGTCTTTCCAGTCACAATGCACAGCCCATCTGTAACTAAGTACAAACACATGTCCAAAGGGTTGAGAGTTTACTTACATGTGTATATGTTTCCTTTTGGATTCACTTGCTCATAGCACTATCATAGATGTCCTCTTTTTGTGAGTGAAGTTGTCTTGAACCATGATATATACGGACATATCCTGTCCTTGAGTACTTACTGATGTCTGAAAAATGTTAAGGATTGGGTGAGTATATAATATACTCAGTAGGAGCCTATCACTACTAGTTTTATAAATGCATGAGAAGTTTTAAAATCATATGGTCATTCAAAACATGCGTATGTTTGAATACTAGAGTTCAATATCAGTATAAGAATCCATAATCAACTGAAATTCAAAAATATGCGTATGTTTGAATACTCGAGTTCAATATCAGTATAAGAATCCATAATCAACTGAAATTCTCATAACTTAAAAGATCACATAATCCAAAACTGAAAGTATCATATATATATATATATATATATGATGACATCATGATATGCAATAGATGCTTCATGGAGTCCAACTCATGGACCTCTAGTATGGTATGGTCGACCAACCTCATATCATGCTATATGAAATGCACATCAAACCATAGGGTCCACTATGCCCACGACCTCCTCGCCGTGTGGTCCTCGGGTACCTGAGGACACTTGGTCATAGCCTCCACAGGGCTTATGACACGTCGACCCAGTGCCGTGACACCAGTGGTAGCCCCCTGTATCACATGCAGTCGACGTAGGGACTTGCCCCTTTTTGGGCGTGATACCCATCCACCTATTAGTGGTAGAGGCCGAGTGGCCAACCCAAACCCCTCGGCATAGCACCCATGGGCTTACTTGCCCAAATCACATAAAATAAGTCAAAACCTTTTGTTAAAACTTGTCCTCTTTTGGGTCCCTCACAACTGCCTGGCCCTCAACACTCCAGCGTCTTTTGACAACCCTCAAGAACATGCAATCTTTGCAAGTACTTAAATTATGCAATGCATGCACTTGTTTGCAACACATATATGTGCATAATGTATATGCAATCATTTCAAAACATGGCTATGTACAAAACGTCTATCATATGCATGCTGAATTAAATCATGCTAAACAAGTCATATGCGTATAACATATGTTCTCAAAACAATAATAGATCTTTTAAAAGAATCTAATAGTGATAGAGCACCTACCTGACTAGGTCACGTTAACCCTTTTATCCTCGTACACTCCTGGACATGGTTTGGGGACTCAAGGTTAGTTTAACCTATCTTTTATGGGTTTAGAGCAGTTGGGTCTTATTACTTAGGCATTAGGGGGTCCATCCCTATGCCTATGGGTGTCCTAAGGTCCTAATTGGGCCTTGGTATCCTCAGTTTTCCAAAGTTCTAGTGGTCACGCACCACCATCCTATTCTAAGGGTCATACCCTCCTTTGATTGGGCCTTGATCAGGGATTTTATAATTTGGATGTGTTTGCGTCATCGACACGGACACAATGCCTTTTATGGCGCCTCAATCGGAGCTCTAGATCTCAAGTTATAAGCGTTTTAGTGTTGTATGTACATAGATTCTTAAAGACAAAAAAAAGAGGAATGCTAGGGCGCTGCGCGTCTGCGACGTGCGCCCAACTTCCTTAAGTAACCAAAAAAAATGACTCACGCTAGCGCGCTGCACGTCTGCGGCGTGCGCCTCAGCGGGCGCGTCTGCAGAATCGCGCGACTTCTCCACCCGTCTCTCTCTTTAGCGGGAGCGTTTCCTTCCGACGCTTTCGACGCGTCACGTTCAGTCTAGAACGTCTGCGTCGACTGGGACCAGGTCGTCCTCAGGACACCTTGGTTAGACCCTGTCGAACCAGTGCTGCCCTGGGGATGTCCCAGGGTCCTTGGTGGCTCTCCCAGGCTCCTTTTTGTATGGTTTTTCATGTAAAAACTTAGGGGAATTGAGCCTAGGAGTATGGGCGAGATGGGTTTGGGGAGTTTTTGAGCGTACCTGCTTCGTGGCTGGTTTTCTCTCCACATTTTCCCCTCATGGTCACTGCTCCGCGATGGGTTTTCTCCAAGGTTTTGGGCTGCCATTAGAGGCACCCAAGAGTTCTATTTATAGAGCTTTTAAAGAGGGTTCTGGAGGGGTTCTAACCGCCTTTGAATGGCGGTGGGGAATCCTCCAGAATGGCGGTTGTTTCTCCTTGAAACACCACTGTTCCAGAAGCCTCTAGGAGCTTGAAGACGACGGGGTGCCCGTATCAAAACGGGCACCTGTGTTTTTCAGGTTAAGTCATTTTTGTAAAATTTACAGTTTTGCCCCTGAACTTCAAAGGGCCATATCTTGCTCATTTTAACTCCGTTTTGGGTGATTTTGGTCTCGTTGGATTCCTTTTTCCGAGACGCATCTAATGGAACCACTTTTAGGACAAAATTCCTGGGTTTAGTCAAGGCAACTAGTGAAATGACCAAAATGCCCTTATCTTTAAAACTGAACTTTTTATGGGCTTTTTAATATTACAAAAATTGGGGTCATTACAAATAGATTGCTCAATAATTTGAGGAACTTTACAAAAGAGATTCTCTTAGTGGGTCCGCTATGTCAGAGTAATTGATTGGTGGGACCATCTTGTCTAGTGCATTATTGATGAGCATTATTGCAAATCTTCATCGTCTTGATCGTTTTGGAGGGCCTTCATCTTACCCTTCATCTTCTTGTCGTAAGCTTCAACAATATTTTTGAACTAGATATCAAGAGAAGGAATTTCGTTAGGTGGATTAGCTTGTTCATTTTTAGCTTAATTCTTGGCTTTCAGGAATTAGGAGAGAACTGTCATGGAAGCATCCCAATAATCTTCAAAATTATTCTCTTCATTCCGATCTTGACTGTCTTGGAAAACATTGTCTTCAGACATTGCCTTGGCGGAGGATGACTCTGCTAGTGTGATATTAAATGATTGCATGACTTGGTCTTTCATGAAATCCATACATTTGACAAGTATTTGTCCTTCATTGTCTGCCAGATATTTCCGTTGGAGTATCTTTTTGATTTCGTCGATGGAGGCTGAAGACTATTGACTGGGCTTATTATCCCAAGCAGCTTTATTAAGCTGAATAATATTTTCAATTTCCCAGGCCTTGTCCTCAGAATCAAATTTTGTCTACCATTTGACAAAATAAATTCGTTTAAGAGCCTGAATATTAAGCTCATCAGTGCTGATGGTCATGGACCACTTCCAAATCCAACGAATATCAAATTTGATAAAAAAAAATATTGCATCGCATTGACCTGTTATTAACTGATCAGGAGGAATATAATTAATTTTGGGAGCATATTCTACCCAAGAATTATAAAGCTCATTGAGCTTTTCTGGTAATATTGCCAAAGATGGTCCAAACCTTCTGTGTATCATTCCATTTTTCAAAAGAAAATCAAACAAGTTCTTCTTTATTAGAAGAAGGATTAGTTTGCTTCAGGATACCCCCATAGCCAAGATTATAGGCATCTGTTTCAACAATTTTAAACCATTCAAAATTGGCGAGATTTAAACAAGGAAGACTCTTAACTCTAGACTTAATTTTCTGAACCATTTTAGTATGCTCTTCAGATCAAGGCTTTGCATTTTTTCAAAGCCTATTAAACAAAATGACAGTATCTTCAGTAAGGTTCTGATAATAATCAGAGATATAATTTAAAGATCCTAAAAATCTTTGCAATTGTTTATTATCAGTAATTTTATCAGGAAATTTGAAAGCAAATTCGATACTTCTTTGTATTGGAATAATTCTTCCTTGAAAAATATTATGTCCAAGGAATCTGACTTCATGTTGAAAAAGCTTCAATTTTGAAGCAGATAAAACAAGGCCATTTTTCTAAATAAGCCAACGAAAAACTTCAAGATGTTTAAAGTGCTGTTCAAGAGAATTTGAGAATATTAATACGTCATCAATATAAGAAATAATAAATTGACTATATTGATTACAGATGTCATTCATAATCTTCTGAAATTCAAAAGGGGCATTCTTTAAACCAAAAGGCATAACATTCCTTCATACTATCCAAAAGGGACAGTAAAAGCAGTTTTATATTTATCAGATTCATGAATTTGAATCTGCCAAAATCCTGATTTTAGGTCAAATTTTGAGAATATTACCGAGCCTTGCAATCTATTGAGTAGATCACGCTTATTAGGAATAGGATATCTTATCCGTTTGAAGACCTTATTAAGAGGTTTATAATTAATTACCAGTCTAGGTTTTCCTCTTTCTTTTTTGGCTGCGTTATTAACATAGAAAGCAGTACAGCTCCAGGGAGAAGATGAGCTACGAATTAACCTCTTTTCAATAAGATCAGAGATTTCAAATTTACATAACTCTATATATTGAGAGTTCATTTGAGCTGGCCTAGCTTTGGTAGGGATATTATTTTCAGAGAATTCCTTGATATAAGGAAGGGAGACACTGTATTTTCCGATTCCAGAAAGCATTTGGAAGATCATTACAAAGATTTTCTAAAAAAGTATGAAGAAGATTTTTAACCTTTTGTTGAAATATTCTGTCCTGAATATTAGTCTGGATGTCCCGATAAGCAATTTCTTCTTTAATAAAATTAATATGTTGTTCTTTTAACAGGATTCTTCAAGCTTCATTGAGCACATGGGTTTTAGGGTCAGTGACAAATTTAAAACAAAATTGGCGATTTTCTTTAGAAAAATAAATGCCTGTTGGATCTATTTTATCGATAGGCATAATATTATGAAGGAAAGGAGTTCCTAAGATCATATGATGATTTAAGTCCTTAACTAATCGAAAAGGGGTTGGAATGCAAACATCATTATTGCAAACCACAGCATTATTAAGCTTGAAATTTATTTTCAACTTGTTATTACTAGCCGAAGTGAGGCTTTGAGAAGTCTTCTCAAAATATTTTGTAGGAACAAGACCTTCCTGAATACAACTAATATCTGCACCACTATCAACGAGTGCAATTAAATCAGACAGGTACCATTCACCTGCAACAGATATAATAACATTAATGTACCACTTTTGTGAAGTGACTTGCCTAATTAGGTCAAGATAATGGGGTTTTGGATCAAATGCATCAACACTATTTGATGTTTGATCTAGTATTGATTTGGAGCTTTCCAACAGAGTTATTCTCTTAGTTAGAGATTGATTTTCATTTTTTAACAGAGTGATTTCTATTTTAAGATTATTAATCTCATGTTTTAATTCTTGTGTCGAAATATTTGTACCAAACACAGGTTTCTTACCAAGTCATTTAATAACTTCAGACATTCTATAAACATTATTAGTGTCTATTATTTTCTCAGAGGGTTCTTTGTCTTCTTTATTGCAAAGAGTTATTAACTTTTCAAGAAGCAAAGTTCTGAGCTCTTTATCTTCAATCTTTGTGATAATATCAAAAAGATCAAATTGAGATTGAGTTAAAACATTAAGAGACAGGTTATTCATGGCTACAATGGATTTCCAGTATTTTGCATCTTTATTGAGTGTATTACACTGATTACAACACGATTCACTTTCAGAACTTGAACTGGAAGAAACAAACTCAACTGATTCAGACTCAGAAGAATTTAATATTATTTTAAATAATTTTTCTTTGGTTTCTTCATCAATTTGAAGCTCTAAAATTTTCCTTTGAGTCCAGCATCTGTTAGCTGTATGTCCAAGTTTGCCACACTTAAAACATTTTATTTTGGACTTATCCTTTTTATAAGAAGTTTTTCCAGTTCTTTGATTTTTAACTTCTTTGAACTTTTCATTATGTTTTCTAGAAAATCGTTTCTTCCTCTTTGGGATATATTGTTTCTTTTCTTTTCTAGGTGTTTTAACCTTTGGCATATCAATTGCAAATTGTTGACAAAATTCTCCTAAATGATTTTTCTCAGCAAGCCTTTCTTTCTTAAGTTGATTGCGTAGCTTAATTTCATTACACAGAGAAATTCCTTCATTAGTACAGGAATGTATTAGTTGTCTATATGACAATTCTTCATAGGGGATTTCTCTGCTATGCTAAGTTTTGAGAAGGTTCTTAACCCTAATAGCAAAAAGATATGGAAGTCCTTCAATGAACTTTTGCTTCCAGTAAGCTTGTCCTACATCACCAAGGTGGAGGACTCTGGCAAGGAAAACATCCTTATACCAGCAAAAATGAGTAAGAGAGGGACACCTAAGGTTCTGCTGAAGTGCCCTAGAATTTTCAAACTGAGATTCAATACTCCCAGTAAAGTGTTGTATTATAGTGCAGACAAGAGTATAGACTGCATATTCAATTCCTTTGCTAGTATTAGGTTCAGGTTTAACAGTATTAAAGATTTCTTCTTTCTATGCAGTGGATAGGACATTGTCCCACCAACCTTTAAGATTACCAGTAAAACCAGCAGTAATCATTTGAGCAATTTGCTTATCAGTATTACCTCGAGCTTTACAGACAGTAGACTACATGAGGAAACGATGAACTGTCTGATAGATTTGATTATTTGTCATACCATCGATGTTCCATTCATAGATAGAATTTGCCCGATAGTCATTCTGCAGATAGACATCATTTTCTTCAATTAAAACATCTGTAGGGGTTGGTCTTTTATAATAAAACCTACTGAGGTTTCTAGGTTCTCTTTCAATTTTATTAATTCGCGAAAATTAATTTTGAATCTGAAATATTTCAGGTTCACCTATTTCGTCAAGATTATTAACAGCAGATAAATGTTCATCTGGATTTGGTTCAACATATGATGCACCTACTAAAAGGGTTTCAATATTCATTTTCCCTTTTAAGAGTTCAAGAATTTGTTCACTCTTACTTCCCATTTTAAAGCCAACAATATCTGGGGGAGGTTTAATTGATGTTTTGATTTTTTGAGGGTAAGCAACTCCCTATTTTTTAGCTTTGATATTATTAATGTAAGTGACAATTTGTTGCACTCCATTTTGAATTGTATCAATTTTTTCTCCTAAAGTTTGAACATACAAATTGGTATAGTTATTTTGCTTTGCAATAGTATTAAGATCATTAAGCACTGTTTTGGTATCTAAATAACCAATGGTATAGAGTTCACCACCACCTTCTGTGCGGATCTTAAGAGGATATGTAGGAGGGTATTCGGCTGACAATGTTTCTCCTTTAGTGGTTTCCCAATTTTTTATAACATTAATTTGGGTTTGAACATAGGTTTTTATAAACCATGGTGCGAACCATTCAATTGTTTGTCTTTTAGACAGATATGCATAAAACTGATCTTTAAATGATTGACTGTTGTTTTTATTAAACGTTTTAAAATACTATTCCCTAAAATTCAGATTTTTAGGAAGTTGAAATTCTTCACTAATTGCTTTTCTCAGTAAACTCCCAGGAGAAAAATCCATGCAAGTTACAAATGAAAAGCCATCTCGGATGGAGTAGTAGTATCCAGAGAAGTATTTTT
This sequence comes from Warburgia ugandensis, assembly GCA_035236585.1. Taxonomy (NCBI): domain Eukaryota; kingdom Viridiplantae; phylum Streptophyta; class Magnoliopsida; order Canellales; family Canellaceae; genus Warburgia; species Warburgia ugandensis. The sequence continues at coordinate 9,210,359 of CP141134.1, read as the reverse complement.
GTAAATTGGATAGACAATATTATTATCCGAAAATTTTAATTCTTCAACTAAACTTGATTCAGGTTTATTTACTGTGTCTTGTCTATTATCCACAGAGAATCGAGATGAACTAGAGGAGTAAGAAGTAATTCTAGGAAGGCGGAAGGATCAAATGTTGTCAAAACGGATTTCAACATCTCCGTCATTAGTTTGGATAATCTGATCAAGCCATTATCAGTTAATCTTCTAGGAGGAACAGCTTCTGAGAGCTACTAGGATTGAGGGAAATCTATTTCTTCCCATTTGAGAGTTCTGTTAACTGCTATGTCCGAAGATAAAAGATTGGTTTCTATTAAAACCATTTTATCTTTTGGAGATTTATGCTTGGCTTTAGTATCCAAGGTAGGTAAGATTTTGAATTGAAGTCTGTAAGTGAGAGCTATGGTATGGGATCCTAGTTTAAAATTATAATCATGAGTCTTAATATAAAGACTCAAAGTATCAAAGAGATTTGGATCTGTCAAAGACAGAGTGAAGTCAGGAAAAACATTGATATAAACCGGTCTGTGGCAAAGACTGGTTTGAAATACTCCCATTAGGGAAGGAGCCCAATCCAAGCATCTTGCATCCCTAAGAATAGCAAGGATAGAAGCATTCAGGCAATTAAGAGTTAACGGTTTAAAGCCTATTTGAATTAAACCAACATGAATGAACTTATATTTTCCCGAGTTCATATAACGTTTTAAATCACTTTCAGAAAACAGATTTATTATCTTTTTGGTATTATCAAGACTGATGGTTTGTTCCATGTTTTTTTATTATTTTGTTTGAAGAGAAATCAAATTTTCCAATATTATAAACTTCTTTCGGTTTTACCGAAGGGAGAGTCCAATTATATAAAGATTCAAAGTCTGTAGGATATTCAACCAGACTAGAATTCTTAACATGAAAGTCAGAATTATTTGCCATAAGAGTAAGGCAAAGAGATGAGCGAGTAGTATAGACCAAATAACCATAAAACAGGGTATGTATAAATTATAAACTTAGACATGGTTTATGCTAATCAATGGAGATTATACCAAACTAAAATCATTCGCGAATTACAACAAGATTCTACCACATGCTACTACTGCTAAACAAATTTGCATGTCAGCCACAGCCACAGAGACCCCTAACGCAATACTCTTAGCAAATGGGGAAAAACGCTCAGGTGATGTAGCAAATTTTTTTAACAGAATAACACAGTATAATACGAACAGCCGCAACAATTAAAGCTTAGCATAACCAAATAGATTAGGCATGAAACAGACTAAGTAATACTTTAAACATACAAGATCTTCGTTCTAAGGTGGACTGATACCCCAAAGGGATGCCATTACAGCTAGAGCAGGGACAACCAAGTCCAAGATAAGGCCAGCCTTGAGCGAACTAAAGATCGGCTCCTGATCAATGCAACTAGCCTATACTACCGGCTCAAAAATTTAGGTGTTAATTTTAACTATTTAATACAAGTGTAAAGTGTACGTAGCATGCGATTGGTTAGAAAAAAAGTCACAAGTAGAAAAAGTTAGAGAAAATGACTGCTTTTGTCTTTTTCCAACTAATTACATGTCACTTGCGCTTTACATCTATATCAAATAGTTAAAATTACCACTCCTCATATATATATATATATATATATATATATATTTTCAAATTATTAATCTGTACTCACTTGCATGCTAAACTCTTTATTTGCCTCCTTTGTTAAAAGAGTTCCTCTACAGGTAGTAGTGGGAGACAACCATTTTTTATTCAGCCGAGAAGATAAAAGGAAGGACTAAGAATGAGAAGGAGCAATAGTAAGAATGGTGATGATTCTAGTTTGAGTGTTGTTTATCAAAGTTTCTAGTATAGCTGTTTCCAATTACACAATTTCAATAATGGAATTGTCAATCCACATACCTTTTTTTTGAAAAATCTAATAGAAATCCACATAAAATAAGGGCTCTAGAAGAAAGTGCAATATTTGCAGTGCCTGCTTTCACCGTCTTGTTAAAAAGGGCAGTCTGGTGCACAAAGTTCTCGCATATGCAAGGTCTTTTTTTGAGAATGGGTGGACTATGAGGGTCCATAGTACATAGTTTTCCTTTGCATTTTGTTAGATGCTATTTTCATGCCTTGAACCCATGACCTCAATGTCACACCAGGGGCCAAAATTTCCCTTCTCTTGTTGTCTTGTTGAAAATAGGAAACGCTCCATCACAACATGTGCAACTCTCCGTGCACCGCCTCCCAAAAAGTCAAAAAACTCATTTAATCAGAGTAGTAAACATAGGACAACCCTAGTGCAAGAAGCTTCCATTTATGCGGGGTCCGGAGAAGCGGCGGATCACAAGGGCCTGTAGTAGGCAGCCACATGTTAAAGGTTAAGCTCACCACCGACTCTCTCTCTTTTTCTCTCTCTACCCCACACGTACATTAAACTCATGTAAAAGCCGCGTCCACCGAGTGCAAACATCTGAACATATTTTATCATAAAAAACCAGGGTGGGGGAAGGAAACCGTATAAATCTGCCGGTAGAAAATTCCTTGTCATCTCAGAGAAATCCAAATCATCTTCTTCCTTCTGTTGCTTTTCCATTTCCATCCTCTACTTTGGTACCTTGGCATATTCCCTGCTACCTCCATCACGTATTGTCGCTTTCCTTTCTCTCCAAGAAATATCAGAAAATTCGGCTCTTCCATCTTCATATGGACGATGGAATCCTTGCACAAGAGAGTGGAATCGTGGATCCGAGATCAGAAGGGAAAGATCAAGATTTCATGGCCTCAGTTGAGTTGGCCGCCCTGGAAGAACGACAGAGAAGAGAAGAAAAGACTTCAGGAAGAGTACGAAAAAAGGAGAAAACAGCTCAACGATCTCTGTCATGCTGTGAGGGCCGATTCCGTTTCCGATTTGCAGGACATTTTGTGCTCTATGGTGCTTTCCGAGTGTGTTTACAAGGTATATTAATGTCGGCCCGTCTACAGTTGATGGGTGATCCTGCTTTCTATTTGTTCGGTTGTCTGCAGGAAATTGGCAGTGAAAATTGATTATTGTCTGGTAATTTGCTTAATTGTTTTCATCAGTTTTCTACTTGCTGGTTTTGTTAATTCGAACATTGTATTGAGGAGTTTACACTTGTAATTTTGGCTGCGAAGTTGTTGCCGAGTACATATGGTGATGCTATATTTGGATTATTAGATGACTTGTTAGATTTGATGTTGACACGATAGTGATGGATGTGATTTTGATTGAGTGAGGAACTTAGTGGATTTGATACGTCATGACTTGGTGGATGAGTTGATGAATTATGAGATGAAGTTGTTGACGCTTGACACCATCATGATGAATGTGACAAAAAGTGATTTTGATTCAAAGAGGAAGTTCTTTAGGTTCCATGACATGCGATGAGAACTTAATCATTGACCTCTCATCAATCTATGAAAAATGTCAAATAATTGACCCGTTAGTGCAATGCATGAAATTATGATTGTGTGCTGCATGTGTTGCTCACTTGTGTTTCTGATAATTAGGAATATATTCAAGCCCGTACTTAGAGCTCAGTTCACATAGTTTACCATTCGGAAATCAGATGATGAGCCCTCGGGTTCAGGCTTCTGTAGAACTAGGAACAATATTGTTTATCTGATGAAATTTGGCACTTTTTGTCAATGAGGCTGTAATCAGGTCAACCTAAAAGGTCCATCCTGCAGAAATAGAATTCATATTTCGCAACTTTATGAATGATGTTATTGTAATTCGAACAATTTAAAGGAACTTTCTGAAACAACTAGACCTCTATAGCTCGACAAAGGTCAAGATGATCACTTAGCTCCGGGTTGCATTTTCACATCCATCCATTGACAAGATTTTTGTCAACTTTAAATGAATTAGGGATGTCAAAATCTTTGACTAGTTTTTTGTTTGGACTCAAGTATGCTTGCACTTCCATAATCACCCTTTTGTTATTAGTGAAACCATTATTGCTTGGCTTGATGCTACGTTTAATTGTACCAGTGAAATTATGTTTATATTTACGTTCCTAAGATCTAAAGCCTCTGTTGGAGGAAATCTTGAGTGTGATTTCATAATATACTTGCCTCGTTAACTTTAAACGTTAATTATAATTTTCATTACGGTTCTGAGATGTTGCTGTTCTGGCATTGACAGAGGCCTGCTACTGAGATGGTTCGAGTGGTTAACAAATTCAAGGTAGATTTTGGTGGACAAATAGTTTCTTTGGAGCGTGTGCAGCTTTCTTTAGATCACGTACCTCACAGGTTTTAAACACTATTCTCTCTAGTATATGTGTCTTTTTTTCTGGTTTCAAATCTCAAAAGATAAAAAAGGAATCCCTGTTGACTTTTCTGAATATGTGGAGTATCCACCTCCTTTGTCAATGCTAAGCTATGCTAATATTTGAAAAATATATGAAGCATTTTCTGTAAGAAGGGGAGCCTTGACTCAACGGTAGAGTTCTTGTCGTGTGACCTTGAGGTCATGGGTTCAAGGAACAGCCTCTTGCAAAAATGCAAGGTAAGGCTGCATACTATAGACTCTTTGTAGATACATACTATGGGAGCTTTGTGCACCGGGTTGCCCTTTCTTTTTTATGAAGCATTTTCTGCAAAAGATTGAAGAGTTAATTTTCTGATGAGTGACAGTGTTTTTATAACCATATGGGATGGTTGACGTCTATATAGTTGCTTTTGTTCTAGAATAGTTAGAGAGATTGGGTCATATAATGGACCAAAGTTTCCATGCTTTTGAATAGTCTAAGAAAATATTAAATATTAGCATAAGCATGGAAAAATCACTCGAGCACAAATCTGAAGAATATAATACAGGATAATGTTTCATGAGATTACTTCTAGAATCCTTGCATGTTTGACATGTATAGATCCAGAAAACCATTACTGCAATATGTATATCCAGTCTCACAGAAGAGAGATGAAGCTGCAATTTGGGCCTCATTACTAAAGTGAAATCTGCAGAACTAGAGGCTCCTTCATTGTATATGGAAGTATTATGAGCTTGACTCTCATTTATATGCTCTTTGGATAGAAATTTCTGAAACATGGAATGCCTTTTTGGCTGCTTGAGTCAAGTGGTGGTCAAGATCTTGTAGCGTTCTTGATCTTTGTTAGTCTAGCATTTGGGTTTAGCCAGGGTCCAGAGGTGAATATTATAATTGAAATCTTGTTGAGATTTAACATGGGAATTTTGAATAGCATGCGTTTTTTGCCATAATTCTTTAGTGCATCATGCTCTCTGATTTCATTTCAACAATATCATGAATAATCCATTCTAAATGAATACTTTCTTATGGTAAAAGTTTCTTAAAGTGGATAAGGATCACATTTTATCTAAATCCTTTACAGAGGCCAATTAAGGGGCTTATGCATTGTGTGGGATGCGATTATCTGGTTTGAAGCACTTTGAAGATATTGAAGTTCCTTCCTAGAAGGATTACCTGCATTTGCAAATGACTGGATTTTATTTAAAATAAATTAGCTTGTTGGCGAATGCAAAGCAGTTTGAAGTTGCTTACAATTTTCTTTGTGAAAAGCTTTTAAAATACTGGAAAAAAGATTAAAAAACCCCTTTACTTTGGGGTTCCCCCGCCCCAAATTTGTACGCCATGCTCTCTATTGTTGTTATTTCATTGTGAATTTGAAATCAGAGTTCAATTGGACCCCAATCGATGGCTTCTGTCAAGGCCATTAGTGTAAAGCCCACATAATTCACCCTTCTTCCTCGGCCAATTTCCTCTCTCTGTGTTCCCCCCCTTCTATCTACAGATGGGTAAGAAAATCTCTCTCTCTCTCTCTCTCTCTCTCTCTCTCTCTCTCTCTCTCTCTCTCTCTCTCTCTCTCTCTCTCTCTCTCTCTCTCTCTCTCTTAATCCCTATGTACTACAGAACCCATATGGAAAAATGGGTAAATGAGGTCAAATTCTCGAGTAGTAAGAAATCATGGAACTGCATGAAACTATGCTTGTCACCAGCATGATGTCAAATTTCTGAGTAGCAAGATCTATGAGCTCATGTTTAGCATGTGCACTTACCATCGAAGTCTAAGAAACTACTTTTTTATGAGGGGTCTTATCAAACAAAATCTGAGCTGTTGCCAAATCACGACACTTAGCATACATATCCACCAATGCATTCTTCAAAATTAAATCAGTTTTCACCCTGTTGATCTCTATGTATTGATGTACAACTCTACCCAAATCAATATTCTTCACTTGGGGACAAACTGAGAGGAGGTTAACTAGGTAGACTTATTGGTTCCAATCCTGAATTTCTCATTTCTTGAAAGACAAATAAAACTTCACTGAAACAACTTACTTGAGAGTACGTGTCGATCATCGAATTCCAAGAGACAACATTTCTCACAGCGTGTCCTCAAAAACTTTCCGGGCAGATTCCATCAACACAAACTCCATAAGTATGAAGAAATGCATTTACCACATATACTTGCCACTCTTACCCAAGCTTAATCACCATAACATTAGTAAGTAGCATTTTCGTTAGGGCTAATTCGGAAGTGCAAGCCTTGAGAACAAAAGGTAAGGTAAAATCATTAGGTAAATAACATTTGACTATGAAGGAGAATAGCTTCTGTTGGTTCGTGGCTATTTGAATACCTTCTTATCAAACTATTCCACATGAACTTGTTTGATTATGTCATTCGGTCCAAAAACAAATGGGCGTATTGTAAATTTCCCCAATTGGAAGTGGTGCAAAAGGCAATGACTTTTCTGACGGTGAGGATTTTGTTTATGAATCCAGCTTTGGTGATTTGAGCATGGATTCTTTTGAGTTGTTTCATTGTTGGACATTTCTTTATTGGAGACTCTGATGCTTGGAGGTAAATTTGGTGGGGCAAAAGTTTGAGGAGATAGTTGGACTAATGGCATTAAGCATTCTTGAGGGGGATTATGCTTCTACTATTTAGAGGGGTTTTCTTGATGGAATTTGTACAGAAAGGGTTTTCTTTGTGATGAATAGAGAAGACGGGTTACTAGCTGGTTTTTCAGACTTAATCACTTATCTGCCATGTCATATGGTCAAAATCCATGTTAACAGCCACATTGACATTCACTAACGCAGTTGAATGGTGTTGTTAGCTTGGGCTGTGATTGGGCTCCATCTTCAAAGTCAGAGTGTAATTGCACAATTATAAAGTATGGGGTGTAGATGAACAAACACGAAACAGAGAAGTTTTTTTCCTAGCATGTTATCATTCTTTTGTGTGTTTCTGCAAAGAAATAGTTGCTGACTTGTTGTTGAAGAAAATCCAGTTTGTGATCTAGATTTCTTCTTGACAAAAGTCTCGCTGAAATGTCTGCATGGTTTCTGTCTGAATTAGCTGATTGATAGGGACAGTATTGGGCATAGAAGGCAACAAGGATGGGGATGTATTGGGTGGATATATGCCAAGAGAAGTGGTCTTCAGGCCAGGCAGTTACATGGGATGCAGAGTTGTTATACATGCCTGTTGAGAGATGAATTTCCAGTTAGTTGAAGGAGGATCAGGTGGTTACAATTCAGCTAGGAAAGATATGTAATTAGTTGGTTAGGATGTAACAAATGAGTGATGCAGTCAGTTAGTTAGGATATACAGAGTTGAGTAGGATATGCTGAACAAACAAAGCAGTTAGTATCTAATATGTTGAATCTTTTACAGAGTTAGGCAAGAATATAATCAGTTGGTTAGGAAAATATGCAGTTAGTATCCAATCTGTTATAGGTATCCAATCTGTTACAGATTTAGGAAGATAGGGAAGATAAAAGGGAGAAGGTAGGGAGAGGCAGGGGGGAAGAAAAGGAAGAAAGTAAAAGGGAGTGGGAAGTGCAGAGGAGGAATTGAGGTTCCTACTTCCTACTAGTTCCAGTAGTCTTTGTTTTGCTTGATTGATTGTAAGGTTCCCTGTAATTCATCCACTCCATCAATAAATTGAGCTCCATTTCTTTCTGAACACTGCTTATTATCAAGTTTCATTTCTTCCTGGCCTAACAATGGTATCAGAGCGAGGTTATCTTGGGATAGGTTTGGAACTTGAATTGGGAGGAACTAGGAGCATGGAGGCTAAGATGAAGGGTCTGCGAATGGAGTTTAGCATCCTTAAGGGGGATCTGGGGCAGATACAGGATAAGGTCACTGCCATGGGGGATTATCCGTTGGAGATAAGGAATTGGATGCATCAAAGGGAGGGCACTACAGGCATACCACTTCGCCGAGAAGCAGGAGGGAAGGCACAAGTAATAGGGATAAAGGAATATTCGCATGGTGGTGACCAACGTCGGTCAGGACTGCAAGAGTTTCCAGCAGCTGAAACTCATCCCCAAAAAGTCGATCTACCACTCTTTCTGTCGGGGACGATGTTCCAGGCAGCTGAAACCCTTCTCAGAGGATTCCAACCGTTACATACCGATGATGACTACAGGGCACTTCTCGCTCTCCGGCAAGATGGCATGGTTGCTGATTATCGCCAGAGCTTCGAGCTCTTGTCGGGTCCTCTGGTAGACCTACCCGACAAGCTCCTCATGGGGTCTTCGTGAACATGCTGAAAGAAGAGATCCAAGCCGAAGCTAAGGTGTTCAATCCCAAAACCCTTTCTAGGCATATGGATCTGGCCCATAAAATTGAAGAAAAGAACTGGACTTTAGATCGGATACAGGCCCGCCTCGCCTAGTAAGAACTGATGTTGGGCCGAGAACATCAGGGCCCATCCATATTCCTTTGAAGAAGGGATCGACGGAAGTGGGTTTGCAAGGGCAATTTCGTCATTTACCAGTCATCTTCTCCAATACAGATCGGAACAACCTCACCATGAAGTTGCCCAAATGGGGCAAGCAGATCTCCCTCTTCAGCCAGGCTATGTTGATTAAAGCCAAGTCCAAAACAGTATACGCAAGAGAACCCATGGTCATGGTGCTGTTAGTCCAGAAATGGCGTCACCATCTATTGGGTCGACACTTCAATCTACGGACAGATCAGAAAAGCCTTCGTTTCTTCATGGATCAACGCATCTTGAACATCATTCAGTCCCAATTCCCTAACTCCACCTTGAGGACAAGGTGGTTAAATTGGGGGGGAGTATTGATAGGGACAGTATTGGGCATAGAAGGCAACAAGGATGGGATGTATTGGGTGGATATATGCCAAGAGAAGTGGTCTTCAGGCCAAGCAGTTACATGGGATGCAGAGTTGTTACACATTCCTGTTGAGAGATGAATTTCCAGTCAGTTGAAGGAGGATCAGGTGGTTACAATTCAGCTAGGAAAGATATGTAATCAGTTGGTTAGGATGTAACAAATAAGTGATGCAGTCAGTTAGTTAGGATATACAGAGTTGAGTAGGATATGCTGAACAAACAAAGCAGTTAGTATCTAATCTGTTACAGAGTTAGGCAAGAATATAATCAGTTGGTTAGGAAAATATGCAGTTAGTATCCAATCTGTTATAGGTATCCAATCACATGCGTTTAGGAAGATAGGGAAGATAAAAGGGAGAAGGTAGGGAGAGGCAGGGGGGGAAGAAAAGGAAGAAAGTAAAAGGGAGTGGGAAGTGCAGAGGAGGAATTGAGGTTCCTACTTCCTACTAGTTCCAGTAGTCTTTGTTTTGCTTGATTGATTGTAAGGTTCCCTGTAATTCATCCACTCCATCAATAAATTGAGCTCCATTTCTTTCTGAACACTGCTTATTATCAAGTTTCATTTCTTCCTGGCCTAACACTGGGTTTCAAATGAGCTAATTATTAATTAAGGATCACACAACTGTGTGCCTTTATTAACCTTGCCCAAGTGGTTATACTTGCATAGATGTTTAAACAGTCACCTTGCCTACATGGTGAGGATAAAGGAGCCAATGCCTACACACAGAGACGTATATTAACACAGTCATGTAGGCACATACAGATACTGCACTTGATCATGTCAACCAAAAGCCTATTAGTAGATGCAGACAAATTTCCATTACCTCTCAAAAAAATATGAATTCCTATCCAATTGGAACTAGTAACTATGCATAGAAGTATAGGAGAAACTCATATAAGCAAAAATCTCAAATATCCTTGATCATGAAACATAATTGTCACTATAAGTAAGAAGTTAAGAACCATGATTACTGTAGTGATTAAAAAAAGTGACAGCCTGTTGCACGAAGCTCCTGCGTATGCAGGTTTGGGGAATGGGTGGACCAGAAAGGGTCTATAGTATGTGCTTACAAACTAGTGATGTTTGTGTGTCTATATATATGCATGTATGACTAGTAAAGGGAGGAGGGATAGCAAATAGAAAGTGGGTTATGGCAAAAGCTAACATGTTATGTTTTTGAGAGCTCCAAGTAGAATGTGATGTCATCATTCCAACTGTTGCTTAGTTATGCTTTTCACACTTTGGGTTTTTAAATAACAACTCTCCTGAAACTAGGAGAGGAGGTTCTATACTCATTATACATATATATGGACTGGTATGCTATCAACTCGCCTTTATTAGAAAACAAGCTATGTTAAACTGCATTCCTTCCTAGAGAGGTATCGGTATCGGATAAAAATTGCTTCTTAAGAATTGTGGATGATGCTTCTTACCAGGTTTGATGACATATAAAATTTTCTCACTTATCTCCCCTTTTCCATTCTAAAGATCACACCCTCCCTTCTTGACCTACATTTCCTATGAAGAACCAGCAGGGCCTCTCCAACTTGGACCACTGTTTATTGAGGGATTTCATGAGCCAGGCTTTTTCTGGTACATTTAAGAGAGATGCACTGGTTAATTTCTCACCACATGCAATGGTCACAGATGGTTCATGGACTCATTTTCTGATGACATATTTGCTCGATGAGGTTGACCAGTCAGTTGTTGTCTGAAACATGAATTTCTCTTTAGGTTGTAATTCTAGATTTGAATGGGTACCTTTCTCGCCTTTTTGGCTAAGATATGAATATGAAAGAGTTTGATAACTCTAAGATGCTTGTGCTTGCTGAAGTGAATTATTATTATCTTGTACTGTCTTTGGAGGTCCTTTGTCAAAGAAGCTGACAAAGTCCTCACTGGTTGAAAGATAAGTTGTGGTTATGCAACGGAATCTCGTGAGAGTGTTCTAAATTTGGTATGCTTATCTCAAAAGTACTGATACTGTAGACCAGTGGACAATAAAAGGGGCAGCCCAGTGCACAAAGCTCCTACGTATGCAGGGTCCGGGGAAGGAGGGGACCACAAAGGGTCTATAGTACGCAGCCTCACCTTACATTTTTGAAACAGGATGTTTCCATGCCTTGACCCATGACCTCAAGGTCACATGCCGACAAATCTACCATTGCGCCAAGGTTCTCCTTCTTACTCTAGACCAGTGGATAGGTTAGGGAAATATCTAGTGGTCTAAGTATCATTGGCATAGTTGATTTTTGGGTTTTGCCATAGTCGTGGTTTTTGCTGCTGTTCTGTAATGGCAGTTCATGTTGTTAGAACTGTTATTTGTTCTTTTCTCTGGGCCAATAACTTTCTTCTTATGAAAATACTGTTCTCTGCTGTTGAAGAGTGCCTTTAAGTCGATTTTGTTTTTCATATTGAAATACTTTAAAGAGTTCACGAACATTACCATATCTTTTCTCAATGAGAAAAGGAAAACTGTCTTGTCTCTCCCTTATACTTTGTATTCTATTGCTTCATTTGCTCTGATCACAATGACAAAATAACACAGTCTACTTTTTTCTTAAGGGTCGTATTCTGTGAAGAAAAAAAATTGCTCTTTGCCTTTCCTATCATTTCTCATCCATATGTTAGTTCAGTGGAAAATGTTTATCAGATATCATTGTAGAAAGTGTATCCTCCTTTGTTCCTTTTCTCATTTATCTGCCCTTACCCCTTATCTTGCAGGTACCTGTTAGCTGAGGCAGGTGATACATTGTTTGCGTCATTCATAGGAACGAAACAATACAAGTGAGCTATGACAATGAACCTTTACCTCCCTGAGTTTCTTTTATCATTGAGATATCAAGATGGTATCTTTTTCCTTTCTTCCTGTAGGGATGTCATAGCTGATGCAAATATACTGCAAGGAGCCATCTTTCATGAGGACTTCACAGAAAGCATTGAAGAGGATGGAGTTATTGAATCAGATCAAGTTCATGGTCAAAACAAGAAGACTGGAAATCTGGATAAGCCACTTCAACCCAAAGCCAATGGACTGAAACCCAAATCCAAACCTGCTGCTCATCGGGTGAGCAAAATTTCTTGTCTCAGGAGATCCCTTTGTTACTTTCATTTATTGAACAGGGAATGATGCATTGTCTGCATGCTTTATTTTATAACTGGGGATGTGGCTTGCACTTAGAACTTTAATGGTTCTAGAATATTTTATTGAAAAAAACAAGTTCTAGAATATCTTATTCCTCAACTGTTATTTAGGGGTTCTTGGCTCGTGCTAAAGGGATACCAGCGCTGGAGTTGTACAAGCTTGCACAGAAAAAGAACCAGAAGTTAGTCCTTTGCGGACATTCACTTGGTGGTGCGGTAAGTATTACGTCATTTCTTTACTGTACTATGGATTTCAGTGCTTATGTTCTTGATGCTTACTGAGGGCTTTCCTTTTGCTTGTCCTGGCAGGTAGCTGCATTGGCTACACTAGCCATTTTGAGGGTTATTGTATCATCATCTTCATCAAAGGAAAATGAAAATGAAAATGAAAAGATTTCAGTCAAGTGTATCACCTTCTCCCAGCCACCTGTTGGAAATGCGGCTCTAAGAGAGTAGGCTTCCTGTTGTTACCTAAAGCTATTCTTTACTGATTCGATGTCATGCTCTGAAATCTAATCTTAACTGAGAGAAAGTATTAAGCAATCAGCTTCTTGTGGAGTTTTTGACTATTATCTTCTAGGGAATTTTCACAGGAAAATAGTATTTCTTTTTTTCTTTTTTTTACTTTGCTTCATGTTTGTTGTTTCAGTTATGTCCACAGCAAAGGATGGCAGCATTATTTCAGGACATATTGCATTCCAGAAGACTTGGTGCCCCGCATCTTGTCTCCTGCTTACTTTCATCATTACAATGCACAACGAGTACAAACCTCTGATGGGAGAAGAAATGGCGAATCTTCAGCAAAACAAAAAGATGAGATTGGGAGATCAATGGGAAATCAGCGCAAAGAGAACGACGGGGAGCAGCTTGTAATTGGTGTGGGCCCTATTCAGAGCTCTATCTGGAGACTCTCTAAGCTTGTGCCTTTAGAAGGAGTTTGGAAACAATTGGATAGGTTTAAAGGAAAAAGAAATGAACCAGGAGAAATATCTTCACTGGCTGATTCTGCATTAAGATTAACGCATGATGAAGTAGAATCTGTGCCACAATCTCTTGAAATCCAAGAGGGGTCTGATAGCATATCTCTTACTCCATTATCCGATAGAGAGGAGGGGTCATTTGATGATGCCAATAGCAGCCACAATGCTGTAAAAAGCAGTGTAGATTCTAGGCGATGGCGCAGAGTGCCTTATCTTCCATCATATGTACCATTTGGGGAGGTAATTATCATACTCGGAATTTGATTTTGTCTTGCTATTAACTTTTAATTTAATTGGATATACTTCTATCTAGAGAGGAGGGCAAATTATTAAATTTCCAACTTTCTTATTTCTTGTTGAGTATTGTCATATTATAATTGGCAATTTACTACTACTGTCACTGGTATGCATAAGTTCATCTGTTGTTTAATATGGTTTCTCAAATTTTAAGCACATTGTAAGGGTTGAATTTCTGAAATTCTCTTTAAGTATCCGTTTCTTTGGATGGTTTGTCTAATGGTTTCTCATTAGTGATAGGACATGGAGTATGGTTTTAGTATCGGTGGGACCATATTTATCTTTCTATATTCAGAAAAATAAGAAAGGAGCCGCACATTTAATGCCGTGTAAAGTATGGAATATTTCAAAGAAAGCTGATAGTAACTAATTGCATTTACTTCAAATATTTATTTCCATGTAGATATGTAAATCAGTTTATGGACATGAATTATACCTTCTATTTCTATTATTTGATATAAATGGATTAATGACATCTATAGATGTTCTCATGAAAGTCATTGATAATTTTTCGTGGTACTGTTGATCTAAAATCTTAGATTCTGCATTTAGCCATGAAGTCATCTGAAAAAAATTTGGTTGCTGTTGGATTTCATTTCAGCTTTATCTCTTGGGAAATTCATCTGTGGAATCACTCTCTGATGCAGAGTACTCAAAATTGACATCGGTACGAGGTTTCTTTATTTATTGCCTTTGTTATTCTGAAGATATCTCTCCATAAATGGTTCATGCAATATATTGAGTGTCATTGGTAATCTTCTGCTTCTGGAAGCATTGGTTAACTTTTTCTCTACACACTCATCTTCATTGCTTTCTGCTGGCAAAGGCATTTGCAGGTGAGGTCTGTGATTGCAGAATTGAGGGAGAGATTCCAATCACATTCAATGAAGTCATATAGGTCCCGATTTCAGAAGTAAGAGAATTGGTTTCAGTTGAATCTCTATGTGTCTCATGGTTGCTTGATTGTGTGCATCTTTTTCCCATTTTAATGATCTTGATGTTCTAGCTTAAAGTCGTCTCCTTTCGAATGTTTTGCAATCTGTCCTTTAAGTTGCTACTAGTCTATTTTCTTGGGGAAAACATTGGAGGAGTTTGAAATATACTCTTTGCTGCTTATGAAACTCCCACAACATCTACAGGGTGCCTGAGATAATACATTCCATATTATTCAGAGTTTCTGGAGTTTATTTTCTTTGTGCTCAAATGTTCTCAAGAAATGTATTCCTTTTTCATTTTTGGGTGTCAATGTTGAGTATTCTATTACTCCGTACAAGTTATAGACTGTCCCTGTTTGGTCTGAACTAAGGAAGTTCATGAAAATCTGTCTAAGTATCATCTCCAATATATAAGGACAGGGAAGGTCTATCTTGTGTTAACCGAGTATTAGCTATTGTTGGATTGGCTTGTGTTTTGCAATTAAAAACTTTTTAGATGTTCAAATGAAAGGTGAGCTTATACTTGGCCTTCACTCAATTAGAGAAGCGTGTTCGGCTATGAGCATGAGTTAGAAGGGGATAAAGGTAGCTTCTGTTACTTTTTGAATGATCGAGAATGAGAAATGGGTTGGTGATTTTTAGAACGTCTGAAGTGACAGCGTAAAGAAGTTTAGCGGATTGTAGACCCACCTAATAGCAGTTAGCACAGAGGTAAGCCTTCCATTCAGAATTTTCATTTTAAATAAATGTGCAGGTTGCTACAAAAATAGCTATCTGCCCAAAATTTTGATAAGTCTGCATTGGTCTAAGGTTAGAGTTTTGCCCAATTCACATTTAAATTCTCCAAGAGAAGTGTATCTTGCTAGAACTTCCTATGCTCACAATGTTATTTGACTGAACAAATAAGGCTAGGGCATCCAATGTCCTAAGGACACTTTGTCTTGTTCGTTCCTTAACCTCTAATGGACTCAACTTGTGGAAGCTTTTACAAGGTTGGCTAACTGGTGTGAACTGATTTGACTTCTTTTAGGTGCTCAGTTCATGTGGTTTGATCGGGAAGCCTCATTATGACCCTATTGGATAGTTTTCTCGATGGAAATGACTTGCGAAGTTCCTTGAGGCTCTGCAATAATTTGATCACTGCTCGACGATGATTAACACTGACCAGGGATCATGTATAACTTGACGGCAGGAAGAGCATCATACTGACTGCTAACAGTGTGCAACTTGAAATATAGGAAGGAATTCTGAATTTTGAAAGAAGATGATGGATATGTTAGTATTTTTGAGAATTTGAACAAAGCTGAGAAAATGGCTCCTTTATCTGAGGTGTAAGTTCAATCTTTAGCCTCTTTAAAGGAGTTCCTATTGGCGGAGAAGATCCAAGCTTACAAATTCCTTTCAAATTGATGGTCCTGCATGTGGTTATCTGCCGGATATTATGCAGAAGTTCGTGCACTTTTATGAATAGTTTGTCTACAGAAGTTTATCTGATTCCTGGTGGCCTGTGCTTTGACAAGAATAATGAACCTAGCGCATAATCCATGACCATATGGATTGCGTTATGGCATTTTATCAGTTGGGATGGATTTCGTTAAAGTTGCATTGAGTAAGTTCTCTATGAACAGCATCATGATGATAGATTTAATACAGGGTGTTAGTGGAGCTTGATATGATGTGAGCTGGAGTGAGACTGTTCAGTAGAGATCTTGCTTGAGATGACCTCAATTTTGCATTAGCTGGCATAAGAGGCCTGGAGATATTACCTAAAACGTGTTGAGGTGGCATGTGAGTTGGAGATGGCTTGGCTGGGTTTAGGTGTCGTGGTTACATTATACAAATCATAATTGGGTAAAATATTTCATTATGATAAAACATGACTCTGTGGGTCCACTTAAGCACCCTCTAAAATGGTCCATTTTCTACGTTTACTTTAGATAATAAAATGTTTGTGTGGGCCCTTGTTGACATAATTGTAACATGATATTGATATAGGGCCCACACTGCTTGAAACTTATGTAGGCCGACTCTAATAGCACATAGGACAATTTTTGTGTGTGGCCTATTCCAACCTCCTGAAACAAGTAGGCTGGCCATGAGTGATCTTAGTGACTCTTGACGTTAGTAACCATGTAGAATGTTGTGAATGAACTGAATGCATGAATTATTTTGTGGTTTTATGACACAGATTTCATGTTGCAGGCCTATATTATCGGAATCTGACATACTTTTTAGATATTTAATATTACATATTGTGGCCATTTATATGTTTCTCCTTGCAGGTTCTGTGTTACAGGTGCTTAAAATGGGGCCACTCACAGAATTCATGCTATCTGCTGTTAGAGTGAGTCTACACAGGTGTCAAGTAACATGGGCCCCACATTGTTATCATCTTACTATTACGTTACTAAAGGCCCACATAAGCTTATCATTATGCAAAGTAAATGTTGGAATTGGATCATGTTATAGGATTCTAAGATGGGTCTGTAGGCTTTTGTTTTATCATAATAAAATCTTATACCCAAGTCAAATCATTTCTCCTCCAACTCATCTCAACCAATCTTAGGTAATGTCTCCAATCATCTCATGCCAACTCATGCAAAATTGAGGTCATCTCACAC
Source organism: Warburgia ugandensis (assembly GCA_035236585.1). Classification (NCBI taxonomy): domain Eukaryota; kingdom Viridiplantae; phylum Streptophyta; class Magnoliopsida; order Canellales; family Canellaceae; genus Warburgia; species Warburgia ugandensis. Next base: position 9,193,215 of record CP141134.1, on the reverse strand, counting down.
AATATCTCAATGCAAGCCAACTTACTCCATTTCAACTCATGTCAAAGGTCCACTAAAACCCTGTTAAGGTTTTCATCCAATGGTACAAGATTCCTCATGGGGCAAACATCCTGTATATTGAAGTTAATGGCCATGGGTGTGCAGGTGGCAACTTTGCTATGGAACATCCGTGCTGGGATGCTTGGTTCAGCATCGGCTGTCTTTTTAAATTTTTCTGAGTCCCCTATTTTAGAGCATTGAAAGCACTTTTATAACCTATTGTTGAGAAGTTTGAGAAACGTTTTTCTGCATGAAAGGAAAAAATTATGATATTCAATGGTAGAATAACTTTGCTCAAAGCTACATTGTTGAGTTGATACCATTGCTCGTTAAAAGTAACGCATAGATTAGATAGGTGTAGTAGGACTTTTCATGGAATGACTAAAGGAGGATATCCCATATGCAGACACATTTTGTATTGGTGACATGATGTTCTCATCCAACTATTAGGATTTTGATTTTGTTTGTGCTAAGAGACACCAAATTTTATGCTTAATGTCATCTACTATCTTGGTGGTTAGTTATGGGTCTGATGTCAGAAGGAGAAGTTTAGGGAGTGGTAAGCAAAATACAACTGCAAATTGTTGGATTTTTTTTAATAATATTATTTCTATATTGTTGTCAAGGGGAACTTCATTTGCCTACCGTAACATAATTTGTTTTCTGAATGATCTTAAAGGTTATGTACTGTATGATCTGCATGTCACTTTTGACTAATCGTTTTCTTGTAGTGAGAAGTTTAGCTTGAAATTTCATGCATCATTTTAAAGATTTAATTGCTTTTGTTGCAGAATCTATGATCTATGCATGTGCGTTAATTCTCCTTCCTTCTTGGGAATAGAGCAGCTGCCACAGTTTCCACATTTACAGCAATGGCTTGGCCTTGCCGTTGCTGGCACTGTAGAACTTGGAGACATTGTCGAGCCCCCTATTATTAAGACAGCAACATCTATCATTCCTCTTGGATGGAGTGGTGTTCCCGGAGAGCAGAATGTGGAGCCACTAAAAGTTGACATTACTGGTCATGGGCTACATCTATGTAGTCTTGTTCAGGCACAAGTAAATGGTAACTGGTATTGCGTTTGCTCCTTATAACATTTTTCTATTAAGTTAATATTGCCAGAGTCATTTGAGATTTACAGAATGTAGTTAAAGATGCAGACAGTTCACTGGGGATAGCCTGAAAACAAGCTGGGTAGGAGAAGTGATAGAATACAGTGCACTACAAAAAGAAGATTGAAAAAACAATGTCATTATAAGAAATAATCATGTAGGGGCTTTCCTGTTGATTTCATAGTCATTGAAAAACTTCTACTTGTTGAACAAGCTCCTAGAATGCTGGACCATGATATGGAAACAGTGTCTCCAATAACTTTGTGCCATCTGGCTTGCTGAAACTGTTTGATGTCATTTCACCATATATGAAACAGATCCATCTCACAGTCTGTCTCTTTCTATTCTTATGACTGTTTTTCTATCTCAACTGTCTTTCCTTTATTGTTCAAGAAACAGAATATGCCAGTACTTTGTTAGCGGCTACGTACTTCTGCTCTGTTCTGTTAAAGAAAGAGAGGAAATAAATTATACATATTTCTAAAGTTCTAGACTTGGTTGCTTCAAAGCGGGCCCTTGTTATTTGATGCAATTTCTATTTGGAATGAGGATTTCCTATGGTGACTGCTTACGTGACACAACACGTCTTGAGACCTCTGAACTTGCATACTAGGTTTCAGACTCTGCTCATAACATCTAACAAGATATGTTTCTACCAGGTGTTCAACAGTAGTGGAATCACTACCGCCGGCACCGACATACCCATCATATCGTGGTGCACAGCCTGTTTTGCAAAAAATGCGCATCTTAATTGGTGCACCACTGAAAAGGCAGGCACAACATCATATGGGGAAAGATTCTCTAATTCCTAGTTTTATCTCCCCGGATTCAGACTCTGAAAATGACAACCAGCAATTTAACATGAGATCTTTCTGTGAAGGGGAAAGCACCCAGAGAGAAGGTTTACGTGGTTTTTACATAAGCTGTACCAGTGATTTTATTACTGCATCCAAGGAGGTTTATGTCAGAACTCGAAGGGTGCGGTTAATTGGTCTGGAGGTATTATTTGTACTTAAAATGTATATCTGGTATATTATTGGCTTATATTGTAATGTAATGACAAGTAACTGTTTTGCTTTTGGCTTGTTGCAGGGTGCTGGTAAGACTTCATTGTTTAATGCAATATTAGGCAGAGGAAGACTAGCAACTCCGGTCAGTCTTGAGAGTATCTATCCAGATATGAATGCTCAAGAAGGAATAGCTGGGGGATTATGTTACTCAGATTCACCTGGGATCAACTTGCAGGTACTTGCTACTCTATTTTACATTTTCCTTTTTGACTGATCCTCGTTAATTTTTGTTTCTACTTATGATATGTTTCTGCTGTTTACATGAGACAAATGTAAATATGTAATACACATGCAGAAGGGGCGTTTCTATCATTATTAATTAAATTTGTATGGCTTCTCTTGTAAACCTGTGTGTGTGTCTATATATATATATATATATATATATATCATAGGGTGATGAATTGAAAAGAGTTGAGACTCATTTTCATGAAGTTCTTCTTCTCCTTTCTTCTTCTCATCTCTATCTCTTCCCTTTACAACCTTTATCTGTGGGAATCTTCCTCAGGAGATGGTATAGCCTTCTTTGGATGGTAACAAACTAGGTTTTCCTAATCCTAATCAAAACCAAATTGCTTTCTTCGTCTCATTTTAATTCTCTTTCCACTGAAATAATGCATATTATCCAGATCCACTGGAGAGGTTGATAAAGGTCATGGCTATGGTGCCAGCAGTATATTCACTTTAGGAGTTGCCTTTACATTGGCTCACATGGGGTTTACTAATGTAGTGATAACCAGTTGTCATTAGTTTCCCGCAAATATGGCCATGATATCTCATGTTGTGTTGCGAGAAGAGTATGTGCTTGCCTAGTAAAGCTCAAGGATTGTTCTCATAGAGTATGTATCCTATTGGTTCTAAGGTACATAGTCAAAAGTTTTGATAATCAGGTGTGGAAGTCTTTTCAACATGCTTTATATTTCTGCTATTAAAGACACATGCACGTGCACTTGAGTGAGAGAGAGAGACTAAGTTAGAGCTAGCCAACTCATGACATGGATGCATGGTGTTACTGAAGATGCATGCACAAATATTACACGTTGGCAGGTTGTTGCCTCTCTCTTATTTATGAGCATTTGACTTCTTGGAGAGGTGGCTTGAGCCATCTGGCATGGTATTCACACATCAAGCATGCACATATATCAGGAGATAGGGAGAGAGGGCTTTATGAGAGAGAGAGAGAGAGAGAGAGAGAGAGAGAGAGAGAGAGAGAGAGAGAGAGAGAGAGAGGCATACTAATACTAATACCTTACTAAGTAGGCCAATCCATCCTCGTCAGTGGACTTGGGAGTTTCTTTATATGAGCGAGCGTGGGTAACACTAATACCTTACCAAGTATGCCAATCCATCCTTTGGTCGACCTGGGAAGTTTCTTTATATGGAGGAGGGCGTGCTAATACCTTACTAAGCAGGCCAATCCATTGTTATCGGTCAATCCGGGGAGTTTCTTTATATGAGTGAGTGAGGGAGGGATGGGATCACGTATTAACAATATGACTCCCCTAAGTTGGCCATTCCATTCTTGTTGGTCAATGTTGGGAGTTATTTATATGTAGTATATTGATCAATGTTATTAATATTGTTTTGTATTGCTGTAATTTCGACGCTGCTCCAAAAACAGATGTGAAATGAGCCTACCTTTTGTGTCAATTGAGATTTGGATCATACTCTAAAATATTTTGTTAATATCGTAATTTCGGTCCAAATTAATGGTATTACAAAACATGATTTTTCACCATGTCTTTTGAGAAAATGATCAAAAGAAAACTCAATTAGAGCCATTTGAAATGGATTTGAGAGGGCTTCTCAACAAAATAATCCTCCCAATTGATTGGGGCTGTTATTTTTCTAACAAAAGAACATACTTTATGGTTTTCTTCATCAAAACCCTAAAACCCAAATGTGCCGACAAGGAAGATGTTAGACAATTAGTCTACTGGTTTTATAATAGAAAGGAGAGTATTGTTAGACAGTTAGTCTACTGGTTTTATAACAGAAAGGATAGGCTTCTGACAGAAAATAACAAAAAAGAGGACTAGATTGGGTTCGGTTACAGTAGGGAGGAAGAACATCTGGCAGAGGGGGAGAAATAAAAGAAAGGAGAGGGAAATCAAGAGGGGATATCCAAGAACTAGCAGAAGAAAGGAAGAGTAGGAGGATCTAGCTCCTCGAAAGCTAGAAAGTGTAATCTGGAAACTCTGTAGACAAAAACCAGTATTTGTATAACTCACATAGCTGATTTTGTTAGCTTGATTTATAGTAATTGGAAAGTTTGTATCTGATTCTTCCATTGAGAATTCATTACCATTTGCTTGAATTAGTCGAGTCTCTCAGAAGATAACCCAGATCTGAAAAGGTCGAGCTTTTCTTTGAAAAACTCTTGATGAATGCTTTTAATAACAACAAAATTGAGCCACAAATCAAAGCATTTGGACCTGGAAAAAGTTAAATCTCCTCCTCTTCTTCGTCAAGTCCCCTCAGCATATGTTTCTCCTCTCCTTGAAGTCCCCTTGGCATATGTTTATTAAAAAATTCAAAAAAATAATAATCATCTACAAAAAAGAAAAAAAAAAATTCAAGAAGGGAAGCCTTGGCACAATAGTAGAGTTGTCATTGTGTGACCTGGAGGTCCCTGGTTTGAGCCGTGGAAACAGCCTCTTGCAAAATGCAACGTAAGGCTGCATATTATTGACCCTTGTGGTCTGCCCCTTCCTCAGACCCACATATGTCGGAGCTTCATGCACCGGGCTGCCTTTTTACAAAAATTATCAAACATTTATAAATTTTATTATTTTCAAAAAAATTTAACTTTTAAAAATTCTGATACGATAAAACAATATGAAATCAAATTTTTATTGCGAGACCTAGAGCAATATGATGACCAATGTGATATTGACAACATCAATATAGATTCTTTGACATTGAACTAGACCATGCAGACTAGAAATAAACAATGTGTTATCCATATTAGTAAACGCTGTATATACTTAAATACCCATATAGATTTGCATGGTGAATATAGGTGCAAGCATATTGAATTTTTTTATATGTGTAACCCATCAGAAAGCACGTGTACAACGTAAAAGGAGTATCACACAGGAGTTGGTTACATCATACTGTTGTGTGGCTCCCTTTATTTTCCTTTTGAAGGTTTTTGTGCTTTGTGGGTTTTTAATAATATTTGTCCAAGCAAAGGAAGGTTTAGTTTTGTTTGAAAAAATTAGCTAATGTTTCTTGAACGGTACATACCTAATGCATTTACACTAAATATAAGAAAGTTTCTTCTTTCTGTTGGGTATCTTGCATTAGACTGTAAAGTTGGCATTTGAAACATGTTTGCATGGTCTGGTCTTGATTTAAAACTATGGGATTCTGGAAAGGAATATCCCAAGGTCATAATGGATGTAACAGACATGCAGTAGCAAAAGGAAACATTCCCTAGAAGATGGTTTTTTCTGCCCTAAGTGATGATGAGGCCCTCCATGTGATGGTATGGTTAGGAGCTAGGGAACACCAGAGCTGTGTTGAACTGTCTAATGATTGATCAGTTGTAAAAGATCAAAGCTAGGTCATGTGTCCGCTATGTGTAATGATTGATTGGCCAATCTAGGAAAATGGGATATCAGAAAGCCCTGTTCGAGTCTACTTTCCAAATTCAGATATCCTTGTGGAACAAATGCACACCAGGAAACAAGGCCAATGTATTCTCAACTTACATGTTTTATTCTATTCAACAAGATGCTGCATTTTTCTTCCCTTTCATTTTACAACCATAGAGAATTCCTATGTAGCATCTCAAATATTTTGGAGTGATAGTCATCTCGCAGGTAGGTTAGTTCGTTACCAACTTTCTGCTTGGGAAGATCTTGAAGTGACCTTGCTAGGATATCTGTAGTCAAGTGGCCCAAGATAAGAAGAGCAGGTTGTACATGCCACCCTAAAAGGAAACCAATAAGATACTTAGATTTATAATTTACTCCAGGAATGGAAATCTGGGTTTGATTTATCCTAAGCAGACTCAAACCATCACATGATACAATGTGATGAACTAGTCGAGTGGGTAACAACAACATTATATGGGGCTTGTAGGTCTGTCTGAAGGGGGTGAAGCCCAAGATGGGTGAGGGATTCGAGTAAGACGGCAGGCTGTAAGTGACCTTGAGAGCTAGTCCCACATCACCCATGGAGAGGAAGTTAGGTTAGTTATAAGGTCTTGGGTAACTCTAATGTTAACAACGTGTTTTTCCTGTGGGGAAGAGCAAAACATTGAGGCTTCAGCCAAAGGACAATATTGTTACTATTGGAGCCCTGACATTATAGTTGGTATTGAAGTTAGTTTCCCTCGTGATGGCAGGCTAGCTGCATGTGGTTTGCCTCTAGGCTAAGCCACACGAGGACACTTGGGGATGGGGCCTGTAAGCCGGTCTGAAGGGGGTAAAGCTAAATATGGGTGAAGGACTCTAGTAGGACGATAGGCTGTGGACGATCCTGAGAGTTAGTTCCACATCGCCCAGGGAGAGAGAGCTAGGCTAATTATAAGGGCTCGGTCAACTCTAATGGTAACAATGTGTTTTCCTTGTGGGGAAGAGCAAAACCGTGAAGCTTCGGCCAGAGTGGACAATATTGTTACTGTTGGAGCCCTAAGTGTTATAGTATGACCATCAAAGTCACTAAGCTACTAATTTACAATCTGCATATAATGAGAAAAAATGACTCCCATGTTTAAGACACATCTTGAACAAAAAAACTGGAGCTATGGAAAGAAGTGGCCTTCATGGGTATATATCTCTCGATTGCATTAGTTATAGGTAATGAAAAAGTTTAAGCATTCCCCTATGGCTTTAATTATGGGAAGTAGAAGGGTGTAAACCTTCTTATTGTGTAAGAAACTTGCCATTCATCTTCATAACCATGTTTAATGGATAATGCAGGTCATATCATGGTTATTGTTGCATGTTCATGGATATTTGAAGTATTAGTAACCTATAGAGTTTGCTTTTGTGCTACAGGAGTTACATTCAGAGGTCACCCATTTCAGAGATGAACTATGGATGGGAGTCCGTGATCTTAGGAACAAGATTGATCTGATCATTCTTGTGCATAACCTATCACACAAGATACCGGTATACTTTTTGTCAAATACATCTCCGCAACAACCATCTCTTACCCTTCTCTTGAATGAGGCAAAAGCACTTGGAATACCTTGGGTCCTCGCCATAACAAATAAGTTTTCCGTCAGTGCTCATCAACAACAATCAGCAGTTAATGCTGTCCTGCAAGCATACCAGGCATCCCCAGGCATGACTCAAGTTGTCAACTCTTGCACTTATGTTACACCAACTAGTGCAAATGCTCCTCAGTCCTGGGGCCTGACAGATGATGCAGGTTCTAAAGGGAAGATGCCTGCCCAGAGAATTCTTCTTGCTCCTATTAACCTAATTCGGATGCCCTTTCAGAAGAAAGAAATTGTTCTTCGAGTTGAGGGAGTAACTGCTCTTTGTCAACTTATACACCGGGTGCTTCGCAGTCATGAAGAGGCTTCTTTCCAGGTAATGGTACTCAACAAATCATTTTCAGCTTCAACCACTGAAATAGCCATTTTCCTTGACATCCGTAGTCTAGCAGCAGTGCTGTCTGCGTCTCCTAAATGTATCATTGTACTGAAAGATGATCCCATTTTTCCTCCCAATGTCATCCTGTTCTTTCTTGTGAATCATTTCTCTATTTTATCTTTTCATCCAGGAACTTGCTGAAGAGCGGCTGCTGCTTGAATCAGCCAAAGACCAAGCAAGGGCAGTGGACGCAAACCGAGATGTTCAAGGCAAAGCAAACTCACTCACTGCCGCAGCTGTTGGTGCATCTCTTGGTGCCGGTGTTGGTGTTGTTTTGGCTGTTGTTATGGGTGCTGCATCTGCACTGAGAAAACCTTGAGAATGATACTCTATGCAGTTTGGACAATCCGATCATTTGTTCTGGCAAAAGTATGTTCCCTCTACCATATAGAAGAAAAAATTTGGAGCACTACACTGGTTGTGAGTTTCTGAGCTATCGTTTGTTGATATATAGGCTGCAGAACACCCTGTAGGGTTATCATGCCATGTATTCATTATATTCTTGACGAAACATCTATAGAGACAATGACAACCCCCAATTGAAGCTCTTTAAGAGGCTTGCTCATCCATTTTGGTGCAGCTATGGAAAAATCGCGATTGGTGGTTCCAGTTGCAGAGGTTTCTGAATAATTGATTTTGCTTTTCTGATGTCCTGCATTGAACTTCAGCAAGTCCTGTATAATTCAACATTAAAGTTAATGCAAATTTGCCTAATCAAATGTATTTTTTTATGAATGATTTGTCAAACTCTAAGCCAACAAATCTTGTTACTCATGGACCATTGTAGGAAGCATAATAATCGAAATTCTTTGTATACCTGGTAACTTTGTGGTATTATATCCCTCTTTCAGCCCCCTGTACGTATGTAGACATAGGTCTGTTTGGAAATGTGAAGTGATGACGATGATAGCTTTTCAATTCCCATCCAGTTTAATTGGACCATGTCAAATAAAGAAAATGATTCTTTTCGGATCCCATGGACATCTAATACGAACTTCTTTTTCATTTTCTTTGTTTGTTTTTGTCTCGGTAAGCTGGGATGAAGAATGATAGACCTTATCGTCTGCATAGCATTTTTTTTAAGCCCACTTTTACATGATTATACTCGTTTATGGTCATGGGATTGCTCTCACTTTGGATATCTAATATATTGAAAGTTGATGATTCTAGTGTATCTCCTATTTATCAAAGTTTCTGAGCCTTCCGTTTCTAGTTGCAACTTTTTAGATGTTAGAATTTTAAAATCTAAGAGTTATCGCATGAATGAGTTTGATTATGCAAGTGGGCTCCAAAAAAGTGGTATGCATAAGCTCTCGTTTGGGGCGTGTAGAACCTCCAGAGCCCTAGGTAAGTTTTTTGTATCTTAGCCATTGAGCTACAGGCCAACATCAATCCTAAGTTCATTACTCAAATAAAGATGTTTCCGGTGCAAGCTCCCATTCCCCTCCTCAATGGGTGGCTAGGATTATTCTAAGTGTCAATACACCAATGGTCTAGATCATATTTTGGAATCCTCTTCTTTCTATATTACTCTACCATTCTCCTAAAATATTATAGACTACTTCAAAATATCTAAGATATTTACAAGGATTTTTCTTAAACCAGTCCTTTTGGAATCAGGTCTCATTCCATAGATTGAATAACAACGGTCTAAGTCCCTCAAGCCACATCCACAAGCTAAACAGGCCTTTCTTGAAACTTGTAGGCCTTGGTCAGGGGCCTTGCAATGTAAGTCTATGACATCCTTCCCTACCTAATAATGCCTACGTCCTCGTTGACACATCTCAGTTGGTGTCGCATTCTTCACCTTTGGGCGCGTCCCATGCTGTCTTGTGATCCTCATGAGATGCCCTATCACATTCCTCCCCTTGCACATTGGCATCCAGCCAATCTTGTCCTCTGTGGGGAATTTCCTTGTCTCATTTATGTTGTGTGCATTTTTGCACACTTGTGCACCTTTACATTGTTGTGAGTTGTCACACCTCTTGCCCTCCTATTTTGTTGCCCTTAGCTGTTGTGCCTTGTGCACATCAATGTGGCAGCTACCAATTGTTGTGCTTCTTGCACATCTCTGCTTGGTCTTGTTCCTCTTGGAGTTCCTCCGTTGTGACACACCCTTATCAACCACTAGATTCTCCTTGGACCCTTTAGACCATAACACCCCAATGACACCTAGATGATGTAAGCCTAGTTGTGTTGACTTCACACTTGTTGTGGATCCCTCTACTAACTGCAAGGCAGATGGTATCTTCCCTTAACTCTTGCCATCTTCAACACTGGGACCACTCAAAGAATCTTTTCATCGAAGAAGCTCAATATTCCAAGTGTGGCATAGGGATGGCCTTAAACGAAGTGAGAAAATTCATTCCAATGATAACCTCATAATCGTCCAAAGGCACTATAGTTAATGTGATGGTGCCTTACCACTCTTCAATCTTGATGGATATCACCTTGGCTACTCCAAGAACTAACCTAACCTTAGAGTTTATCGCTTTTATCTTTGCTCTTATCCTTCTTTATCTTGAGGCCTAATCTCTTAGCCTCCGCCTCTGAGATGGAGTTGTGAGTGGCTCCCGTGTCTACCATGGCATGTGTGCCTTTTCCATTGGGGCACACGTCCACATGCATCAAACTCTTCCCTACAATAGGCTTGGTCCTTGATACCTGGCCCATCATGGCATTGAGGAGTCTAAGCCCTCACATCTTAGGCTCCTCCCCTTCATCCTCATCCCTTATCTTGTATACCAAGGCATTGAGGGTCTTCTCCTTTGGACAATCTACTGTCCTATGATCCCCATCACATATGAAGCAACTAGAGCAACGAGTGATGAACTTACCTTTGCCCTTAGAGTCATGTCAGCCTCCTTGTCTTCTTCCTTATGACCCTTAGGGTTGTCCTCTCCATCATTGCCTCCATTAACCTTACTCTTTTTTTCCTTACTAGTGCCTTTAGCCCTCTTATCAAACTCCATTAATTTATCCACAATTGAGAGTGCAGCGGCTAGGTCTTGCACTCTCCTCCTTTACAACTCTTGTTTTGCCCAAGGTTGGAACACATCCATTAAGAAGAACAACTTGTCCTTCTCAGTCATCTCTTAGATGTTCAAGAACAAAACCGTGAATTGTTTGACATATTCAAGGATAAATCACATATGCTTTAGCAGCTTTAGATTCTTCTTGGCTAAATTCTTTACATTCTTTAGGAAGAATTGGGCTTTGATCTCTTTCTTAAAGTCTTTCCCAAGTGGTTATGGTGCAGTGACCATTAGCTGCATTACCATCCCTTCGCCTCCACGATAGTATCATATCATCAATAAGATATTTCATTGCCACATTCACCTTCATGGCCTTCTCAAAAATCTTGGTAGCTTTAAATTATTGCTCCATTTGCGATAGAAAATTCTCCAAGTTCTTGGCATCACGAGTTCCTTTGTAGTTTGTAGGTTAGGGGATCTTGACTTTAGGAGCAATTTTCTTTAATCCAAATCCTCCCCCACTAGCTACGCCCTTGTCTAATAAGGCCAAACGAATTTTCACATCCTATACACTAGCTATCTCTTTGTATAACTCGGCTATCTCACCTTCCATTGTCTCAAGGCGATCAGACATGTACTCTACCTTCTCTGTGGTCTTGGTATCTATATATTTAAATACTTCAACCGTACTTAAGACTATACAAGGTGTTTACAAAGGCACTAGACTTCTCCAAACATTCAGACAAGGTTTGTTCTAACTTACCAAACCTTTCCTCCAATGTATTGAGGAGAGCATCCAAAGCCAACTCCCTCGATGGATCTCTGGACTTCTCCCTCCTAGTCCTTGGTTGAATCTCCATGGGAATGTTGGACACTCCTAACTCACTTACCATGACACTATAGCGAGATTCACCCAATTACTACAAGTAGCTCTCAACTCGAACTGCCTAACCTTTGCTCTGATATCAATTGTCACAGGGCCGCAGTTTCACATATGCTAAACGCATGCGACACTTGTGCGCAATTCCTTTGCAAAGTACAAGTCAGCCTTCCACTCTAACTCTTACTTGCTAGGGTTATGCACACGCACTGGAGCAATGAGAGAAACTCAGAAAGAGACCCTGCTCAAAAGAGAACTTGTTAACCCTTGCTTAAGATACAACTGAATTGTCTAAATTGATTACAAATGAGGAGCTAACCTCTACTTATACATGGTCACACTCATCCACCTCCTCAATGGATAACTAGGATTATTCAAAGTGTTAATATATCAATGGTCCAGTTCGTATTCTGGAACCCTCCTACTCTTTCTAAATTACTCTACCATTCTCCTAATGTGTTCTAGACTGCTGTAGAAGATCTAAGATATTTATAAGGATGCTTTTAAAACCAGGCCTTGTTTCATAGATCCAGAAACATACACCTAAGTCCATCAGGCAACATCCACAAGCTAAACAGGCCTTCTTTGGAATTTGTAGGCCTTGGTCATGGGCCTTGCAACGTGTCTGTGACAATATGCACCAATTTAATGCTATAGGCATTATGCTTGCCCATTTCCTCTTAACCCATAAGATCGTTTGTATTTGGTTCAAGTATGTCTTAGGAACCATTCTTCAACAATGGTTGGTGTGCACACACAGCAATTTTGATTAGTTCAGAACAGTTGTATCTGGGAATCGTGAGCTTTTGTGGATGCTCTAGTTGTTGTGTACACAGTAATTTTGATCAGGTCAGGACATAATATTTTGCAGAGAACTAGCTTGACCTGCAATCCAAAGAATGAAATTAACTGCTGCTCCTTTTTAAGGCGCTTAAGGGCTATCTGGTACATTAATAGCAACCCATGGATTTACATTATTCTTTCCGCTGCTATTTACAGGCTTAAAACATGGATGAAATTATCTAAGAACAAACAGTTCAAAATTTTAGGCTCTTTGTTTGAATCATTTTGTCTGTCTAACAAGGCTGCCAATAGCAGGGAAGAGAAGATCACTATTGATGGCTAACAGGATGCGGGGCTTGCAATGCCGAAGCCAGACAGCGCACTAGAGAACTCGTCCATCCATTGTATATAACCAGTAAACAGAGTACACTCAGTGATACTACTGATGTATGGAAGACCTTGGAATGTGATTTTGTGATCCACAGCCTGCGTTTGTCATCAATGCACTTAAAACTTTGGTTCATCCTCTGTAATCCGCAGGCCACGAAAAATCACCTGGGGACTTTTGGGCTTGAGCATTTACCCATGTAGGTGGAAAGTGCATCATTTCACCACCAAGATATTGTGATCCACAGCCTGCGTTTGTCATCAATGCACTTAAAACTTTGGTTCATCCTCTGTAATCCGTAGGCCATGAAAAATCACCTAGGGACTTTTGGGCTTGAGCATTTACCCATGTAGGCTGGAAAGTGCATCATTTCACCACCAAGATATTGCTTGGCGAGTCTACTCACCATGCAACCTGAAAGAAGTCAAATAAATATTTAGAGTAATCTTGGATAGTGAGTGGACCTGACCTCAAATGCTAGAAGTCTCTTGGTTGTCAAACGAGGCACTAAACCAATTTGGATAACTTCCTGAATCTCGGGCCCAAAATAACCCAAGCTTAACATCCATGATAGCTTGGTACGTATGTGGCAGTTGACAACGTTACATGCACAAAAGTGGAGTCTCTTGATTGACTGCACTCATATCGGATCAATCATAGACAATGTAACATGCCCCATTTCAAGGATTTGAAGTTATTTCAACTAGGGTGAACATGGGATGGGTATTGGAAAAATCTTGTCCCATCAGACATGAAATTTCTGTTCTATCTCATCCCAAACAAAGTCCTTATCACTTCTCATCCCAAATGCAGGCTCAAGACAAGTAGCATTTCAAATAATTTGTTATTTTCTTTTAAAATTTAAATTTTACTACTTAAATAGCATATAAGGGTACTTAAAATACATGGAAAAATATTCCTTATGTAAAAATTTTATTTCTAATATCTAAAATTCATATAATTTCATGTAAAAAAATTTCTAACATAAAAAATCAAGTATCAATCATTAAAAAAATATGAATAATTAACCAATCGTCCAAGCATCCAACTAGATCTGATACTTAACTCCCCAATACTACAAAGAATTCATAAAAAGTTGTTAAGATATTAAAATACAATAACAATAACAATAACATTTATTTATTTATTTATTTATTTTCTTTCTCACTTTATTGTAGCTATATGTGTTTTGGAAAGATTAAAAGTCATCCCTATCTCTCATAATAAAGATATTAATGCTTATAAAAAAATTATAAGCCCTGTCAAACTCTCTCTCTCTCTCTCTCTCTCTCTCTCTCTCTCTCTCTCTCTCTCTCTCTCTCTCTCTCTCTCTCTCTCTCTCTCTCTGCCAACATGCAGTCTCCTAAAAGAATTGTCAAAGGGCCTATCTTGTTCCATGCTTGTCTACTTCTTTGTTTCGTTCCCATCTCGGCTTTTATTTGAACCTCAGGTTTGGAATAAAATTGAGTTGTCCCAAAGTAATGGCATATTTGCTCAGCCCTAACTTCAACTAGGCAGATACCACAATATTCTTCCTCGTAAAGTTTGGGGGAGATAATAAGTCCCATCTCCTTACTTTCCAGGGATGCTTTCTCATAATGGCTTTTTCGCCAAAATGAGGAAAGCTTTAATGTGGTGATCTGCCAACCAAACGCACAAGGGTGAGTCCTGGCAACTAAAAGTACAAGTAGGTCCCGGCTTTTTGGTCATCCACATCATTCATCCTGGGGCCTGTCTTAGACAGGCTTCTTCAAGGATCTTATTATAGGGAATCACCAAAAAAGTTCTTCTTCCCATCATTTTACTGTTTCTTGTTGTAAGGTGTCAAATAAAGGGCTCTAAGTAGGAGGCACCGAGAGACATGCTTGAGTCACCAATAACTCTGCTTCGTTCAGGGGGTGTCTGTGAAAGCACAAGTAAGAAAAGGTTCAATAATTGTAAAACTACTTGTGTCACTGAGTAAATCGGCCCACACTAGATAATGCCGTTACCAATTCACCTTTTAGCGGGATATGAGTTTTCAGATAAAAGGGCAGCGAGGTTTGAGGAAGGGGCGGACCACAAGGGTCAATAGTATGTAGTCTTGTCTTGTATCTTGCAAGAGGCTGTTTTTACACATTGAACCGGTGACCTCAAGGTCACACGATGGCAACTTTACCATTGCAATAAGGCTCTCCTTTGGACACAAGTTTTTAGGTACAATTCAATTATCGGTAATAATATTCCTTCTGAGTTTGGAAGAAAATGCAGCCAGACGTGACATGGGTGGTATCTCATATCACAGGAGCACAGAGTTGATGACTCTAGGATTTCTTGTGGGTATAGGTAATTCATTCTTATGGTCCTTCATTCTCTGCATATGGCCTCTAGTTTTTTAGGTGTTTATTTTATCTGGAGTTTAGCTTAATGTTTCCAATCAATTGGTGGTTATTGGCAAGAGGGGAGCCTCAGCACCACGGTAGAGTTTTCGTCATGTGACCTTGAGGTCACGGATTCAAGGCGTAAAAATAGCCTCTTGCAAAATGCAAGGTAAGGCTAGGTACTATTGACCCTTGTGGTCTGCCCTTTCCCCAAACCTCACATACGCAGGAACTTCATGCACCCAGGGCTGCTTTTCATTTAATCCATTGTTTGGGCTCGTAACCACCTCCTGGCCAAATCAAATGGCGTTCACCTAACATGCTTTAGATCTTTGGGTGAAGGCAATCCCAGCAGGATCCTTGCGTGCTTACATCTGCACCATGATTCTAAAGAGAAAATTAGTCCTGTGAGACTAAACGTGCTGCTACCCTAGACTCATCTACCAGTGCCTTTAGTTGCTCTTGCAGACCTCTCAAACCTTTCAGAGACTGAATTAGCCGTTCTAACAGCAACAAATGAAATCCACAGGGTTCTAGAAGTTGATCTGAAACTACCAACGTGCATATTGGTGGGAAACCATTGACAGGAAGTGGTTTGAAATTCGTAGACCAGCAATGGGTGTAATTTTTAATGCTCCAATAGAAAATGTATGAGCTGACCTTGGTGTGCACTTGGACTTGTGGTTATGGAGATAATCACTTGATGTGATAAGAATTTGGCCCCACTTTGTTGGCCATTTTAGAGGTTGTAAAGTCAAATGAGGTCCACTACTTATCGTACGATCATGATCAGATGGAAAACTGAGTCCATGAAAGTGAAGTCAATTTGAAATCAGACTTAAGGAAGACAAAAGAATTAGGTTTATAAGGCCTCTTAATCTGACAGTTTTATAATATGTTTAGGTGGCAAGTATCCACTTTCTTTCAGAGTGAAGAAAGTCAAAAAACATTTTTTCTTTATAATATGTTTAGGTGGGAAGTATCCACTTTCTTTACAACGTGCATTTGTTGAAAATTATCTGTATATTTTCATATATTATGTGATATTGTCGTCGTGTGACCTTGAGGTCATAGGTTCAAGGCGTGGAAATAGCCTCTTGCAAAATGCAAGGTAAGGTTGCACGCTAGTAACCTTCGTGGTCTGCCTCTCCCTGAACTCCCCATACGCGGGACCTTCGTGCACCGGGACTGCTCCTTTTTATGTAATATTGTGATTAGACATGTGCAGATAATTCAAGCATTGTATATCTCGTAAGTGAATTATCATTTTTGGGTTCACAGCAAAAATTACATAGCAGCTACCTAGTAACCTATTTTCCTAATCCCTAATCTGCATGAAATCTCTCCAACAAGACAGAAAGTGGCACCTCGAACCTCCGACCATAGTTTTTGGCAATTGAATACATAGATGAAAAACCTAAATATCCTCCACTGTAAATGAAAGACCTTTCAAAATCTTAAACACAGAGTGGGAGAGACACATTAAAGAAAAAGAAAGAAACACTACTCCATGTCCATTATACGTGGTCAAACCATCATCTAATATTCCTAGAAGTCTTGATTAAAAATGTCTTAGAAATCTATTAAGAGAAGCCTTGCCTTGAAACATGGAGACAACATTAAGCAAGATCCCTGATGAGGACCCACCAAATCCTGGGGTCGATCACGTAAACGTTTTGTGTGAGACCAAAGTGGTCGATATCTAGATCATACTTGCAGGCACTGGTTCAAGCTTCTTCTAAAACCATCTAACATCAACTATATGGCTTACTTGCCTAATGGAGAGACAAACAAGAAGAAATGGGAACCACTGGCTATTATATTTCCATGATATGTTAGGCGTTGAATGGAATCGTCGGTGTAGCATTCTCTAGTGGGAGAATTCCAGATTGAGGCTTTCTACCATCGTTTAAACCACGTCAAGGCTTGTTGAGCAGTCATTTTCCAGTTTACCCTGAAAGCCATTTCTTTTTTATTCAAATTCTTTTGCACCACGATGGAAAAGAACGTGACATGGATAGGTCTTCATTTGCATGATTTGAACCATTCATCTTGTTCGGCCTGCTCTATTTAGGATGTTTAAAATGAAAAAATAATTCATGCCCACAGGAGGCTTTTAGATACTATATTTTCGGATTAAAACTTTCAATGAATATGATCTGAAAACCAAAAACGGCATAGCTCAAATTATCTAAAGGTCTTGAAGTTTGGTGGCAAGCCAATCTAAGGCAGCCTAGATATGATGAATGGATCAGATCATCCAAAAGAAAGCCCCTCTTAGACTGCATCCTTTTCTGTATCAGGAAGCCATTTTCTTTCTTTCTTTTTTTGATACTGTAGCAAGTTAGATTACGGCATTGCTCTCTCTCTCTCTCTCTGAAACGCCCATCTCCAAACGAGATTTTCAAGCCTATGTCTAGTACTAGAAGCATCTTGAGTCACTTCGACTTCTTAGAGTTGTTGTTTTGAGGTATAAGGGGGATATCGATCCTGGTTTCAGGATGTTGGCCATGCACTGACAAAGCAGGTCACTTTTCAGTTAACATTTTCATCTCTGTTTTTCTTGTTTGGATTTGTTTTGGGAGTGAATTAGATTATTGGGTCTTATTTAGATTTGGGGTTGTGTTTGACAATGATTTTGGATTTGTGTTTTTCGTTTTAGTGTGGATTTAAGTTATGTTTTGTGATGATTTCTTGCATTGAAAGTCAGTTATATCTGCTACAAGTTCATTGCTTATATAGGAGTGTGAACTATTCCATCATCGCCAGTTGCAATTCAACGGTGTATTTCCAATTTGGCTGGTGCATGGCATGCATGAACAACCATGACTCGGTCTATAACTGAGTCATGGTTCTGACCATACATGTACACCGTTGGGCTAGATTCATTCAAGGCTTTAATCATAAGCTGATCTAACCCAGACTACTACATTGTGAGAAGTACATTGAAACATATAATCCAAGCCACCTACTTAGGTAATTGGTGTGATTCAGACCCTTTATGACGTAGGGCTAAGTGATCAGAACTAATTAAGGACATGTATTCTACTAGAACCATTGGATATTCCTATGTGGGTCTGTCTTTAATTGTTATTGACAATGATCTCCTGTTATAATAGTCGGACGAGAACCTTAACTTAGGCCCATCCCCATCATCTCAGCACCATCTAAATCCTTCATATGATCAGAGAGAAAACCAGTAAGCTAGTTAAACTTATTGACCATTCGATCATAGTTGAAGTATCCTTCTTCTTTCTCAATCATTCATTTGCAACTCACTTACCGATGACTCAAAATCACCAAATAAAATCTTTCATTGTCAGATTATGTCCCAACGTAGAATCTTCCAAATCAATAGTCACAATAACCCCCATTCCATGTAGTTGAGCCTAATCATGCTTCTCATAACATGCTTATAAGCAAGCTAAAAGACAGCCGCTAAGTTAGCTGAGGAATCCATGTCAAATTCGTCCAAATATCTGAGTCCCACCAATGTGTTTTGTGTGTGAGGTTCACAATCATTGCATTCGAAGCAAAATTACTATGGCCTGGCAAGTTCTAGGCCCTTTAAGTAGCATGTACATGTTATTACAGGCTACCGATGACAATAGACCCACTTATTTGCATGTGTTTTATGGTATGAGGCATACATACATTGTATTTGAATCGATGAATATTACTTTGAGCCTTGCAATTTCTTTCTAAGCCCTTAAAGTGGAATGTACAGATTATCACAGACTGCCCATGATTTGGCCTCCATTGTAGGTAGATGGTTAGGCCCACTAGCATCTGTCTTGGGTCAACTTTTTTTTAAAAAGTTATAAATAATGAGGCAAAAATGAGAATTTGGAACGTACACATTTCGCTGAAAAGCTTACGATTGATTTTTGGTCCAGTTTGATTCTTTACTTTTTGAGTACCTCGTAGTCTTATTTTGAGGGTAGACTCGTCAATCAAGGGATGGGCGTTGGGTGGCACATTTTGAGGCCTGGGGCCTGCTTCCTACACCACTTCAGGCGCAGCTGCCAAGAGTTCCAGACAATCAGCACCACCTCCATCTCCTTTACTTGGGAAAATGGCTGCAGCAGCTGTACAAGCATTGGTCCAATGGTAGAGTTGTTGTCGTGTGACCTTGAGGTTATGGGTTCAAGGTATGAAAATAGCCTCTTGCAAAATGTAAGATAAGGCAGTATATTATTAACCCTTGTAGTCAGCCCTTTTATGGACTCTGCATATGCAGGAGTATGCACAGAAATCTGCCCTTTTTAGCTGCACAACCAGTAATGCTGCACGACTGTTTCTGGTGCACTTCTTGCAAAAGACAGTACCTTCTCAAAAACCAGGACCAGAACTGGAGTTTTCTTGCTTGGCCTTCCCTCTAATCTCCACTTCTAGAAGATGGAGAAGCGAACAACAACAATAGAGAATTCTTATCTCCAGTCAGCCCTTTCATGTGTTCTCCATTGTCTTTTTCATTACTTCGCTATTTACCCTTCCTATTGATTTAATGTCTGACGATGTGCGTCACTGGATAAGTTTCTGCGTGGAGAAGATCTATCTCCAGTTTGATGAGGATTTCTGAAATCTTGGGTGCAATTTGCATCAGCGTATGCTTCCAACTAGAACAAGTTGATCGTGTAGAGAACAATGAAACACTAGAATCCTTCAATCTTTAGTTGGACCTTAATTGGCAGAAATCTATTGCATTCCGTGTTACCTTGCAAAATACAAGATAAAGCTGCATACTATTGACCCTCGTGGTCCACTCCTTTCTCAGACTCAGCATACTAGGGAGCTTTGTGCAGGGATCTATGGATGACAAGAATTATTATAGTAAATACAGTTGTTATTGCTGAAACCGTGCATTGTTAGAAAGTTTTCACAATCTTTTCGGCATCCTGAATTGTCACATCTCATGAAAGAAAAAAAATTTCAGCCATCTCATAGACCAACAGGATTCAGTAGCCTGATGATGTCCATCAGCACGCCCGAAGAGTCCTCCAAGATAAGGAAAGTTGGTTAATTGTAATCCTAATTTGATTAAGAGTCCTAATCATAGAAGGAAAAGGAAAGACAAATTAGATTCATACTACGAAAACACTAAACCGCCTTGGCCTCTATAAATAGGACTAGAGGCAAAGCCAAAGATCGTCGAGCAGTACGGGTGTAATCTCTCTCTCTCTCTCTCTCATAGTGAAAATATTCCCCCTCCTCCTTTCGTGGACGTAGGCTATACACATAGCTGAACCATGTAAATCTTATTGTATTTCTATGTGTGATTGTATTACTGTGAGTTTGATCCTAACAATTGCGCATAAAAAGTGATATCAGAGCGGGTGAACATAAAAGAAAAACACAAGAAGACTGCCAGATCAAATCCGGCGACGCAGGAGATTGACTAGACTTGGGCCAGAAGCAGCCCAGATCGATGTTTAGAATCGAGCCAGGTGCAGCCCAAATCCACTTTCAAACCCAGGCCAAGTGCGACCCAGCTCAAGTTCAGGCCCAAACAGGTGCAACCTAAACTACGTTTGGACCCATGCAAGTCCAACCCAAATCATGTTCAGATCCAGTGTAAGCCCAGATCACAGGAAAACCCTAGATCTGAGGGCTCAGATTGCTCGACCATCAAACGACCCAGATCACTCAAATCGAGCAATCCAGATCAGTCTATCAAAGATTGACCCAAGATCGGACTTTCCTCAACCCACAGAACAATTTTTTGGTAAATTATCTCACCAAAAAAACAAAAACAAAGCGGGTTCTAGGGTTTCGAACGGCCAATTGAAAAGACCGATTGAAACCCAGTTCCGTTAGACCTGAAGGAAAAAAAAAAAGAAAAGGTTTCAGCCATTTTCGGCAAACCAGAAAAGGAAGAAATTTTTATTTTTATTTTAACCCTTATTTGATCACTGTCTGAAACTTGGCCCGAGAAATATCGCAAGCCGAAGATCACTTAGGTCAATCATCCACGAACACTGCAATTGAGGGAATCAATTTGCCAAAAATTGCCGAGGCCTGAGCAGTTGCCTTGCTGGAGATCGTCGCACTAGACGCCGCCTCAACCAAGGGAGGCAGCAAGATGCCGCCTCAAACCTCAGGAAGCAACAAATCGTCGCTGCCACATGCCACACCCATGAAGTGGAGGAGAGAAGAGAAGATAAAAGGTTATGTTTTTTTTTTTTTTTGCTTCCTATTGTTTTATACGGTGCCTAAAATCAATAGGACCTTAGTTGTTAGTGACAACCCCAGCGACCCAAATAGCATGCTGAAAAATTGATATCATCACCCCTTCCACGATTTGAACCAATATGGCCTGCAATTACAGAGGGCACCCCTACGTGCTAAATTAGCACCCTTCTAAATTGATAAGGACACCCTCCTAAACAGAAAATATAGAGCACCCCTCAAATTGTCAAAAATACACTTCCTAAGGTTTTTTACTATTATGGACTCATCCGTACACTCCATTCTTCCTTAATTCTAATTTTAAAAAGTAGAAATAAAGTTTGAAATCATGGAGGAGACCAGTTCTGGGAATATCGTGGCTAAAGTTATGATAAAATTAAACACCACTAATTTATATGCTATGGAAACCAAGAATGGAAGACCTTTTGCACTGTAAAGATCTTCATGACCCCTTAGATGATCAGGGAAAAAGACCTGAGGAAGTTTTTTAAAAAGATGGGATAAAAATGAATAAGAAAACCATAGGTCAAATTTAATAGTGATTGATCACAGCGTATTTTACCACGTTGCTCAAGAACAAAATGCCTATATTTTCTAAAAAAAGTTAGAGAATATGTATTAGGCTAAGACCTCTTGAAACAAGGCCTTGCTGATAAAAAGGCTTGTCAGGAGCGGAATGACTGTGGCTGAATATACCAGTGAATTTCAAAATCTGGCAACTATTGCTGAGCTCACTACCTAAAAGCTAGGAGACGCTAGTAATTTCATTCAGCAACTCAACACCAGAAGGAAAGTTGACCATGGCTATGGTCAAAGATGCGCTATTCCACAAGCAGACCAGGAGGAAAGAAGCTGGCATAGACAAAGAACATGCCCTGGTAACAGAAAACAGGCACACTGGAAGAGACATGAAAAGGAGGAGGAGCAAGAGCAGGCCAAGAGGTAGATCACAGATAAGCAACAAATCAAAAAGTCAACTCAGAGGACTGTTCAAGTGTTACCACTACAGTATTCCAGGGCATATGAAGAGAGACTGTCAAAAACTAAAGAGAGAGATGGGTCATGGCAAGTCAAAGGAGGACAATGATGAGACACTAGTCACCATTGCTTAGGACATAGCAGTGCTCACTACTAAGGAGGAGTCATACTTGCACATGGTCAAGAGCGAAGCAGAGTGGGTGATAGATACAACAGCTTCTTATCATGCCACTCCACACAAGGACTTCTTCATCACATACAAAAAAGGAGACTTTGGCACTATGAAGATGGGGAATGATAGCTCCTCAAAAATAGTTGGGATCGGTGATGTACAGATAAAGATGAACATTGGCTGCACAGTAGTACTAAAGGAGGTGCGACATATACAAGAACTCAGACTGAAACTGATCTCAGTCTCAACTCTTGACAGATAAGGTTACAACTACTTTGGCAACAGTACCTAAAAATTGATTGAAGGCACGATGATCATGGAAAAAGGACACATATGCAGCACACTGAACAAGATGCATACAAAAATATCTAAAGATAGCCTTAACGCAGTGGAGGATGAAGGATTACCAAACCTTTGGCATAGAAGACTTGGTCACAAAAGAAAAAAAGGTCTGTTCACACTTGCAAAGAAGCAGCTCATCAAAATAGCCAAAGTTATAGCTCTTAATCCATGCAATTATTGTTTATTTAGTAAGTAACATAGGGCTGCTTTCTCCTCTCCTAGTAATAAAAGAAATGAAATCTTGAGTTTGGTGTACTCGGATGTATGTGGTCCCGTAGAAGTAGAGTCATTAGGCAGGAACAAATATTTTGTAACATTTATAGATGATGCATCTAGGAGGGTATGGGTATACTTTGTAAAGAATAAAGAAGAGGCATCTGAATGCTTCAAAAGATTCTACTTGATAATGGAGCGGCAAACTGGAAAGAAGCTCAAGAGCCTTAGAACAGACAATGGAGGAGAATACACATCAAAAGAGTTCAGGGCATATTGCGCAGCACACAACATTAAACACGAGAAGACAGTTCCACGTACCCCACAACACAATAGAGTAGCTGAGAGGATGAACCAAACCATTGTGGAGAGAGTAAGATGCATGCTCAGTATGGCTAAGCTACCTAAGCCATTCTGGGGTGAAGTTGTGAAGACCACCTGCTACTTGATCAACAAGTCACGATCAGCACCACTTGACTTCGAAGTTCCAGAACAAAAGCAGACCAGCAAGAAAGTGACATATGCACACCTAAGAGTATTCAGGTGCAAAGCCTTTGCACATGTATCCAAAGAGATGAGATAAAAGCTAGACCTAAAATCTATCCCATGTAACTTCATTGGGTATGGAGATGAAGAATTCGAATATAAATTGTGAGACCCTGATATGAGAAGAATCATCTGTAGCAGAGATTTAATATTCCAGGAGAATCAATTCTATGAAGATCCTATAAAAGCTAAAGATATCAACACTCCAGCTCTAGTACTAGAGTTAGCACCTATTCAGATTGACTCAGAAGTTGCACCAGAAGCTGAACCAGAGGCAGAGGAGTTCGAGCAGGGGAAGCATCAGTCTCTTGTATCAGAAGATGTTACGACATCAGATGTTGAATTATCACCTCAGCCTGAAGCAGAAGCTCAATCAAAGATGTCAACAAGAGGATGTATTTTGATTCCATCACAAAAGTATTCTAAATCAGAATATATCATGCTCACTGATGAAGGAGAGCCAGAGAATTTTCAACAAGCTCTAGCCCATGCAGATAAGGACAAATGGGTGCAAGTTGTGCAAGGAGAAACTAGCTCATTAAACAAAAATCGGACATATGAGCTAGTATCACTTCCCAGGGGTAAAAGAGCACCAAAGAACATGTGGGTCTTCAAGGTAAAAAAAGGAGGCAATGGAGAACCAGTCAAGTACAAAGCCCGATTGGTCATCAAAGGTTTTAAGCAGATGAAAAGAATAGACTATGATGAGATCTTCTCACCAGTAGTAAAGATGACATCAATCAGGATTATACTCAGCTTGGTGGCAAGACACAACTTGGAGCTTGAACAGATGGATGTCAAGACAACTTTTCTACATAAAGATTTAGAGGAGGAGATAGACATGGAATAACCAAAGGATTTCAAAGTCGAAAAGAAGAAACATCTAGGATGCAAGTTGAAGAAAAGTCTCTATGGTCTCAAGCAAGCACCAAGACAATTGTACAAGAAATTTGACTCATTTATGACAAGTCAAAGTGTAATATCCTCAATTTTAGGTATAAATTATTAATTTATTAAATAAATTAAATTAAAATTTTATAGATGGAATTTGGTCGTAAAAACTTAAAAATTAGAAAGTACACATCGATAAGATTCCAACACCATAAAGAACGCAAAAAACGGAGCTCAAACGAAGAAGTTATGAGTCGTTGAAGTTATAGGGGTATTTTGGTAAATTGGTAGAGCTGTAAAACATAGGGGCCTGAATTGATAATGGCACCCCCTTCTTCTACACGTCTCTATCAGATCCGGCAAATTCGCCTGAGAAATCGTCAAAGGAGAGGTGTAAAATGGGAAGAGCCTCATTCCCCCTCCTCGTAGGCAAACTCCTTTCTCTAATTGCTCCTCAATCTCCCTTCTACACTCTTCAACGCATCCCTGTTTTACCCTAAACCCTAGCCTCTGCAAATCTGTGTTTTTTCGGTAAGTAGGACTCCGACAACATCCACCAACACCCAGCAAACGAGGTAAGCCTTAATCTCTTGATTTTTTATATTAAAAATGTATATTTGTAAATTAGAAATACATGAAAAATCAGGAAAAATAGGGAACCTTGTTTACGCTACTGTTAGAGCGTAAATCCATTGATGAAATCATGTTTGACTGCAAATTGGACCATTCATCTAGTGCATAAGAGAACCAAGATCAAACACATTAAATTTGGGAGAGATCCAATGGCTAGTTTTGCCGAAAAATGTGAAGAATAGTACCTAGGAAAGTTTTAGGAACATGAAAAAAAAATTACATAAAAAACATAATTTTTGGAAAAATCAATGTAAAAGGATGGTAGAAATGGAAACTAGACGAAATTTTGAACAAAATGACTCAAAAGCTAGGTGATTTGGATACGTATAGGGTCACTAGAGATGACCGGAAGCCGTCATCTTCTCTGGGGCCTGTTTCTACGTCGCCGGTGTAACCTGGTGTAAACTGGGCGCCGATGTAACCTAGTGTAAACTGGGGCAGCCCGTGTAACTCAGTGTAAACTGGGTGCCAGTATAAACCGGTGTAAACTGCATCGTCGGTGCAAAAGAGCTTATGGTGGTCGGTAAGCCCTAAAAGAGGCATAGTTTCACTTTAAATTTGATTTTTGAGAGCTATAGAGGTCCAAATTGCGATCCGAAAGAGGCGTTGTGACCGTATTGACGACGCGAACATAGATTTAACCTAAAACTTATAAATAACCACTTTTAATTTAAAAAAAATTTTAAATAGTGATGTGACATTGATAGGTGCATCCGAACATATAAGTTAAAGAGATTTTTCGAGCGAACTAAGTGATCTCACGTCGAGGTAGGTGACGACAATTAATGTTTTATTTTGATTTTCAAACTCTGCATGATTATAGCATCATAATTGATTTTGAATTTAAATTTCACTTAATAGTAATCGTTGATTTTGCTAGATTTAGAATTCAATACTATGATCGTTACTTGATTTCAATCATGTATTAAACGGGTTTATTACAAATGATTTCATGAGATGGTGTTATCTATTATGCATAATTAGAAATTCCTTTTCTTTATTACATCACTAAAATTGATGGATTTGCATGAGAAAGAAAAATAGGGGCTTGGTGAATGGTCCTTTTAGAGGTTAACCCCGGGATGAGGGGCGTGCCTTGGGGATTGCAAACTATGAGTACTTTTGAGTTTTGGCATATATATGATTTCTATATTTTTATGTTTTATACAGGGTGCTCTCACCCGGTGGGCGTCATGCTATGAGGGAGAGGGTCGGCTACCCACCCTCCGAGATTTGTGATGTTATGAGATTTTGATATAATAGACACCTGCCCATAGATGGCATTCTGTAGGGGTTTAGTAACATGGATAGTCCACACTACCGGTCTAGGCCTTTCCATGGGGACAGACGTTAAGTCTCCCGTTATGGTGTCGACGGGGAGTGGCGGTAGTTGAGACCCATGGAGGGTTGCCATTGCGATATGACGATCCATACTCTTATTATGTATGCTTGCATGATGAGCATAGTGATGAGATGATATGCCTGGGTGTAACGACACTCAGAGGTTGGATATGAGTACTCATGATCAGTGATATTTGTTTATATGATGCTTGTGGGACCCATTACCTTAAGGTGCCATTATTATTATTATATGCTCATTTATATTGATTCATATCATGTTTTAAATCCATGGAATGCATGTTTAGGCATACTTGATAAATGGATATTATGTCAACATGCGTTATAATGATTTTATCGTCATAAATAATAGATATTTTATTTTGTCATTACTATTATTTCATTTATTTCATTATTTTTCTATGTACCTATATAATCAATAGCTTGCTGAGGCATTGCTTTGTTTTGCAATGCCTTAGATTTTGAGCGCGACATCAGGAAAGGCAAGACCATGGAGAAACCATAATAGCAGTGGGAGATTTCCTTACTTAAGTTATAGATATTGATGTGAGTTAATAAACAGGATTAAAATTCAACTTTCTATATGGATTGTATACTTTTATTCTATGGATTTGATTAAGACAATTAAACATATGATGAACATTTAGATGAGATGTTATGATGGATAGCCCCTGGGCCATATTATTATTGTATTTTGGATATTTATTTGATTCAAAATAAAGGCGTTGATTCATTTGACGTTGATTGATATGAGTTTGATGTATTCGATGGTGTGCACTAGGCCGGATATTACCTATATAATAGGAGTCGTGAGTAGATTTCTTTCAAATCCAGGCAAAGATCATTGGAAAGCCGTGAAGTGGATACTACGGTACATGAAGAGCACATCTAAGCTGTGCCTATGTTTCGGAAGTACAGATACACTCCTGGAAGGTTACACAAATGCTAATATGACTAAAGATCTTGATGGAAGAAAGTCAACATCAAGGTTTATTTTCACTTTTGCAGGGAGAGCTGTATCATGGCAGTCCAAGTTGCAGAAATGCGTAGCTCTATCAACAACAGAAGCTGAATATATTGCCGTAGCTGAAGCAGGCAAAGAAATGTGGCGGATAAAACAGTTTCTTTAAGAGCTCGGTATCACATAGGAAGAATACAAGATACATTGTGACCGTCAAAGTGCTCTAGATCTGAGCAAGAACTCAATGTATCATGCGCGCACAAAGCACATTGACGTACGGTATCACTAGATACGAGAGGTGATAGAAGAACAGAAGCTAAAGTTGGAAAAGATTCACACTTATAAGAATCTTGCAGATATGTTGACAAAGGTGGTAACCGATGAGAAGTTACTGTTATGTAAAAACATAGCAGGCATGAGTTCAGACTAGTGGAGTATGGCAGGGGATGGAGGGGGAGAATTGATGATGTCAATCCTCATGCCTGAAGAGTCTTGCAAGATAAGGAAAGTTGGTTAATTGTAATCCTAATTTGATTAGGAGTCCTAATCATAGAAGGAAAAGGAAAGACAAATTAGAGTCCTACTAGGAAAGCTCTAAACCGCCTTTGGCCTATAAGTCAAAGATCATCGAGCAGAACAGGTGTAATCTCTCTCTCTCTCTCTCTCTCTCTCTCTCTCTCTCTCTCTCTCTCTCTCTCTCTCTCTCTCTCTCAGCCCCACCCTCTGCGGAGGGGGGTCAGCAAAGTGAATTCCACCTAGTATAGTCCTTGCGCCAAGTAATCAAATGGCAATGAGAGAAACCTTCATCACCACATCTTATTAATGTAACTAATCTGAAGCTGTAAAATAAATACGCTGGAGGGCACAAGGTTCAGCAATCCTTGTTAGTAGGAACTCAAATTTCAAAGTCAATTTCATGTAAGCTTATCATGTGCCAAGTCCAATTGGCATTGGCATGAGCTGCTATTGCCCAGGACTCATTTGGGTGAAATGTGAATGGCTTAATGACTATGGTTGACCGAGGGTGTTCCCACTCTCAAAAGATTTGAAGTAGCAGTGAATTACCCACAAGCCAAATTGGCGTGTACCACTCTTAAATATGTGACGACCTAAAGTGTACATATTTTTTGTTCCAACACTTTACATAAAAAGGAAGGTAAATAGGATTTCTGTGTTTCATACTATCTATTTTACAACTATAAGAGGGCCGAAAATGAAGGCCTCATAAATCGCTAATAGATGTTAGATTTGGTACTAAGGACGTTTGATTGAAGCTGAATCAAATGAATGTCTTCGATCCATGAAAAACATAAAGAAGTGGGTCTTCACCCTAGTTTTATACATATCAATACATAAGTATGTATGGAAGAAATTCTCCTCCTCTTTCTCTCTCTCTTGTATGTATGGAAGAAATTCTCCTCCTCTTTCTCTCTCTCTTGTATGTGCATGTTTCATTAACTAACACAGAATATGAGAATTTGATAATATTATTAGAAACATCCATCTTTAATTTGCTAAATTTGAATTTAAATTTAAAAATCTGGGCTACTCAAAATCTTCAATGTTTGATATGAATCTGATGAAGTTGAGATTGCTCCCAAACTTCCTTAATTGCTAAAAAAAATTAATTGATGGGAGAAATTCCAAAAATATTCTCATGTAATGATGTTAACTCAACATGTTACCAATACTACAACTGTTCTTTAACTTTCTTACTGTTCATCTTTGCTGGCCACATCTTTGTAGGTGGATATCCCAAAAATATTCTCATTTAGTGGTGTTAACTCCACATGTTACCGATACTGCAATTGTTCTTTAACTTTCTTAGTGTCCATCTGTTCGTTGTAGGTACAACTGATGGTGTAAAACATGTATCCAAACACTGTAATAAATATTCAGTCCTTCACTCCATCGTACCATTCAGAGAAGGACAAAAAGATGGAAAATATGCTGTGGACCACTCTAATTCATGATTATGATTTGAGGCTGAAATTTTAGTATCTCCCTATGATTTCGGTAAGCTACGTGCACAATGCACGGAGAACTGCCTTCGGTCCCCCAAACTGACTTACTCATGGCAACCTTCTGGCTGCTCAACAACCTATAATGCTAGTCACTACTTTCAGTGGGGCTAAGAAGTAAGCCCCACAACCCAAAGCGGCAAAAAACAAATAGAATTTGCTACCAAAAAAAGCTGGCTAACAGGGGTATTCCTGCGCATAAGAATATAGTAATGGAGAAGGTAATAGCCCAAATAGGATTCGTTTTGGCTAGTATCAATGGACGTTTATACCATTTTGGGTCTGCAAGGAAACCATCCATTACTTTGTTTACACTGTGCCTCCTGGACTAAATACATTTCAATGTCAGTTTGACAGATTTGTTTCAGATTTTTAACAATAACAAAGATTAATCTAGCCAAGTAAACATTACAAAATTATATGAATTTCTTCTCGTTGAACGTGAACTGTTGTGAATGTGTAGACTTTATCGGTGCAACAACCAGCATATTACTATATACTAACTGTTTGATGGACATGATTAATGGAGCACTGAGATCTAAAACAAGGGTCAGTCACAGCAGCTTGCCCCATGTGTTATACTGAAACAGATTCTTCTATGGTGTTTGTGAGAGAGAGAGAGAGAATCGGTGCAAGGAATTGTATGCAGCACAAGTACATGTAGGCCAGAAGATCCAATCTGCACACCTTTTTGCTCCCTATCTCAGATAGCCCATGCACTATAAAATCTTTTCGACTGTAACAGGTTTGGAAATAAAAGCTAATTCTTTATCAATCGCAGGGTGAGGATCGGATCACCCAGTTGAGAAGATTTTGAGGAACCACCAATAGAGATCGAGCCTTTCAATGGTTAAGAAAATTAACCATCTGGATCCTACATTTTAACTTGTCTTCACATTTGTATGACAGTTTTTATTAGAGGGTCCCTCGCCAAATTAATAATTTCTCCACTGAAGCATTCTCCCATATGTTATAGAACTGCTTCTTGATCTCTTTTTTTAAATCCTCCCAAGTTTTGATGGTGCAAGTACCTCATGCCATATCAGCATGCCGCCTACGCAACCACAGCATAACAGTATCAGTCAAGTACATGTGGTAGTGGGTATTTTGGCTTCCTCATCTTTGACCTTCGTGGCCTCAAAATAGTGCTCTAGCTGCCACAACCAGTTATCCAGCTCTCTAACATCTCTTGAATTATTATGAGTCTTGGGTTCAGATGTCCATTCCCTTTCCCCTCTTTTCTCTTGTTGTAGAAGACATGATCAAAACTTACAATGGAGAACTGACTATAGTCCATGCTTGCATCGGCAGACATATGCGTGAGTTATAAACCGTACATGGGCCCTGAGACTGCCTGTTAGGGAAAGAGAGTGACAGCCATTGTATTAGCTTTCATTTCATTTTATTTTTCTTTTTAAATGTGAGCAAGTGGGTAATTTGGAAAAAAAATATGCGAGAGTGTAGTTTATGGCCAACAGCTCCAAGGGCAAGTATCAATTCATTGAACCAAAAGAGAAAGCGTTTACCACCTGAAACAAAACGTACAATGACAGAACAAGCTTCATACAAAGTCAAGAAAGTTAATGAATATGAGGCTAGAGACCCTAGACTGATTCAAGTGACCCCTTGGAAACATGTACTAGACAGTGTTAGCAGCCATTACTGACCCATCTCTCTCTCATTGGTGAAGAACAACATAGGATGTGGTAGAGGCCCTTGATTTGTTGGTCAATAGAAGCAAACGCAATGCTTATGTAAGACGGATGTCATTTGGATTAAAAATGTATGATAACAACCACAACAAGAGACCCCAGGTTTGGGTTAACGTGTTTCTTATTTTTTAAATGAAAAAGAAAGGTGACAAGGAAATATGGAGGAGTGCCAAAACAACTAAACTTGTCAAAGACTCCAGAAGTGGAAATATGCATGCCAACTTCACCTGCAGTTGATTCTTTCATACTTATCGTCTAGATGCCCCTTGCACAACAGACAACCAAATCAGCTAAAAATATAACCCATAGTGTTCTTCAGATGGTTGTGCAATGCAGAAGTAATAAGCATGAATGGTTGTGGTCCCAAAATTTCCCAATCAGATGAGATCCTAGCCCTCTAACAAGTTGAAAGTTACTACTGGATACTGATCTTTGTCATTTGTTGCTTTTGCAATCCATCTGCAAGCTGTCAATCAAATGGATTGCAATCAGATTAAGGGCAAATTCAATCATATTTTGATCTTTGATTGTATACTACCAAGATATACCCATAATTGCTACCCAGTGGATTCTACTGTAACAACAATTTTATTAGCACCATCAAAGCAAGCACAGATCATAAACATTTGAATCAGACGTAAGTTTTTGTTATTATAACAGCCCACTTATATACCCTTGTTTGGTGACATCGTTTATGATAAAAAATCTCTATCTAGAGCGGGTATTATACACTCCCATTTTTTGCTTGGCTTGTCTAGTTAATTGAATGGGAAACACAAGGAGAGAAATGAGCACAGAAGTTATATTTGGTTTACCTTGTGTCTTCCCTACAAGAGAATCACAATAATAAGATCAAGGGTAATTGCTTGGCCTATTGAAAACTAAGAGGACAGAGAAAAAATCTTAGCAAATCATAAGATTGAACCATCAAATGCTGTTCCACAAAAAAAAAAAAAAAAAAAAAAAAAAAAAAAAATCTAATGCAGAAGATTTTCTATACATAGCCCGTGCATGTGGTTCTCCTCAACTAGGATTTTGATGCTTAAGAAAAACACACAGGAATACCAAATTTCTTTTGTAACTCCACCTCTTGTCCCTACTCCAAGGATTTGATACCAAAATAAGTCAGTTTTTAAATAGTGGCCGGCCAACCAACTTCAAGGGTTCATAGCAGGTTCAGAGTACTAGTGCGGCCTGCTTTTGCTTGATCCAAAACCATTCATCCATTTTGATCTCAAGTAGGTCTTGCCCCAAATATCTTAGACAATCCTAAGGCTCTGATCGCTCAAGATCTTTGTACCAAATCTTCTGGATGTCCATTTTACAACTTAGATAACTAGGAGAAGAAAGTAATTAGCTTCCAATAAACAAGACTTTTGGAGTATGGTTTCAGGACCCATCAGATGAATGGTTTTGGATCACCAAACTATACCCCCGTCCTACTTTTTAGCTGGGTGATTAGCAAATTCCACCAAATTGTATAAACAAGAGAAGAAAATCTTCCCCCATTTTTTTCCACAGAAATGGAGATATGGTGATCTAAGGAGTTTGAGTGGGGTAGAAACGTCATGATCACATGAGATTGACATCATCGTGTGTGGGATTTACACAGCTGGGCATTACCCAAAATTCCTTTTTCCAACTAGTAGTTACTTCTAACAGAAGATCAGTACAAACGCCCTTTCCGCCCTCTCTCACCCAACCTTCCAACTTTTCTAAACATTCCCACATAGTCGTTAGTTAAAATGGGAAATAAAACAGAACGTACGTTAGAGAGAGAGAGGCTCTCAATGAGGCCTATAAATCTTCACCTCCTACTCCATCCTCCTTCCCAAATCAAACCCAACATCATAATCTCTGTTTTCTCTTCAATACTGCAAAAGAAGAACATGTCTAGAGCTTCTTCAGATCAAAGTTTTGAAAAACCTAGAGTTGTAGTGAAGAAGGTTTTAGCAAAGCCTCAACATGAAGGAGAAGGTGCAGTTGTTAGGCGGAGCATTGGAAGGTTTCTTCTCTCTTCTTCATTCTGTTATTGCTTCCATTGCTCCTGTTTTACTATTTTATATGTATTGGTTTTTCCATTTGGGTTTGTTCTAATTTTGGTTTTTCGTTTTTTCATTTATTTTTCAGGATGGAATTGAAGTATTTGGATCCGTTTGTCATGTTGGATGAATTTTCTGGTAAATGGATTTCAATGATTCTGGGTTTTCTCTATTGGTTGCTTCCCGTTTAAATTCAAATTATCTCAATGATTTTTGTCTGCTGATTTTGTAGTATCAGCTCCTGCTGGATTTCCTGATCATCCACATAGAGGTTTGACAATGACCCATCTCTTTTTTAGCTTTGCTTTTGCAGATTCTGAAAGATTTTCGTTATGATTATTCTGACATGGTTTACAGGTTTTGAGACTGTTACATACATGTTGGATGGAGCTTTTACCCATCAAGATTTTGCTGGGCACAAGGGCACTATTAGAACTGGTGATTTACAGGTCTGTATCTATAGAGTGAGAAACAATTTCTTCATAACAAACTCTCTAACTGGTTTTTATGTCTCTGACGTTTTTGGGTATTTGTTTTCTTGATCTTATTTTCAGTGGATGACTGCTGGTAGGGGGATAATTCATTCAGAAATGCCTGCAGGAGAAGGAATCCAAAAAGGATTACAACTTTGGATCAATCTCGCTTCCAAAGACAAAATGTGAGAACAGACCACCATTCCATAAAATTCCTCCTCTATAACATTCAAATGCTTAAACTTTCCTGATTTAAATTACAGGATAGAGCCCAGATATCAAGAATTGAAATCTGAGGAAATAAACAGAGTGGAGAAAGATGGCATTGAAGTTCAAATTATAGCCGGAGAATCAATGGGTGTCCGGTCACCAGTCTACACCCGAACACCAACAATGTATTTGGATTTTACATTGAAACCTGGAGCTCAACTGCACCAAAGCATTCCTGAATCTTGGAATTCATTTTTGTACATAATTGAAGGAGAAGGAATTTTTGGAAACTTGAATTCTTCGCCAGCTACTGCTCACCATGCATTAGTTTTGAGTCAAGGAAATGGGCTTAGCGTTTGGAATAAGTCTTCTAAGCCATTGAGATTTGTTCTAATTGGTGGTCAACCTTTGAACCAACCTGTGGTTCAATATGGACCGTTTGTGATGAACACCCAAGCTGAGATTGATCAGACTATTGAAGACTACCATTATTGCAGAAATGGATTTGAAATGGCCAAGCACTGGAAATCTCAACCACTTCATTGAGATCCCAAAAGTGTCAACCAATTCAGCAGAAAATGGTGACAGCAGATTATACAAAAATTTGCAAGAGTCTCTCTTGTAAAGCAAGGAATTAAGGCATCATTGCATCAGACAACATTGATTAACAGAGGAGAAACAGCACTTGTGGGACTTGAAAAGCTTCTAGAAACCTTTGATGATGCAGATGCAGCAACTATCTTCCTAAATCAAAAGTTGGCTCATACCTCTCTATCTCTTTCTGTGTGTCATTTTCAACGTCTGATAAAGTTGATCTTTTCTTCTTTCTCCTTTGGGTTTCTTTTGGTAATGGTGGAGCTGACTCTTTTGGAGTTGGTCCTGAATCAACTTTGCTCAACAGCTAGCCTTCCAACTGATGATGTCATAGCTGTAAGGATTCAGTGGGATGGTTGAGTAACTTGCCAGAGTTTTATTTGTTATTCTGATTGGAGGATTTTTTCTGAGATTTACTATCATTGCTTCATAATGTTCTATAAGTTAGGTCAACATGTAAAAGTGATCATTTCATCTAAATGTAAGCTGGTCAAATTGTAAAGGTGAATCATATGATCTACTTGAGTTTTATGACTCCCAATATCCAAAGTGATAGACATATCCTTTGTGCTACAATGATAATTTATTTATCCTTTCCCACATTTCAAATATAAAGAAAAGCCCCTCTTTGGATAATTATAATGTTGTCTGTATATGCTATCTTATTTGCTTAAGATCTCATATCCAAGTAATGGTTATAATAGTTTTATATTGGTCCTGTCAGTCACATTTTAAGTAGAGTCAATGTCCTTTTACTAATGAGCTTATCTTAAAAATGACTTCTTCTCCCAATACATGCCAGCTTTGACTTGATAGAGGAAAAGAAACTCCAGTTCTGCATTGTGTGGACTTCGTCACTTAATCAAGTTGGTTAAGTGCCTAGTTTCAGAGCCAAGAGGTTGTGAGTCATGTTAACTCACCCTTAAAAGGAAAAAAAAAGTCTGCAGTGATGGGTATAAGCTACTGCTAGTGGAAGTAATTGGCATTCCGCACTACTTCAACCAGTGATTTTTTCCTTCTGACTGAAACCTAGTCTCTTTGCTGTTCCTATTCTTGTATGGTTTTCAGAGGGATAATTGTAGTTTTTTGAGTCTGTGCTGGATAATATTTATTGATGAACACCTCTCTTAGTCCTTGCTATTGGCAATGGCATAAGACTGATAAAAATTCTCCAAAACTTAATGATGTTTAGAAACAGTAGCTCCCAAAGCTACTGGCTAATTTGACTGTACAATATCTTTAGATCAGTATTCAAGTATTTCATGTACTCACATGCATGAATATCCAAGGAAGATGAATCAGAGATTCGACGAGGGGAGTCTTCTAGGAACATCAGCACAGCAATGAATGACACTAATTTGCCAATTAGTATGTGATGGTTTTGCTTTTGTTTCTTGTGTCAATTACCAATACATGTTAAAAAAATTTACAGAATGTGGTTCAAATCATTTAATGAGTGTAAAACCAAACACAAAAAGTTAAATACTAACATTTTTTTTTTGGCAAGTTATGATAACTTTATTCTCCTTGGACTGAGCTAGTCCATGCTAATGTATTATGCACTTCAAAACTAAACAAAAATTCAAGTATATGTGGTAGAGGCACGCCTCTTCGTAATCAGTGTGCAATTGGGTTGCTGCAGCCTATCTCCAAGATATAACTACCACATTAGTCTTTGACAACAGGATTTAATACCAGTGATTTGCCTAAAGGAAAGCTTCTCAAAAGCTTAAGAAGTTTATTAGAAAGCTAAAAAACAAAATGAAATAAAAGAAAAAGAGTGTGGGAGAGAGAGAAACTTTGGGAAAGATCAATCTTTGATGTGTATTACAGCCAAGGGACTAGTCCCTTATATAGGCAGTGAAATGCCCCAGCACTCATCTCTTCAACGGATCTCTCTTGAATAGAAAATTCTGTTTCATTTGAAACAGTTAAAAGTTATAAAACCAAACGAATTTACATGAAACCAGTGAAATGCAATGGTGGAACGCGTCACATAGGAAATCATTAAATTGTGATTCATAACAGTAGAAAGAAAATATAGAAAAATACACTCTTCGACACTAACGCTATGAACATATCTACTAAAAGCTTAATGATTTGAAGTAATTTTCTAATCAAGAAATTCCACACAGTTGGAAATTGTCCAAACATTAGGCTAAGCACTTCAAAACACCAACAACTTTGGCCACTCGAAGTCCAGAGAGCAGAAAAGTAGGCATCCTCTAAATCAAATCAGCTGAAGCTCGGAAGGCAAATTCAAACAATTTTAAGTCATGATAAGAGGTCAGCATGTATTTATTAATAAGATAAGGTGGTAGTGACTTGAATAGAAACTGGTTTGAATTTTTCATAAAATATCTAAAATACTGTGCATGAGTGGAAAGAATCATCAGGTGCAATTTGAAGAATTGTGCATCCAAGTGGTTCAAGCAAAAACAATAATGAAGTATAGATAGAAACAAAATGCTAGGAAGTTACAGTCTGATCTTTGTTAACAGAGTTGGGGCCATGAGCGAGGTGAGCTGTTTCTTATTTTTATCTTGATCATAGATAATATGACTTTGAGTTGTCGTCATGTGACCTTGAGGTCATGGGTTTAAGGCATGGAAATAGCCTCTTGCAAAATACAAGGTAAGGCTGTATACTATTGACCCTTGTGGTCCACCCCTTTCTCAGATCCTGCATACGTGGGAGCTTCATGCATCAGAGCTGCCCCTTTTATCATATGATCATACATCCTTGATCTAAAAGGTATTGATGAGGAACCCATCAGCCAAATGTGTGACCTTGATTTCCGTTGGACCCTTGTGGATGGATATCTGTTCGACGTGAGAACCAGCCATGTGTTGATGATATACAAGTTTGATGGCATGGATGGAAACAGATTATGTGAGCTTTTCTAGATCTTAACACTACCTTTCCGCATAATCTGTCCCACTAGTGGCTAGCAAAAACTTGTCATCGTTAACCATCACTGCCCCACTGCTTAAAAGTGGGCAATGCATACAATAGTCATCAAGGTCCATCTAATAAGACCCATTGCTAGTTTGTTTTTCAATGGCTCAAAACAGTCACCCAGTAAAATGTGCTTTCGGTTGTGTACACGGAGTTAGACGTGCCCGATTGAATTGCAACGAGGATGCCACCTACTTTAGTATTCCAACGACAGTGGAAACTAGGCTGTCAAAGAGCTATCTTCTAGAACATTGTCGCCCTCAAAAATGAAAAAGTCAAGCCCAAAGCAATTATAAATGGGACGGTAGGTACTGACATAAACAACATCTAATCATCCCTGCCTCCTCTGATGTTATGGCTAGGCATGGGATGATGGTCATAATTCCAAAGGCAGGGTATGGATTAAGGTTACCAGAATGTGACAGCCATGAAATTCTCTTAGCCCATCAACATCATTAAACAGAGTTTCCACTTATCTGGAGCAATATGCAATCAGATTTCGGCGACTTGGGACTCTCAACTCTTGAAAGATTGGAGACAATCGGAGAGCATTGTCACTCTCTAAGACTATCGGTAATCACAGATGCCGCGTGTCAAAGGCTTTGCCATTGCTGTGCCAAATCCACACCCATCTATACCAACGCTGTCTCTCTTTGTCAATGGCAGTGCAGGCTAATTTCAAGCCACCAAACGTAAGTCCCAAGTTTATGTAATCGGCTGCCAACCAAAACTGTGTGAGGTCTAGACTTCTGGTGATTGAACCATTCATTTGCTTCTTACAATAGGCCATGTCCCAGAACATAATTCTGATCTTAATTTGTTGGAAGCTGACGACCCATCAAGATAAATAACAGTAACAAGATCCCATATGATCAGGCCTTGACAGATGCTTCAGAATTTGGGGCATTAAAGATAGTGACAGACAGCTCCAACAGCTGAGATCAACAGAAAGCTGAGCCAACTTGTACCATAGCAACCAGTAAATTAGAAATTTTGGGTCTATCAACCACCAGATGGAAAGCTACTCCAGTCCTAGCAGATGGAGTATGCAAATAACTTTCTGCAAAGAACTCATTCGTGAAGTGGTAGAACAAGAAAATGATATTGACAATAATATCCAAAAGAACTTATGTTTTATACTGAATGTTGCCCCTCTGACCCAAAACTTCAGCCTGGAAGGTTAAGTGCAACATCTCCAATGCTTTGTGGGTGATGTCCACTTAGCAAAACGGAAGAATTTGGGACACAACGAATTACAAGACCAAGGGCTCATCTATAAGTATCACCGTTCTCTACCATGAGTAACCAAACAGCTAACAGCAACATTCCATCAAATTAATGCTCTAAATGGAACCAAAAAAAAAAAGGAAAAATAAACGACAGAAATGGGAAGATAAGCCATATAACTTCTATCCACTTTATTCTATCTTGGATACATGCCTTTTTCCAGAACACAAAAATTCACTCAAATGAAAATATGATCTTATTAAGTTATAACCAAAGAACCCATGAAGACATACCCAGATAATGAGGGCAAACTGAAAACCAAATCTGGTGTCTGAAATAAATAGACTGATCTTGACAATGCCATTCACTTGTAAAATTTCTGGAAAGAAACAAATAAATCCCTAACAGCAAGAAAACCTTCCCTGTTGTTTTGATCCATCGGTTCCGTCCTTAACAAGGCTTACCCTGTTGACAGATAGTTCTGCTTTATAGGAATCAGAGCTCAAGACCTTCCTGCTGACATTATTGTAGATCTCCTTGATGACAATCTCAAAAGCCGTCTTAACGTTTGTAGAATCCAGAGCTGACGTTTCCATGAAAAACAGCCCTTCCGATTCTGCAAGGGCTTTACCTTCCTCCACACTCACATCCCGAATATTGTCCAAATCACACTTGTTCCCGATAAGCATCCTTGCCAGAGTTGTATCAGAATGTGCTGCAAGATTGTTGCATAATCATAAACCTTAAGATCTCTAACCCCAAAAGCTTACATAGATAAATAAGTTCTTGCATATGATCTCCGGAATGAAGCCATGGTATTTAATAGAGTGGAATGGAGGAATAAGATTCATGTGGCCGACCCCTAATTGGGATAAGGTCTTGATGATGATGATGATCTCCGGAATGGGAAAGTAAAAATAGAAAGAAAACATGAATGTAAAATTATTTTTCTGAAGTAACTAAAAGTTTTGAGCCAAGCAAGAATTTATTGAATAACCATTTCTGCTAATAGAATCTCATGCAATTTTCTATGTCACTAATAGCTGCCAGATGAACATCATACACCAATTCATCGATCTTGCTCTATGGGTCTAACATACAAGTATTATCACTATTTTTCAAACAGTCAAACTCCATATGGCCATTCAATCTTTTGAAAAGCTGACATGTTCAATACATGTTTTGGGCATAAAAAGCAAACAACCATCAATATGGATATTTATAAAATAAGATAAGAAAAAAAATTGATATCTTCCTTTATCTTCACACATCATTGAAATACAAGAGGAATGCTAAACCAAGCACTCATTAAGACCGCCCATCTTTGGATGATCTAACCTGCTCATCAGATTGCTCCAGCTTAAGAACCTGTCTTTGTCATTGATTTAGACTATTGTTTATAAGTCTCTAACCATCTGTTTCTTGTGACCAAAATGTACACTTTTTAGAAGCTAAAATTATTCAATCGGCACCATTATTAAGCAACAAGACATCCAAAGCTGGAGAAATCAGATTATTGGATCATCCATATGTGGGCTCCTTCCTGAAAAGTGAGGCACTTACATTTGGCGCTTTGGTTCAACACTTCCATTCACCAGTCATGGATATACTAATATAGTTCTTATCCCTTGCTACAATCTGGTACATTACTAGATTATCAGTATATACAAGCCTAAATAGTAAGAACAATACTATACAATATTACCATAGAACGACGTGGGCACTGGTAGTCATTTTTTTGTGTGTGCAACATCTGGTACCTCTTCTTTGCGCCATGATTACTATGTTGAACTACTTTGTAAGGGAAAATGCTTAGAGTTCAAACTGTCAATTCAAATATGATTATACAAGGTTATATAAGTATTATTCAATTCTAGCCACCATAAGCATCCTATTGCCAGCAAGTGATGTACAAATTCAAGCTATTCTATTCGCTCTATGAAGGTCCATTTCACGTTTCCTTCAAAGTATATGTCTGAAGAACAAACCTACTGATTTCTATCAATCCATTAGTAAGCTCTTCAGTGTATCGCCCATCAAGCTGATTTGCCAGATGTTTGGTTCCAGTTGATAAAACACCAACAAAATTAATTGAAAATTCCGTTTATTCATTGCATTGGAACTTCCAGTGTTTTGGTCTTTCCCGTGTACTATTTTATAGGAAAGAGACTAAATGACTAACTAGGGTTTTATGTAACTTTTGTTATTTATTGGATCTCCCATGCAAAGAAACCACCCCCTCCCCAAAACAAAACAAAAAAATCCACTTCGGACAGGGTCAAATAACCTTATGTCTCGTCCGAGGATCCCTAACAGAAAGTAAAAATTAACTTTAGGGCAGCCCGATGCACGAAGCTCCGGCATATGTGGGCTCCGGGAAAGGGGCAGGCCACAAAGGGTGTATAATACGCAGCCTTACCCTGCAAAAGGCTGTTTCCAAGTCTGGTACCCATGACCTCCATTAAAATTTATGTTGCTGTTCTCAGTCCATTCCATCTGAAACTAACCAAATTTTCTGAAACATTTTGGAATTTCCAAGATCTGCCCTGGAAATTTTCAGTCACACCTATGTCATTTTGCAGTTCAGAATGGAATCTTCTCTGTCCAGGATATAGCTGATTTGACAATCAAGTGTTCATCTGATAAATTGGAAGGAAACCAAACAGAATCCAAACAATCAGAAATATTTGACAGCAGTTATGATTTCTTCAATGAGATGAACATACTTAAAAATGTTTCCAATATTTTCCCATAGGAAGTAACGTGCTTTTTTGCCCATTTACTTTGTGGCAACTGATATAGCCTGTCACAGGAAACAAGTATGGGTTTAAGATACTCTTGTTGTTTGACATGTGCATTTCTTGAGATGGTTGTCCAGATAATATACTCTGATAAGCACAAGTTCCATCTACTTCAGTCACTACAAACCACATAAATGCATAGAGGTTGATAAACAGCCATATGAACCATAGTAAGAACACCATACCATATCAGATGTTAACAAGGTCATCCTGCCAATACACCAGACAAGCTCATGTACCCCTACCCAAGCAACTTCCAACTTGGTCAACATTTTCAAGATTGCCAAGGCACCCAGCAGAGGAAACAGGCTTGAAGGTAAGAAGGATGACATCCAAGATCATATACCCTAACTTCATGCAATTTGTAACTTGGTTGACATTTCTAAGATTGTTAAGATACCCACCAGAAAAAACAGGATTTAAGTTAAGAAGGACAAAGTCAAAGAGTGAAAAAATGACACAATAGACCTACCACTAAAGTAATTTGATTCACATTTAAACTTGACAGGTTATTCTTAGCTGGGATAATTGGTTGAGTTGGTTTAGGGCAACAAATTCTGTAAAGTGCGAAGAGAGGCAGGCAGGACGTGACTCACAATGTCTAGCAAAATCATTTCAACAGTATAGCACTGCATCATTAACAGAAGCTAAGCCAACACCCTGAGAAATCATACGGACAACAAATTCGTAAAAAGACGTATTGATTGGGATTGGACACTTCGTCAAGATGATTAAGGGTCTCGTTTCATAACTACAAGGTTATGGGTTCAAGTCCACAACCTCATAGTTATAAAAGAAGGAAACAGTGACTTAATCAAAAGTTATAAAGACTATGCGCAGATCATTCAGAACAGTTGCTGTCTCATCACAATCAAGGTCGAGGACAGAGTTCAACACCAAACCCAAGAGAAAATTTTCATGCGATTTGAAACAAGGTAGTCACCAAACTAGCTTTAACAGTTCATATAAAGCCCTAAATTAAACCCAGTTTAATCCTAGCCATTAGCAGAATGTTTTAAGGTGAACACTTAGAACTTGAAGTTGCAAGTACAATTTTCAAATAACTACTTCCTTATTTGTTGGGAAGACTTCAAAGATCTGAAGCATGACTCAAAATCAGAACTATAAGAATGTTTCAGCAAATAGAAATGACAACCAATTACAGACACAGAGTCATAATTGCTTGTCCTAAAGACTGCCATTTTTCAAGTTTACACACTGAAGGGTTCAAGCTCTCAACCAAGTTGGTTAAGTGCTCCATCTCACAACCTAGAGGTTGTAGATTCAAATCCACGCTCCATTTAACACCACCAACCTCCCAATCTCTCACCTCTATGAAAAAATAGAAGAAAGAAAAAGAAGGGCGTGAGCAATTTGCTTTGTAATTCTTCACTTTCACCAGAAAAAAAGAAGAAATAGAAGAGAGAGAGTGGGGGAAAAAAAAAAAAAAAAACAAGTTCAAGAACATGAACAAGCATATCTCTAAGAATGGAATAGGAGCAATTTGAAAGGTTGTTGGTGTTTTGTTTTGGCCAGTT
Source organism: Warburgia ugandensis (assembly GCA_035236585.1). Lineage (NCBI taxonomy): Eukaryota > Viridiplantae > Streptophyta > Magnoliopsida > Canellales > Canellaceae > Warburgia > Warburgia ugandensis. The sequence goes on along the minus strand of CP141134.1, from coordinate 9,150,138 downwards.
TTTTCACTGACAAGTGTCATGCTGAATTAATGTCCAACCGTCAATCAGGAGGCAAATTTTGCATCCCTTAAAGATATATCTTTAGTAACTGAGATTAGCAAATAGAACCCAATGGGCAAACAAGTTGGTCCTAGCACAACTAAATAATTTGTTGGCACCTGCACCCAGCAGATAAAGTAAATTACATAGTCCATTTTAGGAATTGGCAACTTCCCCATTCAGTGACATTGGCACTGGACATTCCCAAAATGGGTACTATCGGGTCGGAGGAATTAGTCCAATAGATGGAAGAAGAAGGGGAGCCTTGGCGCAACAATAAAGTTGTCATCATGTGACCTTGAGGTCACAGGTTCAAGGCATTGAAACAGCCTCTTGCAAAAATGCAAAGTAAGGCTGCATACTATAGACCCTTGTGGTCAGCCCCTTCCCCAGACCCAGCTAGGCGGGAGTTTCATGCACTGGGGATGCCTTTTCCAATAGATGGAAGAAAACCACTGGCATATGGAAAGGGACACTGAATTTGACAAACAAAACTTTCAATCTTAACGCACTTTCATTCACAACAATAAGATATCCATTTGTTTTGTAATTCTTCACTTGTATTAAAAAAAAAAAAGGAGATCCATCTCCCTATACCTAAGAATACTATTCTACTATCCCAAGAAACCAAGTAAGTTTACTAAGTTTTTGTCAATGTCATCCCCATTCTTGCCATTCTTGATCCCAGAGCAGCATACCCAATTCTTTGCAATAGGTCACATCAAAATGAATTCTATTAGTTCCATTTTCCCCCAGGATTCTGCCCGCTAGTCTAAGTGAACAAATCCACTTCAGGTTATTAGGCATACCAGGGTAAGTGCGTAGATATCAAGATTCCATGGGCTCTATGACCTGAAACTTTTATAGCAATTAGCATCTGTTACATCAACTGAACCTAAGGAAGGTAGATTTGGCAAATATTATACAAGAAGAAGTAAGGGAACAAAGTAAAACAACATACAATTATATCTGTTTACAATCTGCAGAGGCAGTTACTTTAGTTGGATATTTCAAAAGGCAGTTACGGCTGGAAGAGGGAGGCAGGACATAAGAGGAAGGAGAGAACAGAAGAGGGGGAGGATTGTTAGAAGTCAGGAAGTGGAGGTTCTAGCTCCTCAAAAGCTAGAGATTGTAATAGTTAGAAAACGTATCCAGAACAGAACCAAGAAAGTTCTGCATTCTGTTTTGATTGTAATTGAAACTCTGTATCAAAATTCTTGTTGAAATTGAATTTGATTGAGGCATCTATCAGTGGTATCAGAGCTGGTTCGAAACCTGGGAATGGTTAGGAGCAGAATGGAGAGGACAGAAAGCATGGAGAAAGAATTGGAGGGCGTGAGAGGGGAGATAGGAGATAGGAGACTTGAGGGATCATATGGGAAGATTATAGACAAATGTGAATGCCTTAGGAGATTACTTGATGGAGATAAGGAAGTGGATCAAGAACAAGGATGTTTTGGAAGAAAGTCGAGGTCGCACGAGGAACACAGAAGTAGGGGAAACCTCAGATGATCAACACCGGAACACCATCGAGCAAGAACTCCATCAGCGTCAAAACTAGCCAGGCCGGAAACTGGATTTTCCAGTATTCAATGGCCAAGAACCCTACGGCTGGGTTTGTCTAGCTGAAAGGTATTTTCAGATCAACCGCATAGCCGAGGAAGAGAAAGTCGTTGCCGCAGCGGTGTGCATGGAGGGAGATGCCCTCAACTGGTTCTTGTGGACAGAATCAAGAAACCCTTTCCGATCTTGGGCTTCTCTCCGATCGTCCCTATTGAGAAGATTCAGATTTTCCCAATGTGAAGATGATTACGAAGCCTTATTGGCATTGAAACAAAGGGGTACCGTCTTCGAGTATCTCCGGGCATTCGAGCAACTTTCTAGCCACCTGGGAGGCCTTTCCGACTAGCTGCTGAAAGGTGCTTTCCTAAACGGGCTACAAGACGAGATCAAGGCCGAACTCAGGATTTTCAGGCCTAGATCTTTATCTGGGCTCATGGAGTTGGCCCAGAAGATAGAGGAAAAGAGCTAGGCCCTAGATCAGATACGAGCCCGTCTAGCAAGAAATGAGGTTGGGCCTCGAGTATCTGAGCCCACCCAGATCCAGTCAAAAACGGGCTTGAAAGAAAGAGGTTCTCAAGGGCAATTTCATAAATTGCCCATCGTCTTCAACGAAAATGACCGAAACTAGGGTTTCCGGTCGAAAAACGATCGAGAAAAGAAACCCGGTGAACCTATTGCCGGAAGAAGAGAAAATTTTAGGAACCTCGCTGATTCCGAGCTACAACAAAGGAGATCACTAGGGTTATGTTATAGGTGCGATGAAAAGTACCAGCCTGGCCACCGTTGCAAGAACCGGCAGTTACAGATCTTGATCCTTGCCAACGACGAAGCAAAGGATCTGGAACCCATCTCAACACCTTTCATGGAGGGGGACGACACACGAGAAGGGGATAACCAACCTTTGGAGTTATCCCTAAACTCCATCTCCGAATTCACATCTGGCGGTACTATGAAGCTCACGAGCTCGATTGGAGGAAGAAGGGTAGCGGTTTTGATTGACAGTGGGGCTTCTCACAATTTCATATCCACTCAACTCGTCCAAGAACTTCAGTTAGAGGTGGATCGATCAAAGCAATTTGGGGTTCAGGTGGGTGACGACCACTGCATCAGAGGAGAGGGTATATGCAGGCAGTTAAGCATAGATCTGGGAAGTATTCAGGTAGTCCAAGACTTCCACCCCTTTGACTTAGGCAGAGCCGATCTCGTGTTGGGGATAGCATGGTTACAGACATTGGGGGATATTTCTGCAAATTTCTGTGATTTAACTATGCGTTTCAAAGTGGACAAACGACAAATAATCTTGAAAGGAGATCTGACTCTATCTTGTTCTATGGTCTCTTATAAATCGATCCTTTGGATCATCCATAAAGCTGAATTTGGGTGTATGCTAGAATATGGAGGTATGGAAATGGATCAAGGTCAATTGCATGAAGGTATCCAATCAGCTATAGACTCCCTCCCACATCAATTTTCAAAGATAGTTGATCAACCTTTAGGACTGCCGGTTGCTCGTTCTCATGATCATACCATTCGGTTGTTAGAAGGAACACAACCTCCTCATAGCAGGCCATATAGATATCCACATTCACAGAAAGATGAAATTGAAAAGATCATAAAGGAGTTATTAAACGCAAGCATCATTCGACCCAGTAAAAGCCCTTTTCTGGATGAAATAGACGAACTGCTGGATGAATTAGGTGGAGCCACCATTTTCTCAAAACTAGACTTGAAATCAGGCTATTATCATATTCGGATCAAGGAGGAGGACATAGAAAATAGCCTTTCGAACTCATGAAGGGCACTATAAATTCTTGGTTATGTCTTTTGGGTTAACCAATGCACCAGCAACTTTTTAGGCGCTCATGAACGAGGTATTTCGTCCCCATCTACGCAAATTTGTCCTTGTCTTCTTTGATGATATTTTGATATATAACAAAAACCTTTCTCTTCACTTGGAGCATATTGTTATTGTCCTGAAATTGTTGGAAGAACATCATCTTATTGGCAATAGAAAGAAGTGTTCATTTGAACAACCTTCTTTGGAATACTTAGGATATATTATATCTGAAAAAGGGGTCGAAGCTGATGAATCCAAGATAGAATGTATGTTATCATGGCCCATCCCCAAAGACGCCAAGGCACTGCATGGATTTTTGGGTCTTACTGACTATTATCAAAGATTTGTCAGAAGCTATGGAATCATTGCGGCTCCATTAACTAAATTACTTAAGAAAGATGGCTTCAATTGGACTACAAAAAGTCAAGAGGCGTTTGAGACATTGAAAAAAGCCATGACATCGGTTCTTGTATTAGCCATACCCAATTTTACAAAAACCTTTGTGCTGGAAACGGATGCATCAGGAAAATGAATTGAGGTTGTCCTCATACAAGAGGGTAGACCAATTGCTTTCTTCAACCAGTCCCTCTCCCTTCGATTACAATCGAAATTAGTTTATGAAAGGGAATTGATGGCTATAGTTCTTGTTGTATAGAGGTGGAGACATTACCTCATGAGAAGACGTTTCATTATTCATACGACCAAAAAAGTCTCAAGTTCTTCATGGATCAACAATTGCTGAATGAAGAACAACAAAGTAGTTAACCAAACTCATTGGGTATGACTTTGTCATTCAGTATAAGCCAGGATCAAATAATCGAGTGGCTGATGCTTTGTCTAGGCAGCAGGAGTACACCACCATCAACCCTTCGAACAGCAAAACAAAGGAGGAAACTACAGATAGTGGGTCATAGCCTAGAGAAGAGAGCGATCTTCTATTACATCATCTTGCTCTATCAATGGTTCGATGTGACGATTTGAATTCACTAGCTGCTGAATTACAAGAAGATCCTCACATTCGTCATATTATTTAGGACCTCTTGGAAAATCCAGATAGCCAACCAGGGTATACACTAAAAGGGGGTCTTTTACTATTCCATGGGAAACTAGTCATTCCAAAGTCTTCATCTCGCATTCAAGTCTTCTTACAAGAATTCCATTCCACACTAGGAGGAGGGCATTCAGGAATCACACGCACTTATAAACGCATATCCCAGGTGCTTCATTGGGAGGGAATGCGACAGGATATTCAAAAATTCATATCCACTTGTGATGTATGCCAAAGGAACCAATACATAGCTAATAAACCAACAAGTCCTCTTCAGCCTCTTCCCATTCCCAAGGAAGTTTGGAGTGAGTTGTCCATGGATTTCATCAGTGGGTTACCTAGAGCACATGGCTATGACACGGTGTTAGTAGTTTTTGATCGATTAACCAAGTACAACCATTTTATTCTCCTCAACCACCCTTACACAGCCAAAGAAGTAGCCAAGATCTTTAACAAAGAGGTTGTTAGACTACATGGTTATCCTCAATCTATTGTATCCGACAGAGATAGGGTCTTCATCAGCCAATTCTAGACGAACTATTTAAGCAGGCAAGAACCACCCTCAAGGTGATTTCTTCATACCATCCTCAAATGGGCGGGCAGACAAAAGTGGTAAATAGATGCTTGGAAACATATTTACGATGTTTCATTGATAACAAACTAAAATCCTGGCCCAAGTGGATCTGTTGGGCAAAATATTGGTACAATACTACTTACCAACATTCAGCAGGAATGACACCTTTCCAGGCTCTACATGGAAGAGAACCACCCAAGTTGTTGACTTTTACAGGGGGAGAGTCATTGGTGGAGGAAGTTAACCAACAGCTGGCTAACCACGATTCCATTTTAAGTGAACTCAAGAACAATTTAGAGACGGCTCAAGTGAAGATGAAAAGACAGGCAGATACACACTGCCATCCTCTCACTTTCCAACCAGGGGACTGTGTCTATTTGAAACTCCAACCTTATCATTTCAAAGCACTCTCAACAAAGTTCAATGAGAAACTACGTCCCCGCTATTACGGCCGTTATGCTATTTTAGAAAGGATTGGACAAGTAGCTTATAAACTGGAGCTACTACCACAGGCTAAATTATATCCTGTTTTTCATGTATCTCAGCTTAAGCCAGCTTGTGAACCAACTCTAAAGCCTCAACCCATACCACAGGCCTTAACTGAGGAGCTAGAAGTGAATGCATGCCCATCAGCCATCAAAGACATTAGGCAGTCTCCTAATGGACAATTCGAAGTACTCATCCAGTGGGAAAATCTTCCAGACCATGATAGCACGTGGGAGCCATTGGAAGACATTCACAGGCAATTCCCTGACTTCCACCTTGAGAACAAGGTGGCACTGTTAGGGGGGGGGGGGGAATTGTTACATCAACTGAACCTAAGGAAAGGTAGATTTGGCAAATATTATACAAGAAGAAGTAAGGGAACAAAGCAAAGTAAAACAATATACACCTGTTTACAATCTGCAGAGGCAGTTACTTTAGTTGGATATTTCAAAAGGCAGTTACAGCTGGAAGAGGGAGGCAGGACATAAGAGGAAGGCGAGAACAGAAGGGGGGAGGATTGTTGGAAGTCAGGAAGTGGAGGTTCTAGCTCCTCAAAAGCTAGAGATTATAATAGTTAGAAAACGTATCCAGAACAGAACCAAGATAGTTCTGCATTTTGTTTTGATTGTAATTGAAACTTTGTGTCAAAATTCTTGTTGAAATTGAATTTGATTGAAGCATCTATCAGCATCTTAAAGAGCACTGCTGGAAACAGATAAAAGTCAAGTCATCAAATTTCATATCACTATTCTCCTCCCAACTCCCAATTGATTAGGAAAACATTCTTCATCCTATGTACTTCAAATCTACATTCTGATGAATCAATTTAAGCCAAAAGGTGGCCAGAATTGGCCCGAACTCCCTTTCGAAAGTTTATTTTGATTCAGATCTTTTTCTTGCATTTTCTAATGAATCATCCTATGCATTTTCATAGAGGAGAATGGAAGAATAATACTCACGCAGCTGACCATTTGATTCTCTCCTCAAGCTTACAACGATTGATTCCCCACAATGATCCCACCAATAGAAGTCTTGGACCTAAACTCATTGTTAATAAATTCAGCATTAAGGAAACTAACTTCTAGCAACATAGTTTCACTAGCCTCATTGAATTCCCATTTGCAATCAAAGATCCTTGAAATTATTATAATAAAGAAGAACGTCCTGTCCAATCATATGTTGGATCTTGGATTAAATCTGAAAAATCTAACAAGTGTTTAATAAGTCATAGAAAGTGACACAGAAGTAGATCCATCTGTTCAGATTCTATGAAATCTTGTTATACCAGAGAAGCTACAGCGGTGCTACATGCCAATAGAAGATGCAAGTCACACATCCACAACAAAGGAAAAGAAAATGGAACGTAAAAATCTTGATAAATTACAGTAAGAATAGCCCTATTACTCCATCAGACACCAACCTAAATTACTCTATACCCACTTACCTCACACCCCTTAAATGACCCAACTGATAATGGCAGAACTGACGATATCTGCTCCAGTAAAACCCATTAATCCCCTTTGACAAGACCCTAAAATTTCCAACGGGTACAAAAGATAAAAAAGGAACTTAGGCAAGAAGTTGTTTTGTTCCAGTGATAACACGGGGCACTTCCAGCTCTTTGGAATGGAATTAATCCCTGTGGATGAGCGCAACCACTCAAACCTCTCACATTGCGGTAATCCGACCGCAGAAAATGGGTATTTGGAGAGCATCCTTGATTACACCAACTTGCCACACTATGCGAGGGAATTATTCCTTGAAATAGCTTTATTTCCAAAAACATCCATTCCCTTAAACAAGGTGAAGTTACAATTTATGGACATACAGACTCAACAGAAAGAGTCCCAAGAAATGGAAGGCCACCACTGATGCAAACAGAAAATCCTACAAAATAAGTCATCTAATCCATTTTTAATCAATGATTAATAGCATCAATACCATTGAAGAAAGCTATCGAAATGGAATCATCCTGTTTCCACCAAAATGCTTGTAGCAATTGCTTTCACAGGAGCACCTCTTGCCCAAAATCCTGATGCATATCCTAGATAACTTCGTATAAATAGCAGAATCTTCAAGAAGACCACAAAATACTGTAGTTGGCAAAGGAAAAACTAATTCTCCCAGTTATATACTTCACCCGAAATCTTCACATACCACCTGCAGTCTAAATCTTGCTCCAGGCAAGAAACTAAAACCTCATCAGATATGAAAGGTGCTATAGAGTTTTAGCAGCAACATCCAGAAAGAAGGTACCATGACAGCCATCAGCAGAATCATTTTGTTCAGATAGGAGACACTGAAAATGCACGAATGAAAAGCCTAGATAATCATAGGAAACCCTAGAAGAAGATGAGAAATTTTACTGAGTCGTGTTTTCTCATTAATGTGTGCCGTAGTCATTGGTTTATATAGTTACAACCTAGAACAACAAAATTACTAATCAGTTGCTGCACACATATTACGTACAGGACTCTAGACTAAATAAGAGAGAAATATAAAAGTCAAAAGTCCACAATCTATGATTAATGACCCTATTAATAAACGAAAGAAAAGTGACTTAAAGAAGAAAATATGTGCGTGTGTGTGTGGAACACAAACTGAAAGAGAAAAGCCTTAATCAGTGATTCTTACTTGTGAGCTCTTTAATTTCCCACTTCAGCTTAAGAGTGAAGTAATATTTCAATTAAATACTTGTTGTGTTCAGCAACTACTTAGATATTCAAAATACTTGAATCGCATTAGACAAAATAGATAATAATGATTCAAAGGGTTGAGAAGAATTGGAAGAGTGAGATGCTTTTAAAGGAAGAGAAAGTTATCAGAAAAATATAAAGACAAAGGAGGAAGAACTTGCACAAGATTGTGAGGTGAGCCTAATTGAAACCTCAGATCTTCTGTGGGTTTCTTCTATTATCTATGTACTATTCTCTTCCAGTAGCACATTTTGGCTGAATTCCACAAACTATTTACCAATATCTCATGAAGAAGTTACTTTAAAAAAAAAAACATTAAAGAAAAGTTAATTCCCACCAAATTTGCAAACAATTAAAGAAAGTAGGATCTTGGAAACTGACTGGGAATGACACAAATTTTGTAGTAAATTGCAATTGCTTCATATATATGAAAAAAAAGAATTATTTAATTTGAATAATCATGACTATAAGTTTTAACATGGTGGAATCTGAACCCCCAAATAAAAAATCCAAGTTTACTAGAACAGTATATTCTGCAACTTCACTGTGCTCTATGAATAAATTTATGCATGTACAAGAAACATGTTTTCAATTTCAAAAAGTTCTCCAACTTTTTGTAATTTTCAATGAAGCTAAACTTGATAACTGTAGGTTGGAAGTTGGATAATCAATTAAGAAATACAGATGGAAACACAGATGCAGAGCTACAGACCTGTACATCTACAACCGCTTCACCCATAAGAATCTCTCTCCCCTTCTTAATTCCATTAATGTAGTATTTTCTGATCATTTTTAGTTACTTTTGTTGCATAATGTGGCCCTTGGACTTGAACAGAAACTCTAACAGAAGAACAATTTATTTAACTTTCCGGTGAAAACCCAACATACCCCTAACAAGCTTTTCTTCTCCTTTCTTCATTCTCTAATTGCAGAACCCAGTGAATGGGAGGGATAAACATACCATTCACAAGTTTTTCTCCTTTCTCCCTTTTCTACCGGCAGAACCTAGCTACTGAATAGAAAACCATCAATTGAATGGTTTCTAAATTCAATACACAAAAAACAAAAATAAAATGGTAAAAGCCCACCTTTTTTCTGGCCATTACGTGCCGTTTGCAGCAAAATGCTTAGATCTTTTCAGCACAAGATACACGAGTTCTATCCTATAGAAGCCCACTAGCCAAAGATCAATCTCCCACCAAAACTCTTCTCCAACTATATCAACCACCCTAAATCTTCTCATCCCAAAAGGAATAGACGACGCTAGATGCACATTAAATACCAAACCAGAAGAATTCTCAACTACATCAACCACCCCAAATCTTCTCATTCCCAAAAATGAATAATCGACACTAAACAGTCATCAAGTACCAAACCAAAACTGAATTACAGCAAGATTCTATGAACTGCCTATCAGCACATCACTAAACAGACGCATCCAATTCAGATCTACCATCCCCCACAGGCAAATACCATCAACATAGACAAATCAAAGTCCCCAGCCACTCAAAAACAAAATTCAAAACCCAAACTTCGAGCCAATATTAACAGCTAACAGATCAACAAATCAAACAAAAAGAGGTCAAGAAAACACAAGTAGAAGTTAAAAAACCACAGATTTCTAACATTATTAAGGGTTTCATGAGAAGAATTGCAAGCATGAAAAACGTAGACCCCTTCTCAAAATCAAAACCTCAACTAAAAAAGCAATTTTGAGTTTTGGGTCTAAGAGATTTCACTATATTGGACATAATAAAGCACAGCAGAGAGAGAGAGAGAGAGAGAGAGAGAGAGAGAGAGAGAGAGAGAGAGCAAAAATGATTGAAACATGATGGACGGAAACCCATTTCTGGAAACCAGGAATAACAAGAAAAGAAAACGATTTTGAGTTCTGGGTTTCACAGATTTCAACAAACCATTTGGACATAATGAAAAGGCAGCAACAATAGAGAAAGAGAGACATACTATTAAGCTCATCAAGCCATCTTTGTACGCTTTCAAAGGTAGTTCCTCGGCTAATATCATAAACTATAAGAGCCCCAACAGCACCCCTATAATAAGCAGAAGTAACAGCACGAAACCGTTCTTGCCCTGCAGTGTCCCAAATCTGAGCTTTCACTTCTTTTCCGTGTATATCCACACTCTGCGTCTGAAATTCCACCCCTATTGTAGCCTTGGAGTTCATGTTAAACTCATTCCTGGCATATCTAGACAACAAATTAGACTTCCCAACAGCAGAATCGCCTATGATCACGATCTTGAAAAGGTACTCCTCTCCTTCTTCTCCTTCCGCCATATTATCACTTCCTTTCTCTTCTTCTAATTCTTCTTCTTCTTCCTCTACATATGATCGGTTGTTCTGGATTCTGTTTCTTTCTTTAGAAGTGTTATTTGGGTTGCTTCTGTTTCTGTTCTTCTTTTGCTTGGGGTTGAGGGAAGCAAGGATGAGAAGAGAGAAAGATCTTCAGATTATGGAATCTGCGATTCTCTGTTTGTTTGTTTGTTTTGGGGAAGAAGGCCGAAAAGGAAAGTATGGATTGCTGAAGGGAAGAGGAGGCAGGGGTTGTGAGGACATTATGGAGAGAGGCAGGCCGGCTTTGCTGGCTCTGTGAGCAACGTGACTACGTGAAGGGAAAAGCGGTGGCTTTATCAATTTGTAGACACGAGTCAATGAGTCTGTCCTCTGCTTTTGGGTGTCTAAAGCTGACTTCTCATGTCACTGTCCCCGTTTTAAGGTGATGTTTATCCATCGAATGATGAAACTGACCGCCGCACAAAATAAAATGCTCAAATAAAATTGTTTAAGTAATAAAAACGGGGATAATCTTAAAAACTTCTGCCGATATTTCTTAAATAAGTTTATCCATGCTCTGCTTTTCCGTCTGTAAAAGCAATTATGGAAAGAAAATCACCATCCATGAATAATATAAGCTACAAATTGTTGTCCCCATCCAAACAGCCCAAAAAGCAAATATTGAAGTGCAAATAAATTAAAATTAATAAATTAGAATCTTTGATTTTTTGTGGTTGAATCTCACAAAACTGTGATTTCTATTTATTAATCTAGAAAATTTAGCACGTGAGTGTGGAGAAATGGCAAGAAGAAGACTCAATGATGCAGGTCACGACTTCCGGTCTGCTCGGAAGTATATGAATGTGTTTTCAGGTGCAAGTAGTACAATGTGACTTTAAAGAAAAAGGTTTTGGTAAACAAATAAGATTATGAATTGCTTGAGAACTCTATTGAATATATAAAATTAATGCATTTTTAATAAAAATCCTTTCTTTAGGTAAGTAGTGACTTGAATCCAAAACCTCTTAATTATAAGACAAGGCACTATTTTTATTTTTATTTTTTTTTTAGAAAGACACTAAAAGTTGTCTTTAATACTTCTCAAGTAAGAAGCTGCGGTGAAATATATATATATATATATATAATTTTAGCAAGAAATTGCAGGTGTAAAGTACAGGTGACATTTGATTAGCAAGAAAAAAGTTTCTAACTGTCATTTCCTCTAAATTTTTTTGTTTTCTATTTTTTTTCAGTCAATCAAAGGTCAACTACTCCTTGCACCTGCTTGAAATAGCTAAAATTAATACAACCCATATATATGATATGTATATATAATAATAATAATAATAATAATAATAATAATAATAATAATAATAATAAGGAAGACATAAAATTATTCTCTCTTTTACTATTGAGAAAAATAGGCAGGACACAATGCAACTGCTTATTTCTTGTCTTTGCTCTCCCTAGCTAGCAAATAACTTAAATAAAAATCATTATATCATGGGGTCTAGATGTTCCCGCAAAATCAAAATTATAAGTTTCTCCATGCATTTTAAAAAATATTAGAAATATTTTGAATTGGTAATTTGGGGATTTGGGTTTTACAGTGAGGTTGAGGTTCAAGAAAGAAAGTAGGAAAGAGATGGAGAAAAGAGCCTGAGATGATTGAATTTGGGAAATAGGGTTTGAACAGTATACATGGGGCTATATAGTTCTCTGTTTTTAGGTTTTGATGGCATCTAAGAATTGTCTTCAACAACAATGGTAGAAATAGAAGGAAGATAAAGTTGGAGTTCGCTTTAGATGTTATGATATAAGGGATCCTTCTGTGATGATGTCTTTGCACTTTGATAGTTGTGAGCATGGTTTAAAAACTAGGTGATCCAACTCAGGTATCGGATAGGTAGGAAACCTGGTCAGATTGCCTAAAATACACAAATGACATAATCATGAATTTGACTCGGTCAATCAAGTGAGTCAGACTGGAAAACTTGAGTGAGTTTTTAAAATTTTACCCCTCTTGATGGATGATGGTGAACAAGAGGACTTTGCATGTGATTTTCCATTTCATTAACCAACAAAAATCTCCAAATTTGATCATTCTATATTTAAGAGATTGAGAAGAAGAAGACCTAAGTCTTAGATTTTCAATTTTATTTTGAAAAGGAATTGAACAAAGAGCTTAAATTTTGCTACTCATTGTTATTGATGTGAACAATAACATTACTTTTTTAAACTTAAATTTGTCTTTAATTTATTGTATTTGTAATTGATCTTCTAATCTATTTTAGAAAGAGTTTATATCAGTTTTTAGTGAGAGATGGAAGTTTAAATTGTTTATTTTCATTGAAGAAGCTTAATAGGTACTATTGCATACGTTAATAAACATAGTATGTTTATGATAGAATACATCACTATTGGTTGTTTTTTGTTTAAAATCTAACTATATCATTAGATTCTTTCTCATTTAATTGTGTTGATGAGAATTTTCACTAAAAATTTCCATTGAAAAGTCATTGAACTTGGTGGCCAAAGTCTGCAACTTAATCACATGTTACTATTCTAAAGTTTGAAACTTGGATTCAGAATAGAGAAGAGTAATATTAAGGAATAAAAAAACTAAAAGGGAAGTAGGTTGGAAAAATAACAGAATGTCAACTTTATAAAGCTCACAAAAACTTAATGACAAATTTGCAAAACTCAAAAAATATTAGACTTTTTTGAAAAAATGCCAAAATGTAATTCCATTTTTAGAACAAAAAAATCCAAAAATATACCCATGGTTTCCTATTCAGTTCTTTCTCGCCAAAATATTTATAATTTCAAAATTTTCTAGTTTATATTTTTTTATGTTTGTAGGTGTTGATTTAATTTTGTTTGATTGCTTTCATCTGTGTATTATATAAACACGTATTCTTATTTGAAATGAGAAATCCAAATCTTTGTTTCCTTATTGTTAGTTTGACAAAATCCCCAAATTACCAATTCAAAATATGTCTAATATTTTTTAAAATGTATGGAGAAACTTATAATTTTGATTTTGTGGGAACATCTAGACCCCATGATATAATGATTTTTATTTAAGTTATTTGCTAGCTAGGGAGAGCAAAGACAAGAAATAAGCAGTTGCATTGTGTCCTGCCTATTTTTCTCAATAGTAAAAGAGAGAATAATTTTATGTCTTCCTTATTTTTTTTATTATTATATATACATATCATATATATGGGTTGTGTTAATTTTAGCTATTTCAAGCAGGTGCAAGGAGCAGTTGACATTTGATTTATTGAAAAAAAATAGAAAACAAAAAAATTTAGAGGAAATGACAGTTAGAAACTTTTTTCTTGCTAATCAAATGTCACCTGTACTTTACACCTACAATTCCTTGCTGAAATTATATATATATATATATATATATATATATATCATCATCATCATCAAGACCTTATCCCAATTAGGGGTCGGCCACATGAATCTTATTCCTCCATTCCACTCTATTAAATACCATGGTTTCATTTAGTCCCAAAGTTTTTAAATCTTTTCTCACCGTTTCTATCCACGTTCTTTTGAGCCTTCCCCTTGCCCTTTTAGAACCTTCAACTTGTATTACCTTACTCCTTCTAACTGGTGCCGTTGGTGGCCTCCTTTGAACATGTCCAAACCATCTAAGTCTAATCTCCCTCATCTTATTACCTATTAGCGCTATCTCTAAATTTCCTCTAATATTTTCATTTCTAATTCTATCCTTTCTTGTCTTACCACTCATCCATCTCAACATCTTCATTTCTGTGACACTCAGCCTATGAGTATGATGTTTCTTAATTGCCCAACACTCTGATCCATAGAGCATGGCCGACCTAATAGCCATCCTATAGAATTTTCCCTTTAGTTTGAGTGGCACCCGCGGATCACATAAAACACCCGATGCACATCTTCATTTGTTCCAACCCACTTGGGTAACCTCCCTCTCAATCTCTCCACTCTCATGGATCAATGATCCTAAGTATCGGAAGTGGTCTCTCATGGGGACCTCTTGGTTATCAATCTTGACTGGTGCTCCACTCCTACTCTCCTTACTAAAATTACATTCCATATATTCTGTCTTAGTTCGGCTATTTTTAAATCCTTTCGATTCTAATGCTTCTCTCCATAACTCTAGCTTTATGTTTACACCCTTCATTGTCTCATCAAGTAGGACTATATCATCTGCAAATAGCATGCACCAGGGAATCTCCTCATGCAGATATTTTGTTAACTCATCCATAACTAATGTAAAAAGGTATGGACTCAATGCCGATCCTTGGTGCAATCCGACAGTGATAGGAAAATCACCTGTCACGCCACTAGTGGTCTTAACATTTGTTATTGCTCCCTCATACATATCTTTAATTATGTTTATATACCCCTGAGAAACCCCTTTAACACCAAACACTCTCCATATTAACTCTCTAGGGACTCTATCATAAGCTTTCTCTAAGTCAATAAAGACCATGTGTAGGTCTTTTCTCCTCTCCCTATATTTCTCTACTAATTGTCTTAGTAAGAAAATAACTTCCATGGTAGACCTCCCAAGCATGAAACCAAACTGATTCTTCAATACACTTGTTTCATGTCGTAGCCTCTTCTCAATCACTCTTTCAAAAAGTTTCATGGTGTGGCTCATAAGTTTGATCCATCGATAATTAGTGCAGCTCTGAATGTCTCCTTTATTTTTATAGATTGGTACAATAGAGCTTTTCCTCCACTCATCAGGCATTTTCTTTGATTTTATAATCTTGTTAAACAACTTGGCCAACCAAACTACCTCACTATCTCCCATATGCTTCCAAACCTCTATTGGTATACCATCAGGCCCCATGGCCTTTCCTGATTGCATCTTTCTCAATTACTTCAAGCATTCTAATCCTACGTTTATATCTATAATATCCAGTATTATTTAAATTCATAGTATTTTCAATCCCTATATTCTCAGGGCCATTGTCATTTAACAATTTTTGAAAGTATATTTCCCACATTTGTTTGATCTCATCATCTTTGACTAATACCCTTTGATCATCGCTTCTAATGCACCTAACATGCTCTAAGTCCTTACCCTTCCGTTCTCTTACTTTTGCAAGTTTAAACACATCTTTCTCACCTTCTCTTGCCTCACTTACTATTCTCTTAGCAACGTTTTTAGCTTTCTTATATTGTTCATAGTTTTCATTATTTCTAATCTTCTGTCATGCTTTAAAATGCATTCGTTTTTCTTTAATAGCTTTTTGCATTGTTTCATTTCACCACCATGTTTCCTTTGTTAATAGCCTTTTACCTTTAAATATTCCTAAGACATCTTTTGCCACTTTCTTAATGGACTCAGCCATATTAGTCCACATGGTATTTACTTCTGTTTCATAGTTCCAATTTCCTTCTACCATCAACTTATTTTTGAATGAGGTTATTTTCTCTCCTTTTAAGTTCCACCACTTAGTTTTTGGATGTGTATTAAGTTCAGTTCTTTTACTCCATCTTTTAATATGAATATCCATGACCATTAACCTATGTTGTGAGGTTAAACTCTCACCGGGTATCACCTTACAATCCTTACATATAGATCATTCATTATTCCTAAGTAAAAAAAAGTCTATTTGGCTTTTATGAAGTTCACTTTTAAAGGTTATTAAGTGTTCATCCCTCTTCTTAAAGAGGGTATTTGCAATGGATAGGTTATATGACAAAACAAAATCGAGGATATTCTCCCCCATCTTGTTTCGTTCACCTATACCATACCCTCTGTGTATTCTATCATATCCTTCCTTATCTTTTCCTACATGGTCATTTAAGTCTGCTCCTATAAATATCCCCTCAGTGTTGGGAATTTCTTGCATGACTCCCTCCATATCTTCCCAAAACTGTCTCTTAATTATATCTTGTAACCCTACTTGTGGTGCATATGCACTTATAATATTTATAATCTACTCTCCTAAAATCATTTTTATTATTATAATTCTATCACTGATTCTTTTAACGTCTACAACTTTATCCTTTAATTCCTTATCCACTATTATTCCTACGCCATTTCTATTATTTTCCTTGCCTACGTACCATAATTTATACCCATCTATTTCTCTAGCTTTAGCCCCTTTCCACTTGGTTTCTTGGATACAAGCGATGTTGACTCTCCTACGTTTCATCGTGTCTACTAACTCCAAACTCTTACCTGTCAGTGTCCCTATATTTCATGTAGCGATGCAAATCTTATGTTTTGGAGATACCCTATTTACTATCGCCTTTCTCGACCTCAATGATATGAACCCATGTCTACTTTTCACTGCACTTGGGTTCTGATGCAGCACGTCGCTTCTGAGGGGACGCTCTAGCAGCCCTTGCCCATTTTTCACTACACCCGGGATCTGATGTAGCGCGTTGCTTCTGGGAGAATGCCCTAGCAACCCTTGCCTATTTTTCATCGCATCCGGGATCCGATGCAACGCGTCGCTTATGGGGAACGCCCTAGCTTGAGCGAATTTCAGTTTTCGATTCATGTCATGTTGGGGTTGCCATAGTTTTTAAAAGCTGAAGATGATTTTCATTAAAATCATCTTCAGCTTCACCCTTGCCGACTGGCTACCTGACGCAAGGGCGGCCATATTTTAAGAAGCTGAAGATGATTTTCATTTCTTCCTCACAAACTAATATACAAATGCATATTTATTTGTAAGAAAGAAATAATAGAATCATCTTCAACTTCTCCCTTGTCAGCTAGCTACCTGACACAAGGGTTGCCATCTTTTAAGAAGCTGGAGATGATTTTCATTTCTTCCTCACAAACTAATATACAAATGCATATTCATTTGTAAGAAAGAAATAATAGAATCATCTTCAACTTCCCCCTTGCCAGCTAGCACCTGACGCAAGACCCTCCTCCTTTTTTCACCGCAGCTTCTTACTTGAGAAGTATTAAAGACAACTTTTAGTGTCTTTCTCAAAGATTTTTACTATTTATATAAATTATTTAAATATATTTGTACTAGGTTGCTGGTAGAATCACTCAACTCAATACTTGTAGAGCGAGAGAGAGAGATTTAACCAATGGATAGAAAATTAGATAGGATAGGAAAAAATATAATATGTAATGGGGGAGAGATTTGGAAGGTATCGAAGAGAAAAAGGAAAAGCAGAGAGACAAATTAAGGAAATAGAAGTGATAGTTATGACGCAAAAAAAGGGAATTAAGGCATAAAGAGAGAACCAAATAAGAAAGAGTGAGAATTGGTTGGGTATTTAGGAAAAAAAAAGGAACATGGAGAGAAAATAAGAAAAGAGATTTAGTAGTTGTTAAAGAAAAAGGAAATAGAAATAAAGAGAGAAAATAGAAAAGATTGAATTTTTTTATGAATATATTTTATGATAATGAGATTTTTAATAAAATAAAATTTTACAAAATCAATAGAGATTTAAAAAACCTTCCATCCCAAAGTTATTAATTTAACAATTAAACCTTGAAAAGACTATTAAAAAGGACAGTCCCGGTGCACGAAGCTCCCGCCTATGTAGGGTCTTAGGAAGGGGCGGACCATAAGGGCCTAAAGTACACAGCCTTACTTTGCATTTTACAAGAAGCTATTTCTACATCTTGAACCTGTAACCTCAAGGTCAAATGACGACAACTTTTATCGTTGCACCAAAGCTCCCCTTCTCTTAAAAAGACTATTCATCTTATTTATTTGTGGTTGATTTTCATCTAGCACCAATAGTCTTTATCTTGATGCGATGATCATAATAGCTTGATACATCAAATATATTTTATCTTTTTTCCTTACTAAGGATGAGGTTATCAAAAGCCTTGATGCAAGGGTAAAGTTGTCATAGTATGCCCTTGAGGTCACGGATTCAAAATATGAAAACAGTCTCTTATATAAATGCAAGATAAGATTATGTACTATAAACCCTTGTGGTCCACCCTTCCAGGACCTTGCATAGGCAAGAACTTCGTTAATGGGACTACCTACATTAATGACGAGGTTGTATGTAACCAACGGTGCATATCAAGCAGATTTTATCGTCTTTTATTGATGAAAAATTTCTTTTCTATAATATGCCCAAAAGTTGTGGTGCCAAGGGGGTGGGGCATGTGGTCTCCCGCGTGGATTTGCAAAGCCAAAGGGTCCGTGGACCCGACTGAACATTGACTGATGTTGCAAGCCATCGATTCCGTTGATCTAATTAGCCATCGCGATTTTCGAAGTCCTAACCATGATCAGATTTTCTTAGCCCTTGGATGCTTTTCCGATAATTTGGTCGACGCAATTGAGTTTTGAAATTCTCAGCCTAGCGATCCACTGGTGGGGACAGATATGGTATTTTGATAAAAGGAAAGGTCGTATCTGTATTTCGTCGCCTAACGCCAGCTTAGAGGCAGCATGAACAATGGGCGGTTGGTTCTATAATAGACGCCGCGATTTAAGCGATATGATAATAATAAAATAAAGCACAATATATATTGATAATTGCAGCCCTTTTCCACACAATAGTAAAATTGTTGTCATTTGACACTAAGCTCACGGGATTAAAGTGTGAGAATAACCTCTTACAAAAATATAAAAATTATCGTTATCTTAAGGCTTACAGAATTAAAGTGTGAAAATAACCTCTTATAAAATTATAAAATAAAGCAACATGTAAAATCCTATGGGAAGAGCTTTGTGTACCAGAGTTGCCCTTTTAGCCCCTTTCAACTGTAGGATGTCCAATGAACCACAAGCGTGTGAAAGGTAAGGGACGAAAGGCATTAAACTTCTTTTAAAACTGAGTACGCCCCACTATGAGAAAGGCTGCCTTTACCAAAAGCAGTGGCATTTATTGGGACAGCGACTGGTGGGCTGCCTTTACCAAAGGCATCGGTTGCCGTTCCAACTAAAGTCTATGGAGAGGTTAAGAGTTCAACATTTAAAGGAGTTTTCTTACGTTGTGTTTGTGCAATGAGGGATGGCCCGGTCAGCAACCATGTTGAGGTTAGGCATGGGTCATTAGGGATTGATCCAAAGTTCCGACCGATTGGACTTAAATTCTTATTAGGCTAAAATGTTCTTATATTTAACGTTTCACACAAGTTACTTATGGGAAAAAATGTGTAAATGGTTAGACTAAGCTTGATTAATGATGATCATGTAATAGAAGAAGAGTCTTGGTGCAACGGTAAATGTTGTCGTCATGTGATCTTGAGGTCACGGGTTTAAGGCGTGGAATCAGCCTCTTAGAAAATGCAAAGTAAGACTGCCTACTATAGGCCCTTGTGGTTCGCCCCTTTCCCGAACCCCACATAAGCGGAAGCTTCGTGCACCGGGGCTGCCCCTTATATTGCAGCTCGGGATGTGGATGAGTTAGGTCAATTAAGGGAACCCAACCCTAATGATCTATAAGGTTTAAGGATCGGGGCAGAATATTTTTGAGCCGATTAGCGTCAAGGTAGGGTCAATAGTGAAAAGATTAAGAGACGCGAGCAAGTTATATAGCTCATTTCACATGACAAAAGTACTTTTATATGAATTTTAAAAAAAAATACAAATATAATCACATTATGATAATTGTGACTATAAAATAACAAGAACTAGATCAAAAACACCAAAGCCTTTTCGTGTAGGAATACATTATGGTGTAGGTTTAAAAACTAGTTTTGAAGGTCATAGAGGAAATCTAACGTGAATGACTCGTAAGGGCATAGCCAGTGGTAGAAATTTTTTGACCCAAGCAAGGTTAGGGGGCAAGAGAAAAGAAGTAGGATCAGTATCAGGGTCGGCCAAAAATCTAGCCTAGTAGCTGGTAATCCTAAATTTCCTTTTTTAGTTAAAAAAAAAAAAGAAAAAAAGACAACTTACTGAATTTTCGTTATTTGTTTCAAATTTTATTTGATGTGAGTTGAAAATTGCACCAGAAATTGCCTAGTAGAGCCAACCCGGCTATGTAGGTAGAGTTGACAGAATAGATTGACGAATCAAATCCATGATCTATTGTGCATCAGGATCTAAAAGGACTGGCTATACTATATTATTTTTTAAATGGATAAAAGATTCCATCTATGTCATATTTGCATTGGATAATGACTACGTGGATAGTCTATAGTAATAAAATTATTTTACAAAAGAAATAAAAAAATTGTGCAGAATGCCCTACGCTATATAGTAATAAAATTAATTTACAATAAAAAGCAAAAAAAAATTATGCACAAAATCTGTCATGGTATCAAGTTAAAAATCTACAAAGAATATCAGGCTTCTTAATCATTAATCGATCTTAGAAAGTTGTTCATTAGGGTCAAAGTTTTCTTCACGTGATTTTGAGGTCATGGGTTCAAGGTGTGAAAATAGCATCTTATAAAAAATGCAAGGTAAGGCTGCAAACTATAGGCCCTTGTGGTCCGCCCCTTTTCTGGACCTTGCATAGGCAAGAGCTTCGTGCACTAGGGCTGCCTTTTTTTTTTCTTACAAATAGAAATTATACAATAATTCTTAAATCTACTTGAAATCTCCTCCATAAGGGAAAAGTGCCAAATCAAACTTAACCAAACACGAGGGAGAGAGAAGTCATGTTGTCTACAACCAATCGTGCTAGTAGCTTTTAACACGGGAACCCTTTTTCACAAAGTTTCTGATTGTCTTTCTCCAATACTGAAATTCTTTTTTCAGACATCATATGTCGAAAATCAGAAAGAGAGCCTTGGTGCAACGATAAAGTTGTCATCATGTGACCTTGAGGTCACAGGTTCAAGGCATGGAATCAGCCTCTTGCAAAAACATAAGATAAGACTGTGTACTATAAGCACTTGTGAACCACCCTTTACCTGGACCCACACAGCACGAGAGCTTGTATGTTGAAAATCAGACGGATGGACAGGATAATTTCTTCTATCGCATTATCACTGATATTGGGATTAACCCAACATCAGCTGATAGAATGGTTCGAGATGAAAACCATTGTCAACCCTCAAATACATTCCTTGGTCATAAAAATAATGGAACACCATTACTCATCATGTCTGTCCACAATTATTTAACAGAGAATGTAAACATCGACCACCAAAAATATTTACATATTGTCATGTATAGAAAATCTGCAAAATAAGCCCAATAAAAGGAACATTTGGCACCCATTCCCCTGTGCTCTTTATTTATTCAAATTAGGAAACATCCTTGCTAAACTCCTATATATGTGCCCCTATATGACCTAAAAGGGCAGTCCTGGTGCACGAAGTTTAGGCCTATGCAGGGTTTGGGGAAGGGGCTATAGTGGGCAAGAGGACCTCACAACCATAATTGCTAAATCAGTGATGATCAACAGAATTAAATCCTAATTAATGGACAATTTTTGGTCTTTCACAGGAAATGTGTGTGTACCATATAATCTTGGTTGAATAAAAACCTCATCCATAATTTCTTTTTAAAAGAAAAAAAATAAAAAATTCTTTGATGGATCTTCTCATCCATATGCCTTACCAAGATCTACAAATTAGCGCAGTGGTGTAAGAAGGGGTTCTCTAGCCTACCTTGCAAGTAGCAAGTCCAAGGTCTTCATAGGTAAAAAGGGCAGCTTTAGTGCACAAAGCTCCAGCTTATGCATGGTCCGAGGAAGGGGTGGACCACAAGGGCCTATAGTAGGCTTTATCTTGAATTTTGCAAGAGGCTGATTCCAAGCCTTGAACCCGTGTGCTCAAGGTCTTCATAGGTGTGTGTCTAAAATCATAAATAATTTGTATTAGGTAAAGTGAAATGCCATTTTCATGTTAGAATCCATCAAGTGTAGTTGGTCCCATACAACAATGCATTTCTTCTAGTTACTTATGATGGAAGGTCCGGGGGGCACTGGTTCCCTTGTTGGGGGGAAATCAACTAGATTTAGGATTTAAGATTATAGGTTAGTCGATGAGTTTTTAATTAAGTCATTTTTGTACGAAGAAAATAAAAAATAAAGGAAAATTTATATGAAATACACCCATCCTAGGATTATGAAAAACTTTACACATGTAACAAAAGTAGAGTCATGAAGTGTAGACATTAAAAAAGCATCTTCAAGTATACGCTTATGTTTTAGTGAATTTAGGCAAAACTTTTGGAGGATCTAACCCATACAACTTGTTTGGACTCTCTTAGATTACCTATGTACAAAAAATACTCTCATTGGATATTTGTAGCCCATGTCTCCTTCATTAATTTAGGGTCGTCAATGGGTATTCTCTGAGTAAGGGTCTTCCTCGGCAAAAGATGTATTCTCTGTCTTATTTGCAAATGGTTACTACTTGATTCATTGTTATTAGTAACTTAAAAAACAAGAGGTTAGAAATATCATATGAGCTTGATTTTCTACATATGGGCTAAATATGAGGGCTGAACAAGAGTCATGACTTGGATCTATAAAAAGAAAGAAAGGAAAAAGATAGCCTCCTGGAAGATGCTTTTTTAGGGTGTAAAATTATCAAGACTCAATAAAGTATGGCTAAATTTATTTAGAGAAAGGGATGTTTACTAAAACACCCCCAATAATTGCTAAAAAGTTAATGTTTGGAAAGAGTGAAAGATAATTTCCAAAATATCCTAAAAATATCAAAACCCTTTTATAGCCATTTCCTAACCTTCCTAAAATCTCATGACTTGATAATGTGTCTTCACAGTAGAAAATTTTCACTCAAAATGCCTCTTTCCAATTCTCTCCCTTTTTTCTTTAGAAAAGTTTCAAATACCCAACTAATTTTTTAAGAAATATCAAATATCATCCTCACTTTTTAAAATTTTAAATACACACAAAAGTTGTTTTTCCTTCTTTTAAATGAAATAGCTGTCATTATGATTAGAAAATAATTTCTATTACTGAGCCCCTTTTTTCGTGAAAGGATATTGGTACCCTTTATTGTTTAATTTCTTACTTACTTATGATATTATATACTTAAGAAGAAGAAGAGGAATTTTTATTTATTTATTCTCTCCTTCTATTTTCCTATGGGAGGGATGCTAGACAGAAAGCCCTACTAAGCACTTCTCAAAAGCACCCCTCTTTTTCATGGATGATTAGACCCTTCATTTCTTACAAAGTATCCATTTATCCTTTGAGCTGAAATTCCAACTAATAGCCTCTTATATGTTTTTCTCTCATTTTTTATTGTTGTGTTGTATTAATAAAGCATTAATACAAAAAGCTTTGATCAAGCATCTAAAATTAAAAACTATCCTAGACTATTTCCACTCATTTATACATGGATGAAGCCCACCCTTTTTTGGATTTCTTGGTACAAAAAGCGCAGAGAAAATTTGGAAACTATGCATCTTTCTCGTATAAAGAAAAAGAAAAATCTTTATTTGACAAAGATAATATGAAAATAAATGTAAGAATTAAGAAAAAGGGTATTAATGTCTTTTTCTAAGAAAATGTTTTAATGGAGATTTGGTCACAATCTTAATGACAACTGGGTAATTTAAAAAAAGAAAATAAACTTGGCTAGGTGTTTAAAATTCTAGAAAAGTGGGGACAGTATTTGATATTTGTTAAAAAGTTCACTGGATATTTGCAATTTTCCCTTTCTTTTTATTTGAATGCTGAAGAGATGCGCTCATGAGCACCTCAAACCTATGACCTCCTAAGTATTATAGAAGAGGTCCTTCTTGTTTCACTGCACTAGAATTTTCTTCTCTTTCCAGTTCTCTTGTTATGGTTCTTTTCTTGATAACCCACTTGTATATTACACTTTCACTATCCCCTATCATATTTAGCACAAGAACTTGCATGTGAGGGATGAATTAGACTTAGGAAAAATTTCAAATATCCAATCAAGTTTTTAAGAAATACAAATACCATCCCATCATTTTTGAAATTTTAAATGCCCAGCCAGATTAAGCTAACTATGTTAAAATTAGGATGAAATCTCCAATAGTAGGCTTTTTAATAAAAAGACATTAGTACCCTTTCCCTTAACTTTTTTTATTTAGTTAAAATATTATCTTTGTTAACAAAAACTAAAAAGAGAAAATTGTTTTCAGATCTCTCTCTCTCTCTCTCTCTCTCTCTCTCTCTCTCTCTCTCTCTCTCTCTCTCTCTCTCTCTCTCTCTCATCATTCCACTCTTATGGGGAACAGAAAAAGGAAAATGGGAAAACAATTCCTCTTTCTAATTTCCGCAAGGTCCTGTAGGACAAAATTATTGCTGCTATGTGAGGAGGTCATAGCTATTTGTACCTATTTGCTCTAAGAAAGAGAAAATTGTCCCTTGGATTTGTGCATTTTGATGACAGAGGTAGCACTTTTCACTCCTAACCTTTGATTCAGCCATCATTTTTTTTAAAGAAATATTATTATCAGATTTTAAAGTGAATGTTACTTTCTCAATGTGTAAGTGGATTACAATTTGTTTATATGGTAACAATCATAAAGTAACATGAGCTTGATTTAGAATTTCATGTGAGGTTTTTCTAATTATCTCTTTTTAAGAGCAAATAGGGTAGCTAAAGGGATATAACTTAGTCAAAGGGCACTAGTATTATTATATTTAAAGTAAGGTATAAGTGTATCCATGACACAAACATCATTTTCTTTGGATTTGGTCAACGAGCTCTATTAATTTATTGAGATTTTACTATAAGTTAATCTAGAAATTTCTTTGACTAAAGGGGCAGCCCGGTGCACAAAGCTCCCGCCTATGCGGGCTCCGAGGAAAGGGCCAACCACAAGGGCCTAAAGTACAAAGCCTTACCTTGCATTTTGCAAGAGGCTATTTCCACGCTTTAAACCCATGACCTCAAGGTCATATGATGACAACTTTTACCGTTGAGCCAAGGCTCCCCTTCTAGAAATTTCTTTGACTGAGGATTATAAAGTCAAGGAGAGTTAAAGTGATGAGTTTCTTAAGAAGATTGATTGAGCAGATTGTCTTGAATGCCAGTCAAGGTGATGACGAGTCCCTTAAAAAGCTTATAGATTTCTTGCTAAATGGTCTTTAGTCTAGATTTTTTGTTTTCTAATCAAGGATTATATACCCCAATCTCTTGATCAACTATGTTTTGATTGACTATCCAATCATCCATAGTCATTAGGCTAGCATGTCTCTAGAAACTTAGATATTTGAGTTAGTCGGAATGTCACGAGATTATTTAGATTTTTCTTGTTAGTATGATACAAGGAGAATGGTTTGATCTAAGGGGGTAGGTATCATGATTGTAAGTAGCTTCTAGCATTGTAGTAACATTTATCTTTTGAGTAAGTATCTTGATCATGTTTAGCTTTGCACCCTGCCATCGATCACCCAGATGAGAGACTCCTTCCGCCACTGTGCTAGAAGGCATTGTCGAACATGACTTTATTGTCATTGAATTGTAATTTCCTAACAATGGATTAATGCGCCAAAGGCCTTGAAGCTCGGTGATTGGCAGAAGGTCGTAGGTTCAAAGTTGGCACCCTCCATCCTGGTAGGAGCTGAATAATAGATAAGGAAAGTGTGTGAGTGGGTGTACATTACAAGTTCTATGCTTTATGGATTAATGCATTCTATGCCTCAAGGTCCTTGTACCACTATTTTTCTAACTTTCAGAGCTGCCCATTTTACACCAGAGAACAACAAAGCCTACAATCATCCAATAGATGAGATTTTGAGGCATGGCTTATCTGAGATAGGTCTCAGCAGAATCAGACAGTTTGCATTACCAAAATGATGGAGCCAACTTTCCCTGATGATGAATGTCATTGTCTCTCAATGTATCTTTTCAGAAAATCTGATGTAAATCCTTGTACTTCTTGTTAGCTGACTACATATACGTAACTATGAACTTTAACATATATGAGTTTTGTTAAGAAAATGTGATGTATTTCCTTAGCAGAAATGTTGAAGAATCATGTGAAACTTCCATCACTATTCAATTGGGATCATGCAGAAGGTAGGTTCCATTAATCCCATCTAATCAAGAAACATGGTAAAGGAGGTTCATGTAGCAACTATTCAATATTCAGCGAAAAAGTTCCATCATTGTCCACATTGGGATATCCTTGCACTAAGATAACAATATTGGGTTCCATCCATTATGATCTACTCCTTAGTTGTTCTGAGTCGCTTAAACTTCTCACCTACTCCGATGCTGATTGGGCTAATAATCATGATGACTGCACCTCTATTTTAGCATATGTCATTCTTTTGGGTTCTAATCTTATCTCTTGGTGCTCCAAAAAGCAATGAACTATTGCTTGCTCATCAACTAAAGCAGAATATCACTCTGTAGCTGTTGAACTTGCCTGGATTACCAATCTTCTCAAAGAACTAGGTTTAACCTCTATTCCCATCCCACATCTATCTTGTGATAACATTTGGTGTATCTTACTTGTATGCAGATCCAGTTTTTCACTCTTGTATGAAACACATAGCCATTGACTATTACTTTGTTCACGATCAAGTTGCAAATGGGTCTCTTCAAGTCTCCATGTTTCTACTCATGACCAACATGTAGATATACTTACCAAGCTATTGACTAAGTCATGGTTTCTTGTTCTTCGATCAAAGATCGGTGTATCTGATGGAAGCACCTTCTTGTAGGAGCTCATTAGGAAACATCCTTGGTCAACCAAAATTAAGAAGATTTGACATCACAAGAATTGACAATTATTCAAAATCAAATCTCTCCATTGATATATTGATTTACTTCCTAATCTGTAAATTTCTAATTTTATCGTATTTCTTCTTGATTATGGAATCTGTAATTATATAAATGTATATGCAATAGTTTATCAAATAACAAGAAATATTCTCTCTTCATAAGTAACATTTCTTTATTTGATCGGCAAGTGCACTTCTTCTTGTCATTTTTCTTAGGATATTCCTAGACCTTTCAAAAGAAGCCTTGTTTAAGATTTTCCTAGGAAATTGTCCCCCGTCGGCTTTTTGGTGATTTATAGCCTGCCAATGAAATATCCACGTAGTTCAAATTTTGACGAACTGCCCTCGTGCTTGGTAGTGCTAGATGAACCAAATCGAGTATTTTGGGCCACCCAAATTCAAGGCAGGGAGGGCAAGAACAATGTATCCAATATATCCAAGTCCAACCATATCCAAAAGCGCAGAGAGTGATCCATAGAATCCTCTGCATCTTCTTTTCATTTATTCTGAATTAACATTACATGCTTAACTTCTTGGAGCGGAAGTTGCACTGCCATGTTCCCTGCAATAAGACCGCTTCGTGGGTTCTCATTCCTTTCTCTGCCATTGGGTTATGATGGCGCCTGTAATCCTTCCTTTTCTGCTTCCATAAGTCCATCTGGGTATTTTAGCATTTGCAGAAAAAACACTCTCAGACGACTCCCTGTGGTCCCAAGTTCATAAAGTCTAAGCTTGAAGGCGTCGATCAAGCAGAAAGAATCCTTGAAGGTTCGAAGGCTACTGATACTCTTCGACCGACCCGGGTATTCTTTTTTTTTTACCTGCATATTCTTCTTTTGATTTGTTATGTGATTCCTGGTTGGTAGGCGACAATGTAACGGTTGATGTTTCTAACTACAATGCTACCTTTCGATCTCTAGTTTAATGGTTTTGCTATTTACAGCAAAGTATCAGAAGAGATGAATATTTTGAGTTTTCATGCTTTGATGGAATGTTGTGGAATGAAAGTTTAGTCACATTGCTTCCTATTGAAGATTCCCAAGTTTTGCTCAAATATACCCAAGACTGAGACAAGGGATAGCAAAATGGAGTACTCTACAAACGAATTTTACTATGCTTTAGAGCATCATGATTTGACATGGGTAGGTGAATATTTGTTTCGTTTTTTTGGTTGGAAAGCGGGTCTTTTGTATGAATAACCCCTAATCCATGACGACTCAAACATGTAACATAGCACAGGAAAGACCCTTCTTGTCCCACTGCATTAGAAGGCCAGGACACTGATGAATATTTGTTTCATGCTGGATTGTAAGATACTTTGTTGATGTTTCTGATTCAGGACCGGTTTGCTTACCTTCATGAGTTGGTTATGAAATTTCAGTCAAATGGCAATGTTGCTTAGGATCAGTTTTAGAGGATACCAGCAAGGAAGTTCAATGACCTTCAAGGAAAAGGTGTATGAAGTGAACAGACAAGTTGACTCAGCATTTGGTTGGTGGTGCAGATATGGACTATGACACTGTGAATGCTTGTAGGGAGTAAAATCTTGCAAAACATGGCTACGATTATGTCACAAATTTATAATTCGCCTTGTAATTGCTTCATCCATGGGAAACCTGGTCATGCTTCTTCTGATTAACCCTCAGCAGTGATTGGAAAGTATCTTAAAGCTTGATGACAAGACGGCTCGATGAAGGAATTTCTAAGGTCTGGAAGGATATCTATGCTGGAATTTAGTTAAACTTAGGAAGCAATCTTCCAAAAATTGGAACTAGTCGAACTAGGAAAGCTATTTTCCTGAGACTGGGAACTGCTGAAACCATGAAAGTGACCTACTAAGAGCCACAGCAGAGAGGTGCACACACTTCATGCAGCCTTCTAGCCATAGGATTTCTGGAGCAGTGCCTTTGAATAAATTTTTCAGCACTAGAGTTCACCACCTGACTCACAGTCAACGATGAACTCTCAACAAGTATGTTGTGTCTGAAGTATAAGAAGAATCCACTCACTAGGTTCTTCATTGTCTTTTTTGCTTCTAAACCTCACAGCTCGCATCCTTTTCCATTGTCCTTGATTTGATTGGATAATGTCTCACCTCAAGGCAGACTGCATGTGATTGCTAGTTTGTTACTGTATGTTGCCATGCAAGGACTGCAAAAAGTCTGTTTTTCAGAGATAAAAGGAGCAGAATTTTCAGAGGTATAGAAAAGATTGAGGGAAGATTTATTAAATAGTTTGAGGAGTTTAGATGTGCCCTAAAACAACACTATAAGTCCCTTTTTTGGGATCAGAAACCTGGTTTAAAGTACCCATCAAGGTCAAGAAGCTAGAAACCTCACATGGCTAGAGATTATCTATAATGCTGACATCAAACCCTTACTCATTGATGTTGCATTTAGGGTTTAGCTGTCGTTGACTTTACCGGTATCTTCAGGTACACACACTTCTATCTTGTTGAGATGCCCAATCCTGATTGAGAATATCACATACATCTCAAATATGACAACCTTATACATGAATTCTTGCAACCCATCCATAGATATGATATTTGTTAGTTGTCCAATCAATTCTCCAATTGTCACCTGAAATTGCACGAGTTTATTTTGGATGAGTTTCTATCCATTCAGAAGAGCATTTGAAAGTTTCTATTCCACTGGAAGAGATCCAATTGTCTGGAATCCGACCAAAAGAGATAACTTATTTTTAATCCATTGAAGGAGGGGCTTTCACCTGCCATATATCCATAATTGACTCAATAAACAAACAAGATATAGGAATTCATTCTGTAGTTGCTTTATTACTCCAGATCAGAACCAAGTAGGTTTTCTTGCATTTCCCAATCTCTGGTTTATGTATCACTTCCTGATCTAGTATTCTAAATTTTCAGGTTGAATTTGTGTGATTGTAGTTCTATTCGATGATTTATACTGATCTAACGTGTATCTTTTGTCTAACACTTAGTTTCTGTGAAGAAGTAGATTTCTGCTGTTTGGAAGGCAGCAAGGGCTTATAAAGAAACTGGAGGAATCTATGAGGGTAAGATTGAAGGCTTTAATGGTGGAGGCTTGCTGGTTCGGTTTTATTCGTTGATTGGGTTTCTTCCATACCCATTATTGTCTCCTTTCCACTCATGCAAAGGTATATCTTCTCTTCATTTTAAGTTCACTTCCTTCATTTGAATTTCCATTTTTTGAATTATCTTCTTATAGTGCCGATAATGTACAAAAAACATGCCCTTGACTTCCAAAGTCATACTTTATGCTTCTGTGACTTTTCCTTTGAAATCACAAATTTTTTGCCAGCAATTTGCAAGGGCCAGTGTGATTTCAATTGAGGATGAAGGCTCTT
The DNA here is from genome assembly GCA_035236585.1 of Warburgia ugandensis. NCBI lineage: Eukaryota > Viridiplantae > Streptophyta > Magnoliopsida > Canellales > Canellaceae > Warburgia > Warburgia ugandensis. Next base: position 9,119,655 of record CP141134.1, on the reverse strand, counting down.
GGACAGAATTTTCCATCTTGTGTAGATGAAAACATGATTGATCAAGGCCATAACAAGCTAAAGTTTCTTCCATGCAAGAAATTCCATCAGACATTGAATGAAAATGGTCTGAGATGGTCTAGACTACAGTTGTATGGATTACTTACACTGGAGCGTAGAATTAGCATCAATGGCTTCAGCATCCCACTTACACCAAAGTAAAGGTAAAAATCAGCCTCAATGAACTTTCTACAGTGTCAGTTGGTAAATGATGAAATTTATAGTAAACCAATAACTAGAACTCCTCACACTAAGGAAGTCATGTCCATGGAATTGGATCTGCTGCTAGATTGTTCCCCAATGGTGACACAAACATTGCAGGAGGAACAACATCAGGATTTCCATAGATCATCAGGTCGTGGATAATGCTATGGAATGACTAGGCATAGGAAATCCTTGACTGCTGTAGGTCCCATCTCACCTCAATGAAGTTGAAGTTATGCTTGTCCAAAAGGTTGCATAATAAAATTTGTCTGGTCCTTTCTCTTCAAGAATTCCGGGAACCTTTATCACGATACATACCCTCCTAGCTACTGTGTTGAAAGTGTCTAGACTGTTTTCTCATATTCTGTGTTTAAGAGCTACTGGAAAACAAGCAGTCCCCTTACTAGACATCAAATCATGACAGCTAGCAGCATCAATCATCAATTTCCAACTTGATCTCCCATAAATAAAGGTGTTGAACCTTCCTATTAGCCAAACTGTATCTTTCATTGGCTAACCTGAACATGTACCTTTTGTTTCAATATCTAGTCTCTTACTGATATTCACCACCACCACTCTTCAGTTAAGACTATATTAAAGACAGATCTATTTCATCCTGAACTCCAAGCCTTTTAGGCAAGCTAACACTATACAAGCTACTAGGTGAACCAAGATCTGTTGATCGCCCCATTGATAAGGAACCTCCTTCTAATTGTTTATAGCTCAGTCTTAAGTGGAAAATTTTGATACAACGAAGATGCTCATTCCAATTTCTTTATTTCTGCCTGAAAGTGCACTTTCCCTGTCTCATACTTATGAGCCACACCATTAAAACTTTGGGAAAGAGTGATTGAGAAGAGGCTACAACATGAGACGAGTGTATCAGAAAACTGGTTTGGTTTTATGCTGGGGAGGTCTACCATGGAAGCTATTTTCCTCCTTAGACAATTGATGAGGAAATACCAGGAGAGGAGGAAGAACCTCCACATGGTCTTTATTAACTTGGAAAAAGCTTATGATAGGGTCCTTAAAGAGTTAATATGGTGGGTGTTGGGTGAGAAAGGGGTTTTGCATAGATACATAGGCATAATTAAAGATATGTATGAGGGAGCGGTAACAAATGTTAGGACCACCAGTGGAGAGACTGATGATTCTCTCATTACCATAGGATTGCACCAAGGATCGATAATGAGCCCGTACCTCTTCACGTTGGTCATGGATGAGTTAACAAAACATCTGCACGAGGAGATTCCATAGTGCATGTTATTTGTAGATGACATAGTTTTGGTTGATAAAACAAGGGAGGGTGTAAACAGAAAGCTTGAGTTGTGGAAAGATGCTATAGAGTCTAAAGAATTTAAAATTGGCTAAACTAAGACAAAGTATATGAAATGCAATTTTAGCAATGAGAGGAGTGGTAAAGAAGCACCATAAAGATTAATACCCCAAAAAGATCACTTTTGATATTTGGGATTGATAATTCATAAGAGCAGAGAGATTGAGAGGGATGTTAACTAAAGAATCTAGGTGGATTGGAACAAATGGAGATTTGCCTCTGGAGTTTTGTATGGTCGGCAGGTGCCGCTCAAACTAAAATGAAAATTCTATAGAATGGCTGTAAGGCCGGCCATGCTTTATGTATTAGAGTGTTGGGCAGTTAAGGAACAACATATACATAGGATGAGTGTAGCCGAAATGAGAATGATGAGATGGATGAGTAGCAAGACAAGAAGGGATAGAATTAGAAATAAAAAAAATTAGAGGTAACTTAGGAGTAACACCAATAGGGAACAAGATAGAGAGGGCAAACATAGATGGTTTCGACATTGTCCAATAGATACTGAAAATGGCACTAGTTAGAAGGAGTGAGTCGATCCAAATCAAAGGATCTAAAAGAGCAAGGGGAAGGCCCAAAAGGACATGGTTAGAAGTGGTGAGATAAAATTTTAAAAACTCTTGGACTTAGTGAAACAAATGACACCTGATAGAGGTGAATGGAGGAACAAGATTCATGTAGCCAAAGCCTAATTGGGGCAAGGCTTTGATGATGATGAGGACATCATTTGTTGCTCCATATTGCAGTGCTTTCAAAACCCAATTTAATTTTTGCGTTGAGCACAACATCTGTCTCGTACCTCTATATATGTTCAGTGTTCCCTTTGAAGGAGCTCCTTATGTAATGTTCTTTGATAACTTCATGCTTTTCTTTGATGCAAGAATGGATACATGCTTTATTAGAGACTCCTATTACTTCAACTCTGTCAAAAATCAAACATTACTCCAGGAGATTGAAGGTCATTTCAATTGATACCTGTTGACTGTGAATATTTTGTGATTGTTGATTGTTGATTACTTGAAACTTTTGCACTGCAAATTATTATTTGTCATGAATGCATGAATTGTATGTTCATAATAGCTGACCTATTGTAACTGTTTATGATACTTTTCTCATTGTAGAACCTCAAAAAAGTATTCAAGAGATTGCAAAGGATTTAATTGGATCCCTTATTTCTGTGAAGGTACTTGTGTTTTATTTCAATTTGTGAGAAGTTTTTGTCGCTTTGTTTCTCAGAATACTCTACTGCCTGCTGCCTGTTTCTTCATTGTATTCACTGAAGTAGTCTTCTCATTGTTATGTTTTCTAATTCTAACATATACAGAATATGACATATGGAAAAAACGAATTTCCATTAAGCACTACTTTCTCACTTTCTCATTGCTGTAATACAAAGTAAATTACTTTATGCAATACTTATCTTGTTAAATGTATACCATGGTAAATCAAAATGAAGAAGTTCCACTGTGTATCCAGTCAGGATATTTTTATATTTTCATGGTCTGCAAAAGTTACTGTTATTTACTTGAGGATTGAGTAATGTCAATGTTGTAACAAATAAAACACTGTAAACCAGTTTGAAAATTTGTTAGCTTGAACTGATGACAACTTTACTGTTGCGCCAAGGCTCCCCTTCTAAAATTTGTTAGCTCTAGTTGAAGATAATAAATTGAGTTACCAAATATTTTACTGACAAAATGCATTAATTGGCTATTTTAGTGCATATATAGGAACAAAATTACCTTTGTTAGCCCATTAGTTGATTTATAATTTTTATTGACCTAAGGCCTTTAATTTATAATAAACCTTATGTTTCAATATAAATATTCTGGTCTGTCCAAATCCCTATACTTGTGATTAGAAAGGCTGGGTTTCATGGCCCTACATCCAAACTTTACTTTTCTGGATATAAGACTGGAAAGCATGACTAAATGATAAAATTTTGCTCATTTCAACTTCATTGGCAGTTGTGTAACATGGAGATTTGAATGACCACATAATGTTTCTTCTTTGCCTTTGTGACATATGGATTAGACTCATTCATGGTTTCTTTAAGCAGAGTGCAGACACTCAGATCATAGCTAGATGGCCAATAAAGGTTCCTGGATGAATTCATCTCATGTGTGAGACACATTTTTGACCTACATTTGTTTGAAACCAAGTGCCTGGAAACTTCTATCAACTTCAAGATCAAAAGAACCAAACACTCCTAAAATTTTCCAGTAAGGCAAATTCCGACTATCAACTGCCCGAAGAAGCATTCTAGAACATGAAGAAGTGAGATTATGAAGTGGGTTTGATGGTCCATACCCAATATAACTTACCTTAAAGATGTTTCTATCTCAACCTGCCATCTTAATGATACTCATAATAATTCCAGAATTGAAGTCCTTTCGAGGCAAGAGACTTTACATTTACAGAAAGGGTCCTGCTAGGAGTAGATACTGCCTCTTTTCACTCGTGGTGATAAATTTTTGTAGATCTAAGCCATTCATCATGTTTGGAATGGCTTAGATAAGCTAGAGATCAAATTCCATGCATATTGGATGCTTTTAGCCTCTGTTTCTTTGGGTCAAAACTCATGACTATCCATTTTCATTAATTATTGCAAAAACCAAAAGTAGTGGTGGGATCATTGAAATGCACTGATTTCTTGTTGTCTACCTAATTTCTGTGCTCCGAACATGATGAATGGCTTGGATCTTCAAAAAACAAAAATGCTTTAGGGGCAGAGTCTACTTCTTTGGACACTCATGAGCGTCTACTCCTAACTGAAGTCTCATGGAAAATAGCTGTATGGATATTGAGAGGATTGCAGGGTTGTCTTATTCTTCAGATAATTCTCAATGCAAGGATTACTAGAAACCAAAACCCTAGACTAGTCTTCCTTTGATGTGGTGAAGATAGCAGAAGAGAGAAAAGTGGGAGTATCATTGCAAAGAAAATAGTTGAAACTGCTTCATCTTAAATTCGAATATAATGGGAACTCATATACTGAAAATTCATAGTACTGCTAAGATGTACTTCCCAGAATGCCCACAGTATAATCAAATAATTACTGCATGCTTTGTGTCTAAATGCAAACATAAGTATCCCCTATTTCACTGGAGATTCATTATGCAAAACTACAATGGCTGCTACTGCTGTTGGAATTTGAATCTGGCTTCTTTGTTGTCACTTAGCTAATAGAAAAAGGGCAGCCCCAGTTCACGAAGCTCCTGCCTATGCGGGGTCCGGGCACTTAGCTAATAGATGCATAAGAATATTTCTAAAGGCCAGCTCCTACTAAAATTCCTATCATGAATTAGTTGTATTTCCTTTTCATTCAGCTGTTTAGAAAAGAAAAAGATTGGCATAATTTAGTTTAGAAGGCCTGGAGTGGCCTTTCTGATTGTTACCTTGTCACGAGACAAAGTTGGTTAGCAATAATACCTCAAGCTTAATTGACTTCTGGCCGAGAGAACAATCTTAGAAAACAGTCTGCAAGGGAACATCGTGCTTCCCAGTTTATGTTTGATGAGGTTGGTTGGTTTGTCCTGGTTTGATGACATAGCCATTTCCCTGATCATATCTATGCATGTTATCCTGCTTCTTTATAAAGTTGAGATCTACAGCTGTTGCACACCAGAAAATGGAAAACCTAAACCAGCCAGCATTGGCTCTAGCTGATAGCTCTTCACAGTGAATCTGATCAATGCCCTTCCTCATCTTGATATCAATCTGCCTTTTAAGTGACACTCTCTGCTCGCCTGACTGACTGGATCCATTCTCTCACCTCACTTACTGTCTTACACGATGGGTTCCCATTAGCGGTGGAGACCAAAATTGTTTGGGAAATAAAGTACATGAATCTGATCTTTGTCAAGGAGCTTGTCAAGACATGAAACAGTGGTGCCTTAAAGCTTCGCAATTTGCTCTCTTCTCTATATGTTTTAGGATATGGACTCTAGGTCTCTTAAGACAGATAGAGCCAGTAAAGGTTAAAGGCCTTCACACCTTTTATTACAAAAAGGCTGGTGGGTTATTGTTATTGTACCTACATCTATAGCCTATTTCATGATAATACTGACGATGCCAAGTAATAGAATTCATAATCTTGCTATTCTGCTATAAGGATAGCCTTTAGCCTGACACTAGTTGATGGTTGCTTGTGCAGTTACCTTAATAAATATTGTTTTGTTTCCCCAACTTCTAGTTTACTTGTGGCAAAATCTAGATCCAAATCCTTTTATACTAGCAGTAAAAAAAATGTTTAATTTTCCCTCATTCTTGTAGGTAATTGAAGTGATTGAGGAAAAGAGGAAACTTATACTCTCCGAAAAGGAAGCCATCTGGTCGAAGTTTTCAGACCAAGTGAAAGTTGGGGTGTTTTTGAAGCAAGGGTGGGTGCTGTGGAAGACTACGGCGCCTTTGTTCATTTGTGCTTCCCTGATGGTACTTCTAATCTTTGGATACTTGTTTATTTTTTTATATTCTTGAACTACAACTTTCTCATGAAGGAATATGACTGATATATTGTCTCATGGAGCAGGTTTTTATTATCTCACTGGACTAGTACATGTCTCAGAGGTTTCTTGGGATTTGGTTCAAGATGTGAGAGATATTTTAAGTGAAGGCGATAATGTTAAAGTCAAAGTTATACAAATAGATAGGTGGAGTTTCAGCCTTCTTGAATTTTTTATGTTATTTCAAACAAGTAATTTTTTGATGTACAGTTTATGACTAATCTTCTTTGTAGCATGTTTCGTAAATTAAAGAGTTTAGCTAGACCCTCTTGGCAAGGCCCTCTGAAAAGTTGATTCTTAAATTAATCTATTTGTATTGGCTTTGGTTGAAGGGGAACCTTGATGCAACGTAGAGTTGTTGTTTTGTGACCTTGAGGTTATGGGTTCAAGGCGTGGAAATAGCCTCTTGCAAAATGCAAGGTAAGGCTGCAATTGATCCTTGTGGTCCTCCCCTTCCCCGGACCCTGCATACGCGGGAGCTTTGTGCACTGAGGCTGCCCTTTTGTATTGGCTTTGGTTGTTCCATAGGTGACTCATAAATGAAAGAAGGGAAGAAGGGATTTTCATGGAGTTAGATGAAACAACTTGTATGGTCAAGAACCCCTTTATTTACCAAGGGAGAAACAGGAATCCGACCAAAATGCCACCTTTGAGAAAATATTGACAGAAAATGTCCAGATATAAGCAATCTGAAGAAGACCATAGACTAAAAAGCTACTATTACTGGAATGTGCACATGTCAAGCAAGCATGTTAATGACCTCTTGAACTTCATTCCAACAAACTGCCTGACTAAGGGTTCCTGCAGGCTTCGATTTTGAAATCCTACTAATGGAACTGAAAATCAGATTGTGAATGGCCTTTCTCAAGGAATGGATCAGTACTTCGTTCCAAGAAAGTTGCCCTTTAGAGTACTTCATTTGGATCTTTGGAGATCCATTTTATGTTGGCGAATATGGGGAAGTGTACAGTGAGTTGAAGTGCATTCATTTGGCTAGAGGAAAAGGTGCCAGCATGTGGTGGTGGATTTTAATGATGCCTTTACTCTGTATATTTAAAATAGAATCGGTAAGGGTTCTAGAATTAAGCCTTGGGACTACCTATGCGTAGGTTTTAGGTATTTATTTCACCCGTTTCCAGACCTATATACCGTTGTTCTTTTGAAAGGGGTGATGATTGTTCCATTCTGTGAGCATGTGTGGGGTATGGTTGTTTGTGATTAGGTCTTTAGAAAGGGATCTAACAGAGGAGGAGATTATTTTTCTTCCATCCTTCTCCTTCTTGAGGAAACCTTCATCTCTTTCTCTAATGAGGATTAGATAGTTCAGCTTTCGAATCCTAGTGGTTGTTTTAATGTTACGCCTTTATGTCTTTGCTTGTCTTCCGTGATGCCTGTTCTAGTGTGTGGAGGGAGGTGTGGTCTCCTTCTGTTCCTCCTAAGATTTAGTGTCTCACTTGGTTGGACTGTCACAAGGAGGTGAATTCCTTCTATATCCTGTAGGCACAAAGGTAGTATGTTCTGGAATTGGAGCATCACTTTTAAAAACAGATGAGCATCATCTTTTTATGCAATGTAGGGTGGTCCATTCCATTTGGTGCAGAACTATGACTTTTTTCTGAGTGGCTTGGTCTTCCCATTGACCATCAGTGATCTTCTCTTGGTATGAAGGTGTTGTTACCTGTTGAAAAGGGGAAGATGCTGGGGTCTGTAGTTCCTTTTGCCATCTTTTGGATCCTGTAGGAAATGCTTCTAAGGCTATCTTAACCATAGATTGATTTTCATTGAGGGAGGGAGAAATCTGTTCCCAAGCCTTCTTGGTGCCCCCCACCATTGGGTGTCTTGAAGTTGAATCAATGGTGCTTCTTTAAAAAATGTGGGTCAGACTGGTATTGAGTGCACCTGCCTTTTCGGCTCCTATTGGGAGGAAAGATTATGATGAGGAAGAAGTTAGATCTCTTCCCACAGGCTTGAAAATTTTCTCCTACGGAGTTTAGTGTTTAGTTATTGGTGGAGGGTGATACTTCCATTGTCATTGTTGGGATGGGTCCTTGGTGTCTAGCATTGTTCATAATGAGATTCACCACTTTTCTGGTTCTTTTTGTTTTCCTTTAAGCACTTGTTTAGGTTGGCTAATGATGTAGCTGATTCCCTCTCCAAGGGGGCACTTGTGTCTTCTTAGGGCAATCTCTGCACTCTCCATAACTTCTCTGTTCTGTTCTTGTAATATATTTATCTTTTCAAAGGAAAAGAAAGTAGTCGTCCAAGAGGATAAATGTCTAGGTCTGTTCCGTTAAACTATAGAGAACATATCTATACACTATGTTTCTTCCAAGGATAGAGCTTAGATAACTCAAGAGGATTGAAACAATCTGAGTTTACTTGATGAGGATGACAACATACTACTCCATGCGTTGTTGTGTTCTAAATATGCAAACATTACTAACAACAACATTCGCTGCAAGCTGATGTCTTCTATAAAGCATCATCTCTTGCTAGTGTGAACATGATGGTTCCTAAGTGAGTCTTTCTGTAGAAGTATCGCAACTTGATTGTTGAACTGAAACTAAAAAGAGAAATGATGTCACCACTTTCTACCTTTCCCTAACAACATGATAGTCTATCCAATGCCCTTATTCCTTGAAGGGAAGAGAGGAGTTCGGTACTAATAACTCTAGTAGAGAATGTGACTGATTCCTTAGATGCAACACCTGAAGATATGATCCATTTAGATTTATCAATGTGAAGGACCACCATGTTACAGTATGCCATTCATCTTTTGCTTTCTCTTCTTCTTTCTTTTGGGACTTCTTGTATACTGCTGGTATAATGATTAATAAGCAGCAGGTTGCATCATGAGAAATCTGTGAAGACAGTCTGTTACCTAATGTTTCTTGAGTTAGATCTGCACCTTCCTTGGTGCTCGCAACCTTCATCTCAAGGAAGTAATTACAATCAGCAAGAATTTCCAACTTCACTCTTACCACCTTTGCTATGTGAGAGAATCTGAGTGGGAAACTTGGAGTTTCTTCCTTGGACTACATCAAGAATGAAGGATTTTGTTCCAGGAATGCTTTCTAGCATATTCCTAATGCTTCTGCCAATATCCTTCTTTAACTGTTGGCTTAGGGTTGCCTTGTTTCCTATCCCTACAAAGCCCTCAAACATTGATAACGAGGTTTCTTGATTCAATATAATGATCTATGTAGCTCATGAGCTCTTTGAACCAGATAATCTGAATCATTTCTACTCTTTTGGGATGCAAAACAATGTCCCATATCCCAAGCTGACCTACACCATACTATAGGATATCAAATGAAATGATTCAGAATGTAAAAGCAAGTGTAGAAAGAAAATTAGACAGCTTCATGGAAATCTTCACAAATCAGAAGATGAAAAGTTTCAATACAGGTGTGGTGGGTAGATCACATCTGCACTTATGTAGTCCGTAACTTCTCTTAGAAAATGAAACCTTTAACAGATATATTCTCATGTCTTATTTACTTTTGCCTTTGTTTTATATCAGGAAAATTTTATATTGTTTCTGTTTTCTGTTTAATGTTCATCCTCATTTATCATTGTGTTCCTTGTGAGACATGTATGCTGCCTAAAAATTTCTCTCAGTTATAAGTACGTGTACATTGGCTCTATCATGCAGGGAAAAGTCAAGGATTACTTTGTCAATCAAACAATTGGAGGATGATCCTCTCTTGGAAACCTTGGACAAAGTAATTCCTCAGGTTGGTCAGGTGTGCACTGATGCATTGTCGAGGACATTTTTAAGTTCTTAATTCTTTAACTCAAGTAAATATCAGTTCTAATTGCTATGAGGTATGGGCCTTTGCAGGTTTCAACTGATGCTTCAAGCATTTCTTATAGTTCGAACATTGAACCTCTTCCAGGACTTGAAAGCATTTGCAAAGAGCTGCAACAAGAGGATGGGTATGTTTTCACGACTGTTTAGTTTCATATTGATGAATGGTGTTGCTTTAGGGTAACTTAGTGAAAGCATTGACTTTATTTACCAGAAAGTATTGCTTTTTGTTATGCTGATGAGTTTTAGCTGATGGGTTCGTCTAAGGGACACCTGTTGTCTACTTCAACATCGAAGATGAATATTTTCATTTCCTATAAACTCTTCCAGCAATTTTCTTCTTGCTGGATACCACTTCATGTTTTAAGTTTCTGGAGTACTAACATGTCTTTTGATTTGATGTTTTTGGGGCATGGAACCAATTGTAATATGGCTCATAGGTTAGAGTGCATACCACTATTAGCTTAATTGAGGGCTTTCCCCTCTTTGATGATGTTTATTTGAGGTGCGAAATGGGGTGGAAGTACTAAGATGTTTCCTTAATGCAATTGAACTGAAATGAAAAAGCTTTTGAGAAAATAGATCAGCACTTCCTCCTCCAAGAAGACCCATTCTTTTCAATAGCCAAGTTGAAATTTGAATTTTGGATCTCAATGGTATCTGGGTAGGGACTCAACTTTTTACAACACCCCTTTGAAAACACCTAAGCTAAATATGAACTAAATACTCCATGCACCTCTAAGCAGAGATGTAATTGATGTTTATTTTCCCTAAACCGTATCCTTGCAAGCATACAAGATCAATTATATTTGGGCAAGTATTAAGGGTTGTCGAACCTCAGGGATAGAGTCGATTTTCAATCAAACTAGAGAAGTTTGATTCTAGAAATTAAAAATAAAAAGAAACTAATACTAATATGAAAACTAAGATAGTGCAGAGTCGTTTAGGAATTACAAATCGACCTACCAAATTATGTTAATGTATTTTTCTTTACTTAAGATCATGTATGAACTAGAATCATTCTCGGCTACAAGCTAGAATGTCTCTAAAGGATTAAAAATGAGTCGAACTAAGAAAGAGGATATAGAATGCAATTTTTGCAAGGAGAGGAGCGGGAGTGGAGCACCGATAAAGATTGATAACCAAGAAGTACCCCTAAAAGACCACTTTCAATACTTATATTTGATAATTCATGAGAGCGAAGAGATTGAGAGGGAGATTATTCAAAGAATCTTAGTGGGTAAGAACAATTGGAGATGTGCCTTTGGAGTTTTGTATGATCAGCAGGTGCCAGTGAAACTGAAAAGAAAATTCTATAGAATGGCTATAAGGCCAGCTATACTCTCTGGATCAAAGTGTTGGACAGTTAAGGAATAACATATACATAGGATGAATGTAACCGAAATGAGGATGTTGAGATGGATGAGTGGCAAGACTAGAAATGATAGAATTAGAACTGAAAATATTAGAGGAAACTTATGAGCAGCAGCAATAGGTAACAAGATGAGGGTGAATAGAATTAGATGGTTTGGACATGTCCAACAGAGACTGAAAATGGCACTGGTTAGAAGGATTGAGGCAATCGAAGGTTCTAAAAGGGCTAGGGGAAGGCCCAAAAGAACGTAATATAGAAGTGGTGGGAAAAGATTAAAAACTTTGGGACTAAATGAAGACGTTGTACTTAATAGAGGGGAATGGATGAATACGATTCATGTGACTGACCCCTAATCTGGACAAGGTCTTGATGATGATGATGCCTTATCTAAATTGACATGAATCATCTACAAACTATAGGCATGACTTATCTAATCCTAGCATAATACATCTAAGAAAGCATTTATTCATACATAAAAACCATTCCATGATCATTTAATCTAAAATACAAGTATTAGAATTGAAGTGGATAAAAATAATAAAATTGTTCTTAAAAGAACCTCTCATCATGGACTCGCTCATACATCAAAATTTTTAACTAAAATCTATAAAATTAAATGAGAAAACATTAGCTCCCATCTTTTGGCTTCTTACAATCCGTAAACTTCAAGATTACTTGTACATGATAGACGATCCATGAGCAACTATTGATAAACTCTCCATCGGTTTTCTTCTTCTTCCCCACATTTTTTGGACTTTCTTTGGTTCTAAGGGGCTGTAAGAATAAACCTCCCAAAGGTAGGGCCTTTTTTGCTTATATAGATGGGTTGGTTTCCTTGTTTGATTACAAAACTTAGTGAAAAGGCTAGAAAGTCTACTAATTCAAGTTGACTTATCCTAGAAACATGGTAGTCTTCCTTTCTCTTCCCTTTTCTTCTCCAAACTCTTCCTTTTACTTCTAAAATGTCCCATATAAAAAATCAATTTGGACACTTCCAAAACGTCCAAAACCAGACTGCTTGACTTGGTCAATGTTTCTTAATTTGGAAAGGAAACATCCCAACTTGAAAACCTTCTCAATTTGGACATGGAGGCATTTTTGCTCTTTAAATCTCTCTGATAACTTGATCCTCGTCGTCCATTTGATCAGTTGTTCTTTGCACTTAATCTTCTTGATCTATGTAGTTAAATCTTGATCTAACGGCTGAGTTTTAACCCTGCAGTAAAAACACAAATTAGCCATTTTAAAGCCAAAACTCAAATATCTCATTCTTAATAAATTAATCATATTCTTTGACAAGCTAACTATCTAAACTCCTAATCTGGACTAAAAAATAGAACATAGAGGTATAAATTAATCCATAGATGCTATTCATGAGCACCATGTTGTGAGCTTTATCTTCGATCATGGTCAAACTGCCTTTTGACTTCTAATCCTCTTACTCTTCAGTAATTTGCTTCAGGCTTGGTTGTGTATTCTGCAGAACATGTTATAAGATTAGCTGAACATGTGAACATTCTAGTGAAGATATAACTATATGGTAATCTCACCATCCCAGGCCAATACTTATTTACTATAATGCTTGACCTGACATATGATGTATTCTTGTTTAATGTGACTTGATGTTGCTTGTTGTATGTTATCCAACTCGTGAGATTTGAACTATCAAAGCATTTAATCACACAGTTACCGCTTCCATTTCAATAGTCCATCTCAAGAATTTGTAATTCAATGATGAAATGAAAGAAATGTTAAAGCTATATGAGGAAAGATTGAGCGAATACATTTGCACTCTAGTAGCTTCCCACCATGAAAGCGACCAACCTGTTAATGTCTTGTTCTTCCAAAGTAGTTATCCCTGCAGAAACTATGCTGATATTTGTTTGCCATTTGACTATCTCTTTGCAGTATATCTGATGTAAGCATTGGTCGGAAAGGATTTGAAAAGCGTGTGGTTTCACAGGACTTGGAACTGTGGCTTTCAAATGTGAGATAGCTATGATAAAAAGACTCTAGTTAAGTTTAACTGGCAGCAGTTGCAAAATTTGAGTTTTTGTTGTTTATTTTATTTGTTTCACCATACAGGAACCAGTCAAGGACAAACAGTTCACTCTTCTTGCTCGAGCTGGCAGAGAGGTTAGCAATATAACATTTCCTTCACTAATGATCTGAATTGTGGTTTCTGGAATGTAACCAACTGCTTAGAGATGATTTCTTGTTAATATACGCTTTCTTGTTTTGTACCTTGTCATTGAAATATGGCCAGATGTGTTTCTGCATTTCCTGTGATGATATGAGAAACAGAGGGAAGAACCTGTAAAGCTGATGGGACAATGCAAATATCACTAAATCTTTTACAAGATAGCTAAATGCTCATGTTTGCTCTAACTTTTCACCATTTCTTTCCTATTTTTACATTTTTTCTCGATTAAAATACTAAGAGCAAATAGACAAATGTGGCTAATGATTGCACCATGACTCAGGTCCAGGAAGTACTTTTAACTACTGATCTTGATCAAGAAAGTATTAGAAAAGCAGTACAGATAGTGTTGGGACGCATCCCATAGATTCATGCAACAACAAAGGCAGGTCCAACATTCACTGTCATTGTCATGCTGTTGGTTTACTGATTATTTGCTCTTTAACTTTTCCATGTGCAGATGCTGTAAAGAAAATTTACAATGTTATCATACCTACCAACTTCGCCTGTATATTTTGTTAATAAATTGATTTCCTGTAATGGTGATAGAAGATGTGAGACGCATATGTTGTTTTCATCTGTGTAGAGATGATTACTGTACTGATCGTAAGCATCAATAAGAACCGTTTTGCTGTTACTGTCATTCTTACCATTATAATCAAACTGCTTGTGAGTCACGCATGATAATCATGGAGCAAATGTGAGAAACCCTCTTTGTAAGTTGAAAAGTGCATACCATTAAAAAACCTGGGTAGTACAGGAGACAGCTAGATTCCTTAAATAGGATGGCAAATTGCCAACTTTTTATAACTACGAAGCACTTTGCTTTTTCCAGGGAGGCCTCTACTATAGTTGCACTCTTGAGTGGTTTTTGCCTTAGCCTTTCTCTTTGCCCCGTCCCAGACTTGATCTGAAGGCCTGGAATTGGCTCGGAGACCAAACGTTAAGAACCCAACTGTCATTCCTCTAAATCAAGGTGATAAAAAGTGAAGGCCAGATTCAGAAAGTCAGTTGGGTGTGAACTTAAAGCTGCCATGTACATCAGAAGCCTATTGAATTGCTACTGTGTCACAGAGGTGAACTTGTACAATTGGCAACAAGGTGTCTGGCAGTGCTCAATATGGACTAATGGAGGTTAACCAGTGCATTTTCTGTAGTCTCACAGCTTGTTAGTAGAAAAGGAAAAAGGGGCAGCCCCGGTGCACGCAGCTCCTGCGTATGCAGGGTCCGGGGAAGGGCGGATCACAAGGGTTAATAGTATGCAGCCTTACCTAGCATTTTGCAAGAGGCTGTTAGTAGAAGAGGATCAAATGTGTAAATGCTACGGTTGTTGAATTACTGGCAATCAGTGATTGTATTTCACTCTGGAAGCCATTGGCTGTTGAAGGTCGGATGTGTGGATTGGATTGGATTGGCTTCTAAAGTCATCTCTAAGATCCAAGGCAAGGAACATAATGTTTTCACTGCTCCGATATTTGCTCAGGACAGCTAACTTTGCACCCTGGGGTTTTATTCCACCACCTCTTAACTATAAATGGGTCTGCATGCTAAAATGTAAAACTAGATTTCCTTTGTTCAGAGAAGGCCAAGGTGACATGTTTCATGATCTGGAAGTGGCTGTAGATCTCAGCCTCAGATGTTTCATGATCTGAACTGCTCGTTTGGTCCACATTATAGATTCACAATATCCCAACACTTTTCCCCACTGGTCTGATTTGTTATTATTTTGTTTCCATAACATTTTGATAGTATAGCACATTGCAAGGTAAAAGTTGTCGTCGTGTGACCTTGGCGCAATGGTAAAGGTTGTCGTTGTGTGACCTTGAGGTCACGGGTTCAAGGCGTGGAAACAGCCTCTTGCAAAATGTAAGGTAAGGCTGTGTACTTTAATCCCTTGTGGTCTGCCCCTTCCCCGGACCCCGCATAGGCAGGAGCTTCGTGCACCGGGGCTGCCTTGACCTTTATAACATTTTGATAGCATATCACATTTTATAAATGTGTAATAGTTTTTGGGTTATTCGAGTTTGGGTGCAAAGCCAGCCAATGGCTAACCAAATTCTAAGGGGTCATGGGGCACAACACAACAACCTACCATGTGTCTGCCCCACTGCAGTAGTATTCATTTGAAGAAAGTCCTTTCAGTTTCAGAATAGCGAGTAGACTTGGTCTCATGGCTTAGTTGCAAAACAAAGCACCTTTAGATCTTATCCAAAGCTTTGGATCAAAAGTTGCAAGAACCAATATATAGAACTTGGAGGAAAATGTGTAGAAAATCTTGTCATGGGATAAGAACTTTGGTAATCTATATTGCCAGTCCAATTTGGTTTTAGCCTGCCATATCTATCAACTCAAGACGTGCTACATATATTGTTGATTGTTTAACTGCAAGTGCACGGGCTATTGTAGTGTAGCTTATGCAAGTACATGTCGATCCTACGAGAACTTGATTTAAAAAGTAGGAATTTCAATAAAATTTAATTATGTAAAATTAAAAAGAAATCATGCAAAATTACTGGAATTATTGAAATGAGAATCAATGTTCAGATCTAATCAACTTCTCAAAAATACAGAATTTCCAATTCCGAAATAAAACAAATAAAATCAAATAACAAGAAAAAACTACTTTCCTAGATCAATCTTTATCAAAATCTGCACTTCTGGTCTTCTAAAAACTGATCTGCCTTTGCAGATATCTTCAACACGTTCTTGATTAGTGATCCACCGGTTGGATTTGACAGATTCTTCAAAATGGTCAAGAACTGGGCTAAATTATAATTTCAAGATTTGGACGTTTCAGATTGATTTATGAATTTTAGATCTAAGATTAGAAACATCAATTATGTCTAGGAATGTGCTAAGAATGAACTTGTAAAATTAATTTGAAATATGGGAAGAAACAAAGGAGAAATGGTGGTTTTTATTTTTATTAAGGCTAACTCATTGATTGGGTTAAGCCTTAAATGATCTGATTCAGATTGGACAGTTCTTGGATAAGAAAAATGCGGATAAAACAGAACAGGAATAAACTGGGACACATACGTAAATAAAATGGGGACACATATGGAATTAACGGAAAAGAACAGAATTGCAATTTTTTTTAAAGAGGGAGGGCAAAACTGGAATTTTGTTAAAAATCTGGTTTTTAAGAAAAAACCAGATGAACCTGATGAAGAAGAGAGATGGGGAAGGAGGAGAAGGGAAGAAGAAGGAAAGAGGAAGAAGGAGGAGAGGAAAAGGAGAGGGGAAGAACCGATGCGGGAGGTTCCCTGCGTCGGGCATGATCTGGTTTTCGTGGGTTGTTGACTGGCTGAGGGAGATGACGCTTGATGAGAATGGGGCATCGAGTGGTCAGGCCGGTGAAGGACTCCAGCGCAGAGGGAGATCTGGCTGAATTGGGATGAGCGAATAAGAAAGAGAAGGAGAAAAAGACGATGGTGGTGAAGGAGAATTGTGAGAGAATAAGGGAGAGAGATAGAGAGAAAGAAGGGAGGTGGGAGGGAAGAAGAGGAGAAAAAGATAGTGAAAGAGATGGGGTAGAACTTAAGAGAGAGAGCAGCGAGAGAGACGTGGGAAAGAGAGATGGGGAGAGAAGAAGAAGGTGGTGAGAATGGGAAGAGAAGAGAGAATGGGAAGTCATGGGAGAGAAAGTTGCCCTCCTACGGTTTAAAGAAGAGGCTTGAGAATAGAAAGGAGGAAGGGGCTTGAGAATAGAAAAGCAAGGTGGGAGAAGAGAGGTGGGTACGTGAGAATGAGGAAGGGAAAAAGAGAGGAAATAAGGAAGAAAAATAAGGAGAGAGAGAGAGAGAGTAAAAAAATAATGCTAATTTGGGTCCTCTTCTTTTTCTTTGGAAACTCCTCTAAAATTTCAAGTTGCCTTTCCATGTTTTTCCTTTTTGTTCATGATTTCCAATTAAGCTTCATTATCTTCTAGGAAACTATCCCATCCATCATTGTAAGTGATCTGGTCCGTCCAATCTTCTCTAATGATCATCTGACCGTTGGTTTTGAAAAATTAAAGTTTGGATGGTCAATTGGAGTTAAATTCAAAATCAAGCTAAGTTTTGCAAAATTGAACGGTTAGATGATCTAATTGAATGCTAAATTAGGGGTATTTTGACCAAAATTGAACACTTAACATATACTTGGCAAACGAATATAAATTTTCTTTCCCCCTTTTCTGAGATATTATGGCATATCTTAGAAATGCAGCTTATTTAACTGCGATATCTTTGGCATATGTGAGATATCAGTTTTATTTAACCGCGGTATCTTTGACACATGTGAGATATCTGGTTTATTTAACTGCGATATCTTTGGTACATGTGAGATATCTGGTTTATTTAACTGTGATATCTTCAGTATATGTGAGATATCAGGTTTTATTTAGCTGCTATATCTTCGGCGTATGTGAAATATCAGGCTTATTTAACTTTATAATACATATTTAACTTTATGATACGTGATATTTGAGGTGTTATCTGAAATATGCCAAATCTTCATTTCAGTGTAAAACCTGAACTCTTTTAGGGAGAGAAAAATCATTTCGAACAGATTTTATTTAGAGAGAGAAACGCCTGACTCAATCTAGTTTCCTCTTCTGTTCTCACCATCGTTTCTCGCTGGCAGCCCCATCCTTTGTCGTCGATCAACGTCGTCCTTTCTAGCCGGCAGTAGATCACGCTCCTCGCCAGCAGGGTTTGTCTCCTGTTGAATCTGGTTTGATCGATTTGCAGACTTGTGTTGCGTAGTTAGATTGATTTTCATAGGTGGGTTCAGATTGATAACCAAGAAGAGTGGAACACTAGTCAAGATTGATAACCAAGAAGTCCCCGTGAAAGACCACTTTCGATACTTAGGATCATTGATTCATGAGAGTGGAGAGATTGAGAGGGAGGTTACCTAGAGAATCCAAGTGGGCTGGAACAAATGGAGATGTGCATCTGGAGTTTTATGTGATTGGTAGGTGCTACTCCAACTAAAAGGAAAATTCTATAGGATGGCTATAAGGCCGGCTATGCTCTATGGATCAGAGTGTTGGGTAATTAAGGAACATTATACTTATAGGATGAGCGTCGCAGAAATGAGGATGTTGAGATGAATGAGTGATAAGACAAGAAAGGATAGAATTAGAAATGAAAATATTAGAGGAAATTTAGGGGTAGCACCAATAGGTAACAAGATGAGGGAGATTAGATTTAGATGGTTTGGACATGTCCAAAGGAGACCAACAACGGCACCAGTTAGAAGGAGTGATGTAATACAAGTAGAAGGTTCTAAAAGGGCAAGGGGAAGGCCCAAAAGAACGTGGATAGAAGTGGTGAGGAAAGATTTAAAAACTTTGGGACTAAATGAAGACATGGTATTTAATAGAATGAAATGGAGGAATAAGATTTATGTGGCTGACCCCTAATTGGGATTAGGTCTTGATGATGAGGTGGGTTCAGATTGTTTTTCTGATTTAGGTTCAGTTCTTTGGTTTTTTGCAAGCACGCGGCAGAAGTGAGAGAAGAGCCGAAGCGAGATACAAGGGGAGAATTTTTCTTCTGTTTTTGATTTTCTTCCTCTATATATTTTCTCTATTTTTTTCTTTTTCTTTTTTGATTCAAAAGCTGGTGGCAGCTTTGTTGGAGTTCTGGTTTTGTACTCTTGTGGAAGCATGTAAGTTTCCTTTTCTCTCTTGTCTGGAATTTTTTTTGCAGTTATTTGTTTGATTCTTTGTGAAGAATTAGGTTTTTCAGGATTGAGTCTTGGTGAGAGTGGTGAAGATCTAGGGGACACTTATTGCTGTTTTCTAGGTCGTAGAATGTGGAATTTGATGCAACGCATCGTTATTTGGGAATCCTAGATAGGGAAAATGTCTTAATTTCAGTGTAGCAATGTTGGGACTTGTTGATCTGAGCACCTTTCCCTAGAATTTTGTTCGCTACTCCTTACTGTTATTCATTGCTGTCTGTCTGGTTCTTTTTCTTGCCTCTATTGCAGTTGTGTTTGGGTTGTGATATGGTGTTCTGTCTATTTTTCTTGCTTCTCTCGTGAATTCCTTATATATATATATATATATATTTGTTTAGATGTTTTAAGTGTCCCTTTTTATGTATTATTTCTTAGTTCTTTTTTGGGATAAAAAGTTATGCAATTTGTCTGGAAATGGAGAGTGAAAGAGAAAAAAACGAATATAATTGGTGGGTACATTTTTGTCTAGCTTTTGTTATGCAATGAAATGGATGTCAGTTCTGATCTTAATCTCTTAACGCGCCTATCTGTTTCAGAGTTTCCTTTGTGTTATCCTGCTACTACTGCTGCTACTCTCTCTCTCTCTCTACACTCTTGCCTTCTTGTCTGTATTCCTCAGTCATCTCTCTGTGTATTTTTTCGTTTTTATTATTCTTTATCTTGGAAGGAAGTAGATCTGAGAGCTTAGATGAATATGTTTCTCGTGCAATTATGTAATCAGAAGAGATAACCTGATATACACTTTATTTGCCGGGGGCATTTAGTTCAATTTCAATGCATAAAGCCATTGGTCATGGTTTAATTCCTTCATCCAGAGCCAAATCCTTAGTGTTCATTTGATTTCTCTTGTCACTGTTTGTGGTCTGCAGAACGGTGTCTTAGACTAGATACAAATGTCAAAGTTGCTGAAAGATAGAAGCAATGGAGGTATATGGCAAATCTATGATTGCCGAGCCAACAAATGTTATTTTCTTGTCCAGTATTCTCAACTGGGAGGGAGCAAGTCCTAGTCACAAATGTGACAAAAGATGCCAAAATGAACATGCATGCGCAACATATATCGCTGCAAATTAACAGGAATTACACATATCCGTGACAAAAACTGTAACCAGAGAATTCTCTATGATAACCATAGCTCCCTTTGCAGAGTCAGTGGGCAGGTTTTTCCTCTTAACCCATCAGAACAGCAAGCAGTGAGAGGAATCCGGAGGAAGCTTGAAGGGGAGTGCCCTGACAGCTGTTCTTTTAAGCATAGGCGAGATGCTCAACTGCATCCTTCTCCTTTTGAAAGGTCATTCTGTGGAGTTGCCCCTATCTGCAGCCAAATCAGAGATGTTCTAATCACCAATCTGCAGCCCGTATCTGTGCAGTTGCCCTTATCTGCAGCCCCTAACTGCAGTATTACTTAGAGACTTTCAAGATGTTCTAATCACCAATTTGGAAAATCTTCCTGTGGGAGATTTGTTTGAATATCTCACCTTCATTAGACTTTTTGAGTTTTTATTTGTCATATCTTTACTTACCTACTTCCTAATCTGCTTTTAATCATTTGTGGACGAGTCTTATTCGCTTGAACTTGTGAGACTATGATGCTAACCTTGTTTAGATAGTCAGTTTTGTCTGTAGCAATGTGCATCTGATTATGGTGTGAGACTTGATCTACTACATTTAGATTGCTTAGCGGGTAATGCAGTTGACTTCAGCTTGTCTTAAATTCTTAATTTACTCTTTTATATGTTTCTGTCTTTCATTGTATATTTAAGAGTCATGGATGTGCTTGTCATTGGTATGAATTGCAGGATTTGCTGGTTTAAAAAAACAGTAATGATGTTGGTAGTTCTGGTAGTCTATAAATTTCCTTTATGCCAGTAATTTGCTGGTTGCTGATGGATGATTTTCATGGTGTGTATTTTATATTTACTCTATTGATCTGGTTTCTGAAGTTTATATTATTTGCAGGAGTTGAGACATTTACAAGCCAAAGAGAGCCGAGTAGATATTTGTTGTTCATAATATTATATGCCTCTAATGTGGAAAATTTCTAACTTCATCCTGTATGGTTTTGTAGGGATGATACCTGGTCTTTTCTCCCGGGCAATTGGCAGAAAGAAACTCTCTTCCAGATGGGAAAAAGCCTTTACTCTGCATGCTTGATCTGACTGAGGAAAATACTCCATACCTCATGCAAGGACGATACAGCAAATATCCTCATCAGAGTGAAGAACTCACAGCCAAAAGATCATTACCACTTGACAGACAAGCTTGCTAGTTAGAGATTAAATGCTACTTTGAGGATTATTAGAAAATTTAGTTCAGCTAGTTCGAGGTGACTCGGTCATGTTGACTGTATAGTTGTGCACCATTAAGTTTCTTTCCTTTTATTTTGTAACGAGACTTCTTTCACACTGTGATTGAGCAACTTTGGTAAATTCAATTTATTTTCTTCTACAAGGGAAAATTATAACTACCAAATTGGTTGTCCCTACATCTTGAGCAATTACTATTAGTTTCTTGTTTATAGTCATCATTTACCAGGAGATGACAAATGCATTCCTTGTTAAATATTGCTGGCTCTTTCTTTATGTAAATTTCATTGATTTGGTATTGGTATCATTTTGAATCTGTAACAACAAGTTGGAGAAGCTTAAGACAAATATAGGACTGCTGATGCAAAGGAAAGGGAGACTACATCAAGATTAGGTAGTGTCTCTGTGTTTGCTTGTGTGTTGTGTATGTTTTTGAATTAACACTTTTTTAACTTCTACTACTTTTCACCAAATCTATTCATAGTTCAAAGAATCCTAAATTAATTTTATATCTCTTCTTCTTGTAGTCTAGAATTGTCAACAGACAGCAAAAACAAAGCACCAAATAAAAAAAAAAAATATATATAACACTGCTAGAGGATTCCAAGATTTTCATTTCATAATTGACAAACATACAAATTAAGATCACAACAGAATGCCATCCTGCTATGACTGTTTAAACTTTAGTAATGAAAAGAATAACAGAAGGTGCTTTCAGTATGCCATCATATGCATAAGACAGATAACCAATGGCAGATGTTGCAGCTTTTTTCTTGCTATGCAACTAGTGAAAGCAACGGGTTTGGAAAAAAGAAAGGTAAAAATGGATGCCAAAGAAGAAAAAACTGAGGGGTATAGAATGTGATGCAATCATTATGCATCAGCATAAATATGTGAAAATTGAAGCATCGCACTAAATCTGACAGTTCCCCCTAGGAACTCATTAGAGTTTCTTTGTTGTTTCACACTGCACATTACAATTGTTTTTGGTTGTTCCACAGTAAGTAATTTGAAAGGAACACAATCGCAAGCCTCATCAAAATGATGACAATTCATTCTGATACAAAATACTGATCAGGTGTGAGTACTTGGCCAAACTGGTAAAGTGTCTTATCTCTCAACCATCACTCACCTTTAAAACAAGTGATCACCTTCATTTAGTATATGGACCAACACAGAAAAAGAGGTTGACCTCCATAATACGCCTTCTGGGAAGACCACCACCTAGTGCAAAGTCTAGTGATAAACACCCACTTGGAAAAGTCTCCCTGCAAGACAGAGAAGATCATAAAATGAAATGCTTCCTCCAATATGAATAATGTAAGCCCCTAGATCAAAAGAAGACTTTTTAAACAAATAGAAACGTAAAAAGAGAATAACATACACCAAAGCTCCACCGGCACTGCCTAATCTTGTAACACTTCCTTTACCAAACGAGTTATTTATGTCATTCATTGCTGCTTCCAGAGCCTTTTTCTGAAACAAATAAAGTAACATCAGAAGTATCAATTCAATGTTTATAATAGAAAGGCCCCAAAAATCAAGCTAAAGAAAAGCTTCTCACCCCATCCTTTCTAAATGAAAGCCAACAGAAAGTAATTAAAATAAGAAGACTTCTCTTATGACATTAGTAAAACATGATATCCTATCCAGCCCATTTAAAACAGTTTGATGTTCCAAATGTTTCTCGTAACTTGAGAATGTATGGTTTTCCCAAGTCAATCCACAGATACTACTAAATGAATCATATCTAGCACATAATCGATATATCCAGAACCCAATCAAGTTTCAACATAAACCCACTTGAATTTTTTCTTTTGGGCAAGCAAACTCAGTTGATTTTGCGTGAACCATAGGAAAGATAGACTTTGCTGATGCATAATAATGTGAGGCTGTCAGCAAATGCCACAAGAGATATTACAGAACAAATGCCACATATCCTAGATATCACATAAGATATCACAGAATATAAGACACATATCTTAGACATCACAGAAGATATCATTGAAGATATTGCAGGAGATGTACCAATAGAAACGCCAAACATACGCCGTTAAATAAACCCCCCTCAGAGTGGCCATGCATTCCTGTGATCCGTGCCAGTGTTAATGGGTATAACTGTTCATTCTCCTTCATGAATCCTTTCGGCCATTTTCAACCACACCAAAGATAGTGACTGATCATTGTGTAAATCTGTTACCTGGTTACCTTTATGAATCTGTGCAAATTACACCAGGTCTTAATTTAGTGGAAGCAAGAACAAGTAGGTTCACGGCCCTAGGAGGCCCATAGGTAACTTGAGACCATATATCTGTTGGTGTTACCTTTGCATGGGGGATATGGTGAGGGAAGGGAACCACAAGGGTCTATAGAACGCAGTCTTACCTTACATTCTAGAAGAGCCAGTTTCCACACCTTCAACCCATGACCTTGAGGTAACATGATGACAACTCAACCCTTGCACCAAGCCTTCCTTTCTATTGATTATCTGAATGTAATAAAGTAGAAATCAGAACGAAGAAAAGGAACACTTGCTGCATAATAAACTGAAAGAAAATAGAGATAACGCATCAATACTCGCATATCTGGAGCAAAGGCTGAAAAAAGAAATGGCATCACCTGATTTTAGAACAAGAAACACAAAAGCATTTGGTCATCTCAGATTAAAACCAATACCAAATGTTGAGGGAAGAAAGGGGAGACAGGGTACACCGTATTTTGCAATACTTTCTGGCTTCTGGATCTACGAGATAAACGGCTGAGATCATCGAAAAAGTGGGCTCACCCTCCACTTCACCTGCTTATATTTTGCAAATGAAAACATGCTCCTCCAGCGTCGTTGTTTTGGCTCGTCTTCCTGGCGAGTGGCAACATCTCTCCTTGGCATCTGCAACTCCAAAAGCAGTAGACGTTGCTAGTCTTCGCCAACCATGAAAACTAGCCGTTATTACTCACGGAAAGAGTTGAATCCATTTACCGTCCTCTCAATCTTCCTTCACCCAGAGAAGCTTCTCCACCATCCTCTCGTTCTCGCCTCCAATTCAATCTCTCCGTTATTCCTCAGAAATTACTATTCACAAGATGCCATTCCTTCACACAGGAGTCGTCAGATTGCCCAAGAACTCGCTACACTTTTCTCCACAAGCCTAACTCCCCAAAATAGCAACAACAAGTTCCTTCAAAACTTGGGAACAAACTTAACTCCAGCAACCGTGGAAACCCTCTTAAAAGATCTAAAAAGTTGGAAAATTGCTTCCCAGTTCTTCTCATGGGCTGCCCAACAAGATGGGTACTCACACAATTGTTACACCTACAATGCCATGGCATCAATCCTGTCTCGTGCGCGCCAGAAAACTCCTTTGCAAGTCCTAGCGAAAGACATGGTAAATTCAAGGTGCCCCACTACTCCCGGTGCTTTAGGATTTTTTATTAGGTGTGTGGGTAGTTTAGGATTGGTTGATGAAGTGAGTTACGTTTTTGATAATGCGAAAACAATCAACTGTGTTCCGAATGTTTATACATATAATTGTTTGTTAGAAGCTTTGGCAAAGTCTTGTCGGGTCGATTTGGTCGAGAAGAGGTTTGGGGAAATGGTTGACTTGGGGATGGACGTAGATAAGTTTACGCTGACGCCAGTGTTGCTGGTGTATTGTAATGCTGGAAAGTTTAAGGAAGCTTTGAGTGTGTTTAATAGGATTTATGACAATGCCTGGGTTGATGAGCATGTGTTTTCGATTTTAGTGGTGTCTTTTAGCAAGTGGGGGGAGGTTGATAAGGCTCTTGAACTGATACAGAGAATGGAAAATTACAATATGAGACTTAATGAGAAAACAGTTTGTGTTCTGATTCATGGGTTTACGAAGGAGAAAAGAGTGGATGGTGCTCTCCTTCTGTTTGATAAAATGAAGGAATTGGGTTTCAGTGGGGACTTACCTATTTTCAGTGTGTTGATCGAGGGCCTCTGTGAGAGGAAAGAGTTGGGCAGGGCTTTGAACTTGTATGTTGAGATGAATGAGTCTGGAATTGTTCCTGATGTTGGTCTAGTTACAAGGTTAATTTCTGGTTTCTGCAAGGAGAGGGATTTTGTTACTGCTGAAAGGTTGCTCAGGAATGATGGGGTAAGTTTCTATGTATCTAGTTTACTTTTGATCTATAATGCAGTGCTAGAGGGACTTGTGAATCATGGAGAGGTAGACAAAGCTCATTTTCTGATTCAAGCAATGATAGAACCTCAGAAGTTAGAACTTGCTCAGAATAAGGTGGCTGAATGTGTTGGTAATGATACTGCTAATCTTATTGATAGCCTTTTTAGGTTTAAGAAATCACTCCTCCCAGATGCTGTCTCATTTAATGTTGTGATAGATGGTTTCTGCAAGAACCATAAGTTGGATATGGCCCTAGAGCTCTTAGATAGTATGGTTGGCATGGGTTGCCGGGGGAATCTGTTGATTTATAATAATTTAATTTTCAATCTGTGCAGTGCAGATAGGTTGGAGGAAAGTTACAGGCTTTTGAAGGAAATGAAGGAATCTGGATTTGAGCCAACAGAATTCACTTATAATGCGATACTGGGCTACCTATGCAGGCAAGAAGACATCCCCGGTGTTCTTGATTTGGTCAGGGAGATGCAGCAAAATGGGCATATGCCATGGAGAAAACATTATACCATGCTTGTGAAACAACTCTGTGCACGTGGAAGTGTAGTTGAAGCTTGTAATTTTCTGGATAGCTTAGTTCAAGCAGGCATTGTTCCTGATATAATTGCATATTCTGCTGCTATTAATGGACTGTGCAAGATTCAAGATATGGATCAAGCTCTACAGCTTTTTCGTAGCTTGTCTGCAAATGAGCATCTTCCTGATTTAGTTGCTCATAACATTATTATAGGTGGATTCTGCAAGGCTGGAAGAATTTCTGATGCACAATATATTCTGGATGAGATGTTGGAGAAAGGACTTGTACCATCTGTTGTTACCTATAACTTGATGATAGATGGGTGGTGCAAAACAGGCAGGATTGACTTGGCCCTCCTTTGCTATTCTAAAATGGTCGAGGAGGCAAGGCCACCTACAGTTATAACCTACACAACTTTGATAGTTGGAATGTGTAATGCCGGAAAACCTGATGATGCTCTAGCAGTATGGAAGGAAATGAAAGGGAAGGGATGTGCTCCAAACAGGATTGCTTACATAGCTCTGGTTAATGGATTGTGCAAGTGTGGAAGGGAAGATAGTGCCTTTGAATATTTCTGTAAGATGGAAGCTGAGGAACTGGAACCTGATACTTTTGTCTATGTAACACTTATAAATGCTTTTCTTTCTAAAGGGGATTCAGTTTTGGCTTTCAAACTTATCAAAGAGATGGTTCAAAAGGGAAAGGCTCCTGGTGCAGCTGACAAGAATTATCCATTACTGGTGGATGCATTATACGTGTTACATGAAGATGAAAAGACTTCTTCAGGTGTGCATAATCTTATTGAAGAGGGCTGCATCCCGATGATCAACAATATCCACGATCTTAACGAGTATATCAAGAAATCTTAGCACTATAAATGGCAGTGTTCTGAACTATTGATCCTGTTAAATGTTTCCTTCTCCAACCAAACAGAAAATTGCATCGGGTGCAGGAACATGACTACTGAATATTGCTTTAGCGCTCGGTTGGGTACACCTTCATGCGTTACTTTCTTCATTGGAAATCATCCAGTGTTGTCAAGCAAGCTGTGTTTGACTTGCAAATAATTAAATGGTAACTTCATCTTCTATCTTGTGAAATTTCTTTACACTTGGAGCACATGTAACATACTACTTGAGGGATTAGTTGGTGTAGCAAGTATTTAGGAACTTCAGAAATCCTATGCTTTTTCTGTTTAAACTCAAAGTGGAGCAATGCTAGATAAGGACGGAATGTTGTTTCCTGTGTGAGAAAGTAAACTTTAAATGCTATGTTGTATATCATTCAATCTCTCATAGACATTCTTCTTCTCCAGCAGCTATGTAATTAAAGACCGAATCATGTTGAGATAATTAGGTACCTGTAGCAAATGATTGTAGGTCCCCTTTTTGTCAAGGTCTAATGTGTTCCAAACTTCTGTATGGATAAGGTGGTCACTTAAGGGAAAAGCGTGAATGGCTAGATCTCATGCATCCCTATTTTCTCTTCCTCCCTTGAAAGAATCTGCTTGTGCATTTGTCTTGATTCATTTATAGGCTCAACAAGATAAGGATCTAATCCTTGTTCTAGTGGATTAATATTACCTAGTTGCCATTTTATTGCTTATTGTGAAGCTTTGGATACTTCTTATACATATAGAGTTACACTAATTATTGGGTGATCAAAATTAGGAGCCATACCATGAAACTTTTTGAAAGAGTGATTAAGAAGAGACTACGGCATGAGAAGAGTGTATCAAAGGCCCAATCTGATTCAAGGAGGAGGGACTTCTCTTTTTCACCAGGGGACTTCGTATATCTAAAGATTCAACCCTACAAACTCAAATCACTGGCCACTCACGTCAATGCGAAGCTCTCTCCCAGGTATTATGGTCCCTACAAGGTGATCCAGCGTATTGGGGAAGTGGCATACCAACAACTAAAGCCTACTACTTCCCCAGCCCTCAGCCCTCAACCACTGCCCACCTCTCTTTCCGAAGAATCTGGAGTTGCAAGTATACCCCTCTGCCATTAAAGGTACTAGAACTCTGCCTACTGGTCAGCCCGACGTACTGGTTCAATGGCGAGGCCTCCCTGATCATGACAGTAACTAGGAGCTTCTTGATGATATTCAGTCCCAATTTCCTGACTTCCACCTTGGGGACAAGGTGATGCTTTTGGGGGGGGGGAGATTTTGTTGATAAGGATGGGAGTGAGCAGAAAGTGAGGAAGGGTCATTTCGGAATAACGTACTCCAGAAGAAGTGGTCCCCAGAAATCCAGGCAGTTAGCCTCAGCACATTTGGTTACGAAATGAAGTCGCAAGAGGACAGACAGTTAGGGAAGCAGGGGATGGAGGGAAATTCTGTTAGGGGAGGAGTATATAGAGGAAGGAGAGGAAGGTAGAAAGGGAGGAGCAGAGAAGGATAGGCAGGCGATGGCCTGAGTGGGTGAATATCGGGTGTAGACTTGCAATATTTTTTCTTCTTTCTTCTTCTCCACCTTCATCAGTCTGTAAAGAGTATACCTCCTGAATCAAAATAATCAATCTCTTTCTTACTCCTAGCCAAACCAAGACAACTCCAACACAGACATCCAGAGTTTTATAGCAGAGTAAAAGATTCTATCATAAAGTTGTTCAGACACACCAAACAAAGATAGGTTACTGAATGAAGAATGGCTATACTGCCTCTATCAATTATCATATCTCACAGTGGAACCTGCCCTTTTGGCTGTCAATCTAAATTAATTCAAGTTTCCCCTATTGCTGGTGTCATGTCTGCCTTGAGCGTTGGTAAACTGTGAACACTTGTCTGTAAAAATGAAAAATGGAACTCATGGAACTTTAAGAATATTTTATGATCACAGAAAGAACAGTGGTCGCAACTATAATATTGCATTGCCAGCCTGGTCTTATTTGATCTTAAGATATCAGATTGTATGATTTTGAATCACATCACTTCTTGTAACTATTAGATTCTAGTGAGTTTACCTTTTCTGAGGGTTATTTTTTATCTTCACTTAGTGCTTGTAGCTAGAAGGGGAGCCTTGGCGCAACAACTTAGTGCTTGTAGTTTCTCTTAATATGGTTCATTCTTAATAGTTGATATATACCATACATACTTATACGATGCTGTACTGTTATTGTTGATGAATTTAATGAGTGGCAAGCATTTTAGAAACATTTGACATTTGATATGTTTCTTCCTTTCCTTTGCAGCTTTCTGGTATTTTGTTGATGATATTGTTTGTCCTGCACATGTGACATATCATACTTACGAGTAAACAGCAATAGTTGAATTCTCGCCTTCATTGTTGGGGATCTCTTGAACAAATGCGCAAAACTAAGATGGGATCACTTGGGCTACAATGATTGTTGTTTGAGAATTCAGTATATCCTCCTTTCTTCCACACAGAGGAAGGACATAAAAACTCCAAAGCCCCTATGCAACATCGCGTTCAAGAATGCAACTAAGTTGTAAGCTATTCCTCAATTTCTCTTGATTGGGATCTCTTGATTGGGATAGTATGGCTGGTAGTTTGATATATATTTTCATGAAGAGATGCCTTGCGGACTTCTGAAGGGTGACAGCAAGCAAGCTTTATAGCGTCACTTGACACTGCCACAATACACATGGTCAAACACCGTAGGAGGATCCTGGCTGTGTATTTTGTGGGCCTATCTCGTGCAGTGGTTAGATCAAACTCTCTTATTGGAAAGAATTGGTCCATATTCAATTGGTGAATTCATTGTTTGCAGGTGTGTGATCATTGTATCCAAAAGGAAGGCACAATGGTAGAGTTGTCGTTGTATGACTTGGAGGCCTCAGGTTCGAGGTGTGGAAACCACCTCTTATAAAAGTGCAAGGTAAAGCTATATGCTAGAGACCCTTTGTGATCTGCCCATTCCCCAGATCCTACATACACGGGAGCTTTGTGCACTTGGCTGTCCCTTTTTTTTCTCTTATCCAGTACACTCTCATATGAAGGTTTCAGATCCCCCAAATACATCAACGCATTCATGATGCAGATCTACAATGAACCGAGAAGGCCAGGAAAAATAGCTCTAAAACTTGTATAATGGTGACAGAGAATGGTTTTGGAATTTAAGTCAATCACCTGAAATATTTCCTGCAGACAGCTAGATTCCTTAAATAGGATCGCAAATTGCCTACTTTTTATAACTATGACGAACTTTGCTTTTTCCAGGGAGGCCTTTACTATAGTCGCACACTCGAGTGGTTCTTGCCTTAGCCCTTCTCTTTGCCCGTCCCAGACTTGACCTGAAGACCTGGAACCCAACTGGCATTCCTCTAAATCGAGGTGATAAAAAGTGAAGGCCAGATTCAGAAAGTCAGTTGGGTGTGAACTTAAAGCTGCCCATGTACATCAGAAGCTATTGAATTGCGTTGGCAACAAAACTGAAGGCCAGACTCAGAAAGTAAGTTGGGTGTCACAGAAGTGAACTTGTTGCATTGGCAACAAAGTGTCCGACAGTGCTCAATATGGACTAATGGAGGTTAACCAGTGCATTTTCTGTTGTCTCACAGCTTGTTAGTGGAAGAGGATAAAGGGGCAACCGTGCATGCAGTTCCTGGGAAGGGGCGGATCACAAGGGTTAATAGTATACAGCCTTACCTTGCATTTTGCCAGAAGCTGTTAGGAGAAGAGGATCAAATGTGTAAATGCTACGGTTGTTGAATTACTGGCAATCAGCGATTGTATTTTACTCTGGAACCCATTGGCTGTTGAAAGTCGGATGTGAGGATTGGATTGGATTGGCTTCTAATTCATCTCTAAGATCCAAGGCAAGGCACATAATGTTTTCACTGCTCTGATATTTGCTCAGGACAGCTAACTTTGCACCCTTGGGTTTTATTACACCACCTCTTAACTATAAATTGGTCCGCATGCTAAAATGTAAAACTAGATTTCATTTGTTCAGAGAAGGCCAAGGTGACATGTTTCATGATCTGGAAGTGGCTGTAGATCTCAGCCTCAGATGTTTCATGATCTGAACTGCTCGTTTGGTCCCCATTATATATTCACAATATCCCAACACTTTTCCCGACTGGTCTGATTTGTTATTATTTTGTTTCCATAACATTGTGATAGTACAGCACATTGCAAGGTAAAAGTTGTTGTCGTATGACCTTGGCGTAACGGTAAAAGTCGTCATTGTGTAACCTTGATGTTACGGGTTTAAGGCGTGAAAACAGCCTCTTGCAAAATGTAAGGTAAGGCTGGTCCGCCCCTTCCTCAGACCCTGCATAGGCAGAAGCTTGTGCACTGGGGCTGCTCTGCCCTTTATAACCTGAAATATTTCCTGCACACGTTTTCGGGGTATCAGATATTGTGGACGGGCAAACAGTCGTCAAGGGGATAGTTACAAGGGGTCTAGGCGAAAAGGATTTGGTTGGTCGAAAATGTACAAATTTCATCTATCTTGTTCTGTGGCATGGTCTGAATCTTATGGAATAAGGTAAACTCCTTTTTGTGGAGATTTTTGCAACTTCGAAACCATACATGTTTCTTTGTAACTTGTTTGATGTAGATAGCATTTAACTCTTGTACTGAAGGGGAGCTTTAGTGTAACGGTGGAGTTGTCGTTGTCGTTGTGTGACTTTGAGGTCACGGGTTCAAGC
Source organism: Warburgia ugandensis (assembly GCA_035236585.1). Lineage (NCBI taxonomy): Eukaryota > Viridiplantae > Streptophyta > Magnoliopsida > Canellales > Canellaceae > Warburgia > Warburgia ugandensis. The sequence continues at coordinate 9,087,850 of CP141134.1, read as the reverse complement.
CACAGAAACAGCCTTTTGCAAAATGGAAGGTAAAGCTGCATGCTATTGACCCTTGTGGTCCGCCCCTTCCCAGGACCCTGCATATGCAAGAGCTTCTTGCACCAGGCCTACTTCTTTTTAATTCTGTCACCAGGAAAACTTTTTCTCCTGTGAAGGGCCTGATAGCAGACTTACATAATTGGTTTAGTCAAAGTCCTGAAATCACATCAACCTGATAACTTTTAATCGTCTGATTAGGATATGTTGTATACACTAGGATAGTGAAATGGATGAGACTACAATTCAAAACTTAGCGGCTGTTTGCAACGGGAATAACAATTAAGCATTAAGCCGTTTTGGAAAGAATTAAGCATTAAGCCGTTTTGGAAAGAAAAATCTTTACAATTCCAGAACGGCTTAATCCATAATTCTTATTCCCATTGCCAACAGCCCCTCAAAGAGGGTCCAACTTAGGTGGACTGAATTAATTACATCAAGCTGTTATGTCTTTTAAAGTTGATAGAAGTGGTGAGAAAAGATTTAAAAACTTTGGGACTAAATGAAGCCATGGTACTTAATAGAGGGGAATGGAGGAACAAGATTCATGTGGTAGACTTCTAATTAGAATAAGGTCTTGATGATGATGATGAGGCTGTTATGTCTTTTCCACTGGATCTTATTGTTTGGTCACTGCAGACACATGAATGTGTGTATTTACTTGGAAAATATGACGAGGACAAAGCATAAGTGGGCTACTTTTTGATGATCCAAACCATTCATCTAGTAGGTTTTACTCTGGATAATCATGCACCATAATGCTTGCCTATTTGATAGCTCTAAGCCTGTGATTTGTGGTCGTCAATTCAACCATAGAACGAGTAGAAGCCTCTAATGACTTTCAAATCTGACGATTAGAGAATTTGAAGAGAATTGATCCATTTTCATCAACACAAATCAAATGCCTAGGACGGTCAGTGACGGAGAATTTAGGGCCAGGGTTCACTATATTGAAGAATATGCAAAGTTATACGGGGGCTTTAGCCATAGCAAATGCAGTAGCAGAAAAATCGCTCCTCCTAGTTTCCAATATTTGCAATAGCAAGATGGTACTGTGACGCGCTAGAGCAAACTATTAGTAAGCTTCCCAAGCCCACTAATACTCTTCATTTTGATTGGCTATGCCATCTACTTCCTGTGCTGAGAGACATGGTGAAGATCACTTAATCAATTGAATTGTAGAATTGTGTGTATAGGCCCAAGAGGAGTTTTCGTGCAATGGTAAAGTTGTCACCATGTGACTTTGAGGTTATGGGTTCCAGGCGTAAAAATAGTCTCTTGCAAAAATGCAAGACAAGGCTGCCTACTATAGACCTTTATGGTCCTCTCCTTCTTTGAACCCTGCCATACGCAGGAGCTTTAAGCACCGGAGCTGCCCTTTTATTACGTGAATAGGCCATCTTGTAATTTACCATTTTAAGCTTTAAGTCTCTCTCTCTCTCTCTCTCTCGGACTTTCCAAAGAGGATTCTCTGATTTTCGCAGTGGAATACCTTACACGAATGAGCTCCATACTTGAAGCCAAAGCTAGAGCAAGGTGAGATGGCTAAGTCAGTCATAGTTCTCTCCCGAGTTATCATATTCATCAACTTTCTATGAAGGTACTCTTTAACCTTGTTCTCAAATTGTCAGAGTCCTAGGCTAAAGAGTTGCGTCCCGTTCCCAAGTAGCCTCACTTTCGGGCAATCCCTTCCATTTGACTAAATATTCTTTGTGCTCCTCTGCTGCTACTCAATCAGCCATGATGTATTCACAATTATATGATTCATAATTCGATCACAAAAACAGTTCTTGAGCGGGGAATAATCATTGCAATGAAGGAGACTGTAGGAGAAGAAAGAACTCATCCATCGACCTTTTCTAAGAAGAATTGGTTCTCGCGTTGTTCCAACGACCAGCAAGCACGTGCAGTAACTGGGAGTCCTATTACACCCCAGAGGATGAGTTTCTTGGATCAGGTAAAAGCTTGAATTGGTTCACGTATGCAGGATAGCAACTCCCACATAGAAGCCCAATTCTAATACGGACAGATAGAATCGTTGCTCGTATATTTATAAATTTACGTTCAAAAGCCAAAAGTTTATAATAGTAGGTGCTACCATTGGCTGAAAGGGACGACTTTTGGGCCACTAGATGTCAGACAGAAGCCTATGAAACGGATGGCTTGGATCAGTCAAAGGTAGCCTTGCCCCCCACTCCATTACAGTGAGGTCGTACCAAAAATGAAGCTTTTGTACGTATCTTCCATAAATTAATTAAAAATCAACTTTTTCAACAGGGGGACCTCTAGAATCAAGCAGCAATAGGCTTAGCCAGCAACTCCAAGTTGCATTTGTGGAGGAGAAGAAGTTGTGGGAGTACAGAGATGCGAGTGCAACAGCTAACAGCCTACCACCTTCTTTAGTGATGAAAGTTGTGCTCTTATTATGGCCAGCTAACAGCCTAAGTTAAGATATATGTGGCCTACAAGTGTAGCTTTTTCGCTTGAGGCCCACATACATGTGAGTCATCTTCCCCAGTAAACACTGTAATTTGTAATAAAAATGAAGTCTGTCACCACCATTTCTCCATTTAAATCTGACAGGGAGTAAGTTGAGCTGAGCTGAAATGGTCCAGACACAAGCCTACTTGCCTACCATTTTCCTGCTCCCAACCCCCAACTAGAACTGCTAGTTAAGTGAGCTCTTGTGGGAGCCACAGTTAGACAGACCAAAGGGAGGGCCAAAGTTTCTGGCGACAACCCTTCGTTTGTTTTCAGATATAGTTAGCAAAGACAACAGTAGAGTTTCGTCGTGTGATCTTGAAGTCACGGGCAAGGTAAGTTTGCGTACTATTGACCGTTGTGGTCCACCCCTTCCCAAGACCTTACATACAGAGGAACTTTGTGCACCGAGGCTGTCCCATATATAGTTAGGAGAAAAGAAATAGCATTAGAGGGTTTCCAGAGACGTATTATTTATGTTCTAACCTTCTCTTTGAAATGCATTTTTTGTATGAAAATGAGTTTTATTACGATTGTCAAAATGAAGTTTCGAGATAAACTATGGTTCCAGGGACCACAACTAATGTTCAAACCAGGACCACATAGATAGAGGAAGAGCGCTCGTGAACCACACCAGCGACAGTGACCGACGCATGAATTGTGGCAGCGACCCAGTAGACTTGGCTCCAATGGCGATTACCTCGAAATGGCATGGATGCTGCAATCAACCCCCTTTTGAGCCACTACGAAAGAGACCGACGACTAGTGATAGAGTCGTATACTTTAGTTTGCTGAATGTGCCGACGGGTAGACTCCCTACATGAACTTGTGACTCTAGAGGCACTTCAAATGTGACCTTGACTTCATATACTGTAATTGCGCATGTAAGGTTTACATGCTCTAAGGGTCGGTTTGCCATGGGAATAAGAATCATGGATTAAGCTGTTTTGAAATAGTGAAAATTTTTCTAGCTATTTGCAGTCTTAAAACATAAATAAAATTATGCAAATATAGATGAAATAACCTCAAAGGCTCGCATTGTTTTTTCTAGAATAATTGTATATATATTTTTAGGCTGCAAATAGCAAGAAAAATTTTCACTACTGCTTTAATCTATGTGATTTCTGTTCCCACCACAAACAGCCTCTAAAGGTATAAGGACTTCAACTGAGAACAAACCATTCATCTTCCAAGCCACATGTATTATGTGGTGGATGCCCTTATTTTCACTCAGGAAGATGGTAGCAGGCAAGAGTACTAACAGGCCCAGTGTTTCAGCCATCCAAACTATTTATCTAGTAGTGCTTGCTAGTTGCAAAGGATGAGTCATTGTTTTCTTTTTCGTTTTTTATTTTAAGAGGTTAAGGAAGAATCATTGTTACAAGTAGTCATTCATTGTTAGGGTTCTTCTAGCAATTGTTTTTTCATTAATTTCTGTTTATTAAGAGCAAAACTAACATTAAAAAGCAATTCTCATTTCTCTACATTATGGGTTGATATTCAGATATAATTGATTAAAAAGGGCAGCCCCGGTGCACCAAGCTTCCGCCTATGTGGGGTCCAGGGAAGGGGCGGACTATAAGGGCCTATAGTACGCAGCTTTACCTTGTATTTTTACAAGAGGCTGTTTCCATGCCTTGAACCTGTGACAGCAAGTTCACATGGCGACAACTTTTACCGTTGTACCAAAACTCCCCTTCATTTAGAAATAAATAATTGCTGGAGAAAAATAAAAACAAAAGACCTCTAAATGTGTTTCTCCAGAAACAGAAATAAGAGAACAGATAGGTTCTCCAACACACCTTTTGCTTGTCAGACTCTAACATTGTTGTTTTATTTACTAGCCGTGGGTTTAAGGCCACAAATCTGACTGATGTAAAATATTCAAGTGAACTCTAATTTCACTGCATGGGATTGACAGTTTGGATTATCTAAAAGAGTGAGCGCCATTGCTGCTCATTCTTCCGGGTATTTCCAGATGAAAATATGCCAATCCACCGTTTAAGAACTTCAGGGAAGATACCTGATATCACACAAATTATCAAGAGCTGAATGATATCTAACCCTCGTATTAGCTAAGATTATTTTGTTTTTCTTCTTCTTTTTCATTTTCCTTTCCTGAGTAGGCCATTATTTCACTTCACAATGATGCTTGGGATATTCCTGTGGAAATGCTGTTTGGATGTGGTCCCGAAGTTGACTAGTATATGGTGCCTGTAAATTCTTGTGGTGATCAATTTGAGGTAAACCAACATCCCTTTGGGCACTTGGAGAAATCACATGCATGCAACCAAAGCAAAGAATGAGAGAGACACGTCAAGACGTGGAGGATACGGAGGGGAGACATGAGATCCCGATGAGGTTAACATTTAAATAGAAAGTCAAGGACTAAATTGTATATTAACTTGTTTAAGGTAATGTATTGTGCTCTTAACCCCAACCAATCATACTCATTACAAGTTGAATGTATTTTTGGACTTTTATTTAATTTGCACATGAAGTGGTAATGTTCATCCAATCATAGAAATTTTTTTTTTTTTTTTCCACCTTCTTTTATTTCTAAATGTTGGAGAGACGCAACCATGAATAGCCTCAAACCAGTAACAAACCACTGGAAAGGCTCGCTCTTGCCTGTACAACTGTATAGAGGTGACAAATCGTGTTGGCGGGTTGAGTAGAGATTGACCCATTAAAGTATATGGGTCGACACGAATACAACACGATTAATAATCATGTTAAGAATTTGTGTCTCCAACATGACCCGCTTATTAAATGAGTCAATATTACATGACATGACTGTATAATACGATAGGTTAACAAGTCGCGAGTCAAACGAGATAATAGGTCACACGAGTTATAAGGGTTAACAGGTCGCGTGTCAAATAGGTTAACAGGTCTAGAGTCAAACAGGGCAATGTGATGGGTTAACAGGTTGCAAGTCAGACGGGTTAACATGGGTTGACTAAAATACGACACGATTTTTGACGTGTGGCACAAATAAAATGAGACTTAACCATAACGTGCTAAATCCGTATCAAGTTTGAGTCGTGTTATTATATCATGTCGTATTTCGCCTCTGCTACAACTGTGCTAGAACTGAGTTTCGTCGTTCAGTCATTAATTTTGTAACTTAGGTTTTTCATTTGGGATGATTAGAATTAGAATTTGTGTCACCATTTTGTAATGGATATGGATTTCATTATTTTGCACGATATAAACAGCTCCCTTTCCCTGTGGTCGTCGTGTGACCTTAAGGTCACGGGTTCAAGGTGTGAAAAAGGCTTCTTGCAAAATGCAAGGTAAGACTGTATACTTTAAGCCCTTGTGATCCGCCCCTTTCCTGGATCCTGCATAGATGGGAGCTTCATGGACCGGGGCTGCCCTTTTATATAAGCGGCATTTTTGCCATTTTATTACTTCACTATTTGCTCTTCCTTTCTAATGTGTACCTAAATCCATGTCCAAATCAGTTGTTTGCCTCCATATTCAAAGAAAATATCCGTCCTCATAGGCGGCTCCTATTTTCTTCTTAATCTCCACGTGAGTCTGCGGAATATTGGGCCAAAATTTATTCCGTGATACCTAGACATTCCTGTATATAGTCTTTCCATTTTGGCTTAATTACGTAAAAACCCTGAAGTTTGTAGATTTTTGCATTTGCACCTGGATTTCGGTCATGTTCAGTTGCACCTCAAATTTAAATATTCATTTCATTCATACCTTAATTCGTCATCTTATTGGATGCTGTTACTCTCTATCCTACGAGGCGTTGACTGCAAACATGGCATTTTCTGAGTAAAGGGCAAATTTGAAATTTCAAAATCCACCCATCTTTTGCTTGCCTTCCAATCATCAGCAAGAGACATGCCAAGTATGCTAAAAGGAGTACTTGGGTGTTCAAGGCCGAGTTCATCACAATTTCAATAGAGGATAGGTTAGGGTTCCTACCAGATGAGTTCCGATTGAATGAATTTATTTGAGTAGAGATCCTAAGGCCAGCTGAGACACAACTCTGGTGGGAAGTTTGATTAGAAAGATTGCCACTAAATGATGAACCAAGTATGCTTCCCACCCCAATCGTTGGTTGTTACAATTTTCGTACAATACGATTGGATGGTGACCAAACCATCTGTATTTTTGGAGCATTCATGGACTATTTGTAGCCTATTGGATGATGAGACAAGCCAGGTTTGAAACTGGTTAGGGAAAGAGGATGAAGAATTGAAATTGGGTAATGGAAATGTGGTCCAAAGACGTTGTGAAGGTTCTAGTAACAATGGCTTTCATTGGTTTGTTTTTGTTATGTTTGCAGAGAGATGTGCTCATGGGTAGGTTTCAGTAGAGCTAAGATTGACTGGGTAGGTGGATGAAGGCAATTTCTAAGAAGAATTAAATTGGAGATAGAGGAGGAAGACAAGAAAGAGTAACAAGAAGTTGTTCATCTTCATTGTCTTGGTCTAATTCAAACCAAGTTCCTCTGCAACTGCTTCATGACAGTCTGTACACTTTTTCTTTGTTATGTTCTTAGGGATAGAGATAGATCAATATTGGCTTGCAATGGTCAAATTCTTGGACGCCCCTTCCCTGGACCCCGCGTATGCAGGAGCTTCGTGCACCAGACTGCCCTTTTTAGTGGTCAAATCCTCATTTTTTATTGAAGGATTATAGGGAAGCTTCACCTCTGAAGGTGGGATGTTATTGGAACCCATCTTTATTTGTTGTAGACCATGACCTAAGTTTTAAAATGGGGGATTGAGGGCTATTTTTACTTTTTAAGTGCTTTAAATAAGAAAATGACTTTCAAATTTCAAAATTATCCTTTAGTTATAGGAAATGTCATGTTGCAATCAATGCCATGTAGGTTAGCAACAACGACATCTAAATAGATGACGAACTATGGTATGATTGAAATGAGTATTAAAAGTGGGGTGCCATTGAACATGATATAGGGTATAAATGCAAAAACTTGCAAGATTCAAGGGTTTTTTTGTTTTTTTTTAACATAAGCAAGCCCTTCTATTTTCTTCCTTCTTTTCTAAAAGCTAGAGATTGAGTAGGACAGTCGCACGACTTTAGTGGAAAATGCTCTAGTTGTTAGTAACCTGCCATTAGGTCAAGCTTCATTGCATGTTCTCCTACTTATATATGTAGTTACAAAAAAACTTCAACGAATTGAAATTCAAATTCCTGTTAATTGGTGAATCATTCTGCAAAATTATTGACTGATGAGTTGACTAAACAAGGTGATCTTATAGGTTCATTAGTATTAGTGACCATCTCAACGAAGGCGAGCTTTTGTGGTCTACTGTTACCTTACTATATTCATTTGTATTTATTTGGAATGGTTGTAGTTCATCTAACTTTCTCAATTAGTCTCTATAAGTTTCTCTTATACTTAATGTTAATTAACCATTAAAACACTTGAAGAAAAAGAAAATGAAGAAGAATTAGAAGGGTTAGAAAAAGTTAAAGGAAAAAATGAGAGAATTTAATGACTTTTAGAAGATCCACTTATTCAACTAGGGTTATGATATAGTTGTCCCTATTTCTAATACATTAGTGCCTTACTAAATGGTAATGGTAGGGACAACTATAACTCTAGGTTGGCCCAAATTTATTAAGATCCAATTCCTTCATATGTTGGCCATCTTTTAGATGTGACAACCCAGGTTTTATGTTAAAACTTTGGATATATTTTGGAAATGCATGGCCTCTCATTTGAAAATAAATAGCGAAAATATTTTGATTGAAGAGCCTTTTCTAAAATCCCCAAGTTTCATTTTCATTTTCAAAGTATAGATTAAACGGTGGAATGAGCTTCTCATATCTATCAAAAATTTGGCAGAGTTTCATCTATTTTTTCTAACATATATGCATTTAATGCATGCAATGCAAAACAAATAGTTTAAGAGTAGCTTTCAATTAAAGACATTTTAAAAGAAAAAAATAGTTTCTCGCCATTCCCAAAAACTCTAGTGTAACACCCTGGATTTTTAAGACATTTTTTTTTATAATAATAATGGCATTTTAAATAAGAGCATTTGGGATCCCATGAGAAAAGATTTATTTAACATTTTACTAACCCTATCTTAAAAACTCCGGGTGTTAGTTTTCCTTTCTCAAAATAGCGTACATGTAATTTAAACATAAATAAATAATCCGCGTATAAATCAACGTCAATTAAATAAGCGCCTTTATTTTAAATCAAATAAACGTCCAAAAGACAATAATAATATGGCCCAGGGTCTATCCATCATAACATCCCATATAAATGTCCAACATATGTCCAAAGATTTAAATCACATCCAATTATAAAGTATGCAGTCCGTAATAAAATTCAAATGATAATCCACTCTAATGACTCACATTACTGTCTAAAACTATAGGGAAAACTAGTCTTCAGCAGCTCTCAAGGTTTATCAACCGCTTTTCCTTTCCTGGTGTCACGCTCGAGATCTAAGGCATTGCAAAACAAAGCAATGCCTCAGCAAGCTATCGCTTGTGTAGGTACATAGACAATTAATGTAATAAATGAAAGAAATAATGAACAGTACTGATGAAAAATCTAACATTTATGAAAATAGTGATATCATAATGGCATGTTCAATAAATGCCAATTTATTCCATATGCTAAAACATAAAATTCAAAGAGTTAAAACATGACATGAATCAATAAAATGGAGCATACAACCAGAATAAGGGCACCCTAAGGTAATGGGTCCCACCACATCGCACTAACATCCCTGATCAGGGGTACACGTAGTCAACCTCTGAGTGTCGTCACACCTAGGCATATCATCCATAACCATGCTCATCATACATGCACACATAATAAGAATATGGGCCATCATGCTGCAGTGGCAACCCTCCATGGGTATCAACCACTGCCGCTCCCCGTCGACACCATAACGGGAGTCTTAGCGTCTGTCCCCATGGAAAGGCTCAGACCGGTAGTGTGGACTATCCATGTTACCAAACCCCTACCGAATGCCATCTATGGGCAGGTGTCTATCATATCACAAACTCATCACATCATAATCTCGGAAGGTGGGTGTCCGGCCCTATCCCTCCTAACATGACGCCCACCAGGCGAGAGCACCTGTCATCAAATATAAAACACGAAAATCATATGTATATGCTAAAACTCAAGAGCACTTATAGCTTGCAATCCCCAAGACATGCCCCTCATCCTGGGGTTAGCTTTATAAAAGGACCAAATTTACTAAGCCTCTATTCTCATTTCCATGTAAATCCATGCATTTTCTATATATATAATAAGAAATAAGTCTCTAATTTAAGCATAACTAATTTACATCATTCTTGTAAAAGCATTTGAAATAAGTTTATTCAGTAAAAGATTTCAATTTGGAATAACCATCCTGTATGCAATGTCGCATGAAATCCACGGTAAATAATAATTGCATTTTAAAACACAATCACACATGATGCTATGTTTAAACATGGTTTAAAAATCAAGGAAAAACATTAGTTGTCGTCACTTACCTCAGTGTGAGACCACTAGCTTGCTAATAACTCCCTTTAACTGGTATATTCACGTGCACCTGTACATGTCACATCACTATTTTAATATTTTTCTAAAGAAAAAGTGGTCATTTCTAAGTTTTTAAGTTAAAACTAGGTTCGCGTCGTCAATACGGTCACAACACCTCTTCCGGATCTTGATTTGGACATCTCTAGCTCCCAAAAATCAAGTTTTAGTGAAAACTACCCTCAAATGGGGCCTGCCAGACTACCATAAGGTGGTTATATCGGCGGCGCCCCTTTTCCGCCGGTTTACACCGGCGCACGAAGACGCCCGACCATCCAGACGCCACACGGGACGCACGCGTGAGTCTTCGGCACCGTGACGCACGCGCGTGTCGCCGCGCACGCGTGCGACGCCGACATCATCCCCCTGTGTGTCCCGTTGTGCATCCTAGCGTCAGCGCCCTGGCGCTGACGCCGTTGACGACGCCGGAGAAGACGACCGGATTCTGGTAGCTTCCAGCGGAGCTACAGAGCTCCGTTTTGCGTGATTTTTGGGCCATTTTCTTCAGAATTCTCTCTAGAATCCATTTATGCCCTCCTTTTGCACTGATTTTGCCAAAAACCATGGTTTTTAAATGATTTTTCCCAAGTTTCTAAAATCCTCTATAGGTACTAGTTTTTGGGTTTTCTGGAGAAATCCACCGTTGGATCACTCCCAAATTTAAAGGGTATGCTCTTGGGTCTCTTGTGCACTAGTTGGACGGTGCGATTTTCAAACGGACTAGGTTTGATCAGTGAAATCACGCTCCAACAGTAGCATGCACACAGGTTCCTAAAAATCTGATTTTTCCTAATTTTTTAAAATATTTTCCTAATTTTTTTTTCTATTTAATAAATACGAAAAACATAGGTTTGAGGCTTACCTTGCACTTGGCAGGAGTTGCTCGTGTTGCCAGGGCTCCACTCGCCAGAAAATCCAAGTTTTGCAGGGCTAGGGTTTGGCGTAAAACTCAGAGAAAACGCTCAAAGTGGAGCATTTTGGCTTTTAGAGGAGCATAGATATAGGGTTTTAGAGTCTTGGGGAAGAGAAACTCTTCCCCACACGTCTCTTTCCACGTCTCTCCGGCGATTTTTCCGGCACTGGTAGAGACGTGTGGAAGACGGGGGTGCCAGTATCAATTTGGACCCCTGTCTAACATGTCTCTATCAAATGACCAATTTGCCCTTCCAACTTTGACGACTCATAACTCCCTCGTTTGAGCTCCGTTTTTTGCGTTCTTGGTGGCGTTGGATTCGTATCGACGAGCACTTTCTAATTCTTATGTTTTCAAGAAAAAATTTCATCCATAAATTTTTATTTTAATTTATTTAATAATTTCCTATTTTATCCTAAAAATTAAGGATATTACATCTAGTCACAGCCATACATCACATTGCATAATAGTCACAACACAAAAATATCGATAACTTATATATATATATATAATTTTAATTTTAATTTTTAGTCTAACAATGAAGTAAACTCTAACTTTATTGAAGCTCATCTTCTAACTTAGAAAAATCTTCACTTGTGCAGTTGATAAGTTAATATCTTGTGCATTGTCTTCTAATTCGAGTTGCTTTTCTTTCAATTCTAATTCTTTAAATATGAGATATTGTAAACAAATACAAAATCTCAACAAGCATGTGATTGTGTAGGTGGAACAAGATTGCACTTACAAGTAAAAATAAAAAAATTTCATTATAAGCCTAAGAACAATAGTAGATCTATATTTCAATAAATCCATGTTAATTCTAGATTAGTTATAAATTAAGTATGAATGCATTAGTAAAGTCATAACCTTGTTAATTACACATCCAATCTAGGATGAATCAAAGTCATATATAAACAAATTATAAATCTTAAATGCATTTTTGTTAAAGCATTGCATTTAAATCATCATCAATATCAAGTTCACACAATGAGATACATTCATATCAGTTTCATGAATAAATCCAGCTGTAATGCCTCATAAGTTCAAAATTTGCAATGCATTTATATCTATGTTCATCCATGATATTTATAAAACTTGCTGGATAACAACATGAGGTCATAAGAAAATAAACTTCTAAATAATATAAAATCTCAACATCAATGGGGTCATTCCAAGTGCAAATGGACCCATATCAATTTGCTCATGAGTAGTCATATAGACCAAAATAGGTTTATCTAAGACCGACTTCCATTCTTAGGAAAAGCATAAAATAAATGGGACTCCATTATGCTCATTGACCTGCCAATCCAGAATAGGTCAGGTGCCCCACCAATACCATAGAGACTTTCCGTTGCATCCTCTTAAGGACTACATATGTTCATAGGTAGGGCTACTATGACTTCCTACTAAAAAATGGCCAATTAATGGGCAAGTGGTATCTAATATCATATTAGTTTCAGAGGCAGGTGGCCAACTCATATCTCTTAGTATAGCTCCCATAGGCTCATCACCATCTGTCTATACTAAACATGAAATCTCAAGGTATTTTGAATGCCCACTAATCACAAAAATTGATATTGTTTCACTTCGATGTCCAATCAAGTGAGCAAAAGCACATGAGCAGTTATACTCAAACCATGTTCAAAAACTAAATGGCATGCCACAAAGAAGGGCATCTTAGTTACTTCAAACCATGAACAGAATGTAGATAATGAATAAATCTTTGATCACATATACAATTATATGAAATACAGTTCATGCAGCAAAACGTGGTTACACATCAAATTCCCAAGGATGAACATAGAATAGAACATATTTCCTAAAACACATTATCATTTCAAAACAAGAATTATGATTTGAATGGAAAATATGTAGATAGTTTCACATCTTAGAGCAAATCTTAGATTGTATAATAAATTTGCAAATAAATCATCATAAGCATTAAGTCATTTACTAAAGATGTAACAATCTTCATTCCACCTACCTCTGATCAGGCACTTTTGATTTGCCAATGCGAGTAATTACCAAATTCGCTCATTCACTAACAATCCATCGCACCAGTAGAAACATATGTATACACTCACTTAGATCTACAATCTAGATTTTTCCATAGTCATTCACTGTCCAAAATTAGTGCTAGATTAGTTTCTAACACTAATCAGTATAGAACAGTGCGATCGCAACCGCTCAAGTTGTTAATCATGTTTTACTTGTAATGAGCTACTAGGATTAGGATACTTTAACTTAAATAGTTAATGGCTCAAATCTATTAATTGATAATTATATTGACAATTAACAATCATAATTTTGTTAATCTAGGCCTATTACCTCCTAGATTAGCATTCATAGCATGGATCATAAACGAATCATGTGCATGTTTACATAAAACAGTGATCTATAGTAAGCTACTATAGAAATTAGACTCCAGAGAAGATCAGTGAAAGATCTCACTTGATCTACCATGATTCTATGCTTAGAAGGTTGTCGGAGATGTCCCATCATTGACAGATCATTGTGATGAACCTCTGTTGAGTTTTTCGCAAGTGTACAGCTATTGTAGTCTAGCTAGTGCAAGTCTAGATCAATTCCACGGAGATTCGACTAGAATGTTGGAGTTCACATAAATTTTAATTGTCCAATTAACCAAAAATAAAGTTCAAAGTCATTAACCAATCCATGAGTAAGTAGTTCTAAAATTTAGTAATCAATAAATGAAAGAAAATAACAATTTAACTACAACATAAATTAAATACAAGTACAAATTAACCACTACTTTCCTATCTTGTTTACTGTGCCACGCAACGACTACAATATGTACTAGTTAATAAAAGAGCAACATAAGCTAAAAAGGAATCAGCCTTGGATTACACTATCTTCGAGCAAGCAAATCAAGAACAAAACTAAATTAGAATAAGACAGGATATAGATGTAATTAAACTGGGGACATGAATGTAATTAAAATTAAAGGTGGAGAGATAAAAGTGGAAATTTTCCATTTTCCTATTTTTAACCAAGAAGGAGGAATGTGGCGGAGAAGAGGAAGGAGATGGGGGAGAAGAAGAAGAGGAAAGATGGAGGAGAAGAGGAAGCAGAAGATGAGGGCGGTGTTGAAGAGAATGTGCAGAGAGAGGGAGAAAATGAGATGGGCTGATTGGAGAGAAGAAGAGGAGAAATCAGTGGGGTAATGAAATGCGAAGAAGATGAGAAGGATTGTCGGCTGGGCTTGTGCAGTGCTACGCTCGCTGGTGGAGAGAAGAGGAGGGATGCAGCCTGACCAGTGCGTAGACAGAAAGAGGGGGAGCAACGGATGCTTGTATGGGTGGAAGAAGATTGCACTTACAAGTAAAAATCATAGTTTTTCATTATAAGCATAAGAACAGTGGTGCATATGTATTTTAATAAATCCATGCTAATTCCAGATCAGTTATAAATTAAATATGAATGCATTAGTAATGTCATAACCTCGTAAATCACACATCCAATCTACGATAAATCAACATCATATATTAACATAGTATAAATATAAAACACATTTATGTCAAAGCATTGCATTTAAATCACTATCAATATCAAGTTCACAAGATGAGATACATTCATATCATTTTCATGAGTAAATCCAATTGCAATGCCTCATAAGTTCAAAATTTGCAATGCATTCATATCTATGTCCATCCATGCCATTTATAGAACTTATTGGATAATAACATGAGTTCAAAAGAACATGAACTTGTAAACAATATAAAATCTCAACATTTAGAGGCGGCATTCCAATTACAAATGGGGCCATATCAATTCCGTCATGAGTACTCATATAGATCAAAACAAATTCATCCAAAACAAACTTCCTTGCTCAGGAAAAGCATAAAATAGATGGGACTCCACTATGCTCATTGACCTGCCAATTTAGAACATGTTGGCTGCACTACTGATACCATAGGGATTTTCCACTGCATCCTCTTAGGGATTATGGATGTGCATAGGTAGGGCTACTGTGACTCCTTACTCGAAAATAGCTATTTGATAGGCAAGTGGTATCTAATATCATATCAGTTTCAGAGGTGGGCGACCAACCTATATCTCTTAGCATAATTCCCACCAAACCCATCACCATATACCTATATGAAACATGAAATCTTAGTGTATTTTGAATACCCACTTGCACAAAAACAATATTGTTTCACCTTGATGTTCCAATCAATTGATCAAAAGGACATGAGTAGTCATACTCAAACCATGTTCAAAAACTAAATGGCATGGCACAAAGAAGGGTATCTTAGTTTTTTCAAATCATGAATAGAATATTGATAACGAATAAATCTTTGATCATATATACAATTATATGAAATATAGTTCATGCAGCAAAATATCGTTACACATCAAATTCCCAAAGATGAACATAGAACTCAGATCATATTTCCCAAATTACATATTATCATTTCAAAACAAGAATCATGATTTAAATGCAATTTATGTAAACACTTTCATATCTCAAAGGAAATCTTAGATTGTATAATAAATTTGGGAATAAATCATTAGAGACATCAAGCCATTTACTAAAGATGTAACCATCTTCATTCCACCTACCTTTGATCAGGCACTTTTGATTCGCCAATGCAAGTAATTACCAAATTCGCACATTCACTACAATCCATCACACCTTTAGAAACACATGTATACACTCACTCATATCCACAATCTAGATTTTCCTGTAGTCATTCATAGTCTAGAATTAGTTCTAGTTAGCTTCTGACACCAATTAGTATAGAACAGTGCGATTGCAACTATTCAAGTTGTTGATCATGTTTTACTTACCATGAACCATTTATTTGATATCCAACGGTTGTTAGATTATCAAACTTGCATTGTTTATTTTAGATCAAGGGCTCAAATCTATCAATTGATAATTATATTGACAATTAACAATCATAATTTTGTTAATCTAGGCATATTACCTCCTAGATTAGCATTCTTAGGATGGATCATAAACGAATCATGTGCATGTTTACATAAAAGTATGCATGCTATAAAAATTGGAATCTAGAGAAGATTGGTGAAAGATCTCACTTGTTCTAGCATGATTCTATGCTTAGAAGGTTGCTGGAGATGTTCGATCATTGACAGATCATCGCGACACACCTCAATCTATGCTATGTGTCACTATCATCCATTGGTCTCCTTTGGATCTTCTCCAATCAATGAACGGGTTGAGGGGTTTTGTTCCATGTGTCATGAGGATCCTGATAAATGTGATGTGATGGTGTGTTGTGCTACTCTAGATAGCCACCAGAATGAGAGAGATTAGGAAGGGGATAGGGAGTGTGTTGTTGCAGAGAAACAATGGCTATCTGGGCCAAAAATGAGAGAGAACAAAGGGGCTGCGCCACAGGGAGAAGAATGAAGGGAAGAAGGGTTTTCAGCTATTGCACAAAGGTTTCAGGAGTGGCTGTTTGCATCATAGAACGAAAGGACAAGGGAGGAGGGAAAAAGGAGTTTTAGTGCAGGCAATAGCCCTGGCTAAGTTGTAGCTTGGGATTGAACCCAAAAGAGAGAGATGGGGAGAACTGTAGGGATGCCGATAGGGAAAGGGGGTTTTGGGTCGTTGGATTTCTTCTTCCTCTGTTGGGTAGGGAGATTGCGTGACACATGGTGAGTGACTCCTCACAAGTAAAGCACGGCTCCACGTGTGGTGGCTTGGTTAGATAGGTTAGGTTTTGGCTAGACGGGTGTCGATATCAATTTCAAAAATTTTGGGGTTTTTTGTCCTTGCTTTTAGTTTTGCATGAACTTAGTGTCATCGAGATTGTCTCAATACATGCATTCCAAAATTTGATGTTTTGATGTCCAATTTTGAGTTTTCGAAGAGGTCATTTCTATGGATTCATTTTTGACAAAATTCAATTCCTTATTCTATTCCAATTAAAAATATTACTTAATTACATGACAAAGGAACCCAAAATTGAATGTTGTTACATTAGATGTGCTATGCTCTAAAGTTCTAATTCATTAGATAATCCTAGCCATTAATTATTTTAGTTATAAATTGGATGGTGAAGCTTTTGATTGTAAACTTTACAACTCTAGAGATGACAAATTAGAATTGAAAATCAAATAAAAAAGGGGTTAGAGAGAGAGAGAGAGAATGAAAGATTTTTGGAATTGATCGTGGAAAAGTATTAATAAGTTCAAGGAAAATAAAATCACCATGTGCTCAAAAAAGAGAAGTTATAAAAGCAATCCTTTTGAGGCCCATCCATTCAACTAGTGACATAGGATAAAACTAAAAGTAATTAAAATTCTCAAACATAAATACTTTGCAAGGAAAAATAATGTTCAGGGGAAAATATCTAATGGTGCAAGTAAAAATATATTTCAAAGGGACAAAAAATTCCTACTTAATATATAATAGATAATATGAATTTGAAGAAGAACTGCAGAAGTCCATTGCTAAATGGATTCTTAATAAAGAATAGAGAGTTCTCTATACTGAAAGAAAAAAGTAGAGAAGCCTTCAAGAAATGAAACATGAAGAATTGGTGAAGAAATTGCATGGAAATAGAAGGTATGGGTTATTTGGTTGAAAGAAGGGGATAACAACTCAAAATACTTCAATATGGTGGCCAATTATAAGGCAAGGGAGAATAGAATTGCTACTCTATATGTTGGTGGGCAAATCATTGAAAACCCATAACTTATATAAAATATTGGTACAACATTTATCCTACTTTTTCAACAGCTATCACAAGAGCAAGCCCCTTGCTACAAGTATCTAAATTGACTCTTTTTTATATGAAGATGCTCAGGATCTAGAAAAACCTTTTATTTATATGAAATTTAAAAGGGTTACATTAGTGTCACGGGAACAAAGCTTTCAAACCTAATGGTTTCAATTTCTTTAATTGTTGGGACACTATGAAGATTGATTCCCTTAGTCATGTGTTAGAATTTCAATAAACTATGAAAATTGATATGAAAGTGGGATATGCCTTTCTTCTCTTAGTGCTTAAGAAAGAGGGTTGTGGTGGAGTCTCCAATTTTAGACCTATTTGTTTGGTATATAATATTTGCTAAAGTGACCTCTAGAGCTTGGCTAAGGTTCAGTTTGGAAACAACCTTTTCAACTTTTGCTCTAGTTTGGTCTACAAATATAATATAAGTTACATGTTTTTAATATAGAATTTTTGTCTATATATGGTTTTTCCCCATATTTCCCTAATAGATCTACAAGGGAGAAATAATTATAGGTTACTAATGGATTAGCAAATTAGAAGGGGAACCTTGGTGCAATAGTAAAGTTGTCTTTATGTGACCTTGAGGTCATGGGTTCAAGGTGTGGAAATAGCTTATTGTAAATATGCAAGGTAAGGTTGCGTACTATAGACCCTTGTGGTCCGCCCCCTTGCTAGACCCCGCATAGGGAGCTTTTTGCATTGGGGCTGCCCTTTTATTGGATTAATAAATAAGATATATTTCCCATTTAATATACTTTTGCAGAACTACATTACCTTGCTTAACATATCTATAAAACACATAGGTGTTTTTTTTCATTGAGCTAGCTAAATCAGATATAATCTTTTTCCTATTTTCTAACCCTAGATAAATTGTAACAGCTTTAGAAAATGACATCTTTCTATCTCAAATCAATCACAAACCCTTATGGTCCTCCCCTTCCCTGGACCCTGCATAGGTATGAGCTTCATGCATTGGGGCTGCCCTTTTTATTGGATTAACAAATCAAATATATTTTCCATTTAATATACTTTTAGTAGAACTATGTTTCCTTGCTTCACATATCTATAAAACACATAGGTGTTTCTTTTCATTGAGCTACCTAAATCAAATATATTCTTTTTCCTATTTTCTAACCATAGATAAATTATAATAGCTTCAGAAAATGACATCTTCCTATCTCAAATCAATCACAAACCCCAACCTAAAATTTGAAAACAACTTCATTTCAAGATTAGGGTATTGTTTCTCTTTTGGGTTTTTCCCCAGACCCATTGTCGTTTTCTTAAGAGGGTTTAACCTTGTAAGTTAAAAATAGGTTTTCCATAATTACTCTTTGTAAGATAAGAGAATGAAGAAGAAAAGTTGGAAATGATTGATCAAAGAAAACTCCTAATAGACTATGATTCAGCAAATTTCGATCCAATTGAGCACCAGAGCACACCCATGGATTAGGTTTTTAGAACTCTATGATATCTGGTTTTTCTAGATTTGCCAAAGAAACCTCTTCTACATTGTGTCTATTTTTCATAGGATAAAAAAGTGGTGGTGAAGACAAGAAAGTTAGATATCAACTTTTCTTGATGGACAAAAAAGGTTGCTAATGTGACACCCTTGGTTTTTCATGAAATTTTTTTGCATTCACTTTCAAAAGGTGGCATGCCTCTAATTTTAAAATTAAAAAACAATAGAAGATTTTACTTTGAAATTCATTTTTCTAAAACCCCGAATGTCACTTTCATGCTCATACTATACATACACATACACAGATATATATATATATATAGTTTTCTAGAAGATAGAAATTCATTCCTTAAAACAGGACCCATCTAGTGGTTCACTTGTATAGCCCTTATAAACATGATATTAAATGTCCAATATCATAATTAAAATCACTAGCTACACAATACATAAGCTTTAAATAAAGTGTATACTTGATCGCAGAAGTATGGTTGCTGGATTCCTCTTGTTGTGTACATCTTCTCTTGTCTATTTGTATATAAGATATTGTAAACATAAAATGTTTACTATATCTCAGCAAGCTATGCTTGGTAGGGGAGTTTAAGAATGCATGTTTGATTTAAATATAAATTAATTATTCCACAGTAATTAGAATATTCATTTCCATAGCAATTATGTTAAATTGAATTTACAATATGTTTCATATCTCAATAATCCATTTCTAAACCAAATATCTATATGTTTTCATAATTATCAATAATTTAATTGATAAATAAAATATCTTTAATTATTATTTATCATCTAAATAAAATACTCCAATTCCATGAACCATACTTTGCATAACAGATCTACCCATTTATTAATATAAACAATGTCATCTAATTTACATTCCCAGAATATACTAGGTTTCAGAATCATACCCCTCATTAGGGGTGACAAAATATGACACGACACGATAACACGACTCGAACCCGACACGAATTTACGGGTTAAGGTCAAGTCTTATCATGTTCGTGTCATTTTTGGGTCAACCCTAAAATGACATGCCAAAAATTGTGTCATGTTCGGGTCAATCAATGTCGACCCATCGTGTTGACTTGTTTGACACACGACCTATTAATTTGTCATGTTGACCCATCTAACCTGCAAGTTGTTAACCAATCGGGTTGAAAATATAGGACGGTTCTTCAGAAACAATCCTATATTACTATAGTAATATAGGACAGTTCTTCAGAAACCAACCTATATTAGTTATATTACATTTATTTTATTGTGTTGCATGAGTCGTGTCGTGTCAACTCGTTTAATACTTGTGTCATGTTCGAGTCATGGGTTCTTGACACGATTATTAAATGGGTTTGTCTTGACATGACATGAACACGACCTACCAACTCGAATTGTCAAGCCTACCTCTCATCATGTGGGGTTCATAATCATCCAACCTCTATTGGTATATCAATATAATCCTTATGCCCCTCACTATACGGGGTCCACAATCCTCTAGCCACCGCTGGAAAAACAATATAAGGCATATCATCATGCCATATCATATAAGGCATCTCATAATGCCATCATATAAGCACCATAGTGTATCAAATATAAGGACTAGTATGCATGCAGTCAGAATTTGTACAACCTACCCATATAACTGTTCAATACTCCACCTATACCATCCTTAGACGAAATCACAGTATCCATGTCCATATAGAAGGACCATGGCTATCACAGTGGTAGCCTTTCCATAATTACCCCACCCAACTTTTAGCAACACATAGTGCTTGGTATCCATAACATAATAAAACTTTAGAGAGCGGGTGGCCAAACCCTCATAACTTTTCTAGCATAGCATCCCCAGGCCTACGCCTGTCTAAAACAAAACTCTTAGGCCTCCATGCTTGAATGTAAAATAATCATAATAGCAAGCAATTTGCATGTTCATATATTTCATAACAAGAATAACATCCTCACTTATTTGGTTATAATCCACCAAAGATGTATCCTATAAATCTAGACTCATACATCATTAATACTAACATGGTACCCATGTACTATAAATATAATTTCACAATTCACATACATGATGTATAAGTCATAAGCATCAATCATAACACGCAATTATTTTAATTAACATTATTTTCATTATTACAATTTAAAGCATGTCGAATATCAATCATACCATTTTAGTTTCATAACATCTATAATAAAAAATAAGATCATGTTTAGAACATGCATCTTATTATTTAGACATGCTATCTTAAATTTTCACTTACCTCGTGTGATGCGTTCTTCAATTCCACTAGCTTTAATCATCCTCTTCTCTACGATTGACCCCGTGCACTTCAATCTATACAATGCATAACCATTCTTTTCTTAACACATTTACATACATATAAATGATTAGGTTTACGTATGATCTAATAGCCGAAAGTGGTCTCACTTCGATCCTCACCTACTTTTAATGATTTTAAAGAGTTTTAGGATCTAACTTCAAGGATCATTGCCCATGATGGGAAATATATTATCTAATTATTGTTCAAAGTCATCCAACAAGAATTTTGACCCATCAAAGGCTCTAATCCATGTGAACCACCAGTCAACAGTCACATATATCTAAGGATCATAAAGGTCCAAATATTTAAGTGTTAAGATCCACAGATCAAGAATTAGATCTCACTTTCAAACTATATGCCATTCCAAATAGTGTGATGTATGTAGTCAATCTGATATGCATTACTTTAAGTTCATGCTATTTGATTCATTCTATCATTTTACTTTCAAATCATAAAAGTTTGCCTTATTCTGTCATTTCTAGTTTGGGAAATTTACCAGTAACATCTGATCATCTATCAGGTGTCTCTAGATAATGTTTTATATAAGAACAGATCGGACGGCTAAGATTGTCTGATTGATCCCTATCCATATTTTACAATCTTTATCATCTCCTAGTTAATTTAGTGTTCTTAAACCCATCCGTGATGTCTGATCGTCGATCAGACACTACAAAATTATTGTGTGAATAGTACCTGATCGAACAACTGAGATTGTCTGATCGGTTTCTAGCCTAGATCGACGATCTTGGTCAAATTCAGGCTTTATCAAGCACCTATTTACCTATTCATAGGTTTAGATTAACAAATAGACGGTTAAATAGTCTCTAAACCTAGATCTAGCATAGAATCTCACGGATTTAACAAATTACATCAAATCAAAAGATGGGCTTCACGGATCTTGCCATCAAAGCACATTATTGTGCTTCCTACACCCTTGGATCGCCTGGATTGAAGCTAATTTCTAGTGAAAATCTTTGATCCATGTCGCATAGCAATCCCTTCTTCAATTGGTGATCTAAATCATCCCAACTCTGTCCAAAACCTTAGGGTTTCTATTCTTCCACGCGAGCCGTCCAAGATGACCGGCTCGGATCCTTGATCCGATTTGTCGTGGTCTTCGGTGATGGCCTACAACTTCGGCAAGCCGAAAAACCCAAATTTTTTTTTTTTCCTTTGATCATAGTGGAAATAAACGGCTTTTGCTCTAGACTTTGAGGCGAGCAAGGTGGGGGGTTTGGATTTGGAGTCCGAGCTTCCATCTTTGTCATGAGCTCCATCTTTCTTTGGCGACACACAAACCCCTGTCCAGCTCTTCTTCTTTGGCATGGTTTTCTTTAGCGCTCACTCTCCCTTTCCCGCTCCAACTCCCTCTCTTTTCTCTCCTCCTCCTCCTCCTCCTCCTCCTCTTCTTCTTCTTCTTCTTCTTCTTCTTCTCCTTCCCTATTTTCTCTTTCTCCCCATCGGGTTCCATGGCTTTGTCGGGTTTTGGGAACATACTTCTCTACATTTTTTCACTTAAGTGGGGGTGCCATTATCAAATGTGCCCCCCCTTTTTGTTATTTAAATATTGTTTTCTTTTATTATTTTAAAGTTTAATAATGATGTCCCAACTATTTTGAACACCATGATGCCAGTCAACGAAAACAGTAACCCTTACTAATGATGTTTTTCAACTCCATTAACTATCAAACTCTAACTCCTACAAGTGGGGCCCACTTAGTGAAATTACAAAAATACCCTTTTATAAGAAAATTTTCATTTATTCGTCCAAACTCCGATTTCAGTAAACTAAGTGTCGTTGAAATCGCATCAACGAGTAGAATCCAGATTTGATAATTTCAATTCCCAAGTTCTAAGTTTTGTTTTGTTTTTTTTTTACTTTTAACTACTAAAATAGCCATGACTTTGAAGTCTCATAACTTCCTCATTCGGACTCCGTTTAATTGTTTTTTGGGTCGTTGGATTCTATTTTTTGAGTAGAATCTAATTATATATGTTTTAGTTCTTGATTATAATTTCGTAAAACTTTATCCTCCTAGAAAACTCATGTCTCGATCATGCAATAGTAAAAATTTGGAGTTGTTACAGCTAACATGCATCTTTTTTTATAAGTGATTTTAGCCTAAGTTGGTTTATTTTGAGGGTTGTCTCTACTAAAATAATTTATTAAAATATGCTCTCCCAATATGCATTTGTCAAAACGAGAAAACTCATTTCCAAACATATGCTAATAGACTTAATAAGATGATGGACCAAATCATTTCTCACTCAATATGCATTTGTCAAATCTAAGTGGATCCTAAATGGGATACGTATCACTTTTGAGGTTAGATATGCTTAAAAAGTAAAAAAAATGGGAGAATCATTCTAAATTGGTTCTACAACATGCATATGACTAGGTGGACTAGTCAATACTCTTTTGTTTAGCCTAAATTTATCAATTTGATTAAGGTCATTTTACATACCTCTTGGATTTCCTTATTAGTGAATAGCACATTAAAATGATATTTCACGATGGAAAGGGGTTTTAAGTAGGGAGATCCACTCTATCACCTACTTTCACTTTCTTGGATGAACTTTTTCACTATAATGGCTAGTAAGGTTATGGAAGCTAACATTTTTAGAGGATTTGCAATTAATAAAGAGGCTCTG
This sequence comes from Warburgia ugandensis, assembly GCA_035236585.1. NCBI lineage: Eukaryota > Viridiplantae > Streptophyta > Magnoliopsida > Canellales > Canellaceae > Warburgia > Warburgia ugandensis. The sequence goes on along the minus strand of CP141134.1, from coordinate 9,063,702 downwards.
TGTGTTTCTCATTTAATGTATACTAATGATGTCATCCTCTTCTATATACCATGTGTTAATCAAATCTCAAACCTTAAGATTGCCAACCATGCCCTCAATGGTCTTCAGCTTAAATTCTCAACTAGGAGAAGTCCTCTATTTGTAGGATTAATGTTGATTAGTAAGATCTTTGAGTTTTTCTTCTACTTTGGAATGTAAGATTATTGATATGCTCTTCATGTACCTTAGTTTATCTATTATTACCCTGGTAATCAAAAAAGGTAATTGGTATGGGGTCATTCAGAGAATGTAAAAGAAAAGGACGACATGGAAGACAGGTCATCTCTCAATGGGTGGTAGCATAACCCTTACAAAAGCCTTCCTTTTTCTAATCTCCCAATCTAGTTTATGTTAGTTTTTAAGGTACCAACTAAATTCAGAAAGTAAACCGAAAGAATCCAAAACTAATTCCTATTGGATGAAAATTCGCCTCCAAATATAGAAAAGTGTTTGCAAATACAAAAAGTGGAGTGATTTGGGTATTAGAAGTTGATAATTTTCATAGAGCTCTTTCGGGAAAGTGATGTTGGAGATATGGTAGCCTAACAACATGTGGAGATAGGTGTTAATGCTATCTATGCTTATGAAAAGCACTTTGGTTCCCATCTATTCAAAATTAACTTTTTACAATGTGGAAAAACTTGATTGTGTTTAATGATCATCTTCAAACCAATTCAAAATTCATCATTATAAATAAGCATAAGGTCAATTTTTGGAAGGCCAACTAATGTAACAAGTTGCCTTTGAGGATCTCTTATGGTCACAATTTGAAGCTATTAAAGATCAAGGTGGCTCAAATACTTACATCTTAATTGGGTATTTAGTGGAACATTAAACTCAAAAGACCTATGTTCTCTTAGGAGTAGTCTCAGTTTGATGAACTTTTGGGTATCCTATACTATATTCAGCTCTTCCCAAACATGATGGATAAGAGCGTCTGTATTTCATATTCTTTAGTTGATTTCTCTACTAAATCTTTTCATGAGGTCTTTATTGCTTCAAATGTTCCACCCTTCTCTCTTAAAAATGTTTGACCTTTCAGTGTTATCATAAGAGTCTTGGATTTCTCTTAGATTGTTATCCATTGATATATTTTAAGAAATTCTGCACACACACGAGTCCACTATAGTTGTGATGACCCAGGTTTTTGTAACACATTTTGTAATACATTTTTCAAAGGTAGAGCCCTTAGTGGTAAAAAATTTTCACAAACAATGCAGTGAAAATTCTTTTCTTTTAAATTTGTTTGCAATAAAACCCAAGTCTCACCTTAATGTATATAATACACAGACATTTTGTATAAAATAAAATTTTATTGAATACCAGGAATCATCAAGTAGTTCACTTTTACACAACCCCTCTATTACAATTACAATCCATTGTCCAAATACAATTCAAATTACAAAGTACATAGCCTAATTACACAATATTCAAGGGATATACCCTAATCAGTCTTGCAGCTTCTGATTTTTCAAGCTTTACATCCTTAAGTCTCCTTTCTTATATTTGAGATATTGTAAACATTCAAACATTTACAATATCTCAGTAAGTTATGCTTGGCAAGGGATACAAAAATATACTACTTCACTACTATAAGACTACATACCTCAGTCATCATTCTATCATGTTTATTCACTCATGGATCATCTCATCATAGAGTATATACATCATTTATGCAGTATAAGGTAATAGTGAAAATACTCAAAATTTGTTCCTTCCCCTGGTTATACTCCCACTTAGGAGATCAATATTCAGCCAGATCTCATATGGGAATTTTCTCTCCAAGAACTCATGTATTTCATCATACTTGGCATCTCATCATGTCATGGCATTTCACTATGCCTATCATATGTGCATCATAATGCAAAATACTCAAGGACTATTATGTCATAGTCTAAATCCATACAACGCACCTGGATAACTGCATAATAATCTACTGATTCCAACTATGGAAATAACAAAATCCATGTCCGCATGGGTGAGGATCATGGCTGTCATAGTGGCAGCCTTCCCATGATTGCCCCACCTAACTTTTAGCCTCTTTTTGGGCATGGTATCCATTATATCATACATTTGAGGAAGAGGGTTGCCAAACCCTCATAACTTTCCTAGCATAGCATTCCCAGGCCTAGGCTTGTGTAAAACAAAATCACAAGCCACCATGCTTATATGTAAAATACATTGTACATATCAGACGATGTGTCTATTTAACCATGGCTGGAATATTTTCTATGCCCTATTCTTAGAGTTTCCTTAGTCTGCACATCTCACTAATTTCTCATCGTTTGATTGGATCATTAGATTGGATCAATTGGATGGATCATGGGTTGGATCACTTGGTTAGATCATTTGCTTATATCATTATTGTTCTAAGGTACCACAAGTATACTTATATCAAGAGGGTCTATAATTCCAGACAGAAGATCATGTAAATATATACACATGAATCTTTAATACATTCTTGTACATCCACCTATCACAAAGTGGTATTCACTTCATATTGTCTATCATGGTCTTAATTCATATAGATGTTAAACCATACGTGTAAAGTTATTCCTTTATATAAATATTCTTTCTACATGTATTTGGGTTATCCTATGAAAGATGCCCTAATTTTTCTTGAATCATATATGATCAAGGTTTCAAACCTTCTAAGCTAACAAATCTATACTATAAGTAAAATCACACAACAATAATATACTCTACATTGTATTTCTTTTCTTTTGTTATTTTTTATCATTCAAGATCTCTCTTGGATCTTGCCAGATTATCTTTATCTTACTTACAATTTTTATTAGGGTTAGATAATTTGTTAACCTTTTATGTTCTTATTATTATTATTTCTCAACCAGTTAGTATTTTACTGGATTGAGGGTAATTTATTCATTTTTAATTCTAGATAGCTCTTTTTATTTCCAATTGACCAAGGTTTACCAGTTACATGTCATTCCCAACATGGTTAATTCAGTTCTCATGTAAGGAGGCGTTTAGAACTCAATAAATGTCAACAAAAGGTGGAGGGATAGCGAGGCTCATTAGAAACCCCCTTAACCATGATGAATAACATGCAATAGCCTTAGCTCAACCTTTAATAAGGTCTTATGGGCTCATAATCCTAAGTTTTATTTTTACTTGATTTTAATTAATTCCATGAACATATATTATATCATTTAGGTATATTTATTATGCTCCTATTGTGGGTCAAGAAAATGAAAAATTCACCCATTATATTATCCTATTAACTATAGCCCTTACTATGATTATTTCTCATTATGTACATGTGTATTTTGTGAAGTCCAACTATATTTCATTAATTACCCCTTTTAAGGTATTTTTTATAACTGTACTAATGTAAAGGAAATTAAAAGAAATTACACTAATAAATCTAAATATAAGGAATTTAAAGACAATCAAGCTGGAATTGAAAATTTGACATAAATTAAATTAGCTAATAAAATAATTAACTAGAATATTAACAACATTTTAATCTTAGAAATTAAAGAAAATTATACTGAAATTGAAAAATTGACATGGATCATAAATAAATCAAATCTACTATTAAAGACCATTAACTAAGCATATGATCAATTTATCCTTATGATCCAACCATCCGATTTGTCCATCTTTTAGATCTAGGGTTAATATTCCATTAAGAGTACAACCCATGATCTTTCATGTTTTTTATTGGTCCAACATCTCTAATAACATGATATTAGCTTTTGATCATCACTTTTATAGGTCCATCTAGTCTGATCATTCTTGATCTACATCCATTGGGATTTTCCATGATCATTTTTACTTTTAATGGTCTAAACTTTAATTTAGTTCATGTCAGTCCAATCCAACCATCCCCATGATGATTTATCATCATTATATCCTTAATAAATCCAAACCCTCACTTCTGATCACCCTAGATCTACTTGATCAAGGGTGTTAGTAGGTGTATTTCTAATTAACAAATTTTTAATGATTAAAATATTATTTTTATAGGTTTAGTAGGTTCCCCTCATCAAGATCTATTCATAGAATCTTCCTGATCAATAATCGAACTTAAAATGAGTGAGAAATTTCATTTTAAGTTTTTAGTCGTTTTCAATAGCTGATCTTAATCTGTAATGTTTTGATCAATTTAACTGATCTAACGACTTCAAAATTCTACTATAATCATTAATCTTAAGGTTTTGACATATCCTGGATCCATCCATCTAACAGATTTCCATTTTAACATCAATTTGATCATGATCCACTACTATTGGAACTAACATTAAAATTTATTTCATATAAATCAAATTAAAAACCTTAATATCATTATATTCTACACAATACAAGGAATCTATAGCTTCTTTCTTATCTAAAATCTGAGCTAAATTGAGCTCTCAATTGAAGAAATAAGATTTCAGTATATAAATAAACAATTCAGATCATGTATGAGGAACGTGACAAAACATAGGGAGGCCCGGGTCTTGTTACTGCTGTTTACCAGTGAACTGGGAGCGGTGACCAATGATAGGAGAAAAAGTCCAGATCTGGACCGTCGGATCACCCATTATCCGATCTTCCTCTTCTCTTAAGATCAAGAGCCCATATTTCATCTCCTAGGGTTTTTGGGTCCCAAGAATCCATCCATCGGCTTAGAAGTTGCATTTGAGCTGTGAATGGATGGGATCTCATCCCTTCATGCTGGATCCGTCGTTTCCTGTTGATCAATGGCTAGGGAGAACCAAAGGAGGCCAGAAAACACCATGGGAGAGCCAGAATGTAGAGAGGAGAGGGATTTAGGCTTACCTGGGCCGGTCCAGTGAGGAAGGTTCACCAGAGAGGGAGAAACAATGCCGGAGAAGAAGAAGAAATCAAGAAAGAAACCTTAGCTTCTGAAAACATACGCAGACACCAAAATCTCTAGTGTCATTGTCGGAGAAGAAGGGGAACCATGGGAGTTTTATAAATCTCTACGTTCTGAAGATCTTTAATGGTTTCAGATCATCGTTTGATGCCCCGAGTGGCTAGAATAACTTGAAAATCCCACCAGAGACGGTGATTCATCGGTGCTTGATTTTGTTTTACAATTATCAAAGATCCAACGGTGGATCATCGTGGAACTTTAGGGCTTTTGTAGATCACATTATTCCGAACCAATCTAATGGTGAAGATCTCATTCTCAAGGGTAGAATTGGATGGCTAATTGATTTAACATTTCCCAGGCGGAAACCCTAGTTCATTGGGGACAATGCATCAATTGATGCGCCCGACGTCTCCAATGAGCCTGGAGTACTGGGTGCGTCTATAGACTCTCATACAGAGAAAAAAAAAAAAAAAAACAAGAGGAGAAAGAAGAGAGAATTTGGGGAGATGGGGAAAGATTTTGGAGCTAGGATTTCTGGGTATTCTAGAGCATCTCGTGAAGGATTTTTAGGAAAATTTTATGGCATATTTATAGGGATTTTTGAATTTTTCATGATTACATGTCATAATTATGTTTTATTTCTTTTTATAATTAAATTGTCATTGGATTCCTACTACCACCTCCTTCTCCACTAGCATGTGGTAGTGGTTTCACTCACGATGGTGGTCTTCTAGACTGTTGGCCCACCTTGTGAGCCCTACATAGTTGTGAAAAGACTAATTTGCCCTTTTAATTCTAAAAATAGAGAAAAATATGATTTATTCCTATGAACTCAGAATTGAGAGTACTTAGTATCATTTCGATCAGTTTTCTAAGTACATTCCAAATTTTGATATCTTAAGTCTCGGTTATGAGTAAAAATACTATTTTACCCTTTTATTCACAAAAATGGAGAAAAATAAGAAATTTTCATCCGGACTCAGAAATTGACGTACTTACAATCATTCTGATTGGTTTTTATAAAAATGAATTTTCCTGGAACTCAAAGTTCTAGTTCACTTTTAAAATTTTAACTTTTAATTTTTAATAATTCAATTACGTTCATAAAAATTGGGGTTATTACAATAGCATATGTAAGGAAAATATAGGTAGACCCCATGAGGATTCTATTTTTGGATTTTCATGAGATTTCAATTAAAACCTATTTTAAACTACTTTAACCTAGCTAATAAATCAAGGAATAAACAAGCAAATAAAGTTAAATACTAAAGAAAGAAAAAATTGACCAGATTACTAAAGTCTATGCTTTAGAATCTACCACACTAAACTTTAATATATCCAAATTCAACTAACTTAGGTTTTATATTAAAAAGCTCTAATGTCTATATTTTCTCAATTTTAGAGTTTTGCATAATTATGTTTATTATTCCAAGCACAATTTGTCTTCTTAGGGCACATAACTGTCTGAGATTCTCTAAACTTAATTAATTAACCTAACATCACTTTTATCTCAAGGTTAAGAAACCACTAGTTATATAAGTTAATTTGCTAGACCTATAATTGATATTTAAGCACTTCTAAACCTCAAAATTACCTAAATTAAACATACCTAAACCTAAGGTGGTTTCATCCTAAACTTAGCATAAAAACTTAGCCTAACACATTTTCATAACAATATATTAAAACATGAATTCAAAACTAATACTAACAATTATTAAAGATTAACAATAATATAAACTAAAGCAATAAACAACTACTAAAGCACATAACAAACTGACTAAAGAAAAGTAAACTTCAATGCTTTAAATTTAAATTGTTAAAAGAGGGATACATGAATGAAACGAAAGAAAAAACATAAAGACTTAAACTCCTATGGAAAGGAATGATATCACCATGTCTTCTTGTTGTGTCACTTAATGAAATTTAGTATTGAAGTCATTCTCACCCACATTACCACCATACTTTCATCTACCAATTGATGCCTTATCCTTGTTGTGTGACTCAACAAAGATAGAGGACATCACCCAACTAGCTACTAGCTTAGGAGAATAATAAATCAACTTAAACCATCATCTATGAATAACAGAGATGAAGGATTGCTTGAAGTGTAAATAGATGGAGAAAGTGATGGCTGTCAGATTAAGAGTGGGATGGGGAGATCTATGATGTGTTGGGATATATGAGGTATGTATGGGACATGGGATAGAAGATGAAGGATAGGAGAGAAGGTAAGGGAATAGGGATGCATGTGTTTTTAATTAAGAGAGGGAGAGGGAGAAATGTTGTGCATGTAATTTAAAGGAATGATAGGGCATTGAAGTGAGATTGATAAGATAGAGTAATATGATGCATGAAAAGGAAAAATACATGGGGATGAGTGGAGTACAATGGTGAAAGAGAGATGAAGAAAAAGCAGCGTGATGGAGTATTGAATGGTTAGGAACACAATGGATGGTGCTTTGGAAGGTAAAGAGAAAGGTGATGCATAGGAGAAAATGAATGTAGAAGGATGAGAGGGATAGAGATTGACATTGAGATGAGTGGTTCTCTACCTTGGATGTGCTCTTCTCCAACTTAGGATGTGCTTGTAAGTGCTCTTGTCACTTTCTCTTGCTTTGTAGATTCAACATTAAGGTGGGGAGTTATGGAATGCGCATTGAATGCTAGGGAGAATAATATAGACTGCGTTGAACTCCCTTACATGTACTTCTCATGAAGAGCCTTTGGTCAGTGGAAGTTTCCTTATTCCTCCTATCTCCTTCATGTAGATCACATCTAACCATTCTTTTTCTCTCCTTATCTTATCTTATCACTCTATCTCTTATAGCATGCATGGAGTCCTTCATGTGGAACCTTGAGGAGGTAGAAGTTTTCTTAGGAAACTCCCTTCTTTTCTCTTTCATTTTGATCCTTTGGATCATTCTTTCCCTAGGATAGATGGTTGAGATTTCTTTGAAGTTTTCTTTCCGTCATTCTCTTACCAACTCACCATTTATTCCTCCACCAATCGCAAGCCAAGCTACAACATGTTTTTCTCCTAAAAAAATGGTGGGCAGCCCATTGAAAAAATCTTCACCTATAGGAAGCTTTGCTTCACTCTCTTGCATGGCTTTTTATCATTAGATGCTTTAGGATAGCCTTGAGTTAAGGTAGATCTTGTTCCTTGAATGCTTCAAAAGTATGGATGAATATCAATTGTAGATTTCTTGTTAATTCTCTCCATCTTGGAGAGAGAGAGAGAGAGAGAGAGAGAGAGAGAGAGAGAGAGAGAGAGAGAGAGAGAGAGAGAGAGTATTTTTCATGTGAGGCCTAATTTTTTACTTATTTTTTCTTCAAAAAATGATTATATGCATGTGCATCCATTGTATATAAATCTTGTTTTCTTAAAAGCTTCCAAGGTGGTGGAATGCATGCATGGGAAGTCTACCACCCTCACTTTTGATAAAGGCATTCTCTTTAGTGCAGATAAAGTTGGTCATTGCTCTAAATTTGATATGGAAACCCCCATGACATTCAAAACTCTCAGACTTCATGGTTTATGGCATATGGACCCATGATATTGCTTGGATAGTGGAATTGATCTCTTTGAGGGTTTTGATTGCTAAAAATAGCATTTTTTCAATTATTTCTTAATTCTACAAAATGTGAAATAAATGCTAATTAGTGATATTTAAAGTAAATTCAGGGTTAGAAATGCTAAATATAAGAATATTATATATATTATTTCTATGTATATAATCCATTATAGATTCCTCTCAACTAAGAATTTATAGCATAGAAGCTAGAATCTTCCTGATATTCATTATCTTTATTTTTACTAGTTTAAAGATTCCTTTCATCTGCTTGTTTTCTATCCTTTTGCTTATAAAATTTGGTCCTTTTATAACTTATTTGATGTCATTTAGGTTTGTCCTAAACTTTGAAACAACTCTTTCTTAGTTGGTCTTCCATCAAAGGTCCAAACTCAAAAGTTTGCAAAAAGCTATTATACATCTTATTCTCTAGCCTGTCTAGAAGGAAAGAAATAGATATTGTTTCTCTAATTTAAAATCATCAACCAAATCCATCTCTTACTCCATTAGGACAGATCATTCACTGGGTTGGTTCATGGCCTTGGTTTAAGTCACTCTTTCTTTCAATTTCTCTAGTCTTAGAATATAATTATCAATGAAAAGTACCATAAATCTCCCATTAGATTATTTTGGTCTCCTCTCCCCCATGGTTCTTTTAAGTTAAACTTTGATGGATCTAGTCTAAGAAACCCATGTCCCTTTGGTTTTGGAGCTGTTCTAAAAAATCATGTTGGAGAAAGCTTCTTAGAGGTGGCGGCCCTCTAAACACAACGTTTTTGTAGAGGTAGAAGTGGAGGTTGTGTTTCAAGGCATCAAGGGATAGAACTCTCTTCAATGACATCTCTCATAGTAGAAGGCGATTCTTTAATACTATGAGGTGGATCAATAACATCATTAACCTTCCATGGAGATCTCATGATAGAATTTAGTTGATTAGAGAATTGATACATGATAATGTTACCTTTAGCAATGTGTTGAGAATAACAAATGGTGATGTTGATTCTCTTGTTAGGGAAGGCAGTATCAGGTGTAGACTCCCTTTTCTAAATTGGCTCTGATGGTCATTTCTCGATGTTGCTATTCTAGTGATTTTGGATGTGGACTTTACCTCTATATAAGCTTTGTGTAATATGATGCTCAACTTTCTCTTGGTTCTTTTTTATTTTTTTGTTGTTGTATTTTTGAACTATGGTCGTGGGGGGTACCATTGCTCTATTTGTTCTTTTGTTCTACTATGTCCCTCTAAGGATCACCTTGACCCTCTGCTTTTGTATTAATTCTTCTTAATTAATACAATCACATCAATTCAAAAGGAAAAAAATGAATTTCATTATTTTTTCTGAAGTGTTTCTTGAGTAGTGTGATTTTTTACCTTGCTGACTTATTTCTTAATATATTATATGCTTGACTTTAGTAAACGTTGTGAATCATCCCCTTGTAATTTAATTATTTTAAGATGACTTCAGAGTGAGGTATTCATCTGATTTATGTATCTTTGGTTGATTAAGGAATAATGACTAGCCCACCTTTTGTTGATAAAAGGTCATTCATTTGATTATTCCAACTTTGGATATCTAGAGCCTAAAAGTTAAGCCTCTTAGACAATTATAGTGTCTGATAAATTGTATCTTCATTCATAGCACACAGGCAACAATTATATATAAACTTTCTAGAAGAACAATCAATGACCATAAACACATCTTTTCAGATGTTAGAATCATTCAAATTGGCTTGACTTTTTGCGCCATAATATCCAAGTTAGAGAAATGAGATGATGACCTCCCTTCATCAAGAAAAATAGGTTCCTCATGGTAATTGTCATGAGGTCGTGCCAAGATTCCTCTACCTATTTTGAAGTTAAAAAATCTCTTATCTTTTCCTCTTTATTTTCATTTTTTTACAAGCCAATAATTATAAAACAAATTACTCACACATTCTCTTTATTGTAATCCCTAGTACAAGGAAAAGAAGCAACTTAAATGTACAAAGAAGCGTATTGCATGGATACCCATGTCAAACTCGACGTTCTTTTTACATGGATCCTTGCCTAAAAGATTAGATTCTGCAATATCCATGAGTTGGTTGGCTGGTATTATGTTCCAAATTCTAAACTATGTACATAGTCTAGTTTTCATGCACCAATGTGTGAACTTCTGTATCTGTCATATCTTTTCTTCTAAATGTTTTTATGCATCTCCATATCTTGAAGTACAACACAACTTACATGCAACTAACAGTACATGGAGGGCCCATTTATTTATATATGGGTGACATTGTCTAAGTCACTACTTGGATATACAATCAACTTAGGACCATGCCTTAGATGCTTGCAACCATGTACCAAAAATCATCTCTGTTGAATGATTGAAGATGATGGAAGTAAAATCTTAACAATGTTGATGGTTAGATCATCTCATGCAAACCCTCTAGGCCCACAGTTACTTTCATGTGTGGGCATTCCTCTCTATGTTTGATGTCTTTGGAAATTTTGTTACTCTAGTATGATATTATGATCTTTTAGCCCAAATTGTCCTAGATGTGAGAGTTTAGTTGTACTTTTCACTTCTGTACAATTAGTCAATTTGACCGGTAGTCATGACCTTTCAAAGGTTCTTTTTCATGAATAAATAATATGCATTTAATGCCAACAAATATTTAGCAAACACCTTTTCATGTCCTTAAATACACTTGCTTGTAGGTTTTAGTTACTAGTTTACCCTTTGGTTAGGGATTAAATTTAAAGATGTGTGAGTGAGAGTGTGTTAGTGATTTGCTTTATGATTATTCACTTGTAAAATAGAAAATAGAAAATCTAGTCTTTACTCTTTCCACCAATGATCTTTCTAACTACTCTCTATTAATCTATCATATCTACCTTTTATTTCTAAGTGGAGTCTTCTAGATGAGGTCATCTAATGGAAATTCCTTGGCAAAGTAGGTCCCATCATCACCACATATGATCAATGCAATTTATGCAATGGCATAAAGAGGAATTAGGATAACATTGCTTTCCTCCCTTGTGCATAATGCAATATGTTTTTTAATAAAAAATCCAAATCTAAGGTTCAAAGTCTTATTATTTAAGATTATTTTTGAGGTTTCTCATTTAATAAGTTAAAACTATTTATATGCTATATATGTCTAAGGAAACTTGAGTTTTGTTTCAAAAACATCTTTTAGGTAATTATCTATTTAAAAGGCTATTCATCACTTCTTGATAACTAGGAACATCCTCTCAAACTCACAAATTGGCCTAGATAACATTCTTGAATTGCTCCACTAAGGGGCAAATTGAGTAGACTCGCTAAGTGATTACTATGTAGAAAAGTAAGTTGTGTTGGCTAAGATTGGAACACGAGATCTTCCACACCACAATAACACTTATTAACCAACTTGCTTAGCAGTTACAACTTGCAAACGAGTGAAATTTTTAAGTATAGATAGGAAATAAAGGATTTTTTTTTTCAAAAATCCTAATCAAGTTTTTTCAAGTCATCAACAAGTAACTTCAAAATCCACTCACCTCACTTTCAACTGAAGTCGAGTTTCCAGGGAGATGCAAAAATAATGCTTCAAGATCCATCCTGTGTCCAAAGGTTTGTTGTTCTTTTTGGTTGTGAGCCAAGCCATAGAAGGTATTGCAACACAACTAGAAGCAAAGGGTAAAATACAAACCATTGAGTTTGGAACCATAGACAAACTGCTTCTTACTAGTGGATAGTGCCTATAAATCTCATGAATGTTTGGGAAAGATAATATATTGGAACTCTTCCCTCTAATACCTTTATACATGTTATGTCATGTCAATATAATATAAGTAATATAAGAGGTTTTAAAATATTAACCCAAAAACTAATCATTTTATGAAAGAATTTGATAAAGTATATGAGGCTATAAAGAGACGATAGTTGGAGTTAGCGCCTCTCTTCGGTTTTCGTCATCTGGGATTCCTAGGAAAGAGGATCAAGTTGGCCCTTGCAAATAGCTTGATGCACCACCTCCCTTCAACCCTTTAAGTGGTAGGCTCTTAACTTTTTTTGTTTTAGCAATATATTTGAAAAATCTAACCCATACAACTTGTTCAGCCTCAGATGACTGACGCACCAAAAATCACTTTGTTTGGATCATTGTAGCATATATTTCTTTGTGATTTAAATAACAACCACTTATTTTTAGAAGCACTAAAATAACTTGCTAGAATTATTAGATAAACGTGATTTTGTATATACAGAGTAAACATGGGAGCTTGAACAAGACAAACAACTTGAATCTAAAAAAGAAATAAAAATACAAAAAGGCTAAGACTCTTTTACACATCTACTTCTATAAAACCTCTTAAAGTAATTGAATATCAAATACAAGGAGTGCAACTGTAATTGTGGATGCCTAATTGGCATCTTATAACAGGCCTGTCTTTTTTGTTTCTTTTTTCTAGATCTAAGTCATTTATCTTCTTAGGTCTCTCATATTTAGCTTCTATCTAAACAATCACGCCCATATGATAACTCTAACCACTTGTTTATTTTATTTTATTTTATTTTAAATATAAATAGTCCTGATTTAAAGAAAAAGAAACAGAAGCTACAGAGTTCCGATTCATTGAATGTGTTCTATCTAGCTTAGAATCACGAAAATATAGACTCTGATTTTGCCCTAATGATTACTAGGACTCATTTTTTACAAGAGACATAATCGGTATATAATACATGTTGCTGGATTTTCACTTTCTAAGGAATCAAAACATGCAAATACTATGTGGTATTGGATCTTCACATGGTAAGATATTATTTGCCGTATATGTCTATTGTTGTGATTGTGTTTCTCTAATCCTCCTTATATGTCTTAAGGCCAAGGGCTTGGACAAACACAATGAGTAGAGTACAAAGCAAAGGTAATGATATTTGGCTTCAAGAAATTCCACAAGGGGACCAATTTGCAAGTTGGGAAGTGTTTACATAGCCTACATGATTATGGAATGGAATGCACCGATAATGGATTGCCCCTAGTTCACCACAATAAAATGGTTTGTTCATATTAGCATACATAGTAGGAGATACCATAATTGATCATCACGGAGCTCCATGATATTTCATGCTAGTTAGACCACTTGTTATTGTCTTATGCTTGGAAATATGTCCTTACAATCCAAATGCAGTCCCAACTAAATCCTTCAGTGGAAGTCTTTTATGAGCGTTCATAAGAAAAGACTCTAGTATAAATCATTTGAGTTTGTGGATGTTCCCTATAATTCATCGAAAAAAAGAGCCTGCAGTTGGTTCACATATTCTTAACTAGCCAAGACTCTTCTTTTTCTGGGATGATGAACACAAACTATCCACTAAACTATTGTCTTAGTTTCTAAATATGCTTAAAATATCTCAAATAAGGAGGCAAGTGCTACCTCGAACCTCCAATCAAATGTTAGAGGAAAGGTGCCTTGTTTTCAACCAGCTATGCAGCTTATGCTAAATGGCTTTTAGTAACCAACGCCCTTTTTACTTGAAATATAATGTTTCTCAAGGAATTACGTGTCAAGCTCATTTTGAATTATTAATAACTATATCTAACATATTCTACCTTTGAGTTATGAAAAATAAAATACAATTTAATGAATTTTTGTGAGGTTGCATTTGAACTTGTAATAAACAAAAGAGAGTGGATTGGATATAATCGATTTGAACTTACTATACTAGTAATTGGCACATGCACATGCATAGGTGTGCTTTGGAATGAGAAAGGGAGGGGTTAAGGTTTAGATTAATGTGAACTATTTTTATGGACGTATTTGTTAGCTTAATGGTGGACTTAACCTAGTAAAAATCATTTTCCCAACCTCCAAAACTTATGATACTTGCAATTGTGCCACCAAAACTTTCTTTTTCCCACATATCCTTCTATTTGTATTTGAGGATTTGCCATCAACCTTCTATTTTTGGATCACAAATTTTCTTTTTCCTCATATCTTTTTGTTCATTGATATTTATGGATATGTCATTATATTTTTCATTTTTGGCATATCATTTTCACGTTTTGGTAAATCATTCTTTCATTGTCTAAGAGGTATTTTCCTTTTTTAGTAAAGTCTAAGTATATTAATGACCGACAAATTGAGAATCATGCTAAAATAACACAATAGTCTCAAGTCCCAACTTGGGCTGACGTGATAAATTAATAACCTCAAAAAATTTACAAGATATTACTTTTAAAAATAGGGTCTTGTTGAATACATAAATTAGTTTTAAGCTCAAATTTTGTAATAGAGAACGAGAGATTTGTTTGGCTACTAAAAAAAACTTAGAAGGTTAGAAGAAAAGCTCAGAATAAGAGCAAATACACATTGACTCAGGAAAGAAAAAAAAAAAATGAAAGGAAGGAAAGGAAGAAAGAAAAAGAGAGTGATAGATTGGGTAGTTTAGAGAGAAGAAAAATATTGATATTTTTTTATAAAATAATACACACAACAAGGATTCCATATATATGAGGGGTGTTAATTTCAGCTATTTAATGCAGGTGTGAAGTGCAGGTAACATGTAATTGGTTAAAAAAAAGTCGAAAGCAAAAAAAGTTAGAGAAAATTATTGTTTTTGACTTTTTTCCAATAAATAGCTGAAATTACCACTTATATATATATATATATATATATATTGAGATTTTCTTATAAAACAAAATCTTGCTAAATTAATAGAATTATCCTAAGGCTATTAATTTATAGGACCTTTATGGTATAAGTATACATTAAGTATTGCTAACTTAGATCTAGTATTGATATTGGCTATCCCCATTGTTAAGCAATTGAGTCACTTATTATTGTTCACAATTACATTTAGGCAATGCAAGTTTAGCTAAATTGGCTCCACGACGTTCAGTAGTTACAAAACTCTTATTGATCCTCGCAACAACAAAAATTTACAGTGGGAATTTGAATGAATTTTCAGCAGAAACTCAGCAAAAACAGAAAATTGAGAACTTACAGAGCAAAGCTTGTCGGAAAAGATCCAATTAAAGGAAACTGATTTCGATCAGACTCTTTTACTGGTAGCCCTCCATATCCTATGGGAATAGATTTCAGCAAAAAAACACAAAAGTAGCCTTTTCAAATGGAATTATCAATAAGGAGATTTATGTGATCCAACTGGCTAATTAATTTTCAATGTTGAGCTCGTCAACATGAGGTCTTAAGCAAGTTTGAATGAGTTTGGAATCTTCTCCACTTAATCATAAGGCCAAATTATTGGCACAGCCTTTCTTTTCAATGTTTTGAGCTGCTTATGTTAAAATATGGTCAGAGTATCTAATGGAGAAGATTTTGGATCATAACCCATCTAAAATAGAAAGCTTTTTGGCGGTGGTTCATGTGGCGTTGGTATACATAAATATGAATGTGGGGCCTAACTGGTTGATGATGCAAACCATTCATCTCCTGGGCCATGTCTTAGATGTAGGATCCGACAAAATCTTCTTCATAATGAAGATCTTCGGTACATGCCCGATGCAAGGTGCAGTGCCAAAGATGATTGATCTCGACGACCAGGTGGAGATAACCAGGTGAAGATAATCCAGGTCTTTGAAAGGAATTATAAAGGGCAGCCCCAATGCATGAAGCCCTTGTGTATGCGGGTCCCCGAGAAAGGGCGTACTACAAGGGTCAATAGTATGTAGCCTTACCTTGCATTTTGCAAGAGGCTATTTCCACACCTTGAATCTATGACATCAAGGTCACGTGACAACAACTCTACTGTTGCACCAAGGTCTTTGAAAGAAAATGTTGTCTGAAAATCTGTTAGAAAATCCCAACCCTTAAAAGTTTGAAGAGTTTAACACTGTTAGTGATGAACTTTCTTGTAAGAAAGCCTTGGTGCAACATCAGAATTATCGTCATGTGAATTAGAGGTCATGGTTCGAGGCATGAAAACAGTCTCTTGCCAAAATGCATGATAAGACTGCATAATATAAACCCTTTGTGGCCCCCCGTTCTCTTGGACCCTGCATATGCAGGAGTTTTGTGCACGGAACTGCCCTTTAGTCATGAACTTTCTTGCAACTCCACTTAGACAAGTTAAAGAATAGCAATAGGACTTTGAACATAGACACTATCAGTTTCAATCATTAAACAGCTGAGCCCCGTGTAGTCCGGTAATGGACCTAATTTTTCTGACTTACAGAGGTGGTCCAGGAAAATATGCTTTTACTCCAACAGTTGGGAAAGGGGAGCCTTGGCATAATGGTAGAGTTGTCGTTGTGTGACCTTGAAGTCACAGGTTTAAGGCGTGAAAATAGCCTCTTAAGGCCGTGTACTACTGACCCTTGTGGTCTGCCCCTTTCCTAAACCCTGCATACGTAGGAGCTTAGTGCATCGGGGCTGCCCTACTCCAACGGCTGTGGGCTCAACCTTCTGTGAATTGAAAATAACCATACGCCATAGATCTCGTGCATCGATCACTTGAACAAGATTCTCATACAATTGACAGGAAGGCCAAGATCAGCCAAGAAGACTAGGCTTAGAAACAGAAGCGTCTCGTTGGACCATAGCCCATATGCTCCACTGCTTGCGGGAGTCGCAATCAATTACTTCGGGCTCCATTCTTACGAACCTAACCTCCAGATGGAGCAAATAGCGCGAATGAGCACACCACCTAGGATCCAGCATCTGTGACTGGGACAACTGAGGTATCTAATCTCCTTTGCATCCTTAGCTTTTATCTCTCAGTGTCAGCATTGACCTAGTAGAGTGTTTTCTCTGTTGGTTGGTGTTCTTTCCAGTTGCAGAGAATGGTCTTGGATCACAAAGAAACAAGACCCACAGTGTACCTTCAAATGGCCCACTAGACGTAAGTTGTGGTGGAATGGAACGCCCAAGTATAACCTCAGCCACGCTCACAGCCTCACATTTAGCTCTAACTGGTCCACTTCACGTGGGCTGGGGAAGAGGGTCTTAGTATTAGCTCCCCTATGCTCTAAAAAAGCTAGAATGGCCGACATAAATGGTGATAAATAACAGGAAAAGATGGATACTACATGTACAACATGGGAGTTGGAAGAAACATTGACAAGGGAGACAGAAGAGGCGGTTTGTTTTGTCTACTTCTCCTGCTCTTCTTTTCCCCCGTGAATTAAACTAAAAATTGAGTCCAGTTTAAAACTGAAACATGACCTGAAATATGATAAAACACGCGAGGGTCCACTGACCACCCAGATGGAAACCATCCAGTGAGGGCAAAAGGTGCAGAAAGCTCCTTGCCTCTAAGCCTATAATGGTGGGTTCCTAATATTTCGTCTGCTCGTATAAATCCGCAAATAAAACGTGCAGCTAAAAGTACATTGGGATCCATCTTTTCTTGGGAGGGTTCATTTTCAGTCACTAGGCTATGGTCCACGTCCACGCACTAGGGGTATGGCAAGTGGGTTGGCGTCATGGGTCTGCTCTCCATAGGCCTAGGTTCCAATCCTGCCTTGGGGCTTAGCCACAGTTTAAACGTGCATTTGGATCCATCACTTCTTCTAATGGCTAGTTTTTAGTGGCTAGTGTAGTCAAGTTACTCCCACCAGCCACTTGTTGGTTGGAGTCAAGGGTTTGCTTCCTCTAGACCCAAGTTCCAATCTTCTTCCCCTGGGGCTCATTTTGATGCACTTGATTGGCTGGTAATTCTGCAGCACTGATGAATCCACAAATATGAGTTTGACCCTAAAGGGGCAGGGACAAGAACATGATGCATCCACAAATATGAGCTTGACCCTAAAGGGGCAGCGACAAGAACATGATGCATCCACAAACATAAGCTTGGCTCCAAAGGGGTAGGGACAAGAACAAAAGAAGAAGAAGAAGATAGGTATGAGTCAATGGCCTGGTTCATTAGATGATCTTAACCAATGGTTTTCTAATATGCCAGCAACAGGGACAAGATAGAAATCTCTATAGTAGTAATGAACTCTAAAGACTGACTATCACAAGGATATAGTGTGAAAACCAACTTTTTAGGCCGGCTAGGTAAAGTGTGCCCGTGATCAAGATTGTTGAACTTGTAGACAAAGAAAATGTGAACCTTAGTGGCTAGGGAAAGGGTAAGAAATTTTTTACCCGAATCGTATTAGGGTTAAAAAGTCTTTTAACCCAAAAAGCCGATTAGGGCTGGGGCAAAGATGAGCAAATTTTGTCTCCACCCATCTGTTGCCTTTCCTGCTTGACATTGACCAATGAGAAAATCTATAGACCTTTTAATGTGACCTTTAGAGACTAAGAGAACTCATTCTTTGTTGCTGCCCATATCTCTCCATTTTTTATTTTTTTTTTAGGAATGGACTTAGAAATGACCTTGTTAACTGGCTGCAAAGGCAGGAAAAATTTGACCCAAATTGCATTAATGGCAATGAATCTTTGACCCAATATTGGTTAGGGGTACTGTATCCAAAAATTTTCCCCGCACTTGACCTCCTTGCCATCCCTAGTGACCATTGGGATTCGATTCCAATAAACATGCGTTTCCTCAAAAGATCAAAGAAAAGGTATTACTTTATAAAAGAAAGAAGCCTGCGCACGAAGCTCCCCCATATATAGGATTCGGAGAAGAGTCTATATCGGATGCAGCCTTAGTTGGTAGTTTTGCAAGAGGCTGTTTAGTATCTCGAACCCTTGACCTCCAGTCAAATGACAACAACTCTAACATTGCACCAATCCTTTAGAAACCGAAAAACTGCTTTATCATTTTCCTAAACTTGAACAAAACTTGAAAGTGAAGGCTCTAAGAAAGATCATTTGCTTGAAAGTGAAGGCTCTAAGAAAGATCATTTGACCAGTATTTTGCCTTAGATATGTTTCTATGGTATTTGTAATGGCACATGGGTGCCTAGAGTATTATAATCTTAAGGCTGTATCTATAACTCTTTTACAGTAGAAAATACAAAATAATTGGAACAACGTACCATGCGTGGGACTTGGAAAAAGATTGTAAAGTCATGGTCTACAAAGAGGATACCAGATTATGGGACGATTATGATCGCCAAAAAAACAATAAAATTCTGGGGCTTCGTATTTATTAATTGTTGCTGAACGTATAGTACGCAGTTTTACACGCGCAGACACCATTTAATTCTCTGCCAATATATCCATCCATCTCAAATATAATGCGACAATCGCTCTCCTTTACTCCGGTCTCTTTCTCTCTCTTCCCAAGAAAAGGAGAGAAAAATTTTCTTCCTTCTCCCGACTCCTCCGGATTATCGAAAGGCGCTTTATATGGCTAGACAACAACAGGCTGTGTGATTTCTCCGCACTTTGCTTCCTCAATCGTCCATACAGAGCCTCATTTGAGCAGAAGAAGAGAGAGAACAGCCCACCATGAAAGGCGACTCTGCAGTTTCGGATGGAGCTAATAGCGTTACCCTCGATGAACTGAAGAGAAAAATGGCGGAGTTTGCGAAGGAACGTGACTGGGATCAGTTCCACAGCCCCAGAAATCTACTTTTAGCCCTGGTAAAACCAATGGAACCCTCAGCTATCAAAACCCAATAATGATTTCTGTTTTCTTTTGATTGATTCTCTGCATACCCATCAGGGTCTTTTTCTCTTGTTCATTCCCATAACAAATAGCTTGTATGAGTTGTTGTATGTCTGTTTAAGGGAAACATGTATGAGTTTGCTTTCATCCGTTCTCTAATCTGAACCCTTTTGTTCTTTTCATTTGATTTTTTGAAAGGCACACAAACAGACAGAAAGAGTTTGAGTAGAACAAAGAAAGAACCGAAAAAGAGGTCTCTCTTTTGGTTTTTTCTATATGCCACTGAAACCATTCTTTTCTTTTTTACCCAAAGCAAGAAAAGGAGAAAAATTCAAGTACAGAAAATACAGGCCTTTTGTTGTTTCTTGTGTGTCCTTCCGGACCCTCTTTTCTTTCCAGCCAAGAAAGGCAAGGTAAAGGTGTTTGTATTCATAAATTTGATTTTTATCTGATCATATGTTCATACTAGGTGGGTGAAGTGGGGGAGTTGTCTGAAATCTTTCAGTGGAAGGGAGAAGTCCCAAAGGGATTACCAGATTGGAAAGAAGAAGAGAAACAACACTTGGGAGAAGAACTCTCAGATGTTTTGCTTTATCTGGTTAGACTCTCAGACATTTGTGGGATTGATCTTGGAAAAGCTGCTCTTAGAAAGGTGGAACTCAACGCCATTAAGTATCCAGTGAAACAATCCAAAGGTTCGTCAAGGAAGTACAACAAGAACGACGAAATCAACGGCAATATCACCTCTGAAAGCGTCTGATCTCTTCTCATTTCATTTTCCTCGTCTTTCTAGCATATGGGCCTTTTGTATTTTTGTTGTCTTTTTTAGTGGGTGGTGTACAGTTCTTTGGTTTCTGAAGATATTCCTTGTTTTTTTACCCCTTTTCTCTCTATGTTTTGGTGAGGATATTGTCCAGTGTGTTTTTGCATGAACACAATCTGGGGTGGCGTGAATCTTTGATGCTTTTTCTTCAGAGATTTGGTTTCTGATACTGCAGCTGGAGAGAATCCTTCTTGTATCAGAAACTTGGCTTCTTTCTTCAATTAGGGTTTCAGTAGGTTCTGGGAGTGTTTACTTACTTTTACCTGAAATGGATATTCTGAAATTTTTGTAAGTGAAATGAAAATGGAATGAAAAAAGTGGGATCTGTCCTTTAAGCTAAGTTGTCGCCTACTTTGCCTATGATTAGAACTAGGGGTTTTCCCTTGAAATGGAGGGCAAAGAGAGCATAGATCAAAGCCCATTGCAAATGGGTCTGACTTTCTTGCCAACTTTATGTTAGAGTCGGTCCCAAAATGGTTGGTTAATGGGCATTGTCACTTTAATGATCTACAGTGATCTAGTAGTTGT
Source organism: Warburgia ugandensis (assembly GCA_035236585.1). Taxonomy (NCBI): domain Eukaryota; kingdom Viridiplantae; phylum Streptophyta; class Magnoliopsida; order Canellales; family Canellaceae; genus Warburgia; species Warburgia ugandensis. The sequence goes on along the minus strand of CP141134.1, from coordinate 9,042,405 downwards.
AATTTCTTGATGCAAATCAATGGGTTGCTCTGATGTCTATCAGATGATTTTTAATTTCTTTTGATTGATAAAGCTCCTTAAATCAATTGATTTTTTGGCTGTCCTGTAATTTCTGCAATTGGGTAGGCGGATCCTCATCATATTACAAAATTGGCATTCCAAAAAATGGAAAAGAAAATTAAATTTTGATATAGGGATGGGAGGGCTTTCATGATTTTGCCTTGTTGTGCCACCTATTTCCGTATGGGACTAGCAGTCTTGACTTCCATGTAGCTTTAACTTCTGCTTCTGTAAAAGCAGCGAGAAGGTGATGGGGTTATGTGATTGTTGATGTGGAAAGCTTCATAGGGTGAGAACAAAGCATGATTTGGTTCCTAGTTGGACTATTAGGTGGTTGTGTGATTTTTCATTATTATCTTGGGAGAAAGTCTATTCAAAGGTTAAATAAGATTTGAGGGGCATTCATATGAAAGATCTGGATATAAAGTTTACAACAGTCTTAAGCACCCGTTTCTTCAAATGTTTTTAGTCTAGGTGTTTCTTTGACTTCTTGTAGAAGTGGGGGTGGGTGAAAAGTGTTAAGGGGCTTAGGTTCTCAAGTTTAAAAGTTCAAAGTATTTCATTAGGTTTTAACTTAGAAAAGACTACCTGAGTTGACTAATAACTGATATGGGTCAATCCGGCCAAACATTTTGGAATTAAGGTGTTTGAGGGTTCTATTGATGTCCTAAAATTGTATTTTGGTCTATTTACTGGTATGGATGAAAGGGGAGCCTTGACGCAATGGTAGAATTGTCGTCGTGTGACCTCGAGATCATAGGTTCAAGGCATTGAAATACCCTCTTGGAAAATTCAAGATAAAGTGTGTACTATTGACTATTATGGTCTGCCTTTTGCGGGAACAGCATATGCAGGGGGAGCTGCCAACCCTCTCCCCCCACTTACTGGTATGGACGGTGTTGCATCTGGTTGTTCTCTTGCAATATTATGTAGGGGAGTTTGTACACATTGAGGGATCATTAGTAAGTGTGTTTGTGTGGTGGTGTGGGGGGGGGGGGGGAGTGGTTTTGGTGGGGAGAGTATTTTAAGTTTCTTTCTTGGTTTATGTGATTGTAGGCTTTTTTTAAGCTCTGGATAGGATGGAGAGATGGGTAATCGTACAGAAGTTCAAAGGTTCTAGGAGATGATTGGAAGTAACTTACTGGTGGTTTGGGATAGTTGGGAAGATTCATGAAGGACTCCAGTAGTTTATTGGATGGTTCCGGGGATAGAGTTTGAATGTTTATGGGTGTGATTAGAGAAAGTAAGGTTTTGTGGAGAGGGTTCAACAACCTCGTAAAAGGGCTCATGTTTGTATAAACTTGTGGCTTGAGGATGATAACAATATTGCATGTACCCTTTCAAGTTCCGTTAATCTCCTTGTGCTGTTTCCTGAAGGATTCTCAAATGATGGGTGATCTTGGCTCTCTATCAACTCTATTTGTAAGATTGGGTTTGAGTGTCTTCCCCCTATTTTCTTCTGAAAAATGCTGCACGGACTGCACTATGGGGGCAGCATATTGAATGGTCTGATCCTACTCGTTCATCACGTTGCTCCAGATGTAGATATCTTATGGAATGATTCTGGCTTCTAAAATCATCTGACAAACTGTGCTTTGAAACGGACAGTTGAGAAATCTTGTAAACAAATTGAAAGCAAAGGTGGGCTCCAAGGCTGCTAGGTGTACATTTAACATTCCAACGTTGCATGGTGCTAGCATTCTTCATTTGTAAAAGGGCACATTAAGGCATAGTAGGACTCATTTGGATGAGTGGCAAAATATGACACGACCCGATTACACGACTTGAACCCGACACGAATTTAGCAGGTTAGGGTTGAGTCCTATCATATTCGTGTCATTTTCAAGTTACGCCAAAAATCGTATTGTGTTCTGGTCAATTAATGTTGATCCATCATGTTGGTCTGTTTGATACGAGACCTATTAATTTGTCGTGTTGACTCATCTGACCGGCAACCTATTAACTAATCAGGTTAAAAATATAGGATGATTTTTAAAAAACAGTCATATATTATAATACTATCTTATATTACCTGTCCTGTATCTTTATAGTTTTTAAAAAGCCATCAATATATAGGATATTTATTGAAAAACCATCCTATATTACTAATACAGGACGGTTTTTCAATATTACTAGTCTTATATTTTTATAGTTTTTAAAAAACCATTTATATACAAGATGGTTTTTGAAAAACCGTCCTATATTAGTAATAGAGGATGATTTTTTAAAAACCGTCCTGTATTACCTGTCCTATATTTCAACATAGGATAGGTTTTCAAAAACCGTCCTATATTTTTAAGATTTTTGAAAAACTAATCGCCTATATTTTTATATAATAAATTGTTCTATATTAATTATTTTATATTCATTTAATTGTGTTACATAAATTGTATCATATTAACTCGTTTAATAATGATGTCATGTTCGAGTCATTATTTTTTTATACGATTATTAAGCGAGTTATGTTCGTGTCGACATATATATTATAATGGGTCAATTTCAATTAGATCCCTCGCCACAAATTACGGATGAAGAAGATCTTTTATGTCAATCATTTGTAAGCGTGCCTAGAAATGAGAAAAACTGGTACTGAGTCGACTTTTTCGATGATCCAAACCAGTGCTCGCATTTAATATCTCTTTACTCTTTGATTATTTCAAGCTTTTGTACAATCGACTGTTGATATCATCTGTGCCTCAGATGGGTCCGAATTTTGGCTTTTAACTCACTGATAGCATGATTTACTTGGTACTGTTTCAGATCTTCTAAAACAGTGAACACCCACTTATTTCTTTTCCCGTTTTGGTGAAAATTAAAGCATTCTCCATGTGAGAACCTGCAAGCTTATTTCATTTCGAGCTGTGATGTTCAGCTCCGCATTATTATTGAACCAGACGAAAATAAAATCTCCATTTGACAACCTCCAAGCCTATTTGATTTTAAGCAGGGATATTTAAAGACCCATTATTATTGAACCAGATGAAACAACAAGCGATAAAACTAAGACCAAATCTTTAACAGATAAAGTAAAGCACCTAACTATAAGAGAATAAAGCATTCCTATGTTTTATGAAAGCTCGGCCAGCCCAATTTCAAATTACAGTACTGAAAGAGTGTTGGGTTTTGTAAATTTGCCATTACGTTTTCGTGAGCTTTGTAAAATTGTCATTATGTTAGTTTTGCATCATTTTTTTAATTTTTTGAAAATTTTGATATTATCCTTCTCTATTTCTTTCTCTTAATAGGTTCTAACAGCCCTGCCATCTCATATATGCAAACTTGATTAAGTTGCCAATTTTGGCCACTAAGTTTAATGACTTTTTGATGGAAAATTTTAGAGAAACTGGGTATCTAACACAATTTGATAATAAGAAATCCAATGGTACCATTAAACATATCAGGTTCACCAACCTTTACAACAGCACGTGTTAAGCTTCTTCAATGAAATTAAATAATTTAAACTTTGATTTATTACTAAAAACTTATATAAAACTCTTTCTAACACAAATAGAACATATGCAATGCTTTGGGTTCAATAAAAGACATAATAATTTAAAGAAAATTTCAAGTTTAAAACATAAGCAAAATATTGTTATTGTTCACATGAATAGTGATGGGTAGTAAAATTTAAGAGCTTTGTTCGTACTGAAAATTGATAATCTTAGACTCGGGTCTTCTTCTCAATGACTTCTGTATAAAATGATCAATTTAAGATATTTCTATTAATAAATGAAGTAGGAAAATCATGCGTAATAGTTAGAATGTATTAACAGAGAAAATAGAGAAGGGTAACATCGAAATTCTAAAATTTTTAACAAGGAACTATGAAGGAAAACAAACAAAATAGCAATGTTGCATGGCTCACAAAACTTAATGGCAAATTTGCAAAACTAAAAAAACATTAGACTTTTTTTTGCAAAAATAACAAAATGTAATGGCATTTTTGCAAAATACCAAGTGTGTTTAGGGACTATCTCCTTGCAAACACATTCTTATGGGAATCCTTTTCGTTGATAAAAGCTATTTATTGTGTTTTCCTCGCCTTTTGCATGTTAGAAGGTCCATCAATTGGGTGATTGTGAGTATTATTCTCTCTACTTTTTAATTTTAAGAATCAAGAGTTAGGATTTTCGACCAATGAAAACATTGGCTAAGCTTATTCAATGTACGGGATTTATGGCATGTGCCTTCTCTAAGGGAGGCCGAATATGGTTAATGGATTCACCCATTCCACAATCCTAACCATCAAGCAATCTCATTAAGTTCAGAATTTACTTTAGACAATTTTTTTGGATTGATCTCGAATAATCTTGGATATATTGCATGGGAAAAAGTGGATATAATTACTATCATAAAAATAAGTGCAGGAACTTTTCACCTGATTACATCTAATGTTATTCTAATTTAGGTAAATCTATTAAAAGATATATAATTTGGCTATACACAAAAGTTCACATACGTTTAAGGGGCAGGTGACATTTGATTTTTTGGAAAAAAAAGTAGAAACAGAAAAAGTTAAAGAAAACGGCAATTAAAAGCTTTTTTTCGACCAATCAAATATTACCTGCAACTCCTTGCTGAAATTACTGCTCGAAGTGCTTTAATCCATTGACACCCTTACTTAGTACCTTAGCCCTGTAATCATCCGAGTCCAATGAATACCATCAGAAAAGGGAGGTCAAACAACCATTCCTTCATTGCGCAGGGTTATTGGTGTCTAGTTGTAGCTATGATGCTTGCTGGTTTGAGATCTGCACTTGACTTACCCAGGGTAGTGGTTCTGTTAAAGATAGAAAGAGTGTTTGTAGTGACTACCAGTGTCTTTTCGCCTCTACTAGAATGCTAGAATAGGCACCTAAGGTTCACAAGTGAATAGTGGTCTTGTTAGTAATGATGTCGTTATAACAGGAATACTAGGCTACTGGCCGAATTTTTTAGGGGATGCGACTTGAGTTGACCTGTACATGTGATTTTGGGATAGGAACTCTTTGACCCAAACAGTACAGGTCAAAATTTGGTACTCGATTTCAGTTAGGTCAAAGGTAGTGTCTCAAAAGATCTGGCTCAACCCTCCTTACATTAATTTGCATTCTTGGTTGTTCCTTATATTTGATGATAAAAAAATTATAGTCTCATGATGCGGTAATAAAAATTGTTTAGGATGAGATGTGAGAGTTGTATATTACTATTGTACATAGTTCTTATTAAGCAAATGAAATTAATTTTTTAATGAACATTTTAGCGAGGAATAGGAGTGCAATACTAGTTAAGATTGATAACCAAGAAAAGTCTTCGTAAAAGATCACTTTCGGTACTTAGGATCAATGATTCATGAAAGTGGAGAGATTGAGAGGGAGGTTACTTAGAGAACTCAAGCGTGTTGGAACAAATAGAGATGTGCATCTGGAGTTTTGTGTAATTAGTGGAAGCCACTCAAATTAAAATAAAAATTCTATAGGATGGCTATAAGACTGGCCATGCTCTATGGATTAGAGTGTTGGGCAGTTAAGGAGTATCATGTTCATAGATGAGTATCTCGAAAATGAGAAAGTTCAGATGGATGAGTGGCAAGGCAAGAAATGATAGAATTAGGAATGAAAACGTCAGAGGAAACTTAGGAGTAAAACAAATAAGTAACAAGACGAGAGAGATTAGATGTAGATGGTTTGGACATGTATAAAGGAGACCCAAAATGGTACCTGTTAGAAGAAGTGAGGCAATGCAAGTAGAAGGTTTGAAAGGGTAAGGGATAGGCTCAAAATAACGTAGATAGAAGTGGTGAGAAAAGATCTAAAAACTTTGAGACTAAATGAAGCTAGAGTACTTAATAGAGGGGAATGGAGGAACAAGATTCATGTGACTAACGCCTAATTGGGATAAAGTCTTGATGATGATGATGATGATGCTCTTGCTTGTTGTAGGATGTGCACGT